>JAUFSD010000018.1:0-1471866 GCA_033030425.1 Verpa conica | reverse complement strand
CTTCTTTGCAGATGATGGGGTTCTCATGTGTCGGGATTGGGTGAAAGCCACGGTGCTGCTTAACATATGTGAGCGGTGGGCTGTCGACCATGACATGCGCTTCAAGGTGCCAAAATGTGGTGTTGTCACTACCAAGACGATGCGCAGCCGGGTGGCATACTCTCTCTCTGCTCTATGGAAGTGCGCTTTCTGCCAGGTTGATACCTACCGCTACCTTGGCTTCCCTGTCACCTGTGATGGTATAGACTTTGACGCCCATCGGGACAGGATTGTTGAGAAGACCCTTAAGCTCAAAGGTTTATCAGCGGTGAGCTCAGACTCTTGGACTCTCGAGTCGGGCTCAATCTCTTGAGTCTACCTCACGGCCAGATCATGGAGTATGGGCTGCCTCTCTTTGATGCTTGGGTCAAAGCTGGTGCCTGTTTCAAGTTCCTCAAGCCCTTGGAGCTGGCATGGAATGAATGCGTGGTGTGGGTGGCTGGTGGTACCTCCAGCGTCCCAAGCTTATAGGCAACCTCTGTGGGTCTGGAGATCGGCTCGTATGGAACATCTACGCTGTAGCTTTCAACACCACCTCTATACTATGGATGCTGGCAACCCGCTTAGGAATATTGTTGGCTCACTCCCTGCTAGAAAGGTCCAAGAAATTGCTGGTTGGCCACTTGAGCATGATAAGCTGTATGGGAGGTTCGAGGGGAGGGAGACGGTGGGGGCTTGTTGGACTCGGCTGGTAAAGTGAAGGAAAAGCTGGTAGGATTTTTGGCGGTAGAGAAGAGTTTAGTGGTGGGGAAGAGAGATGATAAGACGGGTACTATGGTGGCTATAGTGGAGCGGAGGGTAGGCTGGAGGGCCATGACATGGTTGCTTAGTTACGGGTATGTTTAATATCTTATTTACTTTTTATTTTTTTATTTTTTTATTTTATTTTTTTATTTTTTAATACTGTTTTTGAGACCTTTTTTTATTTTTTATTTTTTATTTATTTTTTATTTTTGCTGTTTGACTGGGAGTGGAGATGGGGCTGACCGTAGGGTGCTTTTTTGGTTTAGGCATTTTGAACAGTAAGCAGCAAACTACTTTGTGGGATTGGAGGCGAGGACTCTACGGGTTTGGAAGAGTTTGTCTGTGTGGGGTTCGGTGGGATAGGGGACATGTTCGTTGTATGGCTATGAGTGGTATCTTGACTGGGGTTTTGACGGAGGAAGAAAAGGAGCTGATGGAACTCGACAAGGTGTTACACCCGCCTGACACCAAATACACCGTGATTGATTATCTTCTCAATATCCGGGCTCATGACAGGGCGTATGATATATTGGCTGAGTGGAGTAAGAGAATGGCTGATATGTTTGTTGCTGGTCGCGTGGCTGCTGCTAATAATGGGAGTGATTGATCTTTTATTCGATTGGTACTTGTGTCGTCTTTGTGTTTTTGTGTTACTATGGATGTCTTTATTTCTTTTATTTCTTTTATTTCTTTTATTTCTTTTATTTTCTCTTTTTTATTTATTTCTTTGGTCTCTTTTACTTTGACGACACTGGTATTAATGGGGTGGTGTGGAGGACTGGGGCCGCATTGTGTGTAGTGTCTTGTACTTTGTACTTGGCGTTATATGCTTAGTGGAGGAGGGGACGGAGGTCGAGACGGTGGTGACTTGGGTTTGTAGCGTATGGCTAAGCTTGCCCCCTTAGTGGACTTGCAGCTGGTTGTACTACTCCTGTGTTTATTGCCTTTCTTGTCTCTTGCTCTTCTTCTCTACGCAATCGCAGGGGTAATACTTAGTTTATACTTTGTACTTATCCTACTAGCTTGAGTAGTAATAAAATTCTTAATCACTAAAACTAACCCCTAACTCACCCAATATACGCAGGAAATACACTCAAGTAATATACCCAATACACTCAGAAAATACACCCACCCAATACACGATGGCAATACACTCACATAATACATCTATTCAAGACACACAGAAAATACACTCAAAGAATAAACTTACCCAATACACACACGGAACACACTAAGAGAATACACTAACAAAATAAACCAACTCAATATACGCAGAGAATACACACAAATAATACACACAAATAATACACACAAAGAATACGCACAGAAAATACACTCACACAATACTTGCAGGAAATACACTCAGGAAATACACTCAATAGTATATACAGGGAATACAGTTGGAGAATACACTTACTCAACACACCCACCCAGTACTCGTAAGTAACACACTCAGAGAATTGACCCATCCAATACACGCAGGAAATACACTCAAGTAATACACCTACTTAATACACTCACCCAATACACTCAGGAAATACACCCACCCAATAAACATTGGGAATACACTTACAAAATACATTTATTCAAGACACACAGAAAATACGCTTAAAGAATACACCTACCCAATACATGCAGAGAATACACTCACCCAATACCCACAGGAAATACACTCAATAAATACAGGGAATACACTTGGAGAATACAGTTACTCAATACACCCACTCAATACTCGTAAGTAACACACTCAGAGAATAGACCCACCCAATACGCGCACAGAATACACTCAGGAAATACACCCACCCAATACACGCTGGGAATACACTCACTCAATAGACTGACCCACCCAATACATGTTGAAAATACACTCAAAAAATATATCTATTTAATACACACAAAGAATACATACAAAGAATACACACAAAGAATACACTTAGAAAATACACTCATAGAAAATACAGTCAAAAATACATGTATAAAATACACGGGAGATATTAAACCTATTAAATATATGTTTAGAGTTAAAGACAAATAATTATAGTTATTAAAAGTACAAAATACATAAATATTAGAGAATATAATCCGGATAGTGTATTTCTCTTTAATGTCTACAATATCTATGATGGTCTAGTATATGTAAAGCCATCTACAATATAATATTTTTATTAAGTATCAGAAATTAGTACTATAAGCTTAATTAATCATGTCTACCAGTAGAGAGCACTATTAGTATACACAGAGTATATAGAAAACACTTATACACTGATAGTAATACACTCAATACACTCAATATGACAAAAACCGAGTGATATTACATGACCCAATATTTATATGTTTAGATTTGTGTATTAATAGCACCATGTGATAGAGAATTTACTCCTCTACAAGATAGTATATTTATTATACGGTTCCGATTATTTTAATTATAATCTTATATGGTTGTGCTGAGCTTTACACAGGCCATACAAAATTTGTATGTGTAACCAATTTGATGTGATCAGATATACTCTGGGGTGGGACCTGCCAAGCCCCCCCAACTACCCCCTTGCCAACAACACCACAACCCCCTGAACAACCCTTTTTTATGGGCTTAATCGATTCAGAGGGGTCTAATTAGTCTATAGCCAAAGCCTGGCGAAACATATCTTATAGGTGGTGGCGCTCCCATTCACTCTTGACTTACAACCTGGCCCTAGAGGTGCGGAGTATAGATTCACCTTGCCCGCTCGCGGGGTAACCTTACTCTCAAACTACAAAACACTTCTCCACCTCAGACAGACCGTAATGGCATCAGTTCCATATAATCGTACTACAATCAAATCTCCCCCCTCATCGCACCAGAGTCCCCCTATCATCCCACTCCCTATTCCGAAATCTGGTCCTCGGACAGTGCACAAGGGGCCAGTGTCTCCGGAACATGCGTTTGAATGCGTTCGAGCGACTGTTGGGGTTAATCAATTTGAAGGGGTAGATAAAAACTGGTTTATTAAGTTTAAAGGCCTTTTGGAGTCTACCAAGGAGACATATCCGATTTACCATGTTAGGTACTTGCTGAACTCAACTTCTTCGCTACGTTCATACACTCAACTAATACCCTCCCAGGTTTACGTACAATGCAGCGGATGATACTATCACTACTAGATGTATCCCCTCACGCCTATATGAGGCATCGCAAATGGCTATGGTGGAAGGAATCAGTGACTGGATGTTTCAGCATGAATTCTATAGCGACAACACAAATGACCTCTCAGTTGGCGCAACAGTCGACGTAAGTGGGTTTTCTGGGGCTTATGCTGGTATCTTCAAACGTGGCCAAGCCTTTTCACGTTCAGGAAGCAAGCATGATTACACAAACGGTACATTCCCCGGAGTAGTGATCGATGTTAGCTACGGCGAACCATATGAGGACCTATTCGAAGAGGCAAAGCTGTGGCTCGAAGGTAGTCAGGGGAAGGTTCAAGCAATAATCTTGATCATGTTCAATGAGGTGACAGACCTCGCCTTAGACCCCCCAGAGGCCAACCCAACAACAGGAGCTGTGCATCAACGCCGTCGCAACCTCTGGGAAATTGGCGACTACATTTACGAAGATACTAGATATATCATTCAAGAAGACAAATATGGTCCAGTATTTCTGCACGGCAACGTTCTGGTCGGCCGGATTGACTGTACTATTGAGGTCTGGCGCTTCAACGCCTCTGGGATGTACCAGGACCGCCGAGAGATTGTGCTGCCAGTTCAAAAACCGCCAGAGCTGCCAAAAGATTCCCCTCACGCGACTGATGAGGACCTTTCTGCCATAGGCTTGAATCGTACAGAGTTCGAAGAAGCGGGTTTTAAGACGGAAGAGATTACTACCGCCCTCCTATCAACATTCAAAAAAGATTATGAAGCCATCTGCTTCACTGTAGCAGAGCTATTTGGCAGTACGAATCCCCCGAAGTGCAGCTCGGATGAACTAGTGTCGTTCTATTTTTTCGAGTTCCAGGAGAAGATTGAACGTAGTATTGTAGAGATTGCTAGGGAGAGGCTGAGAGTCGATCGGCTGAAGAAACGCGAGCTACAGATTAAGGACAAGTGTTACGACTGGGAGGATTATTAATGATTCCACAAGCATGTGATGATTTTGGTTTTTACTCGATCTAGCATAGAACTTCTGAATGAACACTTCCATGTCTCTTCGATATAAGAGCGTTAGCGTGTAATATTTCCACAAGTGAGTTTTGAAACCAAGTGATAGTAATGGTTATGAATCTATCTTTTAGTGTATAGATACCTATTGAGTTCTATATTGACTCACAACTTCATATAATGGGCGATCTAAATTTCTGTCTGACCCAAAATCTTGTTGAATACATTATTTCTTTTCTGCTTTAACCGACCGGTTATGTTTTGAGCCTAATCCAAGCTCGGTGGAGCGCAAAACACGTATCGTTAGTTGTACCGCAGCATTCGACCAGGGGTAACAAGACCCTTTACAGTCTCCGGCAAGGAAAATCGAGAAAACAGAGTCAATAAGCAGGGGCCCTTTGTTACTAGAAGCAATAATACATCCATCATATTATGCAGCTTTACATGAACATTGGAGAAGATATCCATGCGGCGTGCCAACCCAACTCGCTAATGTATGGTTTCCCCGAATAGTAGCAAACCACAGCAGAATACTTGAGTAAACACGTAGCAGCAGCGAGGTATTTCCAACCTCAAATAACCTGATATCGTTTTATAGGACCGCTGTTGGGGATCCCCTTAACCACCAGGTTTCTGCAGCAGTGAATGAATGAATGAATTTATCATAAGTACATGTTTCTACAGCAGTTGTTTCGAGAAGGCATACATATTCCACGAATTATCCGCGCATATACCATACAAGCAGGCTTGTGCGTTGGGCCAATAAGTAAACATGCTCAGGAAGATCCCAAGATGATTTCCGACTCGGTACGTAGGTCAGCACTGGACGTTTCAAGGGGAATAAAAGTCCCTCATTCTAAACTTGCGTTGCTTGGTACTTCTTGCATGCCCTGAATAGAGTATATCCACCCTCTCCTAGGGCGCAATGGCAGAACATTTATATCTCGTGGCATATTGCTCTTTTGTTGTAGAAAACACTAAGTAGGAACGGTATTTATAGCTCTTTCCAAAATTTGCGTAGATTATAAGATGCTTCAATATTATCCTCGTAAAACAGACCCCTAGAATCTTATTGTCACTTATTATTCTAGAGACTCTTTTAGGTTCCACTGCTATCTAGGTAAACTCATGAGTGATATTTTATTCTTCGCTAGTAGACAGCGTACGGCAAAAATATCGAGTGACATGAGACACAAGACCCACCTTCAATACAGCCCACCATAGTAATGGTGCGTGAGGTGGCTATTCAAGCTAGAAGATTTGTTCTCATAGATCGATCGATGGCTATTTGTCATATCGGGATCAACACAGCGCGATTCTAAACTCACACATGTAGAGGCCATTACTCCTAAAGGAAGACGACTCGGGAACAAAATAGTAGGGTGACCTTCTGTTTGCCTACTTCTAACCCGCTTGGTGACTCGTGATCCAGGCTGTCCACCACCCATTCATGAGACTGATTTTATCTTAAATGACTGGTGATGGGCACGTTGTTCGATGCTATACATTGACGTAAGCTGCCCAGCTCCCACTGTATAGTCCAGGCTAGCCCAGGTCAACATCTATACCAAGGTCAACATCTATACCAAACACATTCCGGGCTACCAAACAACGGGATAATCCATCATGGCCGAGAGTTATAGGGATCGGTGGACCGATAATGTAGTGCTTGCACGAGGCCAGCGGATACATCTCCTTTAAACAATGGCTATATCCATTTCTCTACTTCCTATGCTGGTACAATAACCATACTCTCATATTTCTCCTAAAGAATACGTCAGTTGCTATTTCCTACCCGATCATCTCATAAGATACCTATGTATATCACAAGCCCCCCCCCCCCCCGGAACTACCAATATATAATCAATATAGATAGCTGCTCCTCTTTCTGTGGTTCCTCCTTATCGTCCACATAGCTATATTATCCCGCACTACCCCGTTAGTTTTTCTACCTACCAAATAGGCGGGTATTTGCACGGGTTAAAATCCACTATTGGTACCTAATCTAGAGCCCTCATCAACCACTCGTATTAGCAACCCACCATAAAACCACACAAGAGAAACTAATAATGAACTCTATGAACTCCACTGCCCAGGTTGAATTCCAGAGAGGAGACACCTTTTGCCGAGCCGCCGATTGGATTAACGTAGTCCAATTCTTCTTCCTAAACTACGGACTACACGCACGAACGGCCATCGCGGAGCCCGGAAGCACCCCTTTGGCCTCACTGGTCGCTGTATTCATGCCATCTGCGAGTATCGGAAGCACCCTTGCAGTCTTACACCAGCATGCAACTACCGCAAATACAGATCTCGAAGTTGCACTACAGGATGAGACAATCTGTACTCCCGTGCCATCCAATCAGACAGATAAGGCAGATCTCAGGGGACTAGTTCTAAAGAGGGTAAACAGGTTAAGTCTTGAAGATACCAAAAACCACGCTTACCACTTAGCTACCTGTTTGAGAGGTATGCTACCTACTGGAATGCACTCCCGCAGTAAAGGTCTGGGCATACACTGGTGAATTTATCTGTCCCCATTATGCCCATGATGGTGCAGGTGCACATTATATACCCAGCAGACACAAAAACACCGGGAAGATGTAAACAGGGACGGGCAGGGCACCCGCTAGCAGACACAGAGAAGGGCTCGTTGCCGGGTCAAGTAGAGTACCCATCACCGGACGATTACTCCCTCGTACAAGTACCACCATGGTTCAGTGTCAAACCGATACGACCAATTAGACTAAAAAACACTATAGAATGTCCCAACCTTTTAATGAAAGTCCTAACAAGGCAAGCAAGAAATAAAAGAGACGTTTGCCAGGCCAGCACCAGGTGAAATTACCAAGACAAAAATTACATGCAATTATAGCTTCGTTAAAACCAGAGCTGCAGTTCTTCAGATTTTCTACGGATTCTTTGAACTTTATAAAGCCCGCGGAGACCAACTTGAGAAGTATGGATATGCTGCTTATTCATTGACAGTCATACCATATATTCTGATGTGTTTATCAAATCCAGCTGCAAGTCTTAGCTCTCCTAGATATCCGTCGATGTTTATAGTATCCCTTGGACCGTCAACGGTCCCGAGTGGGAACGGTCTTTGCCACAACCCCCGATTTTTCAGCCTTGCTACCCAACCACTAGCTATATAACCCATTGAATTAATAATGATAATAGCTTAGGTTATGTAGTCTAAATCTTCTAGCATAATTTCTGTAATATCTAGAGGTGTTGTGGTTGGGGTATATCATTGAAAGACCGGCCCCAAACGGATGTGTGTGACGGTTTAAGGGATACTACCAAGGCTTGAAGAACTCAGAATCCTCCGCTGCCAGTGCACAGCCACAAAGGACACCAAGCCTGGAATCATTTAATTACGAGACCGATTGTCTAGTAATAGGAGTCGGGAGTGTCGGGAAGGGGGCTAGCATAGGTCCTATCGTGGGAGGAAGGATTTAGATACTACAGTAAGGGCTACTCTAGGGGTTGGTGGACCGATAAGGATAGAGAGGAAGTTGAGAAAAGGATTAGCGGCGCCGCGGGAGAAGTATATGGAAGCTTCGAGGGAGAGAAAACTGAGAAAGGAATAAGAGATAAGATAACGGACATTGTTAACATATGGGAGTGGACAACACAGGGAGTTGTAAGTACTCAGTACTCAACAGTGGCACGGGTCCGTTGCTGATACCTTGGGTCAGAAAGATGCTCTCCTCCATCTAGCTATCGGCCTTTTCTCATGATGCTTGATTGCAGCTCCGTATATCATCCTTCGGCTAGTAACGAGATCCAAAAAGGGACAAAGCGCTCGAAGCCAGAGATCATGGATCATGTTCTGGATTGTCATTGGCGGGAATAGTATTACTAATTGTAGAGAGAGATCAAATACACCAATTCACAGAGAGGAAGCCTAGGAAAGTCTATCTTATAAAGTCTTTTGTCACTGTTTTATTATCAGTTGCTACCTCCGGTGGCGTTTTTGTGGTCGCACAGATGATGTTACAATACCAAGTCTGCCACAGGACCTAAGTGGGGCTTACACGCCCAAAGAGCCTACTCTGCCCCCTCCTCATTCTTCTTCCCAGTTATTAATTTATAAAAAGGCGTCTTGATTGATGCTCACCCTGTATTTCACACCCTAAATTAAGCTAAAATAGAACTTAATTAGAGGGTCTAACATATCCTATGTGAGGTTCTTATAATTAATTCATTCATTCATGATATATGAAGTTCTTTCCAAAATTATGCCAAGTGTCTAGATTTAAATCTTCCTTAAGCCAATTCATCCCTCAATACACCCTTTACTATTAGTGTAAGCCAAGGCACGCTCAAAGGCAAGTGACGCATGCGATTACATATACGGTTATGATTAAAGATGAGAAACTAGCTATTATACGTTAGCAAAACTACCCGAACATTTGTGTTGCAACCACATTTTATATGCAAAAGCATCTTTGAGCAAGTTTTACTCCACAACCACAATAGCTATAAGAAAGATAATTTTATTTATGCAATCCTAGGAGCTATAGTGGCTATAAGATTAGTGTGACTGTTTGTGTCAAGATTTTGGGGTGGGGGTTGTTGTGGGAGATTTACTTAGGTGCAATCTAAATGTTCGGGTAGATTTGATAATGTATAATACATCTGACTGATTTCTTTTATGGCGCTGGTGCCAAGACTAGTGCCAAGACAACACGTGACTTCCTCTCGTGACAATTAGCCTAATAAATAAAAATACGAAAATACCGAGGGCGCGTCTTCATAAAACTACGACAAAACCGATTAAGTAGAATACAGGGTGGATATTTTATTAGCTTCTGGGATTCATTAAGCGATAATATGTTGGTTTCCGGAGCCCCTTTACTCGCGCGTTAATTAACAACTCGGAATGTGGTTACAACCACCAGAATGAGCACAGTAGTGTAATAGCAACAAGAAAACTGCATGTAGTTAGAATCTCATAGCATTACAATTGGTAATTCAACTAAATATTAATTAGTCTTAACCACATTTAGGGTTTATTTACTAGGGGTTTCTTGATGGTGTTTTGGTGTTGTGGTTATGAAAATTCCGAGTTATTAATTAATACGCGAGTACTAGCTAAAAAATAAAGTTTATCACGCTAGGTATAGCCGCAACGGAGTCCTTACAGCAGAAAGTACATGAGGCTGACTTTGCAACAACTATAGTTGTGGGGAACAGGGAGGGACTATAAGGAGCTTTAGATGTGAGACTGGGGTATAGTAGGGATAAAGTTACTAATAAAACAAAATAATTAAGATGTCTTGGGTTGTTGAGTACTGTACCCTCTGGTGTTGAGGCTCGTACCCAAAATGACAGACTGTACTTTTCACCGAGTGCTTATCAAGTTGAGAAACTAAAAAAAACTCTGAACAAGAGTTTTCGTTAGTGTGTCTTGTACCACCAAAATAATCCCATTGAACCGGGCAAAGGACATCCCCGGAAACCGAAGTTCATCGCTGATATGACGGGGGTTTTATCGACCCACATACTATATCTAGATCAGCAGAATGCCCCTCTTTCTTTTCTACGACTACTTCGGTTAATGCCCGCATATCGGACTAGCAGGTTTCGTTCCCTGACGTGCCCCATAGGGTGATTATAAGTAGGTGAGGCTGAGTGCTTTCTCCACGTGGCGAAGGCACTAACTCACAATTATACCCATCCTGCCAGTGGGTACATGATATCATGAGGTGATTTTATTACTTTCCTGGTTTTCACAAGATTTATAAGTGGGTGTTTATTCCCCGGCAAAAACAAGCAGGGAGAACTTTAATTTTTTAATTACCGCTATACGAAGTATCTCAAAAAACACCCTCTTAAGCTTTAGTGCCTACCTCGTCTCTCTGTATGGCCTGGTCCATTGATACTATTCCAGCCCATAATCCTTCGGTCACAAAAATTCGCAGCGTCTATGACCGTGACAAACTCAACGGATGGTTCCTGAACAACATTCTATTCCACCGATGGTTTAATACCCGCCTCGGTCCTACGACTCGGTGAGGAAATGACGATCGATGTCCTATCGCAGAATGCTAACTAAAAGAATGTGATGATCATAATTATCAAAGAAAGAGAAGCTCTAGCTACATATGTGTGCCAAGAGCCACGTGACGTAAACGTCCTGTGACAGATGGGAAGTACATTTACTCAATAACAATCTAGGTAGTTCCGGCTAAAGCACGACTAAACGACGAGGCGCTCGGTCCATTCTATGACCACACCAGAAGTCTCGTTGAGATTCTCACGAATGCGGTACAGAAGCTTAGAATCGACGTACCTCTGTTTACTGAGGTTCCTATAAACCCGGAAGATGAGGCTGCGATCGGCGTAGAGACACTGCGGGAGGTGGAGCCGCATATTGCCGCCCCATTCATAAAGATAATGGAATTCTCTGGTGGGCTTATGAACTCAGACTGCCAAGAATAAGAAAAGCAATACAAGTATCTGATCATATCTAGATCTGGCCACGTGATCTAACATATATCACATCCAAGGGATTATAGCAATTGGTGATCCTGGCATATGTTTCTAAGTTAGTTGGTACTGGAAAAACTAGGATGAGAGAAATTATTTTTTAGAGTATAAAGTGAAATATTACATTACTTGTTTTAAGCTTGTGTTTTGTTGTCATCCTTTCCATGTACTTATGATTAATTCATTCATTTGTTGTCATCCTTTGCTTTGATTGACCACGAGTACCTTAGCCCCAACAGTGTAACTTTTTGAGTAATTTACCTATACCTGAATTGGTGGGGACCAATAAGAGTCTATCGAGGGAGAGAAATGTAGACCATCAGAGTTGGGGCCAGGGGTAAATCTACTATCATGATCGAGTGTTTTCTTTTGGACTTTTTAAAATTCCTTGTATCTTATATTTATCATTACGGCTATGCAATCCGATGGTGAGCATCATGGTACCATTGGCTTCATTGGTAGCTTGGTATTACGATACAAAATATCAAGTAATTACGTATCTATACAATAATAGCCTAAAGTATCATTGTTTTTCTCCACAAAAACTACCAGTCACTATTCCAACATAATTTCAGATTTTGATATAAAGGTTTCTGTCTTCTAACATAGTCGTTTATCACCGCCAATATTACCTAGTCTACAAGTTCAAAATATCCTTCTAGCTGTCCCTCAACGATGAAGCTCTCTCCTCTTGGGTCATATCTTCCCGCCGGCCCTGACTAAGCATCCACGCTTGCGCCTCATGACAATTACCGACATGGCCAAGGTGGCCCGCAGATTATTTAAGGAGAGGGGATATTATCCAGCGCTATACGGAAATCACACCAAAATGGGATAGTATTCGCTGGTGCACCTGAAGATCTAATAGAATATCCAATCGTTCCAGCTGCCACCGGTATTTGGTACTCGGAACGTGAATAATGAGTGTTAGCTAATGCGATGCCAACAGAAACAAGGGGCATTTTGTATTATATACTACCATTACCATAAGGCTAATGCCTATAAGTTCTTAGGAATTGTGAGTAACTTCTAATTTATGCTGAATGAACATAGTCAATAATGTTGTAGACAGAACACCTCGTAAACGACCCAGCGAATACTATAGGTTGCACGGACAAAAAGCCTCCTACTGGTCAGTGGAACGATCCTAAGCCTAAGAAGTGGGGAAAGATGAAAACACCGAATAACAAGAACAGCCCGAAGACACCAAATAAGATACCAAGGAAGACAAAGAAGAAAGGACCGAGGGCGTGAGGAGCAACTGGGGGGCTGTTGATAACCCATGGCACTGGTATCTGAAAGGGTTTATGGGGTTGTTATAAGGGATCCTTGAGTTGCGTATTTGTCACATAAAGTAAGAGCCTTAAAGTATAGGACGCACATATAGACACAACGGGGGTGGTTGGGTAGGTGGAGACGGAAGCACAGACCTTGGCACTGCATACTCGACTGTGTCATTCTTAGTAGTAGAATCTTCTTCAATCTCTATAATTATCATGTTCTTTTGGCCTCGTATGAGTTATTCTGGTAAGATCCTTAGCCATCCATTTCTCCCCATCATCTAGGACCAACCTATCACTCGAATCTGGTTCAGTTTCGGCTAGTGTGGTCCACGAGGCCGAGGCGCCTCGGGCCTCGCCTTGAGGTATCGGCCTCGAGGAGGCGCAAGGCCGGGGGACCACGAGGTCGAGGTACCTCGAGGCTTCTCTCTGGGCTCGCCTCGAGGTGGCTCGAGGTAAATAATAATAAATTAAATAAAAGATCACAGACTCTAGTAGGAGTAAAATAGGTCACCTTTGTCATTCCCACCACAATTCATCACCCACTATTAGTGAGCTTGACTCGAAGGCCATAAAATAGCAGGGAACTACACTAAGATACTTTGTAGTGGAGTATTTAATAGCTCTTAAACTATTGCCAAAAATAGTTCTATGCCTCAAGGCTCCTCGAGGTACCTCGAGGCCAGACTCCTAATACCCAAGGCGAGCCAAAGCCAGAGGCCTACAAAGCCGAGGCACCTCGAGACCACCTTCCCTACCTCGCCTCGAGCGGCCTCGTGGACCACACTAGTTTCGGCTATCTCATAGAGGTGGGACAAGAGAGCGAGAGTCGATTATTTGTTGGACTATGGTAACATTATTTTGTGTCCTAAATGTTTCTTCTGATATTAATGTACTTAATACTTACGCATGAACCGGCAAATCTGCGCTTCATTTATTGCCGAGTGTGACTTTTGCCCTCTGCTAAGTTATTTAGCACGGGTCGAGTCAACATCGAGATGGGGGTTGGAGTTGTGGCCGCGGCATTACAATATCCGGCTTAGGGATTATGAGAAGGTAGTAGAGGTCTTTAGATCCGATCACGAAGGAACAAGTCATAAATAGAACTATACTCTTCTATAGTAAATATGACGAATGAGAAGATTATATAGGCCTTTCAAGACAGTTGAGAAAACTACGGTGGGATAATAAGAGATAAACCAATCGTACATACTTACACGTAACATTGTCAATTAAGTCACCTGAGTTGATGCAGTCCTACACAACTGCGCAATGTGTATAATCAAATTAGATAATCGCTATGGGATTATAAAGCACGAAAACCCACAATCCCATGAGCCCTTTGTATTCAAGTCTTTAGTTACTCTCATGGTATTCCGCAAGATATTTCAATGATATGTATTTATCTAATCTAATAATTAGTGTTGCGTAGAAGTAGATAGACAATTACCGAAAAATGAAAGATGACAGCCAAGAGAAGGGAGGTAGATAAAGAATTCCTAACCTTTAGAAGAGCATGTCATCAATTTCACCCAACGGGTGGATCTTGCAGACTAACGTAATAACAAGGCCGCAGTTAACAAGTATACATAGCTCTAATACTAAATCCTTTTGGGTGTCTGTAATGATATCTGAGGTGAAGCGCTGCATACAATATTTGTGAGCCAGCATGTTCCCGACTGTGTCCTTGGGAAAGAATTCCTGGGTACTAAAGAGGGCTGGTCTCACCAGAGCCTCATGTCCCGTGCCAAGATATCTAATTACCCAGGTGAGGTGGGCACAATGCATGATGCATGTCTTAGTCGTAATCCAGTACTCGTAATTGCAAGACGTTTCCGGAATGGCCTGCTATTGCATACCATATAAAATATTAGACTTGGCATACTTTTTGTATGGTATGCAATAGCAGGCCATTCCGGAAACGTCTTGCAGTTACGAGTAGTAGTATACGCCAAGTATGTAGCCAAGTATGCAGCCAAGCTCCTCCGGAGGAGCTCTAGGTGAGACCGGAGACAGTGGATTTCTCGAGTAAATATGGTACATAACTATTTTACCTAAGCACATTGCTTCTCTAGATGACTGCTAAATGACTCTTTACTAAATGAGTAGTCATTTAGTGGAGGAAGATATCTCATTCCTAAGAGGTAGGGAAGTGTATCTGAGGTAGGAGTTGTCCTCTAAAATTCTTTTTTTTATATTTGTATTACTTAAAACCTCTAAGCCTATAGCCCAAACTCTTAGATATTGTGCTAAGATTTAAATTATCAACTTTATATGATGGAAAAATGGTTGTAACCTATACTCAGTTTGTATGACCTAATGGCTTGGGGTCAAGGGCATATTGAATAGGCTGGGGGCTCAACCCCCCCTCTTTCTTCTTTTTAGCCCCCTACCCACTACTAAACGACGATTGTAAATGAGTTAGTCGTTTATTCGTTGTTTATTTACTCATTGAGCTTATATTTGTTAGATAGCATATAACTACTGTTTTGTACTAAAAAGCGCCCATCATATAAAGGTCCCTAGAGACAACAATGCATGGTATAAAAATAAAAATCCCAAACAATCTCAAGATAGGCTAATACTTTTCTGACTACTAACTTAGTTTGTTTAGGGTGTGGTATCCGCCCCCAGGCTGAACACTAGTACTCATAAAATAACTGTGTCCGGTCCTGGACACATTCTTATAAGGCGAATATTCTTATAGCCCAAATCTTATAGAGCGAATATGCTGTAGTCCAATCATAGACTCAAAGAATTAAATTTTGTAAATAAAAAACAATTATTTCAATTAGAAGACCTAATATGCCTACACCTTTCACGCCTGAGCCGCCCCCCACGACTTTATCTATATAATACATTTTGTATCCCACAAATAGGTGCATAAGCCATATTACTACACCAAAGAGCATCAAGGTCATTAAATATCATATACGCGGGGGTTTTGGGTGGTTTATACGTACTGTAGACCACATGTTTCATGCTGCTTGTTTAGGAATGATAGCAAACTGTAGTCCGCTGCCCCGTTGGTGAGTAGTAAGAACAAGCTTCCCCAGCTTATCATCTTCTTTCGTAAGGTATGAAAGTTTAGATAAACCACCAGTATCCTTCTCAAAGAGGTCTTGGAAATTGGCTGTAATGGCGGCAGCTGCATGGTCGATCACCACGGGGCGAGAACATTGATTCTGGATCACTGCTAGAATGATCCCCGAAAGTGTCATCAGGAGGTTTGCTATGAGCCAGGCTATAACCCTTGGACGGCTGACCGTAGCTTGAAGTCTCACAACATTCATCTTTGCTTCCGACACGTGGTTTGGTGGGCTGCCAAGTGTTAATACAGGCTTGCCATCACTGTCCGCCACCTCCCACCCGTACCGCAGCTCGTTCTGGAGGCCATGCCATATGGATATGTATGAGCGACGAAAAAAGCGTTCAACTACGACTGTGAAGGGATCTGTCAAACCCCAAGGTGTAATGAACTGTGAGGCTATATTCATTGGAACGAAGAGGTCATTCATCAAGTAAATTGATTCTTCGGTCAGAGCGTTTGCTTCGATTTGTAAATTGGAATCGTAGTCGACCTCTAGTACGTTACGGGTGATAAATGTGGATTTCGACCTGGTAACCCCCGCCGTAAAATTAATGGTGCCAAAAAAGTAGCAATTCCCCTGGAGCTTAGTCTGGAGTAGATAGGGGGCTAAGCGTCGGGTCGTGTTCATACTATCAACGTGTACTGGGCCAGCATTGCATGGTTTATCTGTGGAGTGGCCGTACGAGCAAGCTATCTTCCATGAACCTGAGAAGACTTTAGGGTTATTGGGCAATCCCGACTTGCCCTTTTTTGACCAGACAGGGAGACCAAGAATTGCTATGTTGCCTACGTTATCTCCTAGGATTGGATTATCTTGCGTCGAGTTATTCGCTAGCGTTGAGCCATTGGCTTGGTTAACCCCAAAAGCCTCTGGGTCGTGTAGTACACTATTGCTTGGGTATGATAATAGATCTGTGATTTCTCGTGGAGGTGGTGTGGTGTCCCATTGGATTGAGTGTATCACCATACAAGGGATTGGAGTATCCGAAACGGTGGATCCAACACTTAGGTCAGATTCTACAAGACGCCGACATCCTATTCTTTTGGGATCTTCCTTGTCCGTAAAAATCTCGAAGGACTTCCGAAGGGCTAGGGTAACCATATTGCTCCGGGTTGGTAGGTTATTAAAGTAAGTTCCCCACCACCAGTTATCCACTGTCCCTTCCGGGTAGTCCGCGGCGGTAGATATAACGCTATGGTTCCCTAGCAATACCTCGACACTCCGCCAGCCCACTGCTCCAGACGCTAGCGGAGCGGCAAACTGGGCAGGAAGCAGAAGCAAAAGTACCACAAACACAATCCAGCTGTATGTGCTGGATACTGTTCGTAAGACCCTATACGACACCATGGAATTGACTTGAGTGAGACTTAGGCTATCCTTTTCGAGCAAAATGTAGACACATCGCCAGGCGGTAATAGCGGACCAGCTGCCTGTCACCACCCTGACAACCAATAAAGCAGCTGAAACTGCAGTCGTGATGTCACTTGCCAGGAGCACCGGCTGCTTAGTGGGACCTTGGAATCGGCCACTCTCCGAGCTAACATAGACCTTGTCCACGAAGAGAACCAGCGAGAGGGCAACAACGCACACAAGGACAACCTGTACCCCAAGTGTATACCAAGCCAGGAGGGTCCTAGTAACTGGATTCTCCCCTACTCGATGACTCGGCTTGGCAAGCTCTACATTGCCCAAGAGTGGTCGGATAGGGCTTGGTTGCTCGCTCATGGTGATAGCTATTTCTTTACAAGCCAATCAGCCTCAAATAGGATGTAAAGCTAGCTTTGAAGGGAGAGGATAGACTTACTAGAATATATGAGGGAAAGTAGTCAAAAAATCAAAAAACCCCAAACCAGGCTGGGTAACAAATGCTGTCCTGGAGTGAGAGGGATAGGAGGGGATACCATATTTAAATTTACTAGCAGGAATTGTTTTCTGAAGTGTGGGGTAGAGGAGTAAATATCGACTGTAACGTGCTAAGATGATAAGGGACCTCAATAATGCCGTGTAACATAGTATCCGAGCAATCAAGTAAGAATTTTCATCACGGCAGCCTTGTCCTCCCCAAAGCCAGCGCCACTTTTACGGGCTTTCCCGCTACCTACAGCAGGCAGTGAATAAGACCGAGTATTATTTGGTCTCGGGCTAGGGCTATTAATGGACTTTCAGACACTCGGCAATGGTTGTAACACTATTGGATACAGTACTGTATTCGTAGACCGTCGTTCCCGATCTTGCCATATACCACAAAAGCAGCCCTCTAGCTGCGAACTCGCAGACCTCCGGGATTCATGGATGACCTACCGAAGGGAAGGCAAGAATAGTGATATTTTTTCAAGAGAAATAATGGTTTCTCTATTCCCTTCCCTAGATAACTAATGAGCCATGATGGAGCCATGGACTAGGCTCAGTAAACCCTAACCTGATATTCAGAAATGTAACGTACGGGGGTCATTTTCTTTCCGCCTAGCGGCGTGAGATCATGACTGAAAGTTTACTGCTAAGCCATAGTACTGGTAGGGCCATATATCTGTTATGGTTGCTTCATTCAGAGCCTGCGGTGATGGGTCACTGCTGTACACGCATTGGGGGTCCTCTTGAGTAGACCGCTACTTCTATAAATGACTCGATCTGATAATCCTCAATAATGACTGTGGTTATATAGATATTAGTCGACATTTGCATATCATTTGCACTGCCCGGGGGCATTGTTTGTATACAGACCCCACAGAATCCATGATCCACATCAGCTCAAAACAGCGCATCCAGCAACCAACAATGGGCTGCCTGCTCAATCGGTAAAGAACCTAGCTAAGGTTATTGTAAATGCAAGGTAATCATCTATGAATGCCTCATCCGGCGCGGGTGTATAGATTACCGGGTATATCAAGGAATAAAACCTGGATACCAGCCCCCATAGTACCCCCATCGTGCATTTGGAGCCTTAGGTGCGGACGACCGCCTACATAAGTATTGCTTAGCAGTGGGTCTAGGTAGCAACCGTATTTTACATTTAAGATACTCACACCAGTACTACTCCGCAAGAACTATGGCTATAAGGAAGAATTTCATTTATGGGATCTCCAAGAGCTAAAGTACCTATAACATTTGTGAAATTTTGAACGTGGGGTTGTTGCGGGCGGTTTCTCAGTTACAGGCCCAATGTTCGGTTAAATTTAGTAGCAATATACACGTGAACAGCTTGAGTGAAGAGCGATTTCTCCTCCTATCACAATGTAATACGCTGCTCAGCCGCTGCTTCCTTGGCACCGCAAGGAAAACATCTGCACCCGATCGCGTAAACCAGGGGAGCAGGCGTGGAGCGTGGGAGGTTCGGCTAGGCGAGTCGCGGCACTCCCGAGCACAAACCTCTTTCCACCTCGTCATATCGCTCTCGAACAATACGATATTGACTTCTGTTCCTATACAAAAATACCAATCATCGTTTAGTGTCATGGTTCTCGGGCAGTGCTAGGTTCTCACATTGGACTTTATTAATACGTAGATAATATACGATATACAACCGGTGCCATGACGTATAGGTGGGTTGGTGTACAGGCGGGATTTTTCGTGCACGAGGTAGTGGAACGTCAAGAGCTCTCAACATGTTCCGGTATGTCCTGATGGCATAGGTCTTTGCTACCCAGGGGATCACAAACATTACTATCACTACCATACATCTTTTCTACTATGTAGGTTCATGTTGGTCATGACTTCTCTGTAGGAAAAAAAGAGCTTGGCTCTTATGCGGATACATTAACTTGGAACTGTAGTTGGGACTGGGAAAATATAGCAAGTTTATCTCATATATGTACTAGAATCTTCTGCACTCGGGGTCGTTGACATAACATATAGTGTGTATGGCCCTCCCCAATAGTTCTACGAGAGGTTTGTACTTTGGGGGGAAAGTCTGTCCCCATGCGGCAGTGGTGGCACATATTTCGGGTAGGAAATATTACTACCAGCCACAGTATTTGAACCACCTGGGGACAGACATACCCTGGTGTTACGTGAAGATTGTGGTGAAAAGACTTAGCCATACATACACAAGAGAATCATGAATATACATCTCTTTCTCTTTTATCTTTGATCGAAGATATCAGGAAGTTAGCCTTCCAACCAGCGAACGTGCCTTAGGGACCGTACCCAGGCGTGGCATTTACAACCGAAGTACTGTAAGAGTACTCATGCCGCCAGGTCTAATTTTGACTATAGGCTAGATTTACGTACTGCGATGCCGAAAGATCGGTCGGTCACGTGAGGACCTGATAAGATTAGACAACCGGGGGTTCTCGTCAAGAGCAGACTTAACTAAAGAAATAACTCTAGCCAACTATATACAGTAATACCTAGTCTCGTTCCCAGCCCCAATGGTTGCTTTTGCTACGCCGTAGGGGATAGGCACGAGACTAGTAATTACCCATGGAAATTATTATTGCTATTACACTTTATAATATACTCCAAATTACTCTTAACATTCCCACAGTGTTGGTTGATCATTTCCAGCGAAATATTCTCCCATTCACCCCGTATTACCTTTTTAGCGTTCTCAACCGCCACTTGACTCGTTCCTGAAACGTTGTTCTGAGCTACCCAATCTTTTAAATAGCTCTAGAGAGGTTCGATCTTATTGGCATCAGGTGAAATCGCAGGCCAGACCACAGTTCCATCAGCAAAAACCGTATTTTCACGCCAGTACGCCTGACGCTAGGGTCGTACTGGGCGAGCTGGGCGTATATATGTCTGAGGCTGCTTTCTGGGGCCGTAGTAGATACTATCGTAAAGCACTATTAAGGAGTAACCTGTGAAGACTTCCCCTTAGTATCCCCCGCGTAGATATTCTGTATCTACTGTAAAAGTAATTGGGCAAGTCTTCATCACCATCTCAAATATCTCTTGGTTTGCCTCTCTTGTCAACTCAAACTATCTAATATTTATATAGTAATAATATTTATATGAATAAATTAACTAAGAAGGATCTTAAGATGGGTCAAAAACGTGAATTAGACATTGGGGAGTATTCTTATAAATTGTAATTTAATAGGGAGTGGTTATACTATACTAGGTATAAGACTAGCTTCCGTACGATATAGAGAGCATAGGAAAGGGTAATGCAATAGTTATGGAATCACAAGTGTTATTATTGATGATCTGTCTAGGAGTTGTCTCCTCGCCCTGCTTATACTAAATGACTAGTCTAGTCCCTTGTCTCATGAAGCCATCTGATAGCCTTATCAGGGCTCGCTTACTGGCCTCGATAGAAGCGGAAAGAGGCGCTCCTGGGGGTATGAATAATTTTACAGAAATTAGAAAACAGACCTCAAACAAGCTGAGTTTAAGGTTATTCTAATAATCCAAAGAGTTCTCTTGACCCCCACAAAACCTTAGTGCCTGAGCTTGAGACTATTTATTAACTTTTTGCTGATTTTTAGTGAAATCCACACCCCCAGGCTCATCTTACCCTCGGGCGCACCTTAACCGTTGCATATTTTTGCGGTTATCAGTGCGCCATAATCTTCTCCAATTACACGCCATCATATTATAAAGAGCGATTACCTAGTGCCGTAAAATCTAAGTTAATTCGACCCGTTACACCAGGGCTTAATATGTACTAAAACAGTCGGAGCCATGGAAATTGAAGGCACTAGAACAAGAAAGATATTTTTATTTACCAATACAGATGAAGCCTGTTGCAGTTTATTTATTTACTATGAATTATGCACATTACCCCCAGCTGTAGCGGATCGAATTAACCTAGATTATACGGTATGATGCTCCTTGGAAGCTCAGGATAGCTTCCCTGTGATGTCCACGGTGAGCAGCGGTGTCAACCGTCGAGTCGGGCTACAGTCGACTGAAGCTTGCAGTGCTAAGCCAGTCTTAATTATAGGTTAGGAAGATTATAGTCGACTATGGTTTTCTAGCTAAGCTAGTCTATCTGATATGTGGACGGGCAGACAGACTATCCTATAAACAGACTAGGACAATGGTACCTATATGCTAACCTATCCAAAAGCCCAGGTTAGCATGTAGGTGTTGGAACAAGCGAATACTCTGGAACTTGAGTAACAGACATTGTACTTAGCATATAAAGGCATTGTTATGCAACGGAGGAATAGTATCCCGGCGTGGATAGTCTTGGCTTTTCTGTGTTATAACGGATGGATTGTATCCCGGCGTGGATCCTGATAGTATGGAAGGAGCTTAGGGTATATAAGCAGGCAGTTCTTTCATTACTTAGTTCTTTATCAATCAAGTCTTTGTTACATCGCTACAGTTTACCAATCTACGAGTATACTCTAGTTTCTAGTTATTAAAAGTAGGCAGGTAGATTAGGGCTAGAAGATGATTCCTGAGCAAGCTCGACTACTTTTCACCACCTCACCTACCCCCTATAGTCCACAATTGACTGCCGGCGAATGGTGCCTAGCCAGTCCCCTCGTTTCCGCCGTGTCCTAGTAAGGAGTAGACGATTGCCGAGGCTGACGGTGAGTTCCCGGTATCAGTGTGATATAAGAGAGTGCTATAATGGCGAAGAGGAAGAATATAGTGATGAATATGGGTAGAGGGGTGTTTTAATATATAGTCTTAAGTTTCTGACTGGTGGGACCTGAGGACCCTCACGTGAAATAAGGTAGCAGATATATCTATAAAGGATAGCTGTATCACCGTACTGTTGCACGGTAAGCTACATAATTGTACTACTTACAGAGATCTACCTATAGCACTCATCATTGGGCAACCTTCCCCGCAGTAATATATGTACAAACACCCGGATTCTCTAAGGTTCAGGTGGTGCCTCATGTCCGAGTGAGAATATAATATTGGGAACCACAAAAACTGGGAGAGGCTGTAGGAGAGACTATAGTTGAGGACCCAAAATAAAACTGTTATGGAAAAACAAGTGAATTCTACAGGCCATTGATAAAGAATAAACTTTGGTGTAGCAACTACAGCGCTCAATAGGGGTTCCTAAATTGGCTGGGAAATAAACGTATACCATTGTGATACTGATCAAGGAGTTAATGGTATATATATTAGTACTCTACTATGTCTAGAGATCCCCGGAAGAGGCGCCACAACACCTTGATGGTCTAAATTTGAGATACCTTCATACTATGAGCTGATAACTTATGATTATGTATCAGTAATACTCATAGATAGTACCAATCTATAATCCGTAATAAACATCAACAACGTAGATCATACTATTATTATACTTTTCGTATCCAAGAGAAGACTACTAACACAGCTATCAACAAATAGAGCGGGGATGTCTATGAGTACAACATGGATACCTGAAATATGTGCAACTTGAGGTTTAGGCACAAGCCTTTTTGCAAGGAACATGCTAACCTCGGAATATCTTCGCCTACGCCACCAGAAATAACGTTAGTAAACATATTTCGGCAGCAAAGGGGGGGTATATGGGACCAGACTATATTAAGCACTTCTCCTCTACATATTGGACATGGGGCTGTTCTGAGGCCTGGTACTTCATTCCCTCTGATTCCCATCTCTTCACAACAAAACTAACACATTTCCTTAGAAAATCATAGATTGAAATTTTTTCCAGGGATATTCAGCTCTAAAACATACCTCGCAAAGCACTAGATGATGACACGGAATCAAGAGTATATTGGCAACATGACTGTAGCAGGTGATACAGTCCGAATTTGACCCCTTATCCTCCGCCCCTGACACTGATGATCTCCTATTCACATCCCCTTGTCTATTCAGACCACTGTGGCCATGAATGTTATCCCCCCTGATCATTGAGAGTTTCTCAATAACGCTATCGATTATTTGTCTCCGCTCATCATGGGTGCCTTTGATCTCACCCGGCCCAATCCTGCTATAGTATTCAAGGAGGACAGACGAATCTTCGGCTAGCTTCCTACGGTCGGGAGACTGGGGCGGTGACTGTGCAACAAATGAAGAGGTTGCAAGTCGAGGTGCAGAACTCGGTATATTCCATTCACCTTCAGAATTTTGCTGATCTTCTCGGAAAGGTGTATTCTGATCATCCAATCCGCCACCGTCAGAATTTTCTATAGGGTTGGAGTTGTCAACGCTAGTCATTCTGAGTTGTAAGGGGAACTATATACCATCATGGCCAAATATATCAGAAAATGACTGAGTTGCAGGCTCTGAACCCTCCACATCACTGTCGGGCGAAATATGAAGTGCCAGACTTGTATTACCGGTGTGTGTACTCTGTCCGCGGGTCACTTGGGGCTGCTGCGTATTACTATGTGGGAGTGACTGGCGATGCCTTCTAACCTGTGACCGTGCATGGTGATTCTCTCCACCTGCCATAATAGAGCTCGTACTCCTCTGGCGGGTTGTTTGGAGCCGCTGCGTAGTATTCGACGGGGGTGGCTGGGGGTGTCTTCGGGCTTGAGATCGTGCGGGGGAGTTCACTCCATCCGGTAAACTGGCATGTGTACGTCTGTGGGTTTTATAGGACTGCTGCGCAGTAGTAGACGGAGCTGACAGGAGATTTCGGGGTTGTGAGGATTGGCTAGGCCCATCTGGTATAGACGTACGCCTACCATACGGTTCTGTTCTACAGGCACTTGTTATGGATGTGTTCCATATTCGGGAAGATGTGTTTTTGTTATCCTGTTCGTCCCTTTTATAGCGGCGCCGTCCTGCTCCACACCGACTTCTCTTTTGCGGCGTTGGCCTACGTGACGTTAATACCACAGTACCGGATGCTTCGCCCCGTGATGAAATCACAGGCCCTGACTGAAATGGGGTAAGCCCAGGCAAATTGACAGTTTCCGAAAACTCTCTCTGCCGTTCCCAAAAACCTGCAATATTTTGAACAGTTAGAGATAAATGCGATGGAAATATCTTTAATGGTCCAACAGTTCCATTATCTGGAAGGCGTCAGATGATGGTAGAAAAGAAAAAATACAGAACTTACGTCGACAAGGTACACAGTGTGTGCTGGAGGAAGAATTAGCGCTCTTTGCAAATTAGGTACCTACATCCCTAACCCACCTATAATCGTCCCTCTGGCCCTCATCCGCCCTCAGTGAAGCACAAGCGCAGCAGGTTGGTTGCTCCTTAGTACAATGAGAATAGACCCTGTGAAAACACATCGCTGTAATGAAATATAGGTAGGGTGAGTTTGGCCCTGACGGCAGGTTTATGCGGGGTCTAGTCGATTACAGCCTGGGTAGAGTGCCGATAAATAATAATTACGGAATAAGACGACAGCTCAGTCAGTATGTAATACGTAATCAAGGCATCCGCCAAGCCGAGTAAAGTATGCCTTGGCATATTTGAGATATTCTACTGAAGATGTGAATTTGGCCGTGTACCAATTACATGCGAATAAATAAATCAGAGGTTTGTGGGTGGTAAACTAGAGTAGATTATGTGGTAGTAGCCGTTGAATAATAGCTACTACCGTAGCGATCCAGATAGTGGTGATCGCATGTGAAGGATTTGAGGCTCTACGAGTGGAAATATACGAAGCACGTGATCTATATCCCGTGACCTACAATAACTGACGAGTGCGAAAGTGAAGAATAGCAAGATTATGCACGGTACCTTGCTTTCTCTGACGTGGGCTACAGATTTCTTTGGGAGTTCCCCCATGGGTCATTAGGTATCAGAACACACTAGAAGCCGACTTTTTCAACATATTGCTAAAACCCCCATTAACATACACAAGACAAACCCTGCAATAGAGTATATTTTGACCGGGTGGGGTTATCACGGTAGTACTTTTAGGTTAGTGTTCTCCCGGTATATCTGTTTGAGAAGAATATTGGAATTGACATTTTTACGCTTCGCTAACTTCGGCGATGACCCAACATGAGATACTACAGCGATCAGGCTAGATAAAATTGGTTCTTTGTTAAGTTCCTATCCCTACAAGGTATGCAAACACATCAATGTGCACATTACCCATACTGTTATATGGCAGCCAATAGGGCGCTAATAATAGCGGATGCTAAGTGGATACCGTGACTATCCCTAGCAGGGTATCGCGGGTACCGCGCTAGCTCAGTATATATACCGCGTAGATAGCTTAATAAAAACATCATCTTGATCTTCATAAATAATCACGAGATACATACAAAGTAGGAAAGTCGTCAGAATAACACAAATTGCCTCACAGAAATAAATACACCTTAATTGATGCATTTACATACCTTATAGAGTATACTATCCTTAACATGCTATCTGATCCCCAAGCACCTTCTTGTTCGTTAGTTCTATAGACCTCGGGTTGCACTAATAAAAATCTAATATAGTAGACAGGTTAGTCAAATATATTTTTTTTCCCCGCTGCTTGGTGCCATAGGGTGACTGCCCGAGTGGCTTCGGAAGCACCGCTCTCTTTAAAAATAATATCTTATTTCGCCCTTATGGGGTTATGGGGGAAAATATATCCAAGTGCAAGTGAGTCAAGGCTTTAATATAAGCGTCAAGCGCCCATCGTATCATGGGGGAAGGCTAAGCGGGGCCCAGACAGGCGAGTACTCATTTGATACCTCACGGTCGCGATGAAACAATGTTTATCACAAATACAACTATATTTTTACTAGGGTAGGGGGGTGAAGATGGAGCGGGTCTCACAATCTCTCTGTCCCATCTTCACCCGTAGAGGAACGATCCTTGGCGTCACGTGATCTAGACTGGGCGCGAGACAGCAAAATGATTATCATCGGGGGGCTTAAATACCTTCACCCTGACTAAACACTCTGTGTGCCACACTTGCGCCTCATCACAGCTCCCTCAAACCTCGGGCTTATGTAATTATCATCTTTCAAGTACCGTATAAACTCGATAAATTGGCTATGCGGGCGTCGCTGCCACTTCCTATCAAATGTAAACTTGCTATCTGATCATAAGGATTATTATCATGAGCTAGCTTTGATGGGTTTAGAGGAAGCTCAAAGAGGTTTAGAGAACACTATTAAACATAGGTGGCGTTGACGCCCGCATAGCCAACGTATCGAGTTTATACGGTATATATTTAACGCACTAAGATTCCTGCCGAACACGTACCTTTGTTAGTTATTTGTGCGCTAGAAGAGATATGAAGGTAGGGCAGGCCCATACCATATTCGTAGCCAGTATACTCCGCCACCACAGATGCTCAGCCACACATCTGGCACCTAAGAATGCTTACAATACGGGCAATCAAATTAAATCTAGTGCCTAATTCTACTCAATGCGGGAATAATGCAGTATGATTTTGTATAATCGGGTTGTAGTGCCGACTTACTATGGCATTTTTAAAGATGCCACATTAATTCGGTATCGGTCACACCCGGCTTTCCGGTCCTGTAGTTATACAGGGGTATAATAAAGTCGCCTGTCTCAAGAGATTCAAGGAGTACTCGTGTCAGGGCTAAAGTATTGGGACAGACCAGGCTGTCACGGATCTGAGCGGTCACTATTTTTCTCTGTTGCTACCACCGTGCTTCACTGTTTTTACTGCGTTTGATTGCGTCACGGGTCTGTGCAATCGTTATATTTCCCTTTTCAGCGTGTCCCAATACTTTAGCCCTGACACGAGTACTTGTGGTCGTCCAAAGAGAGACCTAGGAGCGCTTGGCCATTGTCATGAGGCGCAAGCGTGGCACATGTTGGTGCTTAGTCAGGGTGGGAGCATTTAAGTCCCCCGATGATGATTCAATGATCATCTTTCTCAAATAAAAATCAGTTTCCTAGTGACAGACAGTGCTTCATCGAGTCTTTGTGACCCTGAAGCCTTACAGCCATACTCATAAGTATTTGAATGGGTTAGGGTTCAGATTTCTATTATCTATAAGCTAAAGTACCAGTTACCCAAATTCATGTCGCCAGACCAGCATCGGTATTTATTATCTGGCAATCGGTAGATAGTCCTCTGTATCTTAACAAACATAAGCGACCGCCGAAATTACACGGGGATTATTATGCGGAGTACACAACCTGGTCCCTGCATTGAATATATTAAACCCGACTGGTAATTATTGTAGTACAAGTATATTAGCATCGCTAGATGGGGGGCTATTACTGTGAACCCCCTGAATATAAGGTGGTTATCTTTTTGGTAGGGGATTGCTATTTATCAACGAGATGAAGCACCCAGTTAAGGATACATCCACCTTGCTAATAGCGCTGAGTAATCCTATCTTCCCACAATATCCCACCCTACTTATTTTCTTTTTCACATAAGCTTTCTCCCCTCTACACTCTTCTCACGCCTCTCCTTCATCTCCGCCTGGGCTCCGACATGGCGAACTATACAATACTTCACATGACCCCTGGCCTTGCCGCGGACTGTTACCTCGCTGGCTGCGGTAGCTCCCCCACACTCTTCCCTTTCTAATCAGCTTCCAGCACCGCTAACAAACATAGCCGGTGTCTCCGGTGGCCTATGCGTCGGTGCGCCAATATCGTCTAATAAAAATCTCTGGTGGTGCTGTACACCTTATGAAGAGTATTCCCCTCCTCCAAACGCCCCTTAGTGATGGACGCGATAAGACAAAGTGGCATTCTGCTTGCCAGATCCAAGACCTACCATAGGCCTTATACAGTGTCTTGAGAGGCCCAGGAGATTTTGGGGGTATCAAAAGAGCTGAGGATTACCCGCACTTGTGACTTGACCACGAACGGTTTTTCCTGAGAAAAGTTGTTTGATGAGCGGTACCACCGACCTCACTTAATACTATGTCTCAGTTCAGTCTCAAGTCCTCGACACATAAGCTCTCTTGTGGCACCTGTAAAATTTTATCTCGGCCTCTTTTGTCTCGCGCCCATCACTCTGTAGCATCCCCTGGCTAACCAACTAACAATAGGACGTGTCTTGGCAACGCACAATCCTCGTGTGGTGATACATCTATTCACTGTTCTTTCACAGCGGTATACAGTATGCCCCCCCCCAAGTCAGCTGGGATCTATGCTCATGTCAGAAGGCTGGTGCTGCAATAGTACATTGGAGAAATGTCCGGACCAGGGGGGAGTAGAAGGAAGCTGTATACCTATCTCGTATGAGAACCCGGCAAAGAATGGGCCAGTGTGGGGGCCGGGGGCAGTGAGTACCTCTACAACAGTATCAAGGACGGTAGCATCAAGTACGATGTCGGTTAGTGGTACGGCAGTAGTAGCGGCGACTGTTACAGTGGTTTCGGAGGCGAGAGGGATGAGTACTGGTGCTGCGGCGGGTGTGGGGGTTATCGGTGGGGCATTGGGGGTGTTGGCTATTTTGGGCGCTGTGTACTTCCTGAGGAGGAAGAAGAGGGTGAGGAGGGTCACTGGGGGGGTGAGGGTGGTGGAGGGAGGGAGAGGAGAGGAGGCGGAGGAGAGGGCGGAGGAGAGGGCAAAAGAGAGGGCAAGGATCGTTGTGATGAGGCCAGTAGAGGTACACGCTGATGATGTGCATGAGATGGGGACGGGGAGTATGATATAGAGGCTGTGAACTGTGGGTTAGGGGTAGGTCATATTAGCCTTATGCCTATGATCCCCTCTGGTAGTTATGTACATTAGATAACTTTTGGAGTTAAAAACGCGGTTAGTCTAGCCTTTGATTCGATTCTCCGGCAGTCTGTCACTTACACTTCTTTGACTCTTCGACCATACCATTTGAAATTCCAGTCTGCATTATACTGCTTTTTTAGTCACGTGACCTAGGTTCAGATAATGCCCTTCAGGGTTAGGGGACTATTATTCTGTTTTCCCTTTCCCTCTTTTCTTCTCGCCCCATCTATTATACCACCAACTAATATACATCATAGCAGGGTAGTTGCAAGATGAGGGGTGGCTGTAACTTTTCCGTGATTCTGAGTGGGAGTGTAATATTGAATTACTGTTGTCACTGTTGGTGGGAGGGGGGGAAGGGAGATAGTGAGAATCCAGAGTATCAATTGGTGGTAGTAGCAGTAGCGAGTCGTTTTCAGGCCTTCCAATAAGCCAACTCATATTAGAGCTTACCCGAGTCGTACTTGGCCGGGCTGGGCCCTAGAAAATATTTGTCCAGGCCATATATTTAATTGGGGCCACCTTAAACATTATTAGAAGGGGCTGATCTTGAATGTAGCACCAGATGGCACCGGTTTTTTAGGGAGATCTTAGGGAGTTCTAGGGCAATAAGAGCAATATTAGTTCTTTCTTGGGCTGGGCCGGGCCGGTGCCTTTCCTTGCCTGGGCTTGCCTATTGGAAGGCCTGGTGGTTGCTACACCTGATCTAGAAAAAAAGACTTTAGTAGCGTTTGAGCAATGCGGAGTAGTGTCGCGTCCATCATAAGTTTATAAATTGATGGTGGAGACCCCACCGGTATGGTTACTTTTTTTTTGTAGGGATCGCATTTTTATTAGGGTTAGGTGTTGGCCACTATGAATGAATGAATTTATTATAAGCACATGCAAGGTGTTGGCAACTAATCTAGTCCAGTCGTTTTATAATCTAATTCTTTCCGCACACCTAATCTCGTATAAAAGTGCATGCCCTATTCACTCTAGATCTTCCTTGTCGTTAGTAACGCTGGGAGTAGTCCTCTTTACCTGCTCGGTGAATGAATGAATGAATTTATCATAAGTACTACCTACTCGGACTGAAAGCAGATTTATGCTTAGGATTGGAGTCTTGAGTATTTCTTGTTAGATATGTACCCTGTGTCAGAAACCCAACGCCATCAAGAGGTACGCAGAAAAGGCTTTTACACTATTGCACTTATTGGAGAGTCCCTTTTAATTATACAGCATCATCGCCCTTATAAGAATAATCGCCTTGTAAAGGTACGCACTCCCGACCAGACAAGGATTACATTTTGTAGAGAGATCCTTTTCTCTCATGATATCTAACCTATAAGGATATAATACTGCTTTAGTTTCATATTCTTATAGGGCGATCTCTCTGTACTAATATATAAGGCAGAGTAAATGCCAGCTTAGGATATGAGAGTAAAAGATCTCCCATTTTTATCAGACATTTCGTTATACCCCACAATGAGATCTCAGGGATGCTACATAGTAACCGCTATATGTTTGGGTGTGAAGCTTCTAGTTTTAGGTTGCTTTGCCATATATATCCTATATAAGACTGGTAGGCTTAGCACCACAGCTTGAGTACTATGAATTATTTTATTAAATCACAAGAAAAGCATACTAGGATGTACGTTATGTATATAGAAGCTACGTCATAAAGATCTAAGAGTTAACGGGAAAGAATAGGGACTGAATAGGAAGCTCAATGAGAGTTGTACCCATCTTGAAAGGGGCCCGGTGCAGGGGTAGCAGAGATCAACGTTTGCAGGTTTCACAGTGTGTGTGTCATGTAAGGGGTCAGCTAAGAAAATACGTGGCAGAGCTTGGTGCGTTCTCTAGTGATCATTACTGTTAAAAACAAAAATTATATCTTTTATCTTTATGTAAGGGGGTGACACCACTTATAGCGACCATTACTAGATTTGGGTAGCTGCTCCGCATGAACCTAACTACGAACTACCACATGTAAAGATGTTGGAGGCGTAAATTACGTATCAATGATCTATTAGGACGGCACTCTATGATGTAGCAGTGGTAACTGCATCCAGACAGCTCTAAGGTTATAGCCACTTAGAAACAGAAACTAGAACAAGCCCTAAGTTTTGGCATTACTTTTAGCAAACTCTAACACTTGGGGAGGAAACCAAAGCGTAATATTTTTCCCCCTCGAGTCGTAAAAATAAAAGGGGTTCTTCAAATATACCACTGGTAGATCGTGTCCCGTCTTTGGAAGTGGTGGAGGTCACGGACTTGCAAAAGCGCATTAGTGCTAATAGTAGAGTCGGTATGAGGACTGATTGGTGTGGGTAGTAGCGTATTATGTAAGTAAAATCTGGGGATTTCCTGAAGCCCTCATGGAAGTGCATACTATCGAGTGAAGCTCAATGATAGATTAGTTATACTTCACTTGGTTATACTCTTATTTGACTGACCTGAGATCACCTCCTTGTTTATTTATAGGATGGGAGACATAGCTAATATCCTCAGCTCTTCAGCTATAAAAGGACGATATCTCCCACTCCCACTCCTCTCTTCTCTCTACTAAACCATCTTTAGCATCTATTTTTCAACTTCCTTTAAACATCTAAAATAACACCATACCCCAATTCTTACTCAAGGAATTCAAATTCTCAAGAAATATGGGTGAAGATCAGCAAAAGTACATTAGCGGTAATTACTCCTCGGTCCAATTCTTTACTAGGAGCTGGTACTGAAGATCGTAGGGGCCACACTCGAAGTGAAAAACTTGGGAGACGGAAACTTCCAAGTTACTCAGCTTAGTCAGGAGAGCAGGCTTCCACCCGTCAAGGGGATTAAAGGGCGACATGAATTCAGCTGGAGCTTCGGTCCTGCTACGGTATGCTCACTCGGATTTACCAACGCGCTCACTTCGGTGCTAACTGATTCTTTCGGAATAGATCACTGGTTATATTGAGACGAGTACGATGGAGATAGGTGTCACGGCTTCAATCGTGGGTATTGACTTAGGCACCTTTTACGGGAACCTAAAGGATGGGCTTGTTATTAAGATTAATCTCGCGGTTGTCAAGGGTGAGATTAGATTTTACTTGAAGAATGGGAACGAGCTTTGGGTTCATCTTGAGGCGAAGGTCTTATTTGATGGCGAGTACAACAAGGACCACCTTCTCATCTCCTTCTAGAGGATTAGTGAAGGGTGTTCTACATAACTTTAGTTTATGAAGCCTTGTAGAGGGTAGTAGTAGTGAAGAATGAAAGTATCTATTTTTTATATTTCCCAAAGCGACTGAGATCTAACATATCGTGTGCTCTTCTATCGATGTAGCTCATCGGAGTGTTCTGTCGGTTTACAAAACAACAGCAACTACTTAGCTCTGGTATAAAACGTGATAGTATTGTAGGGGGATAAAAATACCCGGTCACCTACAAGGTAACGAAACGTTTCAGATGAGTATCACTACACAACCAAAATAGATAACAGAAAGTTCAACTTGAGAAAGAATGCATTAATAGTCTATTTATATTTATATTTATTAATCTATATATTGTTGTGGAGGAATATATTATATATATCTAGATGAGGCTCTCGGTTGCTATGAGAGTGACCGGGTATTTTTGTCCCCCTACAATACAATATATGCTTGATGCGGATTTCACTTATAATTTTAGACATAGAATGAAAGGATATTTGACATTCTCGTTATATTTTTCTACCAAGACATGGTCTACACCCGTGCCACCAGCAGGTTAAAGAAAGGATACATTTTCAGGGGGGCACGTTTAGGGGAGCTTCGGTTACTTTATCTGTGTAAAGTGATTAGTGGCATAAAGTCCAACCCATGATCAGCTAGGGGTATTTAAATTGTATACTGCAGGTTAGCATATCGCGAAATAAAGCAAATCCTGTTTTTCTCGGTATTCAGCAGATAGAGTACTATATCCCTTAATAGATATTACTACACATACGTATGCAAGACGAATGGCATCTAATATTGTCAAGCTGGACACGTGAGGTTATACAATATCGTCCGTTTTCTCTTGTACTTAGAATCTTATGATGCTCCATACCCAACGAGATAGTGGGTTAGCCATGTAGTAAAAACATAAAAGCAAGTAAGAGACTGACGTAGCTTAATAGTCTTGACGCTTGTGCACGGAGTCTATTCCAGAAATGTCACGCCATTACCAGTACTAGCAAGAGTAGCTGGTTCACCTTACGTGCTTCCAACTTTAGAGCTGGCCAGGAATATAACTCCCGGGATATGTAGTACTGGTACCCAAGAAGGCAATAGCTAGTCGCTGTGACATTCAGTAAAGACTGCCGTGTCTAAGACTTGCGTTTCCTGGTACTTCCTACCTACCCAAATAGAGTAATATGTACACTTTTGAAGTCGGCGATGGTGAAGGAGCACATCCTAGAGGTATATTTACTCATAGGTGCGGTACGGAGTCCGTTAGAGTGGGGCCAGTAGTTACTATGGGCCAAGCCAACCGAACTTAATCCGGACGTCTCAGTACTGCTGCAGTTTGAAAAAGCAAACTGCAGCCCCTTACGCCACCGGTCACACGCAGTAAAGTCCTTCATTGCCTAGTGAGCTGAGGTACTTGATGGAGGACTGACGCTGAGGGTTAATGAGGTCCCAATCTGGTATTTCAACTACAAACACTATATAGAGTATGCATATACTTTATTCACTCATGGTAACACAGTGATACTTCAATGTATCATGCAAGGGCTGGAAGCAGGCCGCGCTCAATTCTAGGTCGGTGACATGATCGTACTGAACGGCTCAGTACATCAACCAAAGAAAACAGTCATTATGTTTTGTGTTACGGGTCGTTCCTTACCACAAACGCCGGAAAGTCAGGTACTAAGTGCCCTAAAGTAAACAGCGTTCCGATTCGCTACTAAATACAAATCTTAACCTAATCTCAAAGAGAATTATATAGGTATACCCCGTAGTTTCAAAGTTGGGTGTTAGCTAGAATTGATACTTCAGGAAACCTTTGACGCTAGGATTATTTCTTATTGCCATTGCTTTATTCATGATTGCCTCTAGACCTATATGGGGGTATCTTTCTTCGCACAAGGAATAATCTCATACGCACGATCTATAGATTTGGGTATCGATATTCGATTGAGACGGGCTAACTACCAACATCCAAACAGGAGACCTGTATGCACTGTATGAGGAATGGAAAGGCCTCCTCTCTGTCACACCAAGAGTTAGGCAGGAGTCATGACAATATCCACTTCTAATTTTTTATAAATCCTTAGAATTCCCGTGCTATTTCTCTGTAGATAGAAACCAACCTAAATTTCTTCAAACTAATTCACTCACAACAAATAACAAAATCTAAATCATGTCTTCCTCTTCGCTACAAGATTTCACGGTTGCGCCAAAGGGATCCGGGGATGAACCCGATGCCGACTACACCTGCTACTTCACCATCTTCAATTCGTTTACCGGCAAGCCTCTCATTCTCGAGGACTTCGGTGCAAAAGACGGCGCATGGGTTGGGGAACCTCCTCAGGTCATTAGCTGATCTATAGGTGCGGTTGGTAGTTGTGGATGGAAGTGGTTTTTCACTTAATTTTGACACCCGACAATACAAGAGTTTTTTTTAAAAAAGTCACATTTTAACACAGATATGAATGAATCAATCATAAGTACATGGGTTCTAACAGATAACTATGCAGCCTAGTAAACTTTGGTTGTTGATATATACTATGAAGTACGTAAAGAAATGACGAATAATAGGGAATAAGAGATGAGATGAGAGATGAGAGATGATGAGAAATAAATAAGAAATAAGAACTAAGTAATAAGAAATAAGAAATAAGAAATAAGAAATAAGAAATAAGAAATAAGAAATAAGAAATAAGAAATCATTACGAACTAACAGAAAGAGTATCAAACAAGGAGAGGTCGACGGAATATTGAAGCCCAATGTATCTCAGTAAAGCGAACCAGTGAAATCCGATGATAGGGTAGCCTAGGAACAGTCGTGCCATAAGCTTGATATCCCTAACGAAGGGGATAAAAAGAGAAACAAACAGTAGTATCTTGTCGCCTAATTCCACCAGGCTAGCAGATTACATATTTTCCCGGATCAAGCCCGCCAGTCTTGCATATGTTACTCCTCTGCCTTCTGCTGTAACCAATATTTCGTTCTTTGTCTGTTCCGCAGCTCCTTTTTCACATTTGTCCAGAGCCAAGCACATTTCACGGATTATCTCGTCGATAGTCTCCTGGTTTCCGTATGTTGATTCGAGTGAGGTATGTAGTGTTTGAACTACGGAACTCGATAGCTCCTTCACTAGTTTCTGTTGTTTGACTGCCGCCAGTAGGATTAATACTCCAGCTTTCGCAAGTTTCTTTGCCTTCGCTGTGTCGTTACAGGAGATAGCTTTTTCAAATGCCGTTATCCTTTCATCTATCAGGTTATTGACTGTTTCCCTATCAACCCTACGGGCACTGGATGCCTCGGCTAGTGCCTCTACCCAAGAGTTCGAGAGGTAATTAATCATGGTTTGATTTGTGGGCTCGTGATTTATTGCCGCCAGTAGGAGCTCCACTCCAGCTTTCGAAAGTGCTCCTGCGTCAAGATCCCTGCTGCTTTGGATTGCGGTAATGAAGTCGTTTGTCCTTTCTTTGATCAATCTCTTTACTGACCTCTGATCACTCTCCTCCGCATTTACTAATGCCTCCACCCATGCGCTTGATAGTTTCTCAACTAGAAAGGAATTAGGTATATTTTTGTTAATTGCCGCCAATAAGACTTCCAATGCAGCCTTCGATAGTGCTCCCGCCTGGAAAGAATCGTGTGTTTTGATGGCGTCGGTGAACACTTCTACCCTCTCCTTTACCAGCTCCTCAACTAATATCGGGCGAACCGTCTCAGCGTCTGCCAGCGCATCCACCCACGAATTTGAGAAGCGTTTAACGAGATCTGGGTTTGGAGGGTACTGGTTGATTGCTGCTAGTAGTATCTCTACCCCAGCCTTCGATAGTTCACTGGCGCTGCTTTTATCGCCTTTAGATACTGCATCGCTGAATTCCCTCGTTCTCTTGCGCACCAAACTCTCTTGAAATAGTTTGTTTATGCCCTCTGTCTTTGACAATGCCTCCACCCACGACTTTGCTAAGCTCTGGACTAAAGTTGGGTTCTGCAGTGGTTGTTTAAGGGGTTGCTTAATCGCCGCCAGCAATACCTCGAGCGCGGCTTTCGCTAGTGTCTCTGCTGCATTATGGTCGTGCTCCACTACTGCGTCGTGAAATCCACTGGCAATCTCCATGATTAAAATCGCTTGTAGTGGTTTATTCGTGCTTGCCGCCTCCAATGCCTCCACCCATAAGTTTGCTAAGCTCTTGACTAGGGTCTGCTCCGGTGAGGACCGTCTGATTGCTGCTAGTAATACCTCCAATGCGGCCTTCGATATTGCCGTTACGGTATCACGATCCTCCCTGTTTATCGCATCACTGAATGACTCTCCTCTCTCTCTAACTAACTCCACTTGCAGCCGTCTGTCCATGTCTGTCTGACCTGCATCCTCCAAGGCCTCGACCCATGAATCTGCTAAGCTGCTGACTAGGGTTTTCTCCGGTGAGGATTTGTTGATTGCCGCTAGTAGTATCTCGAATGCGGCTTTCGATAGGATTGCTGCAGCATTACGGTCATTCCGTTTTATTGCATCGCCGAATAACCTCGTCCTCTCTCTCACTAACTCCTCTTGTAGGCGTCTGTCTATATCTGCCTCCCCTGCATCCGTCAATGCCTGCACCCATGAATTTGCTAAGCTCTCTACCAAGTCTCGCTCCGGGGGGTATAGATTTATCGCCGCCAGTAATACCTCTACCCCAGCTTTCGATAGTGTCGTTGCAGTATTACGATCCTTCCTCTTTATTGCTTCGCTGAATGCCCTCGTCCTCTCTCTGACTAAGCTCTGTTGCAGCTGTCTGTCCGTGTCTGTCTCTCGCCCTGCACCCGCCAACGCCTTGACCCATGAATCTGACAGAATGCTGATGAGGGCTGTGCTTGGTTCACTGGTAGCCGGTGGGCTTATTGCTGCAAGTAAGACTGCTACCCCAGCTTTAGAGAGTGCGTCCGCCCCCTTTATATCCCTTTTTCTAACCGCCTTCATAAAAACAACCGTCCGTCCTTCCACCAGCTCTCTTGAAAACTCTTCATGTGACCTCGCCGCCTCAGTCAACGCTGCTACCCAAGACTCCGAGAGGATTCTTTCTAGGTCTTTTACCCCCTCCTTAATTGATGCCAGCAATAGGGATACCGCCGATAGTGAAAGGATTGTTGCTCGCTCCCTGTTACCATCGCGGACAGCAACGTTGAATTCCTCCCTCCTTTCAGTAATCAGAGCCTTGACAGAGTGAGAGTAGCCTTCACCGATGGCTTTATCTAGTGCACGGGCAAAGGTTATCGAAAAGTAGCCCTCCAGTACCGGATTCTGCTCCAGGATTGAGTTATTCAGGAGGTCCAACGCTAATACTACTAGTTGCGAGGCCAGTTTGTACCCTTTGTCGTGATCCGGATGTCTAAGTGATACACACAGTGCTTCCACTCCAACGTCTGAAAGCTTCTTCATCTCATCCTCCCTATTATGTTTCATTGCGCTCCTCAGTTCAAGGTCCATCAGCTTCACCGTTCTCTCCAATACCGGTGTTGCTCCGGTTTCAAGGACTGTCTTAAATACTGTTATCAACTTGTCTGGGTGGTGTGTTGCAGCGGCCGCAACAGCTTTGCCGGCGCCTTGTTTCATGAGTTTCCTCATTTTAGGAGTTTTAGGGTATGTTGTGGTAGGTAGAAATTTGAGGAGGAAACAGGTCGGGTGGAGTGGATGTGGTGAGGTGGTACGCGATGAGGTTGTATAAGCTTTGTGACTGTAGAAATATAATTACCCAAGTAGGGTGAAATCCGGCTCCTTTATATCACCTATCCGATGTAACAGAAATTAAGCTATAGAACGTGCCTAATTGCTTTGAGCACAATACAATAAGCTCTAGAACAAAAGGGGTAGGTATAGCACACAAACTAAAGTGCAGCAGGCTGATAGAGGTGCGCACTCCTGTCATTCGGGTCCCTACGATACTGCGCATATATCCCTAGCACACTTAAAAGCTGACGTTTGCGAAATGGACTGGTATTGTATACCATACAAAGATATACAAAGTCTATAGTTTTGCATGGTATACAATAGCAGTAGGTTCCAATAACAAAATAAGATCCTGCATATTGCACGGGGCTCAAACAGAAAAACCGCGATTGGTGGTCAGTAGATTTTTACTCTAGGTTTTTTGGGGCAAAAGCTGAGAGTGAACAACCTTGGTTCCTATGGTGTAAAGGAGCATTGCCTGATGAGCTCAGTTACCAGACCGTGTTTGCCACCAGGCTGCGGACTCCTATATGTCCACGCACAAATACAGTGATTGTGAATTTTAGTCGGAGTAACCGATATAGCCAGATTTCATTTGACATGGGGTACTTAGCTTCTCGACCGATATCAGATTTTGTGACTGATTACGCTGGTAATCTTCATGCAGCCACTGAAAAATACGATCCGCGAGACAAACCCATTAACTCCGATCGAGCAGCACAAGTTAGAGATCACCGGCTTCAAAGAAAGCGTACCTATCAAGACTAAGGTGTCGCTTTACTTCAGCGGCTGCCTACAGCGAACCATAGAAGGTCGAGAAACCAAGGTCTGATAACAGGGTCTTGCCGCTAATCCTACTACTTGTAAAGCGCTGGCGTTTCTAAAACGGGCCGACATTGCATCATACAAAATGATACAGTGCCGTGACAAATGTCTTCGGTCGCGCGCAACGCAACCACGGCCGCAACCCCACTACCGCCCCGCGCAACCATGCCCCCCCATACCTCCAAGCAAAGCCAGAAGGGTATAAGGCCTATCTACATGCAAGATAATGCTAGGGTTCACACAGCAGACTACTCAATGGATTGGTTTGTGGATAATGGGGTGGAGTTGTTGGGGGACTGGCCTGTCTACTCTCCAGATCTCAACCCTATTGAGCATGTTTGGGTACACCTCAAGAAGCTCTACCACCTACACTATTCCAAGTTGGCTGACTATTCTAATAACCCCAATGTCTTAAAGCCACTAATGGAAGAAGCTCTTATTCACTGCTGGGAATTGATACCTTACTCTTTTTTTGAAAGACAAGTTGATAGCATCCCTAGGAGGATTGAGGCTGTTATAGAGGCAAATGGTTGGTATACAAGGTATTAGATAATATGGATTTATTTATTAGATATTATATATTACTCCTACAAAATCCACTTGTCAATAGCAATAATTGGTGGGGTACGAGGAGTACGTGGTCGGGCGAGCGAGGCGTTGGGGGTCCGTTGCCATGCGCGCGACCGAAGACATATGTGAGAGCTCTATAGCAAGTCTATGATTTTATATATGGTATGCAATATCAGCCCATTCCAGCGCTTTACGAGTACGAGAGCTTTGCCAAAAAGCTAACGGGCGAATAAAAGTTCTGAAACTCGTATCCCGTGTTTCTCAATCTTTTTTGCCGCGCTGTACAACCGCTAGAACCTTCGCCGCTTGCGCGAGAGACCAACGGGGCCCTAAATCTGAATCCCACGCCCCCCGATATTTTTTACCAGAGTGCTACGTGGGTTTACTCACTAGGCAAGGCATCCCATATGAGGTTTAGGACTTCCTTTGTTGAAGCATGTACCGATATCCCTACTAGAAAGTCGAATCAACACCTTTTACTTCAATTTCCAATGAATAACCTGTGCCCAAAACTTCCATCGAGTGGTAAAAATGTGAGACTCGAGGTTTGAAGGCATTTATTTGGCTCCTAAGCCCCCGTAGAGATCCTAGTAGCAGGGTAGTCATTCACCTGAGTTTCTGTGTAGGGTCCTCTTCTCGTAAAACGCTGATGGGCTGATATTACGTACCATTCAAAATCATAGGCTTGGCACTGTTTTGTATGGTATGCAACATCAACCCATTCCAAAAAGTCAGCGTTTACGAGTACTCACTTACCGCTGTTTCTCGATCTTGCAAGAGACTACCAATTACCTAGAGAAGCAGGGATGTTAGCCCGTTGGGTAGTCTAATTTGCCGCAAGTGCTATATTACTAGTTTTGCATCTGCTCATGTTGCCGGATTGCCATTGCGTTACAGTCTCTGGTACAGCGTACGGTAAAAAAGATCGAGAAACCAGGGTCTGTTACCAGGGTATTTTGGCCAATCTTATTACTAGAATCTTTGCCAAAAACCTAAAGAACGAATAGGAATGCTGATTCTCGTGTCTGGCGTTTCTCGATCTTTTTTACCGTTCGCTGTAGAATTAATGCGAAAATGCACCAATGAGGACTCAGAGGTCTGATTGGTATTTGGTGTCATCAACGAAGATTCTAGTAGTGAGCACTGGCCACAGAAGGAATCAGATGTTATCGGAAAGAACATTATGGTTCTCGTCTGCACCCACCCTATTGCGAGATGTATCAACGATAACACCTAACCGTTTACCGATTTTCACTGATATAACATCTCGACTACGGTTTTGTTTGGCTGTTTTTTTAGGGACTCGAGAGGTCTAAACCGTTGCCGAGAGCGCAGCTGTAACGAAATATGAGTACTCAAGTCGCCGCTTAAGTCTCTTACGAAGGACGCTAATTAATTTGTGAACCCTAGTCAGGTGTTAGTTGGCTAAAATTGTGTCCAGGCAGTACAGAAGTCGGTTTTATCGCTAGAAACTTTCCTTTTATGGTGTTTTTACGGGGAGGTGCCCGCAGATATATTGCCCACGGAGGTAAGAAATTTCAAAACGGCGACATGAGTACCACACTCCCCCGACGATACCAAACGAGGTCGTTTAGTGGGTGTTTGAAATTAGTCAAGTTCAAACGAACGTCGAGTTACCCCTTCTCAAAGAGGCCCTAAAACAGCTCACCGAGGCCTGAGTAAGGCCAGGGGCTATTCTCTACTAGTAAATATCATATTATGATAAAAATCCTTCATAGACCTACTAACTCTAGAAAACAGACCATTCCCCTTAATATATATTACTAGAAGAGGTATCTATAAGATATCACTAATTTAGGGGCACTATTCTTTACTGTGCTGTAGCAGTACTAATGATAAATTCATTCATTCATTTACTGTGCTGTAGCAGGAAAACCCTAACCCTGACCTTTATATTCCTATTAATTTGTATTCCTATAAATTCAGCCTAGGAAAATTCCAAACACCCATGACATCGCCTTCTTCAGAGAAAATTCGGTATATTATACATTATATCGATTTTAGTATAACAAGTCCATAGTTTGAGGGCCTTGGTATATTCTGGCATGTCATTCTGGTCCCAATCGCGCTTGGGTCCCTACAGTATGAATAACTACACCCGATTGCTTCCTTAACCGCTTGCCGGGAGTCGATGCACATGATCGGAGATCTGAAGTCAAGTTTGAGTGGGGGACAGTATTACCTTAAAGGAATTTAAGAGACAGGTTTAAACATAGGTGGCGACTAATTCCTCGACGTAATACGGTACTCCTAATTAAAAGACGCTTCCATAATCTTGTAACATAGGCCACCATGCCTATTCTTCGGGGCCGCTATGTGGGCTTGCGTGGTTGGTCGGGAGTTGAGTTCCTTTATCCCTCAATTTATAGACTGATTTTTGGGAATAAGACCTGCATGCTCAGGCTCCTAATGCCTGTTGCGAGTAGAGTCAAATACAAGCCACAAAGCTCCAATTACTTTAATGCAGATCAACCACAAAAAAGATTACTCTAGCTACAGCCGTTCACGGGGTACAGCGTACGGCAAAAAAGATCGAGAAATCAGGGTAATGTGGCTAATCCTACTTAGAATCTTTGCCAAAAACCTAAAGAACGAATAGGAACGCTGATTCTCGTATCTCGTGTTTCTCGATCTTTTTTACCGTTCGCTGTAATGGCGAACAAGGGTCACTCTTAGTATATGAGTCTGAGTGGCCAAGTTGCCGTCTAAGACTGGCCTCTCCTATTGGTGAAAACCCCCTGCTCACCATTAGCCGTGAACAACTGTACCTGGGTGTGAGGGTAAGTCTGATGACAGGTGGTACCGATTTTTTATGGAAAAGAGAAAAAAATTTCCATACCATCGAGACATTGAAGATTAGTACTGATTGGTGTGCTCCACAGCTACATAGGTTAAAGCTCTTTGAAGCATCATGGTTGGGATGCCGTAGTATTCGCATATTTTGCATTTTTGCATTTTACATTTTGATATGCATTGCCTCACTGAAACAAAGTCCAAGTTTATTAGGGTGATGGGCTATAGTTACTAGGTATGAGCCCCCTCTTTTCCCCCTCACAACTTGATCATACTGTACCCCAATACTGTGCGTAAAAACAGCATTTTCTTATCAAGTAAAGGAAAGTGTGGAAGCGCTTGGACAATCATGGTGGTCTATTATGAGACATAGATGGTATTGTAAGCAATGCACTGGAAAAAGTTTTCTCGTATGGAAAATATAGACGCAAGCTACGACCTTTGCGCCGCCTGTCGTCAGACTTTCCCGCATACCCGGGTATAGCGCATGGGCAACGCGGGGTAAATGCAATGCAAAGCTCGCCAAGGCCTGAGCTAGTAGCTGAAGGCGGCCGCGACTGGGGCGCTTGGTGTTGACTGCTCGCCACATTATACAAGATCTATGAAATATGTGATATACCCCCGCCCCCATGGTGCACACGGTTATAAAGGTGTACCGCGATTTGGAGCCGATATTCTAACACCAATAATAGCCAGAACCCCCCAAGAAAAGTTGGAAAGGCTTTTTTTAGAGGATGAAGCAGCCAAAAAAGTTGGCATACTTGGGGCACGCTTGGTATTCCACATGCCAAATTTGCCGGCACACCTTTATGGCCGTGCGCGCCATACTTCTTTGCTATGAGATACCACTCGACGTCATGAATCATATTGCTGTTTGAATATAGCTACCTGATCGGGTAACTGTGAACTCATGTAAAACATATTTCAACAGAAGGCCTGGTAGACATCAAGATCTTCTAGTAAAATATTCATCTTGTATGAGTATTATCCTTTAGGTACTGAAGCTATTAATTGAACCTAAACCTATTCCTAGCGCTTTTCCCGAGGACCGGTGGTTGAGTATTCGACCTACACGGCAAAAATTACTTTTTAATTGTGGTCGCTGCTAGAATTCTAACTTCTAACTCCCAAATATAGCCTCTTGATAATGATTTAGAATTATTGCGTCTATTAGGATATCTCTCTGGACTCGTTAACTTGACTCTCTCCTTTCATACCAAGCAAATGGCTCAGGGTGTCTATAGCTCCAATAGGAGCAGTCAATAACTCTGTTACCCAAGTTAACAAATGTAATATTTTAGGTTTCGGGTACTTAACGCTCAACACTACTCGCGGGTTAATTAATAACTCGGAATCTACATAGCCACAACACTAAAACACCATTAAAAACACCTAGTAAATGGGCTCCAAGTGTAGTTAAGGCTAGACTTCTTATAGATTGTCTTATATAGATGAGATTGAGGGCAAGAAATCCATCTGTAGAATCATCTCATACATGTTCTTACAAAAACGTATATCGGGGGCCTTAGATGTATATCTAGTGATATAGGAAATCCCCAGCTATCTGGAACTAGTTCCTATTTGCAACAGACAATAGGTAAGTACCCAGAAATACAAGTTTCAGGAAGGGAAAGTCATTGGTGCGGGGACTTTCCTTTGCAAAGTACATCTATCGATTCGTCAGAATATGTCCTTAGTTGTATTTCCGGGTGATTAGAACTCCAGGGCACCCACTCGGTTGATATTTTAGGTGGTACTTCATTTAGTAGTCAAGTAGCTTTCCCGGAGTGATAGGTTCGGGGCCCTGTAATTATTAACCACGCCCCCTCTCCCCTACCTATGCTGCCTAGTAAAATAAATTTACATAATTAGAAGGCAGAGGACCATTAGTGTTTCCTGCTTTCAGTTTATAGTAAAATTTTCTCCGCCGCTCTGGCACCGCTCTTCCGGTTTTGATACCCCTCAATATTTGCAAGCTCACCAACCGCAAATGAGCCGGGAGTGCATCCATAGATGGAACCCTTATTTTTAGCCTTTCACGGGTTCACCCGTAGCCCGAAGGAGCTGCCAGAGAAGGGGTTCCGCTCTAAAAGAAAACCAAGGAGGACCAGAAGCCGTGTACCTAAATTCGACCGGTAGTTCTTCAAGTTTCTTGAAGAAATGAATTCTCCTGTACACTGGCTTTTTATCACTCATACCCGGAACCGCCCATATATAATAGCAATGCCGCGTCGAAGACAGGATCTTGGGAGATTGTAAATATTTTAAAACTAGATAGAAGATGGCCTTGATTGTAACTCGAATACACTATTTGAGAACTCGCCTAGAGAGTAGTTCAGCGGTGTATTAGACAACTATTACTCGGAATTTACGACCTTATCTACGGTCCCGGACGCCCACCGAGGACTGAGTTCTAGAAGCTGATGAAGCACAAGAGGTAGAAACTGTTGAGGTTTGCAAGGTGTTCTCAGTTACCCAATCAGGTAAATGAGGACACCAGGATTTTGTATTACACCAACTACCGTATACACTCGAAAAATTTGCTATCTCCGGTCTCACCTGGGGTATCTCCGGAGGAGCTTAGCTACATACTTGGCTACATACTTGGTGCAGATCTTGCAGATCTTGCCCAACTTTTCGTAATTTTTACTAAAAATAGAAGGGTGAAATTCACGACGAGAAGGCACTTTTTGTACAGTTTATACTATTCTCCGTATGCTACAAACTCTACTAACTCATTGTTATCATGTTCCATACCCACATCAGCAAATTGTGTCCCCAAATCTGAGTCTTTCTCTTGTTCAGAACCGATCCGCCAGTCCCCAATATGAATATCATCAAAGCCTTTGATGTTCAACTCATAATCCGCACTGCTGTCAATAGGTAAAGAAAGCCCTACATCCCGAAATGACTTCTTTATTACCTCTTGCCGCTCAATACAGAATTGATACCAAGCATCTCCAACACACTAAGTAATAAGGACCCGCCGGTCCCCCACACTCCACTTGTCTGTACCGTACTCAAAAATTGATTCATCTGTTAAATCACGGATGCGTTCCTTTAGGGGCTTATTAATAGACACATCAAGAGGTTGTACTAAACTAGTACAGCCAGCGGGAATAAGACTTGGTGTAATATTGTTGCTGCGTAAAATGCCGAGAACCGCCGGGGTTTTATGTGAGGTACAGAGATCAAGAGCAAATAGACTAGGACAGTTCTCGAGTGCTGGTAGGAGGTAGAGTTGTATGTATTTAATAAAAAATTGATCGTTCATGTAAGCAGTTTTATTGAACTCTACAATTACGCCAGGATGGTATTTTGCAAACTCTTTGCCGAGTTTTTTTCCGGTTCCATGAAATATAATCATTGGAGGGTGTAACGGGGGGGGCTCGGCGGGGAAGTGTGTCTAGGTGACGCGGACAGGAAACTTGGTTTCTTTGGGAGACGTGGAGAGCTCGGGCGGGAACAATGATTCTTCGGTCGAACTCTTAGATATAACAAATCTAAGGAACTGGAATTTCTTTGATAAAAGACTAACAAACAAGAGATTGCGTAACGAAGAAAAACTCCATCGAGAGGGGGCGAAGCCCCCTTCTTATATACCCCCGTTTCCCTCCTCGTACGACCCGAACCCCATCCTGTTACCTTTTTTATCACAAATGCCGTCGAACATGTCATGTTCGACACGCAGGTCCCTTTTCTATACTATTCCTATACTAAAACTACTTTCCCCTTATCTCCTCCGTTAACCGCGCTAGCCCCGCTCTGTTTCCTCCTATCGCCTCTAGACTCCCGGGGCTTCTGTCCTACCCGTCCCCCGACATCCCACCTACGTCCCGTGTAACGCGATAGCTTATCCAGCCCGAAACGGGCTTCTGTCTCGTAATTGCCAATTCTAATTCCGCGCCCTAAGGCGGTCCGACCTCCTTACGGAAGTGGGGGCGAACGCCACCTTCTTTCGCAAAGGTAGTCGGCCTTCGGAGCTGCCCGCGACAGAGGGATGCGATTGACTCCATCTGCAAAAACACAAAGGACTAGGCTAGCTTGGCGCTTATTCCAGCCACTCCGTGTTTCCTTAATCCAAATTGTTTTGGCACCAATAGGATTGTAGGTTCGGCCATTGAGGTACTCAAATGGAAGAGGTGTTTCATCAAGGTTACAAATATTGCTTAGTCGGTATCGGTGTGACGACTTAACCATTGTCACGACTAGTCTTAAGTTCCTCTCCACATAGAGACACCTAAGGATCTCCCTTGAGGGATAAGGACTAGCTATCCTATTCCGGTCAATAGATACTAAAGAAAGTCATTACTATGATAGCCCGATCCCTAAGCGAGCTGGCGAGCTCCTAGGACGGAGCGAAGCTCACCGTCGTCGGTATGCGACAGAGACCAGAGTAATGCGTCTGTAGCTTATAGCTACAGGAGTGTCGCGGGCAGCTCCAAGGATACCCACGCCACCGTCACACGAAACAAGGCCAAAACCGGATCACACCTCCGTAAGAGGGTCACCTTCGACCTCGCCCCCACTAGACGATCGAGTCGATTAAGTGCGCGCGGAGGGGACGTTTCTACAAACAGGCAATAATAGGCGCGGGAAGGCTTATGTTCGCGCACCCGAGGTTGATAACGATAAACGTATTTGTCAATAAGGTTTTCCGGGCCGGCGGCCCATTTTGTTAGTTTCGGATTTTACGTAACGTTGTCAGAGGCCCCCAAAGTCCTCTTGTACACTTTGTATGCGGTTTGTATGGGAAAGATACCTTTCTGTTGGATATGACATATCCAACAGAAACAGTGGGGGATTTTGGAATCGGAGTGAAAAGTTTTCTTTGGTGTAAAAGTTATTTTGTAGGCAGGAAAAGAGGGGAAACGTATAAGGAGGGGCCTCGCCCCGAGGATTTTCTTAGGCACGCAACGTCTTGTTTATATTGTTTAGTAAAGAAATATTACAGAGTTTTTCACTTGTAATATCTTTTGTCGTAACACCGTTTATTGTCGCCGTCTTAGTCGCTGTCACCGTCCCGTTGCCTAGGCTTCACCGTACCATCCCAACCGCCCCGCCACAGGGAGATACTAGTGCAATGAGACTGAAGCTGTTGCCTCCATGAACAGAGTTAAGCTCCTATTCCTCTAGGAGGAATAACAACGGCTTCGCTAATAGCCAACCTCATGGGAGGCCGAGAGCCGTGAGACGAGAGCAAAGCTATGCTTAGTAGTTAGGGCCGCCAGCAAAATTAATAATTAACCTGGCAGCGTCACGAATCAAACCATACGGGAATATGCCTTGTGCGTCGCCCTAAGGTCCTTATGGATCAAGATTACCTCTCCGCCACGTCCCCAGGTTGGACTAGGAACGTGGGAAAGGAATCTAAGCAACGGCAGGAATCGCCAGTGGGTTACCCTGCCTAGGGGACTCTGTGTTTTCTAACACCCACGAGGCGCCCCACTGTGCCACCCGCCGTTTGCAGAGGGGGCCCCCCTGAGTTGCTGATTCCCTAACAAAAAGACAAGTTTTGGACCCCAAAAATAACCCCAAAACCGTCAGGAAAATTCGTCCAACCAAACCAAACTCGGAGGGTATATGGGGGACAGTGCTGCAAATCTATAGGTGCAATCGGATTTGAAATCGGACCATTATAGCAAAAGTTATAGAGCTTTTAGTAACCAACGCTTTTTAGTCACTAGTCTATCGAGCCCGCTAGTTCTTAGGGGCGCTCTAGACTCAGTTGATTTCCAAGCACAGAGGAACTGTTCCCCGCTCCTTGGCAGCCTGCTCGAAATCAAAATTCATAGCTTAAACCCATCCTTCCCCCAGGACAATCATTCTTGCTGGTCAATGAATAACCGTTGTTCAGAGACCCTCATACTCTTTGCTAAAGACGTTTGTCTTCCCCTGGGAAGAAGAGCCTTTTAAAGTCTTTAGTTTGCAACCCTTAAAAATCCTTATTCCTGTTTTGCCTAGGGACTGTCGACCTTCCGTGTTGACGAGCGGTTCTAAGCTTTGCTACTGAAGCTTCTCGTCAGAAAGGAAGGTTGTTGGTTTTTTTTGGTACGGCAGCACTCCCCTGGGAGTACCCCCGTTACAATTGGCTGGTAACACGATGGAAGCCATCACCTACTAGCATGCGTGGATTTGGGTCAGGAAGGAGCAATTGTTGAGAATTCCGCCGGTTAATGTAACGGGGGGGGCTCGGCGGGGGAGTGTATCTAGGTGACGCGGACAGAAAGCTTGGGTACTTTGGAAGACGTGGAGAGCTCGGGCGGAAACAATGGTTCTTCGGTCGGATTCTTAGATATAACAAATCTAAGAAACGGAATTTTCTTTGACAAAAGACTAACGAACAAGAGATTGCGTAACGAAGAAAACTCCACCGAGAGGGGGCGAAGCCCCCTTCTTATATACCCCTCGTTTCCCTCCTCGTACGACCCGAACCCCACCCTGTTACCTTTTTTATCACAAATGCCGTCGAACATGTCATGTTCGACACGCAGGTCCCTTTTCTATACTATTCCTATACTAAAACTACTTTCCCCTTATCTCCTCCGTTAACCGCGCTAGCCCCGCTCTGTTTCCTCCTATCGCCTCTAGACTCCCGGGGCTTCTGTCCTACCCGTCCCCCGATATCCCACCTACGTCCCGTGTAACACGATAGCTTATCCAGCCCGAAACGGGTTTCTGTTTCGTAATTGCCAGTTTAATTCTGCGCCCTAAGGCGGTCCGACCTCCTTACGGGAGTGGGGGCGAACGCCACCTTCTTTCGCGAAGGTAGTCGGCCTTCGGAGCTGCCCGCGACAGTTAAATTGAAGCCAACTGATAATAAGATTTTGATAATCTTCCGGTATTTTTTGTGCTTTTTTGGTAATACATCGTAAGCTAATTCAGAACCGGCCCAAAAAGGCTTCGAACCATCCATTAGAAAATCGAAAAACTGAGGTGCTAACTCCTGGATACAGTTCGCAAAATATTACATTTGCATGTATCCTGAACCATCCTCTCCGAATTGCCTGCCCTTGTTCTCGGCGCTCTAAAAACAAATTGTACAACCGTACTTCTAAATCAGGCCATTTGCAGATTACTGCAAGAGATGTACGCTGGCTGCGCACAGTACTCGAAGCACCTAGCTTCTCTATTTTATCTTGTCTATGAACCCAATCGCTAATTGTTCTTTGGGGAACTCCAAAGATTTCGGAGGCTTCTTCTTGGGTAGGTGATCGATACTCGGTTTGATTATATTCATTTAGAGGTATACAGTGGTGAAAGAGAAAAACAAGAACTCGAATCTTTTGGAATTGACTCCAGGAACGTTCAGGTCGGCGTATAGGCTTTATTTCTTCCGGTTTAAAGGTACGGTCTTTTATTAGTTTAGGTTTGGGGCCTCAGCGAGAATGGCTCTGTTCACTTGCTGGAAGACGCTGAAGTACACTTTTAGGCATTGTTACTTGTTGTATATACTATAGTAAAGAATTTCTCCTAAAATACTCGTTCATCTAGCTCTCTTTAAGCTCTAATTCCACTTCTATTCGGACACGTTGAAGGATTCTATTTTTAGTAAAAATTACGAAAAGTTGGGAAAGATCTACAGAATCTGCGCCAAGTATGCAGCCAAGCTCCTCCGGAGATACCTCAGGTGAGACCGGAGATAGCGAATTTTTCGAGTGTATACGGTATTGTCCTCATTTACCCAATTGGGCAACTAAAGACACTGGACCTAATATTTCTTTGTTACACCGTTGGTTCAATAATTGAGCCAGTAATATGAAGGAATTATTTCTCAAAGGAAAAAGGAATGTAGGATGGGGATATATACTCTGGGATGTTATTGTTTTACGGTTCATGTTCTTTAGGTTCTTTATTGATTAAGTCTTCAGTATTTCGCTTCCAGCAAAAGAAACCTAATGGAAACGAGTACAAAGCAGCTCACAACGTGTTCTTCGAGGCATCCAAGGGAGACTTACAACACCCACTCTGGAACAGGTGACGAAGATATCACTACCGGGGAATAAACCACTATGTCTTCGACATAGCCTGACCGTTCAATAAATATATATGACCTTGTTCATAAGTATATAGTGCTCCCTTAGACTTCTTCCCAAGCTTAAGACAGTGTAGGAAGTATATTATAAAAGCTGAATGGGGGCCGTTGCGGTTTCTGATACGGGGATTTTGTTTGAGTCGAGGAGGGGTGCGAAGTAAGTAATTAGATAGAGGAATAATCCGGAGATCTAGCTATTCTTACAGCAAAGGCATAAAATTGTAGTGATGTAAAGTAGCGCACGGCTTAAAATAACACAACGAAGTGTATCTATAGATTGGAAATAGTTTCGCGTCATAATACGAATATATAATACTACTTACCCCCTTGCAGAGCCTTGAACGAGGTGACATTTCTGTACGGTGCGTACCTATGGCCCGAAAACCTGGGTTGATCTATCAACACCCTACTGTGGCCCCAGCAGCTTGGTAAGCTCTATGCATACCTAGGGAATGTTCTCCTAATCGGATCATCCCTCACTCTGTCTGAGAAATAACAGTGGAATATAGTACATACTTTATATGGATCTTGGCTTTAATCACTCTACTTGCTTTGGCTGAGTGGGCTCGACAAAGTTGCTTATATTGTCGGGGGACAAAAGTGGCCGACACCAATAACCTATGAGTACAAGTAACGTTCGCACAATGTCATTATAATATCACTCTTTAATTAACACCACAATCCTAATACTAGGTCTATTCACTGCATGCGTTGTCTACTGCTCAGGGGACAAACATAACCGACACTTAAACTAATGGGTACAACGGTCGTTAAAACAAAGACTCTTAATACAAAGCATGCGTGTGTATAGCTAATACAAACTCAAGGATAATCCAAGATATTTAAGACACTAAACCACAAGCAGTCATTGGTACACCTAAAAGGCTACCCAAGGAAAAACACTTGTCCTACAGTGATAATTGACATTTTGCAGCCGCTACGGCACATAATAGGCGACAAGACTTGGTAAGCCGCGTGGCATCAGCTACCCCAATATCTAGATGATTCACCCTCTTAGACTTAAAATCATGGATCCAGATTTGAAAGTTCTATATCGCTAATCAAGATCTATATACTCTAGAGCCTCACAAGTAGGATCTAAGCAGTCAGTTTCAGCTGTCCCCAGATCTTTCCAATCTGGACAGTTGGTTTGACGATTCTTTTAACCAACTTTATAACACACTCCTTCTACACACCCCCACAAAAAAGATCTCGTCATGGTCAAAACCCTGGTGGAGCCCAAATTTGTCTCAGTTAAGATCTATTTATCACAGCGTCCACAAGTCCTACCGCAAAGGACTCTCCCCCTCATTTGAGCTTAAAGCGGCCAAAAACGCCTACTTTAACGCTATTAAAAAGGCCAAACGTGATCACTGGAACACGTTTGTGTCTAATGCCTCCCCTTCCGACATGTGGCGCCTTAAGAAGATAGCCACCAAATCCGAAGACCGGATCCCCTCCATTCCCAACTCCCCCACTCCCCAAATTCTAAATGAAAATTTAGTAAAAGCGTTCTTTCCCCCAAGGCCTGACACCGGCTCTCCCCTTCCCTTACGACACCATAACGTTCCTGTTATTACGCCTGAAGAAATTCAAGCTGTTCTTTGCAAAACATCCAATCTTTCAGCACCAGGCCCCGACTCCATTCCTTACTCAGTATGGAAAGGAGTCCATAGAATTAATCCCACAATCATTTCCAGAATTCTTACCCCTCTTTTAAAACACGGTTATCACCCGCTTTCTCTTAAAAAGGCAAACGGGGTAGTCCTAGCCAAACCAGGCAAAGACGACTACTCAGCCACCTCTTCCTACCGAATAATTGTGCTCCTCCAAACATTTTCAAAAATTTTGGAGAAAGTAGTTACTCTCAGGCTGGCGAAAATAGCTAAAGCTACCGGCCTAGTTCACCCTCACCAGTGCGGCTCAGTTGCAGGCCTCTCCACTTCGGACGCCACCACAGTCTTTTACAATGAAATTAGAGCTATGCAACTAGCCAAACTTAAAGTATCCACTCTCTTTTTAGACATTAAAGGCGGCTTTGATAATGTGGTTAAACACACTCTGGCCTCTATTCTCACTTCACAATCTGTTCCCTCCTACATGGTTAACTGGATTCTTTCCTTTTTATCCGACCGCTGGGTAACTCTTCTTTACAAAGGCTCCCCCAAGTTAGCTGTTCCCGTTCAAGTGGGAGTCCCTCAAGGATCCCCTATCTCTCCCTTACTGTTTGTTATTTACGTTAGCGTTTTACATCACCTGGAACCCTCACCAGGCATCACTCTTTCATACGTTGACGACTTTGCTATTACGGTCGCCTCCCCCACAGTGGAGGAAAACATTCTCTTACTTCAGGAAAACTACTATCGTCTTAAAAACGACGCAGCCCCCCGTAACGTGTCCTTTTCAGTTGCCAAAACTGAACTAATGCACTGGCGCACACCTAGAGATAAGTCACCTATCTCACACCTTCCTGTCCGTATTGACGGTCACACTTTTTATCCAAAACCAATTGTCCGGTGGGTCGGCTACTGGTTCTCACCCTCATTTAACCCAAACGATCATTTTTTAAGAAGACTGGCCTCAGCCCAAGCTTCTTTTGGCATTCTTCGCAGATTTTCCTCACCTGGAAAAGGGCTCTCCTCAAGTAATTGCAGGAAGCTAGCCACCCTCGCCATCCGCCTTATGCTCACCTATGGAGCCACTCTTTTCACCCCCACCTCAGCCCTAAAAGAAATGGAAGTTTTTTGGAACTCCGTTCTCAGATGGGCCCTCAGATGCTTTAGAGCAACCAATCTACATGCTCTATGGGCGGAGGCCTCAGCCCCCCCACTTGTACTCTATCTCCATTACCTTAAAATTAAACACGCCATCAGAGTCGCAACGGCCCATCCTCTTAACAACCCAGTTACGGCCCGGTTTGACCCATCCTTCCCAACCATCTCACCCGAACGGTGCTACTCACACTCCGCACTTCTCAAAGGCATTCCCAATCCTCCCAAAAAGTGGAACTCGGTTGCTAAAGCAGGGGTTAATCACCTGCCCATCGAGTTCCTGGGCTCCCTCATTCAACCGCTACTAGGTTCCAACCTTAGCCACAAAAGCTACTCGATAGCTATCAAACAACAACTCCTAAAGAATTGGGAGGTTCTTTACCCTCCACCTACTTACTACAAATATGGCTGCTCTCTTACAACACCATATTTTATGTCTCTGCATAAATATCAATCTTCGCGTCTCCACCAAATGCGGGTGGAGAAAAGTTACCTAAATGCTCACAAGTCGTGGGTAAACCTTCACACAACCGACATCTGTCCTAGATGTTCTTCTTATTCTGAAACTACAGAGCACGTGCTTCTGCAGTGCCCCGCCCTTACCGCATCCCGAAACTCTCTTCTTGTGGCGGGGCGATTGGGATGGTACGGTGAAGCCTAGGCAACGGGACGGTGACAGCGACGAAGACGGCGACAATAAACGGTGTTACGACAAAAGATATTACAAGTGCAAAACTCTGTAATATTTCTTTACTAAACAATATAAACAAGACGTTGCGTGCCTAAGAAAATCCTCGGGGCGAGGCCCCTCCTTATATGTTTCCCCTCTTTTCCTGCCTACGAAATAACTTTTGCACCAAAGAAAACTTTTCACTCCGATTCCAAAATCCCCCCACTGCTTCTGTTGGATATGTCATATCCAACAGAAAGGTATCTTTCCCATACAAACCGCATACAAAGTGTACAAGAGGACTTTGGGGGCCTCTGACAACGTTACGTAAAATCCGAAACTAACAAAATGGGCCGTCGGCCCGAAAAACCTTATTGACAAATACGTTTATCGTTATCAACCTCGGGTGCGCGAACATAAGCCTTCCCGCGCCTATTATTGCCTGTTTGTAGAAACGTCCCCTCCGCGCGCACTTAATCGACTCGATCGTCTAGTGGGGGCGAGGTCGAAGGTGACCCTCTTATGGAGGTGTGATCCGGTTTTGGCCTTGTTTCGTGTAACGGTGGCGTGGGTATCCTTGGAGCTGCCCGCGACACTTCTGCCCAACGTTAACTCCCTTAACGAAATTTGGAGCTCCGAAACTCTTTCACTACTTGTTGGGACGTTTGTCGTTCAGAACAAGATAAACTTTCCCAAAAAAGCACTTCCTTCACCAGTGCCATCTCCCTCCACCATGTCCTCCCTCACCTCCATTACTTACTCCGAATCATAAGGAGTCAACAATTCTATCAAGCCCGTGTATAACGGCAAAAGACAATAAGTCACCAAAAGAAGGACAGAAACGTGCAGTGCATTTTATTTCTTAAACTCTTCTTTGTGTTAATTTTATAAGTTTGGAATTTTGAAAAGGGGACGAGTTTTATTTTTAGGAAGGGGAAGGGTTCTTTTTAGGTCATAGTTTAAACTGCATACCGGATTTTGTATCCAGAACAATAAAATCACTTGAATTAAAAAAAAAAAAAAAAAAAAAAAAAAAAAGTAGGATCTAAGCCACTTGAGGCTTGCAGGGCGCACCTCGCTTAGCTATCCTAAAGCGTTCTAGGGCAACAGCGGGAGCGATCTCCCATAGAGGCATCGCAGCTCAGGTAACAAAGATCGAGAGGCGTTTCTATTGGTCTTCTTGCCTTGGCAAGTATTATAGAAATTGGCTGCAGGCCCATTGACACTGGTTTCTCGGTCTTTCTTGCTTGGGCTGTAGCGATGGGACTTAATATAATACTCTACATACCGAGCTCGCCTGTTGATAGGAGACCCTCATCCAGGCCAAGTGGTGTTCCATACGTAAGTATGAAGTTGTAGATAATGCATGTAGCTGTCTGCGAGGATACGGCGCAATATCCACCAAATCTTGATCTCCCCCCTCACACATTTAGGCCTCCCGCGTTCGGAACAGACCAGCTTATGCGCTCCTGTCTAAGATATTGTATGTATACGATTGTTCGCCTAGGGATCCCTCAACCACTGCGATCGGGGTACTTCCTGGTGGAGCCTCAGTTGCTCCGCTTGTCATAGCATAGTTCCCATTCTGTTGTCTCACTCTGGAGTGTCTATTAGTATTCAAAAATTTACTGTGCCTCGTCATTGGCTCCTCGTGGAGTGTGTTGTCGCTAGGTTTAGGGAGGTCCGGAAAGTCTTCTGCTCCTTTCTTCCTCGTTTGCTCTCTTCTAAAGGAATATCTTACACCACCGGAAAAGCAATTAGCTATGGGTTCAATGATGTCGAAGCTTAAGCGGAACCGAAGTCGACCAAACACCCGAGCCAAAGATACCGTGACTTTAGGGACTGACAGAGTCCCACAAATATCTACAGAGGGGTATGGTACTCTTATTTTCTCGTTCACCGGCCATTATAGCTAACGAAAGAACTTAGTATTGGTGTGCCCACAACCACTATGCCGCCCATGCTCACTCCGGAAGAGGGTGCTAACACACAAAACCCACCTTCTGCACCAGGATCAACCGACTTGACTCCGTTGGTTCCAGGGCCGGGCAACCCCTTGATAACCCCAGAAACAAGGTATGCACAGTTCCTTGTGTGCTATAGCCTAGTATGAAAGCTAACGCGTTCAATGTCAAATAGAACCTTAAGCCTGTGGGAACAAGCCCTTGAAAAAGTAAGGGGAAACGGCCAAGGAAACCTCGATGGTGGTGAGGAGCGCGATATTCTACTAGTTCAGAAGATCATTATTGAAATTACCCAGAAGAAGGAGAAGTGCGATGAGAAACGATGGTTCTACATAAACCAAAAGGGGGAGAAGGTGTTTTTTGTTGAAAAGCTACTGAGACAGCTGAACAAATATGCACTGATCGGTGATATTGCCCTTCAACACCACCCCGACATCGTGGCACTAGCTTGGGCTGGTCTCCGGTTACTCTTGCAAGTAAGTCATATATCATACTCATTTTGCTAGAGTATTGTCTTTACTTACTTTTGTAGGTTGGAACCGCTTATACCGAACAAATGCGCACTATATCAGAAAGCTTGGATGATGTCATTCGCATTCTGTTTTGTTGTGATATCTATGAAAAACTTTACCGTGGAGGGAAGTTTCAAATAGCCGAGGATCTTGACACCTCACTTGTGAATCTATATACATCCATCTTGGAATATCTCTGCTATGCCAGAGAATATTTACAGAAAGATACCGGTGGTAAGTTACTTTCTGTCCAGCGGCCTTCGGCATTTTCGAAGGGTCAAAGGCGGTGCTGATATATCTTAGCTCAAATAATTGAGAGCTTCTTCTCACACTTGGGGGAATTATTAGTCAATATTAAGAAGAATGAGATGGAAGTCAAGAAAAATGCAGAGCTTGCGGAGATAGAAGGTTTGTCACCTAGGTTGTCGTATTAACCTAGTATTAGACTGCTAACTACCTTGTCTGATATCCAGCCTGTGCGGAAGAGCGTTCTGGTATGTCTTTAACCCCGTACGCTGTGTTATAAATGTCTAACGACTGGGCAGTTCAGCAAGAAAGAATAAAGGAATTAAAGGAGCATCTTGCTATGATCCAGGAGCCTATCGAAAGAATTGAGGGTGTCATTGACGAGATATATGCCATAGTTAAAAGTAAGTAGTGGCCTATGCCTTTGATGTTTGAACGCCATTCAGACTAACGTTCATAGGGGAAAGGCGCACGCAAATTTTGGGATGGCTATCAGATGTCCCGTTTAGCGATCACCATTCATTTTCTAGTAACCGTCGCCAAAAAGATACTGGTCTTTGGTTACTGAAGAACGAGAGCTTTTTAAAATGGAAAAACTCATTGTCGTCATCAATTCTCTGGTTACGTGGTGATGGTGAGTAATAATACCTACTATAGACCCACTCTACGGGCTAACATTTAATATGGGATTTAGCTGGAGCCGGTAAAACAATACTGGCGTGAGACCACTGGTTACTTTTTACTATGAAAAAATACTAACATTTTCATAGTTCGTTTATTATTGACGAGTTTCAGAACAAAGCAAAGTGTAATGAGCACGTGCTGGCATATTTCTACTGTGACTACAAACAAACAGAGAGAAGAAAACCAGCCTCAATCCTCCGTTCACTCGTTAAGCAATTTTGCCTCAAGGACCTGGGGGATCCAGGACTTCTTCCAGCGCTAGTCCTGTCGACTTATGAAAAACGAGAGCAAGATGGCCACTCATCTGGCGCACTTAGCCCTAAAGAGAGCAGGGACCTAATCGTCAATCTATCGGAGGAATACCTACAGACAACTATTGTGGTAGATGCACTTGACGAATGCGAGCAGAAAACCCGAAGAGAGCTGTTCAGCATCTTATATGATATAGTTGCTTCTACGAGCCGGGTTAAAATCTTTTTAACAAGTCGGTATGACAGAGATGTTGAGGAGGTGTTTGCCAAATTTCCGAGCCATTACATTAACGCAAGGGACAATTCTGAGGATATCAACATGTATATCAACAAACAGATTGAGCGACGTTGTGATCCCCAGAGACAGTCCCGTGCAGAGAAGCTGTTGCTCAGCGGGAATGTTGAGCCAGATCTCAAGAGACGAATCATTTTGACCCTGCAAAATAAGGCTAACGGAATGTATGTATTCACCCATCTTCATCCTGCCAAGGAGAGAGCCTCAATCTAAGATTTTCTAGGTTCATGTGGGCCCAGCTCCAGATCTTGGCGTTATGCGAGAAACACACCAGTAGAGATATTATCAAGGCCCTAGACGAACTGCCGAAAGACTTGGAAGCAACATACCTCGAGATCCTCAAGAGAATTGACTCCCAAGACAGTGCTTCTATACACATAGCTAAAACTGTACTGAGGTGGTTGCTGTACACCCAGGAACCTTGCTCAACTACGATTATTATCCAAGCCCTTGCAGTACACCCAGGAGAGAAGACGCTTGATGCAGTCAGCGAACGTTGGAAGATCGCTAGAATCCTACATATCTGCCAAAACCTTGTGGTTCATGACGAAAATCTTGGCAACTTCAGATTTGCGCACTTTTCGGTACAAGAGTTTCTACTAGGTCATGTTGAGTTCTGTGAAGAGAGGGGTCATATAGATATGACAAATGTTTGCCTTGAAGTACTTACACACCACCATATCGAGAATAACGACATAACCGACCTGATCAGTTATTCTATCCACAACTGGGGAACACACGCTTTCCTTTCGGGTGCCGGTATCAGTAAATTACAGACACCGTGTCTGGTCTTTTTGAATTCTCTGCCAGCCTATACAGCCTGGGGTTCAAAGGTGATTGAGAAAGATGATAACCTACGTGGCAGCGATTCTATAGTCGTTCCCCCTTGGTGGACTGCATGCTACTACCAGCTCTGTGATGTCGCCAAGTCCCTATTAGAGGGTTGTGAGGACCCAAACCTACCGAATCTCTCCGGTTTAACACCTCTACAATACGCTGCTGGCGAAGGCCATGAAGAAATGGTGCAGTTGCTGCTTGCTAAAGATGGGGTTGATGTGAATTACAAAGACAGGGATGACCAGACACCGCTACATTTTGCTGCTATGGGAGGTCACGACAAGGTGGTGCAGTTGCTGCTTTCCAAAGACGGAGTGGATTTGGAGTTCAGCGGGAAGACACCACTACATTCCGCCGCTGTTGAAGGCCATGAGAAGGTGGTACGGTTGCTGCTTGCTAAAGACGAAATCGATGTAAATTCCAAGGACGATGACGGTTGGACACCACTACATTCTGCTGCTATGAGAGGCCATGAGCAAGTAGTACAGTTGCTTCTTGCGAAAGATGGAGTGGGTTTAAACCCCACGGATCAGTACTGCTGGACACCGCTACATTCCGCTGCTCAGCATGGCCATGAGAAGGTGGTGCAGTTGCTGCTTTCTAAAGACGGAGTGATTGTTAATTCCAAGGACAGGGAGGGGCATACGCCGCTCCATTTCGCTGCTAAGGAAGGCCATGGGGAGGTGGTGAAGTTGCTTCTTGGTAAAGTCGGAGTTGATGTAAGCTCTCAGGATATTGACCTCTGGACACCGCTACATTTCGCTGCTGTGGAAGCCCATGAGAAGGTGGTCCAGTTACTACTCGATAAAGACGGAGTGGATGTGAATTCCAAGCGTTGGGACAAGCAGACACCGCTTCATCTCGCTGCTAGTAAGGGCTATGGAAGGATTATGCAATTGCTGCTTGCTAAAGACGGAGTGGATGTGAATTCCAAGGACATCCACGGCTATACACCACTACATTCTGCTGCTATAGGAGGCTATGAGAAGGCGGTACAATTGCTCCTTGCGAAAGATGGAATAGATTCGAATTCCAAAGACAAGTACGGCTGTGTACCGCTACATTCTGCTGCCAGGGGGGGTCATGACAAAGTAGTGCAGTTGCTGTTTGCTAAAGGTGGAGTCGATGTGAATTCCAAGGACAGGGACGGCCAGACAGCGCTACATTTCGCTGCTATGGGAGGTCATGAGAAAGTAGTGCAGTTACTACTTTCCAAAGACAGGATTGATGTAAATCCCAAGGACAAGCACGAACGGACACCAGTATATTGGGCTGCACACTATGGCTATGAAAATATCTCGCGAATATTGAAGGGATTAGTCCTGGAAGCCACCGTCAACGATCATCAGTGCCCCCTACATCCTAATTGAACCATTGAGAATGGCTCCTCTGTGTGTGAGTCTCATTCTGTTCCGTTCCTATAATAATGGCCCTCCTACAGTTATGAAATATGACAACTAATAAATGAAAAATATCTAGTTATTGTTTCATCCACTAGTTCATGAGTTTGGAAATCTCTGTTTTAATAACAAAGTCGACTTTAGCCGCCGATACCGCTACACAGGACTCAGAAGGCTTGTTAGGTGAGATAATGGAAGGAGTAGGAAGTGACATTGGAAGATAGGAAGTAGGGCCGAAAGGAGAGAGTTAAGCGTGGTAGACGGGGTAGGTCACACTTGTAAGCAGTCGAAGCTTTTGAGGCTATGTTTCTCAGAGCTTTATACTTGTTTCATGTTCATTAAAAACCCCCTTGTATATAGCTTTACTTCGACATATTCGTAGCTAAACCAAACCTGTCGTCTAAGACTATACTTATTCACCTTCCAATACCCTATCTGACATTCAATCTTTCTGTACCCTCCTATATAGTAGAGTGATAGCCGCGTGATTGGCAATGTAACAACCTTAAATCTACGGCATATTTCCCCATACCCATACAATGATTATTAGAGCTCTAGAAACAGTGGTGCCAGACATATTCCAGCTATTTTAATGCTGCGAGTTTGAGTACTCCTATAGTCTTTCAAGTCATCTTAGCAACCACAAAAGGAGCAATGCCTACGGGTATTTTGGTATCTATGGGTATAATAGAAACAGTGTTGTAAGAGAATCCTGGTATAAGTGTAGCCAGGTAACACAGCTGAGGCTCTGCGAGCTTGTGCGGCTCTACGAGTAGATTAGTAATCAAGTCAAATGCGGCTCTGCCAATGCAGGCACCCGTAGAGCTGCCGTAAGCAGGGAGACACGTTATGATAATATTATCTTTGCGGAGCTCCCACTTCAAATAATGTACATACATTTACTTCATATGACTTACTGGCGAATCGCTCTTTCACGTATTTCCACTAGAGCCCCCCGAGTTTTTAGTCCGTCGCTACTTTTCAACCAGCTGCGTAGCCACAAATAACTTAGCAAACACCACGTATTTCAACCGATATGACTCAACCAATCTATTGCTGACGTTCCTTGTGGTCAAGAGCAATACCGTTCGTTTAGTTTCATATATACCCCTCAGCAGTGGGGATATACTGCCAGGCGTCTGGGAAATCTGTCCCGATAAGGAGGCCAATCGTGGAGTCCACAGGGTATGGCACTAGATTTGTGCGGATGGCGCATGGAAATAGAGTGTCTCTACAGTGAGATGTAGATGTAGACCTTTTTATCCTAAAGATTCGTCAGCCGTAGCAAGTCACAGCATAGTATTGGGTGAGTTTGATTCATTATTTCTAAGCTGCTTAGCCAGAACCATGGAAGTAGCCCCGGCCGGTTGGTCAGATAGACAATGGTGTACCACGTAGGGGCCCACTTTAATGAGCTGTGTAGGGAAAACCATAGGCAGAAGAAGAAATATATTGGCCGTCAGGTTTGGTTACGTACCCACACTTTGGTGGATACATGGAATGGTTTGGGGCGGTAATAACTCCTATGTAGATGTTGGAGGTCAAGATATGTAGCGTTTCCCGGGACCCAATTCGCATTCAGGTAACTACCCCAAATACCTCCTCAGGCATCCCTGTTTCGTTTTAGTCTTCAGACATAACATAACAAAGTACACAAACCCTAACCCTCAAATTAAAACATTATTTGAGGTACATGAAGGAAATCAGGGGTTTATATTTAAGCCTATTTTTAATATCTAGCAGTATCTCTTGTGTAGTAGGGATAAGCGTGGAGCATGAGTGCGGTATTCCTCGCCCAACAAGCATGGGGAGTAGGTGCGGTGATGCTCACATAGAGTGAAGGATCCTGCTTTTGATTACGGTATCATATTTTATTATAGAAGTACGATATTATTTCAAAAGAGTGGATTGAATATGATAACCACCTCTCCATACATGCCCTACGGAGCAGAACCTCACCTCTAAACCCCCGCAGCCTGAGATCTACTCCGAGGTAGCTACTTGAATACTAAATAATTTTAGTTCTATAAAGGTATTATAATAACAGTATTCCCACAAGAAAAGTAGGAATTCAGGTACAAGGTCAACCACATAAAAAAATAAATAAATAAGATATAATAGCCGGCCTCGTGGCTCCGTGATTTGGCATGCACCCCGGGACAAGATGGGTTCCTCTAAGAGACCATGTTTAAGTTTCTTTTATTAGCCAGTGATCAGTGGTCTCTTATCAAGAATCCTGTATGGAATAAAGGACAGAAATGAACCTAAAATATGCAGCAATAATCACTATTATCACTCTCTGCCCTACCCCACAGCCATTCTTCGAATCCATCCGTTCCAACCGCTCGTACAGATTCCGTACGTGTGACCCATGTTCTAAACCGTTCTGAGTCCTGGTAACGTTCCGGATGATTTACATAAGACTTGATTTCTCTCAGTTCCGCAACGTTCTCCCCTTGGCAAGTCTGTTTTATCTCGGCGGCCAACGAGGCAAAAGCGCTGGCGCGGGCCCTGTCCGTATGAAGGATGCAGGTTTCAAAGGCATCAAAATAAGTTGTGTATACCGCGAGATGACAAATACCCTCTTCCCTGTACAATTGTAAAATCCTCTGGCAGCACCGCAAGCACTTTGCCGGGTCAGTGGCAGATATTCCGTCTCCGATCATTGCGTCTAGATCATTAATTTCTATTCTCCGGCGGTCGCTGGCCGCGACGTCTTCCGGTGACGCCGTACATATTTTGCATTTACATTCAAAGTTAAATTGATGCATAAGTATTCGCTGGCGCCTGTTGCGAGGTTGGTTGTGGGGCACTTTATTTAGATAGCAGACGGTGATTTCATCCCCGGCCGGAATATTTTTAACAGCATAGACTGTCTCCTCCTCCACCTCGACGTTATAGGTGTAGGTTGCATTCGATGCGCAGCTATGGTTGAATCGAGAAATATTAGGGAAGATGCCGGCCTCCAGTTCTTCAGCCCCTATTCCGATGGCATTCGTTCTAATAATACCAAGGGCTATCGGGGACTCTTGGGGATGAGAGTTATGGAGCGAAAAGAACGTCTGTTTCTGATCCTCTGACAAGGACTGTATCTTGGTAGCCAAAGCTTTCGGCGCAATATTACCCTGGATAGTGAATAGCGGGGCTTCTGAAATGATCAGAGTGCCCCGTGGGATCGGTCTTGTTGCGACCATTCCGAAACCTGCTCCAGGAATCGGCTTCATTTCGTATGCAGGTGTCGGGTGCTGGGCCATTGTGGATTAAAACTAGTCACAAAGGGAGATATAAAACGAGGTTGGTGAGGGTCTTCTCTGGGAAGGCAAGGGATAGAGAGTATATCCATACATATAATTCTGCGGGGTTCAGACTAGGACCGTTCCCACCCCTGCGGTTGCTTACGCACTGATGGGCCCGCAGCGCATAGACAAATCACCGTCTGCAACGGGGCCACAACTCATGGCCCTCTACACTACCTTTAATATGATGGATTAAATGGATTGAGAATAGAAGAGACCTGTGAGAGACAGAGACCTACGTAAAAAACTAAATACTACAACTGATAATTCAGACAGACGAAATTCTATGGAAGCAAAGGTGGTTTTAAGTAGCAAATTACCTATTAATCCTATCATTTGGTAGATTTGAAATTTGGAACAAGCACTTGTAGGCTTATAAACCAAACGTTCCTATACATGGTCGTCCTCTATATCACTGTCCAGGTACAACATAGCAGCGATCGTGACACAACCCCCGCCTCACAACTATGGCCCCTCCCGATACCTCTCCCAACCAAACCCGCAAAACCACACGCCGAGAATGGCCCGAATTTACCCAGGGGAGGGCTATAGGCATGCATGAAGCAGGCCTTCCGTTTGCCGAGATCTCTAAGAGAGTTGGGATACCAAAATCAACTCTCGCAACCGCCTGGCAGCGCTTTGTTAAAACAGGCACAACCAGCGCCCCCAAAAGATCCGGAAGACCCCGAAAAACCTCTACAAGAGATGAGCGTAATCTAGTTATCGCTGCCAGACGTAACCGTGATACCTCCTACAGTGACCTTCGCCTGAATTTCGCTGTCAAATTGTCCTCAACTACCATTAGGCGAAGACTTGCAGAACATGGTGTTCACAAGCAATCTACAGCGGAACCCCCTAAGTCAACACCTGATCTGGCTCCTAGAAGACCCAGACACCGAAACCGGAGAGTGGAGGAGTGAAGAAGGTGATATGACCCGGAACCGTACATAGCGACTGTGCATCTATCCTTCCAGCGTAAGCATCACCTTCAGAGATGAGGGCTATCCCACCTCTAAGCTACTTTCCGTGCAGTAGCTAATCAATTGAGGACTGATAGAGTGTTGAGAATTTGATCGTCGATAACATTCCATATATGATCACCAAAAGTCGATACGTCCACCGCGAAAATAATATAAAAGTAGCCGTACCACTATCAGCCAAACTCCGTTATTTTGCCGGTGGCCGGTATCTTCATGTTATCTTTATACATATTAAGAACTCAATATACTCTTAGTCTCTTACGAAAAAACCAATATCCAATCTTTACTGGTTAATAGTGAAGGAACCTATAAAAACTCAATTTCTACGCATTACTCATCCATAAAGCCTATTATGATCCCTAATTCATAAAATATACCATATTTTTTTACTCTCCTCGAGTAGCTACCGCATCTCTGTATTCATTATGACCAGATTCACCCCCGCGCCAGACTCCACATCCCCAGAAGCCGGTCTCATGGGTTAGCCCCAACTGTACAAATACATATTTAATAACCCTAGTAGTCTTATATTTTACACCCCTATATCAAACACTGTATCTCCTCCTCATGACGCTCCAGTACCGGCTGCTTGAGCGTGAACCACTGGATATACTTGAACCCGAGTGCCTGAACCCTCTCCCTTGCTACGACTCACTTTAGCCGATCTATACGCCTCAAATATCATCAACACGAAGCTTGCTAATGCGATCGTTAACGGAATGAGTTGTCCCGCACTCGTTAGCTCGTCCACACCTACACCCTGAATATCATTCTGGTAGATCACCAGCTCAATCGTCATTACGCACGTCGACACAACACCCCCGCAAAACACCACTGCAAGGGGTCTGAGCCAGCTGTAACTGGTATTCAGTGGACTATTACTGTGCTCTATCGCCACGAATTTAGCAACGAGCTTCGTGTATTTGTCCTATTTCCCCATTAGCTTCGCCAACACAGGTTTAGGTGGTGACTATGTACCGTATCATTTGAATACTCCCTCCACCGGTACCCCATAAAGAAAAGGATTGTAGTGATCGCAAACACAATCAGCGCCACTGACCAAATCTTCAACCCAACTGCGTACGACCCCTCAAGATATCTACTCCGCGCAAACATCGGCGTACACCCCTCTGCCTTCTTCATGATATCCGGTCCATAGAAAAACCCCCACACCATAACCCCTAGTAGGAACGCCGTCCCCAATAACACCCCAAAGTGTGCGATAAACTCTATAACCGGGTACTTGACCTTAGCAGCCGGGCCCCCTACATCGGTAGCCGGTCTCTCGACGTTAGTAACCGGGTTCTCGACATTGGTAGCCAGGCCCTCAACGTTAGTAACCGTGTCCCCGGTCTTAGTAGCCAATTCCTCGACCGTGCCCTCGGCCCTAGCAACCGGACCCTCAACTGTATGTTCCAACATATCGTTACCCCATTCCTCCCACACAAACAGGAGGAACTCCCCAAGCACCATTAGTAGTGCGAGAGGAGGCACCATAACAAGAATGGCAACGATCATGACTTCGAGACTGTAGATGTCGTCGTAGTGAACCATGCACGCGACCCCGACAGCGATAGCGAGGAGGTAGTTTGTCGTTATTGGGAGGTGTGCTTCGCTCCGGGAGTAGACATAGGCGAGGACCCCGGTGTACCATTGGAGATAGAGGCTAATACGGATGCCTAGGCCATATATGTCGGGTTGGCCGGTGATTGCGCAAGGGTTTGTAGTGGTAGATGGGGTGGAAGGGTCCATGGCGGGGTTTAGTGGAGTAAGAGTGTCGATAGAGACTGTAAATGTACCCCTAGCAGGAAGCTTTTTTGGAGAGTATCTATATCGGCGGTCTTTGAGCGTGTATAACTACCTAGGTGTGAGAGCGGTATGACTATAAATCCAATAATAGCAGGTGGGGAAGGCTTGAAGCTACAGTATGCTCAGGTTTAGCAAATAAACAATAAGGTTTAATTAGGGCCAGTAAACGGGAACAAAAAATAAAAGCAGTCCAGCTTAACTGGAATAGCCAAGATCTTCGGTGTGTTCAGCCCAGCTGCTTCAGGTAATAGAGTACCAGAGTCGCTACTCTCTCACCGTGACAACTCAGTAACATGCACAAGACACGCGCAGTCAGAAAAATTCCAATTGGTTACGAGCCCCCATCATCAATCGTACCGCAGCAAAGATCGAAAATAAGGCTTTACAAAATGGTGCTGCAGAAATCTTCCAGAGGTCCAATCGTAGACCTAATTTCAAGCCTTATAGCTCTCGATCTTTGCCATACGACACTTGGCTACCAACACCAACTAAAGCGACCAATGTCAAACGCCAAATTTCTGCAATGAAACCTGAGGAAAAAAACATTTTCGACTACGCGGCAAGATCATTGACATTCCAAACAGTTACTTCTCGGGAATTGTGTGCCTTTTGGAATTAGTTGGGATACACCAGCTATTTCTCCACTCTTTAACTTTCGATCTAGTGAAGAATCTGCTGACATAATACCTGGCTGGTCGTAGTAGTAAATTTTTGAAACATTGGTAACTGCGTGTGTTTTTCCTGTTGGGTGGCAGGTGATAAGCACTCGGCAGCACAGGTCTTACTCTCACCAATCAGTATGTGTTAGCTTTTTGCCCCCACCCTATGTCCCCGGTATTTACAATAGGTGGGAGGCAGGAACGAGGCTAGGTATGTGCACTTACTCGCTAGACAATACCGTCTCCAATAAAGAGGCCATGTCCTTTCTGACCTGCAGCGCAAAGAATAAAAATTACACACAGATAACATACTCGTAATCTCATGACGTTTCCGGACTGGCCTGCTATTGCATCCCATACAAACCATAGACTTGGCACTATTTTTGTATGGGATGCAATAGCAGGCCAGTTCGGAAACGTCATGAAAATACGAGTAGAGACTCTTCTACTCGTAATCGGGTGACGTTTGGAAAACGGACCAGACTCGCATACCAGCAAAATACATAAGTCTCAGTACAATTAGTATGGTATGCAGGTCTGGTCGGTTTTCCAAACGTCGCCCGATTACGAGTACTCACCAGTACCTAATCCTTGTAATGCCATCCTTTCTAATAAAAACTAGGGCAAAGAAACTTCGGCCTTAACTCCCCCATCTTCGTCCCCTCCACACCCGCTACGATACAGAATGACAAGACTCTTCTTCACCGTGCTCCTCGCACTCCTCTTCTCCATTACCGCTTCACTCGCCATCCCCGAACTACCACAATGCATTCTAGACAACTGCTCCTTCGATGAGATTATATGTCAGTCGTCACGGCTCCATTGTACAGACGAATGTAGCCCTGAAGACGCCTCTTCCGCCGCATCCTGGATATTATCAATATGCACTAAAGCTATTGTCTTGGGTCCACGAAACGGAAATGCAACCGTAGACCTCCCCCCCTCAATACTTCTTACCAGAGTCTAACATTATCACTAGGCGTTGAGTGCTTCGGCTGCGCCGCTGGCCAGTCAAAACACAACCCCCGGGGGTAAGAGGATGTCGCATACGGTGTTTATGATGACGGTATTTTGGAGCAGTTTGGGGACTTTTTCTGCTGTAGTGGCAATGTTTGAAGCTTTATCCAAGAAGAAGAAGAGGAAAGAACGTAGGGTGTTTCATCAGGGAAGGTCAGTGTAATGGGTTATTGAGCTTAGAATCTAGTTCATTGCGTTGTTTTGCGAGTATTCTATGGTCGCTCCCGAGAGTTTTATGAAGTTAGGGATATTGTGAGTTCCATATGTCGAAGTAGGAAAGTGACCTTCGAAATATAATCTCCGGAGTTTATCGTAAAAGAAAAATTCATACCCATTGCCGTGAGTACCTTTTTGGTAAAGCTTAACATAACTACTGCACCTAGGAGCAGCGCTTGAGATTCTATTACACCTCATATTGGAGACATGTCCCTGAAATAATTGCCTTAGGATTTCGCCTATTTTTTTCTAGCAAATACTAATGGCAACCAGGAGGGAGACCTAGGTTAAATTTCTACCCCGAGATCTGTCGAAAGATTTACTGAATTATACTCCTAATACAAGGGAAATAATGAATTAACGAGTTCAATTTTTGTGAAGGAAATATAGGTAAGATTGACAATTAGAAAGCCCGGAACGGTTGGCATGGCATAAATTACGCTAGGTGATAATATTTGAGTAAAAGGTGATGTGAAAATGAAGCAGTGTTTATCACAAAGAAGCTGTATATCCCAAAAGATGATCATCATCGGGGGGGGTTAAATACCCCACCCTGACTAGCACTCCATGCGCCACACTTGCGCCTCATGACAAGTGAGCACGCACCAGCCATGTGGCTTTTCTCGCATAGCAACGATGATATAATCAGGGCTAGGGGAGCTTGTAAGATAGCTCGACGATTTAAGGAGGGAAACGAGGGGCCCTATGGAGATCCCTATAGGTATTTTCTTAGAGAGAATATAAAGTTCTTTCTCTGGATAGCTTTTCTTCAGCGATAGCCCACTTGGCAGCCTCGTAACCCTCGGCCCTGCGGAACTGGCCCTGTATCCTCGAACTATACCATCATTCTATAAATATTTGCACCCAGTAATAAGAAATAAGGCTTCTAGTTAGTATTAGAGGTATTCTATTATGCACGACATAGCGCCTTATCAATAGCTGTCTCGTGCCAACCCTATATCACGCTGGGCCAATGTAGATCCCTCATAGGTTCCAATACCACAACTTATAATTTAGCTCTCCACCTCTTTCTAAAATAACAAAATCCTGAGCTCGATTGTAACTGGCCATAGAAAGTGGTCGAGTAAGGCTACATGTACCGCACCGGTTCAGTCTGAATGTATGTAGAGTAGATCTTGTGGGAGGCTCTGTTGCAGTGTTGGCTAATGTACCTAACCCAAGCCACCACACGATATTGAGGATTTAATAACTACCCTCCGACCGAGACATAATAAGCTCTCCCTCATGAGCTTTTTTCTTGCGTATCACTTGATAAAAATCCAACTTCGGAATGCCTTCAGGCAAACGTTTAAAGGTCTTTGACCGGCCTCTTTTCTCCCGCTCAAAATCAAAGTCATCTAGAGCAGATGTAGCTGGAGAGCCTATATCACCTTCCCAGCCGGTCTTTCGACCACCTTCTCGTAATTCACATTCACCTACGTCTCAAACAAGCACCTCTCGGTATACCGTTTGTCCCCCATTTTAATGGTGCATTTTATGATGATTCATGACGCAGAGATCCGCTCGCTATAGGTCCTACGCCAAACGTTTCGGCTGCTGCCTTTGTACCCATACCACCCACCCCTTCTGCCGCAGAGAAAATATTTCAGGAAACCTTAGAAAACTACAAAAAGAGCCTCAGTACAGAGCAGCACAAAGCTTTCCTTGAGGCTACAAGTATCTCGGCCAGTACACTAATAAGTACCATTACCGAGCTTAACCAACAGCACAGTGAGAAAGGTAATGCCCGGAAGTGTGCCGCTAGAGTCCAGGGATTCTTAGAAGTGGTGGATGGATATCTCAATGCACTAGGGATACTAATCCAACATAGTCCTGAAATCTCCTCTCTTGTTGCCGGAGGACTTAGGTCGTTTCTTGATGTATGTTGGAGATTTCTTGCCGGCTAATCTTTTGTCTATAGCTTGGCAGAAGATATGCCGGCTTTTTTGACAAACTAAGCGAAACGATGGAGCGATTAGGGAGCATTTAGCTTATCTTGCTAAATATGCGGAGTTATATGGCCACTATGAAGAAGTGAAAAAGATATAAACCAAAAATTAAAAGTGTAGATCGATTACTAACTGGGTATTGATAGGCTTTGTGTGATGCCAACACTGAGCGTGCATGATCTTCAATCAGGTATATGCTTTACAAGGAAAATAGCTACATAAATACAATCCGCACACTCGGGACAAAGCATTCGTACAACAGTATGGCTTATATATTCCGGTATTAGGATCACCATATTTGATGTATACCACTACCTTTAATCGGCGATATGAAGGGCATTATGGAGGGATTCTTGAGCGCTCATACTCTCCGCGCCGCGTATATTCACGGGATTTGATACTTTGCGATTAAAGTCAATGTGCTAAACCTATGTGTATTTGTTGATCTCCTATAAGTTTACAGTCAGTTCTGTTTATTAGATGATTCCATTGCAGGCTCAGGCGATTCTAAAGAAGCTATTTGCAACGCAGCTCTTGGTGGAACAGTCTCTGCAATGAGCACATTATTGGACTTTATGAATCCAGTTGATATCGAATACTGAAATTTGCTCTGCCTAGCTGCAAAGGGCGGTCACCGGAAAGCAGTAAATCTCCTCCTAAATCGCAGAGCTAATGTGAATGCCCAGGATAATGAAGATTGTACCGCTCTCCAAGCTGCAGTGGAATCGAGTCATGAACCCCCAAGGTGGAATGTACGGCACTACTATTCAAGCCGCAGCATATACAAACCGCGAGATGATACTCAAATACCTTCTAGAAAATGGTGCCCATAGAAACATCATAGGCGGAATGTTTTGCACTGCTATACAAGTAGTAGCTGTGTTTTCGTCGTGCGCGGAATCAATGCCTACTGGCAATAGCGAATGTTTAGTCGAATATATGATCAAGATGCTTCTTCACAAAGGCACCGATATCAATAGTCAAGGTGGGATGTATGGCAGCGCCCTTGGAGCTGCTATTGAATTCAATAGAAAATGAATTGAGAGGTTGCTCTTAGAAAACGGTGCAAAGGTTGAGGAGATATTGTAGTCAAGGTTTGAGACCAATCCGAGGCTCGGATCAAGTTCATACCACTAACTGCTTTCAAGTTATAAGCCATGATATTCCGTGTTTTATAGACATCAGTTTGCGGATAAGATCCAATTTATTTCCTTCTATTAATGTGGCTAAAGTGGGCTTTGCTCTTGTAATTTCATAACACACAATCCTATAATATTACTTTCAATATTTTTGTTATGACCGAGCTAGCTACACTAGTCAGCATCGTACATCTCTTTTCCAAGTAGATACAAGGATCTATGTACTTATGATTAATTCATTCATTCCAAGTCATAGCTATAGGATGAGGCTCTGTGGGTGAACCGTTGCGCAGGGGGGAATCACACATCGCTTATCGTGCAGGGGGCGAGAGGAGGCTCTGCGGTGACCGTCACCCTTATCGTTATCTAAGTAGGGGCGATAACGTTACTGTGCTATAATGTGCCTGGGCGCAGTCCCCTTTCTTACTGATATAATTTGTACCTCTATATACACTGGATGACGTGAAAATAAAAGCAAGAAGTTAATATATATATTTTGAACATAGCTTCTACCTACAGCCTACGGCAGATATTGTCCTGTAACATCATCTGTGCAACAACGACAAAGCCACCGAGAGTAGCAACTGATAATAAACTTGTAACGAAAGCTGTGATGATACAGACTAGCCAAGGATGCTTTGCTGTGAGTCGGCGCATCTTATCCTGCTCCGTAATTACGGATGCGAATCCTGCACCTATCTGGCCAATGACAATCCAGCACATAATCCATGTCCGCTGACTACGTGTGCTTCGCCCTTTTTTGAACCCAGTCAACAGCTGTATAATAATGTATGGTGCGGCAACTAGGCATAACGCAAAAAGCGCGATACCCACTTTACGGGGTAAACTTCGCTACACCAGGATATCAGCAAATCATACATTTTATTCTGCTAAATATAACGCAAGTACTTACAGCTGACTTTTGCCTCATCTTGAAAGAGTCTCTCTTAGAAAGTTTTGGCCTTGGATTATTACCCCTCTGTGCGGGATTCTTGCGCACCGGAAGAATCATAGTAACTAGCTTTCCAAGAATTCTTCTCTACACCGAGATATCAGCAACTATATGCTCCACCCTATCAGATATCAAGTACTTACTATTCTCTGCTGGACTGTTATATCCTGGCTGTTATTGGCGGTTTCTTCGGTCTGCTCGCTGTCTATCCTACTGTTTCCGGCATTGGGGGACACACTGCTTGGATCTTCTTTGAAGTTCCCATAGACCCTTCCAACCGCTCCAGCAATCTTTTTCTCGACTTTTGTCTGGTCAGTTTCACTCCACCAGGGCTGAGGATAATTGGCTCTCAGCAGCTCTGCACTCGTAACAGCGCTTATCTTCTCGTCGTCTCCTCCCCAAGAGTGAACCGGAGACCGTATTGACTCTTTATAGGGTTTGGGCCTGGTAGGATGCTGGGGGTCTTCGAGGCCTTGGTAATAAACTATGAACATCGATGGGTACCGGGGTGCGCTGAGACTTGCAACAAGGTTTGCTAAGGACATGAGTATATATGGTATAACTGTCAATGAATAAGCAGCATATCCATATTTCTCAAGCTGATTCCCGCGGGCCCTGTAGAGCTCAAAAGATCCATAAAGGATCTGGAGAATGGCAGAGCTGGTCTTGACGAAACTATAGTTGCACGCAAGGTTAACCTCCCCCGGCTTTGGCCCGGAAAAAGGCTTTCGAATTCGATATATAAAGTTTAGTTTCTCCGATGATTCTATTAGTGGGTGAACAGTGAACCAATCTGGTACCTGTACGAGGGAGAATTTAGGTAGCGACTGGCCGTTTTCCGAACCTGACTGGTGATTCTCGTCGGGGTTTGCCGGATATTGACCATGAACCTGTGTCATTTGGGGTATGATGGGAACATAGTGATTTATTAGTTTCTCAGACTCTATCCTTTTGTCTACTGCTTTGCTGGCCGGTGTTGCATCCGAGTTGTTCTTTTCTGGTCCTTCCTCGATGAATGGCACTATCGTGCAGAGTGCCCCCGCCTTTAGCGCAACTTCCAGATCTGTTTTCCCACCATTCGCATATCGATGTAAGACCCTGAAAGCGCCTCCTATACCAGCTGATGGCATTAAAATAGCAACGATCGAAACGAGTACAGAGGCCACTGGGGTGCTTCCAGGCTCGGTTACGACCGTGAACGCGTGTAGCCCGTAGTTCAAAAAAAAGAATGTAACTACGTCTATCCAATCGGAGGCCCTACAAAAGGTATCTCCCCTCTGGTATGCAGTCCCGGTAGAGTTCATTGGGGTAATAAGGTCAAGAGGTTTAAAGGATTCTCCTAGTACGTGTAATAATGATATTTCTAGGCCGACCGCTTAAGAGGTTGAAGAATCGACCCGTAATAGTCGTAGATATGAAGTAGATGAAATATCTGTTAGAATAGTGTGAGAAAGATGCAACAGCGGAAGAAGGAGGGCTACCCATGGAGATATACAGGTATATTAACATGATATGGAGATTGTTATAATAGAAGTCAGCGAGTGGTCTATTTTCCTGCGCGGAAACATACGAGTATTGGTTAGTATGCGCATGATAAGCAACAAGAAGATAAGCCAATACTCGCACCTCCGGTTCATCGGTTTCAACCCACTCTCGATCGTTCAAGACATACAGTAGTCCCACCTAAAATAATTACTTCTACTCGGGGCAGGGTGGGAAGGCGGTCATGACTTCAGATCTCCCTGACCTACTAAACCCACAACCTAACCAATGTTGTTAAGGTTTCCTCAGGTTCTTTTACCTACCCCGAGTAGAGTTTCTTGTGACCTTATATTGGTGGTGTTAAAGTCTCGGTGTAACCCTAAAAGAGCGATAGACCAACACTTCCGTACGATACACAGTTCCTATTCGAGATGTGTCGTACCCCGCAAGAAAATTACTTAATGGGTTTGAAAAGGCAGGGGGAAATAACCCATGAGCAACTCCCCCACAAAGGTTCAAAATAGGACTGCATAAACTAAAAACAAGCCGGGTATCAGTCAGGGTTCTGAGCCAATACCACTGAGCCAATCCCGCTAGTGTCTTATAAAGATTCTAGCCTCGCGATCACCGCATGCATGCCACTTGCGGGAGGGAAATTTGGCTCTGTTAGGCCCATTTTCAACATTAAAAGGCTCGGGTAGTAGTTTATTCGCCCAAACACCAGGCCTCCTGGGAATTTTCAATTCAATGCCCGCCTAGATCATAATAACCTAAAAATGACCATTTTGATTTTTTGGAGAATTCTTCTTTATACACGTAGTTAAAGGATCCCACTTGGATGAGGTTGTACATAGGGTGCACCAAAGTGATTCAGCAGCGCCAGTTCCCCAACCATAACAGATACCCAAGGTGGAGGAAGTTTTCTTTTAGATCAATTTGGGCATGTAAATTATTATTCCAATATCAGAAGTCATAGTCCTCCCCTCATTATGGTTTGGTATTATAATTAGTAGCTAAATATCGCTCCTTCAGGCACAATTTTTGGGGTATAGGCATTTTTCTATAAGGTGAATTTATGAATCTCATTCTATTAATTAATAGATCAGCTATATCATTGAAATTTGCATTCTTTTTAGGTGTTGTGTTGTGGGAAAAAACACATTTTAAGCGGGTTTTGGGTGTTGCTACATACCTAGAGTGTTGAATCACTTTCCTGCACCCTATGTACGGGAAATTAGAATGTAGGAACTACAAGCGTGATGGGTGTTCCGCCAGTACACGTCTACGCATATAATAGAAAAATGAGATGTGGAGTAATGATCCCTAAAGTATTTACCGACCCGATATTATATGCTTTTTCTCCCTTGAGGTCTTCCGGCTAATTTTTAAAGGTTAACGATATGACGGTCAACTATGAATCTCACTCGGCAGCGGTGCTACTAATGGGGTTATATCCTAGGCGTGGCGGCAAGAACTGCGTCTCGCGATTACCCGCGCGCCTAAAGCATAACATCTATTGAGGTCTTGTGGATGCGTAAACACATTTACCTTATTTCGATATATATTTACATATTCCTCTGGCGATTTCGGGTACCAAACTCATCAATTCCGAGCGATAACAAGACTGAAGGAGGGAACATTGGTACTTGCTCGCACCTGAGGATTATTTCTACACCTCAATGGGATTCCGAATTGGTTATCCTAATTGATCATACTTGAGTTGAAAATATATTCTCCCTTCAGAGTTACAATTAAGAGCTTTTTTCCCTACCCAAGTCCAATGGTCAGTGAAATAGTGATTAGTAGTTGGGAGTAGACACCGAGTACCGATCTATTACCAGCGAGTTTAGCTATGTACTATTAGCATATGCATGTGAGTTAATATTCGAATGTTGTCTCAAAGACCTCTCAGTGGCGATTGTATTCGGTCGCTCAGGGAAGTCTTGTTTCTTGTGGTAGATGAGGCATGCAGGGCTATACTGTGTCGGATCACGGGTAGAAATATATGCAGCCTGATATGTACTTGTTATCAATCTCGTCTATATTCATGATTCCTAGCTCTCCGGCAGCAAGCAGGTAACAGAAAAAAACAATATACCCTGATGGTTTTTCGCGTACAACACAGTTTTTAGGGATGGCACTATCTATCAGTAATTATCTAAAGCTAGAAGCCAGGCAGATCCTTATAATCTTCGCTAGTCAACTCCGGTAGCACTAGATCTACGTTATCCCATATAGGCATATAAACTGTAAATAGAATTCTGGGGGATAATAGCAGAGATTAAGAAGAGATTCTCCCCTGTATTCAACTGTCAGCTGTGCCTCCCCAATGCGTTAGGGGGGCTTTTACACCACATACGGTTGGTATTTCTGCGCGACTACCCCGGGGGAGTTCTAAGCGGGCCTATCGATCATTAAGGAACAATCTAACAAAAACAGATAGCGAAACGCCAAGTTATGCCAAGTATGGGTTGCCTGAATCTGCTGGCCCATAACCCTCTGCCTCTTCCTCTTCCTCTAGATTTCACTCCCCTGATCCAACTTTATGAACAGCCAGCTAATCCTATATCAAAAAACATGAATCAACAAAACATCCTCTCCAGTGACTACCAATACACCCTCCCATCCAACATTACATGGCCAGGAGCGAAATTCGCTCTCGGGGTCTTCACCTTCCCCCTCGCTAACCTCGGCGATGCCGGCAGAGCAGTACTCCAATATGCCACCGAGCATCCATGGCGTTTCGGGATTGTTGCAGCCCTCGTTGTCGGTGGTGTTTTATTCCTTACATTACCCACCATTGTCGGGTTTGCCGCAACCGGACCCGTAGAAGGTGAGTCGAGTCATGTCGATTATCTGTCCCGTGCCTTGTATTGACTTTTATAGGTTCTCTTGCAGCGTTGTGGCAGTCCTATATCGGGGATGTTGTTGCAGGGTCACTGTTTGCAGTTTTACAAACGCTGACAATGACCGGTGTGTTCGATACTATCGGTGCAGCAATGTTAGCAGCGGGGATCCCAGCTGCTTTATGGCCGGTGCCATCCTCTGGGAGCTATAGTTACCCTGGGGGCCGCGTGATTTCGGCCGCAGCAGCGGCTGCGGCGGTGGCGTATGCTGGGTTTATCGGTATTTGATGAATTTGTGCGGATGGAAGTGGTGTATTGATATTAGATTTCAATCTTAAGCTGGTTCTTTCATATTCAGATTGTAGTTACCCCTTGAACCTCACCCAGATAAATGTATGTAGTGTAGAAGATTCTTTATAACTCAGATACGATAGTAGGGCTATATATACCTATCATACTATCACTATTATCTATGACAGTGGAGCACCCTACTCTTTTTGATCTGACAAGTGATAGCTAAGAAATTATGAGCTATGGCCGCTTCTTGCAGCATTTAGCGATAGGTATTTGACGGCCGTGGTGTGGATAAACAAAACTGGTTATTACTAGGGTGGCCGTTATATCGATACCCCTATATATCTGGGCTAGCGTTAACTTCCGGTTTTCACAGTTCCGGAGCATGGCAGATGACAGTTCTGGCTCCTTCAGACACACACCTGAGACATTAAGCCGTAGGATTTACCCTGGAGGAAGCTTTTTGACTTCTCAATACCATACAATTCCCGCAGGGAAAGTAGTCACGAGAACGAGTGATATTTCATGATTAAACCACCGTACCTCGGATACTCATCCACATTCTCTACTCTAGTTATCCGCTATACCTATCCATAATAGATATCAATATTCAAATTTTAATGCATAGCCTTTGAAATTATTAGTATACCTCAAGTATTGATATATATAGGAACTTAACATTTTACGCTGCCTTTGCTTCCTCCTGCTCATTTTATCCATTATCAGTCTAGAGTCCCTCAAGCCCTCCCCCCTCTATCTTTACCTCTTTTATTTCCGGAACTCCTGAAGCTTTCTCCCTCCCCCTTCCGTAGCCACTCGATCCTCTCTTCATCTTGTTTAGCAGAAGAATAAGCGGTTGCTGAGGTTTCCATGTGTTCAAAGGAGAACTATTGAGGTTGCACTGTCTCTCGTCGACGTCCACGGCTAGATGGAATAGCTGAACTATCTAAGTGGTGAGTTGAAGTTCGCGTTAGAGTATTGAGGTGCCACTCTGGTGCTCCCCAACGGGGATTCGGGGTTCTATCTGGATCCGTTGCCCCTCGTGAACCTCATTTGCGCTTCAGCCCCACCTATGCTACAATCATGATACTTACTCTCCCGCAAAGGCTCCGTATACTGATCCTTCGTGTACCTATGGAATACGTTTGTCCGCTTGTCGTTCCGGGTAGGCTTTGGGGTATGACGGGATCGAGATTATGCCTAGGGGTGGGTGCTGCTACTGTTGGGATACGACACTTAAGAGTATATATCAACCTGGTCGGAGTAATTCGAAGAAGAGGTTCCGGTAGTGGGAGTGATGGAGAGGAAGCTTTAGGCTGGGCGAGCGTACTAGGGTGATTGCGCATGACGGGCTCGACGACGGAGCAATGTCGGTATTAATGGAAGTGGAGCCGGCGAGAAAGTTACCACCCAGGGTGAGATACTATAAGAGTAGATATGTGCTATTTCTGTCCGTTCGTAGGAAGTTGTTGGTATTTTGGCGGCTGTACCCATTTGAAATTATTGGTATCGTAGTTATCGCATAAACAGCATATACCCCCGGCTGTTATTATTGGCTAAAATAACACTACCCAAATAAGAACAGGACAAATGGTAGATCGTCATTCATAACTTATCTGAGGGGACTCCTGCTCTAGAAATGTTTGTTGAAGGGGTCCCGAGAGACGTTTGCTTGCCACCGCACCCGCATGAGGTACGGGGTACGGCAGCGCGTACAAGATCTGCAGAAGCAACCCCCACAGGCGAGAATCCATACAAAATAGCCACATCCTGAGTGTAACTAAGGTTAAGGTGATTTAAATCGGGACTTTAGTAAGGAATTTGAACAAGACCATCTATGTAAGAAGCAAACCCGCTGTGTTGTGGAGCCATGTCCATCCCGAGTCAACTTTTGTGAGTGGCAGCCGGCTGAATATAATAGGAACCAACCCCAGACTACAGCTAGCTACTCCTCTACATTTTTTTACCAAAGGATTGGTGTAAATATATATTGCCTACATCAAGAGCCTCCTTTTGTTGGGTGTTTGTAACAAGTTAGATGCGGCAACAGCCCCCGTATCTGGTGGATGCAACTTCTCAGCCAGCCATCGTACATTGTGATCCTCACAACCACCATCTCCCAGTGAACAGATCACACGAGAAGCCGATTGCCATTATTCTCGATCACACGAGAAGCTAATCTTGATCGCTTAGGCTACTAATCAACACTGCTCTCCGATGGCCAGTGGACTTGCAGCAGACCACATGCCCTTCGTGCCTACTTCTACGGGACGCTAAACCAGAGGGATATACCCTTTATGGAACTCCAACCGTTACCGGAGTTTAGATGGAGCGAGCAGACAGCTCACAGAGGACTTTGGCTAAGATCGCAATTCTGCTAAAGTGATGTGTCACTACTGGAGTCTGCACCCCACATCTAGCATCTTACTGGGTACTATTACATGCGCAACATGCACCAAGTTACGGAAAACATGCTATATAGCAAACGCGCACAGAGCGTTGCTCACCTTCCCGAGTGGACCCGTATGAACCAAAGTCAGAACATATACCCATCAGCTTGAATACCTTTTACAAGAACTTGCGATAGCGTCTTCCTTGATTCAGCACATAGAAGGAGTCTCGCGAAGAAACTAGTGTTTATTTGCGGATCTCTTTTGTCGTGCGAAGCACTGGAGTTTCTGGTGCAGAGGTGGTGATTTTCAAGGTAATAACCATTCGTAGACATCCCTGGGGTTAGAACTTTATAAACTGATACGAGTTAGGAATTCTACGTACCGGTGATCAGCGGGGTTGAGCTCAGTTCCGATGGTTGTCGGTGGGAGTCTCGCTGTATTCGAGGCTGCTAGAGGTATTTTATTGGCTTTGTACTTTATTAGCCCACAGTATATCTCGGTAGTTAACTTGTTATTACCATAGGATTAAGGAAAGAGTGGTCCATTGCTTTACCGTCATCGATTCTCTTACGATCCCGAGTTAGCATGCCGGCTTCAAAATATCCTATTTGGACAAATCTTCGGAAGCTCATTGCACCTCAAGTTTGGGTTATTATTCTCTACATGGCTGGACCCGCCAGCGCTGCGTGCACCCCCCCAGATTGTGCCCCCTTACTCGCCTTATTCGGCGAACAAGTAACAACACAGTACTTGAACGAGTCGTTGAGTTCGATCGATAGCCTACTTTTTGCTCTTGCACCACTAGGCATTATCACAGCGATGGTCGCAGCCATTAGGGTTGCAGGAAGACCAGCACTTCGATCACTTATCGGAAGAGCAAAAGAAAGTCGTGGCAATGTGGAAGCTGATTTGATGTCATCAACATCTTTGGATGTGTGTGAACTGTGGAGCGGGGAAGGTGTTGTTCGGGTTCTTGGATCTCCAGTCCTCCTCCAGCTCGTCTATGTGAAGTCCGATGCGAACGATGATACCGCCGGAATCTACACCTTCCGCGAGGCAATCAAAAGAGGGATCTATAAGGAGAAGAAATCGGCTCTGTCTCAAGGACAAAAGGACCAAACTACGGATACTACCCTAGAATGCACTCCAGACACAGGACTATATTCCGACGTCGAGAATTTACAGGCCCGCAATAACCCTCCAAACCTCTCATTGAATGTTAGCGTCAAACCTCTTCCCCGCCACATACTGGTTTTCTTAGTGGTATTCGGAGTTTTCGTACAGTCTGGCGTCCTGGTGTTTGCAGCAATCTCGCAGTATAAGCTACGATTACCGAAAAATAACAGGCCAGTCGCCGACTATGCTTTTCCTGTCTTCTTCTCCGGAACACTTGCCCTAGCAATTGGAGTGTTTTTGTGTGCAGAGGCTGTCGAGAAAAGCACCGAGGAACGGATTTGGGAACCAACTGAAGGTTCTAAAACTGTTATTTGGCTCCAGCAAGGAGGGCAAAGGGTTGGCGACCAACAATTTGAATCCTTTGCACGACGGTCCGAAGGCGAATCACCCACAATCATAACATCGCACAAGCTGGAAAAAGAATCGGCAAGATTCACTTTGGTTACCATCGCTATCGTCACCACCTTACTCGGTTTCATCGCTCAATTCTTTGGCTTACGGGCGATGCATTCCTCCGTTATTGTACTACAATTGGTTGCAATTTTAGTCATGACAGCAGTCCGGTGCTGCGCGCATATTCAACGGGAAAGTCGCAATGATATTACCAATCCTGACGATGTGGAGGGCTATGAACTTGACTGGCTTGCAAAGGACATGAACCATTGTGAATTATGGGAGGTCATCACCGGACCCGACACACCACCACCACCAGCAGCAGTAGATACCACAACAATCCAAGCAGAAACAGTGATGAAAACACGTGCCCGCCTAGCAAGGCTATCGAGCGACTGGAAATTGGAAAACAGGACAATGGTGAAAACCCTACAGAGTACCATTGAAGCCACGATAAACGATGTTTTCTCAAACATGACCCTAAATTCCGATTTCAAAGACAGAGATAAACTCGAGTGGCCTGTTCAAATAAGAACAAAGTTCAAAATTTCTCCACAAAATGAGACTGCACAGTCTGGGGGAGTCATCATTACTCTTACTAGGACAAAGGATGATAATTCGAACTGGGGGCCATGGAAAACTGATAGAAGCGAGTTAGAGGCTGTTCTATGTCTTTGGATTTCATCTCTCACAGAGGTCGATCGAACACGGGCAAAAAAGGGAGAGCCACGATTAAAGCAGAGTCGATTAATAGGGCCGGTCAATGAGACGATGGAGATGGACTACAAGATGTGGATAAACCGTGGCACAAAGTTTAACCAGGAAACACCAGATCCCAAGCAAACTAGATATTTTGGATCCACTATAGGACCTAGAACCAAAAGTGATAGCTCAGGAGTCCCTACACCAACAGAGTATCTGTTCGTCGATATCGAAGGGGAATTAGGGAAGCTATGCGCTCAAGAAATATACGCTTTATTCATATTGAGACTGGTAAAAGAAATAGAAGGAGTTGGTGGGACAGCGTATCAATGATTCTACTCCCAGCGTGCCTGCCTTATCCGACAACTGGGACGATATTTGGGCGAACTTCGGTCTCAACAACTCGAACCTGGCTTCACTTGCGAGAATTTACAATGAAGGTGGTCTTGGTACGATTGAAGAAGCGTATTTCTGCATCATTCCAGCATTCAGTACTATGGAGAAACTCCCGCATCCGTATGAGATATTTGAAGAGGCTAGGAATTCTTCAAATTCGTTAGAAAGAGCAGGGCAGTGGGAAAAGGCCATCGAAATTGATTCCTGGATGTACAGGGTTTCAAAAATAGGGGGTAGATCATACGATACCATGGTTATTACTACTCACATTAGTAACCACCTTGGGAGACTGGCCCACAAACTCTCCACGCCTATTAAAAGTGGCGGTCTAGGAGAAAGCCTTCCACAAGTGTGGAATGCGGCATATGAACTTTGTAAAATATTTTCAGAGATATCCGAGGGTCGGGCAGCCATTTTAGTAAACCTATGCCTCAGTTGCGAAAGGGCTGGGAATATAGAGGACCCTGAAACGCTGTTTCGGATGACCTTTAACGCAATACAAAGCTTGGACCCCAGAGAAGAGAGTACGAGAGTGATCACCGCAGGCCTTGTGCGCTATAGGAGAGATAATTTCTTACTTAGCGACGAGCTTAGAAACTATTTTGGAGATCCAGAATTGCTACAGGCTGCAGCTGGAATTATCGTGGACCCCATGGATGGAGTATACGACATTAAGGTTACCCCGGTACCAATGGACCTCCAGTTAGTCAAGGGCTATCTAACACCGCTACAGATGGCAGCAGAGTATGGTGATAAGGGAATTCTAGGCCAGATTTTGGGAGCAGGAGCGGATATCAATGCTAGACCAGCTGAACATCTCGGGCGAACAGCACTGCAAGCAGCGGCAGAGGCAGGTCATAAGGAAATTATAAAAATACTTTTAGAAATGGGGGCAAACGTCAATTCGCCCCCATCAAACCGTTCCGGGCGAACAGCATTGCAGGCGGCAGCTGGGTCTGGGCATAAAGAGATAGTCGAACTCCTCCTGAAGGCTGGTGCCGACGTCAATGCCCCCTCATCCTCTTCCGGGCGAACAGCATTGCAGGCGGCTGCAGAGTCTGGGCATAAAGAGATAGTCAAACTCCTTCTGGATGCTGATGCCGACATCAATGCCCCTCCACCGCTTTTTTGGCAAACACCATTGCAGGCGGCAGCAAGGTCTGGGCATAAAGAGATAGTCAGAATTCTCCTGAAGGCTGGTGCCGACGTCAATGACCCCCCATATTCCGGGCGAACAGCATTGCAGGCGGCAGCATGGTCTGGGTATAAAGAGATAGTCAAACTCCTCCTGAATGCTGGTGCTGCCCTCAATGACTTATCCGAGCCTAGTGATTGGGATACCACAGACCTTGAAGACTACGATGAAGACTCTTAAATACGTGGGCAGACATACCTTACAAAGCTACGTCCTTATACTAACTCAAAATCCCAGATCACAAATAAATCGGTATATCATAATAGCCTCCGGCTAGGCCTATCTACCCTCTAATAAATGTGTTTGTGGCATGCTAGGATGTCTTAGGCTAATAAATATTGCGGAATTCTTTCAGCACCTTTAATAATAGAAGAACTAGGAGTGTTCTGTTTCTTTGAAGAGTGAGTTTTGGCGGAGTTATGCGTGGGCCAGTCTTTCTTATAATAAGTTATGTTGTGATGTGGTCATATTGATTCTCATATTGTATTATTATTCTCGTGTGGCGTTCTAGCCTAGTATATTATAGGTATAAGTGCAATAGACGTGCAGGGCCATAACAAAACAACTTTAATATACTCAAAGTAGAGTACCCTACAGAAGGAAGCAGAGAAGAATGAAGAGACAGTGGTTGGTTTAGGTCCCCATGTACCTGCATAAGGGGGATATGTGCCTGCATAATCGAGACGCAGGTAGAATCCCGAGGGTGTGGGAAGCATACTCGCAACAGGCATACAGAACCTGAACATGCAACTGTTGAAGTCAGGGTTTTGGTTGGAGGCTGTGTCTATAGCGAGTAAAGTACACATATTAATTGGTGAAAATAAGACTTGCATGTTCAGGTTCTTTATTCCTGTTGTGAGTACAGACTTCGGTAGAAAAGATCGAGAAAAGTAAAACCTTAGATTCGGGACCTTGATTGGCCTTTCGCGTTCTCGGCGAAGATTCTAGCAATAGTATTGGCCCAAGAACCCTTGTCGGCTACCCTTGTTTCTCGATCTTTTCTACCAGAGGCTGTAAGGGAGATTCATGATTACAGTCAGTTGGGAATATGCCTGCCTGCCTAACTTGCTGGAAGTCGGATACAGTCGGCTAAACCACGAGATAAAACTCTACTTATGTCCCGACTTTGTCTTTAGGTAGGGGTGGTGTAATCTGATTTCTCTGAGAGAACCTCTTGCTGATGGCATTGATGCCCTGTGTTCTTTTGTATAACTTTGGACAGTCTTGACTTTGGCTCTTGACTTATCTAACCCCCAGGCTTGCCTACTCTTCGCACCCGTTCGGTGAGTCATGGGGTATCACTCGACCCCCTACCGGCGATTTTGTTGGGATATGGCTACCTAATTAGGTATAGCGTGTGTATCTTAGTAGGAAGTGCTGTGGTGACGCCTACATATTGAGTAGGCCTATGGAGGGCTTGGAATAGTGTTCCATTAGGTTTTAGGGTATCGTCAATAGGTCTATAGAGATATATATATATATGGGGTATGGAAGCGCTTCTCTGTAGACTCTCCTATTCTACTAAGCTATTCACATACTCCCAAGCAACACCATAACTTTGTCAATTTTGTTGTAAATGCTTCCTAATAAGGATAGCTGATAGGCGGCTTCATATATGAGTCACGTGTTTTCCTATTTGCTAGATTTGAGGATCCAGGTAAAAGGCATACCATATGAGGGTTTAGGGTTTTCTTTTTTAGAGCATATATCGATAGATCTCTCTATCTCTTTTAGACAATCAATTCAGCAGGTTATTACCACAGATTTCTACGGTAATGACTGATTGACTGATTAATCATAATACATAGAGCCTACCAAATAAGGCATGATTCACGCTTCAGAGTCGATTACTCGTTTAGGGGGATTCGTTCCCTGGTGTTTCCAGAACACCTACATATACCGGCTCCTAGGCCAGGCCTTCTATACCATAGTAATCGAGCTCTCCTGTAACTACTCGATACCTATATACTACAATAAATTCCCTTTGGATTTTCCCCGTGCGAGTCCTTTTCGCTTGTCTTACGCTTTAACGGTACCTTTGACTAAGAACTCTTAGCTTAGCACCATACTTACATTTCTTCTTCCCCCCCTCACCAATTACATGAACTCGTAAGTTAAGGTAAACACTTATATTTGAGGACAGATATATATAACTTGTATTTGTGCTCTAGGGGGACCACTAGAGAAGAGGGTGGATATATAAATATAGTTGTGTTTCGTGATTATATAATCACCTGAAATGTACAATTGAGTTGTTATTCTCAATACCATATGGGTCTTGGAAGTTTGTATCACCAGGAATGGTATATAATTGAGTATATTCAAAAGCCTATACTGCAACCACTTAACCCAGTCCCCCGTTTTCTGGTATGTATTTACCCTAGAGCACAAGTAGAGGAGTTTTAGCACAACCAACCATTCTTCTAACTAAGATGTGGTTGGAGACACAGTAGCACATGAACTACATTGGCCAATTGACTAAAGATGAATGGCCAGCTAGAAACTAATTACTTGTATGGTACCGGTAACAAGACCTGTGCCAAGAGTAGTCACGTGAATAGTTTCGGTGGCAATCCTTCTCCGGTAGTACCAAAAATTATAGCCTGAGAACTAAGATAGCGATAGTACCAACATGAACTGGCACTGGGTTGTCTCTCTCCATAGGTGTTGGTAATAGCTAACTCGTTAGCTATATCGGCTGTCATAAGTCGGTATTGTCAAGTGAAAACGGGAAGCTTTACTAAGTAAGGTCCGTAGACGGGCTTGGTTTAGGGTTTGGCATCGCGGAAAAGCTGAATATATACAAAATAAGGCGTAGAGGTCCTTCTTTTGATATCTGTCTTAAGTGGATTCTTTACCGAAAGCTGTCTATACATCCACTTTAACTTCGATTAAAGCTTATGTGTAGTACCTAGAGTCTTCTAATTAGTATATTTATTTAGAATTTATGGCATAGGTTTAACGGGAAAATTATACGAATACAGGTAACGATATTTCTCTAGAGTTCTTGCCGAACCAAAAGATCAACACCGCCTGCTGCAACTAAGATAAGTATGGGGTGACCTTTTCTGTAGAACAGAGCACTATGGTAATTTAACATAAGAAAAGGAAAGAAACTAGCTGTGCTTGTAGGTCCCATATAGGTAAAAGATCCCTGTTTGATACGTGCCTTAGTTTCAGTTCCCTAATTCTGCTTGATGATCTTAGAGTATTACAGGCTCCTGACTACTCATACTTTCCTTCAAGTTTTTTCCCGAGTTGCCCAACTATTCTTCACTATTGATGTATGGTAAGATTACTGGTTGATGCTCTGCCCTTAAGCGTATTTCCCAGCTCACGTTTTCCAAACAACGAGGCACCTTATAAGATGTAGTCCGTTGCCAACATCCTACGCGGAACTAAACAACCGTTCCGTGTCTCACCTAAGGACGACCTAAAATAGCATAAGAATCCGAAAACAGGGGAATGACTTGCAGTACAATATCCGTGCACAATATCACCCCCACACACCTGTCTTCGAGCATTAGAAGAACCAACTACGTACCGTATCTCATACTCTTTCGAAAGAAATAGGGGGGCCATTCTAATAGCCTGCCTAAATATCTTTTCAAGTCCTCGTCATTTGTTACCTACTGCTACTGCTGTTTAAGAAGTGAGTGGTACCCTAATGAGTAGTGAATACAGTGGAGTACTGACTTGTTTGCTAGTGCCGTGGAGTAATGGATACGCTTAGCAGGAAAGAGCAGAAGAAAATTCGCATGGCTGCTGAAGCAGAGGAGAGAAAAGCAGAAAATTTTAGAAAGAAACGCGAGCGGAGGAATTTAGGGTATGCATATTTACCCTAGGGTGTTTCAAGAGAGTTATTTACTTACCCTTCTCTTGGTGTTTAGTTACCGGGGGTGCCGATGGGAGAGCTATGGATGCACAGAGAAAGTCAAAGTTCCTGGACCAGCTTCCCAGCCCCTACACAATGACAACTGCCCCTTCAAGTGCGAGAGTACTACTGTCGATCTCGCGTGGAGAACGATTCGCAAATTTGAACTTGAAAACCCACATTTCAAGCCAAATATTTGGGCCACATTAGCATCAAGTGCTCATTCTTTCAAACCTGTCAAAAGATGGGAAGACTCGGAGCATGTGCTCTGTACTAGAGATATACCGAGGCTGTTCAAGGCCTCCCTTGCGTGGCAGAATGGAGAACCTCCAGCTCATCTCGCATTTAGTCAAGCTTTCAAGGAGGGTGTAGTGGTAAGTCTCGACTTCACCGGGGTGGAAGTATTAACCATACTTACTTGGCTTAGTCTAACACCAAAATCCACCCCCCCGGAAATTCAACATGGGACATAGCAAGTCAGCTAATATTTGCACGTCACTTGCCGCAAGATGTTATCCATGCAGTTGATCTTGAGCCAAAAGCGTTGTTCGACGACTATCCTATGGGTTTACCTCCTCCTCTCGCTACTCTGTACTCAGAAAGAGTAGGCTACTATGGGATGAATGCAACACCAAGATTCGCGTTTGTTGATATGCATGTCGGTATATTTGAGCCTTCCTACTAATTATACAATAAAGTTCGACTAATAGTTTATAGACAGGGGCATGTCGACAATTTCTATCAACTACGACCAAGCTCGTAAGGTCTGGCTGGTCTGGCCACCCAACCCTCAAAACGAGGCAGTCTTCTACAGTCATTTCGACGTATAAGAGGCAGACGATGAATTATTCAAGTTTAGCCGTCTTGCCTCCCGCCTGAGTGGTGGACAGATTGTCATTACCGAATCTAAAGATGGTTTTTCCATTCCTACTGGCTGGATTCACGCGGTTGTTACTCTTCGCGGGGGGTTTCTAATCGGCTATTCGTAGTCAGCACAAGAAGACAGTGAAACTCTTCTCCGGTGTTTCTCACTTGAAACAAAATTCAGCCGTTCGGTCTCCGATTTAGAGGCTTCGTTGCCTTTCGTCATATCGTGCTTAGCGTTACCCCTAAAAAGCACGAATAAAGGAGCTGTTGCTCAAGGTTTGGAGTCATGGATCGAGTTGATGAAAATCGTTCAGGAAGCAGCTGTGAGTCGTGAGATCTATTGGGGGGAGGATATAGTTGCAGCGGCTACAGAACTAGTCAAGTCCGTTGCGGATGATATGAAGGTCCCTCTTCCATCAGTATGCCCTTGTATGACCTCTGGGCGTCAAGGGGGAAAGAGCATTGATATGAGAAAACATATATTAAAGCATATTATCAAGGATACTATCGAGCCGGTTGGAACGAAGGGGCCAGCCAAGGGCAGAAAAAACAAGAAGTAATGGCATTGAGATGGAGGAGATTATCAAACTGTATGTATTTTATAAATCACTATAAAATGGAATGGACTAGGGACCAAACTAAGTAGCAACCGGGAATTCGTAATTTCGTTGGACGGAGTATTCGCATTATTTATATCAGTAAAGCCTTCAGGTTTTCTATCCAGAATATGTTAAACTCATCCCTCATGGAGTCTATACCGTGGGGGAGTACGGGGGCACGTAGCTACAAAAGTCCGGAAGTGACATTGGCGGTTCGGTGGTATTGGTGGTATTGGCAGACTACTCTAAAAGTAAGAATGTAAAAAAAAAATTCGCTTTGCTAAGGAAGATGTGGAATGCATTCTTCAGGTAATAATAAAGATATTCTCTGTAGGGTTCATACATTTTCCTCCTGTTATGGTGGAGTTGAGATATAGGTACATGTACTCGCATTTCAAGAAAGTGTTTGCCCACTTGGCAAAACACACCAAAAATCGGCTTTTTCAACACAACACCAAAAATCCCACACACATATTCAAAGCATGCCTTCTTAATAGAAGATATTTATGACCTATATCATTAACATAGCAAAGTCTTAAATTGATAGGGGCTCTCTAGGTTGAATTATGTAAGTTATCTGTGGTATGAGTTTTAGTCCCTTCTATCCATAGGCATAGCTCAACAACATATGTGTAAATAAACCCAAAATAAAGCTATAGGCTTTTGAGAGCCTCTAAAGTGTGTGCTATGGCTTTCAGGTAAAATTAGAATGCCCTTATGGTTGGGATCTAATATGCCCAAGAGAAGTATTTACACCTCCAATATAACTCTACCTAGACAGCATCTCCTACTCCACAAACTACATATATAAAATTAGTTGTCTAGGATTACCCCATGCCTAAAGGGCAAGTGATTTGGGTATGTTTGGAATTTTTGGTGTTGTGTTGAAAAAGCCGATTTTTGGTGTGTTTTGCCAAGTGGGCGAACACTTTCTTGAAATGCGAGTATAGGCACATGTATAGGTAGTTCCCATCGTGAGAATTCACTTCCTCACCCACGCTCCTCTCAGTTCACCACCCACGCCCTCCTACAGCTTTGCACTCCTACGGCTTCGCCTCCCTTACAGCTTTGCGTAACCTCCATCGGAACTTTTGCGCAACGTTACGTGAAACTTTAAAATCCTCGGCATGCCTGAAGCTTTTACCTACTTTGACATGCAGCGCATGATAGCAGCACAGATCCCACCAGGCACCTACCACCTACAATTACACAAACAGTTCCACAGCAAGATTACTCTTACTCCTCCCAATAAGGAGCTTTTAGAAGGTTTGGAGGGGGAGGAACATGGTTTTACTTTCCAGGGTACAGATGTGCACTTCCATGGGAAGGCTCTAGGAATACCATTAATGAATGGTATTTGGCTTAGGGTCCAATTTGCTTTACATGGGCATGGTATACCAATATCAAGGACAGAGTGGGATACAGCTGTCTCTAGCTGGGAGGGGGAGGGGCAGGATCAAAAATCAATTACTTATTTTGCTGCTTCTATTGTTGGTACAGATATGTGTATTATTCTAGTTGATAGGTAATTTTCTCTATTACTTTTAATACCTTTTAACTAACTTTTTTATAGGAATAAACTTATGACAATTACAGCTATACAAACCTCCAATACTATACCTTGGTTCAATACCAATTTAGCCCCTTGTCCAATACAGCAACCAGACCAATTTGAAGCGAACCTCAGAAAAGCCAACAGATCAACTTGGAGAACTACAATTCAACTTCGACTATGTCCGCCGAGACCAGAAATTCTATGACTCAATCAGGTGTAATCATGCACAAACAGGGGGAATAATGAAAGCAATTGGCTACCGGGCAGGTATGGAACCTGGATACAGCTTTGGTACATATGCAATCTACAAGGTGGTCCCACGGGAAAATCTCGAATCTCACTTTAGAGATGCGATTCGTTTTCACCGTAACCTTGGGACTAGCTTTTTATCAATGACACCGGCACTTTTCCGGGAAAGACAGCAGCAAGTTCGTGAGTCTCGACTCCCGCTACTTGGTGTTAGCTATACCGAAGAGACGGAAATAGTGATGGACAAAGAGTTACTATTTACCCCTCAAGTAGCCTACACATATGGTAAATTTGAACAGTTGTGCTTAAAATTACTGGCTAATATAATTGTGGAAGGCGGGTTTCGGAATAAGTCTCATCGTGACAATGATGTATCCCGGTATACGAGCGGTATGTGGGCACCAATTAGGGTTTCTGACGGGAAGATTGTACCATGGGGTCAAGGATTTACTTCTTTTGGGCATTTCTTTTATTGTACTATCTACAAAATCCTTATTGACTTTGATACTATTAATGGAGTTGCAGAGGTCATTTGGTGCGGGCCAGAAGATGACCATGGAACATCTACTGGGGGTTTGGGGAAGGGTGTACCCGATATGCAATCACTTGTCAAGTGAATAAGCAGCTTAATGACCGGGTTAAGAGGGCTTTATCTATTGGTATCGCCAATGTCAAAGATAATGGGGCAAGACTAGAAGAGAGGTTTAGATAGAGGGATCGATAAAGTCGCGTAATACCGAAATATGGATATTGTGTGCTGTAGAGATTACTTTTGCACTTGATACAGATTGCTATGTATGTATCTTCTACGTTAGGATAAAAATTGTATGATTCCTATGGTATTCTTTAATGATGGAGCTCTCGGCAGTGTCTTAGTTATATTTATGTATGTCCTGAGCTAAGTAGAAGGGCTTTTTAAGGTGGTCAGATAAAAATCTTTTTTCCAGTACTCTAGGTTGATATCACAAGCTTATATTGGCGGCTCGAAGCTTAGGACTGTGTTTTAAATCCTCCCTATCTGCTGAGCATGTTTAGTGTGGCGTGTGGCGTGCCCTATAATACTATAGTGGCTCCGTCCTAGACAATATCACCCGAAGCCCCCTATCTCTTCCGACGAAGCACACAACTTTTCAACCTTTGCAACCCACCACCTTGTGTCAATATACGCGTCAGACCCTGCGTTGAATGGAGGCAGTGAGATTTCTCATCATCAGTCCACCACCTTTCCAGGGCTGGGTATGACATATTCCTAGCAACAACGGTGCTGATATGTGTTAGTCTCTTTGTTGAATAGGGGCAGTGAGGTTTCTTACAGTAAGTCCACCACCGATACAAAGAGCCGCATATGATATCGTATTCTGCACTGATAACCTCTCCGATGAAGGCGGTAAGCGAGTCGCCGAGGTCTGAGGAGTCATGGTTTATCAGTAAAGAAATCGGGTAATAAGGTATTAATATGCATGTTAGACTCTTTGGTGAAGGAGGCAGTGGGGCTTCCTACAGTTAGTCCACCACTGATGCAAAGAGCTATGTGTGACATATCTACACTCATTTTAATAAACAAAACTGCATTCTATGGTATAGGGTAGGCCTTCGGTAGCCTCGGGTCTGGTTATCACAATTTGGTGTATTATGTTGGGTGATTTCTTATCAATCATGGTTTATATCACCTTAGCATGATAATCTTGATTGACTCTGTCTGTATACTCCTCATGGGTATTTGGACAAGAGTGTAGTTAGATATGACTTGCTAATAAATTTCATAGGATATCATCGCGGTGAGCATACCCCACATAACTCACTAAACCGTTCGCTCGCTTCCCCGGTATTAAGGATTATAGCTCACCAAATTACTCGCTCACTTATCTCGTTTGCAATTAAACTTATCAGTTTCCATAGACACCTTCCAGTATCTGATAGGCAAATCCCTCTCTGTTTTTGGGGTGTTGCCGTATTACTGACATCTCAGCATTGGCATGCTGCTCGATGCTAGTGAGTTTCGAAGCATATGTCAAATACTCCTTTCACTACAATACCGAACAAGTACCTACTTCCCTGTCGCCGACGACTTTCTTCTAGTGAGAAGCCTCGGTTATAGACTCCTATGCTCGTGTAATGATTTTAGCGACGCATTTCCTCTGCATTGATACGGCATTGACTCTATTTCTGGGTCAGGCAGATTCAGGGTGAGGGGCAACACTGGCCGCCGGGAGAGAATTAAGGGAGAATATCGTGATAGACCATACGGATTATGAATCCCAGTTAGATCTCAGGGTTGGGGGGGGTACCGTCGGCTATCAAAAAAGGACATCAATCACCGGACACTAAAAGGCAATGTTCACTATCCCGATGATAGTGGTACCGGAAAAAACTCTCGAAACTATTCTATTTGCTCGTGTAAGACATCAATGACCTTCCCCAACCTGAAATATAAATAGCCGTGTAGTCTCCCAATAAGTATAGCGGGGGACGTTTACAAGCCGTCTAGGAAGATGCCCCTGGTGGATAGAAAAGCGTTGCTTACTAACGGATCGCTATTACTTGCTGTATGGCCTACCGAGACGATATACCGGGGTTAGTCCTAGCTCTACAACCACCCTGGTAATATCTCAGTTCATAATCGGATTCGATTCTCTATACATTCTTTAGTATGCCTACCTCTCCTAGTGAATTATTTCTTTGTAGTTGTGGCATCGCTTAAACCTCATCCTACAAAACTCTTTTTTTCTGCTGGCAAAGTGCAAACCCGTCTTGGAGGCTTTGGATGTATGTACTACCGCCAGACCAAGCTTTTCCCTAACTGGACCCAGTGGCAGTGCAGGCGGCGATGGTTATTACCCCGCTTCCTAATCATACATCAGCTCTTGGTATTCAATAGTCAGTACACAACTGCCCTCATGGACCCTCTTTCTATTACTGCATCTATCGCTGGTCTACTTATTGCCGGTGCTCAAATAGCCTCAACTGTACAACAGCTGGTCTCTTCTTACTCCAGTACCCCCAGCCTCGCCCGTACCGTTCAAACTGAAATTCATGCCTTCACACTTATACTCTCCCAGTTACAGTCATTCGTTCTCGGAATGTCACGGCCCGACATTTCCCGAGCATCGATGATTGATATTGAGCAGGTTGTTATTACTCTGACTGGGTGTGTGTGTACATTCTCTGAGTTGGAGCGTGTGGTGAATAATTTGGGACTATCTGGCTTGGACGGTCTGCGCGGCCGGATGAAGTGGATGTTCGCGGAGTCTTCAATCACTCCTCATATTAAGCAACTACAGCAACATAAATCTTCCCTGACGCTAATGCTTACGATATTAACATGGTGTGTTATGGCCCTCTCAGCAGGTACTCTCGCTAACCTACCTATCCAGTAAAACACATAGTGAAGCAATGGATAATACCAGTAGGCTGTGTAAAATAATTAAACAGTTAGTGGCAACCAATACTGAGATGGCACGCCGCCTGGAGGCAATTGAATCGGGGGAATCAACATCAATGCCGATACCCGCGGATAGTTCCAGCATAATAGACAGCATAAATACAACTAGCTCAATCCGTACCGCCTTTGAGAGGGCTCTGCTCAGTACTCGATTATACCAAAAAGCGCTTCTTCGTAGCTCAAGAGCATCTATTTCGAACCCCAAAGCATACACGTCACGGATTTCTATTCTCTCAGGGATAAGTTTATCAGAAATATCCAACCTTTCCGTCTACTGTTTGCCGATAAGTAGCGAAGAACTTTATAATTCATACTGGTATAAAGCTGAAACTAATATAGCAATAAACAGCCAGCCGGTGAGATAAATTTGTGTTTGATAACTGAATGAGCGTAATCTAATCACTGAGATTAGGACAAGTACTGTGACTCAGCATTGATACGAGCTGTGCGGGAGGGGGCTGTGGAAGAGGTTAACATGCTCCTAGTGCAAGGTGTAGGAACAGAGGTGAAGGACACGCATGGGGACTCGGTATTGCTAATAGCTGCGCTTGAGGGACATCACGAGATTGTCGATATTCTGCTAGAAGCTGGAGCGGACAAAGAAGCAAGAGATAATACCGCCGAGAACACAGCATTAACAATCGCAGCGTGGATGGGGTATTATAAGATTGTTTGTTCACTGCTTGAGCTGGGCGCAGATATCAATGCCGATAATCGATGGGGAAACACAGCATTAATTCACGCTATAATTCAAGGACATGAAAGTATAGTTCGCATACTATTGGAACGGGGAGCGAACCGAGACCAGAAGAATGACTGGGGATGGGGGTATGCCGAAATTTCTCAGGTGTTACTGCGGAGTGGGGCGGACATGCAAGCAGCGGGAAATGCTTTCAGCTCTGAAAGGCTATTGTCTACGATTGAAGAACATGGACTTATTCGCCCTGAGCGATAAACACGAGGGAGAAACAGAAGGAGTTAGCACCGTTGAATTGCCTGACGTAGGGGAATATAATAATTAACTCTTACGGTTCCGGCCTCTAAGTCCAGATCTACCCAGCAATATGGAAAATCCCAATTTATTCTTGTCAATATCTAGTCAACAGGTAATGGTTCTTCCGCCTTTGCAATTGAACTATTACCGAGCCCCCCTTTCGGCCGAAGCTTGCGCGCTCCATTTACGAGTACTCATATTCAACTCTTTGGGGTATAAGGACTAGTAAACCTGTACCTGGGAAGGTTCTATTTATTTGCCCCCTTACCTTCTCTAGCTCCCGTTACTCCCTTTTACCTTATTTGAAAACTTCCGTATCCGTTGTTACCCCATCACAGCTAGTAGCGAATTTATAAGAGCATGGGTTCTGTCACACATATGTTGTCTACTATGACGCTTATAGGAGGAAATAAACGCCAGTGGCTGTAATTTCATCTGCCCCTTTTGAATTTTATTATTTCTACTTAGTCATGTAATTCTAGGCCTCTGATATCTTTTGTATTCCCTATTCCTTTCTTTTTAATGGCCCCCACCGATATTATTCACCTGTCTTTTTGTTGCGCCTCTAGATGCCAACTATGAATTTCCAGATCTCTTCTTTCACATAATAAGGGGTCTGAGTTGGTGGAAGTGGTAAAGATGTACTATAGTATTTCAACTAGTTATTGCTTGGATCTTACGTAGGCTGCGTTAACATGCGTTCTTTTCGAAAACCAATAGTATAACTCCATCGATCCTTTAATTTAACAAGTTTTGCCGAAGCTCCCACCTAGAACTGCCGACCTCTAAATCTCGCACGCAAGGCATATCATACTGATGGTTGCCGGCTTCATGATTGGCGCATGAAATGCTCGTATGTAACTTATGAATAAAGATCTGAATTTAGTGTGACCTAGTGTAATAATCTCTGATATATAAAATCCTACAACTAACAATACGTTTTCACTTTCATCTACCAACAAGGCTCTGTATGTCCACCATAGTGGGGAATTTATACACTAATAATGTAGCTTCGCGGTAGTAAACAAACTTTCCCAATAGTTCCTAACGAGTTGAAGTTTGCCAGTCTTAGGTAACTCCCTTTACTGTATTCCGGAAACACTTATAGACTGGGTGTGAAATGTTATGTGCCACGTGATATGGGTTAGGGTTAGTCTGGGCTTTTCGAAGGGTTCACTTTGCGGGATCACTTAATTGGGACCAACGGAGCGGGGTCAACTTTACCGGCATATATATGCAAGAAGGCCTTCCTACTTATAATTCACCTCCTTTAACCATTACCTACTCTCGGTCTGTTTATTACTCGAAACTGAAATTCTACACGAGCTTGGGTTCTCCAGAAGTATCACCGAATATGCCCACGGCGCTCACCTTACGTATATCAGATATCCCTGCAGTAATCTCTGCAGATCAGTTTATCGACATTCTAGGAGCCTTTATTGATAGAAGCCTTCCGGGAACGGAAGTTAAGAAGAATATAATTTTATGGTCATTCGCGCCATCAGCAACATCCGCCGACAGGGAGAAAGAGCGTGTTGCGACCGTCACACTGCTAGAAACTCCACGGGTACTTCGTCACGGGGGATCTATCAACCTCCAAGCGCCCGGCGTCGAGAACCCGCTCACAGTATTGGTCGACACTGACTTTTACGGTCTAACCCCACTAAATAACCCTGCGGCAGATGTTCATGTGGAGTGAGTAGAAGAGTCCCATAGAAAGGGAAGGAAAGGAAAAGTAAGCGCTAATTCAGGGGCAAAACGCAGTATTATCGCGGTAACTGGGCTTGCTGGACATGCGTTTGGTTCATGGAAATCACGCGGCGGGCCTACTATGTGGTTGCGAGATTTCCTCCCACAACATGTGCCGACAGCTCGAATCTTGATATATGGCTACGACTCAACGCTATTCGGAAGTGATTCCGCTTGTTCCGTCCGAGACTTTTCCAGCAGACTGCTTGAGACCTTAAAGACGGCAAGAGTGCAAAGAGATGTATGTTGAACCTGAAAGGTATACGGGCAGAAACTTACACTACTCATAGGAAAGACATCGGCCTATAATATTCATTGGTCATAGTTTAGGTGGACTAGTAATAAAACAAGTAACACCAATATCCCACTTTCTATATTTAGTAACAACAGTTGGCTAATTTCTGAAGGCTTTAGTGAAAGCTGCTCGAGGCAGTAGGAAAGACAATGAGATTTTCTTGTCTTGTTATGGCCTTTTGTTCTTTGGTGTCCCGAATAGAGGGCTTCACATTGATTCATTGAGGTCTATGGTGAAAGGCCAGCCAAATTCGAGGTTGGTCGAAGACCTAGACCCGGCATCTACTGCTCTACGCTTGCTTCATGAAGCGTTTTCCGACCACTTTCATTTTAAAGATTCACCAATTATTTCAATTTTTGAAACAAAAGAGACCAATACCGTTGTGGTAAGGTTACGATCTCTATTACTAAAGCTCTCTATCAATTACTCTCTATAAGAATATACGTGCTAGGTCTCGAGTAGACTATCCTAGTTAAATACCTACTATCGATAAGAGTTGATTATAAATTCCGGTACCGGGTAGATTCTTATAGGGAGTTCCTTTTGTAACTAGTAACAGCTAACATTAACGCACCCCTAGGAATCTCCACAAACAGGCACTTGGGAAAGAACTGGACCAAAGATTCTAATGGTGCCGGAATCATCGGCAATCTATTCCGGGCCAAACGAAAAAACCTACAATCAGCTGTCTATCGATGCCAATCATTCGGATATTGTCAAATTTAGTCATCACCGAAACCCGGATTTCCTTATCATCCGGCAAAGGATTGCCGAACTAGTGGAGGAGGCCCCTGTACCAGTTAAAAAACGCTTTATAGCTTTGGGGCAATGTACGTAACGTGTACCGAGATCCTACATCTTCAGCTAATGTTTTTAAAGGCTCTCCTGAGCTCCAGGTACAGCTACATGACCGGATAAAAGCGCTTCTCGATCCGGTAAACTTTGAGCATGACATTGTGTATCGTTCGGAGGACCATTGCGAGGGAACCGGAAATTGGCTGCTCTCTGACCCGAGTTTCCAACGCTGGCGAGACATCTTATCATCCGAAATTCTTTGGCTATACGGTAGTCCAGGTAGCGGGAAGACCTATCTCATGTCTAGAGTCCTAGAGCACATCAAAGAATATCACGGCACAACAGTTGCAGTAGCCTATTTCTTCTGCGACAATAAGACGGAGAAGCCAGAAACGCGGGAAACTTCCTTTATTGTAAAGACTATAATATCTCAACTACTATATCACATCCTACCGTCTCATCCGGGTGATGTAGAGATATGCCTCCAGAAGTTCAAAGAGTTCGGAGACAAGACCAAAATGATGCAGTGGCTTTTTCAGAATATTCTAAAGCAGATCAGCAAACACCTCCCGAAGGTGTTTCTTATTTTGGACGCGCTTGATGAATGCGAGGACGTGTATAATCTCTTGGATATGTTGAGAAAGCTTCGTGACATACATGAAACAACTTTCCAAATTATTCTCGCAGGCCGGCCTATCGACTCTATTAGAAGCCTGATATCTCGTTCCAGCGGTACAGTTCTTGGTATTCAGATTACTCCGGACAGAGCCATGCATGATGTCAACACCTACATTCACAAGAAGGTCCTCGAGCTTGATATACGTGACTTCGGTAGCGGGGATGAAGCAGCTAGGAGACTTACCGATGGTTGCGATTCCTTATTTTTGCTTGCACATTTCCGCGTTGAGTCGTTGAAGCGGTCAATGATCCACACTCAGCAGGATCTCGAGAACACTCTCTTCGCACTACCAAGAGATCTGACAAAGTTCTATGATAAGACTTTGGATCGAATGAAGAATCTTCCGAATCATGATCATGTGCTTCTAAGGAAGATCTTCATATGGGTAACCTATGCCAAACGTCAGCTGAGTTTCGAGGAACTGGCTGAAGCAGTTTCTATTCCTCTTGCAAGTGAGGAGCGACTTGGTCCAAGCCAAAGGCTTACTCGGCGAGGTCTGGACGAGCTCTGTGGGGGTCTGGTAGTTCTTAAATCTCAGGACCACCTGGGTCTCTCCGGAGTGTTTGTTGAGTTGGCTCACAAAACTGTGAAAGAGTATGTTGTTGACTTTGTGTGGGGGACTACACCCCCACTACCAAGCTTGAGTGATCAAAACGCAATCAACTCGGAGATCGTTCAGGTCCTTATAGCCTATATGAATCGTGTCGGAGACCAAAGTGATAATTACCACCTTTTGGATTACGCGTACAACCTCTGGATCCTACACCTATTTGACCTGAACGAACCTACCCTTCCACTCACCGAATATCTCGTCGACTTCATTAGTTCAGAAAATTGTTTGTCTTGGTGGACTTCACCTATATCTGCAACCCTGAATGCAACCGAAGAGGACAGACTTTATCTCCAGTCACGGTTCCACGGCTGGGTTACAACAAATATTGCTAAAGACTCCAAGTTGTATCTACAAATACAGTTCATGAACATACAGCAAGAGAAGCAAGTAGCTTTTCTCACTAGAGAGAAGGGTCAAAGCCATTTAGATACGGTGGGGGCGATTGCAAACCTAGCGCTGATGTATAGCAGCCAGGGGAGGTGGAAAGAGGCAGAGGTCTTAGAAACTCGAGTCGTGACAGCTCGCAGAAGGGCTCTAGGTGATAGACACCCTGACACCCTAACAGCCATAGGGCATCTAGCAACAATAAACCGGAAACAGGGAAGATGGGTGGAAGCGTCAGACTTGCAGCTTCTCGTGCTGACAACCCGCGAAAGCAACCTGGGTGAGGCCCATCTCGAAACATTGACAGCAATGGGCGAACTGGCGGTAACATACCGGAGCCAGGGGTTGTGGAGAGATGCAGAGAGCCTGCAGGTTCGTGTAGTAGCCATGAGCCGAAATACATTGGGAGATGACCACCCCAGTACACTGAAAGCGATGAATGGACTTGCGGTGACATACAGGAGCCAGGGAAGATGGAAGGAAGCAGAGGCCCTTCAGCTTCAGGTGGTAGCCACGAGTAAAAGGGACCTTGGTCATGATCACCCTGATACCCTTACAGCGATGGGCGGATTGGCAGCAACCTACTGGAGCCAGGCACGATGGAAGGAGGCAGAGACCCTACAAGTACAGGTTATGAAAATGTGTAAAACAGTCTTTGGCGAGGACCACCCTGAAAGCCTGGTAGCAATGGGCGAACTCGCATTGACCTACCAGACTCAGGGTCGGTGGGAGGAGGCGGAGGGCCTACAGATGAAGGTGATGGCCACCAGTAAAAGGGTTCTCGGTGAGAACCATCCTGATACTCTTGAAGCAACGGGAAACCTAGCAGGCACATACTGGAGCCAGGTACGGCTGAAGGATGCAGAGAAGCTACAAGTAAGGTTGGTGGGCGATTGCAACCGCTTTCTGGGTGAAGACCATCCTATCACCCTAAAGACAATAGGAAGCTTGGCAATGACCTACACTGGCCAGATAAAGTACCAGAAAGCGGAGAATTTACAGTTACAGGTATTGGAAGCAAGCAAAAAGACCTTGGGTGACTCCCACCCCGATACTTTAGCAGCCATGGCCAACCTCGGGTATACATACGTGACACGAAACTTCAATAGGAATCATGAGAAGGGATTGGAACTACAAATACAAGTGGTTACCATGAGTAAATTAGTCCTGGGCGAGAACCACCCTGAAACGTTAGAAGCAATGGCACGGCTGGCGATAACGTACCTGAGGTGGAAGCGATATACTGAGGCATTAGACCTTCAGGCTCAGGTGGTGTTCATGAGAGAAACCATTCTTGGTGAAGAGCACCCCGACACTCTGAAAGCAATCAGCACTCAATCGATGATCCTGCTTGGTGAGGGACGACGTGATGAAGCCGAGGCCATGCAATTTCAGTTAGTAGCAACGAGTAAACGGGTTTTAGGCGAGGATCACTATGATACTTTGGGTGCAGTGAGACGCTTGTCATTAATATACTGGCGACAGGGGAAGCGGGTGGAAGCAACTAGGTTGGCTACATCTACTATTAGGTTTGACGAGGTGGGAGTTCATTTAGATGTAAGGCGGGATCACAGTACGTTATCAGGCTTGCGTTTTCACTTTTCTGGGCGCTTTTGACTTGTAGTATTGTACTTGAGGTTTTCTTATTTTATTCCTTATAGGTAATCAAGGAACCTTGTGTGGTGTGTGACCTGTAGATTAGGCCCACCTTGGAGGAGCAATGGGTAGTTTCCATGTTTATCCTTAGTCGTCGTGATATTAAGATGTAGAAGAGTTTTATATTAAAGATATGATTTCTTCCCCTGGACCCCCTTCGACATTAGGTTCAAGGCGCGTGTCAAAGTAATCTCCCTCATAGTTATTCCTCAATTCTCTAGATTTAAGTTTATCCCCGAACAATTCATCTAGTAGACTGCCGCCCAAAAACTCGTCATCAGGCTTTGGTTCTTCGCCCTACGATTAGCTCCATATTTATGTAAGTCCCTTAATATCTTTTTATAAGGCGTTCCGAAGCCTTGTCACCATCCTAGAAAGCGAATATTTAATTCTTTTGCCAGATGTAGAATACGAGTGATATACCGTGACTCGGGTGATACACTATGATGATGATGATGATGATTATTCATAAATACATGAAGCCCTAGAGCTAAGGTATTCGCACTGCACACTGCGCACTTACAAAGTATAAAACAAAAGAAAAACTCAAACAAACAAAACCCCGTCCCCTCTACTCTGTCTCTCCGCCTGCCGCGCTCTCTATCTCTTCCCACAAATCCCCCCAGCCCCACTCATCTTCTCTGTCTTCCCCTTCTCTTCCTGCGTTTGCCTCTCTAGCTCCCCTCGCCTTCCTCACCCTGCTTCTCTTCCTCTTAAACTCTCTCCACACTAAAGCTCCCCACATCCAGTGTCTCGGGTCCTTTGGGTACAAGATGTCGTCTAGCGTCAGATCTTGGTCCGTTTCCAGTTCTCTTTGGATAATTCTTCTTCTTATTTTGGTAAACGGGCACTCCAGCAAGGCGTGTTTAACAGATTCTTTGCGTGCTCCGCACTCGCATTTTTCGGATTCAGCTTTGCCTATTCTGTGCAGGTACTCTGCACAGTCAATGTGTCCTGTGCGCAGTCGAGTGGTGATGGTTCTTGCTGTGCGTTCATCGCTGGGGAATCTGGCCTTGTGTCTGCTAATGGGTGAATTGGTGTACTGTCTCCCAACCCCTTGTCGCCCCAGATTCCTGGCCTCTTGGTAACTGCTCTCCCAGTCGCGTACTACTTTCTGCCTGGAACTAGCTTCCAGGAAAGCAAAGGATGTAAAGGCATGTCGACTTGTGGGGTCCAGGGTTGCTTCTTTTGCGAGTCGGTCTGCTATAGTGTTCCCTTGGACTCCCACATGGGCCTTGACCCATTCCAACTTGACTGCAATCCCTTCCGCTTTGGCCGAGTCGCACTCCCATCTGATTTGTTCGGCTAACATCTCTCCTTTGGTTGCTTTCCTGGTGACCGTCCTCAAGATTGCGTACTTGCTGTTGGACCTGACCGTAACTAGACTCCTTCCACTCTTCCTTGCTGACTCCACTCCAAACTTCACTGCTTCCCTGATTCCTACCATCTCTGCATCTCCTATCTCCATCTCCTTCCCCAAATTCATCTTCTTCTCCCTGACACTCTTCCCCTCCAAATCAATCCTAACCACTGCTGCTCCCACTCCATTTTCTCCTTTGCTTGCATCGCTATATACAATCACCTCATGTCTTTCTTCTACACGTTCCGCCTGTCTTTTCCTTTCCTCATCACAATCTTTTCTAACTACAATTTCAATTTCTTGCCTAATCTTTCTTTCCCAATTTGATTCGTTCTTAAAAATTCTCTTCCATTTCTCAATTTTATTCTTTTTCACTCCCAGTTCCTCAACTAGGCACTGGGTCTCCTTCCACACTCCCGTTCTTCTGTCTTCTCTTTTCCTCTGTCTCCCCCAGCTGCTGTCTTGATCCTCTCTTCTCTTCTTCCCCTTCAACCTTTCTTCAGCTTCTTTGCGGCGTATGTCTCTCGGTGGGGTTTGGAGTGCTTTGATTGCTCCCATTCGTCTTCTGTGGTTGAGGGTGATACACTATAAAGTAGAAAATAACCACCATATAGTGCTAGCTGATTAGTATTCCGTATCAACTCTAATACACAGAGGACAACAGAGATAAATTACTTAAAAAATCTAGAATACGGGTATTGGCCGCCTACAATGTGAAGTACCGGAATGGCATGGCAGAGTGTTAATAGACGGGACACGGTAAGGGGACTGGGTAAGAGACTGGCCGAGTATGCCAGTGACGTTATTAGCGACCATTCCAAGCTCGGTCTCAGGCTCATCTAGGAGCCCGGGGGTTTTGTATCTTGGCTTTTCTGATTTATGGGTATTTAGAGGGATATTTCTGCTCGTTAGGTAAATTACGGAAAGGAGGGGACTACTTTCATGACTGGGTATTATACGACTATCCCTGTTACGGGGCGTTTGCTAGGGGTCTACGAAGGTGCGCATAAGATAGCAATGGAGTGAGATTTAAGGAGCGGGTAAAGAGTGTGTATATTTGTGTGGTTACCCGCATAATGTGAGATATGATGGATATATTGATAAGTAGGGTTTAATAGGGCTTAGGGCGGCTTGTCTAACAAACGGCTCAGCCCTGTTCTAGGTGTCTCAATATTTACCATAGATCCATGATATAAATTTAACTAGAGATTGAGAGGCTGGTGAGTTCCTACTGCTGGGCTGGGCTGGGGAAAATCAGATACCTAATAGTTCTAGTTTGCCCTCGGTATGCTCGGGGGAGGGTCTATCAATGGGCTCTTAATGGAAATTCTTTGACTGAGACCTCAATCATCCTCCAAAAACTACTAAAGTTTGGGTTGATATGAAAAGCGAAGACGGGCGATCAATTAGGATAATCGAGTGATGGACTATGAATAAAGAGTGATAGACTGTGATCACTAATAATATTAAGTTCACTGCTCCCGAGATGAGTTGATGGTGGGTGATATTGAGAGTTCTATATGCAGTAATATTCACAAACCTAGCTACAATATATACGGATGTAATTGGTGACCCTCATCCTGTAATGCTTCTGGGATTGACAAGTGATGCTTATAACCAGTCTTCCTCGGCATTCTGATAGGATCCACCCGTTCTAATTATGAGAAATCATAATGAGGCATAAATTCTTCTACTTGAAGAAATAACAGCATAGACCGTTGGAATAAACTCAGATTATATTAAGCTATGATGTTTATAATCATTCAGCATGATTTATAACTAGGTAAAATAGGCAATGCAAAAGATAGCACCATGGAGGTCATAGAATTAAGACTAAGTATGGTGCACACGGTTATAAAGGTGTACCGGCTTTTTAGATTGATATTCTGAAACCAGGTGGCAACCAACTAAGCTATAAAAAGTCGGAGATGTTCTTTTTAGTATAATAAAGATTTCCAACTTTTTATAGATCTATAGAATGTATGGTTGTTGTGGAATAAAGGCTTGAAGTTTTGTATGGGAGTGGAACGTTCTCAGATGTACATTTCCATGCTCAGATATACACATTTTACGTTGAACCGCTTTAACCCCACTTTAACAACCACCCCGCACCCTACCTATACCAGAGTTAAACCACCATATACTTGTAACGGGGGCACTCCCAGGGGAGTACTGCCGTACCAAAAAAAACCAACAACCTTCCTTTCTGACGAGAAGCTTCAGCAGCGAGGCTTAGAACCGCTCGTCAACACGGAAGGTCGACAGTCCCTAGGCAAACAGGAATAAGGATTTAATGGATAGATAACTAAAGACTTTAAAAGGCTCTGCTTCCCTTTCAAGGGGGACAGCGTGGGGACAACGTAGCCACAGGACACAACTAACTTAATGGCAAGGCAACTATCCGTTGCAAGCAAAATACCAAGAGTTTGTGATGTAGTCACAGTGGGTTCAGCGATCGCGTAGCGATATAGTGGTAGAGAGGCAGCGAAAAGAGAAAGCTTCTATTGAATCTAACTGAAGAGACGTTGCGTAAAGAAAGAAGAGAAAAACTATTACAGAGAGGGAGCAACGCTCCCTTTTTATACCCAAAATCCCACTTTGTACAATGCCCTTGTTCTCACCCGTAACACCTGTTACCCTACCTTCCTCCTTGTATGAGTCACGACGAGACTCACCCTGGCGTCCCCGATCACTCCGTGAAAGTAGTCCCCCCTTTTAGTCGCGAGCTCCTGCGAGGCTTTGAGTCCCAGGGTCCGGGTTTGCCGGGATATCGCTGATGGAAAACGTCCACTGCTGCTGTTTCCTCATGGTAAGAGGCGGGTTCCCAAGAGGGTTGGTGGTAGCCAGTCCACTTAATGTAATAGCTAGGCGCCCCCCGAAGTATTTTTGAATCGAGAACCTCCTCCACCTCCCATTCTTGTTCTCCTTGCGTGACAACTGGCGGGGGGGGCGTTTGAACCTGCCCCGGGAGAGGGTCGGTGGCTGTTGGCTCTAACAGGGAGACGTGAAATACCGGATGATTGGGCATGGTAGGCGGCAACTTAACTCGGTAAGCGTAAGGGGAGACGATCGCTTCGATGGGGTATGGTCCAGCTTTCTTCCAATCCAGCTTTCGCGAGTTCCGGGTGGTCCTAATATTACGTAGGGACACAAAGACCAGGTCTCCTACTTGATATCGGGGGGCGGGGGTTCGATGGACATTGGTATACTGCTCCTGTTTGTCCTGAGCCGTCCTCATCTGCGTACCTAGCCACTCGTGCAGTTCGCTCATTTGAAGGGCGAAGTTTCTGGCGTCTAATTCCGGGGCTGCTTTTCCTTGGGGCGTAAGGCTGACCTGGAATCGAGGATGAAATCCATAGTTGGCAAAAAAGGGGGTGGCTTTGGTGGTGTCGGACACCTGATTGTTTGCCGCGAATTCTGCCATTGGCAACCATTCGCTCCAGTCGTCCTGCTGATAGGAAACGTAGGCGCGAAGGTACTGTTCCATGATAGCATTCATTCTTTCTGTCTGGCCATCTGTTTCTGGGTGATACGCCGTGGACATGCGTGCCTCGACCTGAAGGTGCTTGCACAGGGTTTTCCAGAACTTGGCTGTAAACTGAGTGCCTCTGTCCGACGTAATGTGCGAGGGTAGGCCATGCAGTTTCCAAACATGATGAAGATATAATCTGGCCACTTGGCTGGCATCGGTTGTGGTGTGACAAGGAACGAGGTGCCGCATCTTGGACAGTCTATCCACGACCACTAGAATGGCGTCGAACCCGTTGCTTTCTGGGAGGCCGGTGACGAAGTCCATTGATACTTCCCTCCACGGTTGTTCGGGGATGGGTAGGGGGCGTAGAACTCCATATTTCCCGTGCGTGCTGGTTTTGCTCCTTTGACAGGTGTGACAGTTCCTCACGTACCTTCCTATATATTCCCGCATTTTGGGCCAAAAGTAGTGACGACTGATTAATTCGAAGGTTTTTTCCCTACCGGGGTGTCCCGCTGATGGTGCGTCATGATGTTCTTTCAGAATTTGGAGACGGAGTGGATCGTAATCGGGTATGTATACAAGGCCTCGGTAAAGTAAGAATCCTTGGATGTTGGTACACTCGGCCAGGGAGATTTCTGGGGACCTCTTTTCTCCGCTGTCTAGCATGTTCAAAATTTTCTGCGGAAAGGGGTCAGTCTTCATTGCTTCTCGAATTAACTTTGTAAGAGTGGCGGTCATTTCAGCGGGTTCATTTGACAAAGTACCCGCTAACAAACTTAGCTTAGGATCCAAATTTTCCTTCTTCAGTACTGTTTGACTCTGGTGTCTGATCCTTTCATCCCCTTCTTCAGGGAGATCTCCTGATCTCCTTGTCAACGCGTCCGGCTTGCCTCCTTGTTTCCCAGGTCGGTAAGTGATCACAAAATTAAACCGCGAAAGATATTCTGCCCATCGTGCCTGTCTTCTATTAAGATTCTTGGTTGTCATAAAGTACTCCAAGTTCTTATGGTCTGATATGACGGCTATGGGGAAGGCTGCTCCTTCTAATTCTGGTCTCCATTCCTCGAAACTCCTGATTATCGCTAGCAGTTCTTTGTCGTAGATCTCGTAGTTGCATTCGGCGGGTGAGTGCTTTTTGGAAAAGAATGCTACGGGGTGCAGGATTCCTTGGTCGTTCTTCTGGGATAGTACTCCTGCGGAAACGTAATCGGAAGCGTCCGTTTCTACCACGATGGCTTTCTCTGGGTCAAAATGCGTGAGAACTGGTGCGGATGTGAAGGCCTTTTTAAGAATTTCGAAGGCTTTTTGATGCGACGGAGTCCACATGAATGGAACGTGTTCCTTGGTCCCTGGTTCCTTTTTGGATAATGCTGTAAGGGGTGCTGCCAACTTAGAAAAGTCTCGGATAAACCGTCGATAAAAATTTGCGAATCCTAGGAACGCTTGAAGGTCTTTAAGGTGTTTAGGAACTGTCCAGTCCATTACCGCTGATACCTTCCTTGGGTCCATGCTAATTCCGTCTGGGGAGATAATAAGGCCGAGATACGTTGTTTTCTGACAGTGAAATTCACACTTTTCGGGTTTAAGTAGGACTCCGTTGCTTTGGAGGGCTTCTAGTACCTTTCGTACGTGCACCCTGTGTTCTTCCAAATTGTCGCTGTAAATCAAAATGTCGTCCAAATAGGCGGTGCAGAATTGGTCCAGAAATTCCCTAAGGCAGTCGTTGACGAAATGTTGAAAGGTTGCGGGGGCGTTGGTGAGTCCGAACGGCATAACGGTATACTCGTAATGGCCGTACCGTGTTCTAAATGCCGTTTTCCACTCCTCACCCAAGGCCATCCTTATCTGATTGTACCCCATTCGTAAATCCAACTTGGTATACCATTTTGCTTTCGCGAGTCTGTCCAGAGTTTCCCTAATCAGAGGGAGCGGGTAGCGGTTTTTGACAGTTATCTCGTTGAGACCGCGGTAGTCTACGCACAGGCGAAGGGAGCCATCGGATTTTTTAACAAATAGTACTGGGGAGCCGGCGGGAGATGAGCTGTCTCTGATGAAACCTTTCGCCATGTTATCTTCGATGTATTCCTTAAGAACGATAAGTTCTTCTCGAGTCATTCCATACAGGGGACCGAAGGGGGGTTCCTTCCCTTCTTTCAAGGGAATTTTGTGGTCGTAGGGACGTCGTGGGGGTAAGCCTTTTGAGAGTTTTTCGTCAAACATGTTAAGGTAGTCGTGGTATTCCTTAGGGATTTTTTGTTTCCACTCTTCTTTGGTGGTCTTGTTATCGATGACTTTGTTTATTTCATACAAAGAAAGCGAGAAAACTTGGACGTCCTTTTTTCGTGAAAGTCTACAGAATGCCGCTGAACCGATAAGATGAATTTTTGCTTTCTCTGGTGGGGGAATTCCTGGTAAAACCACTGGCACTCTTGAGGAGGTGCAATTTTGCTGACAAAACTTTGATCCGAATTTAATATAATTATGTTTAAACCGGAGAGAGACGTCGTGATGTTTAAGCCAGGGGATTCCAAGTACGAGGGGATACTGCCCTAGCGTGGTCACGAAGAAAGGAGCGTGTTCCCTATGGGATTTAATGGATAGACCAAGATGGGCGAGATGAGTAATTTGACCAGATGACACTGGTCGTCCGTCGATGACCTCCAACTCCCTAGGAGTTTTGAGAGGCGTTAGTTGTAACTGATGGTGGCGTGCAAAGGTTTCGTCAATAAAAGCGAATCCCGAGGCTCCAGTATCGATCAATGCATGAGTTTGAATGGTTTTGTTATTGTTTGAAAGTGTACATGAAATAACTAAATGATCTCCATCCAACTGATCCTCCACATTGATGTCTGAAACTGAAAACCCAGAAATTGAGAACGCAGAAATTGTAGAAACCTTAGAAGGTCCTAGAGAAGAGCCACCGGGCTGCTCTAGGACTGACGAAAACCCTGAACCGAAGAAGATGTAGAAGAAACAGAAGAGGAAACCGAAGAAGAACCAGAAAAAGGATTATTGCTTGCCAAAGGAGATTCATAGCGAGGCGCGCCGGCCTGCTGTTGTTGTTGGGATCCACTAGGGGCGGAAAGAGCTGCTCCCCTCATAACCGGAGGTTTCTGGAGCTGTTTGCCTTGAGGGCAGTTGGCGTATTCGTGTCCTGCTCCTGCGCAGTATCCGCATCGCTTGTTGTCTCTCCTCCATTGTTTTTCAGCTGGTGAGGTGCGTCGTGACCCGTTTACAAAAATATACCGTTGTTCTGGTGGGGGGCGGGGTATCCCCTGGGCTTGGGTTTGGAGGGCAGACAGGTCCATAGGGGCGTATCCTCCTGGAGAGAGGGAGGGGTGGTGAACGTAAGGGGCCGGGGCAGCGAACTGTCCCATTTCGTTTCGGGGAGAAGGACCTCCTTTCTTTTCCTGTTGTCTTGCCCTCACCCTTCCGTCTAGTGCCATTAAATCCTTGACAAACTCGTCGTATTTTTCTTTTACCGGAGTGACTACCAGGGCGTCTTTCATTGCGTCGGAGAGACGGGAACGGAGGGCGTCTTTCTTCGCAGTGTCGTCGTATTTGAGTTTTCCCATGATACGTAAGAAATCGGAGTAGAAGGACGCGAAGTCTCTCTTTCCTTGTGTGAGGACCCTTAGTTCCTCCTGTGCAGTGCCGTGGGGGTCTGGGTCGCCGAAAGATTCCTGGAGGTACTTGTACATGGCCGTAGTTGTGGTGAACGGAGTGGTTGTATCAGCGAGGAGAGGTTCGAGTTGGTCCATGGCTTTTCCTTCTAGGCGGCTGATAATGTACATTACCTTGGCTTCCTCGCTAGCGAACCTGTCGGCATTCCCGACCAACTTGACTCTCATCATGGCCAAAAAATTTGGTAGTTTAGCTCTATCGCCATTGAAGGGGGCGGGGTCAGGCATTTTTTCCGACCGGTGGGATGTAGTCGAAGTAGTTAAAGGCGGTGGTAATACTGGGTCCACAATTTCTTTAACTTCCCGGGCTGCCTTTTCTTGCTCTAAGCGATCGTAGGCGTCGAGGGATTGTTGTAGCTGTAACCGAGCGGTGGTGAGACTGGCTTCCGAACTTTGGTAGTTTACGACGGCTTCATTTCTTTGAGTGAGATAGCGATCTTTGGTTGCAGTTAAGCTGTTAAACATTTCTTGTAAATGGGCGTAAAGGGTGGGGGTGTCGGCGATTTGTTCTTTGAATTCTGTGATAGTAAGGGGAAAAGTGTAAACTGGGGCGGGGGATGCCATGATTGTGTGACTGCGATTGTTGTGTGGTGTGGTGAACGACGCAACGTAATTTCAAGGGGGACAGCGTGGGGACAACGTAGCCACAGGACACAACTAACTTAATGGCAAGGCAACTATCCGTTGCAAGCAAAATACCAAGAGTTTGTGATGTAGTCACAGTGGGTTCAGCGATCGCGTAGCGATATAGTGGTAGAGAGGCAGCGAAAAGAGAAAGCTTCTATTGAATCTAACTGAAGAGACGTTGCGTAAAGAAAGAAGAGAAAAACTATTACAGAGAGGGAGCAACGCTCCCCTTTTATACCCAAAATCCCTCTTTGTACAATGCCCTTGTTCTCACCCGTAACACTTGTTACCCTACCTTCCTCCTTGTATGAGTCACGACGAGACTCACCCTGGCGTCCCCGATCACTCCGTGAAATTCCCAGGGGAAGACAAACGTCTTTAGCAAAGAGTATGAGGGTCTCTGAACAACGGTTGTTCGTTGACTAGCAATGATGATTGTCCTGGGGGAAGGACGGGTTTAAGCTATGATTTTGAAAGCGAGCAGGCTGCCAAGGAGCGGGGGAACAATTCCTCCGCGCTTGGAAATCAACTGAGTCTAGAGCGCCCCTAAGAACTAGCGGGGTCGATAGACTAGCGACTAAAAAGCGTTGGTTACTAAAACTCTGTAACTATTGCTAAAATGGTCCGATTTCAAATCCGATTGCACCTATGGATTCGCAGCACTGTCCCCCATATACCCTCCGAGTTTGGTTCGGTTGGACGAATTTTCCTGACGGTTTTGGGGTTATTTTTGGGGTCCAAAACTTGTCTTTTTGTTAGGGAATCAGCAACTCAGGGGGGCCCCCTCTGCAAACGGCGGGTGGCACAGTGGGGCGCCTCGGGGGTGTTAGAAAACACAGAGTCCCCTAGGTAGGGTAACCCACTGGTGATTCCTGCCGTTGCTTAGATTCCTTTCCCACGTTCCTAGTCCAACCTGGGAGCGTGGCGGAGAGGTAATCTTGATCCATAAGGACCTTAGGGCGACGCACAAGGCATAGCCCCGTATGGTTCGATTCGTGACGCCGCCAGGTTAATTACTATTTTTGCTGGCGGCCCTAACTACTAAGCATAGCTTTGCTCTCGTTTCATGGCTCTCGGCCTCCCATAAGATTGGCCATCAGCGAAGCTGTTATTATTCCTCCTAGAGGAACAGGAGCTTAACTCTGTTCATGGAGGTAACTGCTTCAGTCTCATTGCGCTAGTATCTCCCGTAGCTATAAGCTACAGACGCATTACTCTGGTCTCTGTCGCATACCGACGACGGTGAGCTTCGCTCCGTCCTAGGGGCTCGCCAGCTCGCTTAGGGATCGGGCTATCATAGTAATGACTTTCCTTAGTATCTATTGACCGGAATGGGATAGCTAGTCCTATGCCTCAAGGGAGATCCTTAGGTGTCTCTATATGGAGAGGTACTTGAGACTAGTCATGACGATGGTAAAGTCGTCACAATACTATTATAATGGGCCGAATATCTAAAGCAGAGATAGCTCGCCAGAATAAAGGTAAAAGAGGTGGAAGAGTTTCACGGAGTGATCGGGGACGTCAGGGTGAGTCGTGTTGTGACTCATACAAGGAGGAAGGCAGGGTAACAGGTGTTGAGGATGAGAATAAGGGCATTGTACAAAGCAGAGTTTGCGGTATAAAAGGGGAGCATTGCTCCCTCTCTGTAATAGTTTTCTTTCTTCTTTACACAACGTTTCTTCAGTTAGATTTAATAGAAGCTTTTCTTCTCGTCGCCTCTCTGCCCCCACATCGCTACGCGATCGCTGAACCCACTGTGACTACTCCACAAACTCTTGGTATATTGCTTGCAACGGATAGTTGCCTTGCCATTAAGTTAGTTGTGTCCTGTGGCCACGCTGTTCCCACGCTGTCCCCCTTGAAAAAGAGGAAACAAAAACCGGAAAAAATTACCCTCCTATTACCTGTACCAGATACTCCAGCAAGGCCAGCAGGGCCAGGAACACTTATAAAAACCCCATGGAGACCTAAGACCACGCTATGGCAATTAAAACAAAATGCTGCCACTGCCCAACAAGCCTTATATATGTTGCGGGCAGCTCCATGGGTCATCAACCTCCGCGGAAGCGGGTGGCGTTCGCCCCCACTCCTACCAGAAGGTCAGACCGCTTCAGGGCGCGGGTTTAACTTGGCACTTACAAGAGAGAAACCAGTTTTGGGCCGGTTAAGCTATCATGTCGCACGAGGCGTAGGTGGGACGTCAGAGATCAGGGAGGACGGAAGCCTCGAGTGTATAGAAACGGTGGGAGGAAGCGGAGTGGGGTTGGCACGCGTAACGGAGTAGTTAGGAAGGAAGTAGTTTAGTATGAGAGTAGCATAGGAAAGGGACTTGCGCGTCGAACATGACATGTTCGACGACATTTGTAATAAAAGAAGGTAACGGAGTGGGGTTTGGGTCGTACAAGAAGGAAACAGGGGGTATATAAGAGGGGGGCTTTGCCCCTTTCTGGTGGGATTTCTTTCGTTACGCAATCTCTTGTTCTCTTAGTCTCTCAAAGAAGTTCTCTGTTTCTTAGATTTGTTATATCTAAGAATTTTATCGAAGAATCACTGCCGCCATCCAAGTTCCCCTCATTTACCAAAGTACCCAAGTTTTCTGTCCGCGTCACCTAGACACACTTCCCTCACCAAGGCCCCCGCTACAATATACAGCTGCGCTTGAAAAATTAGCTCTCAATAAAACTCCTAATTGTGATGGAAGTAATAAGCCATTTACCGGGTATCAAAGCCTGTTAGAAAGTAGACCATCTACAGGCTATAGGAGTATTTGAGGAGTAGGTGGGAGTGTATACAGTACAGAGATATCAGATAGAGAAGAAGAGGATAAAATTTTCAAACAATAGGCTCAGTGTATACTAGAGATAGATATAACTAAAGAACAAACTTGATTGATACCTAAGAAAAGACGCAGGGGAAGCCTGCTTATATAGTTACAAATGCGCTAACATAGAAAACATCCTGTATTCCCAATACAAAGTAAAAACCCATCCGTTACCATACCATTCTCCCGATGCTCAGGTAGAATTTCCTTCCGTTGGTTATACTATTCCTCCGTCTGGTTACTCTGCCGGACCATCCGGAATTCTATTCCTCCGGTGTTGCCACACCCTGTATTCGCCACACTTAACTTCACAGAGTGTCACTCATTCCAACAAAAATTATCCTACAGAATAATGAAAGAGATGTTTCACGGATTGATCAGGGATGCTAGGGTGAGTCTCGCCGTGACTCGTACCAGGAGGAAGACAGGGTAACAGATGACGGGGAAGGAAACAAAGACATTGTACAAGTGCGGGGATTTGGGTATAAAAGGGGAGCGTTGCTCCCTCTCTGTAATAGTTTTCTTCTTTTCTCTTTACGCAACGTCTCTTCAGTTAGATTCAATACAAAGTTCTTTCTCCGCTGCCTCTTCGCTGCTCCATCGCTTCGCGATCGCTGAACCCACTTCCTACTTCACAAACCTTTGGTATTTTGCTTGTAACGGATAGTTACCTTGCCATCGAGTTAGTTGTATCCTGTGGTTACGCTGTCCCCACGCTGTCCCCCTTGAAAAGATGATTATAAAAAGGAGAATTTTGAGAATATAGAAGAGGAAGAGAAGGAAGTAGGAACAGAGAGTCCCAATGCATATGAGTATGAGGATGGATTACTTGATTAAGCTATAGCTCGATGGCCTTATGTCTACTCTATACCATTAAGAAAAGAGATTTTAGAAAAAGGTAAAATTAATGATTTCCGGCATCAATGATTTTTCTACATATTGCTAATATAAAATATAGCTATTGGAGATATGGAGAGCTTAATAGACTCTGCATGATGCCCTACTGGACAGGATTATATTTGGCACCAGCAAATATTATTTTTCATGAATTGGCAAATAACTCTAATAAGAAATAGAGAAAGCCCTAAGAAAAAAAATGAGATAGAGTTAAGTAGAGGTATAGAATCACATATTTATACAAGGAAGGACTGTGCTATGGGTGTGGCGATTGGGTATCAAAAAGGGAGAAAGGTGCAGGAAAGAATTATGAGGCAAGAAACTCAATGGGGGCAAGAAAGAAAAATACTTATAAGTGAGCAAGGGAAAAATTCAAAATTGATATCTATGCTAGAGGACGAAGAGACAATGATAGCAGTGCAAGAATGTATAGCCAGCGCTGGTCAGAGTAAGGAATTCACCCCTCATGGTTTATATAATTTTTTATATAAAATTATATATATTGAGAGTTTAATTTTATAGATTTTCGAGTACAAATGCTAGTCAAAGCAGTGGGAAATTACTGGCAGTCAATACAGCCTGAAAGCCATAAAAAATCCGAGTTGGACCTCCTCTCTACATCTCTCCAAGAAGCTGAACATTATGAAAGCTCTCCTACAAATTTTCGAAAAAACCTTAGTATTTCAGCAACAACAGCACCAGATTGGCTTCATCGTATGGGGTTTAACTGCAGAGAAGTGAAGAAAGGAGTCTATAAGGATGGCCATGAGAGGGAAGATGTGGTTCATTATTGTCAAAATGTTTTTTTAAAAAAACTTAAAGAGCTGGAGCCATTTATGCCTTACTCTATTTGGCATGAAACTGGAGAAGTGGAAATACAATTACCATCTATTCCTCCTGGTGGACGTGTTATTATACCAGTTACCCACGATGAATGCACTTACAATGCCAATGATGGACCTCATTATCAGTGGATTAAAGGAGATAATGTTCCACTGAGAAGTAAATCTAGGGGCCAAGGCTTACATATATCAGAGTTCATTACTCCCTGGAGTAGATTAAGAGTAGATGAAGATAATGTAACCGATAATGAGCTACTTAGTATAGGGTTACATAAGAGGGAAGCTACTGAAATAATTCAGTGTGGTGGTCATATTTGGTGGAACCAAGAACAAATTGTACAGCAAACTCTTATAGCTATCGCTATATTTGAAGCAGCCTACCCTGGGTGCCAGGGTTTATTTCTTTTTGATAATACTACTAGTCATAGTGCTTATGCACAAAATGCACTTAAAGCTACAAAAATAAATAAAACATCTGGTGGTGCTCAACCACATATGAGAAATGGATATTACTTTGATACGAAGGGAAATAAAGTCATACAGAGTATGTTTTATAGTACCAAATCAAAGAAGATTCCCAAATCTATGTGGGGCCAGCCAAAGGGGTTTGAGGTCATTTTAGGTGAAAGAGGTTTATGGCCTAAAAATGGCTTATATCTTGATTGTACCCAACGGCAGAACCTGTCTAAAGAGGATAGAAAGCACTCTAGTGCAGTAGTTGGGTGCTGTGCACGTCATCTGATGTCACAACAGCCTGATTTTAAAGAATAAAAAGGTAGAGTACAAGAAATAGTAGAAGGTAGAGGACATATGGTATTATTTTATCCTAGGTTTCATTGTGAGCTCAATTGGATTGAGTACTTCTGGGCAAGAGTAAAGCTATATACCAGAAGCCACTGTAATTATAATATTAAATCACTTAGGGAGAATGTACCTGAAGCTCTTAACTGGGCATCTGATTTAATACCAAAATGGTGGGGTAAATCATGGAGGATTATGGATACATATAGAGATAGGGTTGCATATGGTACAGAGGACTTTAAAACACAAGCTTATAAAAGCCATAGAAGAGTTACTACTAAAATTTAGATAGTACTATTCTATATACTTGGTAGTGGTGGTAAGTTTACTAGTTAGTCAAATACTAATATTTATCTACCTAAATTCTCAACCCCACTCAATTCTATTAATGAAGCGGCAGAATACTTTCTATAGTAGTATAAAACTTATATTTAAAAGCCTATAAGCATTGAACTAGGTTTGATTCCATTTGCAATTCCCGTGAAGGGCCAAAAAGTCAGAAGAAAAATTATCTCAAATCTTGCTGACAAAGGGCCCTATTTATAGTCCATATTCATATGGATCTGGCGTTCAATTCCTACCAATTTAGGAATATTATTGGTAAAGATAAAAAAGAATTTGTATTTTGTCTATGAGTAGTTGTTCAGCGCCAAGTCTTGGCGTTCCACTCGGCAAAATAGCGCAGTACACCTTTATGGCCGTGCGCACAATATAAGAATTAATAAATATTAATCCATCAACCGGACCTCAGATAAAAACTTAAAGGCGGCTAGGGTTATTAAATACTAGTATATGCTTGTAGACTATTTCTGTAGTTAGCGAGCTTTAGAAAATAGTGTCACTCGCCCGCATATTCAAGTGAAGATATTGGTACAAATGATCCTATCCAGCAGATAACCTAAACTGATATGTTCTAGCCCTGAGAATTGTATGAGTCCAGGAGTGGGGAACATTCCCATATTTCCACTACAATCTAAAGGTGGCTTATCCAGCACCCATTGCAGTTTTTTCCATGAAAATAGATAGTACCCTACTGCTGTCGCGGGCAGCTCCAAGGATACCCACGCCACCGTCACACGAAACAAGGCCAAAACCGGATCACACCTCCGTAAGAGGGTCACCTTCGACCTCGCCCCCACTAGACGATCGAGTCGATTAAGTGCGCGCGGAGGGGACGTTTCTACAAACAGGCAATAATAGGCGCGGGAAGGCTTGTGTTCGCGCACCCGAGGTTGATAGCGATAAACGTATTTGTCAATAAGGTTTTTCGGGCCGACGGCCCATTTTGTTAGTTTTGGATTTTACGTAACGTTGTCGGATGCCCCCAAAGTCCTCTTGTACACTTTGTATGCGGTTTGTATGGGAAAGATACCTTTCTGTTGGATATGACATATCCAACAGAAACAGTGGGGGATTTTGGAATCGGAGTGAAAAGTTTTCTTGGTGTAAAAGTTATTTTATAGGCAGGAAAAGAGGGGAAACGTATAAGGAGGGGCCTCGCCCCGAGGGTTTTTTGGGGCACGCAACGTCTTGTTTTTATTACCTAGTAAAGAAATATTACAGAGTTTTTCACTTGTAATATCCTTTGTCATAACACCGTTCATTGTCGCCGTCTTAGTCGCTGTCACCGTCCCGTTGCCTAGGCTTCACCGTACCATCCCAACCGCCCCGCCACAACTGCATGACATTGTTGATAAATTGCCGACAGACCAATGCCCCCACTCTGCTGTTCAACATCAGACCATCCACTAGACTATGGCATTGACGACTATCGTTGACAGTCTAGGGTGCCATACTCAAACTGAGAGGCTGACACATCTACAAAGCTCCTCGGGTCAAACTGATGATAGAGAACTAGTATAGTTAGCCAACTAACTGTCGGTGGCGTTGGGGTGGTACGAATCAAAGTCTGTGATTAGTCAATATGATTTTCAGGGGTATATTTTCCCCACTAACCGGCCATCCAATCGGTATCTCCGTCGGAGATGTATCTGATCCGGCGGTGTTGTAACTGAGACCTGCATCATGCAGCGATCCCTGATCTACCACGTGGAGATCGCAAGGAGACCCGCCGTATGCACTAGCCTTAAATAGTTCTTGCGGGGGAAATGCAAGCAGAGGAACACGGGGAGATTGAGTTGCAGGACGAACAGGGGCGTGTGTATCTTAAAGATGTAGTCAGAACACCTCTTTCCAGCAGTTGTATATTCAGCTCTTGCATATTCAGGGATGGTTTTTATGTAACACGCGTGCACATCACTCGAGGGCAGGAACAGAACCTCCGCTAAATCTATCAGTACTCTTCCAGCTGAGTGGCAAGATATGTGGAGTATAGCCACGAGTTTCACTGTCAATATAGCCTTATCAACATCGATTTAAGCTCTCGGTAACGGCCGCGCTGGGACAATATGCATGCACCTTATAGGAAGGGAAGGTAACGATGCGGCAGCAAAAAGATCTAGAATTACATGTGGGTCTGAGCTGAGATCTTGCCTTGTAGCCAATCCTTCGGTCACGATCTTCGCCGAGAAGCTGAAAACGTGCCCATCATACCTTAAATCTATCGCGGACTACTCTCGGGCCCGGTTAAAAAGCATATGGTGTAACGTCGAGCTCAGCTTTCACAAGAAATTAACTCACTTGTGCCCTCATGTAAACCATTACAGTTATGCTGTAAACGAGATTGGGTAGACATAACCATTTTTTTGTTATCCTCGGCTATCCCATCAAACCTACACTATGCGCAGGGAAAACAAAATCGCTTATTTTGAGGAAGAGGGGCATCAAGGGAATGGATACCGACTGAGCGGGGTATGCTAAGCATGTACAGGTACTAATGCCCAGCCCATCTTGGGTTAGGATTATCACCAGTGCAGATACCAGCGGCCAATCATTAATTTTTCTAACGCCTAAGGGCCGAGGACTTACCTGGATAATCAGTAGGGGTGATGTACGAGTTAGTAGATAGTACCCAGGTCATTATTGCATAATTCTGAAAGACCCATACGGTGAAGGCGTATTGGGATGCATGGAGTTTGTCACTAAACAGACACATGCTGAGCTATCTACAAGCCCGCATTTCCAAATGATGGTAAAGTTGATAATCATTATCGGAAGGCGGTACATAGAAGTTTTATATTGACAGTAAATATAAAGGTGTCAGGGCATCCAGCAGATTTGATCTCAGCATCTGTCTCTAGAAAAACAACCTCTCTAAACCTATCTATATTTGTTTACCTTTAAGACATTCAGTGTTTGTATTTCAAGCATCATGGACGGTAATATCGAAGAGCTCTCTAAGCTTTCGCTGACAATTCGGAACGCGATAAATGCAGTGCTTCCAGCTGCTGATAATCAATTCCTCACAATCTCCATGCCAGGTCGTATCATCGATGTAACCCGCGGTGGAGAGTAAGCATACCTCCCTTCAAAGAGTGTTGGCCTGCTATCTAATCTAGGAGGTCACAGATTTGTCGCTGCGGAGGTGTACAGTGCCAGTGGGCACAACAAGATCAGGGTCAATGAAGCTAAGCTCGTGGACTCAATGATCCCACTCAGCAGCGTTATGGTAACTCTCAACCCCACACCGTATAGTATCTTTGTGATTCTCACCTCCAATCCGTAGCTGGGTCCCAGTGGCAAGAGTGTCACTCGAAGTTACCTCTCGGCGCTCGACCATCTTGTTCCCCGCCACGCAAGTATCGACTTAGATCATCTAGAAAACGAAGGTCCCAAATAAACCTCCTAGCCCTTTGTCTGGTTATAATTCTTACAAATGCTTAGAAACCACTGTTAAGAAGAGTGACCCTACTAGATACAAAGATGGCTCTAAATACAACGCCGCCATGCAGTTTCTTCGTAGACCTGCTCTCGTCAAGATAGATACAGAGAAGACGATTGTCGACATCTACAGAGAGAAGCAGGCTGCGTACGGGGACGCTCAGTCAGAGCTAGAAGCAGTACTAGCAAGTAATGCTGGTTAGTCTCGTGTAAGACTTTGCTAATCGGTGATGTTACTGACATCGCCCCTTAGAAAAGGCGCGGATCGGGGGTAGAATGACTGCAGATGAGCTCGCAATCGCAACGTCTAAAATGAGAAGAGTAAGAGGAATTCTCTAAAAGTAGTTTATGATTTCTAACCTTATAGGCAAACAATAAAGTCCAAGGAGCCTGGATGGACTGGGTGATCAACGGGCATAAGACGATGATTGATCACCATTTCGGTGAGTTACCTTTTCCACGCCTTGAGACTTGGTCACTGAAGAGTTAGCTATCGTTGATACGACGACTATCATGAGCCGTATCGAGATGGGAAAGGCAAGTTCCGGGTTTTGTATCTCTATGATGGTGCGGGAGCTAATACTTAACTATAGGCTGCACTCCGGAGAGCAACTATCAGCGATCTTGAAGACAGCACTGAGTGGGCACGGGTGACACTATCCCCAGAGAATTGGTAAGTACCAGGAGAGTCCTTTCCATTCGTCATACCATGATTTAATGTGGAGTGCAGGGCGACGTTGTGCTACATGAAGGCGGAGAGCTGGGCATCCCGAAACCCACTGTCACCAGAGATTGTTAAGATGGAAATTGTGCGCCTTCGGAAGATGATTGTCGCTTTGAAGGGAAACTTGCAGGTCTGTTGCGGCTGAATCAGTACTTTGGGGATTGACTCTTAGCTAAACATTTATCGTAGTGGGCTGAAAGAAAAACACCACCAAACAAGGAACCCTCGAAAGAAAAAACTGTAGAGATTTTAGAGTTGAAGAAGAAGGTCACAGAGTTAACTCAGAGTCTAGAGACTCTAAAGGCCGGGAGTGACGAGGACAAAATCAAGAAAGCCGAAGAGGATCTCCAAGGTGCCAAGAAAAAGTTGGAGGAAGCAAACAAGGAAAACCCAGTTGTGGATGACACAATTCCTGTGAAGACGAATGAGGACGGGGAAGTCGCAGCTTTTTCCAAGGTTGTGGGGGCTTTCCATGACTACGATGAGGCCGCTCCCAAGGACCTTGAAAAGTTCAAAAGTGTCGACACTGAGCAAGGCAACGTCAGCAAACTGCTCAAAGCGCGAATGGATAATGAAAGTAAGGCCGTTGAAAAACTGGTCTCCGATACCTCGATCAGCTTCCAAAAGTCTCTGAAGGAGAAGATCTCTGAGCTAGAAGGAAACATCAGCGACTTAAACAGGAAATTGAATGAGCATACTAACTCATCTAGCGGACGCATGAAAGTTATGATGGGAGTGGAAAAGGTTAAAAATGGTAATGAGGAGGAGTGGGTGCCAACAGAGATTGAACCCAAGGCGAGCGATTTCGTCCTCACGGCTCTTGCGCAAACGGAAGAGAAGGAGGGAGAGGCAGATCCATGGACAACTGTTTCTTTCACGGCATCGAGCATGAAAAGTAACGAGGCGACTGATTCGTCGAGCGTTGGCGTGAGTGCCGATTTGAAGATTAATTACGGCGTTTTCTCAGCCGGCGGGAGTACGAATGTCAACGTTGCTAGCGAGTAAGTCGGCTGCTCTCATGGCTCTATATAAGTTTACGTGCTCACTTGTGTCGGATAGGAAAATGACCAAGAAGATGGAGGAATGTTCGGTCACCGGTACCTTGTAAGGTCCCTTGCACTGAATCATTCTCATCGTCTAATGATATCCAGCTCTGCAATGCTTGTTCAGATCAGCCGGCCCTGGTAACATCCCCCCAGCAAGAAATAAGTATACATTTTTGACTTTATTCAGGCTTCATGCCGAACTTTTTGAGGATAGCGATATTGATACGCCTACTTCACATGTGTGGGTATTCTCTTGCCTCAAGAGACACTTTTTCCCACTAATGTCAATGACTACCTAGACTGAGTCCAGGTCCAGATAAACTGAAGACATTATTGAGCCAAAAGGCGAAGGAGCTGAGGAATTTCGGGGAATTCCCATGGTACCCGACCGCATTTATCGTAGCTGCTGATACAGAACTCGAAGCATGTCTTGCTCATAGTGAACGATGTTGTCTTTAATGCTAACAAACACTAGATCAAGTGCGACCGATCCGACGCAGAGATGCTCGCATCAAGCATGTCTACCGATTCTAATGTGTCTGCTAGCTATGGCCCCTTCGTCAGCGGAAAGTAAGCAAACTATGAGCCCTGGTATCTCGTTGAGCACTACTAATATACTCCACCTTCCCGTACAGTGTGGCAGTAAAGACCGATAAGAAGAGTACAAGCCATCGAGCAGAAGTGACATCCACCGGAATGAAGTTAAGCTTCAGGGCACCACAAATCATTGGATGGGTCAGCGAGATTCTTCCGGAGCTTCCACGGCCTGATGATGCTGGTGGGCTGGCAGGACCCCCGATGAGAAAGGGAAATTAGAGTTCTCACTTATAACTTTATATCTCATCTACATATATACTTAGGGGTGTAAAATACATTTTAAGCTGCCTTGAAGGATGTTTCCCCCCAAGCACTCTTCGACTTGGCCGAGCTGTAGCCTACTTTTCTCTAAGTCACCCAGTAACTAGTGCATCACTCAAGATACTGTGTATAAAGTGATCGGGGTTTTTATTAACGTATTGACTGTATACAGCCTAATCCTGTGCCCTTTAGCCTAGTTATTCTATGCGTAATAAAGGATATGGCTCATAGTGGGTGTATTTCTTGCTGAGATCCGCATCGAAGTGCGGTATCGTATCACTGATATTTGGCACTATTCATGAGGTAATGAATGGTGATAGTGAAGTTTGATTGTATCTATGGGCAGTCTTATCAAACGTCCAGGCGTTCCGTGGTCCGACGGCGCCCAGCCAGTCTTTGCTAGTCCTGTCTAGTCCTATATGGACTGGACGGTTGGTCAAGCTGGACTCCTATATTATGTATTTATGATTAATTCATTCATTAAATGCCTTGTTGAGATATGGCTACCTAATTAGGTATAGCGTGGGTATCTAAGCAGGTATTGCTGTGGTGACGCCTACATATTGAGTAAGCCTATGGAGGGCTTGGAATAGGGTTTTTGTAGGTTTTAGGGTATCGTCAATCGACCTATAGATATATATATATATATGGGTATGGAAGCGCTTCTCTAGATCGAAATGTCCTCACCGCATTTCCATCATCAACAAACTCAGAGACGGACCTACCCAGGAGGCCCAACCCTCTTCAGAAGCCACCGAGGAAGTGGCAATGAATGACACCATTTAAAATGTTTAGTGCGACTACTAAACACAATTCCTCACTTAACATCATCCAACACAACTGCGCCGGGAGCAACAATGTGTTTCTTTCTCTATTCTCAAATCCAGTAGTTCACACGTCACAGGTTATAGCTGTGCAAGAACCCCCTTTGTTTAATCGTTCCCTTTCACGGAATGATTAGGACGCCAGGGCGAGTCTTGGCGTGACTCGTGCAAGGAGGAATGCAGGGTAACAAGTGTCGAGGCAAAGGACAAAGGCATTGTACAAAGCGGGGATTTTGTGTATAAATAGGGAGCGTTGCTCCCTCTCTGTAATAGTTTTCTTTCTCTTTTCTTTACGCAACGTTTCTTCAGTTAGAACCAATACAAACTTCTTTCTTCGCTGCCTCTCTGCTGTCACATCGCCTCGCGATCGCTGAATCCATATTTTACTTCACAAACCCGTGGTATTTTGCTTGTAACGGATAGTTACCGTGCCATTGAGTTAGTTGTATCCTGTGGTTACGCTGTCCCCACGCTGTCCCCTTGAAATTCCCCTTTAATCGCACCCAATTTCGCTCTTTTTAAACCCACACCCACACTTCAGACAGACAAGGTGTCGGTGTGCTTTTATATTAATCTTTCCTTTTTGGATAAGAATTCTGTTACCCAGTCTCCCTCACACCGAGGAGATATTGTTATTATTACGTTACATTTTGCAACTTCAAATCACTCGTTTTCATCCTTAACACTGGTCAATGTCTATAACAGACAGGTGTCCGATTCTATTAGATCTGTTCCCCCTTACATGGCCTTTCCAGCCTCTTCCGTTCCTACCGTTGTTGTTGGTGACTTTAATGTTCACTCCCCTGCAGCGGATCCCCTACGAAAGTTCTCTACAACGGAACTAAATCTCTCCACTCCTTATTTTAGTTTAGCCAATCAACTCGGCTTCTCACTCGTTAACACCCCTGGGAAATATACCAGAATTTCCCCTGACCCGAGAAAGCGACACAGCGTTATCGACTTCACTTGGGCAAATCAGTCTGCAATTCAGTTAGTCTCAAAATGGCTTATCCCACCAGTTTCCTCAGGCTCAGACCACAGAGTCATACTCTGTCAGCTGGTCCCCCCGGACTCTGATTTCACTCCCTACAATACCCCCAACTGGTCCCTTATTAACTGGGACCTTGTTACTCCCCAGTTAAGCGAGTTTCAGCTTCCCCCAGACTCCCCCGACCTTGACAAGTGGTTCGACGAGTCCTTTAACCAACTTCACAACACACTCCTTTTACATACCCCCACAAAGAAAGTTTCGTCATGGTCAAAACCCTGGTGGAGCCCTAATCTATCACAACTAAGATCTATTTATCACAGCGTTCACAAGTCCTACCGCAAAGGACTTTCCCCTCCATTTGAATTTAAAGCGGCCAAAAATGCCTACTTTAACGCCATTAAAAAGGCCAAACGCGATCATTGGAACACGTTTGTATCTAACGCCTCCCCTTCCGATATGTGGCGCCTCAAGAAAGTGGCCACTAGATCTGAAGATCGGATCCCCTCCATTCCCAACTCCCCCACACCTCAAATTCTAAATGAAAATTTAGTGAATGCATTCTTTCCCCCGAGACCAGATACTGGCTCCCCCTCTCCCCTTCGACATCATAACGTTCCCGTTATTACTCCTGAAGAAATTCAACTCGTTCTTTCCAAAACATCCAATCTTTCAGCACCAGGACCCGATTCCATTCCTTACTCAGTATGGAAAGGCGTCCATAGGATTAATCCCACAGTCATTCCCAGAATTCTTACCCCTCTTTTAAAAAATGGTTACCACCCACTTTCATTGAAAAAGGCAAATGGTGTAGTCCTTGCCAAGCCAGGCAAAGACGACTACACAGCCACCACCTCCTATCGAATAATTGTACTCCTCCAAACCTTCTCGAAAGTGTTGGAGAAAGTAGTCACACTTAGATTGGCAAGGATAGCGAAGGCCACTGGCCTAGTACATCCACACCAATGCGGCTCAGTCGCAGGCCTCTCCACCTCAGACGCCACCACAGTCTTTTACAACGAAATTAGAGCTATGCAACTAGCCAAATTTAAAGTCTCCACTCTTTTTTTAGATATTAAAGGCGGCTTTGATAATGTGGTCAAACACACCCTAGCCTCCATCCTTACTTCCCAAAGCGTTCCCTCCTATATGGTCAACTGGATTCTCTCCTTTTTGTCCGACCGCTGGGTCACTTTGCTTTACAAAGGCTCCCCTAAGTTAGCCGTACCCGTTCAAGTAGGGGTCCCCCAAGGATCCCCCATTTCTCCCTTATTATTTGTCATCTATGTTAGCGTTTTACATCACCTGGAACCCTCACCAGGCATTACGCTATCATACGTTGATGACTTTGCCATTACGGTTGCCTCCCCCACAGTGGAGGAAAACATTCTTTTGCTTCAAGAAAATTACTATCACCTTAAAAACGATGCAGCCCCCCGCAACGTGTCCTTCTCAGTCGCTAAAACTGAGCTGATGCACTGGCGCACCCCCAGGGACAAGTCCCCAGTCTCACATCTTCCCGTGTGCATTGATGGGCACACCTTTTATCCAAAACCAATAGTCCGGTGGGTCGGCTACTGGTTCTCACCCTCATTTAACCCAAACGATCATTTTGTTAGAAGACTGGCCTCAGCCCAGGCTTCTTTCGGCATCCTTCACAGATTCTCCTCCCCTGGGAAAGGTCTTTCCTCAAGTAATTGTAGAAAACTAGCCATCCTCGCCATTCGCCCCATGCTCACCTACGGAGCCACTCTCTTTACCCCCACCTCAGCCCTAAAAGAAATGGAGGTCTTTTGGAACTCCGTTCTCAGGTGGGCTCTAGGCTGCTTTAGATCGACCAATCTACACGCTCTTTGGGCGGAGGCCTCTGCCCCTCCGCTAGTACTTTATCTCCAGTACCTTAAGATTAAACACGCCATCAGGGTTGCGACGGCCCACCCTCTTAACAATCCAGTTACGGCTCGGTTCGACCCCTCGTTCCCAACTATCTCATCCGAACGGAGCTATTCACACTCCGAGCTTCTCAAAGGCCTTCCTAATCCCCCCAAAAAGTGGAATTCGGTCGCCAAGGCAGGCGTCAATCACCTGCCAATCGAACTCTTAGGCTCCCTTATCCAACCGCTATTGGGCTCCAATCTTAGCCATAAAAGTTATTCGATAACTATCAAACAACAACTCCTTAAGAACTGGGAGATTCTCTACCCCCCACCCGATTACTACAAATATGGCTGCTCCCTTACAACACCATATTTTATGTCTCTTCACAAATTTCAATCTTCTCGTCTCCATCAAATGCGGGTGCAAAAGAGCTATCTAAACGCCCACAAGTCGTGGATAAATCTCCACACACCCGACACCTGTCCCAGGTGCTCTCTCTCACCCGAAACCACAGAGCATGTGCTCTTACACTGTCCCAGTCTTATCGCATCCAGAAACTCCCTTCTACCCAAAGTCAGCTCCCTTGACGAAATTTGGAGCTCCGAAATTCTCTCGCTTCTTGTCGGGACCTTCGTGGTTCAGAATAAGATAAATTTTCCAAAAAAAGCACTCCAGTCACCAGTGCCATCTCCCTCCACCATGTCCTCCTTCACCTCTATTACCTACTCCGAGTCATAAAGAGTTAGCAAATCCACCAAGTCCGTGTATAACGGCACCAAGACAATAAGTCATAAGAAAGAAGGATATAAAAGTGCAATACATTTTACTTTGTCAACTTTCTGTGTTAGAATTTTATTTATATTTTGGAATTTTGAAAGGGGACGTGTTTTATTTTTAGGAAGGGGAAGGGTTCTTTTTAGGTCATAGTTTATACTGCATACCAGATTTTGTACCCAGAATAATAAAATCACTTGAATAAAAAAAAAAAAAAAAAAAAATAAAAAAAAAGAAGCGCTTCTCTAGAGACTCTCCTAGTCTGCTAAGTTGCTTAGATACTCTATATCAACTCCATAATCTTTTCATGCCTCTTATATAATACTACGAGTGATATATGGTGCCGTGAATGATAGATCATGACGCAATATCATCCCGCTAATATAGGTGGTGGTAGAGAATAGATCACTAGGGAGCATAATTACATGTAGTAGGTTCTTCATAGATGGCTCATCAAATGTCTGAAGGTATATGGGGGCCAGGTTCCTCAGGAAGCCTTGGATTTTGTCCATCTATCTCTACACCCGCCTTTAACATACCCTTCCTGCATTGTCATCGTTACCCTCGCCTTCACCCTAGACCTCCTGAAAAACCAACAAATCCCCTTCTACACTGTCTCACACAACAACCCTCACAAAGATTCCTCGCCATTTACACCCCACGACACAGCCTCCGTCGGCTTCTGTTGGCGCAAGCTCTTTGAAATTTCTGATTCTATCAACAAAGCGGATGACGAGTAATGGGCCATAGCTACACATATTAAATGATAATCTATAGGTATGGGTGATGGTTATGAATACTTCATGACTATGGGTGATTCTACGGATAACGGATAACAAATAAAAGCAACAAGTGATAGTAACTAACATCAAGCACACGATATCACCTTTAACATGGATTCATAAAGACATAAAGTAACAATTGTGGCTCAGCAATATGGCTTAGCATGTTATAATCCTTTCTGAATAAAATTTTATTTAATACCCCCCGTTATATCACCCATGGATCACTCACTAAGGAGAACTCCAGTTGGTTTTTGAGCCAACCTATCACACAGTAAGCCAATACTCCTAAATCTTAACTCGCTAGTACTTACTAGATACTCATCTAACAGGAATTCTATGGTCTGTCCTTTCTTTTCTTCCGCTTTCTTTGCTGCTTTCTTTTCCTCCTCTGTCATTTTTTTCTCCTTCTCTTTCTCAAAATATTTATTATAACCTTCCTTGGTATTCAAGATCCTCAGCAGTGACCTACAATTAATACAAGGAAGTGCAAACACCTCCTCTGTCTTGTCTGGATTCGGAGGTTTGAGGGAAAGGCCTTCAGTCGGAGGACCACTATACATCAATTAGCATATCATCCACCCGTACCTAGAGAAGACGAACTCACTCTAACGAAGAAAAGTAAAGTACCGGATATGTTTCCGCACAGTGTCCATACTTTTGCCCACCAGCACGTGTAGCCAGATTTACAATGTTAACAAACACGCGTTCTGGCTTAAATAAATCATTCAACAATTCCTCCGCCTTATCCTTAGTAACGTCGATCTCGGTAAGTTTACCATCGGGCTTAAATTTGTCCCTCAGCTGTTTCTGATAATCGCTTTGTGGTAGTTTGAAATGTGTGATGACCTGCGGGTCCTGTGGCTGGTGCTCAAGCTCCTCGCGCACATTCAATACCGCATTTGGTGGTACTCCAATCTCCCCAGACATCAGAAGTCGTACGATGCGCTCTCTCCACGTATCATACGTAGGTCCCTGTATAACTTTACGCCGCTGGATAATTAGTGGGGATGTTTCGTTTGAATACCCAACCAGCGTTCTCAACAGCTGCAAGCATAACCACGCAAAGTATCTCCTATGAGTCCATCCGTCACGGTCGCTCTGTTTCTTGTCGTACTGAAAGATTTCCAGCCCCGCTGGCTTCGTCCCTTTCCACTTACACAGCAAGGCCCCAAAGTCTTCGGTCGTTGATAAACCAGCATGGATAATGTAGGCATTGGTGAGATGGTTAACAATGTCCAACTCGAGCTTAGGACATAACGGGGGAACTTTGATCCCGGGGGCGTCTTTGAGGAGTGTGTAACGGTAGGCCTGGGCGTTATTTTTGAGCTCAGCCTCAGCATCATTTTTGAGCTTTTTGAGCTCAGTCTCGCTAGTGGCTGCTGTACCGGCTACCTTTACGGACTGTTTCATAAGGGCGGATCCGAAGTAGATGTGTGTGCCGGCAACGAGGACGCAAGACATAGAGGGCATAACCTCTTTTTCTCCAGCCGCACTCGCCGACAGGTGCTTAGCATACATTTGAAGTATGGAGAGGAGGTTAGGGGTGTCGAAGACGGTATATTCGGGGTCGGTGGAGTCAGTGGAGGCGGCAAGGCCACTGATGCGAGAGAATAGGTAACCAATGGCGCTACCAACGTCAACGACGGGTTTATGGTCTAACTCAAGGGAGCCGGAGGAGCCAGTCTCTTTCATGTGGGGTTCAATGGGGTCGAGGGTTCTATCTGTCTTTTGAAGGATTTTGGTTATTATTGTTGTGGTAGCATCATCGGGTTCCTGCTTAATAAATCGAGCCAGGTCGACTGTGTTACGTCCAGGTGCGAGGGTCCAATCGTTAATGAGCTCCTTCAAAAGTTTGAAAGCCTAGGTTTTATTCACCACCTCAGTAACTATAGATACTAAACAGAGATGGATTCCCTGCTTAATCTGTGATATAGCAATGGCTGTCTTACATCATTAGCGTCCTTCAGCTCTATAGATTTATCCTCCAGGTTACCGCTGAAAATGTTTGGAAAAAGCGTCATTGCCGAAGGTCTTTTGACAATTGTTAGATGTGTATAGCGATGAAATGGAAGGCTGATTTGAACTCTCACCTATCTCCGATGAGGCAGTCTGTGCCTTTTTACCTATTGATGGACAAGTAGATGGGGCCACAAGGGGAGAGTGGGTGGGTGGTACAGGTCGGCTAGTTTGCTATTAGACAGTCAGTAATTTGTTCCACATATTACAACGCATCCCATTTTTCCCCCAAACTCGGCTGAAGAAAGAGGGAAAGAAAGAAAGAGGAGTAAATGCAGACACCCCGGTAGTATATTGGGCGGCGGATCTAGACCATTACCCCGCTCAAGGGGGCGGGCACAGGCAAAAGGTAACACCGACGCTTACTGGGTTGCCACCAGGAATGAGCTCAGATGGAATATCATTCTAGATAGTAGCTCGAGAGGACCCATACATAGTCCCCCCGTGAAACAACCTTTCCCACTCCAAAGCCTTCATCACTGTATCTATTCTATTAGCTAGTACGTGATATACCATCCAGACACTCTAGTAGGATCCTCTCCTACAGTAAACTACATTCACAATGTCATCCGGAAGCTCCTCAGCTGATGTCCGCGGCGATGGCTTAGTATGTACCTTCCTTACATCTGTTTACCCATCAGTCCAGCTTCTTAGTACACTCAAGTAACCCCCCCTACTCAGCGGTCTATCGAAATTCCCGCTGGCTGGTCCGACTCGCGCAATGATCGCAACAACGAATTGCACTTCAAGGGTGGTGAAGTGGTCTCTAATGTTATCGGTGCTAGAGGCATTCAGCTCAAACCTATCATAACGGATAACGGGGAAACATATGTTTTTTCCATTGAGAGAGAGGGAAAAGAAGAGTTCTATGTGTGGAATTATATTTCGGGGACAGTGATGAAGGTCAAGGGGGACGGGTGGGACGCGAAGAGCGTAGTCGATACGATCGGCCTTAGCATCCTGATGTTGGATATGGAAGTTGTGGGGACTACTTGATGGCAGTTTCTGTGGTTTGTAGGGCAGTAGTCGCTTTCGTTGAAGGATATGACGTTGTGTATAGGCTATGGATGTTTGCACGATTATTCTTGGAGGAGGTATAATTCAACTAGGAGCAGTACTTTACAATACATACCAATAGGGGTAAATCTTTATTTCCTAGGGATATATCTGTGGATGTCATAGTCTGCTACACAGATGTCGGCCACATTTCTACAGTTTCTATGTATCACATAACTCAGCCAAATTATATCTAAACCTCTAGCCGTCACCACAGGTAAAAAAAAGCATTACCTCCGTAAGAACAACTCATAACCTTTAGCCTCCTAGATGCCGGAAGGGTATTCTACTAGAGGCCTATTCCCAAAGACTCACTACGGAGGAGATGACATGTTCGTTTGTGTCAACAAACCAGTGTTATCATATGTTGCCGGTAATGAGAAGCTTGAACGAAGGTTCCACTGCATGGACGCCTACTGGTAACCTGTGATCAGGCGATAGACTGAGAATCCCCCTACTTGCGTTAGTTTCTGCGGAGGTGGATGATTGTGGTAGAGTACTTGGTGGCGTTTACTATAAGAGTACGGTGGCGCTCACATGGGTGTAGGCGACCAGATCCGCCACCACGTGTATCTGAGACCTGCATCATGCAAAGATCACGCTTCCCCGCTTCGCCTAACAGGCGAGGCGGGCTGGTGTTCCAGCGGAGGGGATAAAGAGGCTTAACCCCGCACACTGCAGATCATGTACGACGCCACAAGTGAATCTGGAGATATATTACCATGCAACAACGCCCGTGTTACACTATCACATGCATGACCGACAGCTCCTGTGTAGCCTCTAGCAAAGCTATTCATTCTCTGGTATCTCCTCGCATAAATAACAGACACTAATCACACACCGGAGGGAACACCGTTATACTTCCGTGCGGGCTAAAGCAATCATGCTATTTGCGAGGATCTTCGTGGGGTCCGAGGTTCGAGACTTGAATGCTCATGGAGAATATTTTAGCAGCGATCACTGGCTGTAGGACACGCTCACGAACAATTGTTTCACCGTAGACTGTAATATGCGCTAGAGGGAAACTACGCCATGCAGAGGGTCAATTACCCTGAGAGTGGGAGACATGGGGAAGATGAAATTGGTAGGCTGGGGAATACTATGAACCTTTGCTGAATTACTGGGTATGAGTTGACATTGGGCGTTGAATATGGCATACTGGGTTAGGGTTTTCATCGGCACGGACCTAAAATTCCAAGACCTCTCTCAAAGTCCGGGATACCCTATAGGTAAGGAAAGCTGCTACCAGTAATAGATCTCGTACCGTGCAGCAATAGTGTTAGAATCAGCATTCGTCCATTTAGAGCCTCATAGATCACATCCATTCCGCCTTTTTATTAAACACCGTACTATACATTATGGTGAACGTATAAAAAATACCTAGATAGCGAGTGATATGCATAGTGTATATTTGCGGGTTGCACGCTCATCCAACAAAGTCTACTCCTGTTAATTCCCCAAGATGGAGACGTGTTGAATGGACTTGGGCTATCTAATAGTTATATCGATAATTATTATTATAAGAGGGCGAATCGAGAGGAGCTTCAGCCACGTGATAGTATTAGTAGACTTGGAGGGCGCTCGGTAAGGATGTGAAACAAGTATTCTCATTTCTAGCTTTATGTAGTGTTACCATGGATATTTCACTATCAAGGGGTGAGTAGCGGAATAAGAGCTACTGCTGGAAACTTTATATAATCGCAGTGTAGTTTAAGGAAGGTCTAGGGGGTGATAACTACTAATGTCGTTAGCTACGAGGTCAAGTCGCGCTCTTAAGGTGTATCTTACTGTTGGTGGGGAATTACACTGGGGCACCAGGAACCCATCAATTTAGACTCCTACGCAACAAGAGTCTAGGACAGCCTCTCAGCCTTGCGTTGGGTGGCCATGTATTATGAGGAATCAGTCAATCATTCTGTTGGGTGGGTTAGGGTTGGGGATTCACCGCTAATTACTCGGATAAACCCTGTTTCTGTCCCTGCTACACAGGCGTACTATTGTATACTATTTAAACTGATAACTACGGGTTAGCCTGGGTTTTGATTACTATAGTCATTTAGGCTACGATCACAGGTTACACTAGGTTGTAACAGTCTATATGTACAAAGTCTACTATCATTTCAGTGAGTTCTGACCCAGTATTATATTGGAAGTGAAAGAAAGATGTGGAATTATTCAAAAATGCTAGATGTAGAGAATTCTTTTGAGATTCTCACATGTATTTATAATTAATTTATTCATTCATTCATTTTGAGATTCTTATTAGTCATGTGATGTCACTCGACCTTTTTGAGCGGGGTTTGATCAATTTATATTTCTAGTGAATTTTGATCTCCTGGAATGCACTGCTGATCTGCATGGGTGGCATCAAATAATTTGTACCAATTACCTCAGAAAAGACCCCGATATCCTACACCTGAACCAGAAAATGTACGCAACTAGTTAAAATATATAGTATTAGATCGATCTAAGGACCAACGCCGTACTTGTACATCTGAGGCTCAAGTACTAGAAATAATATTCTACCTAGTATCTTCAAAACTAATGCTCGTGACCCCCATTAAAAATTTTCAATTCCGGAAATTTAACTACCTTATCCCCTGATTATTTACCTGGTGGGCTTCCCCCAAAGCATCCACTCAGCAGCTCGTTATCAAGAGTTTGGTCCCCTGTAGTACATATAAGGATATATAGTTAAGAAGAAGGCAACATTCACCATGACGTTGTATATGAGCTATATATAATCTTAATATATATATATAAAGAAGGGAGTACGTATCGCAGCTGGTAGATCACCATTTAATAACCACTATTGAAGACTTAGAGATTTGAAATTACGTGATTTCTAGAGGTTGGAGGGGAATTGGCCCTTATCCATACATAAATATCCTTGTAAATGGTAATCCTCTTGTTCCTTAACAACAAAAATAGTAAAAAATAACTACAATATTATGGTAAACACTTATTTCATCTGTTAGACCGAGGTGGAGATGAAATATAACATTTAAAGTAAAACTATATATTATAAGCTCTTCTTTGTTCTTCGTAAATTATTCCCCTGCCGGTATAGAGTTGATCCATGTCTGTAATACAACCTTAAATCTCAAAAATCGGATATGGCCTCAGTGCTTGTTCTTAATAGATACATGGCTATAAGAAAGAGTAGAAGAAGAAACTCTGAACTATAGATACTTTCCTAGCTTCTGTAATAGACCGTGTTAGTAAGGGTCAATATCAGTTGCCATGAATATGGAATAATACATTTTGATAACATGTTTTGTACCTTCTAAATGGTATACACTCTCTTATACGTATGTTTCCCCGTTCTCATACATAGCTCTGATGTCTAGAAATGCGCTCCAGATCATTACTGCTTCTTTAATCCCTTCCTCTGTATAGAGCAGGTAGCTCACTCTCATGTTTTTTGGCCCAAGTTTCTTGCTACTGACGCTTCTAACCTCCGCAAGGGAAGGACACTTGAGGAGGATGTGTGCTATGTCCTGTACATCTGCTCCGCAGTGACAGCCTGGGTAGTTACGCTTGCCATTTTTGTGAAGATAGCTGCCGGTATCAACCTGTCCCGTTCTCAGCCGGATGACTAGGGATTTATCGGGTCTATGAGTATGTAGGGTTTTGGCATCCTTCGATTCCTCTGCTTTCATAGTAGATATAGGGGTTTCCGTGGGAGGTTTTTGATACGTGATCACCTTAGTTTGTCAGTACATGATGAGTTTTATTTGCGTATGGAGGTGAAATACTGTTTGCTGCGCTAACATAATATCTCCCCCAGCAGTATCACATCGTCTTGCTCGAGAGGTAGTCAAAATATCGAAAATAAGATCCAATTCATCAAGAAATCGACCTTTCTTATCTATAGTATCCACCTCTTCCTGTAACCCCGAGTTTATGTTTAAGGAGGAATATAACCGCCTAAATTCTTTTGAAGCTGACACAATATAAATCTTTTGTAGGGGGACATCTCGGTCCTTGAGTTGACTATCAATACTGCGGCGGGTCTGCGTTATGAAATCTGTACGACACCTCCGGCGGAGGTTTTCATCAATCTCACAGTCACTGTCATAGCCGGATTCTCTCATCATGTTGCGGATATGTTGGTCTGCCTTGGAGCGCACAATGAACGAAGGAATGTTGCATCGTCTACAGTTCTCAAGTATGTCGAAATCCAATTCTGTAAAACGGTCACCGATCATAATGATGATCAGATCGAAAACGAATAAACCCTGCGCATTGAAGTATTGCCATCCGGGAATATTCAAAGTCCCAGCACCAGGAATATCGTACCAAACGGTCTCTTTATGAGGGGGCTGGTTCCCAGGATCAGGATATCGCCCTATCTCAGCAGTTGTTTCGATGACGCCTGTGGGTGCTGTATTAGAATTCAGAAAGACGTTGATCAATGTTGACTTGCCGCTTCCGGATGCCCCGGCCACTGCAAATGCGAATGTCTCCTGGCTGTATTGGGCCTTTGCCTTAGCGTTCTGGATTTCTTCCCTCGAAGGCCATACTATTGGTTGTGTTCCTCTTGATTTTCCTTCCTCTAAAAATCTCTTCTCGAAATCCTTCTCCGGAGCGTATCCCTCCTCACTAACCTTTAGAATGTTATGTTTCAGTCGTCGCTCTTCCTCTTCGCACACTCTTCTCTCTTCTTCAAACCTTTGTTTCTCCTTTTCCAGTGCTCTCTCGATAACTTTCTCTTCTTCAATTCTTTTTTTCTCCCTTGCAGCCTTGTTCTGTTCTTCAACCCTGGTTCTCTCTGTAATATCTTGCTTTAAGCATAACGCCTCCTCACGCCTTCTCCTTTCGTCTATGATCCTATCCTCTAAAGCCTTTCTCCGTGCTCCTGCTCCAAACACCTCTGTCTCAGCCTTCCCTCCCTCTTTCTCTCTTAATCCCAGTACCTCCCCAAGTTTTCTTCCCCTGCCCACAATCTCCTTGCTCTTTCCTTTCTCTCTGCTGTTGTCCTCGTTATTTATTATCTCTTCCCCCACCCGTTGTCCTCGTGCTCCGACCCTCCCGTTTCTCCCCGCAAACAATCCTTGCCTCTCTATCCGCTGCCGTAATTTCTCTGCTTCCTCCTGCCTTTTTAATACTTCGTGAAGTTTCTGCTCTGTTTCTTCTATCAGCTGGCCTAATACTTCTATCTGCCGTTGCGTTGCTACCTGTCGCTGATGTTCCAGTTCTTGCTGTCTCCTATCGCTTGCTCGTTTCCTAATTGCACGCTCCTGGCTGTCGTAGGCCTGGATGTCTCGCATTGTATCGTTCTCGCGAGTAGGCTTGTCATGCTGTATAAGAAAGCTCCTGAGCCACCCTAGGTCATACCCATGCCTTATGCCAAGTTCTGCAATACCCTTCCCCAGACCGGAAAGAAGCGGCCAGTTTTCGCGTATAAAACGCGCAAATTTGACTGCTCTTTCCATCGCTATAAGGGAGACTTGTTAGATTTAGAACTTTCAATTCAGGCTCAACTACTGATCACTCACTTTCTGGGTGCTGGTTCTGTGACTGCTTGTTACTCTAGGTAATGATAAGTCCTTTTCTCCCTCTCTGCTGAGCCGGCAAAGCTATCAGGTACGGCTGTTGTAGTGGATCTGTGGCTTGTGTACTGGAGCCAACCGTATTTGCTTTACTTTGAACTGAGGATTAACTATGTGATCGTCGGTTCGGGCGGTGGTCTACCGTACCAGCCCTGCTGGACTGAAGGTGAGCTCCCAGGTAAGATTAGGGATTGACTTGAGACAAGTAACACCGGCATCCTTATATCTTCTGTAGTGAGGAGGGTGCTTTGGGCTGAGGTGATCTACCAGTCACTTGGAAAAGATGTGATGACATACATTAAAGAGTAGAATCTATTCTATGGCTACAGGCATACGTGTTTCATATAGATGACTGCATGAGCTGCAGCGGAATTTCCAATTGAACCCCGTGGGAAACATCCAATAACCTACTCTTGGCATACGGTAAGAAATACCGAACCATACATTCCCCGATGTTACTATCGTATGCGAGCCGATCCGCACATGTAGTGTCGTATAATATATGGAGGGAGATGACATATGGTCATAATCGATAATCGGTATCGTAACAGATACACACACCTTTCTCTCAGTAGAGGATTCATTTGTAAGATTGGTGGCCGATTAGCTAAGGTCACTGCTGGTAGTGAAGTGAGAAAGTCAAATGTGATCTAAGATTTCCAATTCTCTCACTCAGAAGATAATGGCCAATAAAGTACGCCTGTACATTGGTGTGAGACAGACTACACTAGAGACAGACCTCCCCGTAACTCTCCAGCAGCCTGGTTAGCCGTAGAAGAAACGGTTTGACGAATTGATGTGAAGATGATTAATACTAAAATTTCAAACCTGAGGAGAGAATGGATTTCCTCTTCCTTAACGCCCATTCATCAATGAAAATAAATATTTCGGGGGCCGCATGCCTAATCAGCGCAACGATTCGATCCTTTAACACCACTATACCGTACTTCGCTCAGAGTAACTTCGCTCAGGCACTCACATCAATTACCTACTTAATATTCAAGGCTGTTAGGCAACATGCTAGTTTCTCACAGAGAGGCAAGTCGTTGGGTGACTTCGGTAGGATATATTTCAAAATATTGTATTACAACCACTACATGTAGCAAGAGTATTTAGGAGTAATTTGAATGTTAGGCAGCACTATATAATCAGGTGAGACCTTTTAGATACATCTAAAGACTTAAAAAATTAAATCGCTTAATTGATAGAACTTATAGGGCGAATTGTCCCCATATTTACATACAAAATATGCTTGCCAATAGTAAACCCCCATTACGTATACGGCTGATGGTTTGGTGCGTAACCGTAGAAACTATTGGCTATTGCAACAGGCCCAGAATTAGTGATTATTTCAACCATATTTAACTCTTGTAACTGATTATAGAGAAGGGGGCTAAATACTGAGCTGTATAAGACCTATATAAAGTTCTTATATTCATAAAGGAAAAACTGTATCAGAATTCTTTCTTATTTTAATGTGTGTAAAGAGGCTGTCTTCATTTAACTAAAAGAGTAAATAAGGACCTTGCCTTTCTAGTAGTGAATTCTGATGTTCTACCAATAACCTATATACTATCTAAAAAAAAACCTTTTCCAGTATTTTATGGACTCTTGCCCTTTCTGGCACCTTGTTCTACCAGCTTACCCAGTAATCGGTGGTTTTGGAAATTAGTCAAAGTCCTCATTTACCCCTAATTTAGGTAAATGAGGACAGCTTCTTTATACACATCATAATTAGTGAAAACTCTAACACAGATTTTTTCCCTTATGAATACAAAGTACTTTATATAACTCCCATAAGGCTCAGTACTTAGTCCCCCCTTCTCTATAATTAACTACAAGAGGTGATTAAAAATAAATGTGGTTGCACTAATTATAAGCCCATTGAATATAGACAATAGTTTCTTCGGTTGCGCGCCAAACCGTCCGCCGTAATACGCATTCGGCGCCCACTAAACATAAAGAACTTATAATAGATATTTAATGAAATAAAATAAAACACCAGTGTAAGATCACATACAGAAGTAAACTAAAAACGAACCTAACCAATATGTGGTATAAAATCTGCCCATCCTAGCCTCTCCTGCTCCGAACCTCCTATTTCCCGTAGCGCCGCAAATGACTCGCCCAACAGGTAAATTCTAGCTAAAAGAGCAGGTACAATGGAAAAGACAAAACAATAACAGTAGACAACCATACACCCTCCTTTAAAGGATGAAAAGAGTTTTTTCGTAGATTTTGATGTTTTTCTAAAAACCGCCTTACAGAGATGTCCCACTAAAACTGAAGCACAAAATATGACAACACTCACAGCTGTGAGGGATGAAGATAGAAGCCAAAGGATGTCCTCTATTGAGGTTAGCATATCATCGCCAACCAGCCCTAATATATGCAAGCCCCCGTGAAGTATACCAATCAATGAAAGCACTCCCGCCTCTAACGCGAACGTCCTCCATCCATTCCACATTGCTTCATATGCCTTCATAACGAGCATAACCTTGCCATCAACCCCTTTGTTCTCATGCCAGTGCCCCAGCTGATGGAACAAGAGCTTCCCTAGCCCCGCTCGTGTAGTAAGGCGTATGACCTTGTGTTGCTTGCGGCTGAAAACATCTATCGGAGAGTGCGAGTCTTCTACGGGTACCTCCATTAGGTTACGTAGTGTGTTTGGGTTCAATTTAATGAACGTTGGCTGCTCAATATTCATTGGTTTGTTGAACCAGGTGATGTACATTGCCATCGCACAGAATACATGTAGGACCGTGTAGATTTCGAGTAAAGTAACTGCCTCTTTATCCTTTGACCACCGAGCTACGATCTGGATAAACATCCACATCGCTTGAAAACACACCAAAAATCTGGTAAGTAGGCTAGCTTTGTTCTTGTCCTGGACTACTTCGGGTGGGCAGTCTGGAAGTCCGGGTGTTTGTAGGCTGGCAAGGTAAAGGAGTCCTTGTGGTGTAAGCGTACAGCGTTTTTGAAGATTGACTCGCTCCTCTCGTCGAAGTGGTGTATGGCCCAGATCCTTTTCCACATTCCCACTTACGATACTATCATGTCTTTGAATCGTATCCGTTTTAAGTCCCTTAATCACCACCTCTGGCTCCATATCATTCCCGGGGCTTTTATCCGCCGCCCGGTGGTCATCGTGGGATTCTTGAACAACGAAACCCCCCATAATGGCATAATAACAAACTGTTACATCCCAATGGTGACCTTTCGCAATGGTATTAATCTGCTCGAGGAGTAGATATGCTGTCTTCCGTTCATGGGCTGCTACAAAGAGAGCAATTTCGGGGAAGAGAAGTGTTGCAACGCTCCAAACCATTTTTTGAGGGTTCAGACTCTTGAACCATTTGGAGAACCCTGAGCGTTGTAACCCGCCGGCTGTAGGTGATTGAGATTGGTCGAAAGCGAGTTGAGCAGATTTGCTGTCCCACCATACGCTGGGTTCAATATTTGTATGAATTGTCGTCCAAATACACAGAAACAGTGTTAGAATACATGGAGTTAGGATACCAGATACCCCCCGAGGGCAAAATGGAGCAGTATCATTGTCATCTACATCCTCTGCATTTTGTCTCCTAGTGTGTGTTGGCGCTGATTCAACGTATGCGAAGAAAAGTTGTTGTAGGGCAAGTATGATAAGCATCTTTGCTGGTTTTAGTAAAGATAGTGACTGTGACTCCAGTCAGCTCTCTTTCTACCATTTTTTCCATATACTAGAAGTACCTTCGATTCTAGTACAGCACAAACTAGAGTGACACGGCTAAATAGCAATAATAACGATGCTGTTAGGGCTCCGACTGCTCTACACTAGGTATACCCTGAAGGAGCTCAGGCAAACCAAAGAGATGATGGAGAGTTACGCCCTGTATCAAAGGATATCAATACCCTCGAGTACAGTATAGTGCGGTTTCTGGAGGACCCCAAACTTCAGGCGATATAGTAGAGTTTGATTTTCCGACTGGTATTGGGGACAAAATAGCGGCTGCCTGAAGAATATATAATTTTTAGGCATTAGACATTGCCACCCATAATAAGGCACCTTATGAGAAAATATGCTCAAAGATGTTTACTCTTTCAGCTTTCCTCATCTTTTTTCTTCATTCCGATAAGACTTTGCTTATACCTCCAATAGAATCCAGCCCACCTCTTTTCTGAAACACCCGCAGACCGGCACTTAGTACACACCTAAGCCTTCTATATGTGCTGGGAGACTATAGATTGTGCTTTTTAATGTGGGGAAAGGCGGGCACAAGAGGCCGCCTATTGGATCCAACAATCCCCATGAATGAATTCAGCTCGCTATATTGGCCTCACTTTTCGCACGCGTGGTCGCCCAGAGATCAAAGTCTATTCCGTCAAATCCCGACAAGCTACTATGCAGAAACGCCTGCGATGGGACAGGTCTAAAATGACGAAATATGTCTCAGCAGGGAATCCCGGCAATGCTTGTCTATGTTAGAGAACCTAATGAAAAATGGGCACAGGTAATTAAATGCTCTAGATGAGAGATTATTCAGAGGAGCTTCTAGACAACCAAAGGCAGATCTAACTGGAAATTATCCTTTGAGGTTGTTTTTTATTAAATATTTAAAGTTAGACACGCATAAGTTTATGAATCGCTTTGCGCCATCTGAAACCCGCCTGTCCCATCACGAACATTTCTGTAGTCTCTATAACTCTGTTGAAGTACACTAATAATTAACCCTGTAACACATTTTTAAGTTACTAAGCCTAGATTACTCGTTTAATTGATGATAAATTTCCTAATGAGGTAATCTTATTTGTTATCTCTTTTAACAATGTGTCCTTACAGCTGTGCATGTGGTCTAGTTTCATTTTATGACCTCTTTAAGCATTTGTTGATTGAGGGGTAATTACAATAGGAAATAATCTTACGGTATGACAAGAAAACCAGAACCAAACAATGATTTTTAGCGTAGAGTTTGATCGATACGACTGAAAAGACCATGAGCTGAAAAAAAGAAATATCATTATCGGCACCTTGATCGCCTGCTGCCTGCGAACTGAGAAATATACTTCTAACTGTCAATCTATTGGGTGGCTTCGGAATGAGGCTTGAAATTAGGCTCTGTGCGAAGACTACAGCTGAATCTACTTGTAAAGATCTGCATATATTAGCCGGGCTAGCCTTTCCTCCCCCAATAAAGCACCACTTCACTATCGCCACAATACCGGCAAGAGACTGATACAAGCGGTGCCTAATGCAGCTTCTACCATTCTTAGTATAACACATCGCGAAAACAGTACTAGTAGACGTCTCATTGTGCTTACGGGTTTTATTATGGGCCAGGTCGCAAGCAAATGCGGTACACTGCGATCACCCTATAATAGATCTGGATATAAGGATATTATATAAAGAGTGGTTATATAAGTATATATAAATATCCTCACCACTTCATGCCGTTTCTCCTAGTATGTCAGTATATTTCGAAATAGGTTAAAAGGCAACATTCAGAAACGCAATATGCTGCATACTCGCAGGCTTTAGCTAGAAGCGCTGAACTCCGTAAATGCAATGCACCCAAAACACGGCGTGAATTTGGCCAGCAAAGCTGTGGGGCACTGTCAAAGAACGAATCAATAGCCTTAGCCACCAAAGTCAGCTGGCCGAGTTTTGCGGAACATCGACGCATGTCTGTTAACCGAGCTCTTGTGGCACCGACATAGGTACATGTGTATATCCCGTCACAGACAGCGCATTTACAGGAACAGTTCCATATCACAAAAAGATATCCTACCCACAAAGACAACCAGGCCCTGAACTTAGTTAAAATCTCTTGAAGTTTTATACATATACTAGGGTTCATTTATTTTGTATAAAATAATGTCTTAGTTGACCGAAAAGCCTGGTAGTACACCCCAAGGGTGGTTAATATTATCGATTACTGATCATACTTGTTCCCCGACACGAATAGAGCAAAATATTTACAGCTTAATGTGGGAGTGCGCCACCTAGGATTCCAGTCTTTGACGTCCTCTAGAAATGGGGACTGACAACACAGCACTTGGTCGCTAAACCTAGCATCTGCAATAACCTTGCCGGACGCTGTACACAGCTCCACTATGCCACGCCATACCTACCCGCGCCCCACTGCTAAGGAACAGAATGCCTAACGAATAGCTAAAATAGGAGAATAATTCCTTCTAGAAGCGTGTCGGATTCACTGAGCAAAACAGCCAATGAAAACTTTGGTAGTATCTTCGCCTTTTCGGAGCGCGCGAGACAACCCTGGCGTGATCGCTCCCCAATTTTCCTGCCAAATACGGGGGTCGCATTCTTGAAGTACAGACCCCGCACTCCCCTCACCCCCTAAATTCTTGTACCCTAGAAACAATTCCTAATAGCAGATATTAAGCAGCTTTTTACTACTCGGTTAGAAGTAGTAAAATCCTCAAATTATACTTTATACCTTTCATTTCTTTAGTAACTTTTTCTCTAACCCCCAGCCTGTTGCTAAAAATCAAATTCTTTCTATAGCAGGTACTTGAGGCAACGGAACTAAAGTCCGCGAGGCGCCGAGAGAACGATGATATGGGGAGCTCGAGGGGCTGTAAACATCTAGAGCACTTACGCAACACCATAGCCGAGTTATGGGCGGCGGCAGGACCTATCGCGTAATAGTAGACGTAACATTAGGACCACCGAATCTTATCGCCCTATAGTAATAAGAATTGTCTCCAACTGAGCAGCTCTTTACCTAATAGAGTCGAGGCTAAGGAGATTATTGAGGGTTAAACAGAGCCCCAGGAACCCCCCTCCAGCTACTGGTTAATCTATAGCCCATATCTTTTGTTCCATTGCTAACAGGACCCTAAGCGGGGGCACTGACTTTAGAGGTCAAGTAGCTATGATAGGGGCGGTGATAACTAGATAGTGCGTTATGGATGTGGAGTGTCAATTATTGTACTGTATTTAGTCTAGCCACTCACCACTATAATAAAATATCTATCTCTATCTCTCTTACCTTTTCCAACCCATCTACCCACCTATAGTCACTCACTATTCACAGTTCATCACTCGTCATCAATAGCTTCATGGCCCATTACTCATCAATCATCGCCCCTTCCCTACTATAGGTCTACTATTAACGCTATCTCGTAGAGGCTTTTGATAGAGGTTAACCTCGGCGCTGAGTATGTGCATGCCTGGACTGTGGTGAGTAACGACAGTGGTAGGGTGGGGGCGAGGTTTTACTTCATGACCTATCACTCGCTAGACAATATACTTCTGAAGTCACCGGATGGATGGATGGATGGATGAATCATAAACACATGGAGCCCTAGGGTCCCGAGGTGAAGAAATATCAGCCCTATAGGGTTAGGGTTCTTCAGTACTACAACTCATGGCGGGAGTCGCAAAGTGGGCTATATTAAGGGGTTTAGTACAGTTGGGAGACTCTCCAAAGGCCTTGGAAAGTCTCATAGGGCTCTATGAGAGCCTTGGAATTTACAGCTAGGAAGGATCTTACTCGCACAGTTCGTTCAGTTCTCCCTCTCCCATAGGGCGCCTAGACCGTTGCCAACACTGTAGATGACCGACGGTCATCTACCAGACCCGCATATAATCCAAAATTGTCCGACACCTGGCTAACCGAAGTTCTAGTCTTCCTAATGCAATCAACGAGACGCTGGTATTCAGGCGGCGAAGTATTCTTCACACAATCAGTGAATCGCTGGTGCTCCTCGGACGCTACAGCTTCTCTTTTACAATTATTCGTAATCTCCTTTAGTAAATTATCGGTAGCCTTCATGAAACAATTATAAAGGGTTTCCTCTCATCGGCAGGGTCCTTTGCTGTTCTATATCCCAGGTTCGACATATGATTGCTCAACACTGAGACGTCCCTTTCATTGGGGTCCTAGACCATCTTCTGTGTCAAATGTCTTAGTGGCATGAGGGACTATAGTGTATGTAGTGATGGCACCGACAATGATTGTCGTAGCCGGGTGATTAGACAGCTGTATCCTTTGTAGGGATTTTATAGTTAGTTAGCTGATAGAATATGGTAGGGGTAAGGTAGAAATTTTTTCGAGAAACTACAATGGTGATGTGTGGAGGTGGATCGCCTGGTATATGAAAATCTGATATATATATATGTGCTAGTTAGCGTTGTATGACGTCATGCCTTAGCTTATCACATTGTCACATGACCAATTACTGACGTCTCACTTTGGGCTTAGGCTGCTAGGATAAGTACTACTAGGCTATTTAGAGCAATAGAAGTGATACAAAGTACTCTAGTCTGGGCCCAAAGCTTTAATTACTGGGAGATAACAAGATGAGGCCACCAAGGAAATGTATCAAAAATGTAAGTTATACATTATGCATAATGACTACAATATCCAAGGAACTCATTTCAATGATCCCTGTTGTGCATGTTATATCAGATTTTCTAGATTACTCTTGCGGCGCATGAAACCTTGCTACGAAAGCTGGAACTCTGGCTCACGACCTTGTGCTAAAGCTTTAGGGTTAGGGATCTCGCCCAGCGGTCTTGCCTCCTTCTAGGTGTCTTCTAGGGTTCTATAGAGAAGTCTCTATTCGAGTCTAAGATACTGGTTTCTGAGGTTTCTAATTGATTCTTAGGCGAAAATTATACATATTTTTGGTGCTCTAGCTTCATAATTGCTGCTCTATTGCTAAATCAAATGGGGCTTGCGCCTAGAAAAAGCCACCCACCGATCCTGCCCCTCCATAATCGTTACACAAAGGACAGTATGTCTTAGCAAGCTACGGGACGGGCCGCTGCCGGGGTGGCTTTCTGGATAACCTAGATATATGCCCCATTAGGAAAGTGCTGCTGGAGTTAAACATAACACGATTCCCAGCTCTTCTCTCTCCGCTTTGCCATGTGGCCATCATCACCCTGGGCCTTAACATTGTTTTCTATCTACCAGCCTATTACTACAACCATTACTCGTATAGCTACATCTAGTGCCATCTTTCTTGTTTAACTGCGTCAATACTTCACTCTTCACTCTAGCTATCGATAGTGATAAGTGCAGGAACCGTGTGCTTATCACCGCTTACCTTTCAAGTAATGCTTGCCGCCGCTAAAAAATATTTTCCGGGCCCTTGGGCTACTTCTCACCGCAAGGAAAATAAGGAAGGGGAGGCAGCGCTCAAGAAGCCGAGTTGTTGGCGAATCGAAAACGTTCCGTCAAGATGGTCTGAAGCTCAGCTTCTAGAAAACCTCCGAGCTATTAACGGACTAGAAGAACTAGACTCACGCTGGCTTTCTCTATTTCCAGCTTACTCGGGGAACACCCTAACAGCACTCCTAAATCTTGAAGTTCCCCTTCAGTTCTTTCAGCACCTAGACCCTCACCAGTCGCATTCAATCATATTACATACCCGTTCTAAATCCGGGGATGACATAGAAGTGGATCTTAGCCTAGACTGTCATTTCAATGGGTTGACACCTTTGAATAATCCCCAAGGAGACAATATTATCGAGTTAGATACAATTCCCTTATCCTTGAACGTTTCTTAAGTGATGTTTGTAAGCTAATTCTATTCTATCTTTGCTAGTGTTATTGCAGTAACAGGCCTGGCAGGGCATGCGTTTGGGTCTTGGAGGAACCGTATAAATTACCGGATGTGGCTCAAGGACTTCCTCCCTAGAGACCTTAAAGAAGACTTACGGATCTTGACCTACGGTTACGACTCAAGCCTCACGGAGTCTAAGACGCATGGGTTGCTTGAGTTTAAAAGGACGTTCATTCAGAATTTGATTGTTGCACGAGAATCATCAATGGTAACAATGCCAATAGCAATGAAGAATCCTTTGGAGAGTTCATATACTAATACTGCTTTCAGGAGAGGGGCCGGCCTATCATCTTTATAGGCCACAGTCTTGGTTGCGTTGTAATCGCTCAGGTATTGGTTATTGTATTCCCGGAGTGGTAGATATATTACGCCTTTTGTGGCTAACATAGAGACGGTGCGGAAGGCGTTACTTCAATCGCAGATCAATCCTAGAGACAAGCAGATCTTGGATTCAACACGCGGACTTGTTTTTTTCGGAGCTCCCCATGCGGGATTGAATGTGGACTCGCTTGTGCGGATGGTTGAAAACACCACATCCTCGGGAAGGCAGTCAGCAAGACTTAAACTTCTCGAGCAGCTACAGGAAAATTCCGAGTTCCTGGAAGATCAGAGAGAGAGACTTGTCCAAATGTTTTCAACTCAGAAATTGAGAATAGTCAGTTTTTATGAGCTGCAAAAAACACCAACCGTACAACAGGTCTGTATAAAGCCTTCCTCAATTATGGTAAATGTGCAAGTCACTGAAAACTTTATATAGAGTGCTGCTGGAACCTGGGAGAGGAAGGGAGAAGCGGTACAGCTTATAAAAAACATTTCCGCTCACCTCTACCTGCCGAATGAACATCGATACTCAATAGATGGAGATCATACGAACATGGTCAAGTTTATGAACCCTACGGATAAAAACTATCAGATATTGATTCATCATATCAAGGAATGTTTAGCCGAGCATGTTTCTCTAAACTGTAAGTAGATATTGGTTATAGGTTTCGGCGTTAATTCAGATGTTGACTCCCAGAAATAGCACAAAAGAGATTAGAGGAGACACGGATACGTAGGTACATTAGGCCAGGAATTCTAGATCAATTGCTAAAGCAGAATAGGTAGTAAGGAGCTCCAAGATTTTTTAGCCACCCTCAAAGCGTTTGTGTGCCAACCCTATCGTGATGACCTTCTTGAAAAACGCCACGGACAAACATGCCAATGGTTTTTCGGTTGTGAGGAGTACAGGCGCTGGATGGACGAATCATCAGCGAACTTACTCTGGATTTCTGGTAATCCTGGTAGTGGCAAGAGTGTGTTATTGTCATACATGACGAAGCAACTTGAGAATTGCCATAGGACGAAAGATGGGAAAGATGTCGTCGTTGCTTACTTCTTTTGCGACAAGAAACTCAGCGAGCAAAACACAGCCACCTCTATTCTACGGAGCCTTTTAGATCAGGTTTTATACCAACTACCATCGCTCTACAAGAAAATACCTCCAGAATACCTACCGGAGACGGAATCCACTAAAACTTGGGGATTTGGAAGTTTATGGCAAGTCTTTGAGGAAGTCATTAGTAAAAACCAGGAGACAGAAATATTTTGTGTGGTAGATGCTCTCGATGAATGTGAAGAGGAGTCGAGAGGGCGGTTCCTGGGAGATCTAGCGAGACTATTTGGGAGCCCTCATAACAACAGCAAAGGTGTTGCCGGTTCCAGCTTCAGGATGGTTATTTCTAGCCGCCCCCACCTACCCGCTACGGCCGGACTTCCAGGTCTCATAGAGATCCCCCTTGGCAACAACAATACGAGCGATATTCAGCGATATGTGGATGACGAGGTTCACAAACTAGCCCAAAGAAAAAACCTTCCGAATAATCTAGAGCTTGACATACGACGTATTCTTGTTCAGGGCGCAGGGGGGATGTTCCTTTGGGTCTCGCTCACACTATACCGGCTCGGAAGATCCGCTGAAACAAGTATTGGTAGTATTCGTGCACAGCTCAAAGAGTTACCTAAAGATATACCGGCGGTATATGCAAAGATCTTGGGGGAAATTGATAGTGGGTTGAGGGAAAAGGCAAAAAAAGTTCTTCGATGGATTATCTTTGCAAATCGCCCCTTACTCATTGGGGAGCTGAAGATCGTACTCGCCTTACAGCCTGACCATCAATGTGTATCTTTATTGGTGTACCATATCGAAAACAACTTAGAGCACTTCCTAAACACAATTTTCGGACCACTATTCAAGATAGAGGACGACAAAATTCAGTTTGTCCATCAGTCGGCAAAGGATTTCCTCACTGATCGCGAACTAATGAAGAAATTCGACTCCCCAAATAACGGGCCTGGGTCCATCTCCGAGTTCTATAATTCGCATACGGAGTCAAATCTTTACCTAGCAATCGACTGCTTGAGGTATCTTGCTTCGGAGGAGTTTGGGGCAAAGCCATCTGACGATATCTTGGGATATTACTCTCGCTTGACAGACTATCCGTTTCTAGAGTATGCAGCCATGCAATGGCCGGCGCATGCCCGAGAAGCGGGTAGATCAGGCAAACAAGCACTACTTAAGGCATTCGCAAAGCTAGCCCGGTCTGATACAAAATTCAACTCGGCCTACCAGATCTACCATGAGCACAGTAAGCGTGGTGAATACAGCTCCGATCTTAAAAAAAAGATACCCTTCAAAAATACACCCCCCCTGCAGATTTGTGCCTCACTCGGCTTCCCCGACTTTATGGAGCTACTATTAGCGGATGGAGCTGATATCAACACCCGGGGTGGGATATACGGCAATGCTTTGATGGCTGGGATATGGAGCAATAATGAGCAAGTGATCAAGGTACTCCTCAAGTCACCAGATATTGATATTCCAATCACCGAGGGGGTTTTAGAGGGCTTAATGCCTATTTGGTCTGGAGACCCAGAAACTCTCGAACTGCTACTCAGGAGGTGTGGCCGAGTGAGCGAAACGATGATGGTAGCAGTAGTGCGCGATCAAAAGGGTAGAGGGCCTCTTGAACTTTTGCTAGAGAGGGGTGGCAAGGTAACCGAAAGAGTCATGCAGGCAGCAGCCCGCCTAGGCTACACAGGCAAGGAATACTTGAAGCTGCTACTGGAAAATGATGGCCAGATTAGCGAAGCGGTTCTCTTCATAGCAGCAGGTAATAATTCTAACAAAGCGCTGGAGTTGCTATTGAGTAGGGGTGGCCAGGTCACAGAGGCGGTGTTTACTGAGGCTGTAGGGAGTGATGTGTGCAAGGAAACACTAGAGCGTATGCTAAACTCGAACGACTCAATCCCCATCACCGAGGCGATACTACAGAAAGCTGCAGAATACTCAAAGGGGAAAGAAGGGCTGGAATTCTTGTTAGAGAGAGGTGGCTTTATCGACGAGGAACTTCTTATGGCAGCAGCCGCAAATATCAATAGCGCGCATTCACTCGACTTTCTGCTCAAGAAAGACCCTACTATACCAGTCACTGAAGCTGTTCTAGAAGTGGCGATGGAGAATAGCTATGTCAGGGAGTGTTTGTCTCTACTCCTACGCAGTGGCACCCAGGTCACTGAAGCGGTGATGGTAGCCGCAGCAAGAAATAGAAACAGGCCTAAACAACTATTTCAAATATTACTGGGTAAAGGGGGTCAGGTAACCCACGAAGTTATGTTAGCGGTAGTGGGCAATCAACATGGCTTAGAAGCTCTTGAATTCCTACTAGGCAGGGGTGGTCAAGTGGACGACGATGTAATGGAAAAAGCGTTGTGGAGTCCGAAGGTCTTAGAAATGCTTCAGCTATTGTTGGATGGCGGTGGCCAAGTAACAGAGAAAGTGATGCTGGGAGCAGTGGGATATTGGTTCTCAGGCGGCAGGCCAACGGTGCAATTACTGTTAGACAATGGCGGCCAGGTGACGAAGACAGTGATGATCGAAGCAGCGAAAAACCAGTCTTCCGACAAGCAAACCCTGGAGTTGTTGTTGAGCAGGGGCGGCCAGTTGTCGGAGGAGGTAATGTTAGCAGCAGCAGAAAACGGAAGATCTGGTAGTATATTGATGGAGCTATTCCTAAGTCGAAAGGGAGTAGTAACAAAGGCGGTGATGATGGCAGCGGCAAAGAACTCTAAAGAGTTACTGAAAACACTCTTGAGCTATGGACATGGTGCGATTGCTGTAGAAGATGTGTTGGTAGAAGCCGCCGGAAATCCGAACGGACTCGAAGCGCTTGAGCTCCTCTTAACGACAGACCATATCCCGATCACCGAGGCAATGCTAGTGAAAGCAGCACAGGGTATACAGGCAAAGAAACACCTAGCCTTACTCTTGGGCAGAGGCGGCCAGATTACCGAGAACGTGTTAGTTGCAGCGGCCAGTAACTGGTCTAGAATGGGTGCACTGGAATTGCTCTTGGGTTTTGACAATACCGTTTCTGTCACCGAAGACGTATTTGTGGCGGCTACAGGTAACCCTATTGGTAAGGAAATGCTGGTATTCCTGCTTAGAAACGGGCACAAAATCAACGTCACTCAAGCGATGCTACTGGCGGCTGCTGGGAATTCCGATGACGGGGAGGTTTTGAAATTTCTGTTGAGCATCGATGATAAAGTTGTGATCACCGAGCCAGTCCTTTTAGAAGCAGTAAAAACAGTACGAACCGAGACCTTCGAGACCTCCATGGAACCTCTTCTGGCTAGAGGTAGCCAGGTAACTGAGGCGGTGATTGTTGCCGCAGCGGGGAAGGGTAATGGGAGTAAGGCACTGTTGGAAACCCTGATGAACAGCAATCCAAACATCAGAGTTACCGGAGAAATGATACTAAAGGCGGCAGGTAATAGGGATAGTGCAGAGGCTCTGGAGTTTCTTTTAAGCATTGATGACGCCGTTGCTATCACTGAGGAAATGCTACTACGGGCGGTACAGAACCCTCATGGTAATACTTACCTTGAACCACTGCTCAAGAGAGGTGGTTCTGTCACCGAAGCAGTGGTTATTGCCGCAGCGGGGAACCTGAGAGATATTGAAGCGCTAAAATATCTGTTGGCAAAAGAAAACACTACCCCTATCACCGAAGAAATTCTACTGGCAGCAGTGGAAGCGAGCGGAAATCTAGGAAAGAAAGCTTTTGATTTATTGCTACAAGATGTTGCCCTACCCATTGATGAAGACGTTATGTTGGCAAATGAGGGAGGATCAGCGGCAGCATTTGAATTCTTACTCAAAAATACTCATACCACCCTGATAACCGAGGCAATATTAGTGAGGGCGGCATGGAGTAAGCAATGGCGCAAAGTTTTCGAGTTACTATTGGACATAAACAATACAATCCCTATCACCGAACCAGTTCTAGCAGCCGCAGCGGAGAATACCAGAGGTGTACTCGAATTTTTGTTCAACAAAGCACAAACACCTCCGCCCATCACCGAGATGATCTTGTTGGGGGCGGCATGTAGTTGGGCGGGGAAAGAAGCACTAGAGTTTCTACACAGTGTTAAAAACTCCAGCAAATATACCGAGACCGTCCTAGTGGGAGCTGCATGGAATCCGAGAGGGAAGGAAATTCTAGAGTTTCTCTTAGAAAAAGGAGGTGAAGTTACAGAGACGGTAATGGTAGCAGCAGCATTGGGTCCTCACGGCAAAGAGAGCCTTAGAATTCTATTAGAGCGAGGGGGGCAGATAACGGAGAGAGTGATGATGGCAGCAGCATGGAATCCGGGGCTACACAAACGAGTAACAACACCCCTAGAGTTCCTCTTATCGAACGATGGCAAGATCAGCGAGTGGGTGATGTTTTCAGCAGCATTGAATCCCCGAGGAAAAGAAAATCTCGAATTTCTCAAGAGTAGGGGTTTCCAAGCGACTGGTAGAGTAATAGGTGTTGTAGACAGCAACCCAAGCGAGGTGGAAAGTGTCATGTTCCTGCTGAGCATTTTTGATGAGGTTATGAGAAAAGTACTTCTGGGGGTAGCCAGTGAATTCCGGTGGCCACGAGAAGAAGCGGTTGGAAGGTTATTGTCTTCACACTTTGGCAAAAGGGTTGCAGTGGTGATGCTCAAGGCTGCAGTAGGAAATGAACCACATGGCCTGTATAACTACGTGCCAGCACAACTACAGGTTCCACCAAATTTGCTCACTGGTACTGACGAAGTTTTGGCTGTGGGTGAGACCTCCGAGATATCTACAGATATCCATATATACGAGAAACCCATTGCACTGCGACGCGAGACGAAGGATACTACTGGCATTGGTTCAGAGACGCAGGTAGTAATCAAATTAGATGAGAGTGCCCCGGGAGCTTTAGCCATGAGTACTCTAGCTTTGGGGAACGGATATGGTAAGTTCAGCATATCATATTCCTCTTGCCTAGAAACCACAGAAACAATGCTAAAGTGCCTACTGGAGGTCCTTCAGCTGGAGAACCAAAATACCAACGTAAAACAAATACTAGATACCTTCGTTCACCATTTTTAATTTGCTCCACATTACTTCTTTTTGCGCTGGTCATTCACTATGCTACTTCCGGAGCAATAGAGGGTCTTGGATTTTGCTCATCGATAGACATGATCTTAGCATATATGCGTTAGGCAAGGTATGTCCTTCTACTCATATCTCAGGCGGCTTTGGTGCTAAGACCCCGCCTAAATTAGAGTGTTGAAACAGACTCATTCTATCTCATGCTACATATTGGGAAGACTAATCTTGGCAGGGGTTATTCTTAGTTAGGGATATTTAGGGATATTTTTATTCAGGCAGTTACTGGGGGGTGGTTTCAATTTGGCGTTTTTGTAATCTCTCTCTAATCTTTTCGTTCTTACCTGAAAGAATATCAATCGAAACCTTGCCCAGGCTCGGGGTCTCCTACTTTGACTTTCTCGAGTGCAGACCTACAGCGATGGGGAGCTGCCTTGTCTCTGGTGTGACCTTGGTTTTCTTAGGCGGTAGCAGTAGCGATCAATATTGTTTGAATTTGGGTGCTATAGTTGATTCAGGGGCGAAGATGGTGTTTTGGGGGTGTTGTCCCTTGGCCTCCTCTCAGGAGTATGTCGATCGAAGTTGTTAGGCTATCCTTCACTTGCTGTGGCTTTCGGGCTATCATCATCTGAATACCTACCTCTCCTCTCTCTTATGCGATTATTCTCAAGCAATTTTTACAATTTCATTAAGCGCGATATATCAGAGTCCCAGGAATCTGCGCCGGGAGTGTTGGGAGAGTCCCTGCATGAGCGGGCCGACCCGCTGAGCCTCAACTTAGTTCCGACGTGAACCACCTCTGCTGACTCAGCGCCGATTAGCAGAGCCTCAGGAACAAGGTGAGAGCCTCATCGATCCCTGCATTTGTCACTCACTATAACTAGATAAATGTTACCCGGCGCATTACCCCTAGAAAGACATACCCCTAGGATCTTTCGCTCATCTAGACACCCCTTTCGTGCTATGAAGACGGACCTATGGGCAGTGGATAAATATACTGAATTTAGAAAGAACCCATCGAATATAAATAGCCTCCTTTCACACCATCGTGCTACATAAAATATCCCTGAAGAGGAGGTCCCTCAGTAATTGATATGGTATCGATAAGTAGCATAAAAATAAAAGTGGCTAGGGACAAATATTTCCCAAGATCCGGTACATAGCTAGAAGGAAATAGGAATAATAATAGAGAAAGGCGAAGATATACCAGAGAGCGACCAGAAAGACAATAGGAAAGAAAGAAAAATCCCAAAGCTAATAGAATTCCTCAACTTATAAAAGAGTAGCGCCACAATCTAAGACTCTTATAGCTAGCGGTGATATCAACTGACGGGGATAAATTAATACGGTTCGAAGGATTGAGAGTATAACAAGATGTTTTTGTAAAAAAAGTGAGTCAAGAGGGCGGAAGCGTTTCCTTGATTATGATTCAGCAAAATACACTATATAGAACTAGGGCTGTTTGCAAAACTCACTACTCTCCACGTGCTTTGGAAAAGGCTAATTCGCATGCTTCTTCCAAAATCCTTATAAGCTCGGGATTCCCATTTTGCTTGCCCTCCTCTAATGCTGTCAAGACATTATGCTCGGCTTTTGCAGCATTTACATCAGCGCCATTATCTAGCAAAAGCTTTACAATGTCGATATGACCATTCTTAGCGGCCACCTGTAAGGCTGTTCCGTCATACTTTGATGCTTTGACGTTCACATCCGCATTGTTGTCTAGCAATAATCTAACGATATCGATATGCCCACTCTTAGATGCTACTTGTAAGGCCGTATGCCCTAACCCGCGTGGTGTGGCATTTGGATCGGCCCCATTTTCCAATAGAAGCCTTGCAAGACTGGTATATCCATGCTCAGCAGCCGCCTCCAAAGCTATTCTACCATGGTTTGATGTTTTGGCGTTTACGTCGGCATTGTTGTGTAGTAATATTCTAGCGATGTCGGCATGTCCACCTTGAACTGCTGCTTGTAAGGCTGTCCGACCATCGTATTCTCCGGCTGCAGCATTCACATCGGCACCATTTTGTAATAACAATTTGACGATATCGATATGCCCGCCCTCAGATGCCGCTTGTAAAGCTGTCAAACCTCTTTGTGGTGCAGCAGCATTCACGTAGGCATCTCTGCTCAATAGCAACTTGACAATCTCGATATGCCCGCCTCTGCATGCCGCTTGCAAGGCTGTTCGACCTCCGTTCTCCGGAGTAGCGTTTACATCGGCGCCGTTACCCAACAGTAGCTTCACAATCTCCATATGACCACCCCCTGCTGCCGCTTGTAGAGGAGTTACACCTCTGCTTCCTGCCGGAGAATCATTTACGTTGGCCTTTTTGTCTAGCAAAAACTTGACGATGTTGGTATGTCCACCCTCAGCTGCTGCTTGCAAAGCGGTTCGACAATGGTTAGATTCTGCTGGGGCGGCATTCACCTCGGCACCATTTTCCAATAGCAGTTTGACAATGTCAGCATACCCACCCCCAGTGGCCGCTTGCAAAGCTGTCCGACCTCCGGCTCTTGACAAGGGGGAATTCACATCGGCATCATTGTCTAGGAGTAGCTTGACAATACCGATATGTCCTCCCTCAGCCGCTGCTTGTAGGGCTGTTCGGCCATTTAGGTCTGATGCAGGACTATGCACATCGGCGTTATTGTCTAGAAGAAGTCTGGTTATATCGATATGCCCACTTTTAGCCGCCGCGTCTAAAGCTGTTCCGCCGGACCATTGTGGTTTAGTGTTCACTTCGGCTTTATTTTGCAATAGAAGTCTGACGATATCGATATGTCCACGCTCAGCCGCCGCTCGCAATGCTGTATGACTATGGATACTGTTTATACCAGCATTCACATTGACCTTGTTTTCTAATAGCAGCTTGACGATATCGATATGCCCACCTTCAGCTGCCAGCTGCAAGGGTGTTGAAGTATCGTGACCGGGCTCAGTATCCAAGTCTGCATTGTTTTCTAATAATAACTTGACAGTCTCAATATGCCCTCCTTCTGCTGCTGCTTGCAACGCTGTTCGACCTCCGGGGCCTTCTTTCTCATCTACTCTAGCGCCTTTCTCCAAAAATAGCTTGACGATGTCGGTATGCCCACCCCCAGCGGCTGCTTGCAAGGCGGTCCGGCCTGTGTATCTTGACATAGCAGCATTGTCATCGGCACCGTTGTCTAACAGTAGCTTGACGATTTCGATATTGCCTCCCTCAGCGGCAGCTTGCAAGGCTGTCCGACCATCGTACTCAGCTGTTGTGATGTTTACGTGTGCACCATTGTCTAATAGAAGATTGACGATATCCAAATACCCACCCCCGGCAGCCGCTTGTAGGGCCGTTCGACCTGCTTTATTTGACGCAGCAGCATTGACCTCGGCACCATTATTCAATAGCAACTGAACGATGTCGATATGCCCCCCCTCAGCCGCTGCCTGCAAAGATGTCCGGCAATTGTCGTATGTTGTCACGGGGGTATTCACAGTGGCACTGTTATCTAACAGGAGCTTGACGATTTCGATATACCCACTCCCTGCCGCCGCTTGCAAAGCTGTTCGACCTGCGTGTGTTGATGCAGCAGAGTTAACTTCGACACCACGTTTCAACAGTAGTTTGACGGTGTCGATATGCCCTCCCTCAGCTGCCGCTTGCAGTGCTGTACGACCTGCACGTCTTGACGGAACACCATGTATATCTGCTTTTTTTTCTAACAGTAGCTTGACAATCTCGATATGTCCACCCCCAGCCGCCGCCTGCAATGCTGTTCGGCCGTTGCGTCTTGCCGGGGCAGCATGTACATTTGCATTGTTGCTCAACAATAGCTTGACGATTTCGATATAACCACCTCCAGCTGCCGCCTGTAGGGCTGTTCTACCTGCATCTTTTGAGGCAGCAGCATTCACATCGGCATTGTTCTCCAGTATTAGCTTGACGATGTCGATATGCCCTCCCCCAGCAGCTGCTTGCAACGGCGTAAAGCCATTATTGATGCCTAATCTAGCATTTATGTCGACTTCGGTGCTCAGGAATGCTTTCACCATATCGATGCGTTCCGACTTGAGAGCTCTTTGAAACGCCGCTTGATATTCAGTACTTGCGCTAGTGTCGCTCTGGTTCTGCAGGAGTAACGTTACTGTATCGATGTTCCCCGCTTTGGATACCCATTGTAGCACTGTTTGACCATCGATCCGAGCATCGAAATGCACCTTGGTACGCACGAGTAGCTTTATTGTATCGAGTTGGCCAGCATCGACTGCTGCTTGGAATAATTGCCCTTTGGTTAAGCTGTCTAAGGTTCCTGAGTCTAAGCCGTGACTGGGGGATTCGAGAAGTCTCAAAAGAGCAGCGTTATAGCCCTTCGCTGCGGCCTGTACAAGTAATGATGGGACTATCTCCTTTGCTGAGGCTGGCAAGAATCGCATTATATCGGCTTTACCGATTTGTCTCAAAACTATATTCTCTCTACCCTTGAGATCAAGCCCCACCCCGAGATGCGAGAATTCGTCCTTCAAGTTTTCGTACCAATCGATCGTATCTGAGCCTCTTCTGAGCCATGAATTCTTCAGAGCGATAGTGGCAGTAGGCCTGTCTTCTGGACTTGGAGTCAAAAGTTCCTTGATGAAAGAAATCCCTTCCCCGCCCACCTGGGACGCCTGCAGAGTTCCGACCGGAAATTCCATCATGCCGTTACAATATGCGTAAAGGGAGGACATGTCAATTTCCTGTTCCGGAGGTGGTCCCGAGGGTATGTCTAAACCTGATTCCGAGTCATAATCAGACTCGTCGCCTGAGTTGGCGAAAGGTGTTTGAGAGGTCAAGAGCTTGTGCACCAGAGATCCTAATGACCAGATATCTAAGGCGTGGACAAGAAATCTCCGAGTCCGAGGGAGCACGCCAAGTAGTTCGGGGGCAATATAGCCGTCTGTCCCACACCTAGTCCGCAAGATGGTGTTTTTTGTTCGTTTTGCTATCCCAAAGTCGGCAATTTTGACCCAGATCGGGTCCGGAGAAGCAATGAGGACATTCTGTAATCGCTTTAGAGATGATAGAGTTTCAAGGACAGGAGTCTAACCTGAGGTTTCAGATCACGATGGCAAATCCCTTTCTTATGGAGGACCTCGAGCCCCTCCAGAATCTGTCTAGTAATTTCTTTGGCGTCCTCCTTTGCCTTTGGGCTTCGGAGCATGTATTCACCCAAATCACCAAACTCGATATACTCCATTGCTAGAAATATCAACTCTGGGCTTTCGTACCAACCAAAGAACTTTACAAAAAGATAATCATACTATATATATATTGTTAGCGTTTTATCTTCATCTACTAGAAAGATAAAAACCTGAGACTTACGTCTTTCAATTTGATTAAAGCTAGGAGCTCCTGAGAGAAACCCGTTTTTGGCAAGGTGCCCCGGGGCAGTGCTTTGACAGCTCTCAGCTGGCTTTTCCCTCTTTCTTTCTGAAGCCAAACACTTCCAAAAGCTCCATCACCAATTCTCTTCCCCTGTTTCCATGTTGATTCATTCCAGAGTCTAGTGGAAAGCTCCCATTTATGTATTTTATGCACTACATAGCCGTCGTGGAATTCTGTTTCTAGCTTGTAGTCGTTAAATTCCGGAACCGATACCACAACAGCACTCTCTGTTTGCAGCTCAGATTCCACACTCTGTGGAGCCTGCGGTTTTGCTGAAGTTATCGGCGGCTGTATAAAAATACTGTCTACATACTCTGGTGCTGAGCTGTCTATCTGTGGGGGCTGTGAGGACATAGCAATATATCCATTTTCTCGGCTAACGGGTCTCCCCGTACCATTTTCCAACGGAGAGGACGGCGATCCAGAAACGAAATCGTGTGCAGTGAACCCTTCCAATGAGGATTTCGTCTTGGCCTTTCCCGGATACTCGTCTACCGAGTCCACCATTGGAATTTGCCCAGGTTGATAGCTATAATCATCCCAATCACTCCAGTCACTAACTGTTTCCTTCGTGCCACCCTCCAGTTGGGGGGGTGATATGTCGGGTACGGAATCGCGAGCAATAAAAGCCTCAGGCAAGAGTGGGGCTACACCTATCTGCAGTGAAGCATCTGTAGTGAGTCCCCCTAGGCGGCCGCCTGCCAGCTCTTCAAGTGTCAATTCTGCGACAGGTCCAGAACCGCGAGAGGCTGGGTCATCCAATGAGTAAGAACTCACGCCTACCCGTGGTGAGGATTCTGCGTCGAGTTGGTTTAAGGAGGTTGTAGTGTAGCTGCCCTCCACGCCACCGGTATCATGATCTGATGGAGGACGTAATTTAAAGGCGGGGTTCAAGGCACTGTCGTCTTCCGGTGGGGGAAGAGAAACATCTGCTGGTGGTAGAGACCCCGCACCGAGTTGGGGCGGGCAGTTCTCTGCGGGCTCGGCTAGCGGTAATGACGTTGGTTGGCCGCAATCTGTCCTCTCTTGTGGTGGTTTGTTTGCTGGGTCTCTAGGCGGCGATGTAATGGAGGTAGCAACATTTGTTTTGTTCTCGGGACCTCTGGGATGAGGAGAGAGTAATCTCTTGAACTTGCCCAAGAATTTCGGCGGGCGGATATCTTCTTCTTCCTGGGGACTTGCTTTATTTCGTGGACGAGGAGACAATAACCTCCGGATTCTGCCTACAAAGCGATGCGCCCCCTCTGCCTTCGTCTCAGCGTCGTGGGGCTGCCGCCCCCTCACTTCATCGTTCATATTACTACTCGCGACTGCCGCGCGACGAGTATACAGTGGTGGTTGAGGAGTATCGCGAATTTCCTTAGCTGTTGGTTTAGAATTGGTGAGATTTCTCAGTCACAGCTGCGTAGTTCACGGATTGCTCTCAATAATGGTTTATACTCCAGGCAGAAAGGTGTTTAGGCTCAGGGCTGAGTTGGACTTCTTTGCTAAACCGCGTCTTCTACCACACATCCAAGGGTTTCAAGCCATCAGAGACATTTCGGTGAACTGGATGAACAGCGCCCAGTCATTCACAGATCCTCGCGGCAGACTTACTCGAAAGAAGGCGCCGGTGCAGAGTTAGTCGCCGAGGTCGCTTATGAGTTATAATAAATAATAGAAAAAGCAGTTACGGTCACCCACAGCTAGGTTCTACGGTATGGAGACATAACTGAACCCCTGTTTGCTGTCACCGAGTGGCCGCGCAGTGCAGGTCTAAGGCATTAGCCGTGTGGATACCTAATGTCTCTTAGCACCGAGTGACCAGTCATGTTCTTATTCCGCGTGTACCCCGAATCTACAGAAGTGGAAATAATAGCTTGTTGACTGCCTTATTTGGAGGTACCCCGGAGGTGGTGGGCCTGAATGCAGTACCTGAGCTACACGGTTACACACAATACATTAACTACCGCTCATATCAAACTAACCCCACTACATGTACACAATCACCAATAGAAAATATATCAATTTTAATAAATAAATAAATATAAATAAAACCCCTACAGCACAGTATTCCTTTTAAAGTGCCCCCAAGCACCACCCCTAACTAAGATAAATCCGGTAACCCCCCCCACAGCAAGAACCCCCAACCCAAACGTAGTACTATCCAAGCTCAAAACCAAAAGATATACCAAAAAAGACCGCCTCTGAACTAGGTTTACCATAACCCATTGCCCTCTTCTACGACAGGCACAACCATTTCCTGGATCTCTAGATTCCTCTGATGCTTGCTACCCTCACTATGGCTACGTCTCCATGCTATGTGAGTCGTAACCTCACAAAGCGTACACTCCCACGCACGGGTTTTATGAATTCTCACAACATTGACCTTCGTCGTCTTAATATCCTTCTCACAGATCTCGCAGTAGAACGTCGCTGGATCACCCTGGGTAATCTCCTGAGCGGCCGTCGGAGAAAATCGAGATCTCATCGTGTCGATATCGGGAGCCACACGTAAGACTTCGCGGGTTAGAGCTACAATATTCCCGTTCGTCCTTCTAGCCTGCAACCCCTGGTTCCATATGTGCTGACTTCCAGCTTCGTGTGTTTCTTTCTTCGTATGATATATCATCTTCATGCAGACATAGCATTCCCATATTGGCTGCTGATGCCTAGCTATGGATACCGGGGTCGGTTTAAAATTCACATAACAGATCTCGCAGTAGGACCTTCCGGGTTTTTCCGAGCGTTTCTGTGGCGCTCTGGTAGCTACTAGGGTGGTTGGGGCCGGATTATCATGCTCGGTATATAGTGGGCCAATCGGGGAAACATTCCCCTCCTCTCCGAGAGACCCCACCCCCGCCCCTCTAGATTCTGCCGTCGGTAGATGGTAATAGGGTACCTCTGTGGCTGGAGGCGCAGCAATATCAGAAGCCACATCTACAGTAGAAGGGCCCGCTGGAGTCCCATGGGATACTACTTCGGGATTTTGGTATTCTGGAGCCCCCATGAAGCTCTGCTCCACTTTGCTACCCTGCATCTTCTCCAGAGCCTCCTTCTTCCAGACATGCCTCGGTGTAGATTCATGTCTACTTCTTGGTCCCTTTATCTCTTTATTACAGATGTTGCAATAGAACATTCTTGGCTCCATCTGCAGGTTTCTTGGTGTTGTAAAGCCTGCCGATATGGTGGGGGCCGAAGTGCCATATCCACTATACGTCGGGAGGTCCTCTCCAACCCCTATCTTCATTTCTCTAGGCTCTATAGCTGGTAGCGGATTATCAGGTAACCTATGAATAGTAGCTGCGGGTATCATTGTAGATGTCTCCTCGGGGTCTCGATATGTTTGAATCAGAGTGTTCTCTTCCCTATGGGCCTGTATCTTCTTTTCCCTCAGCTTCCGCTTATGTTTGGCTCCAGCTATATGACTCCTTTTATCAGATACATGCAACATCTTCTCGCAAACCTTACACTCCCACCCCGGCGTACTATGTCTCCAAGAACCCTGTTTAGCCACTCGGATCTTCCCACCACAGATCCCACAGACCTGCACTCCAACACCCCCCGTCGCCACAGCCTCCCCCATCTCCACCACCTCCTCCTCCTGTCTATCTCTCACCTTCTGCTCACCTTCCACTTTCAGTCCCCTATCCCTCATTATTGAGGTCTGTACAACCACACTCTTGGGGGGTGTTTCTACCCTCATCCTCTCCTGATGCTCTGCTCCCCCAATATGCGCACCTATCCAGTCCGCATGCGTCGTGACCTCACAAACTACACACTCCCATCCGCGACTACGGTGCAATTGCTCCACCGCTTTCTCGACCTCCCGCTTGCATACACGGCAATAAATCATCCCCTCCGGAACCTCGGGCTCCACGTCTATCTGTAACAGTCTATTATCGTGTCTTTGCCCGGACGTTTGTGTTGGCTCTAAGAGGGGTTCCGGAAGTGTCTGTGAATCACGGTGCCGAGAAAGATGCTCGTCTTGCCAGTCGATGTGGGTTTTTTCCATGCAGATGGTACATTCCCATATGCCGCTGTGATGGAGATGTTGGAACGGCGGTGGGTAGGTGCTGCTGCAGATATCACAGTAGTATGTTTCAGTACTTGCAGGGGTGTTTGTGGTAGGTGATTGTAATTCTAATAGGTTTTCTGGTGAAGGGGGAGCTGGGGTTTCGATTGGGATTGCGGGTGGTGGAGGTGGTAGAGTTGTAGTTGGAGGAGCTAAGGATTCGGTACTCGGCGGAGAAGAGGGTAGAACAACATCGACAGTAGGCTCTGACATGGGAACCGCACCAGTAGGCAAACCCGAGTTTAAACCCTTGCTATGAAGGTTCTTCGCGTGTGGTCTCCCGGCTAGGTGCCCACCCTGATAGAAAATATGCATCGTCTGTTCACAAACCGTACACGTCCACATCCACGACTCCGGTACTGTCTGCTCCGTCGTGCTCTGGTGTTGATGCTTCCTAAGCTGCTTGATGTGGGGCTTACTCCTGAGGTGGTCTGTGCGAGCGAAGATGTTAACCTCCTTATCGCAGACTGTGCATATCCATGTCATAGACACAGGAGGAGGAGGAGGTGGTTCAGTGTTTGTGTTAAGTTTTGGTTCCTCCTGTTTCACAACTGGGGGCTCTTTGACCGTGCATTCTCCGTGCGTGCATATTGCTGGTTAGATGAGCTTCCCTAGCAGATAGATCCAATTCCTCGTCACAGGTAATACAATACCATACAAAATCGCGAGATGAATAGCGAACAGTGGTGGTGGCGTTTCGTGGATCCATGATGGAGTTAAAGCGCTACTCATGCGGCGTGGTAGTTGTGCTGAGTCTAGATCCTTTTAGGTATTTATACACAATGCAGGTTCGTTGTGGGGTGGGACGCCTGAATATCTTGGGGGGCCTGAATATGTGAGATCGAAGTTCTTCTAGAATGTATATAGAATAACCCTAGCCCTGGCGTACGACTAATAAGATTAGTCTTATCTCTACTGTTTCTTACTACATATGGTAATACCTGATTACAGCTAACCTCGCTTAAAGACCTGGTATACGACCGAGGAAACCCTTTAAATTACACACGAATAGCCACCCTGGGATCCTGTGGCTTTCATATTGAACGAGCACTTAGGTTGTTAGTATTGGCGTCACTGAATGTCACTCGGATATTGATTCTGCTAGTCATGGGTCCTCACTCGTGGCTTGGCACAGGTGCGTCGCTTAACTAGTCAGTTACACAGTCGCAGGCCAAGAGTATAAGAAGGGGTCCGGGGTTATTAGAAAATAGTATGGCAGGTTATGGGTAATGGTTTATATTCCGGTATTACTATAGTCTAGTCACCTATCTTATCTCTCTGTACTCCTGACTACCTACCCTATGTTGTCCTGGCCCGTTACCTCCTCTATGTCTAATTCGGCGGTATAGATTAAGTTTCGCTAGATTCAATATATTTGATTTTTTAATTATCTGCTTAACCCATAATCATGCTTGACATAATGGCCGCCGAAAGAATAAAAAACAGTACTATTCCTTTGTGGCAGATCTCCAGGATCTTATCAGATCTAACATGGCCTTGGCGTCGCAACAACTTTTCTCGCCCGCGTATCACCATGACCAAAGACGACCACCTTTTTCAACAACTCTAACAGCCATAAAACACAACAAACATAAGATATTTCGTACGGGAGTCACTAGAACTACTCTCTGAGTCAAGGCGGTACGACTGGCCGGTTTAAAATTCACGGAATCGCCCATAAGAGTACTAAAATCAAGATCTTGTTCATATGAGGAGGAAAATGTTGGAAGCCTATGGTTAACCTGTTGATTATGCTCCAAATGATAGGTTCTAGATACTCGCTAGCAAAGCGAAATTATTTTCTTACATCCTTTGTTGGATAGAAGTTTTTTGATCATGGTACGCTAGTGGTTAGGGGTATCCGTACAACTAATAATCCCCTGAATAGGAAATATGTAGTACCGTATTACCTCGCCACCACCTATGTTTAAACTCCTCTCCCAAAGTCCTTTAGGCTGTCTCTAGTCCTATTAAAAATAGATCAGGATAATAGCATTACGATCAGATAGCTACTATCCTTTTGATAGGAAGTAGCGGTGACGCCTGCATAGCTAATCTTTTGAGGTTATATGGTACTCAGGTATGAATGAATGAATTAATCATAAATATAAGTCTCACAAAAGTGTAATTTTAGTTAAGGTATGGTATTGTAATAACAGCATCCAAATGTTCTTTGTATTTCCGGTTTGGGGGTCGGTTATTTTATTCCCTAACGATACGTTTACTTGTACGCAGTGAAATAACTGGTAGTAATAGCGTATTAGTGGACAATAACCTCCCCACAGTACATTAAAGTTCTGCCTAATAATACAGTGCTTAGCCACTCTATTAGCTGAACCACTCTGTAAGAGTTGGTCAATTCATATCACGTGACTGATAGGATCAGGGTTAGGGACTCCCCTGTCCTCTACACGGACAAGTGTGGGGAGGCTCTTTTTTTATCTGTATTTATTTCTCTCATTAAGTGTAGGAAAGCTAACAAGTGGGATACCAACTTGATCTCAAATCTAAAGCTCAGCTACCTTTAAAATTGTATTAGAGTAGTATAGAGTAAGTATTATATCTAGTATATAAGAATTAAGAGAATAATGTTTCCTAATAATTGAGCGATGTAACAAGACATCCGAGAAATAAACAAATAAACAAAAGGCCAGCTCATGCGGCGCGTACTACTTTCGAAACTACCCTGGATCCTATACTACCGCCACTAAAACCAGTTAAAAAAGGCCCCATCTTCCTAATCTCACCGTGACTCAAATGTAGTACTACCAAACCACTCATCCAGAACCATCCTCCTGTTCCTTGAGTGAAACTACCGTTTCCTTCTGGAGCTCACTATTCTTCCTATGCTTATCACCCTTTATGTGCTTATCCTTCCACGCGATATGTATCGCTATATCACAGACCGTACACAACCATGCCGGAGTCTTATGAATCTTCATAGCACCCTTCGCCGTTTTAAAATTCTTCCGACAGAGCTCGCAGTAGAACTTTCCCGGAGGAGCCGAAGGGGCGCTGCTTGACGGAGCGGGTTCGGATTCAGGGGCTGTAATGCTGTCGGCCGCCGGGCACCCCTTGTAGCGGCCTCTGGGTTTTATAGCTCCATTCCCCTTTTTGCGAAGCTTCAGATTCAGCATGTGCGAAAAGTCAGTTTCGTGTACTTCTTTCTCTATATGATAGATCATCTTCGCGCAGACATGACATTCCCATAATGGCTTATTGTGCTTCGCTATAGCTTCTGGAGTTGGTCTGAAGTTCACGCCGCAGGCCTCACAGTAGGAAACCCCCGGATTTTTCGATCGTTTCTGCGGCGCTTTGGTGGATATTGTGGTAGGAGGGGGAGGACCTGAGATATCATGCCCACTACACGCCTGGGAAGCCGAGGCGACAGGAATGCCTTGTTCCGACTCACTAGACTTCTCCGACTCTACTTTCACCTCTCTAGATCCCATCTCCGCTCCTTTAGCCGCCGTCGGTAGAGGGTCGTGGGGTAATTCATGCGTTGTAACCGGGGGTACCATAGCTAAGGTAGGGGTTCTACGAGTTTCTTCGGGGGTGGCTGGAGTCATAGTAGTGGTATTCATTGCCCTCCTATACTGTATCTCCTTGTTTCGCTTGTGCTCGGCTTCGGCTTCGTGTTTCCCTCTCTTCGTATGATATATCATCTTCACACAGACATAACATTCCCATAATGGCCGTCGGTGTTTGGCTATAGACTGTTGTGTTGGTATAAAGTTCATACCACAAGCCTCGCAGTAGGACACTCCCTCGTTTGTCGATCGTTCCTCCGGTGCTCTAAGGGCGATTGTGGTAGTAGAGGCCGGAATATCATGCCCGTCTACCGCTGCCCTGCGAGCCTGTGCCTCCTCCAGCTCTTTTAGCCTGTGGAAATGTTTAAATCCAGCTATGTGGCCCCGCATATCCGGCATATGCATCACCTTCTCACAGACCTTACACTCCCAAGCTTGTGTCTGATGCTTTCTATCACCCTTCTTATCTCCTTTAAGCTTAAAACCACAGGCCCCACATCGCGATAATTTGACCACGGTAGGAGCTGGGGTATGCTGCTCAATATATGGTGGAATATCCTCCATCTCCACTTCACCAGACCCCTCCTCTCTAGACCCTACATCTTCCTTTACCTGCATTGTTTCGTTCTCTAGAACTCCACTCTGAGAAGTATCCTCCATTTTTATCTCCGGAACCACAGCCCCTGCGGGATATTTCGAGAGTTGGTTGTTATTACGTTTCTGTATCTTTGCGGCGTGTGTTGGTTCCGAGAACATAGTCTCGCCGTTTCCGAGGTGCCATTCAACGTGTTGTTCGTACCATTCGATATGAACTTGTTCACAGCAGATGATACATTTCTGACCAGTGCTGCGATGGAGATCTTTGAGTGCGATGGGGCAGGTTGTGTTGCAGACGTTACAGTAGTAGGTTTCTGTGGTTGTCGGGTATGGTGCTAAGCTTTCATACGAGGCGGTGTGTAGTAGGCCGGCATCGTGAGGGGATTGATTATTAGGAATAGCGGCCAGAGGAGAAGGAGATTTGGTACCGGCGGTGCCAGTATGATGTTCTGATGCTAGGTCTATAGATACTTCGTCTAAACCCCTTTTACGGGGAACCACCACGTGGGGTTTCTCAGCTGGATGTTCGCCCTGCATCGTCTGCTCTTATAACGTACACGTAACTGGGATAGTAACTCTCTTCTGCTGTTTTCTGGACTGCTTGATGTAGGGTTGACTCTCGGGGTGGCCAGAGTGTTGACTTTCTTATCGTAGGTCTATGTCATCGACGAGGTTGTGTTGCTCTCCCCTGACGATCTGAAACCCGCTATCCGTGCGTTGTAACGAGTCACTAAATATCACTCGACTATCTGAGACCCACAGGGTGTTCGCAATAATGAATGTATAAATACATGGAGCCTTTTGGAGTGTTTGAAATAGCTACATAACTAAACATAACGTTTAGCTAAAATAGGTATTCTTAAGGCTCTCCATGAGAAGGCTTGACAAGTACGGAGGCATATAAAAGGTGTAGCGCCCTAATGCTACCAAGCCCTGATCGGTATGATAGGCTGCATATGAGCTGTACAAGCCCCCTTACCATCCATCTCTTGTCTTTTCGACATGAGATATCAGTGAAGTTTGTATAATTTTCTGTAGAAAACCCTTAATAAACATATCATCCCCTTTGGCTCGGCCACTACCCCTAATCCTATGTCTATACCACATGACTCTACAATATTCAGTCCAACAAAATAAAAGCAAATAAACAGTAACAGCGTAACAACCGATAGTGAAAAAACGGAAACAGCCCCAAACGCAGACACCCGTCACTGGTATCGCTGTGCCGTTAACTGGCCCAAGAATCTCAAAGCATTCGCCCTGTAATTGTCCGGATTGCAACAGACAATTACCGCGTTTAAGGGGATCTGTAGCGCGCAAATGTACTCGTCGTTGAATGTGCTGCGGGAGCAGCGCCCCGGGGGAAGAACACGGTAGTGGTCCATCGCGGTATGCATCTCCCAGATAGTCGAGTGGTTTGCTACGAGGAGGGCTGCTGTGTCGATCAAGGCCACCATAATATTAGCACGATTTACAGATCTCCTGATGGCGACTTGCCAGTCCGCGCCGTTGGGAGTAGATGTCATCGAGATAAATGGTGTTCCAGCTCTACTCTTCCAATTGGCGTGGAGCTCGACCATTGAACGGAATTCGAGTGCTGTACATGGCATGTACGGACTTCCTGAAGTAAAGCCCCCCGCATGGAACTGACTGACTGAGCTGTTATCGTATACTCGGTATAAAATTGGTGATATATGTCCTAGCGATAAGATGGGGTCAGGGAATGGCCTATCAGGATATTTGTCAACGCCTGCTACTTTATTTTTCCTACCCAGGGTACAAAGGGTGTAGGTCCATTACCTCGTAATATCTCGTACCCAGACAAACTGGTCCAGCCATGGTTGCTGCTGATACTGCTGTGTGTACATTTGCCCTCCTAACCAAAATGTACCTGTTCGTTGCTGCGGGAAGTGGTGTTGGTAGTATAAGTGGTGGTAGTGCTGGTACATCTGTTCAAGTAACCACGTACCCCTCAATGGTGGATTTTTCTGTAATGCTGAATCCTGAGCAATCTCTAGCCCAGCCATCTGCTCCTCTTGGTAGTGTTGTTGCAATAACTCAGGGTCTCCTTGCATTTGTGAGTTTAGTATCACAGGCCCTCCATACTCCAACCCTACAACGCCCTCCCCACCAGCCTCCATTTCTCTACCCGTCTCTTGACTGACACACACTTCTTCTCTTACATTCGATGTTTGATTGATAGGAACCTCTTGGTTGATCACCACATCCCCACCGACCCTGTATTCTTGAGTAATTTCTGCTGCACGAATTCCCTCATATACACGAGCCTCCGCTTCTTCACCAATGTCCTCCATTTCATTTACCCCTGCTGCTTCATAGGCCACCTCTTCCTGACAGACAATCCCTTCGTCATAGGAAATCTCTTCTTGATAGTCCATTTCTTTATAGGCTGCCTCTTCTTGATTGACTGTCTCTTCTTCATTGACTGCCTCTTGATAGACTGCCTCCTCTTGATAGACCACCTCAGCCTCAACGTTTTCTGTTTCTTGTACTCTCTCCTCTCCACTGACCTCATCCTCTTCAAAGACCACCTCTTGATTGAATGCCTCTTCTTGATAGACCGCTTCTTCTTGACAGACTGCCTCTGCATGGTCCTTTGATTCTTCTCCGACACCCTCCTCTTCATTGGCCTCACTCTCTTTACAGACCACCACTTCTCCACAGGCCTCCTCCTTTTCATAGATCACCTCCATAGTGGCATTTTCTCCTCTTCCGACTCTCTCCCCTCCATTGGCCTCATTCTCTTCACAGAATGCCTCCTGACCGCCTATCCTCTCTACTTCACCCTCCCCCGTATTTTCACAAACCCTCGTTTCTGCACTAGCTTTTTCCTTCATACCTTCCTCTTCTTTAACAACTTCCTCTTCTGTATTGGTTTCTACCGCTTTAATGACCACATCTTCTTCAAATTTCGTTGGCTTCCGCTCCTTCGCAGGCTTTGGGTTTCTCTTCCTCTTCTTCCTCTTCCCTTCTTCACCCCCTGACAGCGCCGCCTCTACTAGAGCCGGTGGCTCGAGTAGCTCGGAACTTGTCTGCGATGGAGGGTGCTCAAGAGTTCGTTGTTGAGGCTCCTTAAGCCCATTTTCCCCTTCATCTTGCTCATCTAGGTTGGATCCAATTAGTATTTTTACCGGAATAATGGGTGGCTCAGACAGACCCGGTTCCCCCGGTAATTCCAAGTCTAACGGTATCCCGGATTGAAACTCTCCACCTTCGTCATATTGCACCCTCGAAATTATCTTCACTCGCGGGATCGTTGGTGAGAAAAGTTCCAGTTCTCCTTGGAGTCTCAAATCTTGCAACCGCCGTAGCTGCGACTCCTCGTTTTCTTCGTCCTGACCCCATAGCTTCACCTGTGGAATTGATGGTCCAAACAGCTCCAGCTCTTCCCGAAATCTTAGGTCCTCCTGTATTTGTCGTTGGCGCTCCTCCGTCACCCACATAGTCCCATATCTCGCTTTCCTTTGACTTACCGACCGAAGTGCAGGTCGAGGTACCGGAAGCCAAAATAGCTCATTTTCACTCTGTAACCTGGCATCATGAAGCATCTGTATCTGCAGAATATCAGGATCCCCGCTCTGGTTTCCGTATGGCTGGGAGTCTTGGACGGTAATCGGTATTTTCACTTGCAAGATTGGCGAATCGAATAACTCTAGTTCTTCCTCCATCCTTTTATCCCCAAGTCTCTGTAACTCTAACTGCTCGCCCTGCCACTGTGCTCCGACATCACACTTTATCTTTGCGTAAGGATTTGGTGTTTTGAACAGCTCTAGTTTCTCCCGTAATCTAGAATTCTCAAGCACTTTTAATTGAGACTCTTGAACATCGTAATCCTCAAACTCCTTCCATAGCTTGACCCGTACTATTGGTGGCCCGAACAGTGAAACCTCCGCACGTAACCTTAAATCATCAAGCGTCCATGAGTTACTATCATCCAAATCATTCCCATTAATTACCTCTATCTCTCTCCAGCTCTCTTGATGCGAAACGGGCATATCCGGCAACCCCGCGGTACCTGGCCCGGGAAGCTCCTTGTGTGATATTTTCTCCTTTGATGCATCGTATAGTGCTTTTGACTGAGATCCTCGTTTTTTGTAGTACCATCGTCGTGATTTTTTATAATCCATTGTATTGTTGTTGTGTCTTTACCACGGACAGCCCACGGGGACAGCTATGTTGCATACTGGTTTTAAGGCCTCCCATGTATACGTAATAATATGCATGCGTGTCTTAATATCCGTCTACCCAATCCCCATCAAACGGTTGAATACGTCCATGCGTGTCATGCATAGTCTCGTGCCCAAATCCTACACGCAGCTTACCTCCGGTACTTACAATAGGTGTGGGACCCGTATCAAGTATTCGGGTAGTACACGATTAGGCAACAGGCGTTGCAACATCAGGGGGTACTCAACACCCACGCTCACAACATGACTTGGAAGAACATATAAAGCCTTGGGGTATTCCGATCAGTGAAACAGGAGAAATAGACAAGGGGAATCAGCTCATACATCCATAGTTGTCTCTTAGAGGGCCTTTAAATACTGCAATGATGAGCATACTTGACGGTGGCAGGTGACAGTAGCTCCTTTGAACGTTATTGCAGAGAGTGGATGCCTAACATTGACCCGATATTGAAAGTGTCAGGATAGTAAAATTTAACAATGAGTGAGGATAGTGTCTTTGATTTCTCAGTACATTAATCTTTCCCCAGGGTTGGACCTGGGTAAACTTCGGGAATAGGAAAGTTGTATAGGTGTGCAACCCGAAGGGTGTGGCACAGTAACCCTCAAGCTATTTCTAAGTAGTAGCCTATATTGGGAATAGATTAATATCTAGGGGATTTCCAGCATATCACCACAGGATATGACATATTTGGGTTGGGTTGGGTTGGCGCAAAGATATGGGGCTCAAAGTTAAGCTTTGCGACCGCTCGCTAGGACGGGAGCTCTGCCGAGGCATCTACCACCAGGGTTGGTATTGTGGCAGTTTTCCCGGTCTCCGGAACTCGCTGGTTCTAGGTAGCGGGGTATAAACCATGGCCAACCCTAACCCACGGCACCCCCGGAACCCAAGATATTAGCTAGATTATTGGTCTAAGAACCCTATATGGAACACCGTATGAATAACCGTATCTCCATAGTCTATATCCATCAATTCCCGTCACTCGGTGCACAAGCGGCTCACGTAAATACACGCCCAAGGAAACCTAGTCTACCCGGTGACTCCACCACAGCATATTTCTTAGCACCACATCTTGTTTTAATCCTCCCGTCCTTAAGTGTCTGTAGTCAGTAACTGTTTTACTATGGAAGATTACAGTACCCCTCAATCGCATACCTAGTCCTTAAGAGCAATATAGGAAGCTCCAATCTGGTACTGGGACTTTTCTGGCATCCCGTCCAAATGCCAGGTCATCTCAGTGGCCGTTATATCAGAGGTTGACGCTGAAAGTATTATTTGGCCGGGACTAACAGTCCTCGGGCTGGGTCTAAGAGTAAGCCAGATTTGATTTATTGCAATGATAACGCGAGGTGGTGCTTCAAAAGTGCCTGGACGGAATTTAACGCGCCCCTGCCTCTTGGGGTGGTAGGCTGACGAGGCAACAATGCTGCCCGAGGAAATCCCTGCCATATCTGCTGCGTAGGAAACCCACGATACACCGATAGTGTTCCAGCCATATTTCATGTTGAGGGTGAAGCCGGTCATAGTTATACCAGAGGGGTAGGCCATAAGCTGCCACTCTCGCAAAGGTTTTAGATCGAATTTATTGAGCCAAACAACGACCCGGGGTGGTGTGTCATATGAACTACCAAAAGAGATGTGCTTTTGGTTCAGGGTTGAAGGGGTAAAATCTTCACCTGTGTGAACCGTCCCGCACAGGACGTCAGATTGCCTGCTGTCAATCTCTAGCCAGCTGCAGGCAAAGTAATATGGACGCTCGCTACCCAACATCTTCATGCTAGCTTGATCGCTAGAAACCCAGGCACTAACTGAATTTTCAATACTATAATTGAGCGGTATCGAAGTGAATCCAATTGGGGGAGGTTGTTGCATGAGAACCCCACTTGTTGGATAGAAATACATATCGGTATGGCTATATGGCGGTATCGTATATGATATGTAGCTCTCATTTGAGTGGAATGTGCCAATGAGTGGAAGGCCGATAACACCACTCTTTAACTCCTGGTCTCCTGTGAATTTAGTCCTTAATATTTTAGGTGTTGGCTCTTCAGTATTGCTGCTGGAGTCTACAGCTATAGTGCTGCAAGATGTCGCTACTCCCTGTCCTGCCTTGTACTTGAGCTCCCTCAACTCGGACTTGAGAGCCTCAATTACACCACCCTGCGCTGAGATAGTTGATCGAAGCGCAGTCAACTCTGAATTGAGTGAGGTCTCTTTTGTCCGTCCTTCCTGATTCTTTTTGCTCTCCCAGGCAATACCAATCTGTAACGTCAGCAATAGTGGCCAATCCTTCTCTGTGGCTGCTTACATTAGATATCAAACGCTCAAAAACAAGTTCAGGCGCTGTGCTGGCGTATTTGAGGCTTTCGTAAAAGTCTAAGCAATAGTAAGAAACAAATTGTAGAGGGTGACTGATGGTGGTAGGATCAGAAGAGAGCAAACCTTTGTAACAGTGGACGAGATCGTCGCGGCTCATAAATGAACTAGCTACAAGATACGGAGCCGGGATATACTCGGAAGGCATATTTCTCTTTAGTTCCCCGAGCGATGTTATATCTGAGAGGTCCATGATAAAGAACAGTAGTAGCTCAATTACGTTTATGGGTAGTTTTGAATAGGCAGGATGCGACGGACCCCGCATTGAGGCATCCCACATACTCTGAGGACAAGGCCTTTGTAATGTATGATTGCCGTGCAGTAACTATTTTGATAACTCCTGGTCGGCTGAATCTAGCTATATGAATAGAATGGTAGATAGAGGAGAGAATGCCCGATAACTCTATGGGTTAGGGTTAAACTGAATCTAATCTTATCTTATCAAGCAGTATACAGTACACTTCCGTTATAAGAATACTCGTTATAAGAATAACCGCTCTATAAGAATATGGTATGCCAGTCCCATTTTCGGTTTAGGTGGGTTATACGCATCCGCTATAAGAATAAGTAGTCTATAAGAATATGAAATTTCGGTCCCAAGCGTATTCTTATAACGGAAGTCTACTGTAATCTAACATACCATAAAAAGATGTCGGTCCCAGCCAGAGATACTACCGGTGTAAAAGACTAACGGAAATTTTGATTTTCTAATTAATCTAACTGATGTGTAATTGGAGAGGCGTTCAGGAAATGCGACTCCCAAGCATTACATTAGTAGCGAGTATAGACCTACGTATTATATAGCGATGGCACCGCTAACTCATTATGGGGTATATTGGTGTCTAGATTTGTAGCCACTATAAGATACATTGACGGGTAGATTTGGGCGTGGTCACTTCTGTAGGGTGATTTGTACTGTAGTTTTTCAAAGTCTTGTACTCAACATGTACTGTATTTAGAATACATACTTTGGGTATTTACATTTTAACGTACCACTTAATAGATCACCTGTTAGTATTTTATACCCCACTGGTACCCCACTTATAAACCCCCCTATAAGCTAATATCAATATTAATACTGTGAATTAAAAAAGGTCAACCCTTCAAGGATTTGAACTGGCAGAGCTTAGTTACTTGCCGAGCTTTTAGCACCTAGACTATATACTAGTGACTGAATCTCTCGCTCCGCCTTGGCCACATGTAGTCATAGCTAATATCACAACCCTCACATCTACCCCAGGAACTGATGTCATGGCCCTCATGTCTATACCAGAATCTAAATTTCTTACCCAACCTCACTCATATCTGGCCTCCCAATTCTGACCTGCATCGGCATCATAACCCCTCGCTCCATCCCCACCTCCGCCATGGCTGATTTTCTGACTCCTACTGATGCCTCTCTTACTCCTTCCTCTCCTCTGTCCCTGGGTGCATTATTATTCGCTCTCAGCCAAATCACCTTCGGCAGAGAGTACCGCCCCCCATCTCCGGAGCCAAAACTTCCGAAAAGCTCGACAGAAAAGCACCTCAAGCTGTTGAATCTGCTCTCACTGCTCCTTGTAACTAGCAGAAAAGGTGATGTTGCTGCCGTAACGCTCCGCCTTCATCCTAACAACGTAGAGCTCTACTACGCAAAAAACAGACCCTGCACCAACGAGGAGAATGGTTATATCAAGGGTCTTTTTACGATCACAACATCCGATCTAACCCCGGTCCACAAACAAGATGGGATCCTAATTAAAGTAATTCGGTACTGCCGGCGGAAGATCAATGCTCGTATCCAGCGTTTACGCCAACGCCTCAGAGACCTCGAACAACAGGATTTTACAACCTCCGTTACCGCGTGTGAGGACTCGGTGGCCACAGCCAACTATATTCGAGAACATATCGGCGACCACCTCTTTCTCCCCAACGAACCACTCTCATCCTTCCTCGGGGCATGGTTCGGGAACCTGTTGCGGATGACGCTGGCGACCGAAGAAGCCGGCTCAATCTATGAGTCGCTTATGATCTGTTATTTCGTTGGGAATTCTCCAGGGATTCATACGATCTTAGACAGTACCCTGGTGAGCCGTTTGCGGAAGGTTGCCGATTACTTTGCGGCCCCAATTGCTCTTACAGCAGCCATGGCCGCCCTCACTCATTCCCAGCGAGAAAATTTGTCCATTGCGGAAGTCGTCCCGGAATCACCCCATACACTCCTGCTCCCAGTAAACTTTCTCACAACAATAAACGATTGAGCGCAGTATATAAATAGTGATACCATCACAGCCACTGAGCTCAGAGCGGCTTTTCCCAATAGCGAAGACCTCCCGTTACCCAGCGCTCCGTTGATGAGACGCATTACAACTAGTGTCCATTGCGAGTGTACGTTGGTTCTTGCCTTCCATTCCTCTTCCCTTGTGCCATCAAAATGTGAGATTGGAGTCTCAAAGCCTTCATGTTGGATGTGCCGTGAGTTTATGACTATTGTAGAGAAGGTCTATCCCAACTGGAGAATTTATCTATCTTCCTGTCATGGGAAGATTGTTGCGGGGTGGCATCTTCCAGGGGGCGCGTCGGAGGAGCTAAGTAGGGCTGTATCTAAACGAGTAGAAGATGAAGTCGAAGAGGTGCTGGCTTGCGCGGCGAGGAAGAGGAGGTCAGACTCATTGCCCCGAGGAACAGGATCTGAGAATGGAGATCCCAAAGTAGACCTGAAGGGCGAGCTGTCAGTAGCGATGGAGAGTATAAGGAGTAGTGGTGGAGGGTGGGTTAGGGAGAGAATGGAGTCTGTGGTCGGAGAAGGCTGGACATCAGGGCGAAACTAGCCAGTATTTGGGGGACATAAAAGTTGTGTTTCTTTTAGCTACATAGCACTATTGAGGGTAATTAAGATGCGTTGTAAGACGTTGAGGGTACATACCTAAAAATCACTATGTTTGGCATATTATTACTTCATGTCTAGAATGTCCCGGTTCGGTTTGTACAATGATGGTTCCTTCCGTTGCTTGTCCTTGGTGGGGGCGAAAAGTACCGTAGTGTCTATTTAATTCCCGAAGCCGCCCTATTCTAATGGCATACTTACAAACCTCAAGAGGCGCAAATACTACTATTTATGTGAGAGTACAAATCCGGCCCCAACAACTATCTAATGGAATGACCGGGGATTATGAAAGTATTAAATAGATATATAAAGAGCTGTAGGGTAGTGAATTCATAACCTTAGCTACTCTAAAAGAAACATAATCCGCTCGGTCGATCCACCATATATATTTCTAGTACTACAGCGCGCTTTAATCCTCCTACCTCTAAGTGTCTATAATCAGTCACTATTTTTCCATGATAAGCTAGCCTCCCTCAATCACATACCTAGTATCTAAGAGCAATATAAGAAGCCTCAATCTGGTACTGGGTTCCCGATCTTATGCCTGATAAGTCCCAAGTCATCCCAGTGGCCGTTATTTCAGTGGTTGATATCCCCAGTGTCATCTCGCTATTTTTATAGTCTATTCTAATTTTGCTTATTGCAATGATGACTCGAGGGGGTGTTTTAAACGCGCCTGGACTGAAATCAGCGCGCCCCCTGTGCTTGGGGTGGTAGGCTGACGAAGCGACAATGGTGCCCGAGCAAACCCCTTCCATATTTTCTGCGCAGGCAACCCACGACACACCGATGGTGTTACAATCATGTTCGGTATTGAGGGTAAAGCCGGTCGCTGTTATATTAGAGGGGTAGGCCATAACGTACTTCGTTTGTACCGCTTTCGTATCGAGTGCATAGAGCCAGACAATGACTCGCGGTGGTACGTTATACGAATCACTAAAAAGGATATGTTTTTGGGTACTATCGGCCTCTACTTCAATATCCCCGGACAAAATCTCAGATTGCCTGCGGTCAATCTCTAGCCAGCTACAGGCAATTCTACTGGAATCATTCCACAAACTCTTCATACAAGCTTTGTCGAAATGAACCCATGCGCTCAATGAGTTTGTAGAATTACTCTTCAGTGGTATCGAGGTAAGTCCAGTTGGAGTGAGTACATTCTCAGGGCCCTCCGATCTTGGGTAGAAATTGAGGTAGTTATATCCATAAGGCGATTCATAACTCACCTTACCCTCATCAGGGCGGAATGTGCCAATGAGTGGGAGGTTGATGGAGCTACCCTTTAAGTCCTGGCTGCCTGTTGTGGACTCGGGCCTCAATTTTTGAAGTGTTGGTTCTCCAGCGTTGCTAATAGGGCCTGCCGCTACAACGCTGGAAGGTGTCGCTATCCCCCGTTCCGCACCGTGTTTCGTGTTTCCCAAATCAGGCTCGAGAGAAGGAATTACACAGCGCTGCTTTATTGTTGCGGTTTGAAGCGCAATCGGGTCGTGCTCGCTGATGACCTGGTCATCTTTGTCGTCCCTGCGACATGCTGTAGTGGTCTCCTTTGTCTGTCCTTCCCTATTCCCCCTACTCTCCAAGGCAATAACGATCTGTTTGCAATGTTAGCAACTGTGAATAACACTGTAGAGACCTATATTATATAATTTCCGGATGTTTCTGGGGCTCCTTACATTAGATATCAAACGCTCATAAACAAGCTCGGGTGCTGTGGCAGCGTATTTGAGACTCGAGTAGAAATCTAAGTAGGAGTAAGTAGAAGACGGGAGATGGTCGCTGGAAAATACCAGACCTTTGTAATAGAAGACAAGATCATCGTAGCTCATAAATGAACTAGCAACAAGATGCGGGGCAGGGATATACTCGTCCGGCGAATTACTCAGTAACTGACCAAGCGATGGTGCAGCTGAGGAACCCATAGCAGAAAACAGTAGTGTCTGAAACTGAGCCTCGAGGCTGTAGGATGTAGCGAGCCCCCTCATTGAGTATATTCTCAGGACAAGGCCTTTGTAAAGTATGGCTGTTGTCCAGTGGCTAGTTCACATGGCGCCACATGCTCCCCAACTAGAATCTGTAATCAGTTCGAACAGGTACGCCCATTTGATAACCTAATAGAAATTTTGGGTGAAATAGGTGCTGGGAGAAGGGTACGGCAGCAGTCTAGAGAAAGGCCTTCTACTAGGACTTGAAGCGGTAAAGGACTGCTCTTGCGAGACACGGGATCTCACTCGGTATTATCCACGATATCAGTATGAATGAATAAATGCATGGATTATAAATATATGAAGCCCTAAAGCTAGATGACCCACGTAGATAAAATAAAAGAAATAGAAACAGAAACAGAAACAGAAACTCCTTTTCACTATTTTACTCGTCGTCATCTTTGTCACCCCTCTTCCTCCCAAATATATTCAGGGCTCGGCCAGTCATCTACAAGCTTGTCTCTTAACGGCCACACCGAGCAAGTATTTAGTTAACTGACCTCAGGGGTACCAAAGGGTTTTTTCAGTTAATTTGAAAACCTTTAGACACTATGAGTAATGCTTGTCTTGGGGTGATTTAAGATAGTTTCGAAGCCTATGGAAACGCCTCAGGCTAGGTTCGGGGGTGTCTGATATTGGACATAAAGACAAACCCAGTAGGGCATAACCGGCGAGGCCTCATTGGGGCTTCGGTATTTAAACTGGTTAAGCAGTAGGCTAATTGAGGGGTTTTAAAGAGCAAACCCGTCCTAGACGGGCATTGAGGCGGTTTGGCGCAGACTAGTGCCCACTGCGAGTGAGCGTTGGTTCTCACCTCTCCTCTCTTCTCCCCTCGTACTAAGATGCGAGATTAGAGTCTCGAAATTCTCATATTAGATCTGCTGCAAATTCATGACTACAGTGCAACTGCCCTATAAGGGATCAAGCTATAAGAACAGTTGCCTTGTAAGCGACGCACTCCCGACCAGACAAGGACTATTTTGTGTGCCTTTTCTGTATTAAAAACATATAACTGGGATTCTCGGTAGTGCTTGCCTTTTAACTTGGGGTTTTCTCGAGTAATATAGACCCTAGCCCTTTTTTACTTGAAGTGATTTTGTAAATCTTTTTGCTCCTTATTCATTACGTAGCCATATAAAATCTACTCCAGTAATAGCTCTTACCGCATTTTTTGTTTGTTCATACAAGTTGTTGTTGATAGCTGGCATTACAGAGTGGGGAACTAAATGGGAGGTTCTATTTTACTAATCATGTGATGGGGAAACAACAATGAAATTCCTTCTTCATCTTTCGGAACGAAAATCAGGAAAATTTAGATACTATCAAAGAACTTAATAGTACACTAGATACTGGGTGCAAGAAATCTATGGTTCGCTGAGAAAAACTCCAACTAAATGTTTACCCAAAAAAAGGTAGTTCCTCAATCCTTTACAGCTCGTGGTGATAACGTACAGCTGGAGGAAAGAGTAATCTCCGTGCGGCCGGGGTTCGAACATTCGACCCCAGGGGCAGGGGGGCGAGCTCTTACCGTTAGGTGAGCCGCCCTCCTGTATTTCTGTGGTGTTTTTTGCCTTTTGAGTTCATCGGGGGAGAGGGGGGCTTATCACTCTAGGGTACAATACCTAACATAAAAAAAGTGATTTTTACATACTTAGATGCATGTGTGGCCGACGGATAACCAGCTGGCTAGGTCTTTTTATCCAGTTCATATACCGTATATTCAATCACAACTGATATCCGCATGACCTTAACGTCAAACACTACAGCAATACTATCCAATAAACCTGAGCCTCATCTCCCATCATCAGCTCTCCGGGGGACGGGGGAAGCCCGGTCCCTGATCAATAGACACAAGGGCTGTACATCCCCTCTACCCTTCCGTTAAACTCAACCTTCAAAATTGCTAACTTATCTCCATGTTTCGAGCCTCAAGGGCTCTGTAAGCCCCGTCCTTTTGAGGGACTTATAGTCTACGGTCCCCCAGGTTCTGATTAGTAAATCCGATAGTTTTTCTCTCAGAACTAGTTGCGGCACGGTAAAGGGGGATTTTACCCCGGAAAGCACCACAGCCCCGCTCATTCGTCCGCCGTGGCAGGTACCGCGCCGAATTCCTAAAGAGGCACCGACTACTACGGTGATAGAGTGTGGAAATACCGATATAATTAACGATAGTGACCCGGTGGGACAATACTATACCGGTGACGGTGGCAACTCTGCCGACTATGACACTAGATTCACCCGATGATGGTCGATATTACCACTGGTAAGGGTCTAATATTACTTGTAAGTTCACCTGGACATACACCTTACCTAGTATAGACTCATTCCACCTACCGATTTTACACTCGATGAAGGTAGAGCTTGTCTATGACGGCTCTTTAGTGCTAACCCCCTCTCTCTGACGAGGCACTGAAGCATATGACATTCCACAGGTTAGGGAGTATAAACAAAGATTTTCCCTAAGGAAAGGCATTCTATAATCTATAGCCGATCTTAATGATATTGCCGATAGCTAGCTAATGTCTTGATTGGAAGATGAGCAACTTAAGCACTCTATTAGTATGTTTCTAACATAGGTGACCCCAGCTCCTACTCTACCGCATGCACGGCTATATCCACTCACAAGCCCGTGGATCTCTAGTAGCTCCTGAAAATATCAAATCTCCACCAAAACCCCTCCCCTCCCATTCAATCGGTCGAAAGATCTCAATAGCACATATTCCCATGGTGCCGGAGGTCCATGTACGTCTTTGCCTGCCATCCCCAAATTGTTACAAGGGTAGTACTGGTCACGGTTTGTAAGAGTACTCCTCTGAGTATGAATTAAGTCTCTTCTCCTCTTGAAATTGTTATTAGCTACGCTAGTTGCCCTCGGGCTATATCACACACAACCGAAATCTCAATCGATTCGCTATGACTCTGGTATACTAGTCAATGTTCCTAGGATATCTCCCCTCAACGTTTCGGAGAATTAAGGTATAGACATGAGTGTTCTAGCGCTAAAAACAAAGAAACTTGCTGACAGAAATAAACGAGTGCGTTCGTATGATCAGGTGATATTAGACAAGTCCGATGCCTTGTTTAAATAAATCCGTGCAGGTAATACAGAGTATACTAGTCTATATCCGAAGCTATTAATTTCTGGGAGTTAACATGAAGAGTAAGATTATTGAGAAATACATCAACACCAAAAGACTAGCAATATATTGTGCATAAAAGATGGAATAGCCGAATTCATAAAAGCTGTATCCAAGCCTCCATATACAGACAGTATATGTAATTCTACGTCAGAGTTAAAAAAAGTGCATAAGATAACTAGTTTAAGAGGATATGGCCCTTTAAGGACATCGGCTTAGTGATTTAGTAGCTTTATGATGTGCTCGGTCTTGTACTAAACTACGATTGGCGCCAAGATATGCGGCTTAAAATCAAGCTTTGCGGCTCCTCGGCAAGTACCAGAGCCTTGCCGAGTACCCCTAACCCAAACATTAGATAGGGATATCTACATACAGGCCTCTATACACAGGTTCTACGCGCATCTATAGCTAGGAGGTGAGACCCTTCCACCTACACGGAGTGGAGTGAGTGACAATGTGTGATTGAGCACAACACTTACCGTACTCTTAATAAGTATAGGAGCGATACTGTAATGGAGTATCAGTTGGAAGCGGCTTCTCCACCCCCAGAGTACAGCTATCACCTCTCATTTATGCGGTTGACAAAATATGAAACAACCATGAGACCAACCCTAACCCACGATACTACCAGAAGGCAAAAAATTAACCAGACTACAGGACTAAATAATCTACTGAATTATATGAAACATCATAGTTGTCTCCCTTCTATCATCCATCAATTACTGTCACTCAGTACACCCCTGCGTCCACGTTTCCTTCTCTATTTATGCACCACCAAAGTCCACACCACCTCCACTGTCACCACCTTCGCTAACACCGCCCACTTCCTCAGACCCGTCCACGCTTCAGAGACAGCAACGTACATAGATATTATAATTATAAGCGGAATAGTCGTAGAGCCGGTCAACTGCTGCTGGCTCAGTTGCTTCTTAGAGTCCAGAGTCCCAGCTCTAGTAAGCTATCTTTAGTGGGCTATTTCAACAATGTTGTGGATAGAGTCGTAGGGCACTATTAGGGGTATAACATGAGTGGAGCCGCAGTGCCTGTGGTACCCGCGCCGAGAGCAGTGGTTTTCATTACTAAGGTCTGGGTGGCATGGCTTCGGTTAAAGAACATATATGTACTCCGTCTACTAGTGAAATATATAGGTAAGTATTAGTACTCCGCTAGGTACCGGATATCCTGGCTCGGCTGTCACTTAAGGTGTCTGGTAGCCAAAATAGTACTACATGCTACAGTGTCAAGCATACGACTGATACAGGGTCAGCTAATGATAGACCAACCTACATAGGTATATATGGCGGCCCTCATGCTATAAAGGGTTACACGATTAGTAGTGGTATTAAATACTAAGTGTCACGTGAGACTTTTCTTTGTGAATTCACCTGATGCGTCTTAGTGACTGCTCCTAGGTGACACTAGGCCACATTCTGTACACCGGGCTATTTATATCTTGATATATCCTAAATACTAAAATATCTATGGGAGGCCAGTACTAGGTACAGAGAAGTGTCGTACAACATATCACAATAATAAACAACGGGTTGAGAAAGGCGTATGAATATATATTAAAAGCTCTGACCAACTGATGTGAAGTCGTTGAGGTAGCGGAAAACCATTTTGTAGGTTAAATCTCCCTTGTGTTTGAACTTGACCATTGTGGAATAATTTCCTTCGGCTACTAGAGACTCCCCAGCGGTGTCAGAAAGCTGAAGAACTGGAGATCCTAATTCTACATTGGCGAAATATTCCCCGCTTCTAGAGAATATTCCATCCTCATTCTAGTAGATTGGTTAGCTATAGCCTAGAAGTACGGGATTAAAGCTCAACATTCCTTCTTAAGCTTCCGCGGTGCTTCTATCTCCTTGAACTTGATGATATTCAGCCCGGCAACGCATGAGTATTCAATGAATCTATGTAGCTCGGACTCAAGCACTAAAAATTCATTCTCAAGCAAATCGGGTAGTACTACATGTGCCGAGCTCTCGCCTATCATAGTGAGGATATCGTTAACAAGGATACCGCGACGGGGAGTTCCGAATAGTATTATGCCCCTCGTCTGGTTAAATAGGTGGTTGTACATCTTCTCGTTATCTTTAGCTTGAACAATAGACTAAGTGTATTAGTATGAGAGCCCGTCACATAGTCTTGTCTGTAATTGATCATACTTGTGCAATAATGATACTTCCAAAGCCATGTCCAATAAATATAATCGGTCTCTGTTGCTCCTGTACTCAGAGAAGTTAGACTACAGCCAGCATCTACAGCATTGAATTCACCTCCTCGTTAGTTACCTACCTCACGTGAACTCCTGGTCTTGTTCAGCTCCTCCAACAGGATTTTGGTATCGTTCAGATTAGTAGCCACCTCATTAACTTCCCAATTGTGGCTATAATTATACCCATATATCATCGTTCTACACGCTGGTAGATCCTTAGATAGAAAATGACGTAACCACATCGCTCGCTGCCCCCAGGCACCCGTCGTTGTTTCCCAGGACTCATATGGGTGGCCGTTAAGACCGCAGACAGCAATGATACTACACAGCATTAAAGTCTTAGTCATACGAAACAAGGGAGCTACCTACTTAGCTTTGATCTCCTTACTTGTCACATACATCTGCGTCAATCCGTAAAAGTTTTTATCGATAATAATCTCCCATATGCCCAGACTAATTGTGTAGGTATCATTATTCCGTAGCGTCTCCAGTACAGTTGGGGTGCGGGGCTGAAACTGTACGAGTGCGGTCTGTGAATTGTGGGTGGGAGAGAGACATATTATTGTTTGGCTCTTGTCAAGGGTAATCTCCTCGGAGAAAAAGCTTGAAGAGATTGCCTCCGCAAGTTCAGCGGTGGTGGCTGAGAGAGGAATTCTAGTGATGCGGAAGACTTGACCCTTGGCGGGGGGAGAATCCGTCCCGGAATTATCAGTATTAAATAAATCTTCGACTATAACCCCGCCAATTCCGATACCAACGCCAGTTTGCTCGTCGGTAATGCCTTTACTAAAAAGCTAGTCATTAAGGAGCCTATCCTTATCAGAAATATTGCAAGCTTCTAATTGTTTCGAAAATAGATCTGTGTCAGGTGTTAGGGGGGAAGCGTCTTCCACGATGATGGGAAGTTTTGCTCGCGCCCCTAAACTACTTGTTTTAGAGCTATTTTCGAACATATCTAGCTCTCCAGAGTCTCGATAAAAAACAGGCAAAGCGAAAAGCCTGATATCTTCCATATGGTGGCCCACATGGCTATAGAATCTCCCCATGTTGGATCGAAATTCCTTCAAGCAGAATGGGCATGTCTCAGTAACAATTTTAATATTATGAGCTGTGGGATTCTGCGCCTTGTGTGAGTTATGATGAGCTATCCACTCCTTTCTTGTTTGGAAGCATATTCCTGTGCTGGCACAGTCCTCGCGAATGCACATATAAGGCCGAAGATCAGAGAAGACGTGCTTCCTATCAGAGTCTTAGTATCTAGTGATACTGGAATAGTCAGGTAGGTTGGCCTACCTCCACTGGCGGTTCTTGGACATAGGTTCTAGATGACGTTTGCAGATACTACAATTGAACCCAATCCTTGCCTTTGAATCTTTGGGCATTGCAGGTATAGGAGATCTCATCTCTACGACCGAACCCATGGAGCACATAGTGGATTCTGAAAAGCCTGATACCGATGGTGGTGGAGCCAAAAGTGTTGTAGGGCTTGGGGCACCAGCCACCAATGCATGAGGTGGTATGTTTTCCACATAACTGGAAATATTAGAAGGTTCAGGAGGACGTGAACTACCGAGTCCAGAGTCGTGGAAGGATTCTGGTTGCGCGAAGCTCGCAATCTCGGATAAGGCGATTACATTTTGATTGGTATCTATCTGAGCGATAATAGGCGCACTGTACCGACCTGGTTAGTTTAACAAGTAGCGATAATCAAGGCTGGGTGGATCTTCAAATAACCTAGGGCCTTGCTCTGCCTTGATTAAGGCAGGTTGGGTTTTTTTCGAGGCAAGGTCTTGCTCCTGCCAAGCTTGAGCTCTTAATTTCTTACTACACCCGATATTACCCTCCGCGAAGCGGAGGGCAAGGTGCGCTCCTGCATTTGGAAATTTATCATGGATATAGTTCCGGTAAGCCACTGTCATTGGGGGGAGGCTAGGTTCTGTTGTAATTGATCTTAAGTATTCCAACATATCATTTAAAGGTGAAGACAATTCAAACAAGGAACCGACGATATGATGGAACTCCTCGACAGCCGACCTTTCTCCTCGATCACTACATAAAATCGAATCTGGTATAAAGGGGTAAACTGTAATGGCATTCTGCAGAGAATCTTCGACTAAAGCGCGTGTGGTGCTATCACCGACTGTAAAATCTTAGGAGTGTATATATTGAGTGGTTTCGTAGAAACCCGGTGTGGAATAGAGTCCTTACTTGTCTTGAAATGTTTCATAAGAAGACAGCTAGCAAAACTTGAGAGGAGAAATATTGTAGGCTCTTTTAAGTATTTTGAATGCTCTAGAACTTGATCAAGTGGGTTTATAGCAATAGCATGGTCGGTACTGGACGATGCGGGGAAATCATGAAACTCGTCAGCCCAGAGCCTGAACCGCCCAAACACATGGTCAAGGCGATCCTGGTAGCCGCCTTTCTTGCGCTTCACTCTTGGGGTCTTTGACAGGTGCGCAAGGCAGGGGTTTACGAGATCACTGGCGATACCGACCGACGCCGTAGACATGCTGGAGGTGTCTAGGCAAAATCTAGGAGATGTTGTAGCGCACAGCTCAGCCGTAACACAGAATTTTCTTGTGCACGTGGTAAACCAACCATTGGGTGTTCTGCAAGCCACGTGACAGTCCGCAGGTTGTAATACAGATTAATGGTGCTTCTTGGCGCGGAAGCACGAGTATGTATGAAAGAGCAAATGTGTCAAAATTCAATTCCCCACTGGTGGCAAAAATATAGATCAGGATACTGGAATACAGTATAAAACCGGACCATCTGTCTGGAATACTATGATGGTCTACTAATAAAATACTTCACTACTTTTAAGTGAGACACAAATTTACCAATTAAGGTGAAGCACCATTTAATTAAAGCTTATATCTCTGAAATAATTACTTTGATCCTTAGATACTATCTCTAAAGGGAAAGATAAGGCTAGATTAGGGTTACGAGGAGATTTAATTATGTGTGAAATATTTGTGTTAGCCCACCATAGTATTCCAGACAGGTGGTCCGGTTTTATACTGTATTCCAGCATGTTGGTCCATTATTTTACCACCGGCAGGAAAATTCATTTGGCATATTTGACGCGTACAAGCGGCTGGTAGCAAATTTTCATATTTCATAAATACACTGTCAAAGTACTGAAAGGAATTTATGGAGGGATAATAATAAATCCCCTCCGACGGAACAATGACCAGAAGGCTACATGTATTACTTAATGAGTTAAATAAAAGTGATTCCTACTACTAGTGGTCCCCAGCCTTGGGCCTTAACTTATTGTATGGCCTATATAGCCGGTTACCACATATTACTAGACCCGACAAAACAGATTACCAACACTGTGTCCTCTTCTCAAGTACACTGATTTGGGAAACAAACGCATTCAAGTTGTCATCCTTCATGAGGTCCATACTCCTATCACTCCATGAAGTTAGACAGTTCCTAACAAATCTTACATACCCAGGCCCCATCTCCCGGCTAAGACCTTCGAAGGCGCTCTCTAGTGCAAGTTCCCTACCCTCCCCTTGAGGAATTCCAAATTTCCTATTACCTCCGAGCTGAAGCAAAATATGACCTAATAGGTAAACTTCCTTGTTCTCATCCCCGACTCTGCGTTCAGTGTCACCACAAATGAGAGATAAGTGTGGTGTCCAAAGGCCAATAGTGCCAGTAGTCTCTTGCTTCTCGAAATAGTGAATCGTTTCGAGTGACCAATCTCTCACCCACGGAGAGGAATAGAAATTGACGAGAGAGTAGGCAAGGTTGATGGCAATCAAAAAGCGGTCGAGATGATATAGATTCGGGTGCCGGGATGCAATTAGATTTCCGAGCGAAAGCACTTGCACGCTATCGGAAGTCTTGGTAGCTCCATCCGAAAAGGTCACCCGCCGTAACAAGAAACCGGAGTTGCCAAACCCAGTACTGTCACGAATTTTTTTTTCATATGCTTTGTTGGAGCATGAGAGTTCTTCGCATATTCTCCGTTCGATTGCACTATTTGTGGGGCTGAAATCAGTGTCTTGAAAGCTGTGGCCTATGAAAACAAGGCGAAGCGGTGGCGTGATAGTCGAAAAACGATTTTTGTTACCGTCACCCGACTTGACCGTCATTCGGAAAGAAAAGTGAGGCTCCGGTTCTACCGTTTGGGGTGGTTGCTGCTTTAATTTGCCTTTCGAATTTTTAGTAGGTGTATTGTTGACCTGTCTATCCAAACATAAATATGTTGAGTGACATTCGCAACCGAGGGCTTGTGAGATCATCCGGTAGAGATTTTGAGATACTGCTTGTACTTTCCTTGACCTGAAGCATGTTCGGGTAATATCACAGTTTTGGTTGTCACTGTTCCTACGTGGGGGTATCCGGCTAATCTCAGTGGAGTTACCAGCAGTCGAGCGCGACACCTTCCGTAGAGCGTGCTTAAGAGTAGCTCTAGAGTTATCTTTATGTGTCCTCAGTTCGTCAAGAAGGCCTCTAAGACCGGGTAGGTGACTATTTGCGACACTCAGTAGCTTTTTGCGGGTCGACTGGATCTGGGTGGTCTTGAATTCGGATCGTAAAGGGTTAACCTCTATAGTAGGAGGTGTTACAGGGGCCTATAATATTGTTAGCCAGTTGGCAATACACTGGTACAAAACAAAAATTAATGTCAGAGCGCTTACAACACTGTTTGGCCAACGCAGGAATGAGAGCTTATTTTTCTTCCCCGGCGGACTGATAGCAGTACCAGTCATAAGTAGCAAAAGATTGCCTATTTTTTGGATCGTCTCGTGGGTTCTACACATAGAGTCTTTCAGCGGGTCAAAATAACTACCCAGGATACTCTCGAGCTGAGCGTTTAAGTCGTCTTTGTCCCACTTTCCACTCCCTAAATACTCAAATGTGAGTTCTGGTGTATCTCCTGCTATCTCTCCCACTAGTTGATCAATAGTATGTTTAAATATCGCAATAGTAGTGGCGATGTCCGTCAACACCCTTCGCAGATCATCGTTGAAAGTTTTATACTCCGTTGCAAGATTTTGCCCTAGGCGGTAACTCTGAGATGCCAGGACAATCGTCGGGATAACTCCGAAAGTTATATCCATGATATTTATCGGGAGTGTAAGGATTTATCAGAATCGTTTATCTAGCAGGGTATGTAGCTATTAGATACAAGTCAGCTAGTCCTAAGATGGACTTACCCAAATATTTGTTAAAATAACTCGACAGTTTAGTATACTTACTATATAGATATAGGGAGATCTATTATAAAAACCGATGATAGTGTGGAAGTAAGGAGCTCTACAGGGTGCGGGGTTTAGGCACAGTACAGCACACACCCCAGCTACGGGAACGCGACTCCAATAGGATCGAATAAAATATGCGCCACCCTATCCACCCACAAATGCGTCTAAACAGCCACACTTATAGTTTAAAAACTAAACGCTATAACCAAGAATTCCCAATAGCCTATGGGATAGCTAGGGAAACTAGTACCTTGAATTTTTATATATTATTTTACATAAGGAAATATCTATACCCAACTAAAGTTAGCTATTGTTGGAATGAGTGACACTGTGACGATCTAACCATCGTCATGACTAGTTTCAAGTACCTCTCCATATAGAGACACCTAAGGATCTCCCTTGAGAGATAGGACTAGCTATCCCATTCCGGTCAATAGATACTAAAGAAAGTCATTACTATGATAGCCCAATCCCTAAGCGAGCTGGCGAGCTCCTAGGACGGAGCGAAGCTCACCGTCGTCGGTATGCGACAGAGACCAGAGTAATGCGTCTGTAGCTTATAGCTACGGGAGATACTAGTGCAATGAGACTGAAGCAGTTGCCTCCATGAACAGAGTTAAGCTCCTGTTCCTCTAGGAGGAATAACAACGGCTTCGCTGATGGCCAACCTTATGGGAGGCCGAGAGCCGTGAGACGAGAGCAAAGCTATGCTTAGTAGTTAGGGCTGCCAGCAAAAATAGTAATTAATTAACCTGGCGGCGTCACAAATCGAACCATATGGGGCTATGCCGTGTGCTTCGCCCTAAGGTCCTTATGGATCAAGATTACCTCTCCGCCACGTCCCTAGGTTGGACTAGGAACGTGGGAAGGGAATCTAAGCAACGGCAGGAATCACCAGTGGGTTACCCTGCCTAAGGGACTCTGTGTTTTCTAACACCCGCGAGGCGCCCCACTGTGCCACCCGCCGTTTGCAGAGGGGGCCCCCCTGAGTTGCAGATTCCCTAACAAAAAGACAAGTTTTGGACCCCAAAAATAACCCCAAAACCGTCAGGAAAATTTGTCCAACTGAACCAAACATGGAGAGTATATGGGAGACAGTGCTGCAAATCCATAGGTGCAATCGGATTTGAAATCGGACCATTATAGCAAAAGTTACAGAGCTTTTAGTAATCAACGCTTTTTAGTCGCTAGTCTATTGACCCCGCTAGTTCTTAGGGGCGCTCTAGACTCAGTTGATTTCCAAGTACGGAGGAATTGTTCCCCGCTTCTTGGCAGCCTGCTCGCAATCAAATTCATAGCTTAAACCCGTTCTTCCCCCAGGACAACAATTCTTGCTAGTCAACGAACAACCGTTGTTCAGAGACCCTCATACTCTTCGCTAAAGACGTTTGTCTTCCCCTGGGAAGCAGAGCCTTTTAAAGTCTTTAGTTATCGACCCATTAAATCCTTATTCCTGTCTTGCCTAGGGACTGTTGACCTTCCGTGTTGACGAGCGATTCTAAGCCTTGCTGCTGAAGCTTCTCGTCAGAAAGAGAGGTTGTTGGTTTTTTTTGGTACGGCAGTACTCCCTTGGGAGTACCCCCGTTACAGCCTTGGCTTACACAAGGTGCCAAAACTAAAAAACAATAGACTCAGTGTATACTAAAGATAGATATAACTAAAGAACAAACTTGATTGATACCTAAAGAAAGACGCAGGGAAAGCCTGCTTATATAGTTACAAATATACTAACATAAAAAACATCCCATATTCCAAATACTGTAAAAACCGAACACCTATTGGGGAACAGCAGGCGATAATCACGAGGCAAGACTAGTATCGAGAGACTAGGAACTCAGGGACAAGATAGGTAAGGTATTGAATGCAAGTTGTTGCGTGAAGAACTAACTAACTAACAGAGATGCGTCCCTTTTATACCCTTTCTGGAGGGATGCTGAGATCAACAATGAGACAATATGAAACTGAAGGAGCGACCTCCTTCTACATGAAACTATAGACGTCTCGTCCTGCGAGGCGTACTTCTTACATGACCAATGATAACAGGAATCCTACGAGCTATGAAACGATATATGAAACAGGAAGATAGACAAGGCAGACTAGGAAATGGGTGTTCTTGACAAATACAAAGTAAAAGCCCATCTGTTACCATACCATTCTCCCGATGCTTGGGTAGAATTTCCTTCCGTCGGTTATACTATTCCTCCGTCTGGTTACCCTGCCGGACCATCCGGGATTCTATTCCTCCGGTGTTGCCACACCCTGTATTCGCCACACTTAACTTTCACAGAGTATCACTCATTCCAACAAAAACTAGAGACCCCACACCAACGTGAAAGTCCCTAATCTTGATAAAAGCTTTTGTACCTCCTAAAGGCTAGAAATACTGAACTTCCACCAGGGGTTACTCGCTATAATACACTGTCTCACATCCGGGAAATCCTCCTTCTCCCTAACCTAGGAAAATGTGGATAAATAGAAAAAGCTAAGGCTAGCGAGAAAGATGAGCTTCTAGGGTGTTTAGAGGCTTACTATATCCTACTAAGGCCTGTGCCGGAGACCATGAAATCCTTATAAATGGTTAAATGGTAGTTATATTCTACATCAATTGGGCTTAAAAAATTACTTCTTACTTTATAACATGAATAATTTGAGCTTTCTGACAGATGGTGGCCACGACAAGAGTCCATCTACTAGTATTCAGGCCCCCAAAACACAAGTATGAAGCGCACTATGAAGGCACCATGACAAGGAGTGAGAATAAATACCGGAGAACTAGTATTTTTTTTCCTGAAGGTTAGACGAAGGGAGCTACCTAGATGCGTGATACTAACAGAAGCAGCTATATGTACGTCTATGTTGTCTACATCAGGTACTGCCATGACCAAAAAGGTCGCCGATCAAATAAGGTGAGATAAAGGTGTAATGTGAGGAGACCCCCATTGGTAGTCATCAATATAATTATTTTTCCAAAAGCACGTCCCTGTAATAGAAAAAGGAAGGTTAAACTAGCTCCACATTTATTTGTTCAGCTTTTTGTGCAAGGATTACAGTGCATATCTGAACATACGGCTGGAGTATCCCCAAAATATAGGAAGCTGTTCAACAGAGCCCGCTACATAGAGCTTTATGGCTAACATTTCCCATTGCCTGAGCCTTCTAGCGACACTTGCAGCCTACATTTATTTGTAAAGTAAGGGCACTAATTACTATATTATTACTTGTATTATTTTTAGATATTGGCATTCTGGTACTTAAGCCACGTAGGGGGTACCTTCCTCTGATTAGACGCACCTACGTCATGTGTTCTATGATAAGGACGGCGAGCAATATCTTGGCAAAAAGATTTTCTGCAAGGCCTTGGCCAAACTGCACCTACAATAGAACACCCTATCGAACCCTCTCGTTACTTCCTGCACTCAACAGCACTGCCCCATGATGCGGGGAAACTCTAAATTATCGCATAAACTAGGGAGACTCATAATGGCACTAAGAGGTCGAAATAAGAAGTGGCGTAGTTTTTACCCTTAAGTGAGCAAAGAGAAGCGAAGTCTCTTCCTTGGTTAACGAGTGGCAAAGACAGTTCTGCCAAACCATTTACAGTAAGATCATCCACACTTTGTTTGGACGTCTTGGCGTCATTATGAGTCTCGCCAGTTTATGCGGTGGCTCTCGGGCTGAACTCTCACGATAACAATATGAAGTCAAACCGTACACATAAATGCAAAGAGAAAGTAGGTCTAGGGGGGAGAGGCGACTCTGACCACTAGGTCATAGTTTTGTACTGTATATTAGATTTTGTACCCAGAAACAATAAAATCACTTGATATAAAAAAAAGAAAAAGCGACCCCGGCCCACGCCAGGTTGCGATGTAGGAAAATACACATTCAAAATCTGAGACAAAGGAGCAAGTTGGGCTCTTTGATTCATGCCTGTTTACAACTGTAGATTATGAAAATGAACAAGTAAACGATAGATGCACCTATGTTAAGGGTAAGCGATTTACATACTATGTCTAGATTCAAAGGCCCCAACTAGATTATATATAGCACCTTGAATAACTGACAGCTTGGTAACTGCTAGCTGATTGTCGCTTATCGACGACTTAAAGGCGGGGTTTGCATATACCTAGTTGTTATGCATAATTCTGCCCGTTTATGGCTAGTATTTCTTGGGTGGTGTGAGGGGAACGTGCTCAGAAACCGCCTCCAATCTCAAACAAGCACGATTAGTGCCTTAAAGAGGGGAACGGCAGTCTTTCTTCTAGATAAATATAGCAGAGCGCACGTTCCTTTTGTCCCCCGTTATAGGGGTAATGCTATTGCTAATCCTCTAAGACAAGTTAGGTAAAGTAGATGGCCTGTATAAGGGGAAATAATTAACTTCATATAATATTTTATACAATTGCTGAGGGTGACTTTGTAGGAGGTTAGGTGTGAAGATATTTCTTATTAGAATATCTCCCCAGGGTATATGATACATTATTTAGTGACGATAGCTCTTGTGCGGGTGGGCGCCCAGCGCTGTCTTAAGTCTTGTTATATAGCTATATTACATTTCTACACGTAATTGTATGATATAGCGTGGGTCTAAATATCAACCTACATGTTGACTTGCACTCAACACAGACAGAAGTGAAGAAAAGGAGGCTATGCAAAATCTATCCTTCATCTAAGAGGTTGGAAAGTGTATGTTCGGTGCGACTCTCATAATATTTTACCTATCTTTTATAGCATGCGTGGTCTGTTTCATAAGTGGGAACGGCTGAATTCTATAAAAAACGTTCCTTCCATCACGATGCTTGGCATATCAATGATTTTTGTTTGAATCTGATTTTATGGCTGTAAATATAGGTCTTGATGCTTGAAATAGCTTCACCAATGTAATCGTGTAGGCGGGGCTCTGAGACTGCGAATGAGACCCCGCGGTAGGCGAATCTCATGATGCCCTGAGTCGAGTCCCGGAACTATAAAGACCCTCTTCTAACTCACTTACCAGGCTCATAAAAACTCATACCATCATCAGCTCCGCGCACCTAAATCTACCAAACTCAAAAACAAGCAAGCAACCCAAAGTCACTATAATGAAGCTCCTATTTACCTTTCTTGTCCTCTTCGTTCTCCTGGCTCTCGTTTCTGCCGCTGCAGTGGAAATCCCAGAAGGCACCGATCCGATTCCTCCCCTCCCAGCCGAAAAAACTGGCGGTACAGAAGGGCTAGGGGGTTCACTATTACCCACGTGTCCTGCAAGCTACGGATATTGCTCAGAAAATGGTGCATGCTGCCCATCCCTCCCACGCCAGTACCAGTGTTGTACAGCTGGATGCTGTGGACCAGATGAATGCTGCGGGCCATGGGGGAGATGTTTCCCAGGCTGGTGGTGTGGGAAGTGATACGGCGATGTCTATCCGCGAGTTGGCAAATCGTACTGGCTGGTGGCAGGAGGATATCTCTTTTGTGTTCAGACCAAAGTGGGTCTTTAAGGGCGACAGCAGGGGCCTTTTTTCTCAGGGGCGGCAGATACTCTGAGTAGTTTTCACTCTTTTTGTTTCATTTTGTTCGCGAGATGCGATTCGAAAAACTGTATGAGACTTAAACCGTTCGTTTGTACTATCTACTATTTCTTGAAGTTGAATTGATCCTAGCGAGGGGGTTTCCTATACTTTGAGATTTTCGTGCTATAGCCAGTGGTGGAGGTGAAAGAAAACTATCCTGTTCGCTTTTAGTATATGTACTAAGACCTAAGATCGAGCATAAAATTATGAATATTTTTTACTCCCAAACGCTGCCGCTTAACCAAGATGTATGCTGGACAATTGAATCGTTCCTGTCGCTATTCTCAGTGGTACTTCGGGGGTATTGTGACAAACGTCAGTGAATGAAATAATTAAAAAGAAGAATGTGGTGCCAGGGGTGGAGGTTTTCAAGTCAAGGACAGTGGTTGCTAGTCATGATGTATCACTCGGTACATCGATGACATTAGGTGTTGGGATATGGCTACCTAATTAGGTATAGCGTGGGTATCATAGCTGGTATCGCTATGGTGACGGCTACATATTGAGTAAGCCTATGAGGGCGTGGTTTAGGGTTTCATTTAGGTCTTAGGGTATCGTCAATAGGTTTATAGACGATATATATATATATAGGGTATGGAAGCGCTTCTCTGTAGACTCTCCTAGTCTGCTAAGGTATTCATATACTCTTTCTCTACTCCATAACCTTTTCATTAGGCAGTATGCTACCAAGGCCCTGAACTACTAGACAGGGTGATGCCTTTTACAGTAGGCATCTATACCCGGTAACCCCAATATACACTAATCCGATGACTTTCCATCATCTACTTTGCACTATACACACCTATGCCTTGTAGCCCTAGGCACCCCGGCTGCTGGCTATGGCCCTACAACTACCAACAATCAGTCTCAATGCCAGTCAATGCCGAACCAACCCCAAGCCGCGTGGCTGGCCCCCTATCCCTGGCCTCTAAGATGTAACTAAGTAAGTAGCTATTAACCGACCCCTTGATAATACTAGCAAGGGTGCCGACCTGAACCTCTTATTACGTTTACTTACCCCCAGTATAATGCCTCAGGGTCACAAAGACTCGATGAAGCAATGTCGGTCACTAAGGGACTGATTTTTATTCTAGAGAGATGATCATTAGATCATCCTTGGGGGGCTTAAATGCCCCCACCCTGACTAAGCACCACCATGTGCCACACGTACGCCTCATGGCACCCAGGCTCATTACATAGACGCCTAGCGGTTACTTGGTAATTGTATCTACCAAAGTACGAATTTGAGCCAGCGGTAATGCCTTTGCTTCCTAAGCGCTAACTAGACGCTGAAAGAAAATTTTATTTTCTCCTAACCCACTATGAGGTTCGTATTCTGGAAGCTGTTTTGTCAGAAATGGTTCTGGAGATGTGTGAATTTCATTGTGGCTTGATGTACACCTAAGAGGATAGCAACGGGCTTTCCTCCTAATTAGATTGAACTGCTAATTGAGTCAAAATAAAGATTAGCGAAAGAATTATGGGCATGTAGATTCACTAAATATTAGGTGCAGTCCAGTTTGTGGTCCGAGAAATGATAGCGGTTAAGTTCTATAAGAAAAGTGATCTATATATATAACTCAGTTACCCGAGGATGCATAGCTTGGCGGCACAAATACTACTTAACTAGAAACTATTACTAGTTCGAAGATTCATGAACAGTCTAGAGAGTACATTATAGGCTCATTATATAATATCAATACATATATCTAAGACAAAACCAATTCTACGCATAGATATACAGGAGAAGTTCGCTACAAGGATACTACGAGTAAGAATAAACACACTATAAGAATATTAGTTCCTGGTCCCATTGATTAGTGTATGGTAAAATAAGAATAATTCCTATAAGGAATATTCTTGTGCATTTTGAGAAATTCGTTAAGGTATTCTTATAGAGTGGGAAGGGTTAGGGTTGTAGGAGTGGGGTAACTACAGTATGAAAAAACGGGGTGAATTTACTGCCATAGCACTACGGGATTTAGTCGCAAATATCGAATTAAATCAGTAATTGAGGTATATTACTGTATTTCTCCCATATCACTAACGTATTGGGGGGAGCACCGTACTGATCCCACCCCTCTTTTTGGTACTGTACGCATCCTGACCGGTGTCATACTCTACATTCACTATTCACAACCGATCGATCATGGATAATACAGCGCCGAGAAATGCTTTCACTGATGCCGAGCAAAAGGAACTATGTGAGTGGGTAAACACTGAGAGTGAAAAAAATGGGTTCCGTCCAAAATGGCAATCGATCCAAAAGTGGTTTGCCGATACACACAGCAATAAAGTAAACTCGCAGTCTACAATTAGCAAAACCCTGAAGCGGTCCTCTGATCACTTAGGTCAACAGCTAGCACATCCACAGCAAAAGAAACACCGAGAGCCTGACTATCCAAATTTAGATGAGGCTCCATTTATGTGGCACAAGAGTGTTCAGAAGCGAGTCCCTGTGTGAGGACTAATTCTAAAGGAGAAGGCGGTTTTTTTTCCCCTACACTTTATCCTGATAAGTATCATACATACGCTACAGGTACATATCTAAGAGTTATAGGGGAGAGTTTACTGAAATTCTCGGATGGCTGGCTTGCAGCGTGGAAGACTCGACATGGAATCAAGGAGTTTAGGTTTCACGGAGAGTCAGGTAGTGTAGAAGTCGAGGCTGGACAACAGGAAATGGAGGGAATACGCTTAACACTCTCGCAATATGATCTTCAAGATACGTACAATACAGTCTCCGGCAAGAAAGATCGAGAAACCAGGGGCCCAACAGCCAGTACAATTGCTATAATCTTTGCCACAATACTGAAAAGCAAATAGAAACCCTAAATTCGAACTCCACGTTTCTCGATCTTTGTTGCCGGAAGCTGTATGGATGAAGTTGTCCGAGATACCCAGGCATAATTGAAATCAGCTTCTGCCGATGCATTATGCATAGAGGTCTGAGGATCGCCGATGTTATTATTTTTGGCTATAGCTGGCTACAGCTTCCGGCAACAAAGATCGAGAAATGTGAGATTCAAATTTAGGGTTTCTATTGGCTTTTCAGTATTGTGGCAAAGATTCTAGCAATTTTACTGGCTGTAGGGCCCCTGCTCACCAACCCTGGTTTCTCGATTTTTCTTGCCGGAGACTGTATTAGAAATTAGCAGACATAGACTTGTCAGCCTAATCCTCTAATTGGGTAATCCTACTGCCTAGTAGCGGTGTTGTAGTTAACTCTTGCAGCTGGTAGCTAACCACTACTACAGGTACTAACAACTCTACCGCTCACTGGTACTAGAACAACTCTTTAAGCATGTAGCGGCCATATAGGTCCGTTACACCTGATGAAGAACTTCCTCAGTCAAATGTGCTTCAAGCAACTCGGTGGGGGGTGGAGGCGTGGAATCTTGATGTTAAACCTTCTAAAATTTTTAATTGTTTTATAAAAAGTGATATCAAGTTTATGGGGCCAGTTCCATCACCTATTGAAGATAATTTTGATCTGGACTTTCACGGAGTGATCAGGGAGGACAGGGGATAGGATGAGTTACAGGGTTGACTCATACGCAAAGGACAAAGGCATTGTGGAAAAAGGATTTCGGGTATAAAAGGAGGGGCTTCGCCCCGAACTGTAATAGTTTTCTTCTCTTTACGCAACGTTTCTTTAGTTATATTCAATACAATCTTCTTTCCTCGCTACCTCTCTGCTGCTACATCGCTTTGCGATCGCTGCCTCTCTGCTACATCGCTGAACCCACTGTGCTACTTCCAAAACCCTTGGTGTATCCTGTGGTTACGCTGCCCTCACGCTGTCCCCTTTGAAATGAGCAGTAAACCTGAAGATACATGGGTCGAGTGTCGTAGCTCCATTGATATACTGAAAAATGTGGATTTCATTAAAGAGCCGATGGATATTGATGAATTTCTTAACCCTGAACGAGAAATCATAGTAGATTCACCCGATATTTTAGAAGTAACCCATACCCTCACTCCTATCTTTTCTGTTTTTCTAATATGGAAATAGAGCCAGATCCTCGACTCTTTTCTACCCCCAACCGCTGAACCTGAAGAGGACAATTTGGAAAGTACTGCGAAAGAAATCAACTTAAAAGAAGCTATGGAAGCGTTTGAAACCTTCCATCTTTTTGAAAGCCAACAAAAAGAAAGCTCCACCGAAGTTCTTCTATACCTGACTAGGTGGAAGCCAAAAAACTTGGGTTTTAGGAGACCAAGTGCAACGTAAAATTATTTTATTCTTTAAAACACCAGTAGCTGGCGAGGCAGGAAAGTCTAATTAGGTAGAAAGCATATTATTGTATATAGTGGAAGGCATAGTGGGGTCTATGGGGGAAAATATAGCGAGAACGGTGGTTTTTTTTTGTTTGGAGTCACGAGACATGGAATATCACTCGGTCTTTCTGTAAGAACAAATTGTGGTAATAACCTGCTGAATTGATTGTCTAAAAGAGATAGAGAGATCTATCGATATATGCTCCAAAAGAGAAAACCCTAAACCCTCATATGGTATGCCTTTTACCTGGATCCTCAAACCTAGCAAATAGGAAAAAACACGTGACTCATATATGAAACCACCTATCAGCTATCCTTATTAGGAAGCATCTACAACACAAATAGGCTATAGGAATATAACATCCTGGTCCGGACCGTATTCTTATAGCGAGCTTCTCCTGTACTAATATGAAAATACCCACTCTCTCTGGGTAAACACCACCGCTACCTAGCTAGTAAGTAAGATATTGTTACGCCAGGCTCTCTCTCCTCAATTTAAACTCTTCCACCATCACACTCAAGCAGTCTGGTAAAGGGTATATTCTCTGGGTGTGTGAATTCCAGTATTGATAGGCGTAGTCCGCAAAAATAGGTGCTTCACGTTGGTATTCAAAGTTGGCGCAAAGAAGATACTGGAGGCATGATTTTGCAAGCGCACAGTGGGATTCCTCTTCAGACAATCGATACCTTTGGAAAATGATTTGATCCGTAGCTGTCATTTCCGGGTAAGGGGAAGCAAAGAAAGTCTTTACGGTGTGATGAGCTGTGTAAACGATGTCTCCCTCGACAGTGATGAAATTCGCACAAGAGTCGAGAATAGCTTTAATGGTATATGGCACCAGGTCCTCCAGCCACCCCAACGTAGGTCTAATAGCAGCAGCTTCACATAGCTCCTTGGTTGTGAGAGGTCTAGCTGCCATGAATACCCACATCAAGACGTGTACTGCAAGATTCCGCATAGCTGGGACTTGCTTGTCGATTCTTCTGAGGATCTGCATGTATGTTTCGTTTATATCAAATGGAAGTAAATGCAGGACACCCCTAATATCATCTGTACTTGGCTGCTGGCAAATTTCATTCAGCTGGCATTGGACCCATAAAAACCTGTATTAAAAAATATTATTAACTTGTGGCTTGAAAGGGGGTGCCTGTTGTCTAACTTACATTCCACCAGAATTCGAAACGAGTTCCTCCTCAATCATCCCCTTAAGCTCTTCATCAATGACACAAAGGCTTTCCTCCTCAATATGCTGAATTTGATGATGAACGAAGGTAGCAATATCTGTATCTACCTCTTTGGCTTCGATTTTCAGGGTCTTCAAACCGTGTGATGTAAACGAGCGTTCGATATCTGTCTCCCTACGACTCGTAACAAAGATTTTGAACCTACCCGAACTCAAGCGAGAAAGCCCCACAAGATAAGGGAGAAGTTTCTTTCGATCTTCCAGGTTGCATTCGTCCATTGCGTCTAAAACAATATAGACCTGATCCAGGTTTTTTGAAAGATCCAGGAATACTTCTTGAAGTAACAATAGATTTGGGGGATCGGCATCCCGGAAGCATTGCTTATACAGGTTTTTAACCTTTGTAGGTAGTTCTTTCCGCTGGCGGCACATTTGTTTGATCAAATTCGAAAGAATCTTAGTCGGTGTTTGTGAGCCCCGATTTTCATAACTGAAGTAGATGAAAGCAACGCCGATACGATCATCGCCATCAAACCTAGCCACAATTTCCTCCACCGCAATAGATCTATTTAAAAAAAAGTTATCATTATAGAGTCTAAGTAATAATGGGTTGAGTTTATCTTACGTTAAAACGGTCTTTCCTACCCCAGCTGCTGTAAACTTAGCCACAAACTCACATAAAGAAAAATCAGCAGGGAGACCTACGATTTCCGTAACACCACAATAAGCAAGACTTTTTTGCCTCAAGCCACTCTTTGAATGGTGCAGACACCACCAGCCAGTTTCCCGTACCAACATGTCTCTTGGCAAAATTTCTTTCATGGTCTTCATTAAGGTCTAAGTCTGAGAGCCAGGCTAAGACTTTGCCCCTTTCTTTATTTGTCAGATTTGTTAGTGTCAAATAAAACATGCATGCCACATAGAAACCTACCTTCCAGGTCCTGAGCTTTCATCCTATCTTTAAAGTGAGGCCTCTGAACCTCCTTAATTCCTACTATCCGCAACATAATGCTGATATGATAGTTATGGTTAGAATCTATCTCGTTAAAACTTGACTCAGCGTCTTTTCTTTGCAGGGGCTAACTGGTTGGGTTTATCGAAGAACTATCTGGCTTGGGCAGGCGTATTTATACCCCTATGGGTCTCTCAATACTATTCCTGCTTATGATCGCTTCGATACTATCCTCTATATTCAGCCGTACTATTCCGCAACCTACGTACTATATGTATCCCAGATAGAAGTTCCTCTCCCAGTCATATATAAATCACTTTCCTCAAGGTGCTGAATGGGAAAGATCGTACAAATGCCAAAATACTATATGCGATGTGTATTCTATGTTTTTTAGAGTTATACCGACTAACTTGAATTTAATACACCCAAAGATGAAATCCCGGGACTGTGTTCCAGAAGGTATAACACTGGGTGAGAGGATGGTGACGGGCTTCTCTAGGATTGAAAGTCTTGATTATATAAACTACTATTTAAGTTAAATGGGGATTCCTTCTCCTTCCAAATTTGGGTGTAACACTAATTATATTAGCTTGCGACCCGGGGGTAGAAGTCAAGCCCTCTCAGGGAGTGGCTTATGTAGCAGGGGTCTCCGTATATGTGACGCCAAATTACCGCTGGTCCCAGCCATATCACGTGGCGTCAAGGATCACTCTCCTCAACTAGCACCACAGGGTTAGGGTTACTCTGCACCTTACCTCTGAGGTGTCTTAACAAGGGTTTGTTGAGCAAGTCGGTAGAACAAGCTTCATTTAATGGGCCCGACTTGCATGAGGCCAACACAACCCGCCCATGCTAGAAAGTAAAGGAATGCATGTTCAAGGCCTTTGGCGATAGCGCAACTTTAATCGGGGTATATCGCCGGTAAAATTCTCTACCTGGATTTTCCGACGTGCCTTGATAGAAATTTCAGCAGCCTACATACTGTGGCTGGCTTACTAATGTTCAAATACAGACATATCTACATAGTAGATATTAACCCACTTGAAAATATTGATAATAGACACGGACCCCTCAAATATATATCACTTTGAAAATCGCGCAACATGTCTCGTACACATCCCCACAGCTCAATGCACTTTCTAGGCAAGATCTATCGTAGTGTTGCTGTTTCCTTAGCTAGAAATATTACGCGTGTTCCCGGCTGCAGCCCTACCCCGCTGGATATTTGCACCCCTGGCTCTAACCTTACTTTTCTAGCTAGGCGCTGCAGTAGGTCATTAAGTAGTATATTATAGCCTTGGAAACATGGAATAAATAATAGCAGAGTCGGCATTTTCTCATCAGTAGTTATTTATAAGAGTTGATTAATGTTGGCGCACCTATATCCCTTATTATTCTAATTGGCTAAGCATCCGGCAGCCATGTGGAGTGTCAATCTAGGAGCAGTGGATCAAGTTAAGGATTCTGATCTCCTATCAACTGAGTATTCGAACACCCCAGGCTAAACGCATGTGCTTGTTCGTGCATGCTGCAGTGGTTCTCAATTAGTGGTTTCGATTAACACGTAGCTGTTTCTAAAGGCATTTTCATATACGTTGCAGGGTTAACCGAATGCAGGGGCCTAATTTGCAACGAGTATAAGGCATGATTAGGGCAAGGGTCATTCGAATCATATTCTCTTAGCTATAGATACCTGTTATCTGCCTGGGTTCTATCACTAGGGTCCACCACCGCCTTCAGCTTATTTTCTTCACCGATATATCTACCGGCATATAGAGCAGCAATGTGGGGACTCCGACTATAGCGTGCAAATCATATTCACCTGTGGAGCCTGCATGCCCTACTACTTATTGACTGTCTTAGTATATAACAACTAGGTAGTAGGAACACCCCGGTTGAATCCTAGGATGAGGCCGTGCGGCAGATTACCTATCTCATATTCCGTCACTTTAGGTATTTCTCTATGGGGGCTCTTCCAGCAGTTAAGGTTATATCTAGAACGTATCCGTTACTCTTAAAAGCGAGGTCCTTTCCCCGCATACACTCACACCATGAGAATCCTTCATATTCTTTTCTCACTTTCAACAGCAGTTAGTGCGTTAGTCCCCGATGAACTTAGTTATAAGTTTTCCAAGCGATCGGACGCCATCGCTAGTGAGCTAGCACCGTATCTTTCCTCCGGGGCGTCAATCATCCTACCGACCGACAATACAACTCTATGGGCTGAGTTGACGAAAAGACATGCTGCAATGATTCATCCTAACGTTACTGCGATTGTTAGAGTAGGCACAGGAGATGATGTTCCGTATATTGTATGTGGGGGAGATTCCCCTTGAGATATTTTATCCCCTAATTTTTATAGGTTAAATACGCAAAGCGGAAAGGGCGAGCTATTCTCGCCCAGAATGGTCGTCACGGATGGACCACTACGTTAAATAATGTCCAGGATGCTATTATGATCGATATTGCCACACTGACACAAATTATAATTGACTCCTCAACTAACACCATGACCGTCGGTGGCGGAGTAAAAGTTGGGAATGTAATGGCTACCTTACAAGCTGCTGGGAAAGAAACTTGTTAGTATTCTTTTATACTTCCCTCGACGGACCTCTGTATTAACAATGTTGCTCAGCTACAGGAATCTGCGATTGTGTCGGCTTCCTCGGCGCCACCCTCGGCGGCGGCCATGGGCGAAAGCAAGGCCTCCACGGCCTCATGCTTGACAACCTCATCTCACTCCGCCTCGTCACAGCCGCTGGGGAATTCCTAACTGTTTCCAGTACGTCATACCCGGACCTATTCTGGGGCCTCCGGGGTGCTGGCCACAACTTTGGGATTGTCACAGAGGCCGTATACAGGATTTATGACCAGACAAATGGAGGCCTACAGTACAACGCGAACGTTATGTACTCTCCGGATCAAATAGAGACCATATTTACCGCGCTGAATGAATTTCAGCAGCCCGCTGAAACAAACGCATTAGTTGTTTTTGTCCCACAATCTTCTGGCGTGGTCTGTCTACTTTTCCCTCCCCTCTCCCTCTCTTCTAATCCAGCTAACATCTCCAGCCCCTAATTGGTCTCAGTTTTGTCTCCTCTTCCCCCGAGGCAGTAGCAATCTCCCAACTCGAAGCTGCGTTCGGCCATATCCCCTACCTCTCTCGAACCGAAGGTATGGTCCCATGGGACGGCGTGAACAATCTCGGCCTTCTAGGCAGGGGAAGAACTGCATGTGGCGGAAGTGACCGCCGAAACCCATCCGGCGTATCCATGACCCACTACGATATCCCTACTATATTTAGAGCCTATGGATCATTCCTCGACTTTGTCACCGCAAATCCTACCGCTACTACGACTATCATGCTCTTTGAATCGTACTCGGTGAAAGCTGTCCAGGCTGTCCCAGGGCAAGATACTGCATACCCGCATCGCGAAGAGAGACATATAGCGTAACCACCACCCCCTACCCTAATCTCCTATTTAGGTGCATCTGCTGAAACAGATAGTCTACTGACTGCGGCATACCCGGATGCATCGCTGGATGTCGCAGGACAAAAGTGGATCGACAACGTCACTGCTATTCTACATGCTGGTAGTGGGTTCAAGAGGCCATCGGTATATCTGAACTATGCACAAGGGACCGAGGGGTTTGGAGCAATGTATGGGTATGAGGATTGGAGACAGGCGAGACTGAAAAAATTGAAGAAGAAATACGATCCGAGATGTGTATTTAGCTGGTATCAACCAATTCCGTGTAGTTGATCTGCGGGTATGCAAGTATCGTATTCTAGAAACGGGTGGGAGCTTTCTAGATGTTTCCAGGGATTAAGGCTTTGCCACGTTTCCGGAGAATAATGTCCTTTATAGCTGGTATTTCAGATAGGTACCTCAGGAATTTCCAATGTAGGAAAATGAAGATCTGTAGCGAGTGATAAGATCTCAGTCCACTAGGAATAGCGAACCTAGTACTAGGCCCCGATTCAGCCTCTATAGCAGTACATACCACCCTAGAGACCCACCTCTACGATTCGCCCCACCACCAGAAAACTCTGATATTCTTGACGCCGAAATTTGGTTAACTTTGCCGAATAGTCAATTGTAGAGACCTCTATAAGGCAGATGCTAGTAATTCTCTTGCAGGGGCTGAGAGGAATAATAAGCGAGCCTTAGCACTAATTTGATCGACGCTGTCATGCGGCTCTGCGGGTGTTCCTGCATGTCGTGGTAGGACCCAGCCCCGTAAGGATCACCGCTAGGGTTTGCTTAATGAGCTGCACTATACTACACCTATATAGCCCCCTAAAACGCTTATTCCCCCTCTCTCTACCCCCTATCCACCCTATCCACCTGCTTCCCATACGTTATCTAAAACTACCACCGCCGTTTTTATCACTACTTGTATAATTATTCTTTCCTAGCACCGTGTTTTTGCTACGGTTCCTCTCCCCTATATATACGACACTCTTTGTGCTCGCGCCGTTCCCATGTATAAATAGATATCAGTATCGATAGTAAGCATAAATTCCCAGTTCTTGGTAAGGGTTCTTTTTATATGCTGTCCAGCGCTATCAGTTGGTTCATCCGACTAGCTCCCTAAATATTATCTAATGCCCCTATTCACAGTATATTCCGCTAAGCTAGCACCATGAGGAGTGGTACCATTGGTTCTGTTGGAGTACGGCCGGCAGCAGTCGATCCATAGGAGGGTCCTGTTTAAACCCGTACCGAGCCCAGCATGGCTTATATATTATAAAAATTAAATATCTTAGGCTTCTGAAAGACCCTCTGAATTTCGCTCTATCTAATTATAGCATGGGTCACAAAATGTTAGATGAGGCCCGATCTTTAGTAGCATCATTGAATATCACTCGATATTGTTACTTTAACCGATCTTTACTTCGCCTAGAAAATCTACAATTACCCAAGTTTCTCACCCAGAATATACACAAATAGTTTAAGTCAACGGGATATTAGAATTCAAGGAACCCCAGAACACTTGGGCCCGCCAAGCAATCTAAATGCGAAAATGTTTACGTCAACACTTACTCTCGCCTGAGTTACAACTTTGTGGAAAGAAGTCATGAAAGTACTTATTCTCTGCATTTAGCGGAGATAGGAAAGTATGGTTGCTACTAGTTTCAAAATTGCGCGCTCAAAGTGGTAGTTTTATGGTTACAGATCTGCAGCTCTAACAACGGTTTGGCCCCGGGAAAAGATGCTGTTGAAAACTGGTAATAAACCCACTATAACAACCTAGGCAGGTTTATTATTCGTAGAAGACCTATTTTTAAAGGTTCTATACTAGAGCTAGCACAAAGACACATGGACCAAACCCGAAATACGAAAAGTGTGGGTGAGGAAGCTGAAGAAGATATGTGGTAGGCAGAGTTAGAGAGACATAAAAGATAGAATAAAGGAAAGACTTAAGTTCTATTACAGGATTTAGAGTTCAGGTTGTTTTTTGCGGCTTTATTTACTCTACGAGTACGTTATGGGCTTGTGCTTCAAGATTTAGATAACACGGGGGCTGGGGAACTATCGCTTAAACCGCCACACACAATCGTTTGAGACTAGTCTTTCAATGATATACCCCAACCACAATATCTCTAGATACAGGGATTATACTAGAACATTTAGACTACATTCTCTAAACCATGATTATTATAAATACAATGGGCTATGGCTAGTAGTTGGGTGCCAAGGCTAGAAATTCGGGGGGTTGTGGCAAATACCGTTGACGGCCCAAGGGATTCTTGCTTTTTCTTGATTATTTTGTGGTTTTTAGTGATGTAGTATCATAGCTGAACAGTTGCTTATATATACTTAATGATCTATAGCTAAACAACGAGAACATCTAAAACCCATCACAGAAAATCACTCTGATTCCCTATGATCCTAAATATTAGAGCATATGGTATCAAATTGGTATAGTATGGGCGTAAGAAGATTCTGGAGGTCTATGGTGTAGCGCATGTATATAGAGACAGCGCATAGGAGTGCCTGGGAGACCGGGCTCTCCTGAACCCACACTCTATCTTTAGTTTACGTCTCGTTTCGACGCTAAGTGCCAGACAACCAATGTTACAGTATTGCAGCTTAATCAATTACAACATGACTAATTAAGGAGATTACTTAAGTGAAGTACCCAGCGAAGACGATCTTTCTGACCACTAAGAAGGTTATCATTTCTCAGGTCCTTTGGCCCCCACTTGGGGCGGGCAGCATCACCAGAGTAAGGTATCTAGACTAGCTATGACTAAGCCTCGCTTATCTCCCTATTGTTTCAAGTTTAGCCAAAATGTTATGGTGATTTAAGGGAAAGAAGTATTTAATGAACTAAACAAAGGGGCCCCCGTTGAGTACCTATTAACTTAGCGGTGATACTGTCCATACTTTTGAAACACTATAGAGGATTGATTAATTACTGGCGTTTGTAAAACTCATTGGCAGGTATTTTTAGGCTATTAGCTACCAAGATCAGGGTATGGAGGTAGTATAGGTTTTATATTATTTGAACGGTAACCCTACTACTGGGCCGGTGACTATATCGTCCTATCTTCATATCACTGCCGCTATTACGAACTGACCTCTGTCATCAGGTAGCTCATAGCTTTAGGGCTCTATGTATTTATGAATAAACAATTAACTAAGTGGCTCATAATGGCACTAGAAGTGTCTCGGCTATTACCTAAGCGTGACTGGGCGGTTGGAAAGAACTTCAAGTATTCTTGCAGCTATAACCCTATAAGAGGAGAAAGTTGGGATATTGTCCTAGCTATCATTGGTAGTGGTATAGGCGGTAGTTTTGAGTATAAACTCGTATAAGGGGCTTGAACAGGGGTCTTCTAACTGGCGAAACTACCCTATATATACCTATCTACCGTTTTCCCCCCTGTTTTTTTGCCGGGCCGCTAAAGAAGGGAATTTTGGACGTTGTATGACCGTGTGCTTATCGCATTGATATATATACTCTAGGCACAACCAGTATTGTGGGTGAGGAAAAATATGTTTGCCTAGCAACATACTTCACATCGCTACATGATGTAATTGATATAAACTACATGTACTTCTGAGCCCCCTATCAGTCATTAACGCTTTCTTCTTTATTTAGTCATATTCCAAGTTCTTATTATCAAATTATGAGGGGGCTTCCGTTTTTGCCATGATAGTGTAAATATACGGGTATTTTTGCTCATCTACAATAGTATTCTTGGCCACCTACGGGTTCTCTACCCCTACACTACTTTTGGATCTCAGAGGTCTATAATCAGGGGGTATTAGAATTACCAGCTTGCTAGGTATCTTTATGATATAATCTTTCAACAATATCAGATGGTATAGGCAGATGAGTAACATTATTATTGTATCTTGACTTGAGGGGCATTGCCGTCGCTTCACCGTAGAACTCGAGGATTTCTTGAGAAAACATCCCGAGACTAGCAGTCTCCTAGCGAGCTATGAGAGTTGGTGCTGTTAGCTATGACACTAAAATCCGTCTAGAAATCAATCCTCAAAACCGAAACTAGGGCTAAATAACAATCTCTTTAAAGCACCCACTATGATTGTACCATTTATATTGTTCCACCCACTGATATTGTGTTTGTAGCCGTCTCTGCTGCCACTACATCTAATTTTGGCGGCCCGCAGTTGTGGTGGCAATTACAAGCTACTGATCCATAAGCATAGTGCTCTTAGACTTCAGCCCCAGTGAGGTTATTATGGAAATACGTAATTGGTATCCTGTGGCTTTTTCGCGCCAACAAACATTGCGCTAAAAAAAGTGATTGGAGGCTTTTTTGTGAGACTGCGCCTGGAAGGTGTGGGGTAGTTGGCGTCACATGACTCTCTAAGCGTTGAGGGAAATTGAAATCTATGCACAGGTGGCAGTGCTAATGGCGGTGCGCCGAGTGAATTAAGCAAATGCATATTAGATTAGTGCTATGCGTATAACTCCCCCCCCCCAGTTACGCATGTTTGATGTCAAAATAAACACTGGAGAGGTATGTACTAGAGTCTAGGTCTATTGAAAACCTTTTTTATACATACAAAAGTCAAGTTGAGATTCTATTGTTCCGTAAAAAGCACCTATTCTTTGGCGGCCCGATCGTTCGGTCTCGATATAATCTAGACAGTCCTCCTCAGCCGCCTTGCGGCTGAAGGAAACAAGCTGCGGTGAACGGGCCGGGCCTCGTAAATCTGTGCTTCACACAACTGCACCCCACCCCGAGCCTTTGCTGAGGGACTCGCTTGACATCTTGTGATAGCCGACAGATTTTGTGGCTTTGCGATCTACCCCCGATACTTTCTGCACAAGAGGAGCAGCTCGGGTTCATTTCAAAAGTGGGCGCTCCGGATAAAAGGTTTGTTTTCCCGATACGGAGTGATAAGTGGGGGAATGATAAATGATATCAAGGAGCCAATAAGCATATCGCTCATTTAATAGAGCCACTCATAAGCCACCTACATACCTTCGCTAAAAATGCTTCTAGCCATATCAAACCAATTGGAAGATCCTCTTGGCGATGATATACCGCAAGTAGTAAGTATAATCTCCCGAACTTAGCCTAGCAAACATCAGCAGCAAGCTATGGAAGACACAGCCTCTTTTGCACTTTGTGATAATAGATTTAATATGCGAGAAATCTAATGACAACATCCATTCATTACGGCAGTAGCTCTTGGCTTAGCAAGGCTGGGTAATTCTTGCTCTATGTAGGTTATACGTAGCCGGGGACATCGCCGCATAACTTCTCAGCTAACTGTTAGATAGAACATGATAGAAAGCTTCTCTTGTAACTTTGGGATACTATACGTAGTATTTCACATGCATGGATATAGCCATCGGTAAAGATTCTAGGGCGTGGGGAAAGGTCTCGGAAACGTCTGGCCTTCATCCTAGAGAAGCTTCTTGTTGATTTAGTCATGTATATCGACAGCTGCATACGTATCCTAAAGCCACTACCCGTAAGAATATTTACCTATCATGTTCAAGTGTATTCTGATCATGATAGGTTGGAGTCGCATCTCTTTCAAATCCCGCTGTTAGCAACGACATCTCGGAAAATTATGATATGTGTACCCGCCCAAGCTAATGTTGCTAAGGCATCGGACATAAACGCTTTTCAGCTCATCGAACTTCTGTACCTGCAGGATTTCATCAGCCGTTGGAAGCAGCCCACTACTCAACACATTGAATCAGAAAAAGTCTTTACAGTGGCGACCCAAGGGGTGCTTGCATTTACAGAGTATTAAAATAAAGAGAACTTCTTGCATACACTTTCAGCTCTCATTGTAAAGCTATAATTTTGTTATTGGTTATGTCTAGAAACTATGTTTCTTAGGCCCTTGGCTAAACGGATCGTAGGGTATGGGCGGTATAACTCCTCCTGCTATAGTCGTTCACCCACTAATTGAAAATATCACGTACGGAAAGCAGGGTCTGACGATGCCATCGCCAGCGCATATGATGATCAGGACTGATACTTCAGCTTCTGTAGGCCCCTGTTTACCATGTGTTCGCCATCGGTGGGTAAAAAATGATTGCTAACGCTCCAGTATGTTTCACTTCACGAGATCGATGACCTAGCCAGTATGTAGTGGATACAGCTATGCAAAAACTGATTCAGAGACATTGAAGACTACGTGTACATTTTGGTCTAGTCATTACGCAGACATGTCATGATGTGGTGTCAGAAATGATAGCCAGCTGCGCTTCAGGCTTTAGCAAAATTCTCTCCCGTAATCCTGTTCCTTGCATGGAGGACACCAATTGTTACCAAAAGTTTCTGCCGATGAATAGTTTTTATTTGCATTAGGAATGAAGTGTCTGGCGAGAGGCTATATCCTATCTATGGGGGCTGTCGATTCGAAACATAGCACCATAGCCAGACTCCCTCGTCCAGACTCAAATGGACACTTAGATAGACGATATTGGCTCGATTGAGAGAGTTCCCAACACCCTCGACAAGGTGCACCGGTGATGCCCCAGGCAGCTAGATTACTGGGATTGGCGGAATTCTATAACTTCTCAGGCTGGGGGTGTAGGCTTCTACCTAACCACGTACAATACTGCTTGGGACAGTCATTGCCGGAATGTTCCGAGTCATTCCAAGCATCTCCGCTGTATTTAGTGGCTCTCCGGGGGCTTTGACCTTGAATATAGGATACTTAATTTTCCAGCTATAAGTATGTGGGCTTTCAAGTACCCAAGCCCCCCTTCTAGGTCCAAAATTGGCCCGGGCAAGGGGAATTATCCCTAAAAAGGGCCGGCCAGGTCTCCGAAAATTTCCGAGGATAATCACACTAAAGCCTAGGGTACTACGTTGCAAACACGTGGTGAGTTGGGCATATCTGACGGACGGAGCCTTGCTATCCTAAACAGTCTGCCTAGCTACATAGATATCTTTGCTGTCCTTTAAAGCGTCTGGGGATTAATTATATATCTAAATTATTTGTTTAATTGTCTCAGGGTGTCATTCTGAGGCGGTTATTCAATTACATGCATGTGTATATCCAAAGGAAGTTACCCAATGGGTGCCTTACGGTGCAAGAACATGTGTTAATTGGCACACTGCCCGCAAAGAATAAAGCAGTAAAGATACAAAATCCCGATGGCATCCTCTATGTTTATTTCTGCATGGTGATGTGGTCTCTTGTTTGCCGTATATATAAATTGGTAATATGTATTAATCATGAATCATAATGGACCAACGTTTACAATTAGGCACAGGGGGTAGGATGTTGAGGAGGTTATTGTTTTAGATACTATGTTTGAAGAAATCTTGGTGCCTTTACCAGCCCATTTGGACACGGTGGAAAGGCAGACACAGGGGAAAGGCAGAAGAAAGAAATCGTGTTTCTATAATTACATGTTACCTTGATGCATTACTTTGTGCTTTATCAATACAAAGAGTTTGTAGGTAGTAACGATTTATTTCTCATGTTTCAGCGGGCGAAAGAAGACCCAAGAAGCCAAGCCTACGACTACAATCTATTGGCTGCCTCACGTGACCTTCACCAATCGGACGTGTATGTAGTTTTAACTTATCGGAAGCCCAGCAAGTTATCGCGGTAACATAAGGTTGCCTCAGGGTTCATTGGCGAACCTCCCTAATCCGAGTTGCCCCATGGTTTGCTAATGAACCAACACTTTACGACAGACCGAACTAGACAATGTAGTATGTAGGGAAGATGCACACCGCTTCACTCAGTTGCGGTCCTGCTGACGTGTTAGGTGGGTGGTGGTTCTGCTTTTTGGTCAGAGTGTCAAAGTCCAAGGGCAGAAGGAAGGGAATTCCCTTGGAGTAGAGTCCAGTCTTGCTCTTTCCTTCACCCTATATTAACTCCCCCCACCCTGTTCCCTGGTCTCTCCCCACTCTACTCCACCTGCACTAAACCCCGCCTCCACTTCACCCGATAGCCCCTCTATCTCATACATAAGAAATTTATCTTTTCATCTTCCCCGAATTTTCGACCTTCTCTACTCCTACTTTGACCACAAAACCGATAGTCATCTTCAAACCTGGAATTACTGAGAACAAAAGGATCGACCACTTCAATCAACTCTAGCATTACTGCTTGAAGCAGAATGTCTAGCCAGATCCTTAGTGTTTTTGCGGAGATCTGGAATCTCCTCTTGCTGCGAAGAGATATCGACTCAATTGCCAAAGAGTTGCTTGGAAACTACTTCCTTCCTACTATTCCACCTACTGGTGACCATGTCTCCGGCCAACTATTCGATATTGTATGCCAATTCAAAATTATTTTTGGCCTTCAACGAACACATCTGCAGTCTTGGACACCATATGGTGACCCTCCAACCAATGCCACTGCTCAAAAGCTGATACTATACATTATGAGCTATAATATGGTCTTACGTGTGGTGATTTTCCTGCTTAGCCAACTATCCGAGTTTCTCAACACAGCCAGAAATATGGATAATTATAGTAGACGAACTCGTCACTTCATAATCCAAACCATTTTATCCGGGGTCCGTGTGCTTTGTCTCCACCCTAATAAGACCGTAGTCCCACAGGATATAGTTAAGCTACTCGAGTGCTATACTCACGAGTCTCTTTCATCAGACGAGAGCAATGCGCTCAAAGTTTGTCTCGAATCCCTTTTGGCACCTCTGCCGAAGGAAGACCTTTTGCGTCTGCACTCTATTGAGAGAAAGCTGGTAGGTTCTCCATTTTTTTGAAGCTGATAGATCCAGTACTAACGTCTCTTTAGTACCCTTTGGACGAGTCATATTTGCTCAAAACGGTAAAGGAAAGGTTACAGGATTCCAGATCGTTACGGAGCTTTTGGGCTTTATATGACATATCCTGGAGTGTGGTCGGTGCCGTCATAGAATCCCGGGCGGATAAAGCCCGTGAAGAGGAGGCCCATAGAGATGAAGAAGAGGTTCATGGAGGTAACGAGAATGTTCATGAAGATAAAGAGAAGGTCTATGAAGATGAAGAGAAGGCCCTAGGTGTAGCCGCGCAAATCGCAGGGCTCCTTCCAAAAGCATCAGGGCAGAGACATTCTCAAGAATTTATGCTTACCTCGTTGGTGGATCCCTTCTGGCCGTTGGGGCCGCTACTGGGCCAAACCGGTAATCAATCCTCACAACCTACAACGGACTTTAAGAGTATTTCTCCACGAGACTCAGAAGAGTTGAAATCTCTCCAGTGGTTCTCTAGACTCCTTAAAGACCGGCACCAAACACTCCGCAATTCCGATGATGAATTTCGTCAGCTTTTATCAGAAGTCTCTAGGTTTTGTTCCAGTCCTGAGGTTGAAAATAAAAATCAACCAAAATTTTCACAGCCGAGGGTCTACACCCTCAACTGCCCTTCAGCTCATATAATTACAGAAGAGAAAGTTATGGGTATATTAAATGGGTGTATCCCCAAGGAACTTAAGGTAAGGCAATATTGTCTATATAGCCATTAACTAGGCTTTTTATGTATGTTTCTAACTTACTGATAACATTTTATCAGACTCATGAGGTTGCTCACCTCAGAGATGGGGAACAATGCCCTGTATGCGAAGATCCCTCACCGGTAACCTGTGTACGCGAAATTAAGCAACTCAGTCAGATCAACTATACTGTTAATGCAAAGATGGATCGGCAGCTTAAATCAATGAACCTCAGTGGGGAACGCCTAATGCATCCTGTAAACTTGCAGGCGGCTGGTTCGGCTCAATCCAATGTCCACCCATCGATATCTAATGGGGACGACTCCCTGCTTATAACATCACCAGAAGATCCCCAAGGCAGACGTCACGGACATTTATCATTTTTATGGAAGCTTCTGTGCCGTCCCGGAAGGAGGCAGAGGCCCTCCAGATCTAGTTCAGAGCGCACAGCAAATAGACCACAACAGCCACAACGACCAACATTCAGGGGCTTTTTTTGGTTCAGTTAGACCTTTGCCCTCTTAGTCCTGAGCTTCTTCAAAGATTTCGCGAGTTCTAGCAGCACATAGTCTGCTCTCATGCCTATCTCTTAAATAAGTTACTTCTTAGGCCTATTTACTTTCGTTATTTTCGTTCTTTCCTTTGTTTGTGGGAGGAGTTTGTGTTATGGATACCCGTACGAACTTTTTCCTTTTGGTCCCTCTAAGTATACGATACGTATCTGGCTACGAAGACTTTCTTTTGTTATTAGACTGGGTTGATTGCATCTTTGTTTCTTTGTGTACGTCGATTCGCATTTCATTGTACTTATGATTCATTCGCTCCTATTTTATTACCTATTTAATTTCTTAGAAAAATTTACTAAAATCGATGTTTTTTACAATGCATAAACTTTCTATCTATATTTGGTACATTATGGAAGCGTAGATCTTTCGAAATTTAATTTACCATTGGTAGTAAATTTGAGTACAAAACTCTGGATTCCAGCGCCTGTATGTACTTTTATCCGGTACTCTGCATTTGAAAAGAGACTTCTCGCACCCTCCCCATTCAACCCTGCATACTAGCCTACAGTCTGAAGATTAAAAATACTGGTTTACTATATTTAAATACATGGTTTATATATGTTCTGGCCTATTGGGGGACGTGCCTATCGGGGGGACGTCCCCTCAACAGGCAATCTGTTAGGTGCCCTACCCATTGGAGGGACACCCATGGGCAAGCCAACAAAGTATAGCTTAATTAATATAGGCACACTCAAAAGAATAAGAATAATAGCTAGAAAATATGAATCTATCTTGAACTATATTTAGGATTTTTTTGGATTTTATACTATGCTTTATTAAACTTGTAGGAGGCTGGAAGCTTTGTTCTGAGTGTTTTTTTGTAGCCAGGGTTTTTTTATGTTGTTGCCCATACAAGAGACGTAGGCTGGCCCATATAGAGGACGTCCCTCCAACGGGCCAGAACATATATATTTCTCAAACACCAGTTCTTGCCAAGGTGAAACGTAGATTACGATGAGTGGGCGACAACAACCACAATGGCTTGGTTCTTTTAGTCGGATTTCAGTTAGAGGGTAGATTAAAATGACAACATTTAAGTCAGAGGTAGATTGCACTTTTGCTCGGGAATAATACTCGCACTTTCAGGATCTTAGTAATTTCTGTGAGTACAAACACGGTACGCCAACCAATGCGACTTTTTAGTACAAGGTGCCTTTCTCGTCTCCCTCTATCTAGTGCATCCTGAACCAAAATCATTGACCAACTAGCCCTAACCCTGTGCGATACAAACTTGCCTAGCATAACTATGTATACGTTTCAATACCTTTCATAGCCAACAGCAAGTCTTTAAGATATACACCATAGTTAGCTGCACGATTGCTTATGTTAAGTAATAGATATATCTATTGGGCGTACGTACCGTTAAACTTGCATGGAAAGCCGCTGATTGGTATTTCTGGGACGGTTGAGGACTCGTTGTCTGGCTTCATTCTCACCAAAATTGTCTGAATCATTTCACTCGGCCCGGTCGTGGCGATCGTATAATCGACCTCAAATCTTTCCCCTGCTCTGACAGCAGTCTTGAAAATCCCCGGATTACCAATCGTCATAGCGGTGAGTGATTCTAGGTTTTCAGCCGTGGCCTCGCCTCCGCTAAATGTGTCGATACGCTCGACGAGTACCTTCAAGGCGTGACTGTTTCTTTCCAAGCGGCAAAGGATTTTCCCCTCGAGCTGATGAAGGTCTAAGCCGCCTTTGTGATCTATTTTTAATTTACTAGTTGGCTGGAAGAAAAATAGCTTCGCAACAAGAAGTTGAGAGGTGTGATCTATTTTTTCGCGGAGGCATTTCCCTGAGTACGTCGAGGTACCAGAGCCCTCTCGCCTGTATGAATTATGGAACTCATTAACTAGTTCTTTCATACGTTTGTACTGGTCTAGTGGACAATATTTGCTTTCGAATTGAACGTTGATTCGGTGGTGGATGTCAGGGTCGTATTGTTTATCTTGCATAAACTTGCTCCAGGTGCTTTCGCCGTCAATATTTTGGAAATAACTATTTAGCAAAGGTGTAGCAGGGTAGCAGGCACTAATTAGGGGCAGAGCCAGCCTCTCACTGGAGAAGCACCCCGTGCCTACAGACATAATGATATCTTGGCCTATAGGGTGAGCTTTACCCCAAATCTTCCCGCATTCACTCGAGGCCCAGAAAATAGGGTTATTGTTCAAAAGGCCGCCATCAAGGTATGGGATTCTTGCTGTTCCTAATACCTTTTGGAAAGGCCGAAAATAAATAGGAGCCGCTGCCGTGCATAGACCACTAGAATAGAGTGAGAGCTGACTTAAGAATAGGTAGTGAATTTACATACGCTTCCCATGCTTTAATTTCTTCACCCTCATTCTCTGCTCGTTCAAAATCGTCGCTGTCCTCTACCCCATATTTAGCTTTACGCCCAGTTCTCAATTCAATTGGGTAAAGTACCGATAGTTGGACGATTATAATTAGTAATTGCAGCGGGATGTCTGCCACCGTCCTTAACTGCCATCACGGCTACCCTTGCCGAACGCTGGACGCCGGTGTGGGTGGCGCTTCCGAAGATACTCGATCTATCCCCAAGGATCTTCTGGAGTTCTTCCCTGAGAGGCTTAGTTGAATAGACGCTATCCCAAAGTTTCACGAGGAGAAGAACTGTCTTTATCAGAACACTTTTTGATAGTAACTGTACTAAGTCAATTTTTGGGCCCCGGGTGTGTTGGAATATACGCGCGGAGATCGTTTCAAATTTTTCACTCATGGCTTTCGTACTTATGTCCTCGACTACTAGGCCAAGAGCAATAATGCCGCCTTGAGTTTACACCATGAGATATTTAGTAAGAACCAAAAAAACGAGACAGAGATAATCAGGAGTTCTTGGGTTTATACCTGTACTTGTGCCGACCACTAGATCAAAGAAGTTTTGAATTCCTATATTCAATCCAATCTTATCCTCAATTTTCTTCAAAATTGCTAGCTCCAGAATCCCTCGTACCCCCCCGCCATCAAGAGTAAGAACCCGTATCCCTGCACAGGGAGGCCTTGTTTGAATTCGTTGGATTTCGGTCCATATCTCAGAACACAAGGCACATTCCCGTAGGACTATTTCAGCCTCTTTCACTAGAGAGCGTTCGCCAAAGTCTGAGACGCAATTTTCGCATTGTGCATGTCCACAGGGAAAGACGTGGTCTGGAATAGCACAAAGGCATGAGAAGCATGTCTTATAGCTACGCACCTTATCCCACAGTTTGGGGTAACTTTGAAGTATACCTCTACGGTGTGCGACAATTTCTTCTGGGGACGGTTTCTGTAAGATCCAGTGGTTATCTTCCTTGCAGATATTGCAGTATTGCACAAAAAACCGTTCTCTAATCTTCAGCCCTTTCTTAGAAGTACAATCATGTATGTCTAAGGGCTCGAAGTGGCCGACTCCAATACTTTCCCCATCCTTGTCCCGATGGTTATTAATATGAAAGCCATATTTACAGATGCAACGAGTGGCATCGTTCCGAAATTGGCAAGTTGCGTGTTGTTGATAGAATTGTATAATTCCGGATTTGCATTTCTCTAAATATTCGTTTTGCCATAAGTCGCTAGGGTTCACAACTAGTTGGAGTGAAAGATATCAGTAAATCTCCTGTTTTGCTCAAACATGGTCCCAGAGATGCCTACTAGCTTGCCCTCCACGAAGGGAATTATTTAGGATACAAGATGCCACAATATTTGGGAAAGAATCGACTAATTCTAAGTCTTCGGTATTCTCAATATGGCGTAGTAGGTTCATTATGTGGTCTGCCATTGCTAGAGGTTTCGGATTATTTTGCCGAGCGGCCTGGTAGAAATCAAAAGGAGTATGCTGCGTAGCAAAGTGCTCGAATGCTTGATCAAATAAATTTGACAAGTCCTGGATGTTATACTGTGTCCATGTCCTCGTACGGGCCAGTGCTGTTTCCTTGACACCCTCTTCGATTTGACCCCGGAGGAGATCGCACTGCTTTTGAACCTCACCCGAGTGAATATTCTTTCGCAACGGGATGTAACAGACCCGGATTCTTTCGAAATACTTCAGGATGAAGTCTTCTGTTGAACGGATCCCATTTTCTCTCTCTGTCTCGGCTTGATTTGTCTTTTTCCGGATGTCGTCTAGAAAGGCCGAGTTTCTCCATACATCAGCCATACCACTAAAAATATAATCATATAATTTGCTTTCGTCCGTCCAGTTGCTGTGGTGATCATTAGGTGCATTTAAAACGAGCACAAGTGTCTTTTTTTGGGTTTGGTTGACTGAGGTCTGAAGTCCTCTTGAAGCCCAAACCAAGAGCTTTTCGATTTCCTGCGTAATAGTTTGAGTATTCCTTGACACAAAGCAAACAACATCGCTAAAAGCATAGAGAAATCGTGAGTACAGGTCCTCTACCCCACCTGACCGCCCCGCAGGAGAAAGTGAAGAAGTAGAACTATATAAAGGCGAAGTGATCTGAATCTTTTCAACAACACGCTCGTCATCGCTGAAATCCCAGTCACAGTGAGAAGTTGGAATAGCCGCGCCGGCATTAAATCCTTCGCAATCGGCGAAAAGGATGGGTGTTATTGATGCGAAGGTGGCCGGATCTTTATATAAATGAACACCTGAACTGGTAGGGCTCGTTAGGTGTTCGGCATTTCGAATCCGGGTGACTGGAATTTCAAGAGCCTCCTCTTTTACTTTAACAGAATATAACTTAATCAAGGCTCGAATCAGGGTGGATTTTCCAGCGCCAGTTTCGCCGATGAAAGAGACCAAACTAGGGAACTGTTTTGAATGCGCTCGACCTGCGATATTTCCTCGAGTTAGGAGCTCGAAACGGTTAGTAATATACAGGATTCCACGATCGGTAGCACCCTCTTGGATACTTGGATCAATAATAAACCATCGCGCTTCCTTATCTCTTTGGTGTAAAGTCTTTTGTTTATATGGGTCCGTTTCGCAGTGGAAGATCTCGTTAAGCCGCACCTGTTCTATTGCAGGGCGCTGGCAATGGTCCGCCGACCGCTTCCCACTCTTTGGGAGATGACTAACCCAACAGGTAAGATGATGAGATGATTTGCAAGGAAACTTGGTCTTGCATAGAAAGCACCAAGTAACACAACGAGCAGTGTTCTGTGCGCATTTGGAGCTAGTACAGACACAAAGATCTTCAATGACATCGTGCTCACAATCGTAACAGATCCTGGGATCTTCATCATCACCCTAGGTAACCATTAGCCTCCGGTCCCAGAATAATATAAATATATAAGAATCTTAAACCATTTTTAGTAAGTGAGCTTGATCTTTACTGAAGTTTGCAGGCTATAGGAGTTTAGGAAGTAGGTGGGCTTGGGGCTGAAGATGTCATGGGAAATCCGAAGGTAATAGCCCCACTCTTGCAGGTTTGGGAACTCGACAAGGCAAACTACCTACTTCCAAGGGAAGTCAAATAGCAAATGAAATTGATACCCAAGGGTACCTCTAGATAATATTTCAGCGGCCTGCAGAAAAATGATATCTTTCCGATACGAAGGCGATGCCAAAGTTATTTGTGTAACAGGGGTGGGTCTCTACTGCAAGTATGGTTTCTTTTTCCTGGTTGGTGGGGTGCAAGTATATATAAGCATAAAGTATTGGGACTTCTGTGCTGTAAAAGCAAAACTAGAAATATACCGCTAAAGGCTTGGACGGTGCAACCGACCAACCCCGTGATTCCGGTCACGTGATTTCCCGCCTCCGAGGGGGCAATGGGTTAGGGCTTATAGGGTGCTAAAAAAGCAATATCTATTCAATTTCACTACTGCTACCTTTGCTAGCAACGTCACTATCCTCCGAGCTAATAATCACAATCTCCTCCTCAATCTGCACCTTTTTACCACCCCTACCCCCCCCTCTGCCCCCTCTGGCTGCCCTACCCCTACCCCTACCCTTTGCCCTGCTTCCACCCTCACCACGAGCACTTGGGCCCGGGCTGTTGCTTATATCAATGGTAGAGATAGGAGGGGGGGTGCTAGGGGGTGCATGCTCTCTAATTGGAAGGGTAATAAGCTCTTTTCCACTGCCCTTTTTGCCTCTGTTTTTACCGCGTTCTTTCTTAGCCTCTTTCTCTGCCTCTACTGCTTCTCTCTCCTCTCTAAGCTTAATCACATCCTCCGTAGTAATAACTCTTGCTTGGGTAAGCTTTCTTCTATCCTTAGTAATTGCTTTAGACCTTGTAGAGACTGCTTTATGGAATTGCTGGTGCAAATGCTCAGCAATTTCCTTATCAGTAATAGACTGCTGAAGACCCTTATCCATCTTGCTGATAAGGTCTCGCAGCTTCTCTGCAGAGGCTGTTTGGCCTTTTACTAGAGCTAGGGCTTGCTTGCTGTGTGCCCAGGCAGTACGGGCGTTGCGGGGAGTTTGTAGAGCTTTCGTAGCATTAGGGGTAGGAACCTGCTCGACTTTTGGTGGCTCTAAGAGGTCTAGAACCTTCTGAGGGTTGTAGGGGTAAATGCCAGCGTGCCTCCAAGCTGAAAGGATATTCTCTTTGGTGTAGGCTAGCTTCCTAGCTGGGAATAGGAGCCTAATCAATTAGCAATAGCTTTAGGCTAAAAGGGGGGGGGGTTAACCTACTTTAGAAAGACTCCTTTGTTGATATGGTAATCTCCTCGCCCTCCAGCCTCGTCTAAAGCATTCGAATAGTGTCTCTGCAAAGGACTAAATAGGCCTACGTCTAGAGGTTGCAGTATATGGGTAGATTTAGAGGGTAGGCAAACCGGGAGGATTTTGTTGCTGAGGGCATAATCAAAAAACTACCAAGTAACGTGGGAGACGTGCCCATCAACCAAAAGAAGCCTCCAATTGCCTGCAGCCCTCTCTCTCGTGAACTTATTGAAGTTATCTCGCAGCCAATCAAGCCCTAGTACGCTATCACTCCATCCATTAGGAGAGTAGGCAAATGTTGCCTCATCACCCTCTTGCAGCTCTGCGTACCAGCCAAAGTAATGCCCTTTACCTTTGTTTACCACCATAGGGGGTAGGGCTTCTCCTGCAGCAGAAACAGCCTCGATAACCGTTACCCAGGTACGGTCTCCGCTTTGAGCCAATCGGGGCATTTTCCTGCCTCTCCTGCAGATGACTTTGCACGTCTGGGCTTGCCCCATCATAAAGCCTTTCTCATCCATATTGTAGCAGTTTTCAGGTAGGATACCGTACTTCTTTATTGCATATCGAAGCTAGTAGACCTTAGTGGCTGTACGAGATATTGGGGGGGGGGGTAGAGGCTTACCTTGCGAAAATAGTCCTTGATAATCGCAGGATTGGCAGCACAATTGCGTGCTTGGTCTAAACGGTGAGCAAAGCGTGATGCTAGCTCTGGATTGCGCTCTAAGAACCTAGCAAGCTAGTGCTTCCCTAGCTTTCGCCCAGTAGCTCTAGTTTGCGCCAAGTGGGCTGCCATCTCCTTCACAATTGCGATCTTTGGAGGGAACCCCCAATCGTCCATCTTTTGTATCCATTTGACGATTGATTTCTCTTCACTGGGCATAAGAATCTGCTGGTGCTTGTGGCTTTGATGGCGATTGAGAGCTCCACCAAGCCTATCTCGCAGGGTGCTGTAGGGGACCTCATATCTCTCTGCTGAAGCACGTATAGAGGCTTCTGGGGACTTGTGGTAGTGCTTAATAGCTAGCTGGATATTCTCCTCTCGTCTCTCCTTTGCTTTACCCTTTAGAGCGCCCATATCTGTGGAGTTTTTGGTGTTTTTGGTGTTTTTGGCGCTCTAGCGGTTGGTCTAACTGTGGGGTAGAGAGCGGGGCTTGTGCTTGGCAGCAGGAAATCACGTGGTCGGGATCACGGGGTTGGTCGGTTGCACCGTCCAAGCCTTTACGTATTAACGCCACGAATTTTGAAACTATAGTCTAGGCATTCTCTAGATATACATTCACGAATCTCTGGCGATTTATATAGGATACCGCTGGATTCATATGTGCGTGTGGGCGTGCGCAGCATGCATGCGGCTGGAGCGGGGTAAGATCCTTGTTATGAGTGCTGATTTTCTTGCTTGGTGCATGGATTTATGATGAATATTGGACAGCGAGGTCATCCGTTCTATGAGGTCAGCATACAAGTACGTGAAACTTGTATCGTCTCCAACCTCTGACTACAGCGGAAACGGTCAGACTCTGATAGGATTTGCGTGCTCTGACATAACTATACATAGATGTATTTTCTATAGAATATAGATAATGATACACAAGATATACTAGCCTGTATAGGAAATTTCTTTATCCTTACTGCCTTCGTAGTAACGTAAAGGTCACTTGAGGGTTTGGCTGTGAGTTCTATTCGGATGTGATAAACGATTTTAGGTGGATCCCATGATACTTTAGGGCCTATAAGAGAATATTCCGAAAGGGAGTCGACATACGGTCACTACAGAAAGCCTTTGCGGTGCCCGCGTCTTGACTATAGAACTCACGTATATGCTCGACCTTCAAAGGCATAACCAAGAAAAACCAGCATACAAATATCTATCTTATGATAAGAAAAATTAACCCCTCTAAGATAATGCGGACAAAGTGGGCTCACAACTAAACCTTGCTACAACCAATATTAAATCAAATTGGAGGTACAAATCTTCAGAAGATTATATTAAGATTCATGTGTATGAATAGGGATAAGGAGGATTGTTGCTGTTCACATTGTTACTGTAGTGAACGTTGTTGCTTGTACCAAACCGAATAGACTTTACTTCCCCACTAGTAGATAATGGAGCGGTGGAAGACAAAACCCTAGTAAACAAATCACAAGAGGCTTGGGGTGATCTATTTTCTATAAGCCTTGTAGGTCAATGTGTAGTTCATGGCCTTTTCCTGGGATTTTATATGTACTAATTTACATCCAATGCATATACATAGCCTAGTAGAGAGGCTTCCATCTCCTTTAGCTAGCTATATTTCGTGTTTTTTTAAAGCTAGGAATGGTACCTAAACCAAATACCAATAAATAGCTTAAGAGGACTCGCCCCACCCTAGAGTCTCAAATATTATCTAGATATCACTTGTTTCTTTCTGTGCGCTTGAAATCACCACTAGCAATTTCAATTATCAAGGCTATTGTTCATATAATCTCCGAGGAAACATTTTATTTATATTCTAAATACTAGTAAACCCTACTCTCAAAAGCCGTGGCCGGCCTGATTGTATCACTGTGGGCTACATTCCGTCGAGTTGGCAAAAAGCCACAAGTGCACGGCAAAAAAGATCGAGAAACCGGGGTCTACTACTCGCCTCGAAAGTCTGTCGATGTTTTATATAAAAGTACAAAAAGTATCGACAGGCTTTATTTTTAGGCGAGTATATAGCAATGGCCTATTAGCCATTCCTGCTACTAAAAACCTAAAGAGCGAATAGAAACTCTGAACCCCGTATCTCACGTTTCTCGATCTTTTTGCCGCACACTGTAATACCAAGAAATCTGTGTTATAAGATCAGCATAGCCTGCGATATGCGGGAAAGCATGTGTTCAGAGATGGGCTTTCGATTTCCTTATGCTAATCTACAAGGATTTTTTTCGATTTGTGTGTTGGCTTTGGTCGGTTAGTGGTCCGCACCGGTGAGTGGAGTAAAGCTTTGCACAGCCTTGGGGAACCCAGTTAGCCTCTAGCTATTCGCTAATAAGGCAAGGCTTAGCAAATGCTGCGTATTCACCCCTCCATGAAAACCCACACTTTCTTTTCCTTCAAACACTTGTCGGGTGTGCCATGGAGTCAATACCAGAGAGCAGCTGTCTCAGTTCCTAAACGGGCAGGCGGCTCAGGCTATGAACATAATTTCTTTTCCTACCTTGAACTAAACCTATTTGAGAGTTTACGACATAGCCACATACCTTAGGCTCTCGATCAGGACCGTTACCGAGAGCCTTATTTTCTAGGCTATCCTAGTTTAGGGGTCAAAATAATAGAAGGGGCTGTAGTCTGTATAATACGCTCGTATTCTGGTAGGCCAGGCTCTCGGAAACGATTCGGACTTATCAGGAGCCTACAGTATGTTAATACTCTGCTTGTGATGCAAGTACACAACCCGTAAGCTAAAATCTGCAATGCTTGGTCAATAATCCTGCTGGTTGAACTTATAACCGTACGTTTGATAACTTGGATATCACAGTTGGTACATACATTCGCAAACATTCAAGGTACTTGATCAGCCCTTGCAAGATTGCCAGGCGATCAGCAGGAACAGCCAATGCACGGTTGTAACGTATTCAAGAGCAGGGCCTACCTGCATGGAAACGCCTCGTTTTTTTAGGCCACTTCAAAGTACTCTCACTGGAGGTGATAAGGCCTCAATCCTCCCCATAATATACTTCTCTTCCAAATACTATCTACCCCGTCATATTGAAAGTTACTACCCACTTGGGTTTTAGTTTTCTTGTACACTCGCTGATACAAGAAAAATATTAGTCGAAAATCTGATAGACCCTTAAACTTCTAGTCGTGAAATTCAGTCTCTTTGGCGGCTTTTCCTCTATCCTCTTTGGAAGGTAAGTTTGGGCAGCTTTATATATCTAATATAGGAGTTTCGCTCACCCAGTACGGACTTGACAGGGATTATTCCAGCGGAATGACGGCCTTACAAATACAACTCGCCTTAATATCACTTCTATTCGCATACGCAGAATTCGCACCCGTTCAGGACGCTTCACAAGTTAATTCGACAACAAGTTCCACACCAACTTACGAGCGACCTTGGGTTGCTAGCCCAGGAAGACGAGGAACATTAGACGTCTTATTTTCCTGCCTCCTGACACTAATCCTATGCGTCTGGACAACAGTTCATACGAATATCGAGCCCGAAATATGGCAGAGGGGCGCGCAGGATTGTCCAACCTGAGGGGGGTCTGAACGATACTCGTCTCTTTCTCAACCAGAGATAAAGTATGGCTTTGCATCTCCTGCCTCTCCTCCAGCAGGATTCGGCTCACGTCTCCCATCTCCGCTCCCACCTCCGGCTCCGGTCAAGTTTGGCGTAGATCTGAACAGGAAGAAAGTGATGTGGAGTGTTGTGACACTTCTCTTTCCCGAGATTGCCTTGTTTGTAGCAGCCCATGAGAGAAAAACGGCGGATCTACTCCTTAAAGAGATGGAGACACTTACAGACTATATAGGTCGCTGGGATAAGACTCTTTCCTACTACGCTGTGATGGGGGGCTTCGTTGTTGAGCCGGGGCCTAGCAATAATAGCGTACGGTCCAGCACCATCACCGAAAGCGAGAAGTACGGGTTCACCGAGAGCAGCGATGTGATCTTCAGCGTCCCGAGCAACATGCAAAGTCCCCCGGTAGAACTAAACCTCGAACAACTCGAAAAGCGCTGCACACTCACACCACGAGGGGTCCTTTACCTCGCCCAAATAAACCAACTCCCCTACCCTTCCACACAGACAGTCAAAGACAAGAGTAAAGCCAACCTACTCGCCAAGTTCCTGATCTGCTCCCAAGCAATCTGGATGATAATCCAAGTCATCGGCCGCTACGCAAGCAAACTACCCGTCACCTTACTCGAGCTCTACACAGTGCTAAACACATTCTGCGCAGTAGCAATGTACATAATCTGGATTAATAAACCCTTCGACATCACGGAACCAACATTCATCAAACTATCCCCAGAGGTACTACTTGACCTAATAACCAACAAAGCACAATTATCAATGCTAGACTATAACCCCACAAACATCTTCTGGCACCACGACTACAACGACTGTCTCACCACCCGAGCCGAGCTAGGGAAACTTCTATTCCGGCAACTGTGGGACTGGCACGGCTTCATAAATGGAATCACTGAAAAATTCACCCTTCTCTTGGGAGCCTACACCGCGCTGTGGAGCGGGTGGCGGAGGTTCTGGTGGGAGGCGTCGGCGCTTTCATTTTTAGTGATAGCTCACGGATGCCTGCACCTGGCTGCATGGAACTTCAACTTCCCCACCCAGACCGAGAGTAGACTGTGGAAGATAGCATCACTACTCACCGCCGAAGCAGTCTTGATATTCTGTTTTTCATTCCTGATCGGTTTCCTGGGTCAGTTGGTGCGGGAAAAAGTGAGGGAGAAGATGGACTACGCTCGCAGGTTTGTTACAACCCGAGGCGGCGAATTGCAGAATAGAAGCTTACCGAAACCCATAAGAAGATGGAAACACCTTACTGACTGGTTGGAGAACTCGCGGATTACGTTGATATGGTGGTTTATGACTATTTATTGTATTGGTTTTGTGTTGACTATTGTTCTGTGCATCCTGGCTAGACTTTATCTTTTGGTGGAGTCATTTGCATCGATGCGTCAGCTTCCTCATAATTCATACGATAAGGTTGTATGGGCAAGCTTTCTACCGCATGTCGGATAGGTTCATTTATTTATCCCCTACTTCCTTTTTTTATCCCCTTTGGTTCATTACTTGGGTTGGGATACGGCGGCGTTTTGTTTATGTATTATACTCAGGCGTTCATTAAATACTCATAGTGAAGAGACACAGCACCAAAACTCACCAAAATTCTTTCAAAGAAAAGCCCCAAAATCATACAAAAAGCCAGGAATAAGCTATCTATAGTACCTGTACGGCGGACTGCAGCGACCACTCCGCCATAATTGCGAAAGTGAAAAGCTAAAATTCCCCCCCCCACCAAAATTTCCTCCAAAATTAATAAGCTAAGAAATATATTTGAATTACCTTGTGCTCTTGATAAGTAAATACACTTTCTCTTACCTATAGTGCCCTAGAAAACAAGTGGAAGAGGGATGGAAGCAAAGTTTTAGGATAGAGCTAGATCAAGACCCTTATTGAGATATTGTGGGTGTAGAGATTTTGTTCACAACCCCCCCCCACAAAAAAAAAAGGTTTTTTTAAAATTTGTATGCCTAGCTAGGGTATCCCTAATGGTATGTAAAGTCTCTGGGCAGCTTTAAACTCTCTAATTCAAGCCTGAGGTGCTCCAATTGGGCAACAGGGTAAGGACTTTATCCAAAAACCTCGCTTCCACCCCTCTTCCACCTACTTCCTAGGGTGCTATAGCTAAGAGGAAGTTTATTTACTTTTCAAGAGCACAAAGTAATTTAAATATACCTATGGCTAATTTACTTTGGGGGATATTTTGGTGGGGGGGGGGGTATTCTGGCCTTTCGCTTTCGTAATTATGACGGAGTGGTCGCTGTAGTCCGCCGTATACCTGAAACTATTGTGATAAATCTATATTGTGTTTGTTGCCTTATTATGTTCTGTTGCTACTACCTCCCACACACATAATTAAGTGTCGCCTCAGATTACAACCTCCCTAGGAGTATTTAATAAACGCCTTATATGGAGCTTCATCTGATGGCTAGACGTCAATAAGTTCTAGAAAAAGAGATTATAAATCATGGGTATTCAGCTAGAGTGACTAAACACAGTTTTTTTTTAAGGGAATAAAAGTGCTTAGGCACCCCCCACGCTTGTGAGGACAAAGGGGGATATTTTCTGTAGACCGGGTCGTGTCTGTTGTAGTATCGAGTACGCGTAGTAAGGGGAGAGGGCCCGAGTGTCAATCAGGGGTATATAAAGGGATTCGCGAGACCGAGTCTCCAAGCAAGCAAGCAGTTTCTCTAGTTCTCTCGTTTCTATACAACATCTGTAGTACATGTTATAACGAGTGATCGGTAGTGATCAACTATATATTTACACCCAGAGCATAGTTAGTACCTAAGCTTCGCTACAGCTCTAGCGGAGCTAGATAAACATATTACATAAAATCTCCTATCTAAAATACCACTTAACTATATGTACGGTGGAGGTGTCCGCTTCAGAGGGCAAATTCAGGTCTTAAGTGAAACCTGCCAAGACCAAATTCGTCAGAGGCGATGGACGCGCAGTGCGCAGGCGGGAAGTGCCGAGTCTTAATGCCAGCTCAGATCATCCCTTCGAATCGGCCCCAATGCGACCTGTGCGCCAGGTAGAGGACTTGACCCGAGTGGCTGGACTAGTGCATTTAGCTGCGATCAAGAGTGAAACTCCCGGTCTCACCAGATTTACATGCAGAGTTAAGGTTCATAGGCCATGTGCTTAGGGGCAGGGATGGAAGTTGTCGGGAGTCGATAGCAAATCTAGCCAATTGGCTGAGAAGCCCATTCCAAGGTACGGCACTCAAGCCTGCCACGAGTACAGTGCCTCAACTCCCAATCGACCTGGTGCATTGCAATAAATAGTTAACCATTCCAAACTAGGTAAATAAAGCTTTTGTACACACTCATAATCCCAGATATACGAAAAAAAACCCCAGAACCTAAAACTAAAACCCTCGTAGAGAAAAAGGAGACACAAATAAACGCCAATAGGTAGCCCCAAGTAGCAGGCAAATAAAGTCATGACGAAGCCAAAACACAATCCTAAAGGAGAGAAGGAAAGTAGAACAAGAGCTAAAAACACCATATCATACACTCCAAACACCTTTTCTCCTAATATCCCATTAAAACTAGGCAATTACATCATGAACTCCTCACCACTAAGACCGCTACTGGCCTTGAGATACTTCAGTAGGCTCTGTATGATCCATCTCGGTATGTTCAACGCTAGATTGTCTTCGACGGCGGAGGCCTTTTGTTCCAGTGCCGTCTCCACTACCGTTGCTATTAGAATACACAAGTGTATCCTCGTCTTCCGTGTCATCCGTGTAATCTTCATCTTCACCAGTTTCCTCGTCTCCATCGTCATCACCAGTAGTTGTATCCGAGTATTCGGGTGTCTCTGTACCAATAGTATACCCATTTACCCCCCTAGTATCGCCATTCATATCATCGCCAGTGACACGCTCATAGAATAGCATGAACGCATTCCCGACGCTTAGGGCTTCTTTCTCATCACAAGCACTGAAAAAGCACAAATGTGTTAGTCGGCTAGAAAGATAAAGGGGGGTCTGACCAAGAGTTACATACTAAACCTCGTGATCACTAATTTTAAACCACTGCCGTTGGTATTTCCGGTAGCAGACATAGTGACCATTGTGATGGCCTCCATAGTGGGCAACAACGCTTCTGAGATCGTAGATGACACTTTCACTGGTTTTTTCGAGTTCCAAGACTGTACTCTTCTGCTTAGTCCCCATCTCATCAGTACTCTCCTCCGCCTCAGCCTCGGTCTCAGTCTCGGAGGCCCCGGGGGTGTCGTCAGGAGTTGCAGATTCTGAGCTAGATTCCTCTGAAAGCTGTTGATTCTGGAACCACCTTGGTATCCTCCCAGACATTCTCCTTGCAGGGTCCACAGTCAACCCCCAGCTACCATCCTCTGTATCGTGCCTTGTAACAACCCCCAGCCGTCCCAAGTCCATCCTCGGTGGAAACGACACCGATGCGTAATTCTTTCCCGTCATTCCCGTAACAATGTCATACTGGCTGCGGTTTAAATGTAACACCAGCACAGGCGGCGGTCTTGCAATCATAGTCTGCTTTGTCTTCGTCGTCGAGACTTTCTGCCGGGGTGAGATTTTAACGCCGGGGATTTGGGGGTTAAAGTTGTCGTTTTCGAGTGCGGCCTCGAGGGCTTCAATGCGGGGGATTAGTTGCGCCTTGACAGCTTCAGAAAGTGGTTTTTCTGCAAGGGCTAGGAGTTGGTGGTGGAGTGAGATGAGGGTGCACTTGTCGCAGTCGACCTCTTGGATTTTTTCGATAGTGGTAAATTCGTCGAGACATTCCTCCAGAGAGCAAGCCCACTGTGCTTGTTAGTTATTGGAACTTCATAAAAGAGGGGATAGCGTACCGAAGAAGGTAGTGACAATGAAAGACTCGTAAACGGCTGTAAGCTGATGGACTCGACGTAACCACACTTTAGACACCCGACTCTCTGTGCAAAAAGACCCTCAAAAGGGCTCCGATATTCCCTCCCTAGCGCCACACCCAGATCTGGGTGGTGCCATATCTTGCCCTTCACTTCCTCCGTAGCTTCTACAATGCCCTCCAGGCCCTTCCTCATAACCCTCTTTTTCTTATCCAAGAATTTCAACACCTCCTTCTCTAGCGATCCCGTCAACTTCTGAAAAAACTCCTGCGCATCTTGCTGTTCGTTGTAGATCCATCCTGAATTGTCCGTTCCCCGTACGATGACTGGTGATGGCGTGAAAGCTCTCGGGGTCGTTGACAGTGAGTTCAGCGTGGTGATAAGCGACATGAGGGCACCAGAGGGGTTCAGGTCATCCTCGTACTCCGATACTGACAGCGATACCAAGTGCGGTTTCAGGTGTGTCAGTGATGCCATAGCCTATTTTACAGTCAGCTTGACCAGCCTAGGCAGGCAGAATACCATATCTAACCGACCTGTAGTACGGAGTTCTGATAGCACGTATTCCCCGCATTCCACAGACCGCCAACAAAGCCCTCCCCATCCTTCCCGTATCCCTGTGGTAGAAGCGCACCTCCTACAAGGCTTACAGCTCTTGTTCTGACGCGTTCCGCGACGCTCCTCCCACCACTCGAAAACGCGCTCTGCAGACTCTCCCTTATAGCAGGACCAAGGACTGCACCGATCATAATGAAGACGAGCTCAGATAACGGCGGGAGGCTCAGGAGTGCATGTAGTATGTGGTAAACGATGAGGACGCTGGCGAATATGAGGGAAAAGAGCACCGATAACGATACGTCTGGGTTATGGGCAGACGAGTAGGATACCGGCGGCCGAAAATTATCGTCGTAGGAGTAGGAATTTGACGAGTAGCGGGAGCGGGGCATTCTTGGGGCCCCTGCTATAGAGGGGGGAAGAAGGTAAGAGCAGTCAGTATGGAGGGTGAGGGCTGGGGAGAGCTATCCTGGAGGTGCTACTGCGGTGGGGTTAAAAAGAGCTGAGAGAAAATGGCGTGTGGAAGAGAGAAGCTGGGAGGGTAGATAGACCCCGGAGACACTATCTATTGATTGTACTCCCTCGGTGATGAAAGCTGTCGTCTTTCGGCCGGAAATTACAGAAGCCCGCGAACACTGGAGGTTACCCGGAGTCACGCGACGAAAGGACAATGGAAGACTGAGTTGCTGAGTAATTATCTTTTCGGAATCCTGGAGGTTTGAGGTTTAGCATAGAGATGAGTAACAGGAGGCCGGATGTACGCAGTATTATATTTCTTTAATTGTGTTAGGGTTAGGGTTGTGACTGTATCCAGTTGACTTGAAATTGTCGGTTGGACGGAGAAATAGCGATAAGGATAGCGATAGGGGTCTTTGCGAGAGAAGTGAGTAAAACTAAGGTGACTATTAGCAATAATGGGATACAGATAAGGAACAAGAAAGAGATGAGATAATGAGAGATATGAGGCTGATGAATAAAGATGATGAACGGGATAGAGGAGGGATGGTGGAGAGGTGAGGGGGAGATGGTGATGATGGTGATGATGGTGATGATGGTGAAGGTGATGGTGGCTGGGATGAAGATGTGTATTCGGGATGATAAGGATTGCCATGGTGGGGAGTAGAGAGTTGATGAGAGACAGGAGATACAGCGATAACAAAGTGGAGATATCCTCACAGGATATGCAGCCTACAAGTGCTGTGTGCAGATCTCCCATCTCCCATCTCCATCTCCGGTTGCATGTAATGACACCTGCGTGGTCTTTGTAAAATACATGTACCTTTGTCACCACCGCCTTCATGCATATCCCTCCACCGCTGCATTTTTATCAAGAAATCCACAAATATCTCTACTATAGCACCTATTCATAATACCAGATTATCAGATATCAAATGCCCCTATATAGATTCACCGTGGGATTACATGTACTATTCTGACACCATCTAGAGCAGGAGAAGCTGGATGAATGTACATTTTTTGCTGTAGTCACAGTCTTGACCCTCGGTGGCATAATTACATGTATATTCTTACTTTCTTTTCTTTGTGCTAACATACTACATGTATCTAACGTATAAATGGAAGGGGAAGGGGTGGCTGAGGGACTACCAAGGATGCCGCTGGTGGTACGTGAGTTCATCTAACAACTCGTTTAGCGACCCCGGCACCTGGATGAGAGTTCCTGCCGGAGGATATGGTATCTATGCATACATGTAGTGTGGGTTATGGATTGTTTCTTTTGTATACTATAGATTATGGTTATCAGCCCAGTTTTTCACCTAGGGACTTCTATGTATTGCTTCGCACGAGTTTGGCTTCAGTTATTGGCTATACAGATTTCCCTCTTAATAAAGACTTTGGTTCATCAACAGTCCCACCGGGCCCTAGGTGTGCTAATCCTCCTAAAAAATACGCTCAACCTTTGCTGTATGTACCAGTAAATTGTATGTACCCCTAGATTGCAGATACTACACCGAGTGAGAATTTGTGATATAGAAGAATTTCTCCATGCGCAACCACATGAAGAGGTCACGTGTATAATCGCCGCCTCTCCACACGAAATAACCCTCATGATAAAAAGCCCCTAGTAGTACTTGGGATCGAGACGTAGTTCATAAAAAATGCATCCAAGCAGTTTGCAAGTCCATAGGTTCCGAGTCGGATTAGTGTTAATGTATACATGTATATTTATATCTCTGAGCAAGACAGTACATGTATAAGTAGATTATTGAAGGTCTGTTAGTTTATGTAACTACATGTACATATGTAGAGTGCATATGAAGGTCTGGTTGGTCTAAATTCTAGCAGATGTAAATCATCTATTTTACTCCTTAGGCCAGGTACTGATTTACCAATCGAGTTCTCTTAAGTAGCATGGGTCCTCTGACGCTAGCATAATTGAATACCTTTAATGCTTACGTACGCAAAAACCCCTCCTATATTCACAAAATATCACTCGACATACCACCTAATACCGAGGCACTTCCCCCCATTTACCTCAAGTACATCCAGCACCCCAAGTATGACATCATCACTCATAAATAATTCTTAGTTGGCCCACACTTTATCAGCAATCTATTTATCCTTTGTTAACAATATATATAATTCTGGAACTATGTGAGTATTCAAATCAGCGAGTGGATGTGCTTCTGAATATTAATGAGCGCAACTACAGTACGGGGGTTCTGAGTTTTTTTGTATGGCATTGATGCTGTATTCTGAAGAATGCTAGATTAAGTCGGCTGTGTTACAGAACGTTTTGACCAACTCGGCAGCACTTCCAACTTAAAACAGTATCTCCCCCATTGTAGACATCTACCCGAGAACTTTTCTCGCAACCAAGCAAACCGCCCCCAAGAACCCCATCCGAACATAGTACCCTAAAGGCAATACTAAAACGCAAAAACTATAACTTTAAGAACTCCATAAACGAAATCATCCTTCTTATATCCATTATATTCATAGAGTAAAACTTGTATAAAAATACTTTCGCATGCAAATTACAACTTTTCAGGTACATTTACCAACATAAAATTTTAGCTTTTACCAACGCGGCTACTATAAGCCGCCTAAGTGCTTTAATTTCTGTTCTCCGGGAGTATCCAGGTCACGTTCCACTCCGCTAAAGCTCTCAACATCCCATATCCTAGTATCCCTACAATCACCAGATTTACCGTCTACGAATAGCCCTCATTTAGGCAGAAAACCTACGCCACCACCACCTAGGGGCGACGCTGCTAGAATTATTCTTCTTTCCGAGGTGACAGAATCTACCATGAAGATATAGCACAGCCAGCGCATTATTTACAGAGGTTTTTTTCTCTCATATTTGATGGCGTTGTTGACAGGGGTTTTATGCCGCTAAGCGAGGAGATAGAGATGAAGAAAGCTGGAGCTGCAACAGTGGTTAAGTGGGACTACGGAATTGAAAAGTTCGTGGGGTGGCTGTCTGTGGCGGGAAAACCTTCGCCAGAGGATTTTGGTAGTTAGGTACAGGAAAGTGTCACCGCCGGGGGGGGGAACCGAGAGACTTGGCGAATATGGAAAAATAGGGATGGCTGTAAAGATACATCGTAGCACAATACTAATGATACATCAGTATAGTACGACTAGAGGGGCTCATGTCCGACTTTATTTCCTAAACGTGCATGACATCATATATGGATTGACCGCTGTAATTAGTTCTCTAGTGCTTATTGTCTCTATCTCTCTCGTATTCAGAGTGAGTAGAGAGGCTGAGAGAGACGATGCGTGCGGGGATGGGAGAAACTGAGTAGTACATTTGTTCGTACCACTTTTGTGTTAAGGGTATATACTCTGTTCCCAGTTCCTGATTATTTTATTTTACTATATGTTGAATAAGAATGGATCATACCATTAGGCAGTAAGGCAATGGGTCAGGGTGGAGGATTATCTTATCTCAGGAACTCGTGTAATTAGTGGGGTGGAGGAGATTTCTCTCGTATCTACTAGTGCAAAAATAAAGTCTGTTCGGTTTGGTACAAGCAACAAAGTCTACCCCAATGAAAATGTCAATAGCAAAAAATTCCCCTTATCCCTATTCATATACATAAATTCTAATATAGTCTTCTGAAGCTTTGTAGCTCTAATTTCATCCTAAAATTAGTTGCTGTGAGGTTTAGTTGTGAGGTTTGTGGTTGCATCGCCATGTACCGAACCGAACAGACTTTATTTTCGCACTAGTAGGCCAATGGGTACTTAGTCTCGTTCTCAGCTCACAACGTTGCTTGCTTTACTGCGCAGGGTTGTATGGCCTAGAGTAATAAACCCCCGAGAAACTTAGGCATTGTCTCCGACATTCGAAAGCCTCTGGGCCTCTTGGAGGATTGAGTTGCCTTAGGGGAATTTGACCTCGGAAGTATTTAAATTCCTGCGATGGCTTCAAGAAAATGTAAGTACCCAATTTTTCTGAAATCCCGAACCCCCCCCCCGACCTGCCAGGGACTTTCAAGCAAGCTCGGGTTTTTTTGGTCTATGTAGCTCGGTCTTTTAGAGGCACTTCATCCGAAAGCCCCCCGAGATCAATACCCTCAAGAAAAGGATTGAGAGCTAAGTTCACCAGGTTCTACGGTTCTGCGTAGAAAATCCGAGGATAGGAACGAGACTAGGCTACTGACAAAAATGAATGAGATAATTATTTATATCAAGATGGGTAGTTTCACACACAAAATCCGGTTACTACGCGAATGTTCGGTTAATTTTAACAACTGACAATTAATTTGAGGACACCATCGGTCTATTTGTCCCACAACCTCTAAGAAACAGTACTAAAAAAAATAATAATACAGATAAGAAATTGATGAACCGTGGAGTTATAAAGATTCCTCTATCATCTCAAAGATTATATAATACTAGGCTGTGCTGTGAAAACCCCTTAGGAAGTTGGCCACATTTGGTTTGTTTGGCACTTTGTCCACCTACCTTTGTGCGGCGACCTGTTACACATGATGGCCCAAAATGTTTCGCAGAGTCTGAATGGGTACTGTAAAAGCATGTAGTACAAATAAAAATAGACGAGCTCATATACCATATACACCTATAGCATATTACACTATCAGGTATAAATTGTTGTACAAGCTATCACTCGCTTCATGATCTGTCACTCGCCATGCAGCCTGCATACCCTCGCAGCAAGCATGTCTCTTTTTTCCTTAAATAGCTGTTGCAACCATACTCCAAGTCCCACAGTGAAACCCTACTGTGTCTGTTTGTACTTGAGGCTAGATTCTGGGGCTGAGAGAGGGGGCGTTATTTGCCACTTCATTCTATTTCTTCTGTTGTGCGTATGATGAGGCAGGCGCTACTGGGCGCGTGGACGGGGGGGCAGGTGTCAATCCCACAGTTCATATCATATTAAAGTCATGAACTAAACCTTTATAGTATTCCCATTTAATATATTATATCTCTCAACGTACAGCCGCTGGGGTTGGTTCTGGGGGCAATAGGGTAGAAGATTGGAGACTCGCTTCGTAGTTCCTGTCTTAATCCTTGTGGTGCGGGAGTACCCGCTCATAAAAACGCCACATCCGCAGAGCCGCATGGTACCTCGCTAAACACAAACAACCTGGACTTGGGCTAAAACACAACCATCACCGTGATCCCAGATGCAGGGTCTCGCTATGAGATCATTATTTTGGCTCATTGGTAGGAGTGGCAATTGGAAATCACCATAGGTAAGAGCTCTAGTCTCTTGGAATTTTGAATAAAGGTTAGATCACTAATTATTGGACAATGTCTCAAGGGGGCTGTGGCATTTTGAATTCGAGTTCAGCTAGCTACTATCTAGAGAATGAAGAAAATATAAGGTCAATTGTGATATCAGTACATACATGAATGATGGTTGTGGTCACCTTTCACCGGCCATCAATACGAGTTCCAGCTCTTTGACAAACCGGTAGAAGAAGCCGCTGGTATCTACTTTACGATAAAGACATGGGTACAGAACATGATGCAAGATCAACTAGTGCCGAAGACAGTGCCGAAGAAGGACTCTCGGTAGCGGTCGGAGTTTGTAAATGCCAAGCCGAGAATAAAGAGACGAGCTCATCTTCGGGATCGGGTGTCGTGATTTTCAAGCAAGTGTTTTTGGACACTACGGTGATAACTTCCGGGGCTGCAGGTGACGCGGGTGGTGGTGTTCTAGCAAAGGTAATTAGTTACGTGTCTAGGAAGGAATCTCGGCTGTTAGCGAAGATCACGTACCTTGGCCTATTTTCATGCACCCCATCGTCTGTTTCTAAATCACTACTTGGGGTATCAGTGTAAATCTTTTGCGCACACATCTTCTCTAACGGTTCATCTTCATCAATTGTTGAGGAACGAGGTTTAAGAGATTCCTTCCATTCTTCCAGCCGCGATACAACGTTGTCCCACATATGAATAGCCCACCGGTATAAAGCCTTGTAGACGGTTCTTTGTTGGGAGGGTAGCCAGCTGAGTAAGACTAACACCATGAGTAGGTCTGTTGTAACCCAAGCAGTGTATGTAGGGCTATCCCGTTCAATTGCTAAACTCGTGGTCATGGGTATGCTATAGTTGCTAAAGTCCGGAATGAGAGGTACTTGATCTCTCTGTGGTTTATTTTGTTGGTAGAACCCCTGGAGGAGTTTCCAGGCTTCGATGCTGCACGTCGTATCTTGTATGTAGATGGATTTCCCCGATTGTACGGGTAACACGGTTGTTGATAATGTGGTTGGGGTTTTTCTCTCCGGGGCTTCGAGCGCAGTATTCCTGTCTTGGTTGTACATTATCCCCGGAACTGCTTTGCGGGGTTTATTGTCGATTGGCTTTGGGTGCACAAGCATGGTGCAGGAGTTATGTCCCTCGCTGCTCAATGCATTAAAGTTCTCTTTCACGTATACAGCTGGGCTTACGACTGTAGTCCAACTAGAGAGAGGTGATTGTCCGGGCTGCATCTTGTAAAGATCCTGTAGGCGAGGAGTAGGGAATATGCTATCCGCCGTTGGGTCGCGTCGTTGGTGTTCTTGTTTTTGGTTGGTCAATTGCTGCGCTTCGGGCGGGTATCAGAGAAGATTTTTATCGGAACCAATGCTAACAATCTATCAGCACACATATCAGCACCAATTTCAGGAGAGAAAGTGTGTAAATGTACCGGTGAATTTAGTTGAAAAATGTTCAAGTATCTTAAGCTGAGGATAGTATTCTTGCAAAGCTAGGAATGAAGAGCAAGATTGAGCCCGGGAGGTGAAATTCACCTGCTTTAAACCTTCAGATTTACCTATTTCATCGGATGTATAGCTGTATTTGGAGTGTTTCGAGTATTTATATCCGATCATGTTTGCTCGCACGAGGGTAGACGTGCCCAAGTCCAAGATTGGCTCCCCACGGATATGAGGTCCCGTAGCCACTAATCCCCGCATAGTATTGGCCTAATATATCGAGATATTAGTAGGGCAAGATCACACGAGGATTGGTTATGAATGCTTGAACCTTTTTGTGACCTGAGACGTTTCTACCTAGCTTGTGGCGTACCACCCCTTGTCTGTGCCGCAATAGTAACGGCCACCAAAACCCAATACAGGTGACCACATAATCATGTAGAGATGATGATTTGCTTTTTTTGCTTTCTTGAAGCCCTATACCGTCTTTGTGTTAAGGATATCGTCGCTTGATTTTACTCGCTCTCATTGAGTGAGTTGGCCGTTATCGCATTGATGGCCCTGGGCTGTACGTTTAGGACTTAGGTGGTGGTTGGTTGCGCGCGCTTACTGGGGTATCAGAAGCCCAAGAATAAACCCTAACCCTCGGTATCCTTAGTGGAAATATTAATCGCAGGTCAATTCAGGCGTCCATTGAATACTAATACGAATCAAGTAACGCTAAAGTATATCATGATAAACCCCTAGACAGCAGAGCAGGCTCCTTGTTTCATAGGTAAATATAACTTAGGTCTTTATTTTTTAGTTCTCGTCGTTATTACGATCATTTCCGTTGTCTTGGTACGCCATCAGGGTTTTAGGTCTGTATGGCTGATGTAAGTGCATAAGTAATTTATATGTACTTCTAAATATTGCCAAGAGCTTTAGTCTAGTTAGCAGCTTAGTCTACAATGTCAATGATAAAATAATGCATTTTCTCCTTTCTTTAATCTTGTCTCGCAAACATTTGAATTTAACGTAAATTTACCAAAGTCTTGATATAGAGGCTGGACAACTACATGTATAAGCCGAAGGGAATAAGGGCGTAGGAAGGAGGAGGAAATTAGCGAAACATACGCAAGAGGTCCAGCTAGAATGATATTTCGTAAAATTGTAGTGGGGTTTTTCTTTAATGGATTGTGGGACTTCACTTCATGGCTTCATTGTGAGATATCATCAATCAGAGCCCCCCTCCAGAGAATGACCAGTAAAATTCGCGCTGCAAAAACCTCACCGTATACCTTCCCCCCCACCTACAGACATCATCAGTTCTTTACCTTCAGTAACAAAAGAATTTCTGTTTTTGAATAACATCGCATTGATAAGTTTTTTTCTTTTCAACGATATTACCTTTCAGAATTTTACTTTGTTACCTACCTCTTCAATTCTCACCTACCGCCGAAATGTCTACCGAAAAAATCGATTTTTCGACTCTTCCCCCTTTCTCCTCCTCCTCTTCTTTCCCCCCCGTTAGGCCCTGTGATAGGTATGTATCTTATATCTACAGATCTTTACCAATATATGACTACTTAAACTAATGTTTTATTGAATAGAAATATCAAAGCAGTCAGGAGCCCCAGAAAGAACCTCCCGAAAGCACCAGAGGCGCCTCCAATTGAGGTTAGCCAGGCCGAGGGAAGTTCCCTCACAATATACGAGATGAAACCGGTGAACGACGAGCCGGTAACCCTCAACAAGGACTTTAAGTTCACCATGGAGATGTTGGAGGCGGGATCCACCGTGGTCCCTAACAACACCCAGACCCAGGCGGTAGTTGATATCACCGAGGAGTTCTCGGCGATGGATATGGGGGGAAGCAACGGTGAAGATGGTGATAGGGATGCCGAAGGCAATCACCATAGTATTCAGTGGGGGGATGAAGAAGATGAAGACGAAGATGGTGATAGGGATGCCAAAGGCAATCACCATGGGGAGGAAGAGGAGGAAGACGAAGAGGTTGAAGACGAAGATGGTGATAGGGATGCCAAAGGCGATCACCATGGGGAGGAAGAGGAGGAGGACGAAGAGGTTGAAGAGGACGAAGACGAGGAGGACGAGGAGGACGATGAGGATGATGAGGACGATGATGAAGAGGATGAAGATGAGGATGATGAAGAGGACGAGGAGGATGATGAAGAGGAGGAAGAGGAAGATGAGGACGAGGAAGAGGAGGACGAGGAAGAGGAGGAGGAGGAAGAGGAGGACGAGGAAGAGGAGGACGAGGAAGAAGAGGATGAGGAAGAGGAGGACGAGGAAGAGGAGGACGAGGACGAGGAAATGGAAGAGGAAGGAAACGGTGATGAGAAAAAGGACGGAGATGCCGAGGATGAAGGCGACGATAAGGAAAATGCCGGGGGTGACGGGGGTGACGGCAATAATACCAAGGGGAAGAAAGAGGAGGTCATTGAAGATGATGAGGATGAAGAAAGTTCTGGGGAAGACGAGGACAAGATGGATATCGCGGTCGATGCACCGTCCACTGTTTTGTCTACGAGGAAGTATGATTATCTACCCAGTTTCTTAGAGCTATTGTATAAAATAGGATATGCTAATAATTGAATTTTAGAATTCTCAAACCGAAGGCTCCAGCAGATCCCTACAAGATCGCCTGCGATAAGTTGACGAGCGCCATCAGAGCAGCTTTAATCGCCGCCTACAAAGAATCGAATGGCAACATCAGGCACGAACGCATCATTCAGTTTTTGGGGAAGAATGTCATCGGGCCTGCCCATGTCGCGGGAATTTCTTTTAAGACTATGAGAGAAATGATATTGAGGGAGATTCCGGGTTGTGTGAAGATGTTTGACGAGAAGCGTGAGATGGAGAAGGCGCGGATAATTGATGAAGAGCGCGAGGCGGAAAAGGCGCGGATGATTGAAGAGAGCGAGGCGGAAAAGGCCCGCAAGGCTAAAGACGCAGAAGAAGTGGTGAAGATGGGCAAGGAAAATGACGAAGTCATGGGAGAGATTACTGCGGAGCTTCCAGTTACCAGTATCACCTCGAACTATGCCCCACCATGCGGAGAATTCACGTTTGCCCTCAAAGATTCCAACGCTCCAACAACTTTCGCTTTTGGACCGATTAATAAGGACACCCCCGGATTAAACTATTCCGAGACTCCCGTTATATTTACTTTTGGGACGGTTAATAATGGCAGCAACGGGTTGAGCACTAGCAATCCCGTCAGCAATCCCGTCGAAAATTCCTCGACTTCAGCTATTTTAACTGCTGTATTGGCTAAAGAGGATGTCTTAATGAACGAGGATTTGTTAACCAACGAGGATGTCTTAATGAACGAGGATTTATTAACCAACGAGGATGTGTTAATGAACGAGGATGTGATAACGAACGAGGTTGCGTCAATGAACGACGTTTTATTGTCTTCCGCAATAAACTCTAATCTAAAGATGGATTGTGATACTGAATTGGGTGTCAGCAATGCGGAGGTTTCAACTATTGTCACTGTCGAACCAATGGAGTATAGCAATACCGAATCGACTACCAGCAATCTCCAGGATTCCTCGTCTTCAACTATTTTCACCTTTGAGGCGATTAATAACGAGAACTCTGGATTGGCCTTGAGCAGTTTCATCAGCAATTCCGAGGTCCCAGCCGCTTTCGCTTTTGGGCCGATTAATAGTGGAAACTCCGGATTGGGAGTTAGTGATTCCGTCAGTAATTTCGAAGTGCCGGTTGTTTTTACTTTTGGGACGATTAAAAATGATATCTCCAAGTTGAGTGTCAACGATCACGCCGAAGACTCCTCGGCTTCAGCTATTCTGGCTGTTGTGTCGGCGGGGGAGGATGTGTCAATGAACGAGGTTGGGTTAATGAACGAGGTTGTGCCAATCAACGACGTTTTATTGTCTTCCGGAAACGAGCTCGCCAGTGAAGAAATTTGCCCTAGGGGTGAAAACAAGCCGGTAGAGGTTTCGGGATTGATTGATTGGACTGAAGATAGAAATCTTGCAGTTATCAGTGAGGAAATAGGGTCGACTATGAGCGATCATTTCACAGATCCTGAGAGTTTAGTTGTCACTCTTGGGCCGGTCAGTGAAGAAGTCGAGATGGATGAGATTACTTTTCTCTTTGATAAGCTATCTACCAGGGGAGCAGATGGCGATGATTGTCTGCAAGGAGAGACTGAGTTCAGAGAGTCGTTTGACTTTACTGTTTCTCCTGATGTTTGTGTCGATGAGAATTCCGCAAGCCTAGTTGTGGTTCCGGGTATTGCTCTTGGTGGGGATGAGTACGACGAGTTGGGTTACGTCAGTATTGATGTTTCTGCTCCCGGTGATATTGTCGTTGTTTCCGACAATGATGAAAAATCTATTGATGAGGAGGAATTTGTTGATGAGAAGAAATCTATTGATGAGGAGGAGTCTGTTGACCAAGAAAAGTCAGTGGACAAAGAGACGTCTGTTGAAGAGAAGTCTGTGGATGAATTTGTCGAGTTGGAGGATACCACTGTTGGTATTTCAGTTGTTGATGATCTTGTTTTCCCTGAAAACGATGATCTTTCGATTGCTTCCGATTCAATGGACGAAAAGTCGCCGTTTACCACCACCAATACTGTCACACCGGCCGATATTGGAGATACAACATCGGAGGATGGAACCACCCCCCAAGTTCCAATGCTTAAAGAGTGGAGTTTGGAATTTCTCCTAAATGTTGAGAACAGTCTACCGAGTGGGGCACAGGATTTCTTCCCTAAGGAATCAAACTATAGGTCGCCGGCAGTCACAGAAATTCCGGAGGAGGATGAGGAGGTATCGGAGGGTACAGAGGCCTTTCTCATATTGTTGGAAGACTGTTTAGAGATTGGGAGTACTGGAGAGCAAGAAGAGAAGGGCGATAGCGAAAAAGCTGGTGATGGAGATCACGATAAGTGCAGCGAGGAAGAAAAAGTAGTGGAGGAAAAAGTGGCCAACGAGGACGGCAAGAATGAAGAGAAGGATGAAGAAAATGAAATGAGGGCGGAGACAGGAATGGATATGGGGGCAAAAATCGAGAAGGAGAAAGAAAGTGAAAAGAGTGAAGCAGAGGAGCTCGGGGAAAAGAAAAGGGAAGCAAAGGCGGAAAAAATGAAGGAAGAAGTCGAAGAAGGGGCGAAAGGAATTGAAAAAGAGATCAAGAAGAACGTCGAAGATGACGAGGAGAAGGAAAAGAAGTTGGCAGAAGAGAAGGAAAAAAAGTTGGCGGAGGAGAAGAAAAAGAAGCTTGCGGAGGAGAAGGAGAAGAAGCTTGCGGGGGAGAAGGAAAAGAGGTTGGCCGAGAAGTTGAAAGAGAATGCCAGCTACATTCTCTCATGGCTCGCAGGTGTGGAGGATCCTCTTACAGAGGAAGAGGAAGCGGCCCTGGTAATTGAGAAGGAGAAGAAGAAGAAAGATGAAGATAAAAAGAAGATGGAAAATATCATGAAGGACATCAATATGGCCCTCCAAAAGTCCAAAAAATGGTCTACAATGTCTATGGTAGCGGCGCCGGGAAATCCAACTGTGGAACCTACTATCGTGGAACCCATCGTCGTGGAACCCATCATCGTGGAACCAACCATCGTGGAAGAGGAGTCTGTCAAAGTGACAGCTCCTGTCGAGATCAACCTCAACGGCGTCACCGCACCCCCGGAACCCTCTGCTTGGTTAGGATGGTTACTTGTTACTGCTTTTTTTTACCTTTCACTTCAAAAAAGCAAGATCCTCGGGCCGGTTAATTGGGTTATCCCCCGATACAAAAGCATATCATCAACGGACGAGATGGTAGCAGGAGACGAGCCAGAGGCGGTGCGGGCTGTCTATACGGTGATGGAGGTGGTGAGCGAGTTAGAAAAGTCTACGGACATGGTGGGAGATTGGGGCGAGACGGTAGGGGTAAAAAAGGCGGAAAAGGATGTGAGTTCTTGGAACTCAGTCCCAGAAATGGGAGCCATCTGCGCACGGTACGAAATGGGTGTAGGGACTAGCCCGTTGGGCTTAGGGCCCGTTAAAAATATGGGGAAGAGGGGCGCAGGTGGAGGCGCCTTGTTACTTGGATTCTTGGGCTTGTTTGTCTGGGGGAGGGGAGGCAGGAGGCAGGTGAGAAGGAGGTTGTAGGCGGTTTATGTCTTTTTGCGGTCTTTTTTTGCGTTTTTTTTTGCGTTTTTTTTTGCATTTTTTTTTGTGTTTTTTTGTTTTGTGCTTTTAGTGCTGTTATGTTGTGTATTTTGTGTTTTGTGTTTTGTTTTTGCTTTTTTGCTTTTTTATATTATTAGTAGATACTAGATATTATACAAATATCATTAATCCATAATCAGTTGTCGTTGATGAGTGTGGAGAGCGCTGTGCTACTCTAAGAGACACTTCGGAGATGCACAATATATCCCATCCTGGATTATCCTCAACTTTGCTCCGGGATGTTCTATAAGCTTGTTCAAGTTGTACTGTAATCAGAACTAGATTTTAATTTTTTATTATATACTATAATCAATCTTATAGGACGGTAAATAAATCACGAATATATTTCTTATTATATTAAAAGGGTTCTAGAAAGCACTATTTACATTAATTCCATCAACCGGATGACTTGTGAATCCAAGTCTCCTGTGAATGTAAAGATTCATCAAAATATCGAAGAGCCCCCCAAAAAAGCAGCGGACCACCTCATCTCATGATCACCTTCCCTCTCTCTCCTTCATCCCCTACACGTTTGCATCACATTTATCCAACATTTTGCCTCTGAAGCACTGCTCTATAACAACTTGATCACCTATCTCGACATCCTAGTGTTCTACTTGAGCTCCGGCTCAGGAGCCACTTACCCGCAAACCCTCTATTGCAACACACCGTCGAATCATCATAGCAACCGCATACCAAACAGACCAAACGTATTTGCTACTTCTTCCTACCAGACCCCTCTTCTACCAATATTTTACTCTCTCAATTCATAGTTAGAAGAATGTAAAGCTAATACAGATCACTCCTCGCAGAGCTAGACCCCTACACGACCGAATCCAAGACCTACAAAAAACTTAACGAATCTACCTCTCCAAATTAAGCAATTTCTCCACTCTCTGCGAGACCATTAATACACACCTGTTTAGCCTATCCATACCTCGCCACTACAAATCAAAAGGTATCTAACCCACTTCTACATAGAGCAAAGAGAAACCTACGCTAATTTCATGAATGTATCAAGATGAGAATCTTTAGAAGGCCCCGCTCGTTTAGATTCATCATTCCCGGGAGGCCCACCACCTACACTCCAAAAACCCCTTTGAACCTCGACGCCGATGAGAGTGAAGAATGGGAGGACTATGAAGAATGGATACAAGGTTCGGGGGAGATAAAGAGCACTAGCACCAAAACCTCAGCGGGATTCGCTAGAAAGTATGATAATAAAACACCTTAATATACACCTGAGAATATTTCTGTTACTAACCCCCGGCTATGTGGAACAGGATACAGACGCCTGCAAAATCTACAAAACCTCAACAGAAGAACTCCGCTTCCCAGAAATTTTCTAAGCTCGTAACTGAGGCTGTTGTATTGACTACTGCCTTTCGAAAGAAGGTTAATGAGCCTAAGGACGAAGAATGGGAAGATGAAGTCGATTATGTGGACGAAGGGTGGGATACGGGTATCAAAATACAAACTGGTTCTATCGTGACCAAGTATAATTCCTCTACCTACACTATTATATCATCAGAAAGCAAAATACTAATTCTACTGCTGAATGTAGGAGTACAAAAACCAACACCACTGCCCTCACGAGCACCACTACAACAATTGTGCCCGGGTCTACCCCATTCACTACCAAAGGACCCACCAGCAGTCCTATTTCCCCACCTCCAGCAAGTCAATTCTACCCATCAGAGTTTTCAAACACTCTAGTATACAAGCCCATAGACAAAGACATCGAACCCCACTTCGGTCTAGCTGCACTCTCACCAACAAGACCCGAGGCAGCCGATCCTCACCTAGGACTATCGAGTCAAGAAGGCGAGCTCCACAATTTCCACCTCTCGATACTACAAGCTGTCGAGAAGGCAGAAAGAAATGCCAAGACAAAGGACACTTCAAACACCACGGCTACTCCTTCGAGCACCAGAAATGAGATCGACCCTAGAAAGATTATCGAACTAGGCCGCAGCAGATCTATGAAGGTACCGGTCAGTAGGCTCAAGTACCAGGGAAGTACAGCGGAGAAAGACTACCGCACTACTCCAACTAAAATCCCGGCACCCACTTACATTATTGAGTTCGGCGGCCCAAGAGGAGCTACCAGCGATGCTATACGTGCACAGAGGAGTAGTGGTGAGAGTAATTATATTGGGGTTTTCGGCTCACTGAAGGCAGGAAATCCGGATATTAGTGGTGCTTCTAAGAGGTTTGAGTATAGCCAGAGTATCCCGGAATTCGAAGCCAGTGATGAACAAAACGAGAATCTAGAACTCGGATCCATATCTGGAGTCACAACTCCACCCTCTCTTGCACTCATCTGCTTCCCAATTACCAAAGTGTTTGAATACAGTCCGAGTTCCATCTCAATACAAGAACACACTCCAACATCTATACCCAACCACGAAGACCAAGAAGACAAGGCTCCAGAACCCGAGTCCAAATCAGGGTCCACTACACCATCCTCCACAGAACCCGATACCACAACAACCCTACTCCCTACAACTACCGATAAACCGAAGCGATGGCTCCTCCTAATCCTAATTCCCACTGGCCTCACCCTCTGGACAGCCCTACCACTTACATCCCACACCCAATTCATCATCCTCCCACACCCCACCGACCTCGAACATACATTCCCCACCGAATACGCCCTCCTCAAACCCCTCGGCGACCTCATCACCAGCCACACAAGCATTAAGAACCTCACCAACTTGATACTATCCTTCATGGCCTCCCTCTACCTACGCCACCGTTCCAACCGGAACCCACCCACAATTCCGAAACTATTCTACGACTCCCTCGCGCTGGTTTTGTCGATGCTCAGCCCACCGTTTACGGCGCTCTACGTAGTCTGGAAAACCACCGCCAAGTTCCGGTACTTCCTAGCCATCGGTAGGAATGCTCCTACACAGGGTGAACAGGCCGTAACGCAGGTGGTCGGTCAGGTGGTTTATATAGACCAGGATCATACATGTCCGAACGTAATGCTGCCTCGGAGCCTCCCGGAGTACTTCGAGGTGATGAGTGAAGGTGCACAATTAGGAGATGGCGTACAAGTGGCTTCGCGGGAAGTCATGCTTATTGAGCTAGATGATGTATGCGGGCGGTATCAACTTGGTGTTGGAGGCGGGTTAGAGTCTGAGGGTCGGGATGTGCGTGTGGGTGCTTGGTCTGTGGGTATGGTTTTGTTGAGCTTTTTGGTGTGGGGTGTGGGTAATCGGCAGCAGGTGAGGCGGAGGCATCATTAGAGTCTGCTTTGGGGTTATGGTTATTTTTGGGCTTTTTGGGTTACTGTTATTGGGTTTTTGGTTACTGGGTTTTTATTTTGGGTTTTTATGCAAGATATTTGGAGTTACGTTATAGTGTATACCATCTCTTGTGTTAAAGTAAAGTCTTGACTGTGGGAATGATTCCACCTATTCAGTTACTATAACGTGGCTAGAAAGGGTAAGAAGATTGAAGATGCTCGTTGGGTAAAGATTGTCCAAGGGCTGAGGTTGAGGTTGAAGTTGAGGTTTATGCGATAAGATCACGTGACGATAAGAAACCCAGACAACACCAAGCACAAATTCCCATTCGTCTTGATTAACAGATTAACATCACCGACTGAGATCTATTACAATCATGATCAATTGACTCTAGTTTCTATACTCAAAGTGTTTAATTACAATTCGCACTCCATGTCATTAAAAGACCTTATAAGCAAGTAAACATAAACATGAAAAATCGCACTTCAAAAGTCCATATGAGGCGCCCCACGATTCTGAAGCTTGAAACCAAAAAATATATGATTCGAGATGATCCTGCCAAAGAAAAGTTAGCTGCGACACTCATGAAGAGGATTAAATAGACTTACAGCGCAAGCGAGATGGCAACACAGATGGCAAGCATACTGTAATTCCAGTATATCCCTTTCTCGTAATCCTACACCAGATTAGTATAAATGATCAAAAACACCAAATAAAACACTTACCCCATATGCAAAAGAAAGCAGTCCTCTAATCCCCCAACTTCCAGGAACTTGGATGAAGACCCCAGCCACGATTCCGTTGAATGCAAAGTCATCTGTGATACGTGCATAGAGGTTTGCAAAGAACCCTAACGTAAAAGACGCAGCAAAAGCGTTGAATTCAGGCGGCGCATGCCATACTAGGTAGAATAAGCAATTTATTACCCCCGAATATATATAAGAGGGGTGGATCCGGGGAAACCATACTGTATTTTGAAGCGAAACCGGCTGCATAGCCAAGACTCCCGATAGTAATCATAGCAGGCCACTGGCGCCATGGAGTCTACAGTAGAACGATCAGCAACCCCCGAACACCACATGAATAAGATGAGAATAAAAGCACCTTCAGATAAACGTTATATGCACAGATATAAACAGGGACGCATATCAGTAACCAAAGTTTATTCACAACGATCCCCCTTGCCGTATCGCAGCTGGAAACCATATCAATCGGTAATCGCTGAAACCCAACACCACTAGTGTTCCCCGGTGCGTTGTACAAGATAGGCGCAATTGTAAGTCCCAGAACCATGCAACACAGGTATACGACTGTGTAGCAAAGACGAATACACCCAGCGACTGTATTCTTCGTCATTATTTCAACGACAGAGATTGAGACAGTATACCCGGGAAGCAGGGTGACCGGAGCCGATAGGATCAACGCTGAGTAGCAGAAATGCTTAGATAAGATGGTAGCCACTAACGAGATGAGAAAGCAGGCGATACATTCGTATGTCCACTGGTACCAAGTTAACTACCCAAGGCGGCTCCACAGAATATGAAGGGAATCCCATACCCATAGTCTCTCCCACCTATTCGCAACAAGGAGCAACAGCGCTGGAATAACCGCCAACGCTCCTGACATTCCAGCGTCCTTCCAATCACCCCCGAAAAACATAATCGCGCTCGTAGCCGCGGCGGGAACATACGATGCGGCGATTGCGTACTGTCCCCATGCGTCTCCCATAGCTTCGATTCTCTCGAGCTCGGCGTAAACATTCGGTATAGACATATTCTCGGGTTTCCTGATTATACACTTCACTAATGTGAATATGTGCGGGAGCTTTGTGAAGTTCATTGATCCGCGCTTATTGATGGGGTATATAATCGGTGGTCCTCTTTTGTTCTTCGGCGGGAACGACACAATGGTGTGGGTGTTCATTGAGTGAACCGTTGTAGGCATACCGAGGGCTTCACCGAGGGCTTCGACAACCGGCTGTATCCGATGCGACGGACACCCATACGATATGAATGAAGTTGAGACATCCACAATGAGGTCTTGTAGTAATTGCTGAGGATCTACTATCGGTGCATCTTTATACAATTCCGACTGTGATGAAAACCGAGATGATGGGAGTTTCTCGGGGACTATATAAACCAGAGTCAGATGTTACCCACTCCATTTAAAAAAAAAAAAAAAAAACTCTCGGAGAAGGAATAATACTGTGTTGCGCTCCTGTGGTGAAGCCTACTTCGATATTCTTATCGGATGGAAGGGATTGGGTGGTGTTTGTGATTCTTTCGTCGGGGGTCTGGCTTTCCAGGTCGTCGGCTAGCAATTTTCCCACAGAGTTAGCGAATATTCGGTACTCTGCCAGAAAGTCAACTGAAATAAAAGGAATATAGATCTTTGAGTTTTTTTTTTTATCTTGAAAAAGCCATCTTTCTTACCTGATACGCCCCCCATCATCGCCGGTGTTACCGAGGTTATCCGTTGGGGCCTTGACTCTGTACGATGGGTGAACTTATTGCCCCCCAACGAGATGACCATCGTAATAATGATAGGCAATGATCTAGACGGAAGATGATCAGATAATATTGCAGCGCGAGCGAGGAGAAGATCAGATAAGGTGAAAACAGGGTAATCTGGCCACTGACTCAGGAATGCCGAGTGCCTGAATGGGGTTTGGGCCGAACCCACCCAGGAATCCTGAAATATGGATAGTGATAGTTACGTACCTGAAGACAATGCCCATCTATGTGTTCATAGTAAAATAAAAAAAAGAAGATGACCTCCAGATACTGTTGGGATACGTCGCACTAACTTAAATGCGTCTCGAGCCATCATTGGGCCATAGCCGCGGGGGTTCTCGAATATCTGCATCTAGTCCAACAGTAGCTACGTAATTCTTTGTATCTGGAGATAGAAGATGTGCGCGCATATTCGGACTATGATTACCGATTACGGAAGAACCCTGGTGGCCCAATAATACACAAACGTGGTATATATCCAGATAGTGATTCTGCTCAGCTTACTGGCTGGTATTATTGTTAGCTCAAATGTGCTCAAACCCGTGCACTGCCAAGAGTCGACTGCCAAGTCCTCCTGGGGTTGGTTGGTCCGAACTCCCATCGTGCACTCTTGGTGATGGGATACGTATATATATTGGAGAATCTAGGCCCGAGTAATATATAATCCTCCTTGAATTCCGGAGGCCTCGGAGATGTGTAGAATATCATTTAGCCCTTTGTTTCATGGGAAAAGCACTCATTGTGTTTGCCAAGACAAGAAAATACTGACATGGGCCGGTATGTACTTTACAGTAATTCCCATCAAAATCGTAGCCTCAAAAGAGAATCAGAGATTCGCCCCCCTTCACTGACAGAAATGTACCTTGGTGGATTGTGGATCGCTGGCAACTAAATAGATATAGACAGCAAACAGTCCACCAAGGTACACGCTAGCTATGCACCCCGGTGATAAGTAGCTACCAAGGTTCTTAGATAATCCCCAAGTTTCTCGAACCCACCAGTAATCTTTTCTGCAAATTAGACAAAGGGCATATCAAATTACTTATGTGCGAGCCTCAAGATAACCGGTAAACGGTTAGCAGCATGCCACATCACTCGTATATGACACCCCCGGTAGATATACCATTATCCCTATAAGCCTATGAGAAACTACGAGTAAGCCTCAGAATTATGCCAGGGCACGATCATCGATCGAGATCAGGTTTCAGAGATCTAGATTGCTTGTATAATACCCTTATAGAATTACTATCTGACAGCCGTTAGTGGGGCTCAGACGCATTATATACCCATGTAAGATCTAGGTCTGACCAATCCCACGGGCGGATCGAGAATGTTTTTTCCCCATTGAATACGGTCATAATAATTAAAGAGCTAGAATGAGGCACTTGGCTGTTTCGTATATCGTTACTGGGACTGTTGATCCTAGCTCGCCCCCGCAATTGTAACTACGTCTTGCAAGGATTCTAGGGAAAGATTATCATTCCAAGTATTGCGAATCGGCCGGTACTTGATTTTCACTGCCAGTGGCATTGGCTTCAATGTGAATAACAAGCCATTAATGGTAGAAACGCCGATATGAAAGTATTCGTATATTATATCCTCGCCTTCTCCATAAAGTTGTACACCTGGAATAGAAAACCAATCATATTCGAGGAAGTAATACTCAGTGTTTATAAACCAAGTTTATTCCCCATCCCCTACGAATAAATATCTAACCTTCTTGCTACCAGATTATCTCGCTCACTCTTCCATCATGCTTTCTGTTGAGCAGCCTCTCTTCCCTAAGGACGTCCTCGGGGAATCTGGACCAATAATCCCCTCGGTCTTCCATACACCTCAGCAGGAAATTGTAGAGAATTATGTCTCCAGTGTGTTGAGCCTATATGGACAACTTTCCAAGTTCTCAAACCTCGACCCCGCCCCAGAGGTAAACGCTGTCTTCGGAAAGCTAGTTGGACTATGCGCAGAAACACCAAACGAGACAATCGCAGAAAAGGTACAGAATACCCATTACCTACTATAGCCTACAACTAACTAATCCATCACAGATTCTCACCGACCCCCGCGTAGTCAAGATCACACCCCACCTCCGACAACTATGCTCCGAGGGCGAATGCAGACTCGAAGCTCACTGGGCCTCCAGAATCACAACCTTCGATTCCGAAAAAGACGGTAAAACTCCCTCCTCCCTTGAAAACTCCCCAAACATAACATAATTATCTACAGTCAACACCGCCCTCCTCAACTTCCCCTACTACCAGAACTACATCGACCTCACGCGGATGGAACTCTACTCAATCCTATCGATGCTACCCAGCTCCCCGCGCTCATTCGCCTTCATCGGTTCCGGCCCACTACCACTCACATCCCTCTGCCTCGCCGACATCCTCTCCAAAACACCCAACGCACAAACCACCCCCCCGGTCCGAATCCACAACATCGACCGTGACTCGCGCGCAATCACGCTCTCGAAAACACTATGCGCAAAACTCGGCGCGCGAGCCACACCACTGACCTTCCAGTGCACGGAAGCAATGGAAGAACAGAACCACCAGAAGGACGACCTGGCGGGATTCGATGTGGTCTATCTTGCTGCGCTGGTGGGTTCTACAAAGACTCAGAAAGCGGAGATTGTGGCGGATGTGGCTGCGAGAATGAGGGTTGGGGCGTTATTGGTCTTGAGGAGTGCTCATTCGTTGAGGAGTTTGTTGTATCCGGTATGTTGTCTTGTTCTTTTTTTTTTTTTTGTCTTCTTTCGAAATGGAATGCTAATTGGTTTTTTATTTTGTGCGGAAGGTTATTGACCCTGCGACGGATCTGCAGAGGTCGGTCTTGGAACCACTACTCACGGTTCATCCGTATAATCATATAGTCAACTCGGTGGTGATTGCGCGGGTAACCGGGGGTGGGGATAAGGTGTGAGAGGGATAATATTTTTTGATGGTAGTGGGTGGTTTTCTGGGGGGAGGATTGGATTTTTTATTTTTTTTCGTAAATTCTTCTTGTTTGTAGTTTTCTAGCAGTCCAGAGCAGATTGATTTCAAGCTATGATACTCGTGGAGCCTGTTATCTCGTACTTCTAATGATACTCGTTTAAGGTCAAAAAACGTACTGTTCCCATGAGCCCATAAGAAAACCCGTAAAGTGTGATATACACCATATTCCGAGCCTTATATCGATATTCTGAATCCTTGACTTAGAACCATAGGCCGAGTGCTAGTTACTGGCAGTAGAATAATTCATTCAAGAAAAACAAACCGCTCACTTATAGAACCAACCCATAAAACCCTTCTTACCCAGACCCCCTCTACACAGTTATAGGGCTACATGAGGGCTCTTCACCAACCAAACATGAATTCGCACTCGTTTAACCTAATGACAGTCCAACAAACCCCAATCTAGAATCCTCCATATCCAAGTACCCTCACTATTTACACGAATAAACCCAGCTCATCCCACCACACCCACAAAACACCGTGCGTCATACAACATCACTCGCTCAACCAACCCAACGCTTATCCAAGCTAATATACCCGATCTCTCGGTACGACCAATAAGGTATTTGTAGGTGAAATTTTCAAATAGGTAAACACCAAGCATTAGAGAGCTTCGCTTATGCAGGAACTCAAGGCTTGGCTGATGGGACCTGCAGGTCACGTGATTTGAGTCGGAATGCTCTAACTACTCATGCCTCGGGTATATGTAGTACCGGGGTTCGCGTTTTGATAGCTAAAAGGGCAAAAGTTCCTCTCTCCCAGCGCATGGCATACAGGACTTGAGAGTACGTCTTTGTCGTCTTTATCGGGAGTCGAACGTGCGGCCCTCCGACAATCGGTGCGACCGATTGTGGGGGCGTTTCCGTTAGGAGACCGGACCTCCTGTAAGTTAGCGAAACCTGAGCCCCTTTGAACAGCTGGGACTGCCGTTAGCACCATCACATGGCAAGTCTACAAGCCCCCTATGCTCGCCGAACCATGTGTGTTTATAAAACTCTTCACGTCTCGTATTCTTGCGAGAAAAAGTTGCTGTGTACGGAAATAATCCTAAATGAATCAAATACATGAATCCCTTGGGAGTTTTGAGTCTAGTGAATATTGATGTTTTGAGCTGGGGGTTTAGATATTGGTCGGGTTGTTTGGCATATTGGCTATATGCTTACGGGGGATGATTTTGTTCCTGATGTTCTTCGGAATGCGTTATTCGGGAGTGCGAGTATGTCTTTTAGATGGGTGAGTCTATTCCATACAGAAATACCCATGTATGTAAACTCAAATTATTTTACTCCCCCCACCTCAATCAGTCCAGGTGTGAGTAAGTAGAGTTTATTGGAGTTATTCCCGGGTCTGTTGTCGTTATCAGTTATCACAAGCTTTAACGGTAATGGTTATTCATCCATATGTGAGGGCCTTCCAGCTCACGCATAATACCATACCCGCACGAATAACAAGAAGTATCTCCCCTCCCCTGTATCCTACATTTAATTGCATTCTTGAGCGATAGAATACACTTCACCTTGATACTATAAGTGTAAACTAATTCTGTTCATCATATAGTTTGTGAATATTTCTTAAGTTTGAGTTACAATAAAATTATAAAATTTACATGGCCATGTAAGGAAATAGTCTTTCATATTCACTAGTCACTAGTAATCTCACCGTTATCCCTCTATTTCCGATATTGGTATCCCCAACCCCACCTAGCACTCTCCTAATTGTACCCTCTCCATATTCGTTATACTTGGAATCACTCGTAACCAGGAGTGGTAATCTTCCTTTGATATAAACTCCAATGTGATGGCGTTGACTAGCTGTTCTTGGAGGTGGGAGTAAGATAGGTCTTGGGCATAGAATCTGTGGGAATATTCCGAGATTACTGGTGGTAGTGAAAGAGAGTCGTTGAGTAGTGCGGGACCTATTTTTAATTCTGCAATACTTGATGAGGGGCCAAATACCCCATGTCTATACCATCTTTACTCGCTTCCTTCCGGTACCCTTTTTGATCCTAATGCTCCTCGCTTGCATCGATCTAGTATTTTTCAACAAAGACCCTTCAAATCACCTACCATTTTCTCTATAGCTCTTATGTATTCGCCGATCTCTGTTTTTTCTATCGTGTTCTTCAGTCCATTGTCCTCTCCGAAAACTCACACCCCAGTACCAGCAAAGAAAATCATTCTACCCATTGTCTCCTAGAGATAATTTGAGGCCAGGAAATCCACCAGAATATCTCCAGGAGACACGCTTTTAAAAGGCTGTCCCACAGTGGGTAGATTTATATAATTTGTCCCCAGAAGAGCCAGGAGGAATGTTTTTTTGTGGGTTTTTTTACGGGTCGGGGCAGTCTTAGCGAGGTTATCATTGTTAGTAAGTAGGTACTTTATACCAACACAAGAATAGTGAGGATCAACATGTGGTGATTGAGACATACTGTGGCTTGAACCTCTGCAGAAATCTACCGATTTTCTTTTTTATTAGGCTGAAGGAGATAAACTACCAGTTGGTTGTGACTCCCAAATTGTCCTAGCACCGAGAAAGAAGGCTTTGCCGCTCCGGTAGCTGCATATTGCGATGGTGAATAACAGCGTCATGGGGCCTGTTGAGTCACCAGCATGATCTGTAAGGACTTGGATTTCTGGTGTATCTTGTCTATCTCTAGTACCCTACACTTTGTTATAGAACTAAAATATTCTATATCTCATTGCCCTGGAGTGACCCAGAGCACCTTAGAGTCCTGGATACCGTTCTTGTCAAGTAAAACCCGGACAACAGATAGATATCCCCCGAAGTGTGGACTATGAATCGATGGTGCTAAAGTAAATAATGTATTATCGAGCTCTACTAGTGATGCCGATAGATCTTTTGGTCATGTGATTTATCTTTGGTGAGAAAGAACAGATCGCCCACCAAAGATAAATCACATGACCAAAAGATCTATCGGCATCACTAGTATTATCGACTTTGTCTCTCCATTCTCCGTTGTTTTCCCCCTATATTTTGGTATTATAGCCCCAATAGTGCTTGATCCCAGAAGCGACACTGCCGTCATAGCAGGGCTCATTGGTAGGGGTAAAATTAGTATATGCGGGTAGTCAAGAGGGAATTTTAGTTAGAATTGAAGGTACCATAGGCTTTCGTCTCCGTCTATTGAGTGAAATTAGGTGAGGTGCAACCGGCATCAAGTCGTAGGATCGAGTGATAGTACATGACCAAACATTTGCACTATGTGTAGCTAGCGTACCAACCTCTCCATTGAATATTTTTATACCCTTTTGCGACAATTATTGATCATGACGACTACAACCCCGTAAGGACAACTATCCAGGATACCGTAAGCCCAACATACCCATGATCCTATTCAATTTATCATAATTCTGACTGAAAGCATCAAGGGGGGGGGATCTCATTGGTACCAAGGTTCTTAAGCCGACGCTAGGAAAAGGTCAGAAAATCTCTCTATGACCCAGTTCTATAGTCGACGGGCTCTAGGTCTACATCTTTCTAGCGTTACTCCAAGTTTTCGAAGGTGAATTTTCCGCCTACAAGAATAATCGGTGGGTTGCTCATGCTCTCCATTGGCATAGCTGGTTCGATCCTAGTCAGGTGTACGAAAATCCCTGACAGGGGTATACAGATCAATTATGGGAGAAACCTGTGGATACAATATGGTGTTTTTCAGAGACAAAAGCTAGCTAACCTGTATGTATTACCCGTTCTCCGATACCGGCCCCTAGTACTGGTCCGCCGTTGTCGGACTCAAAAGAGCAAGGTAGAGCATGAGGCGAAAAAACAGGTTTCTGGCATTCTACTACGGCAAGCAAAATAAGGCCAAGGTAGCTAATACCACCCGCACAAGGCTTTCAAGGTGATTGCTTACCCAGCTCGACCCGTTAATCTCAGATGAGGTCGCTACAATCGCCGGGACGGAGGACTAGTTTTCGATGTGCTGAGTCCTTCACTACCTGAAGAAGCTTCTGACATGCCCAGTTTCTTCTTTCCCTGTCTCCTCCCTTCCGACTGAAATAATACACCTACTCCTACGTAGCCTATAAAATTTACAGATTACCTATACAGAAAATTCTAATTCCTTCATGCGAATAATCAAACCCTACACACCCTTGCCTTGGGACATTCTAAGTAGATTAGTCTTTTCTAACATGTAAGAGACTCAACCAGGTCATTCCTCAGACTAAAATACTATAGTCATTGATATTTTAAACGCAGAAATATTCCTATGGCCATGTTCATTACTTCTCACGAGGCGCATAAAATGACTTCTAATATTACTTGAGGAAATATGAATTATTATATGCATCAAAAAACCGCACCTAAAGGCCAGCGTACTGAGTATTATCAGCTCAGAGATCCCCAAAGGTACCACATTGAATATATATACCTCTTGTTTTTGCCAGCTATTGCGAGCGCCCCAACCACACACACCTCGCCTTGACCTCTTCTGTCTTTTTTAAAAAACAGATCCTACACACCTTTCTAGGCAAACGCAGCTTACGACGTGTATCTTCAATCCATAGCCGATCGCGACCATACCTGAGCTCCCCACAAATCAAACAAGGCGGCCGGACACCCTTCGGGGGGATTGGTATCCTCTGAGCCCATGGCTCTCTAGCCAGTTTACAGCCCCTGCAAATACGAGGGTGTTCTTGCCGTAGCTCTCGCAATTCCATGCTCCCCCTCCTCTTTACATCATCCTTAAAGTTATGGCTTAAAATATCTTTCGCCCGTACTTCAAACCATGGCTCCGGCCTTTCCGTCGTGGTATAATGTGCCTTCTTCACCTCGATAATGAACCTCACATCCCCACGTTCATTCAAAACTGCAACATCAGCTATCCACCTCCCGTCTGGACCACGATGCTCTAGTACAACCCTCTCGCCTCTCCGGAGTGCCAATCGTTCCTTAGATTCGGGGTATTTTTCGCTGAGGCAGTACGGTGGACTATCACTACCGGTTAGGGACACGAGTGCGAAACCACAACCACAGCCAGGTGTGATTCAAGATATACCTTGAGCAGTTTCTTTGCGCCTTTGTGTTTGTCGGACCTGCTAGGACGATCGTAAAATGTGCATGTTGTTGTCGAGCGGAAGTGTGAAAAGTGTGCCCGTCGTATTTTTCCCTTTCTGACAAACACCTTTTTCTTACAGGATAGGCAGAGATATCTCTTTCTCCATTTGGCATCAGTAGGGTAGACAGAAGACTTTGTTGCAGGATCCAATGCTTTTTTTGAATATCCATCGATTTCGTCAGTATCACTACTATCAGTACTCCTTTCGCCATTATCGCTAACCAGATCAGGGTCGGGGATGGGGGCTGCAAAAATATGTTCCGTAGATTCTTCAAGTTTGGATCTGGTAGTAGTAATTTCAGCTATAGCTTTTTCCTTAGTAGCTATAACCTTAAGCTTCACAGCACGCTCAGCTGCTTCAGCCAGAGCAATTAACTCGGCGTCAAAATCAGGACCTGTGGGATAAAGTACTCTTCTGGTGTAACAGAGGCGTTTTCCTGTATTGACTGTATGTTATGAGACATTCTGGAAAATATAGGGAGCTCTGGAAGAGTAAGGAAATTAGAATCTTAGGAGTGTATAAGGTCTCTAAAAGAAGTGTAGCAGAAAGCGAACGTATGTTCGATCTTAAATACCCCGCCCCGGCCTGTACTCTTCAGGCACCCCAAAATATGCGTCATGAGATATGCATCACGATAATTCGTTCCGATGTAATACCCTCAAAAGACCCAGGCGGAGCCGAGTGTAACTAATGACCTCATCTGCGATAACCCTATTCAGTTCTTACCGCTACGGTCAATGTTTTTGTCTTTGTAAGCACTTCTATATATTACTCAAGTTGGTGGATATGATATTCGGTATCGTGCCAAGGAATAATGACTCATCAACTCACGAGACTTTATACTACATGTAAGCAGGAGTATTTCCTAGCTAGGTAATATTATTAAAACTACCTCCGAATAATATTGAGACCTGAGAATAAGCTCCTTCAGTCCGTCTTAATTGACTGTTATAGTTGAGGTTATAGGTGTGCTGATCAGTAGGTCGAAAGGGCCATGTAACTCAGAATTAGTTACTAAAGTAATTATTTGTTCGAGCAGTAGTGTGTATTTGCCCTAATTTAACTTCATTATCACCCGTACGTGACTTTTACTTTCGAGGGTAATAATATTACGCTTTTAACCATTCACCTCCGCTCATTAAATACTTCTGACATCTATACATACGTAGATCACCACATGACGCTAAAGCCAAAGAGAATAAATTTGTACCTAAGGGTTCAGGTCTAGATAATATTGTCTATAATACAATACATGCATATTTTTAACGGAAGGAGTTGGTGCCTGCTTTAAACATAATCAGTACTAATATATATCCAGATTGAAGCCTACTTATATATCTACCTACTTTACAAAAATCTAACCCCTCTATTATAATAAGATGAGTCTATTAAGTTACAAATTGACCTAGATTTTAAATATTAGATCATGATACATCACTCGGTTTACCAATCTACTACAAAGGAACAGCGAATTGACATTCCTTCTATGATGAATTCCTTTATGAATCGGGAGGGGGATTATCCTAGATCATCGCCGGTTTCATAACCTGTCTACCTTGGCGATTATGAATAAGGTTTATTTTTTCTTGTTCTGTGAATATAGCTGTGCTAGTACGTACGTAGATTATATCGGACTGTGAAAATACCCGAACACTTGCCTCATGACACAGCAGCGCAAAAGAAGTCAACAAAACAAAATCAACACAGCATAGAATAAAGGTCTGATGAAAAATGACAAAAACAGACGATACTAATTCTAGAAATAGTCACCCAAGAGCTATCTAACCACCTCTTAACTGCGGTTTATGTCATACTATAAAAAAAGGAAAATCCAAGATCGAGAGCCCCCTGAATGCACCTCAAAGGTACAAAACTTACCGTAACTTTCAGGTGAAGATGGCCTACCGGTACTTGTGCCGGGAAGCCTAGTCGCACTTATTCTGGGACAAGTGAGAAACGGTCCGCGGTTCAGCCCCTGGGAGACACTTTTTTTTTATTTTTTTAAAAAAGGTCCAGGTATTTACTCTTCGAGAATATAATAGTACTGAAGCGTAAACTACCGAAAACCGGCGCTAAACTCTTGCTTTGGTTAATTGGAGGTTTATGAGCCTAATTAGCACAATTATGTAAGTACATAATGAATAAATAAATAAATATCTCGGACCTTTAATCATGGTTCATCACTCGTCATGATAGCCGGCTTTTCGGGAAATTCTAGAAAGTCCAAATTTTGTAAGAAATAGATTCGGATGGATAGTTGCTGATGGTCAAGTATAGAATATAGCTGACTATCTATGTAGGAGTGCTCCAATAGTGTATATATACGCCTCATCATCGGCATATTAGGCTTGTCTCGGGTCCGCAAAGACCTCAAGAGCCACCCGCCGGCGCCCACGAAGCATTCCGGTGAGACTACTACCGAAATAACTTTTCCGCCCACTTTTTTTCTCATTTGAGGAGTATCTCCACAATAAGAACATTAGAAAGACTTCCGAAACATGTCACATGATTCCAGCGGGACTTCCGAAGCATCTCCCCAGCCGACCAGCAAACTGATCACGAGTCGACAGCTTAGAATAGCTGTAGTCCCAATAGGTCCTGAGATATTAAACCACAAACACATGAAAGCTCCAAAAAGAAAACAAAAACAAAAAAACAAGATAGCATTAGCCTAGTTCAAAAGCGGCATTTATACCTGCATCGCTAAAGATAGTATCCCAGGGTTCTATAATCGACAATATCTTGAGCGGTGAAGATCACTCATTAACGATGAAAGTGCAAGTCTTATTATCAGAAAAAGAATTGAGTAGATTGGTTTGTCTATGTAGGGATAGTGCATGGACTTAAAACTTGCTGTACGATAGATTCTAAGGCTGAGTGATTTTATTATGATATTGCAGCCTTAAACTTGCAGGGGTGATTGCGTTATATGATCCTACATAAACGCCCTTAATATGAGTAAAATAAAGGATGATTTTTATTGGGGAGAGGGAGGAGGGTTATATACCTTCATGTACGGAGTACCAATTAGAACGAGGTCGGCTTATATAGATGTTCGATTTATAGGAACAAAGGTGTTCTTAGTGCGATTCCAGCGTTAAATCTTACCCGCAGTGTTGCTTCTTGAAACCCAATCCTGGGGTTTACCGCCGGGGCGTGAAGGTAGGATAGGGTCGATATTTTCCCACGATAACAAATAGTGTAGCCAGCTTGATGCCTGGGAAAAAAAAAATAAAAAACCTCTTTCTAGGCCTAGACCCATTGACCCCCCACGAAACACCAACAAACCAACCAGATGAGCAGAGAGACCTACAATGCATGGGGCTCGGAGAGATATCTTATAGGATCTACCTATGATCGTAATAGTGGCGATTTCAGTCCCACATGGCTGATGTTCGCCATCAGGAAGCTACTTCATAAAGAATGTTGGCGAACCAATACCGTTTGGCTTATTATGTGCCAATGAGGGGGAGGAATCGAATATATAAACAGTCATCGACCGGTTTCGAAGGCTGCTAGATGCATCATGCACCCCTCCCCTCGAGATGAAGGTTTGGTACCACCGTCAAGGACGAAACCCGGTACAGTGGTAATACGGCGATGCAATGGCGGAGGGTGAAACGTGAGAGGCGAAAGGTCAGCAGATAAGATAATAAATTGGTAAGTGCGCGTGTGCGTGCGTGCGTGCGTGCGTGCAGTGATATAGACCAATATTCGCAAGTGTATTTTCCGGTATTTCACAATTGGCTCTTGCCCCTCCCCTGTGCACTCCTCTCGCTTCCCCCTCTACTCCCCGCGTGAGTATCACTACGATGGTTCTTTTTGATGGATAGGTTTCTGATAACCGCGTCACCCGATCGAAGATATATGATCTCAATAATATTTATGTGCACTTGTCAGCTGAAAACACGGTGACACTCGTATAAAACATAACAGCCGATCGTAAATCTTTGTAGGGAGAGTGGCTTCAAGTAGCGGATAAGGGTTTGTCCAACTAGCGAAGAAGACTTTTTTTTTCTTTCTCTTTCATTCCCTTTCCTTCATGCATATGCATGAGGGAAACGCGCAAGAGATATCCAGTCTGCAGATCTTCCATTGTCATCTACATCCCAAGCGCGTCTACCGCACCATATAGATCGCTGGACGCTATGTGGCTGCACCACGCTTAGTGCACGGTCTCTCGATGAATTACACTCCCCCCCATGTCGAGGAGCCTCCTGGGATTCGGTACTGAATCAGCGCGGGGAAGTGGCACAAACGGTATTTCCCATTCTCTCTTGCTGCAAGTAAAAACTGACGCGCACGAAAGGACACCATGCACTGTTCCGCATATTCCAGCCAATAGATTACCGATTCGTGTTCTTTTTTTACAAATTAAGAGATCAGGGATGGTGGGGGAAGAACTCTGACGAGTTCCAAAGAGGCCCTTTTCTGGAAGAATAGAAAGAACGTTGGGGGGGAGGATACCTATCTACATGTATACGCGGGAGTGCTACACGGTCCGTTCCTCCCCTCTCTTGACGCGCCCGCCCGTGCGGCTACAATCTGGGTGGACCGGATAGGTAGGGAATTGCTTGGGGATGCGGGTCATCGCCTGTCACTCGCTGTGTTATGCGGCTATGCACGGGTAGCTGTTTCATACTGTACTAGTACGTGGGAGGGTGGGATTATATGTACCATGCACATGGCTACATGTATAGTGGGTTTCGACTGACCGACCAGCCGACTAGCCCCGACTCCCACAAATGTGGCTTATGCGGGGGGTTGGTGGCATGTAGATTTTGGGTCCGGTAGCCGGTGCATGGATTAGGTGCTTCTACCCGAGTGATATCCTGTGCTCGGTCTTGGCAAAGTCCCCCGCTGCCAACTGAGTGATCTCTACCATCGCATTCTTGGGCTGGCGATTTAGGTATACATGAATGTATCATAGTAGAATTGAGAGAGTTCGTCATAGACTTCCTTACATTGGTAGTATTTACATTTATAGATACGGCATTTCTCACCGAGTGATGACCTATGAAGAAGTCCAAATGGTTGAGTAATTCCGTTTTGAAGATACCTGACATATAGAAATATAACTGACATATAGTTATCAAGTCATGGATCATCAGTTTTGTGTCTTGAAAGCGAGACTTGTTGAGCAATCTCTTTAAGGTGACCCCAGGCCTAGCGTGATTGTGATTGTGCACGGCTACCTACACTGAGGAACATGTAATCTCACTCGCAGCCCCCAGTGAAAGAGAACTGCAAGCGACCTCTTGTTTACAGTTCCCACAAACTTCATCCATCTCTGTATCTCGGTTTTTATCGCTGCTTTTCCATCATCGCCATCATCATCATCACCATCAATTTTAACCCAGGCCTTTTTCTTCTGCTCATCAGCTCCAGATTGCTATATTCTACACAAAACATCCCTCATCGTCAACAATATTCTAAAAGATGATGAGCGGGAATAATCATTCACCTGGTGGTGTCCCTCATCGGGAACCTCCTCAAAATCAAACAAATGTAAATTTAAGCGTTCTCTGCACTTCATCTATCCTATGATACAAACCAGAAAATACAACCAGAAGTCTGGGAGAATCTGGTTAACTACTAACAATTGGAAAATCCAGATCCTCACCTCTGCCCCATTCTGGGATGACTCTTTGAAACTAACAAAGAACACATTCTCCGATATCTACTCTGCCCTACGCAGCCCGGGGAAGGAGGCACCAAGACCGTTGATGAACATCAGACCCCCCGAAAGCAATCAGATACCACCCCACCTGCGTCTTACCCGCGCAAAGTCCGGAGCTATCGTTAAAACAGCAGACCTACTAGGCCTAGGAGATATTTCTTCCGAAGAAAACCAGAAGGACCCCCCTAAACAAGAGTGTAGGAGTAGTTCCGAGTCCCTGGACTCATTGGGAATGATTATGGGCATGCAAAAGTCCAGAACTAGTATTTCTACCGTTCTAGGTGCGGAAAAAGAGACCCCCCCTCAGGTCCCAAAGGTCTCCCCCCCGCAGAATAAAAAACAGGAAACAGCACAAGACCATGCCCGCAGGATTGAACAGGAAATTAGCGCGAACGAAAAACTTCTTTCGGATGCAAACGCAATTGGATTCGTCCCACCACACCTAAGGCCTGTTATCCCAGAAACGATCTATGACACTGAAGATGCCAATGGAAACTGGATTCCCCCTCACCTCCGAAAGCCAAAAAATACAAGAGCCGGTGGGAGAGGTCCTGCGCTTGGCTCTGTAAATACTGCATGGCCCCAAGTACATGGGAGCTATGGACCCCTCCTAGCTAAGCCGAGCAAAGTTTCGGTGGTGCTAACTCCTTTAACCCAAGTTCCTAGAAAAGCTGAAAATGCTGCTGATAATAAGCCTGTTGGCGCACCTGTCAGAAAAATGAATCTGAGTACACGTAGAACTTTAAATCAGCCTTTTACACAGCAGCCTACGGAAACCGGTCCAATTGCTTCCGGGAACGATACGAAAATACCACAACATATGAAATTTCAAGAACCTCTTAGGCATACTACTATGGCTAACTCTTTAGGTCAAAGATCAGAACGTACAAGACGAGCTGCAACTCCCCCGCCACCGCCATCAAACATTAGTACCGCCTACTACCCGCTACCCCCAGACTCTCCTCCTCCTCAACGCCCGGTACGAGCCCCTTCATATAGTCGCAATGACACCGCTACATCTCTTAGCCGCCAAGATGCTCGCTCATACTATGGCCGTTCGAGTTATGGAGGTGATGACAACCAAAGTCAATTCCTACTGCTAGATCACCAAAGGGCCCGAATGATGAGGTCGTACACAAAGTACCGTGCAAAGCCAGGATATGCACCCCATGATCCTCGCCTACCTTTTGAATACATGCACAAGCTTAATAGTAATCCCAAAGCAAATCCCAGAGCGGGTTCTACGGTTGCAAAGTCCGTATCTACTTCTAGTAAGAAATACAATCGTCCAGCTGGGCGGGCAAGGAATATTACCAGTCAAAGTCAGCAGAGCAGCTATAGAGTAACAGAGTATAACCAATCTAGGAGTGGTGATATTACAGCAGCACTTCGAAATGTGTTCTTAGAAGACGATGAAGAGGAAGACGATCGAAATGAGGAGGATCAGGGGGTGGGTGAGGAGGCGGAGGAGTATGAAGAGGAGGAGAATGAATATTACGAAGAGGGCGAAAACGAAGGGAGGACGGAAGTAAGAACCGATAATTCTGGCTCCAAAGCCTGGTCGCAGCTACCCAGAGGCATCACCAATGAAAGACCCCAGAGACCTCGGGGCGTCATTCTCTCTGGGCTCCCAAGAAACCAAACTTTAAAACAAGTCTCAAAGGTTTGCAGCAGTACTGGGGCTATTGAAAACATTCAGATGAGCAAAAAGTATAGAATGGCGCTAGTAACTTTCGTCCATGCTTCCATAGCCCAGCGCTTCTACGAAACTACAGGTATCGAAGGAATTACGCTCATTTTCCAGGATGAAACCCAAGCAATCATTAAGCAACAAGTATTTGTGGTAATGAATCCCGAGATTGTGCCACTTGACGAGGATATTCGGTATGTCATTGAAACCGCCGACGGAAGTCGTGTCCTCAAGATCATTGGCTGGGATCGAGATATCCTTGAACGGTCTGTGGGATATGAGGGAGAGACAGATGTAAGCTACAGCGAACTGCTCATGAGGCTTGCATCACGCTATGTAGATTCTCAGGAGAGGGACCGGAAAGTGCAGGGAGTTTTCTGGAAGCAGAGCAACCATGGACACTTAGAGGCCACTTTTATATTTGCTGGGATTAAGGATGCAATGATGGTGCGCTATTTCATGGAGAAGGAACAGGATCTCGAAGGATGTCATTTTATGTTTGGAACAGACCCGTAAGTCATTTATTTTTTATATTCCTATCACCGTGTCAGAAGGTTATAACAAAATACTAATGCCAGTATCTAGCTGTATTTCCTAGTTTCAAAGTAAGTCAACGGATCCATGCCGGTCTATTCGGTACACCACCAGCCAGTTATCCTTTAGTACAATATTCACTTTGCGGGTTACCAAAACCGGTAATAAGTGAGATGGTCTTTCTGTTCGCTATTACTTGAAACATCTCATCTTGTTGGTAATAGGGAGGCGTTTGATTTTATTTTTCCAAGCAGTATCAGCCCTAACTTTGGAGTTGTACATGGTATTATTTTATGCCTAGATTGTCAGAACTTTATTTAGGAGAAACAAAATCTCGAGATAATTTTTGTCAGAGATATTACTACATGTACTTAAGTTCTACCGAGCAAGTATTCATTAGTACAAGCCTCTCTTTTTTTATAACTCACTATATTCTATTTCTTTGAAACTATATGATTTATACTCTCACAAATGCTGCACTTTTTCAAACACGCGCGGGTAATACCCGCGTTTGCCGTTGTGAGTGGCATCCGCGCTTTTCTTAGAAAATACTACTAGCCAATTTTAGTTACAGGCGCGTCTCTAACGAACCACGTACTAGAATCATCCATGGCATGGCGGAAATCGGGGGTGCCCCGTCTGAGTAAGAATATATACCTCTAGTATCATCCGCCAGCCAGTAAGACAATTTAGGGCATCGCGGCTTGACCAAGAACCCTGTCACCCAAAAGTGGGAAGATATAGCTGTGGAACCTACCTGCAGACTTTTTATCTTAGCGAGCAAGGATCGAAATCTCGTGTAACGGCATGTTTTTTTTGGTTCCGGCTAATGAAGGATCTTAAAAATGGTAACGGTATCTGTGCTACCGAGACAGATGCGGATTATCTCCGATCCCCCTATATAAAAAAAGAGAGAGAGCATACGTAACTGGGTAATAGTGTTCAAGAGCTTCGGGGCCCACACGCACGCCATTGATGAAAAGGTAGACGCCACCTGACTCATCCCGATCAATGCCGTTCTGTGATAAAAGAATATCTTCCCACTATTGCGTTTAGTCCGCAGAATTCCTGCAAAGCCATGCCATGGCGTGGGGTCAGATCCTAAGGGATCACGGCTAAGGAAGGGGCTACTCCAAGTGGAATAAGATTTGTATGATCGTCTGATTCTAGGCCATTATTCGCCTTGAAAGCCCATGGTTCTTACCATATACTATAACATTCTTTTTTTTTTTTGATTAGTTATTACGATCTGATCAGGATTTATAGGATGCACCTTACCGTCAACCAAGCGGAACACTGGCCGTTGCCCCTAGTGTTGCGATCTAATACTCTGCTGAGGAATCTCCCATAATCATTGGTGTGCAGTATCTTTATTAGGCGAGGGGAAGACCTTTTATGCACAAACGGATAAATAAATAAAATAAAAAAGATGGAGAATGTACCTCAGAATAAGCTTCCAAGAACAGAATATCTCTGGCGTAGGTCCCTGCGTATTCTCGGGTTCTGTTCCCCGGTTACTTCGTGCCTAATATACTGAGATGAGGATAAATGTTCTGCTGTCAAAGTATTAGCTACTTGTGAATGGCCCCCAAGGCCCTACAGGAGGGCGAGTGATCTCCCATGTCCCACCTTCTTTTTCTTGTAAAAAGTGCGAAGCGACGTGCATCTTTGGCAATTGTAGCTGAAAAAAAAAATATCTTAGGCCTATTTAAGAAACTCGAGATTGTTTTCCATATTATTGAACATCATGGTCGTTTTTATGAAGAATCATATACATCAAGACCCCTAGAGATGACCTGATAGGAACAATAGTACGTTGTGATATGTTCTTTCCTATGGTTTAACTAAAAAATCATCCCTTCTACCCGATGGGCATGGGTCTAAAATACAGGGCTTATCCACAAGGTACATCACCAAAGTTGAGGTAGCTGGGCCGTTCCGAGACCCGTTATTCCATAGACCATGGGCCATGGGTCCCACGCGCCCCACCGGATCTCTCTCTCTCTTTTGCCGGACTGGTCTATTCTGTCTACGTCCTCACCTATCTCCCGCATAGATTATTGGGCACTGCTCGGCTAAGGCAAGATGCGTTTGCTGCCTTCCATCGCTAGGATTTATCCTAGGGCAGTACAATTTAGCAACGTTTCGAATTAAAAAGCCATTGGACAATTGCAGCTTAGCCCCTCTACTCTCTCCTCCAGAGCTGATATCTCTCACAAAAGACCCCCCCCCCCCCGCTGAAACTGTGACCTTCGGTTGAATGTACTATCGGGAATCTTGTCCATCCTTGCTTAGGTAAGCCCCCGACTGCTCGGAACCTGCCGCAGCAGCTATCTCGAGTGCCAAGACATAGAAACCTGTGCCATAAGCAGGGTTAGCGCGCAGCCGCCTGCCTGCCTACACGCTCCATAGAGAGCTAAACCATAACCGCCCAAACTCCGAGTATGCTAAATAGGAAGGTAAAGGCTTAGCAAGGGCAACGGATTGATCCAGAGGGCACCAAACAGAGCGAGTGCGTTTTGCATGGTCTCGTATCAGAAGGGCATTGCCAGATAACCAACAGATGTTTCTTAGCAATTGACATCATTCAACACTGCCAACATCTGCACCTGCACCGTTTCGTCGCACATGCACTATTCCATCTAAAACGTATTGACCCGGTTCACGTGCTGACACAGCCTCTGGAAGGCTTCTTTGGCCCTTCCACCCACGTTATGGCCATCCTGACACATTTCTGGTCCAAGAACCCATATCGGAGCTGATGAAGCGAAAGCAGGGGGTATCAAGGGCTGAGATGTTCTTTTCCTTTTCCTCCCTAAGCCATGTGATTGTATTACCTCTCTACACTACATATGGAGTTAGGCTCATGCACGGTAATGCTTGTTTGGACATGACGTATATAGCCTAACGCCTTGGACCGAATGATGATTCACGGGTAGAGGAAAACCCCATACTTTGTCCGCGATTTTTATGCCTCAATTTTATATGTCTCATTTCGCCCTACTTTGAACCGAGGCCTTATCTCTTGGGAGGGGGGGGGAAGGGTAAACCCGAAGAAGTTTGGCCACCGTCTAGACTACATGCAAGTCGCTGAGACGAGTGAGAATGCGTGAATACGCCACCCATTAGCTGATTACTGCCTTGAAATTTCTATATCATCATCGATACGAGTGGCAAATTGACTGTAGGAATGCCTTGCGCTATCAAGACTCGTTCAAATCTTAAGTTCGAAATCTCTAGAACAAGAAAAGAAAAAAATTTGTGGGGCTGAGTTTATAAGTACATATGTATACAGCTGAATTGAGCAGGGGAGGGGGGAGGGTATAGAATGTTTAAGGGGATGTCTTTGCTTTCTACCTAAATTTGTAGAAAGAACATTTTGAGTATGTGCGCAGATGTGAATGTAACTTTTTAATTAAATATCTAGGTGCATGTAATGTCAAACGGCATCTTCCTTAGCCAATTGAAAGAGTGGTAACATACAGCTGTGCATCGTTCTAAAACTTGGTATTACAGGCTTTGGGAATTTGAGGGAATATACATGTAACAACTGTGCGCAACTCAATTACCCTTCTTAGGCTCTTACAAAACCCATTGTGCGTAAAAGAAAACAGCAACGTCTATTTCGAGTATCTGGATTACATAAGCCTTCCCGTATGCAGTAGCTCTGCAGCTAGCTGGGAGGCTCTGCGGCCCGTCGCGTCTGAGCCGCAACCAAATAGAAAAATCCCCGTTTAAGATTTCAAAAAGGTTCATGAATTATCCCCTAGCTATGAAGTTGTATCTTTCGCACTATACATTTAATAGAATTTCTAGACGAACATGCCAATTCCTGGAGATTTTTAGCTGTAGAGTAGCTAATCTGCCTGATTTGGCCGTATTATATAAATGTGCTCCCTACTGTTTCATTAACTCTCCTCCCGTGTACTGGCTGTTATCCGAGAACCCTAACCCAACTCTTCCTACCTGGAATTCCGTATCTTGTGCCGGGCACATGCAGGAGAACACGACACCATCCATGACAATCGTGGAGTAGTCCCACCGGAGCACTGAACGACCATGAGAAAGCCAAACCGCCTATTCATCTCTCTATCTACAGAGATATCACCCCCATCACGATGCCCACTAGGGCCTTATTATGAGATGATATCTTATCCTCTACTCTCTTTCCGGGGCCGACTCGAGCGGTGATGCAACTGCACTGTGGCTTTGTACCTTTCGGAAGCACTGGTACGGGTTTCTTATCAACAAAACTACCCTCGGCGTACAAATATATTAAGATGGCAGAATCAAACTTCACTCTCGATCGTGTCCGGTTCCTCCGATCGTCTCTGATCTTGTATCTGCCCTCAACACTGTTTACTAATTAACAATGTCTTAGAAAACCATGGAGATACAAGAAATCGCTATCAGCTAGGGCATATTGCTTCGTTCGATGCCATACCTGAGGAACCGTAGGTCCGGACTTTCTCTTGTCGGCTGTCTCTTCCGTTGAAATCTATCTCAAGGGTAGCTGTAAAGTACAGCAAGCTATATCCCTGAAGGTTTTGATCACCCCCTCCCCCCCCCGCCAAATCTGATTACCTGGTATATGACTTCTGAAACTAAAAGAAGGGTAGTGTGCTGTCATTACTGATTCCCGGGATAACGATACAAAAACTTCACGGCGGGGTTAGAAGATATGGAGATAACCAGACATGATAGGCTAGCATAAAGAACATGAGGGAAATGGCAGTCAGGGTCTCCAATGAGACTAGAGAAACAAAGGTCTTACTTGGATCCAATCATCCATAGGCTCTAACACCAAAGGGAAGACCAATTCTCAACCAGTCCCTTGGCTATGCGGGCTAGCGGGAAATATTAGCATTGGTGGGTAGTATCCTTCCGCGAGCATAAAATGTCATGTTCGCCGACCGGGGTTCACCGATAATATAACCGATCGTATCATTATACCAGGTATCATAACCGCGGATCCTGGGTAGAGCGAGGCTAGATGACTAGCATTGGGACATCTAGAGCAGTAGGGGTACTGGGCAATTGGTAGGATGAAAATCCTCAGGCACCCTGATTTCTTCTCTGGATCGGTTGCTCCTCAATATTTACCACTTGATCGTAGGTTCCACAGAAGCTGATGATTGGGACAAACTCGCTTCAGAGACATAAGGTCACGAACTCGCTGTCGTTACTGAATAGCTACAACGCACTAAGTCGGTTCTGTGCTCGATTCCCACTCCCCCATTGTAATACCATGGGATTTCTAATCTTATCCCTACGTGGTCTTCTACAGCTCTATCCGCTTGGACCCGGTTCGCCAGGCTCACATTGTGTTGTCCCAGTGGAGGGCCAAAGACACAAGGGCAAAGGAATGAGGAAAAATAAAGGCACTATCACTAGATCAGGCTCCTTTTCATTGGCAAAAAATGGCTAGATTGTTGTACATTGGACATCTGCATACGCCAGAGCACAAGACTTTCGGGCTACTAGGGTAGCTGGTCGATAAGATACCCGTTGACCCGTCTTGACCAAGCTTTCTGCCGTTCGATATGGATTAACCGCAGCGGGAGGTGTTTCATAAGAGGCAACATAAGCTGCTTATTCATTTCCGACTGCACAAGGTTTTGAGGACAAACTAGGCCCGTGCACCACCCGTTCAGTCGGCTGTGCATATTCAGCCGATTGCCAAAAACTTTATGCAGCTCCAGGTACTTGGAAGCATGCAACTGGTCCATCATGCTAGTCAAAAGTTTACAAGTCTGAAAAGATCTGTCAGCTCAGTTTGTCATCATATTTTGAGCTACACCAACAATAACTTTTAGCTCTAGAGGGTCTATAGCAATCGGAGTCTGTGCTAGGGCGCATCTACATTTTCGTTTGCGACAATGTCCCATCGATGTCTTTGGTGGCTTATACCAGGTACTTGGGCAGCCTAGATAGCGCCCCTCGAACACTCCCAACAAGGTATCACCCTAGCGATTCGCTAAGGTGATTTTGTGCTATCCAATCGTTCTTCCTCGGGACAAGGACTAGACTTGCTAATAAGGTGGCCCAAGCTGGTTGGTTTCCCCCAAAATAACTGGAAGAAACGGATGTAAGATATAAGACAATAATCTAGGGCAAGAATTGGATTGCGGAGGAATAAGACAGGACATGTAGTGGGCAAACCTGTAAGAAAAAAAAAACACCAAACGCAAGGACCCACACCAGTGTGTTGTCCCAAAACATCTTGGCAATACTGCAAACTAAGTATTTACACAAAGTTTGGATCTCTACTGAAGAGCGGTTCGTCCCGGGGAGGTATGTATAACCCCCAAAATAAGTAAAAAGATATTTGACAAATACTAGCATATTGACTTCTTTACAGGTCTCCCAAGCCAACACACCACACCATCAGCAACTTCCTTTTGCCAGTTTCATATTCTTGCAATCAATTAAACCGATGACCGTTTAACGAGCTGGGATAATGTAACCGGCGACTATAATAGGAAAAAACTGGGGTATAATCACCGGGGCTACGGATGGCACATACTAGGACAGAAAGGGCAGAAAAGAACCACAATCTACAAACCCTGGTTACTGGTAAACCAATTGCATTAGGGCCGCAAGTTCAAAGATATTATCACAACAACTTATGGCTTAGGTCTTTTGCGTTGGTAACCACCAGTTCTCCCTCTTTTTTGACCACCGGCGCAATTTCTCTAGTGTTGGCCACGTACTCTAGCAATGACTTACATGGATCGACAGCCACTTTTGGTTAGTTATTATGCAACCTCCACGCAGCCTCAGTGAAACCTAGTCGTTCTGCCTTGGTTTCTTAGGCGTGGCTAGAGTTAATAAAAAACCCATTCAGTATAGCCGCGTTTAATGCTAAATGATCTATGGTCAAGATATAAGCGTGTTCAAACGAACAGCCAAGGATAAAAGGGAAGTGATAATATGGAGGCAGCGCAGCTGGAGAGATAAAATAGCCATGAATATTAGGAGACGTCCATCAGTCGCCGGGTGGAAAGAGGTAAAGGGGGACAAGAATTACAGCAGTTGTGCGTGATCCGCAAAATAGACGGAATACAAATTATGAGATTGCATCGCATGAGTTTTGATCCCGGGGGTTTGGTATAGCTAGCTCAATACTCTGTGGATCAATGCAAGGTTTTCTCTTTTCTGTGTATCATTTCCATTCGGGAGGCGATGGTAATAAAGCCAGCGGCTGACTTCGGATAGTCATTTCCATCGGCTTGGGCGAACCCCACTATCAAATCACGGTACTGCTCCAATCAGACTACTCTGTACGGTTAGAGATATGTCCATTCCCCTCCCCAGCACATGATGTGAATCTGTCCCGGACAACAGCCTTGGCATAGCTGCAGGCTGCACATGTGGCAGCTGGTGCACATTGCTGAATTACACGATAGCCGGTTAAGCATCCGGACACACAGGTCATTATGGTTATGTTCGCCTTGACACCCGAGCGTAGTTATGTTATCTACAATATCAGCCCCCTTTTTCTTCTTTATATCCTTTGGTATAGTATATCAGGTTTTCAAAGGTTTCAAAGTAGTCCCCTCTTCTCGTATTCAGGTATGGGTGGGTTGTTATTTTATTGGTAGCGACACGGGATCTTCGGGTAGCAAAAGTCTCCCAGCGGCCCGGCAGCAACGAGTATCATAGGCCATGTGGGTCGTTAAGACGTGCGTCCACTCCGAGACGTTTTCAAACTATCTTATTTCAAATCCACATCGCTCTCGCACCATATTTGGGCCTAATATAGTAGGGTTCCATGGCTCTAAAAACGTTTCCGATCTCGACCAGTATTATCTCACTGAATGATTCATAATTCCAAGCAAGTTATTGTGAGATCTCTTATTGTAGAAAATCGTGCGACACATTACCAGTCAGGATCTTGACGATCGTCAAAAATAGAATACTGTATGTACGACTCCGTTACATCTGTCAAAACAAAACTCGCGAAGAGGGGGCGGGCAAAAGAAGGAAATATCGCATCAACGCTGCAGTTGAACGTCTGTGCGGGTGGGGGGGGAGGCAGTGGGGTTGGTAACCCCACCATACCTTGCACGCGCATATACACATCGCGATTCCCTGCAGCCACATATCTGCATGCGTGCTAAAAAAGCCGAGAAACATTTCCCTGGAGAAGGGCTCAAAGGGTCATAGTCAACCCTGGGAATATCTTAGCAGAAAAACTGAGCAAGTCTTAGCTAAAATACAGTGTGATGCGCACGCAGTTGGATGGCGGAGTAGCAGTTCAAGAGATGCTGCCAAGAACCGTTTTAATGGCTTCTCTTTTTCCTATATTGCATTCAGGGAGGCACTGTATGGGAGGTGGCCGTAGCAGAAGCACGGAAACGCCTCAGTATGCTTCGTGGATCCCCGATTATTAAATCAGAACGGTACGCTAGTCCTTTGTCTCTCAACTCTTCATACAGGAATCTCATAAAGGATAAAAAAGACAGTACCATTCGGAGAACTGCGAGAGTATTTCGAGTGCTAGGACTCGAAATTGTGACCGCCACGTAACTACATGTATGATTCGGACTCTCTCTCAATTGAATTAGATGCACTCGCTTGTCAACTACAATAGATGCATTCGAAAAGAATGGCAGCCTATTTATTAATTTTGATCATTCCTGTCCGTCGGCTCTGGCTGTAGCTCTGGCTAGCTGAAACCGCACTCTGCATCGCTCGCCTGTCTTTGCCGTAGAGATGCGTGACTGGCTGTCACAAAGGGTCAAGTCCCCGACATTAGTGGCATCATCGCGGTCAGCTCTTTATGCAAGGTTAATTACTCCGGGGATCTCCAGTTCTTTGGAAGGGGGGGCAGTATAAGGTAACCATTTTTTTTTTATTGTCTAGAAATGAATTGGGTAGAAAAGGGAAAAAGAAAAAAAGAAAAGAAAAGAAAAGAAAAAAAGAAAAAAAAGTTCACAAAGATGGGAAAAAGCCAAGAATTATCATGCGTATGCGCGCGAACGGGGGGGCGATGCACGCGCGCAAGAGAGGAAACGGAGATGGAGAGGACTGGCGTCAATTTCTAATTCAATGAGCGGCACAGAGATCCGGAATAAACGAGATCAACCGCAATTCGCCACAATTAGCCGCGCCAGATTTGGTGCCAACAGCGAGGAGGATCCGGTCTGCTGCGGCACCGTTAATTTCCCATGCCCCTAGATCTGGTATACGGTCTTTTATGTGAGGGCTTTAGGTGCAAATGATGCGAGGTGGTGATGGTGGTAGAGGTTGCGGTGGTAGCGGTGATGGGGTGGTGTCTGCTTTGCTTCCTGCTTCCTGCACGCAATGTATGATAAGGTCTGGCACCAAGACACCACATGCTATGCCCCACCAGTGATCTGCCTGCTGTTAGGCGGCCAAAGAACCGAGTATAGGCGCCGCTTGTCCAGTGATTTCGCGGTTACAGCCAGTCTCCTGTTCTCTGGCCGCAGTTCCAGGGCTCAGCTTCTGTAGCAAATGATCTTGGTGTTCTTCCTGGGCATTCAATGTAGCCTTGGAGAGTGCCTAGTTCTGTATGCAAGATGATATAAAGCCCTAGATCTTGGTGCACTATATACTTCCGAGTAATCAGCCAACGGCAAGAAAAACTACTAATAGCAGGTAACGTGAATCGACCTCTCTATTCACGGCCCCATATAAGTACTTTACGGGAGGCCCAGGAAACACATTCTCTCCCTCTACCTTTTGATCCATTCGTGTGACGAAGACCCTACGCCACTGAACTCCCGCATCTCTTTGTGTATATCCTGGGGGTACTGCAACGGACCTTTCTCTTGTTCTTTCAACTCTACGTCCGAATTGAATAGAACAAAGCAACACACACACAGAGTCAGGTACAACTCTTTTATTTTATTTTTCAAAACTACGAGACTTGGATAGTTTTAAATTTCCCCGATATATCTTACCCCACCAACGCGTGAATACAACAGACAATTCGGGGGAGGAGGGGGGCTTTATCTCGTTATCAGCCAGCTGGTAAACATTTAAGGTTGACACTCAACTTGCAGATTCTCTCAGGCGAAGCATAGCCCTGGCGCGCGCTACCGGCGATATTCCAGAACAACCCCTACCAGAGGAAAGCCATATTTCTCTCCCGGCTGGCCATCACATCTAGCTAGGCCTCCCACACGCTGTCACGACACCGTGGGCCAAGGGATAAATAGCTACCTATCCCCATCGCGTCGAACTGTCCACGCTGAAAGCAATAAGCAATCCTACTGGCAGGTGCCACATTATTCAATCTTTAAATCATCTTAGAGACACACTCCTAACTCTTTCTTACCTCCCCCGAAACAGACAAGCAAGGATTACACAAAGACCCAGGAAAAGCCACTACCGTCCCCATGCTCTCAATAAATGGTATGCTAGGCCCTACTTCGCCAGTACCCCAACGACGTCCCTCCTCCTCTTCCTCTTTCTCTTCCTCCTCCTCCGAGCCCGAGGACCGACACTTCAGTAGGACACCACCGGCCAGCGCCATGTCATGTCCTCATGACCACACAGGAATACACACACTGTTAAATGCAGCCACATCTTCAGAACCAATTTCGCCTGAGGGATCCTATTCACGCAAGAGGTCGTTTAGTGAGGAGGTATGTTCTTTTTGATTTATTTATTTTGCAACTCCTATAAAGATAAAGTAAAAGGGTGCCTATAGTTCTAAACTCTGACATATCGGCTTCTTCTATTCTCAGATAACAACAGACCTCCATGATCAGCCGCCACAGGGTCAGAAAAGAAAAGCCTATGGAATTTGTGAGGAACAAAGCCCTTCACCGGACCGAACCAGATTCACTGCGAGCTCTTCACCGGTACCGAAGAAGAAACGGGCACCACGTCCCCAATACACAAAAGAGCAAGAGGATTTCATCTGGTTCTGCCGAGACGATCTCGCAATGTCCTGGCGAAAGGTCGTTCAGCTCTACAACAATCACTGGCACCCGTTTGAAGTGGAGCCTCATATTCGGTCAGAGAGTGGGCTTCAATCCCGTTACTACCGTATCCTCGACTTCCCGGTCAAGATCCGAAAGAAGAAGGAGCCGTCAAGACCCGATTTGGGCCTCATCCCCTCAACAAATAGGCGGTACCCTTGGATGGGTGTAATCAAGGCAGGTATTGAGGAGAAGAAGAACGCCGAGAGGAATGCACTGTACAAGACGGTCACTGCCGCTAAAAAGGAGTTGAAAGTTCGCAGTGCGAACTATCACGATGATAATGACGACAATGAGGAAGGGTCTGGCAGCGAGGTCGAAGGGTTAAAGTCGGAGTCGGATACAGAACACAGAACCAGGAATCTCAGGAAAGAGCACTGGGATAGATCATTACACAGCACAACATCAGATGCTCGGGAGAACAGGGGTTCCCGGGTAATCTTGCATGCGTCAGAGACGGATGGTGGTGTGGAGCCTGGACAGGAATGGGAAAACTCAAGACAATCTACCACCAGCTCCTACGACCGGTGTGATTTGAAGGTACATTCCCTCAATTACCGAAAGGATACTGGAAAAAAAAGCTAAAAGAATCTCTCTCCCCCTTATCAGTCTTTGAGTAGCTGTGGGGACTCTCTAGATACTATCAAAGGACGATTCCAACCTTCGATATTCACGGCCGAGGGACCTATCCGTCTTCCACCTCTCCGACGCCACTTTCCTACAAACAATGAAACTTATGATCGTGGAATGACAGATGAATTTCGCAAAGGAACCTATGAGATGTCAGCTTCAAATCATGTCTGCAAAATCTCGGTAATCAATCTTTGCATTTAACGACCTCCAGAAGGCTGGCTTTGGTGTTGGTGTCATGGTTTTTTTCTTCTTTTATTTTAACTTTTATTTTACCGATTAATACCTGGTTGTTACTGGACTGGTACTGGGACTGTACATTTTTATTTTATTTACTTTACTTTATTCCCCCCTCCCTTTGTATCCAGTTATACGTTACACTCGTTATATGCAGCTCACGAAACGGGGTGTCTTTTTTTATTATTTATCGTTCAGCGTTTTCCTTGGAGTTCTTTGTATACGGCGTCTTACTAGAGTTTCTTTTGTCACCAAGTCTGACTTTTTATTTTTTCATTAGAATACTGGTTTATATCATTTTGGTTCTCTTTAGTATTGAGACCTTTAGGAAATATTAGGAGTAATAAAGAATTCAATATTTACTTTTCTCTCTATCTATCCACTCGCCTTGTTGGACTGTAGAGGGATGGGTTTTATTTTTCTGGATGTCGGTTTCCTTTTGATCGGGATTCAATCCGGTTCCACGGGGGGCCCCACCTCACATGGTTTAGGTGTTTAACGCGCAGGCTAAATTACGCGGCTTTTCGCTCGCTTATATCCTACTCGCGCACTCGTGGATATATATATGTAATTATGTAATTTTAGACCTGAACCTTGGTTCGGTGGCCATCATCCGATCGAGTCCACCTAAATACCCTCTTCCACGCGGAAGTAAAAAAAAAAAAAAACCCTCAGAGTTATAATTAAGGTTATATAGAAATAGATAAAGAGAGTGTGTGTGGGGGAGAGGGCCTGAAGATAATTCTTTGGTCTGGGGAGTAAGCAATAGGCACAACAAGGCCTTAGCGGGGGGAGGAGGAGGCAGAGGAGGAGGGACGATCAAACCCGGTTTAGGAACCAAAGAAGGGGTCTTCAAACGTTACGCCGCCGTACGCGGAGAAGTTGTTTGTTGGATCGCGCTTGCGTGAACAACTCATCGTAGCATATTTAGCATGAGGAGTTTTTTATTTTTTTGAAGGGGGGGAAGAAGAAGGAGGATATTTGAACTGGTAAGCTATTATGATTATCTTATACTCTATACATAATAGCTATGTCCCCCCCCTTTTTTTTTTTACAAAGCTTGATATTCCAGTAGAGTTGTTGCTGCTATTGCTTTTGTCTACAATATAAACTCTTTTATTCACCCTCCTCCGGAAATGCGATAAATTTTAGAGGTAGGCTTTTTTTTTTTTTTTTACAACAACAAACAAAAAAAAAAGGGTCCTTTTATAATATTGAGTTGAATTAATAGACTCTAGAATCGAAAGATAGAGCCAAGCGCCGCGCGCTGCTGGCCTCGTTTGAGATTAAAAAAAAAAAAGGGTTGAGACTTTGAGCGAAAAGACTCAGGGAGTTATTGCCAGCGCACACTATAATATCATGAGATGTATATACAATATGATGAATATCATTGCGGACCGACTCCTCAGGTATGCTTTTTTTTTTTTTTTTTTTTTTCCCGGATGATGCACATACAGATAGGCTTTATGCTTGTAAGATCACTTGATTTCCGCCAAGGGCCTAGCGTATGACAGCGAATACTGGAGCGGAGCCTCATAAGTGATAAGATACTATGGCTGAGGTAAGCTTCTCCAAAACGGAGGGGAAACCCCTAGCCCTAGTGCATGCTCCCTCACTCGTAAAGGGCGTGACTGTGTAAAGTGCCCAGCCTCCGGGCGTTAAGGGCGTGTTTATTTAGGATAAGTGTTGCGCCACCAGGCTCTTACATCAGGGGTTATATGCAATGTGTACACTGCACTGCACTGCTACTCCTTACCTGAGCACATAGACATCACGACAAAGAAAGAACTTCTGCCCTGGAGAGAATCTAATTTAGCCTCGGGTTTCTGTGCGGTCACGAATAGCTATGACTCTTGTTTTTTTTCTTTCTTTCTTTCTTTCTTTTACTAACTTCAATTAGTGGTGGGTGTAGTAGTTAAGACGGATATCCGTTCGCGCGTGTGTAAGAAAGCGCTGCGCTGCGCTTATTTTACACCCTGCTGATATACTTAGCGGAAGTAAAACACTTTTTTTTTTTTTTTTCCCAGGCGAAGATGCGGCTCAAGTAGGCATGTACATAGAATGGACGCCAAGTCATGCAGTACTATGCTTCCTGTTGCGGAAGGTCATCTCTGAGGGGGGAAACAGTGGGGCCCTGCGAGAGTGAGGAATGCTAAACTTCCTCAAGCCCTGCCCGCGCATGTGGAAGAGCCCTTACTATTTCAATCTGCTGGTTGGTGCTGGTCAGAGGCGCAACACTGGGAGCTGGCGGTAGACTAATAGAAGGCGTTGGTGCACAGCACAGCACAAACATGCAATACATATTGTTATCCCAGGTGTTGGATTTCGACGTAAACTAAAGGGGAGGGGGGGGGAGTTCCTCGCGATGTAAACCAGTGGCTTTACTTGAGAATAGTTGTTCTGACGGCTGGCTAGGAACAGAAGTAATAATACCCAATCGAGCCCTCTGAGCCGTGCTGACTGGTAGCGCGCCCCCCCGAAGAATCTCAAATATTCAGCAGAAAGATAAAAGAATAACATAGACCTTAAGGGGGCCTATCCACAGTCTAGGGTGTTTGTAGTTGATTCTTAAGGATAACTTCTGTTACTGTTGTATCCTCGACGATGGTTACACAGGCACGTTTGGCGTCTCCAAAAGCTGCACCCCTGTTTCAGCGTTGGGGTTAAACCTAATAATAGGGTCAAGGCCACCTCCTCAAAACTATTTGTGTAGGACAGAGAGACATTATTCCTTCCAGATTCACTGAGCCGCTGGCCTTTCTTAGACAAGCCTTTTGCAGCAGAGTGGCAGGAGTGGCAGAGTTTTTCTCCACATCGAACAAGATGATACTTGTTGGAGGGGTGTACACGATGGGTAACACCTTTCAGGTTAGGAGTGCATGTTTCCAGATTAAACTTCCCCCCCCCCTTCTCCCTGGAAATGGGCCATGTCGATGACATAGGGATGAAGAATAAAGTATCGTGGATCCCCAACCTTAATCCTTTTTTGAAACTCCTTGATCGACACCTGGTGTTCGGCGGTCAACAATCATTTACACTCCTTTTCGTCTCTACGTCGTCGTCTTTTTTTTTTTCTTATAAGAAAAAGAGCAAGATTTAATTTTATTTATTTATATTTTCTACAAAAATGTTACGGCTATTGGTTTTGATAACCTTTATCCCGTTGGTACTTTCCCTCGAATCCTTCAGACATCTTGAAGATGTTGCTGTTGTTGTTGCAAAGCCGGCGCTCGATATCCGGAATACATTCATTAGTACACCACCTCAGAAGCTCTCCGGGAGAGCTATTCTTTCTATTCTTAAACGACAGAACGTATGCGGCTCCGGATACTGTAATTCACAGGCTACATGCTGTGGAAGTAGTGGATGTTGTCCAGGAGGGGCAAGTTGTTGCAGCAATGGATCGTGTTGCGAGGTTAGTCTTTTTTGAACACTCAGAGTGATTATTTATTTTTTCCCCCTAGCCATCAAGATCGATCATATTTAAAGTGCATGCATGAACTGATGACTCACGACACGAATAGGCTGGCACACTATGCACACGAGACTCCGGAGGGTCGATCGGATGCTGTCCTATCGGACAAACCTGCTCTGGTGTAGTGGCTGGAAACGGCGAAACAAACGACACGCCTGGAACCCCGAGCACGCAGTCCAGCAGTTCGCCAACCTCATTAACCTCTGCAAGTCCGGCATCATCGAGTGGGATATCTGTTAGCGTCAATGATCAACCCGGCGACAAAGCGAACAGCACATCAGTAAGCGCCGAAAGAAAGAGCGAACCGGAAAATACTTCTCTCCCCAGCTCAAGCCCGGCCACGACAGAGGTTGGGGGCGGAACGATCTTGGGTGCTGTCATCGGTGGTATACTAGGATGGATAGCCCTCTGTGCTCTCTTCTTATGGATCCGTAAAAAACGCAGAGGCACGACCACAGTTAATCCTGGCCAGCCGGCACCGCTGGTTGTTTCCCGGGGACTGCCGGGGGGGCGACAGGTAGCGCAGCCTGAGATTGTTGGGTTCAGTATGGAAATCCCAGGGGATCCTAGGGCTCCAAGGCCGTACACGACATTACTGGGGAGGGATGATGCAGCAAAGGTGGCCGGGCTTGCATTACCTAAGTGAGCATGCTGGATGTATCTAAGCCTATCTACTTGCATATGGTAGAGCTTATACTTTGATAATATTGTACAAGGTGATGCTCACTGGGTGAATGTTTTACAAATAGTTTCCTATTTCTTGTTGGTTCTATCAAAGGGGGAGGGGATAAAAAAAAAATAAAAAAAAATCTAATGTTCTGTAACTATTGGTCGCGGTTGTCTTATCCGGCGTTATATTGGAAACAGAGACTCTAATATCTCAATTCATAAAAAAAAAAAAACCCTGCCTCCCCTTGGCTTCTTGAAGGTTAGTATTATCGAGGGAGAGAGAAAGAAAAAAAAGCCTTACGTAGACCGAGTATATGCTCATGAGTAGATATGTGTGATTTACGATTGGACCAACAAAGCTGCGCGAGAGGAGAAGATGATTTCGATCTAGAGGCCACCGAATGCCCTGTGGCACCTTACGAAACTGAATGTACGTTGAACCCTTCTACTCTTCGAAAGTTCATGTTGGTTCATGATCGGAACCGAGGTGGTCACAAATCACATGCTACAGAGGGGGGCTTGCATATTGTTGTATTCCAATAAAATCCAAGACAGATAGTGAAAGTCGCTATTCAGGGTCGGTAAAAAAGAACCTGAACATATATTTTTTTGGTAACGACTTTTGATTCGCCCCGGCTCGATGAGCCGGGGCGTTGGTTGGCTAACGTTGCACTCTCGTGTCTAGCCTTTCTATACTCTATCTGCCCGGGTACTCCAATGATGAAGCTTAGCTACCTTACACTTATGCAGGGCAAACCTGCTTCAGGTAGTCAACGAACTTTAGGATCGGTATTAACTTTACTAATTAGACCATAGGGTGATTAGGTAAAGCGAATCAAGGTCGTGTCAGCAAGAGGTCTACGAGCACATATTCTCATTCCTGCATTATGTAAAGACTCGTAAGTGTCTCTGACAGCTACGATAAGCAAGTCCACCAAACGGGGCGTTTTTAATTTTTCTCGAGAGCCTCATTCGAGGTATTTTGATTTGGTGCCCCCCCCCAGGCCTTGAGACAACCTGTAGGAAGTACGAGTATAAGATTATGAAAACTTGTGAGCTGGTACTCGAGTGTGAGGGTAAGTCTGACGACATGAGGCTGTGGTGGCGCCGGTTTTGTATGGGAAATACAGACACAAGCCACTATCGGTCATTAGACAGGTGGCTGTGGTGGCACTGATTTTATATGGGAAATAAAGGAACAAGCCACGACTTTTGCAATCCGCCTGTCGTCAGAATTTCCCGCACACTCGAGTACAAAGGGGTAACATAGTAGCAGTCGTGCTCCCATGCTTAGAAAATTGTGTCCGATGGGTTAGACATAGGCTGACACAAACGATGACTATACTAAGGCTAGGGATATATCATTTAAAGGTTTTTGGAGCAGGGGCAATTTCGACCAATTTTAATTTTAACTAGACATATTTCTACTAATTATAGAGGTTTGATCCGATTCTCAGGATGCAATCATATGCTGGCCGATGTGTCCCCGTGAAGCCGCCACAATGGTTTGTATAGCTAGCTAGATCCTAGGTAGTCATGAGAACCACGCGGGAGGGGGGAGGAGGAGATACGTGGCAATTCCGGGATACATCCCGCCAGGCTATCAATTTCCCCTGATATCTTACGGCGCTATCGTGCATTGTCGTATATCAAAAGACCGGTAACCAGGACCTCTGTTTTCTCACAAGATGGCGTATTACGGGAAGGGATTGGCCGTTAGGTTTCTAAAATTGCTTTTTCTCATGGCAACCGGCCGACGAACTTAGTTAGGTCATTACCTCTAATCCTCGACTACTTTTGACAGTTCACCAGTGTTTAACCCAAAAACCCCGCACCTTAATTATAGATTTGTCATTCTGAAGTCATTATCATACAGATTTATGAGTATTGTCTTGGGGAGCTCAAAAATATCCTAATTTATACTCCAGTGTCTCGTATGGAAATTTGTAGCTATGTACTGGCAGACGCGTTTTTGTGCAACACTGGTAGCAGAGTGACACAACACCTTATTCAAGTGCAAGAGCAACCTATAGGACTAAGCCGTCCTTGTCTCGCTAACCACTTTCCGTAAACATTCTTATTCTGTGTTACGTTGATCGCCAAGTAATGATAAATCAGATAAGCATCATTATAAGGTATTTACTTTCGGAGATGACCGTACACTAATGCAAGACCTAGAGTAATCTCGAGCCTTGATTCACTACGTAAATCGTATCTTTTGTCCGATGAAAAAGTAGTTACGAATTGGGAGTATTGTATTTTTTGTATTGGCTAGAAACTCTTGCTATGCATAGTAGAGATTTTCTATGGTTTAAACTGAATTCTGTATCCTAAAGGCGTTATCTACCTAGATCCTGCAGTGTAAAAAAGATGTTCGAGCTGCGAATTGACCAAGGGCTTTGCAAAGACGGGGGGAATTGGCTAGTACTCCTCTTGGTTATCTCTACTAGTTACTAGGTATAGGTGGCACTTACCGCTTGAAATTCGTGTGCGATGCTATATTTCTTCCTGTTGGGTAAACCCGAAGCTAAGAAAGCAGGCTTATGGAAATAGACCTATAATAAAGCATTATTACATGTATGTTTATACCAGCTTGGAACTGGGTTGATAAATTGTATACACCAGTGGTGATATAAAAAACAACTAGTAGAGAAACGAATAATTGGACTCCTGTGTATTAAACTAAACTAGTACTTATAATTATATATTAAAGCTTTGAACTTTACAGAAGTTCATGAAGTACGTTTTGATTTATGGCATCTCGCTCGGTTGTAGCTTCCGCCGTGCTAGATCACTCGGTGTACCTCGCTTCCGCTATTTTGTGAATGAATGAATGAATTAATCATAAGTACATGGAGCCCAAGTTCCGCTATGTTGTATTATGGGCATCGAATAGGTATAGTGCCAAGTACAAGCAGGTTTTAGGTCTACTATGGTGTAGGAGCATATATATAGGGAGCATGGGAGACTCGCTGTAGCAAGTCCCCATAAGCCTTCAGTGTACTCTCACCCTCTCTATTTTACAACACGCTATTTCATAGACTATGGTAATAAATTAAAGTTAAAGAAATAGCTATCGAGGATTCTTTGATACTTGTGCACACATCTTGAGTATTTTCGGTGCCTATTGTGAATGAAACGCCAGCTTTATCAGATATTGGAAATAAGCGGGAATGTATCGGGGGAAATGAATTAATCATAAATACACGGAGCCCTAAGGCTAAGGTATTGTCGGGGGAAGAAGGTCTGCACTAAAGAAATAGAAAGCAATGACATAAACCTGTTGTTTCTCTAGACATACATCAAAAGTTTAAATTTTCGTAAATAAAGAGGCGTGGATTATTTTGCTGAGTAATTGAATTTTCGCAAACTTCTGGAATTCAAACTTACTTATACTTTTAGAGCCTTTACCTGATTTTTATACTCTTGTTCTATCTGGAGACGACGCTAATAAGCAAATGTATCTTGAGATTTCTCTTTCGTGGAGAATCTATCCTCTTCCATGGGGATAAAGTGCCTTACTGATCTATCGTATGCTGAGTTACTGGATTGTTAAAGTGATTTTCTGGGTAATAGAGGTAGGTGGATCGCTTGTTTGAAGATATATAGCTGGAGAAAGAAATGCTACCTTTTTGAGAAAATGAATATAATGTGGTGGCTCAGGTGCCAAAGACCTGACCTGAGGGGGGGCTCTAGAGATCATTGGACAGGGCTCCAACGTTCAAACTCAAGCAAATCACGTCCACTCTCTTTACTTCATCAACATTCCTTTACAGAGTACTGCCCTCAGGTTTTGAAGCCTTTAAGCACTGGGGAGTACCATCGGTCGGCTCGTATAGCATTCATTTCTGTCGCTCATTACTGTCACTCATTTCTATCATTCATTTCTATCATTCATTTCTGTCACTCATTAGTTCTTTCTAACTACTTCCCCCACTCCCAAAGTAACAGCTGCTGTAGGCGGTGTCTGTTTCAAGAATCACCGGATTTAACTCAGCATCAAGAGATATCGGAATAAGACCATCTTTAAAGGCAAAAAGCGTTCACTACTCACATACTGTCCACCAGTTTCGCAGAAGCAACACTTATCATGTCTCATACAAGAACTCCATACTGCTTCCAGTCCAATTATGCACCGAGTGCCTATTCTGGGCCTTCTACTTCATTTAGGCCATCCTTTGAGACCACCGGAACATCCAACCCGCCCTCTCATTGCGACACTAACGAATACCACTCGGCATTTCCGAACGATCACAGACTTCCCCGATCATCTTCCGTTTCGTCATCTGATTTCGACAGTTATCATAACAGGACTGCCACCGGTAGACCAGCAAACCTCGAAGCCTATGTGGCTACACATCTTGCACGTCTTGCTTACTCCGAGGAGCGTCTTGGCGCATTCGCAGAAGAAGATGAGGATAGAGCCTTGAGTGAACAACAACATTCACAAGAGTAATTATAGAGCCTGCACCCCATGGTTTTTATATCATTTTGTCCTGTTTCTGACAGCGCTATCAAGGGGTGTTAATAACAGGTGGAAGAGTTTTATTGTAGAAGCAACATCAACCATCAAGAATGGGTGTAAGAAATCCATTTATTCTACTAGAGAACCCGGTAAAAATGATGACTTGGATACCACGGAGCAAGAAAGGCTTTTTAATTCTGAGAACCACAGGTGTGGAGTCTACTTTTTGGCTCAAGTCGATAAGAAGATTTATGATGCTGCCAAGGCTGCCAAAAAGATCGCTGGCCGGTCTGGAAACTTTATCTTGGGAAAGAAAAATGGGTCAAAATCCGAGCGCTGGCAGAGAAAACTAAATAAAAGCTATGGGATTATTCAAACAGAGACAAAGTTACAAAGCTCCTAATATGTTTTTTTTTGGGTCCACATTTTTGATTGGTGTAAGATCGCACAATCCTCCTTTGTAAGTTTAGATAGAGGCGTCCTTATTAGTTGCTGACCGCTATTATAGATGATTTTGGGGTCCGGATAGAGGTCCATATGGCCAGAGGCAGCCTCGGTCATATGGTTTATCAAACGAATTTTTAGCGGAAATAAGTAGAGCGTGTAAGTACGTAAGCAACTGAGCTTGAATTTTATTTTAATTAAGTGCATATATTAACTTTATACAGGAGTTAAGAGAGATTTTATCAATAGGTTTATGTTATATAGGCTTGTAATTGATCAATTATGGAGCTTTATACAGATATATGCGGAGGTGCTCTAGAATATAGTCGGTAATCAATTGTAAGGGAATTTCCCTAGTTTTGAAATTGCTAAGGTATCACGGGTGCTTGATTTATTACCTCGGTCCATCAAAGGCCACAGTATCCATGGGGCGAGATAAATTTTCCTCAGGGTTTACTTGGAGCTTTTTGGCCGTTCGTCGATGCTAGTCTGTGATGTACGCTTGCATGATATAAACTTCGCTTATTGGATTAGGCCCGCATAATCAAGATAATAGGCCGTGAAGGGATCCAGGGGCATGAAGCCTTTTTACAGTGCTCTATATTATTTTTTATTATTTAAGGTCTGACATCATGAAGGTTATTCGTGATCATCTCTAATAGCGGGGGTATTTAGATGCTAGCGTGGGCCTAAAAAACATAAGTCATATACCGTCATTGTTTTTTCAAAATTTAGGGTGACTGGTTACATATAGAGATTTTAGTATTTCAATATCTTCAAGGAATCTTCCTGTATACCGTCGGTATTATCCCTTCAGTTCTATATATATAGAACTAAGGACTGACTGTGCCCGCCGGATAAGTAACGGATGGGTTAGGTTACGGATGGCTATAAACAAGAATAGGGCACGGTAAGCTTATATATGTTCTTGCCCGTTGGGGGATGTGCCTATCGAGGGGTCATCCCCTCAATGGGCCAACCTGCTGGGGGGACGTCCTCTATATGGGCTAACCTACGCCCCCTGTATGGGCAACATACAAAATCCCGGCTAGTTACAAAAAAAAACACTCAGAAAAAACCTCTAACCCCCTAAAAATAAAAAGAAATCTCAATATAATTCAAGATAGATTCATATTTTCTAGCTATTATTCCTATTCCTTTGAGTGTAGTAATTGAGCTATACTTTGTTGGTTTGCCCATGGGTGTCCCTTTAACGGGTAGGCCGGGCGCCTATTACATTGCCCATTGAGGGGACGTCCCTCGATAGGCACATCCCCCAACGGGCCAAAACATATATATGACGTGCGCTATTATATCGCTGGTTTGCGATTCTAGGGGGCGAACTACACTCATATTACATTATGTCATTAGAAATATTAACGCGTATTACGTATTTAGTAGCCTTTTTCGCACTAAATGTACTAAAAATCTCTAAAAGAATTTCTTTAGGCGAGCAACAAATTTTGACGGTCTATATTAGCTTAATCAAATAGGACTCCTACTAATTGTTATAGAAATATGAAACAGCTAAAGAATTGGTAAAACTAGCCTTAGCAAAATATTGTTAAACACTATATCTCAAAGGTATCGACACCTCCAGGCTCTATGTAATATGATTAATTTATTTAAAGATATCGATAGTATCACGGAGCGATAGTATGTCTATGTAATACCCTGATAGAATGTATGACCGGTAGATACTGGTAGCTATACGCGGATTCATGGTGCTGATAGTTCTTTTCATTGATAAGACTATTCTCACCTCTCTCTGCAAATACGTAGTGAGTTCATGGGACTAGTGTAGTGGAATTCAGCGGTTTCGAGCTCCGTTAGCCTTTTTTATAGCCTATCTTTTTTTCTATAAGAACCTCTGAACGCGTACGTGGTTTCTTCGATACGTTTAAGAGAAAGAAACTCCCACCCCATTAGGATTCTCCATAAAATCCGACAGATATCACCAACTATCCCACAGCCATCAATATCCTGCAAAATTCACATCAAAACTTCAGCAAAAGATGTCAAACCAGATCCGTCAGAGAATCTATACGCAGCTGATGATGGGCGGAGGCATGTCCGGTATCAGACCCGTCAGTATTAGCCAACGCCAAAAAGACGAAGAATGCTTAAGAAAGTACTACGACTGGTTGATCCGGATCAACAACGTTTTCAAAATGTACAATTCCAAGTACCACGCCAATTTCTACGCCTACTACATGGGTGAAACGACGGAGTGCCCCAAGATCTTCCAGGATGTCAACGAGCACGACCATAATACCCTGCTCAAGGCCGGTGAAGGGATGAAGGCGCTGTTCATCTCTATGGGGTCAAAAATGATTAAGCTTTTGAGAAATCCGGTTTGTGTCACGGATATCCAAATGCAGGATAATCTGTGGCACGTTCTCGGCAATGACCCTATTGAGGACCGGATCCTGGCGCTGTGTTTGACCTGCCAGTACTTGCTCACCGATCGGTTCCCCACAAAGTAGTGGGAGATTGTTCGTCTTTACGCCCTTATGATTTCACGGATTTCACGAAACGGTACGTTGGGTTTGATATCTCCCCGGGAGCTTTCTTTCAGCCTAGTTTATTTAGATACTCATGTGTATTATAGAATACCCTCGGCGATTTTATTTATTTTGGATTTCTCAGGCCGGCGGTTTGGGGGAGCGGGAGTATATGGTTATTTGTCATTATTGTAGCCGACGACCACATATATGTGTTTGTAATATGTTGTATTTGTTCCTTCAAGTTTATAACGAAAGATTTAATTGTCTCACCATACATAGTCGCACACCGCTCCTATATTGCTGAGATTTACAAGTTCCTAATGGTGAAATTAGCTTAGGGTTAGGCGCTAGAGTAAACGGGCAGGTATATGATTGATCAGCTACTTAATATCATCAAAATAGTTGCTCAAAACTCAAACAAAATTTTTGATACATCCATTCGATCACCTGTTGCACTGGTTATAGCTAGGTAATTATATGCATATAAATAGCGAACCAATTTCTAGGCCTTTTGTATTATCCTATGAATTCTACAACCTTTTTAACCGAACTTCCGCGACTGACAATATTTGGGTACGTACCCATAATTTAGTTCCCGTCCCATAAAACTACATGTAGTCTTGACATCCCCTTAGTGAAATATATAACCAAGAATAGAGAAAAGGAAATCCTCTCTAAATTGTTGTTCGCTCGACTCTTAACCCAGCTCTCTATAAACCCACAAGTGTTCAACAAATCCACTGTATCCACTGCACTTCCCCTCCCCGGCCGCAATACATGCCCAGCCTGCCAGCTGTATCAACATATATAATACAATCTGTAATTCTCTTCCGGACTTATATTCTTTTTTTTTCGCTTTACAAAAGCCATGGTCACCCGACCATAAAGTTATCTTGTCCCCACCAAATAAAACAGCCCAGCAACACCAGCTACGCGAAGCGCTCCAATGATCTCTCCAACATTGTGTTACTAGTTGGAACATCGGATTAAAAGATCAAGCTATTTTTACCGATTCTGAGTTTCTCTGCGAACGCTGCTGATTAATCAAAGCCACTCGGATATCCGCCATTTAGCCGGGACTATGGCTATTCCTTGAACTAGACCTAACCTCATACGCTGTCTCTTCGGTGTCTGTAGTCTTGGCCATTAGTTGCTTCTTCACTTATTGAATGAAGTCCACCAAGTGTCGGTGAAGAAGACCCCATATGGATCGGATCAATACAGATCGACTGAACATGAATTGAGTGGCTTGTCAAAAACTTGATCAGATAGAGAGAGTCGAGAGCTGAAGAGAGGTAATGATTGATATGCAAGATCTTATCTTCGTACTTATCAAGCACTTTCCGCGGTCTGTTTTTCCACAGCAGCCTGGCGGAACCTCCGACCGATGAAGTTTGGTACGAGTTTAACCAGGATAGAATATTCTCGAGTTCGGAATGGACTGGTCCGGCTATGTCGCTTAAGCAGCCGTTGAGGAGCGCTTGGGGGAGGTGGCTGACTCTGGGGAAGTTGTCTAGTTGGATTAAGAAGTTGCAGGTAAGTGCCGCGCTTCGTAAGCCCTTGCGGGACCTAGGTCGTATGTCCTGGATTGTTTCAAGGAAGGCGGTATCGATCGATTGAGCGAGGTTGATGCAACTTTTGATTGTGGGTAAGGCCGGATCAACCCCCGGGCTTTCTAGTCTTATTTTCGAATCATCATCTTCCGGCGCTATTTTCTTGCTAGAATACTCTTTAGGGTCTTGTTTACTACTTGACTCGGTCTGGCCACCAATATCCGAAGAATCTGGGTCCTCCGCTGTGCTTTCGAAAGAGTAGTGTTGGCTGTTTGATATATCAGAGGAATATATCGGTAGGTTGAGAACAGAGATATCGGAGATATCGGTAATGCTTATTCCGTATAAAACAGGTAACTTGCTTTCCCGAGAGGTCACCGACTCCGAGGACGCTATAAAACCTCCACCTCTGAATAATGCTCGGCTGTAAACTCTCGTTGCATTCAATATGCCATCAAAAGAGAAGGCGAAATCGTTGGCCTCGATAGTCTCCGCATCCAGCGTAGTTTCATCTAAGGAATACGCATCTGAATATCCAATCGACCATGATCGCCCCAGATCAGTAACCTCTAGCCGTCTTAGCCGCTCCGAAAGGTCTTGATGGGATTCTAATAGGTGGAAGTAGAGGTGATAGAGCCTTTGCATATCTCTCTTGATATCTTCATCTGATTGACTAGCGGATATAAACTATTAGCTTTTTGGATTCTATAGAGTTTTATGCGTGTAGATCTTAGGTTATCGGCTCTAACATTTGTAGTATGCCTAGCATTAAATGGAGTGAGCCTTTGTGATTCTGTAAACGCCCCAGAAGCTGTACTATAGTTTTTTCTTTGAATGCCCACTTCACCCGACTTATGATCTTCATTTGATCACTGGATGCAAGACGACTGACCGCCGCCTCAAGTTCTGAAAAAGTGTACACACATCCGGTCAACGTAGAGAGCAAATTGCCGACGAGAACTATAGCCGTCTTTCGTCTTGGGGGATGTGTATCGCCCGACAGAAAGCTTTTGAGAGTTTGGAGGATGGCACTAATAGCAGATACTTCACTCAAGACATATCGCGCTAGGCTCGGTGCGTCTTCGACATTGTTTATGAAGTCGCCGAGGATAGCGGTAACTTTTGAGGCAGCGACTCCAAGCCCGACTACCGATGCAGTGACTGAAAGGGGGTCCATGCCTCGACAGCGGGATTATAAAGGGGTACGGTTGGTCCTGCGCTGTAATGTAGTCTTGTATAAAGGTATATAAGCTCCGGTAAACCACTAGTTGTAGGACTAAAGGAAGTCGAATGGTTTACAAGGACAGCTCTTAAAGTCCTATTGTAGTCCTATGCTGAATGGTGAGCGGGGGAGATTAGAGCCTCCAAGGCTGTGTGTGTAAGCCGCATTAATTGAAGCATAAATGATCTTCAGCATAGTACCCGGGCTTTGTTCCATAGTGAGGCTGTCATCTTGGCATTAAAACAAGGCGTATTTCGGTTTGGGAAGTACTTATGGTTATGTATTAATGTCTAGGACTCGGAATTTCGCGGTCTGGCGCTTGAGATAAGGTTATATTGTACAGCCGTGTCCAACAAATTCCCGGAGCCCCCCCCCCATGGCAACGGCAATTCCGCAGACCTCAACACAACCACAAATACTAGTATTAATATGGGGATACATATAGGTACTAAAGAGACTATGGGGGATATAAGTATGTAAAGAAATCCGAGAAAAATACCACTTTGGGAGTCTTTTGACCCCTGTGGTGTGACCCTCAATAAATCTTATCAGTTCACACCAAAACAAACACCTAATCAACTCTAGTTCATCAACCATTTAATGAAATAGTTTAGAACTAATGGGGTAGGAAGTTAGTCTTGTATGATATATATGTATTTAATCTGGTGACCATTGGCGCATTTTTTGGGCCTTATTGCCTGTATGAGTATTGAGATAGAGGTCTTAATAGATTGGGGGACTAACCCTCTACATATGAGCCAAGTGACCCAGAGGCCTCATTGTAGAGTTAAATCACCTCATTTAGCTTATCCTAAACACTTCTCTTTGTAGAAACTTTATGGTTGTTGATGTATCGCTGAAATGCCCCCGTTGCTATGGGGGGGGCTCCGGGAATTTGTTGGACACGGCTGTACCCAACACCGGCACCTACATTCATAACTATAGATAATAGTAGGTATGAGTCTAGCGTGGGCTATAGTTTTGCATAAGAGCTCTGGAACCACGATCACGCTTTACCCCCCTCTCGGCTGGATCTGCACTTGTGTAATTATGCGAAGCGTGATGTCAGCAGTGCATGTATGCCAATCTCCACGATGTCCGCGGAAGGGATCGTCTAAACTATGGTACCAATTCAGGTGATATGATCTAGCAATAGGTTCGGCAAGAACGTAGAGCCCCATAATCCACCCATGGTATCGCCTTCATCGGCAGAAATGCAGCTTCCTGTCTCTCCCGACCCTCCTGGAGATGACTGAATCCATGGGTAGGGTTGCTTCTTAAGGTCTTGAATGAGTACGCTATCGCAGGAAGTTGCTCTAGTTGGTTATAGTAGAAGCTCTCTATAAAATTACAATTAGAACAAAAACTCATAAAGAATATTCTTACAGAGAAATGTTTTAACGAAATGAAGGTTATTTAAGGTTGAATATTTGTCAAATATAACCTAGTGCGGTTCTTCTCGGGGATTTCTATTAAGAATACTCTTAGAGAAATTATACGTATTATGTAATATCTCATCGCAATTCAGGGGTTGTTTGTCGGGGGTACAAACAAAATATTGCTGGGCTGGGAATCGCTTCAGCCTTACCCCTGGAGTCGCCAAGCTCATGATAATTGCCAAGGCTATCGTTATCATCAAATCTCACTCATAAATTCCGGTCTAATAGTAAGTAATCACACCCTGGTCTCACCTTCTGGCTTGAATTAATTATTCAATATATGCATAGACCTTTAGCGTATTCACCTCAGAAGCTAGAGGGGCTACGGGAGACTTTAACTCTGTATATAGTTTAATTTAGACATGGTAATTTGTAGTTCGGTAAAGACACCTACGTTTACGAATAACTACTAGCTCATGGTGGTGTGTCGATGGTAATTTTTCGCAAGCTAGTGCAAGCTTAGACATTTAGATAGCTCTTGGCAGTTGAAGGGATTCTTATAATGAACTTAGGATGCTGCGTCACTCAAAAGTCTTTATAGGAAGGTTTAAAACTCGACTTTGAACCCCGGTCAGAGGAGATAAGAAATTTGATAAACTCTCGTTCGTAACGGGTACATAACCCAGCGCGACCGGTGTGGGAGGCAAGGCGGCTATGCCCGTCGGAGTATTTCATATTTAAAATTTAATAACATTACTTAACAAACGTATATAAAAACACAAGTTTCTGCCTATAACGATATCAGAAGGGGGCAAAGGCTTAGGAAATTAAATTTTAATTAAATTTCTTATGTCACCCTTAAATTGTGTGGAACTTTTAAGCTCGCTAACATCTTTTAAAATTGTGTTAACCGGCAAACTATGACGAGAAACAAACTCTGCCAGTTTAAAGAACTGCACGTTCAAATAAGTCTCTTCATTAGACACTACACTCCGAGTGTGCCAACCATAAAAGAAATATTAAACTATCTCTTAACAAGGCCTAAGACTTTTAAAAAAACAAATGTTATAGTTTTCGTTGTCGCTGGTCTTGGTACTGAAAACTTCTGGATCTCTAATTTCTGACTTTGTGGGTAACGTTGGTACTAAAAATTAATGTATATGTTCTGGCCCGTTCGGGGGACGCTGCCTATCGGGGGGACGTCCCCTGGACGGGCCGGCCTGTTGGAGGGATATCCCCCCAATGGGCTACCTGTTGAGGGGATATCCCTCCAATGGGTAGCTATAAGTCGGTTTTATAGGGCATCCCCTCAATGGGCTACCCATTGGAGGGACACACTGCGTCCCCTGAACAGGTAGACAGCTATTTTACCCTATTAAATCATATTTTACCCAAGTACATCGCTTATAAAGCGCCCATATTTATCAGATAACATATAACCATTATTTGCTACCAAAAAGCGCCCACAATATACAAATCCCTAGAAACAACAACCCATGGTATAAAATCACAAAAAATCTTAAAATAATCTCAGGATAGGCTGATATTTTTCTGACTACTCACTTAATTTATTTAGGATTTCCTGTATTAATTGAGCCATGATTTATCACCTACCCATATGGGGGACACTGGTATCCCTCCAAAAGGTAACCCATTCAGGGGATGCCTACCTGTCCGCTCCCAGGCTGGCCCGTTCAGGGGACGTCCCCCCGATAGGCAGGTCCCCCCAACGGGCCAGAACATATATACAGTAGTGTGTAAGTGGGACTCTGTTCAAAAATATATGTAAAACATTAATCATATAATAATATTGATGCAGATGGCCATATATATAGAGTGATGACTACCTTGGTACCCCTCGGAGTATATTCTGGTTGCTCGATGTACTTATGATTAATTCATTCATATCTATTCTGGTTGGCAGGGAAACCAGTGATCACCCGGCCCTCCACTGAGCCTCACCCTAAATTAATTACGTGGGCGAGTGATCGCTGATGACAAGAAATGAAAACTCCGATGACTGTTTTCAAAGGTAAATCCCAGAAAGACATGAATAGCTGAACATATGTATCAGGGCCGCACAAAAAACTCGCTCACTGTTAAGAAATTCCCAGGATAGGTATTTCTCCGGCCGTAATACATGTACATATACCAAGGGTATCGAATGGAACATGTACTTGTTTCAATTTGGAATACTCTGGGTAACAAAGAACTGTTTCTAGATAGTTCTAAACCGACTGAACATGCGTATGTGGGGGGAAGTTATCCTATCAACACTAGGGGGCTGATGAGAAAATTTTCAGTAAACAAATACTCTCCTGACCCTCCTCCCTCAAGATTTATCTCCCCACAATCTTTCACAGAATAAATTCTCTCGCCTTTTTATCTACAGCTCTTGAGACGATGTGGGAGTGGTTAAAGAGCAAAGGAATCATCGGGGGAGGCAGTTGCTTTACTGGCTGCAAGAGAAAGAATAAGAATAGGAAAATCATCAACGTACGGGATATTACCGTGGTGAGAGACTATCAAGAACAAACTGTAGTCCAAACACCATCAGCAATTCAAAGGGCATTATCTACACATAAGTCTTTCTCGGAACCATCTCCAACATTGGGTGAGTAAATTGAAGTATACCTAATGTATGGAAATTATAGCTAATAATACTAGGCACATTAAACACCCTTAAAACTGCTTCTATATCACACGAGAGTCTATCTTCTGAGGCATTGGACGAATTGCCTGCGATTGAAGATCGTGAAATTGGCTCTCTACGTAAGGGACGAACTCTCAAACGTCGACATACGCTTCCGCTACTCTCTGAACTCCGCTTGTCAATCCGGTCACAAAAGTCCTTTTCTTCAGGCTTTGAAGATTTTCCTGAATTCTTCACCGCGGATAAAGTGCAACAAGGATCATCCGATACCGAGAGCTTCGTATCATTCAATAATCCTCGCGTGAGTAGTCAAGAGTATCACGAGCAATCGCACAGCCTGGACATAAGCCCAGGTTCTGTTAGAACACGAAAAGAAAGAGCCAAAAGTATGGGGTTCATCACCATGAAAGAGAGGCCTAAACTTATTACGATTCCAAGACAGGAGCATCGAGCTCTGGAAAGGGTCTTTACCGATGAGGTAAAAGTGACTGAGTCGACCTCCGTATCTACTATTCAATTGGAAGAATTGCCTGCTCCATCGCTCAACCTAAGTGTTTGTAGCAAAGTGGGTGCTGCAAGCACCATCGACTTGAATAAGCCGCTCCCTAGTCTTCCGCGACCCCATAAAACACTATCTACCATGAAAAAACGGCTGTCAAGGATTTTCCGGCTCGAAGCCCAGGAGTCTATGGAGAGTTTAGTTCCTACTACAAACGTTACATCGGCTAAAGCATACCCGAGTGCTACCAAGAGGGCAAAGTCAGCTGGCATTGTTGGAAAGAAGGTTGAACTGTGGGAAGGAATGACTGCTTCACCACCAGGTAAATCTGCAGGGACTGAACAGGCGGTACCGCATAACTACCTAAAATATCCTAGCCCCACCGGTGAGAACAACTTCGAATTCAATGACTGGGACACCATCGAGATGGATATGGATAGCACCCATGAAGGCAATAACTGGAAAGTTCATGATTCAATCCAGACCTCCAGTTCACCAATGATGGATGATTCTGAAATGACAATCATCGTTAGGCCTGAGTGCGCTTCCGAATCGTTTGAAAACCTCAGACTACTCTCCAGACCAGCATCTTTCCAATCATTCGAGAATCAGAATCTTCAAGTCCCAACAACTCCAAAAAACAGTCTACGTCCGAGCAAGAACCGTCTAGTTCGCTCTCCGGGGTACGAAAATCTTCAGAAAGAAGCTTACACTCCTCCTTCTGCCCCGTCTACCCCAACTCCACATAGCCGTTACAGAAGAGCCCGCTCTGTCAGCTGGCTGGGACTTGATCCACCAATCCGCGGCGATACCAATGATCCAAGGTCCCCGGAAAGTGGTATTCAACCTATACCAGCCATTATCGGCAATCTGGAATTCCAAGAAAATAGTCCCCAACGCAAACCAGCCTCCGTCGACGGTACTGCTTCGAGCGGTGATCCTTCTTCGACCTCGTCAAGACATAGTCGTCATTACTCGTTCCACATGAACTATAATGACTTTATGGACGAGTCACTAAACCGATACGGCAGAAGAGGATTCGGGGGCAGAATGATGAGAGAATTCCCTGTCTCCACCAGCATGCAATTCATCTTCAGTAACAGGGACAGCAGAATAGATCCAAGCACAGAGAGGATGATCGAGATCTGGGGCGATGTGTCAGTCTCTGCTAGTGGGGTTATTTTATGCTAAGCATAGTATCGATTTGAAAAAAAAGAAGTGTGCTATGGCTTGTAAGAGATGATTTGATAGTATTTTTTTTTTTCCCTTTCTTTTTTGTACATCTTGTTCCGGGTCTCACTTCTCTTTTTTTTTTTTTTTCGGTTTCACCAGTTCCCCCCCCTATTATATTTCTTTCTCATATTTGCATGGGTAGGGTTAGGTGCTACATCTAGGGGAGTTGGTTTTTTTTTCTTCTCTCTTCTAATTTATAGTGTTTTGAGTATTCCCCCGGAACAGGATTGTTTTTCTTTGGGGTGTATTTAAAGTAAGAATAAAACTTTGGGAGTTCCCGATGATTGAGCTTTTGACTTTTTTTTTCGCTCACGTGATTCCCTTTCTCATCTCAAGTGGTGTGATGAGGATATAACTGATCAGGTTATCGGCAGAAGCAATTTTTTAAATTGATTGTTCGAACTGGTATAAAATGTGAGTCACATTCGAAAGCTAATACAGCACTGAGTCGTGGTCATCATCCCGAAATTGTGGTCTTAGTGAGCTATGCCCAACCATAACTGCCACAGTATTAAATAATAGCGGAAATAAATACAGGGCTCCATGTACTTGCGATTAATTCATTCATTCATTCATTTATTCATACGTAGAGAACAGATTAAAATCTTACACATACTCTTTAATGGTGGTCGAAGAAGATGACTGGGGATGGAGAGACATGTGGGAAGAAATGGCAAGTAGTGAGTAGATAGAGGTAGGGGTAGTGTAAAGGGTTTTTAGACACGGTTTTTTGGGTCATGTGTTTTATTGTTTTCAGGGTTACATGTACTTATGATAAATTCATTTATTCATTCATTTAATGGTGGTCGAACACTAATCTCGATAAAAAAGGGTAAGCCAACTTAAGTAACAAAAAGTTCCTCTCTCCCAGCGCATGGCAATACAGGACTTGAGAGTACATCTTTGTCGACTTTACCGGGATTCGAACGTGCGGCCCTTCGACAATCGGTGCGACCGATTGTGAGGGCGTTTTCGTTAGGAGACCGGACCTCCCGTGAGTAGGCTGTACTTTTGTACATTTGAGCAGCTGGGGCTGTCCTTTTATCACATGACAAACATTATTTCAGGGTATATAAGCCCCCTTGGTCACATGAGTCAAAGTGTTCCCAAATATACCTTATACATCCTCGGACGCGTACTCAGCTGCACTCCTATGCCTCCTAACTACTGATACATTGTCCACCTTCTCTCCGATAATGATACCCCCGCTCTTGAGACGCTGTTCGACCTTCTGGACGAGTGGAGACGACTCCTCTAGCCATTGACGGGCCTCCACCCCTCTGTCTCCTGAATCTCGCCATTTCTGTAACACCTCCAATACAGTTTCTTTATCATAACCCAGTCGCCTAAAGAGCGACATACATGGTGCAAAGATACCCGCATCTACATACGGCATCACCAACATGATCTCCGCATAAAGAACGGATTTGAATTCCTCAAACCTCATAGCGAAGTCATGCAGCTCGCAGAAAATGGCGAGAGCTTCCGGTTTCTGAAGTGGTTCTCCGACTGTTAAATTATACTCCTGGTTGAGTTCTTCAATCTCGTATTCTTTAGGGGGGCAAAATATAGCCCGGTGGGTGGTCGGTAGGTCCTCGGATGTCAGGTTACCCTTGATCAGAGCGGCCCTTGCACAGTCCATTATTCGATAGCTTTCATCGCCGATGAGAACCCAGAGTTTTAAGCTGATCTGTAAAGCCGCTCCATTGGTGACATATCCGGTACTTCAACAGTTAGCACATCAATCTTGTGGGAGGATATTGGCATACATACAGCGGCCACATTTGATGAGATCCTGTCTGTTCGTTGTTTAGATCAGAATACTATGTCTAGTGGTTTATGTGCTCTAGTACGTCATAGGTCATTACTGTGCCTTTGGCGCGGGACACGTTTTTCCTCCGCGCTCCGTGTGAATATCCCCCCCTTGCTATTCAAGATCGACTACATAAGAAAGACTACACTGTGCCCCTACCTTATAGAATGAGCTATATAACACAGGGACAGGGCGATTCTTTAATTAGCCTCCTGAAATCCTTCTTATTGACAAAGAGCTATATAAATAGTTCTTTAAAGGTACGTGACCACATATACCTTTTGATACCGGGCCTGAGAACGTGGCAACGACCTTCCCACTTTTGGCTATGGCTATCTCTTGGGGTAAAACTAAAGGTTCTTACACAAGCCGGCATTTTTTCACCTCCTCAATGTCAATATTACCATAGCTTTATAGAAGCCCTTGGCCGAACCCGGTGAAGAAACCTTAGATATGACTTTTGAAATCAAAAAGAATATTATACCATCTTTGATTGCATCCTTCCGGAGAATTATTTCCTTGGAGCAATTCTATGGGTTAGGGTTACCAAAAGAAATGATCGATCGATCGAAACGCATCGAGACGTTTTCGGCTCGGCCCGCTTCATGCTTGTTACACAAGACAATTCCAGGTTCTTGGATGATACAGTAGAGGTGTGGCTACGGAAATATATAAGGGCAGCAAGTGCCATTTTTCAAATCAGGATTCTTTTTTCTCCTCTAAAATGCTTTTCGCCCAGAGATCCCCAGTTATTACCCCTGGCGCAAGTATTGCTTCTACGTGCTGGGGGAACGCTTGCATACGTGTTTACTTCCAGGATGAAGATGGTGGAGTTCGCGAGTTTGCGCACGAGGGTGGGTGGAGCGGGGGTACCGACATAAAATTCCGGGCGAGGCCGGGCTCTCCGTTGGCTGTTTCGCACTGGATAGCGTATGGAAATGTCAGTTCTATTTCTCATACTACTGTCTAAAGATACTGATGGGGGTATTAGAAGAGTGTTCGCTTGTACTCCTTGGATTCAGAAAACACGGTTCAGGAACACTGCTGGGATGGTTCTTCTTGGTTTGCGGGCCAAAAAGTAGTAGTGGCAGCTCCTTTCTCAAAGCTGGCTGCTGTTAACTGGGGCTCGAATATTCGAATTTATTATCAAACGAATGATGATTCTATTCACGAGTATTGCCATGGTAACGGATGGTTTCATGGCGCAGTACTTCCTATGCCGCCATCTAGCAGACCACTCCGCGGAACAAGCATTGCCTCTACGAACTTCGGAGATGATCCTATTTTCGTCTACTTCCAAGATGAAAACGGCGGAATACGTGAGATTAGGAACCAGGGGACATGGCGTGTAGGCAATGTAATCTGTCAAGCCAAAATATATACACCATTAGCTGTGGTGAGGTGGGAGAATCATGGCCAGGTCAGCGTTTCTCAGATACTATCATCTATGTTACTAATCCGGGGACTAGCGCTCTATCCGTTTATACTTCTTGAATAAAGACGATAAGATACAAGAGTATTGCTGGGATGGTTCATCGTGGTTTGCGGGAGAGGGGGGGAAAGCACCAGCTCCCAGCTCTGAACTGGCTGCTATTCGCTGGGGCTCGGAAATGCGTGTGTACTATCAACCGAATAACGGTACCGCTATTCACGAATACTGTGCTAGTGGTTGTAACTGGTATAATGGTGTAGTGCTTCCTGCAAGTCGACAAAAACCCAAGCATTTTGAGATCAGCGGCACCAAGAATCATTCCGGATTTCTGCCGCTGGGTCTTTTCTTCTTTTCTTTATTTTTCGTTTTATCATTTTTTATTGGGTTCTAGTGCAACTCTGTCAATCGTAGCCATAATACAATTTCTGAATAACTACAAATGCTGATTCTATATCATAATCCTGACGTGAAATATCGATCAAGATACAAGGCGATAAAGTACTCGCACTCAGTACATATTGTTAAAAGAAGTGCAGTCACTATGCAGAAATGTTCGTGATGGAACATCTTTTAGATGGTGCAGAGTGATTCATAAAATTATGCCTTTCCAAGTTTAAAAACCCACAAAAAAACAATTGCAACATCAGAGGATAATTCACCAGTTGAAACTGCCTTTGGCTCTCCAGAAGCTCCTCTGAATAAACTCCCATCTAGATTATTTTGCTTGTAACGGACAGTTACCTTGCCATTGAGTTACTTGTATTCTGTGGTTATGGTGTTCTCCCGCCGCCCCCCTCTGAAACAGTAGAAGACGTATGGTGCGCACGGTCTCAAAGGTCACTCGGTTAGCGCCGTGGAACCGCCAAGAGCGCCGAGACCGAGTGACTTTTTATGCAACTCAATCATCTGCAGCGTTGGGCAAGAAATAAATTTATAACTCCACCACCAATGGTTCTAAATTCATGGTATTCGAACATAGGCATCTCAAAGTATATAGATACCGGTTCCCAACATTCTTAGAGGGAAAAAAGAAAGAAAGAAAATCCGCCTTTTTTGACCCTCTTGGGAGGGTGCTTTACCTTAACCACTAGTCTAAATAATAAGTCCTTTTAAATATACATTTTATACTAATATAGAATACATCTGGCGGTTTCGTTTATGGGATTCATTCCACAAAGCATTGGTCCATCAAAAGCATATAAGCCATTTTCAAAGGTTAGTATGGGCCTCTGTGGTCTCTAGTGGACAGTGAAAGGCCTCTGTGGCATATTAGTAAAAGTTAGGTTTTTGGGAAGTATTCTTTGGGGTTGTCTGCCAATACCAGGTAATGCCAATATATGACCATTGCTGCCGACACATGTCCGTCTTCACCAACGGATGGTCCCTTCCATACTGTGGCTTATCACCCTAAAGCCTATACTCATATCCTCGACTGATCTCCGTAGATTAGTGGCTAGCTTAGATGAGCGACTTCGACCAGAACTAGGTATGTTTTTATAACTTACCGTGATGATCTATCCATATATTACCGAGTTTCTGTAATACCGATATATTTCTGGCGGTAGAGCCGAAAACAACTCTTGGGATTGCCGCGCTGTGAGTTCTTACGTGTAGGAGTGTTTTCTCCAACTAAAGGCTCTTCACCTGCTCAATAGTTTTCAGTGAGAAACCTCCAGCACCAAAGGTAAGGACCTCATCGACTGATGGTGGTGAAATGCGGGATTCTGGGGATCTCTCACTCAATGATCCCCAGGCCTCCCTATGGTAGAATAGCTGGAGCTGAGGTGGTCGTTTAACTGTAATTAGGGTCAACCCTAGTCCCGTGTACTGAAGCTAGGTATATAGTTGTTCTCCTGAGGTGGCCTATATCAGGTTCCGCCTTGTGCAAAGTTTTCGGGAGCCTGTGGGCCCGATATGTCAGAAAGAACTAGACCGACTGTTGTCTGTAGTTCATCTAGCCCTGGAATGAGCTGGGCCACAGATGACTACAGTTATCTACAGGTACCCATAGGTACTCACAGGTAGTGGCTTTAATCTAAATTGTGTAGGCATTTACAGGCATCAATGGGTATCTATAGTCACCTGTACATATCTACAGTCGCCTGCTGGTATATGTACAGCCATCTATAGTCTAAATTTCTAAGTCATAGCAGGGCCAAAGACCTTAGGTCATGTATATATTCCAGAGGACCATTTGCCTACTACAACCCCCCCCCTCTTTACTAGATTTTAGGCCTACATGATACACAACCTTCCCACACGAGATTCAGATTGAGTAAGTGAAATTCGTTGACCTTATGGGACCTCTTGTCTAATTGGAACACTAAACCGCAGGTAAAACTATAATTTACACAGCTCTACGGGCCCGGAATTTGGCCAGACAAGAAGCTAAAATACCCTCCGGGCATTATTGTTATCCCGAGAGATGGGCTCACGAAGACCTATGAACTACTCTTATTATCTGGTGGTAGCTATATCTATAACAGTATGTGAAATAATGCTGGCAAATGGCATTCCAGAGACTGATTCTCAGGCTACCATGGCTCTAGAACTCACGCCTCTCCCCCAGAGGTGCACCGTTCACAGCTGGAAAACTTAGACTCGTAAGTTTTTAGGCATTTCAATGACTAGTGAGATGAATAGTTTTATTTGTGCTTCCATTACGGATAGTTCCGTCTGTAGATATGGAACTACTCCATAATTTACCGATAGGAATTTCTCCATCACATAAAGTCATGCTAGTGTTCTCACGCCACTATCGAGAGATTCTTTTTGTTTTGATAACTAGCTCCTAGTGACATCTTAAGGGTGGTAGAACACTCGTCATCAAGTTACCACGAGGTTTAGGCCTTGATTCTTTATGCAAATAAATGAGTCGACTTAGGGTGGGAGAAAACAGGAGTTACCCGGATATTATATCCTTGCGTCATGCGTAGCAGTTTAAAGGCTCCCTACGTAACCACCCATGGTAGTTTCTGACAGAAACGTGACTATTTCTCGTTACTTGCCCCTCTCCCAAATTCACCTCTCTAGCAATCCATCAACATCCTTCATCTATTATCCCTTGATACTTCCAGCTAGAGATTATAGGAGTCCTATTCCGCAATGTCTAGAAGCGGTTTGCCTTACATACCAGATCTTGGAGCCCACGCCCAGCGGAAAGGTTCCGACACCAAGCAGCTTGCTAATTATGAAGACGTAGTCTGTGATAAGGGGCCTCGGGAGAAATGTAGGGACGGTTGTGGTTTAAAATAGAAACGTATTAATAGGTTAACAGCTACTAGGAACAATGAACTCCCAGTTCCACAAAATGACTACACCAGCCGTCATATGCATCGCGACTCGGAGAAAGCGTACCTACCAAACAACCACAGAAACACTGGAATAAATCCAAAAGAACATAAGCCTCCCGAGGAAGTGTGGGCCCATCGAAAAAATACTCACCAGCAGCCCCTCGCCTTAACCACCGATGAAAGTATAGTACCAAGTTTACATCTACCAAGATATCCGAAGAAAATGGAGTTTAGACCTAGTATTGAATTTCATCCACCTGCTACACCCCATCAATCAGCCTCGAGGGGCAATCCACAGGCACACTTCTTCCCTATCCACCAGGCACCGCTTACCCCACATGTACACCCCGGCGGGCATGTACCACAATGGCTATTACCGCAAGGCCAAATTTATGGGGAAAATATCCACCCTGGGGGATACTTCAATATTTATGGGCAGCAGATATTCTACTATGGGCCTGCACCCCCTCACACAAACCTGATCCCCCTATCCACCGATCCAAGGATGACTGGGTTCTACGGCCCCGGAGTTGCCTATGTCCCAACCCCAGGGTTAACCACTATTCACAGGAGCGAAACCCCCCAAATCACTGAAAATCGGCTAACAAGTAGTTACGCAAGGAGTTCTGGCCTAGGCCTTGAACAGGTTTGGGATATGCCCCGTATGCCCCGCTCCCTCCTTGATAGCCACCCACCCAATAGTCAAGTGCCCTCAACAGAGACCGACAACATCGATCAGAAGCTCCATCACCCCCAACAACTCGCTACCGAAAGTTTACTATCCTTCGCTGGTGACGTCAGTCCCTCTACTCCAGCATCTGTCATACCGTTATTCATCAAGAAAGGTGGAAAGAGACAACGGAGTAAAAAGTACAATCGGAATGCGCAACATCCCAGGAATTTTGCGGATTTTGTCTCTGAAGAGGATGTGCTACATACAACTCAATATAATGAGCATGTTGAACCCATTCTCTACAGCGGTTGGGTTAAGAGCCAAGAAAAGGACGGTGAGTGGACAAGGGCGGACCTTAGCCGCCTCCAAGGAATTCCGTACGATGAAAAAATGGAAAGGTGGATGGATTTCGAAAATGACGAGCTATGCCCCGTTTGATTCATAACAATTACCGAAATTCGAGAGAAGTAGGCTGGGGAGTATTCAATTTTAGATGGCGAAAGGTCGTGATAGACGGGAATTCCTATTGAGGCAGATCTGTTTTGCCTTCCCTCACCGATTTAACTGTATAATACTTGCATGAGTTAGTACCCCTGATATTGTTTCTTATTATACTTTGAAATAATATCATTGGTTATATCCTTCTGTAATTTTGTAGTGTAAATTACTTTGTCCTAAGTAGCCAACATGTTATTTGTCGCCTCGTAGAGAACTACATAGGCTATTGCCCGGGCACGTCATGGAAGAAAATAAATCCGAGGAGCTCCCATAGGATACCTCACAAGTACGGCGGGCGGCAGTAACCGGTCTGCCATAATTGAAGTAGCGAAAGGCCAAACCTCCCCTGCACCAAACCATACCCAAAGATTAATGAGTTAACCAGTATACTTAAATCACTTTGTACTTTAGATAGTCAAACAAACTTCTGAATAGCTATGGAGCCCACTAGTGAGAGAGAGGAGAGTGGAAAAAAGGATTTTTACACATAAAATTTTGCCCTGGGGCCTAATTGGGATACCTCTGGGTTTTGCTGGTTTAGAGATCTCTAAAAAATGAATATTCTTTTCTATCTGCTTTACCGCACCCTCAGCCAACATGATACTGAGCACAGATAACCTCCGCTACGGAAAGTGGGAATGAATTGTTTACTTATTAAATTGTTACCTCTGAAATCCACTAACAACCAACTAGTTACAACTGAAATCGGCTGTACCAGGGGTGCCGGAAAGTGATGCAAGTCAAAACAAAACGACAATTTGCAGCAACCACTTAGAGAACTTGGCCAGTACAGAATGTCAGGCTCAATTAGCATATGTAGATTTCACCTCTAGCCAGAAAAGTTGAAAAACAAATCCTATAATAAACTGTCACTGTTTTATTTAACTATCTGATGTCAAGCCTAGGGTGCTATATCTTCCCCCACAGGTATGTTTTCTATGGTATAAAGATGGATATATCATCTTGCAGTGCTATAAATCATCTTTAATATCAAAAAACTGTACCTACTTTTGAGTTGTGTTTTGGTAAAACAGTGCTGTTTGGGTGTTTCTAGGGCAGAATGTGCATCACTTTTCGGCAACCACCCGGTACATAGCCCCAGTAGGTGGGTGAATTTAGAATACTAAAGAAATCTTGATATCCTCACGCGGTAGTCTCTCAGCGCTATTCTGAGATCACTCCGCGCTGATCATGAGCGCAGGAGAACCCGAGGTGAGATTTCTTTTCGGGTAGGGGGGGTATGAAGAGGTGATTATTTTTGTTTAACTTTTTTTTTTTTTTTGTTTTTCTATTTTTGTTTAACTCATGTATGAAGGGCTGATGTATAATAAGGATATTAGAATTTGATGGACCATGTATTCTTGCGCTTTTCATTTGTCCGGAAAAAAACCTCTGTATACTCCTACCAAATAGATTTCTACATTTGGTCTATACGGTTATACTTAAATTATAAAACAATATATCTCGACTCATATACAGTCATACGTAGCTCCTGCATATAAAGATTTCTTACTCCCGTACTACCTATAGAAAGGACAACTCCTTATGTAGAGAATATCGAACTCTTCTCTCGGGGGCCTTCTCTTATGAAAGAATATTGATATACGTTTATTCATTACCCTCAGGATTCTATAATAAGAAGCCGGACTCATGATAGCTCTCATGGGTGAGGATAACTAGGGTTTATCAATGACTTCATTTGGCCTTTGAGTGCCACGGTAGGTATTATTATACATTATTATACAGTAATCTTACAGTTTGTAGAGATATGCTAAATACCATACACAGCGGACGATGGCAAAACAAAAGTAGTTGTTGTTTCCCATCAACCAAAAATTCACAAAACGCCCAGACTCTTTTAGCATCGCTCCACTAAAGAGAGGAACAAACTCTATTCCACCTCAGAGAGAGTCGTACTTTGGGTAGAAAATGAATTGTTCCGGTTATGGGGGACCAGATACCTCAGCGTTCTACCAAGCTTAGGCTTCGCGCCTCCCTCTTCTTGAGGTCTATTCCCCGACTCTTCGGCGTCCACAGAAAGCGGAGTTGAGCTTCCATTGCACCCAAAGATATGCGCCAATGAGCTACGATTATAATAGCTCGGCACGTACGGAGGGAAAGACACATATCCATCACTGTCTGCAAGCCTGTAGTTGCCCGGGGGTGACAGGGAGGTGATTTTATTTCTCCTATCGAAGGACGGACTTGTGAGGACGCTGGTTAAGGCCGCGGTTCCGGAGCTATGGACAGATCCTTCGCGGAATGGGGCTGCTTCGTTGACAGAGCTGATTGATCTGCAGACTGAGCTTTGGCGTATCAGGGCGCCTACAGGTGAGCGGAAGTTACCCTGATTCCCTGAACCTGTTGCACTGGGGAATTAGTATTTTTTTTATTCAGAGGAGTTGAATTTATTTTGGATGTCTGGGGAGTACTTTTTCTGGTTCTTCGGGGTGGGGTCTGGTTGTTTGTGTTTTTCATAAACACATCTTGTAGGCTCACTCGTGGTTCTGGGGCTAAAGACTTTTTTCCTCCTGGATTTTCTCTGTCAGTGACGAGGTTATATAACTCTAGTTAATATGCAAGTGGTAGGTAAACAGTACCTATGACCACTCGTTTATATACTTTATTATCGAACCGGTTCTGGGTAAGTGTGAATGATGAATATGGACACCCCCTATAGCTTTCTATTATCTCTACACCGCCAGCTTGTATTTCTCCTACAAGAATTATGGGTGGACCCTTCTTCACAGTAGAGGATGGTCCAAAGGTGGGGAAGTTTGCATATCCATTTCCCACTGAACCGGGCTCATAATGTGCTGTACGGGAAGAACTGACATTCTTATCCTTATTCTTCCGACGTTTCGGGGAGCATAGAGGAGGTAAACAAGAAGCTTCAGTGTATAAATAGTCTTCATCTGAGTCAGTTGTCGGGGCACTTGTCAAGCTTGAAGAAGATGTAGGCGATTTAGAAAACGCCGAAGTTCCTAAGAACATTAGTTAGTATTCTTCTCCTCATATACTGAGGCCCTCTCCCCGAAAACCTACTGCTATCACTCAGACTATTCAGTGACTGTTTACGACGATTAAACAGACCAGCAACCGCCTCTCTTGCAGCTGTTGTCGCGATCCTTATGGAAGAGCCAGACGCAACAGACTGATGACGGAACTCTAGCTGGTCAAGCTCGACACTGTCAGCATTAGCATCGGAGTAGGCTCTTGTGTCTGATTTGTCCAAAGTCTGCTGAAGGCGGGTAGCAGCGCAAGCACTTGGAGAACCGCCTTCTGTAGAGGTCCTACAGTTCTCGTGGGGCTCTGATAACACGTTTATTGGCTTAATGGTAGAGTCTACAGGGGATGCTGGTCTTGCTGCTGAGATTCCCATTCCGATTGGACCTGTGTGTCCAAGTCTTTCGGTGTTCATTCTTCTCTTTCTTTCCCGTTGGGCGTGGTGGCGGTATGATTTGTAGGAGGCTTTGTGAGGTTGAAATGCGGCAGAAGAGCGACAGACAGACAGTGCTAGATGACGGTGGAAGGTAGTCGGACTTTAGATAAACGTGCTATTTAGCCAATGAGATGATGGTTTTGGTGGTGGTGGTGGGGGCTCTCTACATCTCTCACATTCTCACTGCATATATACTCACGCATAGAAAGCAACTACAAGAGTAGAAACACCCTTTAAAGGTATCTACACATCAAGAATCCCTGTAGCCCCTTAAATAGTCGGCTGTGTCTCGATATCTTCATGTTCTCTGACACAAGGGAGGATGCTGCCTACCAGAGAGACATCTGGGTTTAGGCCCGTCTTTTGTGTCTCCGAAGTGGGCTACGTGTTCCCGGTACAAAGCGGCACTTTAAACGAACAGTCATAAATTCCTTGTATGCAAAGATATTCTATTGAGTAAATATTACGGTATTAGGCACAGAGTATCTTCAACTCTATGATAAAATATGTTTTTCTAGTCTATTCGGGGTATGTAAAAATAAATTTAAGCCCAACCCATACAAGGGGGCCCCCTATCCGACAAGGTGAGAATCCTTTATACGAATAGAAAAACCTTAATAGTACAAGAATCACATACTAAAAGAAACACAAATTTAATGATGTACTTATATATTAGGACGTCGAAAACATTACTAGCGACGCCAAACTCCACTCAAACTCACTAAAGGTCCTTTGTATCATGGCCTCCGAACAACCAAAACAGCAGACTTCTACATATAGTGTAGAATACTACATTATTCCAGTGAATGATGGGTTAAGGAGTTTCCTTAGATATATCGATAGCCTACTTCTTCCTCTCTTAGAGAACCAATCGTCTCTAAGAGAGAACAGTAACTCACACACGATATCCGAGTGACCATCCATGACGCGAGTGACCCGCTATGAAGTATATATAATAAACCTAATAAAGTCATTTAAAAAATAAATAAAAACAAGGAGAGAGTTCTATCACACCCTGTGGAGTGCATGGTGTGCTCTAAAAAAATAAAACAAAAGATAATTCCTGGTGACAAAAGACAAATTAATGCCTCCACCCTGTGATCTGAGCCTAGTGCAAGCAGTAGATCCCCCAGGATTGGTGGGTGCACCAAACGGAATCCATTCGGCCAATACCTCGCTTGTTGTACCTCTTGTTCTTTGCTCCTTTGTGTGCCCGGTTAGTGCCTACTAACTAAGCGGAGGTGCCTCCTCAATCAGTAATAGATCTGGGGGCTCTTGTTTATTTTTTTGGTAGGCTGGGGACAAGTTTTGGGATCTAAATTAAACTAAAGCCAGTAGGTAAGACCAGGAGAGACACTGGGAAATATAGAAGAGCTGTATCATATTCTGCCAGTCAAAAAATCTACAGGTTTGTTTAAATACAAAGGTTAAGATAACTCAACCGTTTTGAATATAGTTAGCACCTAACTCAACCGGCCTCAGTGAGACTATAAATTCTATCGTTTAGAGAGTTTAATCTCCTGCTAATTCATACAGGAAACCTAGTTTCTCTCCTTTAGAAGTAGTATATGATTCTACGTTAATTACAAGTGCTATTAACATCGAACATTGGGACCTTAGATGCATCACACTTTCGACAATATTCCTCCGTTAGGGCCAACCCCTCCAATATACTTCCGACTGTTCTGGAAGTTACCAATGAGTTGTGACTGGTGGCTCGCAACTATAAGTCCAAAACATGGTTAGTAACTTCAACTAAGATTTAGTGTATGATGAACCTACGGATCAATTCCGAACTTGATATCACAGCCCTTAAACTCCAGTTCGACCTTTAGCCCATCAAATGCGGCCATAGCTTCCAGAATTCCCCCATAGAGGATAGTCCCTTCAAAGAATCCCCAGCCTTTCTCCTTAAAAGTAACCTTCTCCACCCTACCTTGAACACCCCCGGGGACATAGTGCTCTGCAAGTCTCTCGAGAAGATCTTCTATAGTTGAATCAACCTCTCCTACCTTTCCAACTACTCTTTCAAGATTCTTCTTCTCCCACCCGCCCAGAAGGACCATACGGCTGGCACTCTGGGTCCATAGCCGGTCCCTGATGCTGTGTTGAAGCTGATCGACGGGCCAGTCCATGCGCACCATTATCTGCTGCTTGCTTGTTACACCGTTCTCATCATTCGTTGATATGAAATCTAGTGGCTTCATAGCACGTCTCCAAAACTGGTCTGCATCTCTGACCTCGGTAAAGGTTACCATTGCTTTACTCTTAGCAGGGTCGATAAAGATGCTCTCTATTTTTCCTGTGTCTTTACACATCAAGGAGATTATGCTTAGGGTTGGTGTGATTGGAACGTCAATAATTACTGCACGAGCCTCTTGGGCAATCCTGTCCCCCCTATTTACTGCCTCAGGCCATGCAGTGAACTTGAGTCCCCTGACATCCACCTTTTGCGCCGGATCTTTCAGAACCACACGTAGATCATAACCCCCGAAATGGGGATTCTCGGGAATCTTGAACCCAGCTCCATTTACTTTCTTAGGTGCTGGTGAGGAAGAACCATCTGGAGGTCCTTTTTGCACACCAGCACAGGAGAAGGCCCGTGTTGGAGTTGGTATAGGGGTACCTGGCATATGAGTCTTTCGCGGAAGTACCATAGCCCTTTTCTCTAATAAAGGCATAGATTTTATAGTATTGAGACGACGAAGGTGTGGGGGTACCGGTATAGGGATGGGCCCTTTTTTATTTTCAGGCCCCAAACCAGCTACATGACCAACATCTGGACCCAAAGTAACAGAAGTTCCAGGTTGGGTCAAAACTTCATCGACTTTATCATGGGTCGCTTGACTAACTATAGTAAGAGCTGCTTCGGATTTAATCACTGGCGTGAAAATTGATACTTCGTTTGTTGTATCAATGTTCCTTTTCGAGAAATCGATGCCCGTTTTTGCGTCTTCTTCGGTTTTCTCCACCTGTTCTAAGGAGGGTTGTATTTTATTCGGTATAGAGGATTCTTCCCCGACTGAATCAATAGTGCTAGTAGATAGTTGCTGACCCGGCGAAATTGGTGAAGGGTGTGATACCACACTCTCTTTGTCAGAAGAAGCATCGGATTTAGGCGCAGAGACGGAGCGTCCGTTTTCTTTAATGCTATACTGATCTCCCGACTCTGATCTAGATTCGATTTTAGCCTCCAAATCCAGCTCCCGCAGCCCCTCCACCCCATTGACTCCATCAGGCACCCCTATGCCAGCTGTTTTGTGATCGATCGGAATCCCGAGTCTCTTTACCCGGTAAACTCTCTCCTCGATTGCCTTAATAATGGGCCTCAGGAGCAAACAACGCATTCTCATCTCCTCCCGTTTCTGTTTCCCAGTCTTTCCTAGCGGCATCACCAAGGTTGGAGGAGTAGTTGTATCAGATATTTCCCTACTAGACATATTACGGTAATCACTAGAGTCGTCCCTGACTGGGAGAACCGGTCCCGGTTTGACTTTCCCGACAGACTCTTCACCCGCCAGGCGTTCCGGAGTCAATAATATGCTAGAAATCTCGGTAGCATGTATGGCGAGGGAGAATTTATATATCTCCGATTCACATGACCCACAGTCTGAACCTGATGCTTCTGGAGATGGTTCTGCGGGCTGGGGTGCAAGCCCTTCGCAAAAGGACATACCGAGGAATTCCACACAAAATTCAGGTTTGATGGAATCTTTATAGGATAGGGCAGCGTTAGATGAAAGACGACAGATCTTAGAAAGTGTACAATGCAATATCAGGTTTATAGGAGTGAGCGGTACTATAGGATACTGTAGATCTTAAGGGGCTGTAGAAAGACAAAGAAGAGATTTGATGCGAGTAGTCGATGAAGACAGTGCTGGTACTGCGTGGTTGATTGTAGAAGAGCCTTCTCTCCCTAGTGGGGGCATCTCAGATTGAAGAGCCCCCATGTTTGTTTTTCACCACCGATCACTCGCATTTACATGTCACGTCAATACTCATGTACATATATTACCCTTACGTGATTATCCTTGGGTAAATCTTTTTAGAAACGGTTTCTCTACATACTTGGTGATATTCTTTAGCTATCTCCTTGCCAGGATGACAATCAATTCCTTGAGTCATGATGCAATTCCCAAAGCAGGATCAGTATCTTCAAAGAGAGGCTATATTTAATATTAATATCACAATATAGTGGTGTTTTGAACATGCTATTCAGTTGGAAATTCTTGGATGCGTTGCTATGTGACTTACTTCCCGGTCTGACGCACTACCTGGTCGAATACGTTACATGTACTAGGTGTTAAGGGTAAGTGATCAGAACTACCTCCGGTTGGCCTGGAGGTGCCATGCTGGCTTGCCTTTGGGTTATATCAACCGTGTGCCCCAAGACATTTTCCCACCTTCATAGACCTTATTTCTACTACTTTCTTCTAGGAGCTCATGCCAGAGACCCCCCCAAAATACTAAAATAATATGTAGATGAAGCACAGAAACAGCTTCAATCATTTTGAACAATGCCTCCATTGCTCAACGCGGCGTACATGCAGTCTACCAGAGCGGAATAGTCCTTTATTTTCACGGAATGATAGAAGGAACAAGACCGAGTTGCTTGGCGACTCATGCAACATCAGCAAAAAAAAATATTCCTCCCGGCTCTCCTGGAGACAAAATACCAAAATTCTATCTCCAGGAGATATTTTTTCAAAATTTGATCTCCAGGAGACAGCTTCTAGAAAAAGCCATCTCCAGGAGATGTCCAGGAGACTGTGGGAGGAATAATTTTTTTTTTTTTGCTGATGAAGGGGGCACTGGGATTAAGGAATGACGTGATCAGGGAACAAAGGAATTGTGCGGTAGAGTTTTTCTGTATAAATAGGGAGTGTTGCTTCCTCTCTGTAATAGTTTCCTTTCCCTCCCCTTTACGCAACGTTTCTTCAGTTAGTTACAATACAAAGTTTCTTTCTTTGCTGCCTCTCTGCTGCCCATCGCTTTGCAATCGCTGAAACCCTTGAGACATCTTCCAATACTCTGAGTATATTATGTGACAGATAGTCACCGTGCTCTTAAATTAGTTGTGTCTTGTGGCCTACGCTGTCCTCATACTCCTTTCCTTGAAATATCTCTGCGCTGTTGCGCGTATCAAGGGATTGGAGGTCTTCCGGTAGTGCTTGATAGCCAATTGGATGTTTTCCTCTCCCCTAGCCCTCTCTTTAGCTTTTAGACGAGTCATAGTTGTGATGATTTTGTTGTGGAGTTGATATCTCCACCTCTAAGCTGTGGTGTTGAGTGCGGAGTCTGCAGGGCTCTAGCTTGGCGCCAAGTTCTCACGTGGTCGGGATCCTAGTCGTGATCGGGATCTTGGTAAAACCCTGTATCACTCCGTTAATAATAGACATTAAGAATTAATTATTAAACTACAAAAGCCTGTCCTCCAGCCCACTCACGTGACTCCCGCCAAGCGACTGAAGAACTCAAATTCCAATCTCTCTCCCGCCCTAGGACCGCTGAGGATTTCACCAATCATGTCAGAACCGGGCGGAAAATCACACTCGAATATAGGCTCGCCAGCTCCCTTCATATTCGCCAAGACTGCCTGCCTGAAGTGCCAGCGAAACAGCTGATCCACTGGTCGACTCGGATCCTCAAGGAATTCCCGATCGAGATGCCTCCCAGCTATCCCTTCTCCATCACGTCTGAAGCACACGATCTTGTGATTATCGTCTGGGTTGATCGACACAATGTAGCTGTCGAAGAGCGCGTGAATATCTTGCTTTAGTAACATTCCATTCTGAACTGAGTTGATAGATCCTGCAGACTCGGTAGCCGGCGGAATGGTGATCCAGCGACCGTAGTCATGCTCCTTCCAGTGTGCTTCATGTGCTAAAGGAAAGATATGCGCAGCGTCGAAGCCCGTCCAGAATCCATATTCAGCATCGAGTACCACTTTGCCTGTTATAACGCATCGCCGGTCTCGCTCACGAACAGCATCACGGAACGCCACAACACGAGTTCCGCTAGCCACCGAAATCGTACGGACCAGCCAAGCCTCATTAGTGACCTCGATGGATCCTATTAAAGCTTCGAGTCAGCAGCAGATCATTTACAGCGTGGAAGCGACCTACCATCGGTGAGAATATAGTAATTCCCTGGCTGAAGTGCCTGCTCATCCTTCGGGACATCCTTCGAAGCATCCATGACATCCTCATGTCGCAAGACGTAGTTGCTGTCGAAAAGCAGGAAGACTTTTACCATCGAGTAGAAGTTGACATTTGTCACGCCGTTAGTAAGAACGAGGCCCCCGAGAACCGGGCCTGTGGGATCGCTTGCAGCGTAGATATTGACATTGCGTCCTAGTGCTCGATTAGACATGTTGACCTTTCGTCTCTAAGGGTTCCTAATTAAAGGTGGGGATGATACCTATATACCGTTTAATGATCACGGCCGGGTAAGTGGAATTACCGCATCAGGTTGACACTGGTGCCTGGCGTTGGTGTCAAGGGTAAGGGTTCAAAAGGGTTTTTTGACGTAGAATCAATCATGGTTCCACGGTCCTTACATACTAAAGATGCATTCTACTGCGTATAATACTTACTGGCTCGAGGTGCCAGAAAACAGAGAGGGAATCATAGAAAGCGGTTGACACCGCTTCTCTGTTTTCTCTGACCCCTTCCATATACCGGAAGGCTCCCATATACATGTATATATTAACATTCGCTAGCAATATCTCTTATACAGGGCCAAGCCCCTTACCCTCTTCACCATAATACAATTAGGAAATATAATTCATTTAGTATACAATGGCATTCACACAATTAAAGGCCAGGCAACCACCTTTCCATCGCCACTCCCATTGTCAGGCACCACCCGAATCCCCGTTCTCCTAGTAAAATATTCGCTGAATCATCAATTAGTCACCGCAAACAAATCGCCCGGCATCAGGTACTGTGGCGCAGCGCTAGCAAATGAGGCTAGGGATGTAGATAAATAGCTCCGTGACCCGCAGGTCACAACCTAATCATTATCCTCGTTTTATGGCATCTTCGATTGGTAGATCACCAGTCAAAAGAATACAGAACAGCCCACAGTACTCATTTCTCCACGATGCCTCCGTTACTCAACGCGGCGTAAACGCAGTCCACCAAAACGGAGTAATCTTTTATCCACCTCTCTTTGTCGTCATCCGTCGTATATTATGTTCACCTCATCCGCCATCTGACATGTTGTAACATCCTACCGAATCATCTGCCATTGTCTTCCAGTTGTAACAAATCCGTACACCTCGCCAACACCTTTATCGAAAGCAGATACTGTCACATGGCCTGTCAAAGAGAAGATATCTTCGCTTCTAGGATGAGGGCAACATTTTCCTCCGTTACCGAAATTAGGTCTATCACGACAAATCCCTCTACTGTCTCACCTTCTGGAGAGATAATCTCCTTCTCGATTCGTAACTGTAGGTTCTTGCGTCTGGTCTTGCGTGTGAGATCGAAGAGAACAGTACTAATGATACTGTAAACCAAATGATTGATGATGGCTTCTCCAAAATCCTCATCCGCTTCAGTAAGACACTCCTCGACGTCAAAATATTCCACTATTTAGTCGTAAACCCTTTCTTTGTCTTCAAGGTGGCTTCCGGGCCATCCCATTCGAGGCTTGCCAACATTCTATCAACAGGTATCGCTTTCAGTACTCGGATTCTAAAGCCTAGTCGCTTTTCTATGTCTACCTAAGTCATCTCGGAATAAGAAGTTGTCCAATTCAACTTTCGATTAGGCTCTGGTTGGGGGACGAGAGTGTTGTTTACTGTACGCAAGTAGACAAAGCGGGGCCTAGGAAGAACCTTGACCGTCTAGCGGCTGGGTTGTCTGAATATGATCCTTCGGTTAGTGGTGTGGCGCAGACAACTGACTGAGCCCTAAGAACCACACTAGCCTTAGTCCATATATATAGCTACATAGATCATCACTCTTAATCTACATCATCATCCTCCGTTAGATTGGTTCAGATCAATCTGAACAACAGATAAAGGGTAAGTATCCTTAGGGGTAGTTGTATAGGTTAGAGCTTTTCCGAGAAAAGCGGGACAGCACTGGCTATATACCGTACTGCGAGACGGCCGAGTAACCAAGATTACTGCTTTGGGTTGATACTTGGTGTCTGTACTACTACGTTGGTGTCAGACTAACGGTGCCAAAAAACAAGTATTTTGCGGTAGAACTGAGTCTGGCGCCAGGAATTCTAAATCTTAAAACAATAAACTACGTAATTCTTAGTCTGGTTCCTGGTGCTGGAGAACAGAGAGGGAATCATATAAACGGGGTTGGCACCCCATTATCTCTGTTCCTCTACTAGCACTTTCGTTCCTCCTCTATACCGGAAGGCTCTGACTAATACACATTAACGATCGCTATCGCTCTCTCCTCTTCAGGTACAAGCCCCGATTCCATAATAATAATATGAAATTAATTAAATAATAGATCTGACCCATTAGATAACAGAGCAAAGGAATTACAAACACTTACTACTTATCGTGCCAATAAATATCGGCTACAACCCCTCAAACAGTCCCGCCAATTAATTGGTATCTATTGCTTAATATCCCTGTTATAATCACTACTGATGATTATATCATCAGAGGACGAATTGTCATTGAACGACTGAAAAAGAGCTATTATTAATGATCTATAAACAAAGAGAGACGAGACATTTTCTGTGCTAATAGAAACGTTTATTGAATTGATCAATTAGAAAATGCTCTCCTTGTTCATCTAAATATTCCAGCATGGAGAGAGGATGGAACTCCCCCATCCTCTCCACCTTAAATCCACGAGCTATCATGACATAATTACGTAAGTGGCTGAACACGCCACTTCTCATCCCAACTCATCACTAATGGTGATGCCAAGACACTGATTGCTTAAGCATTAATGACAATCCCGATAAACTTTTTCAATTGACTCAGCCGAGATCCAATATTGCCCGCAACGGGCAGACCGTAGGCTTGAAGTAGTTGGTTCAACTCACCGGCTATCCAAACAGCGAACGAATCAACAACTGTATTCCAAATCCGGTAATTATTCACAAATCACTAACCGTTCATGTTAGCGAGAGCTGCTAAGTCCGCAGGAAAGTCCGCGACCTCCTCATTGCTAGAATTCCTGGCGCCGTAGAATGATTCACGTGTACATTAGTGTGCCGTGCAGTCGAATTGTATTCGCTAGATTACTAAAATTAGTCGGGTATCAATTAATTTGAGTATACACGTTGCTAACTTATCTACTAGCCAGTCGTAAACAAGATCAAATGTTCTCCCGCCGTTGCCGTTCTCATTCTATCGCTCCGCACTTAAATGTCAGCACAAGTATCTTTCTCACACAAATATTGTAATGATCATAGATACATACATCATCTAACTCGTGATGCGTCTGGCAAATACTTCCCAGTTACAATGAGACCATTCGGCCTTTATCTTCACTTGTTAGTAACACAATTCTCTCCCACGGCGCGATCCTTGTGAGCCTCCTTACTGATATAAGAATCAAATCCACCTTTTAATACGAGAACACCTAGAAAGAAAGAAATCAAACGATCTATTTTATTGTGACTTCCCTCCTCTCATCGAGCCCGATATATATTTTGATGACTGTGACGTCCTAAAAAAAAATTAGTACAATTTCATATCTCGAAAGACTAATTTCAACTCACCTTCTTCAGCTAGAACTACTCCCAGGAGACATGTGCTGATATATAACAAGAGTTCTTGTGAGCTTCGGCTTCGGGAGAGGCATTAACTTCACCACCGTAGTCCCACTTCGAATCTCCCGTCAGACCTCTTTATTGCTGTCTCAGTGCTCCCTCTAACCTGTTGAATCTCTTATTCAAAGATTCGTGTAGTAGAAGCCCTCTATAAGAATATTTTGTATCAGAATATTCTTATCAGAAACCCCCGAGAAGAGCCACATTAGACGATATTTGGCAAGTATTCTGCCTAGAATGACCCTCTTGGGCTAGGGTACTTCCTCTATAAGAATACTCTCCTGGATTTTCAGTTCTGGCCGTATTCTTACAGAGAGATTCTACTACAGCTGATCAGGTCAAGAAATTGCTGGTCGAGATGCCAGCCGGCAATGCCCTCTCCATCGGGAATGAAAGCAGACTACCTTGTAGTCATCCTAAACTAACTATTAGTCGTTTAGAGTTCATCACAATCTGGACATTCATACCTCAGGATTGACGGAAAATAGGTAGGCGTCTCGAAGAGAGCACGAACGGTATTGTCTAGCAGCACCCCGTTGTAGACCGATTTGATGGATCCTCCGCTAATAGATCCACGACGAGCTTGAGACTCAATGCTCTTTGTAGGTAAAGGACGTGTGCAACCTCGCAGCCTGTCCAGAAATCGTATTCGGCAGCAGCGAGCCCCCGTTTTGTTGAAGAGAAATATATTATAATTACAGAAGAAAGAAAGTACAAGAAGGGGTGAGCCCCTTCTTGTAGTCCTATGAGGACACCTATTGTCAACTGCTAGTATATTTAATAGTCTAGTTACTAGTACAATTGTTTGCGTTCAAAACGTTTCCCGGTTACAGTGCACCGGCAGTCGCCACTCACGCACAGCATCACAACACGGGTTCCACTTGTAGCACAATCCGTACGGACCACCCAAGGTTAATTATTAATAGTGATGGGGGGATTACGATATAAGTCGTTATCGCACCAACAATCACCGTTATAGCCAAAGTAGTCAAGTGACCGATAGTATTGGGACAAAAACTAAACATTAAAAACTTGCTAGTTAGCTAGTTTAACAAATACAGCTGAAGAGACGGTACCCATCGTCAATTGAGGTCCGAACTTAGTTGTAGCAGTGGGGTCGATCACTTTCATGATGGTTCTTGTTTTGTGGTGGTTTTCGCTGTATTGTTTGTTTCTGTGGAAAGCGAGAAGCCTCGACTATACAGCGCAATCACCATATAAGGGATCTGGTTATAAGAATAACCGTGTTGTAAGGGTATATACACACTCCCAAATAGACAAGGATTTTTTGTGTTGTGAGCCGTTTCTATGAGGATATAGTACTGCTCTAAGTTCATATCCTTATCCTTTACGTTGGGGGCCAAGGTGGTGTAGTAGGTATGATCTATTGAACAGGTCTCTGTCTTGGGCTGGCCGTGAAGAGTTATCCATTCGCTACGTTTAATATATCATACCTTCTATATATAGTTAGTAGTCTAAACATGGCCAATAGAAGGCCCCCACTTAGGGTAGACATATATGCCGGGTAACGGGAGAGTTACCACTTTCGGCTCTGACACCCGCCACCTGTGCATGGCATAAGGGTTAAATGCGGTATATCTGGGCACAGATGCTAAGAAGTCCTACATAATTTACTTACTGGTGTCTGATTACAGGTTAATAGTCTGGTTCCTACGGGGCTTTCTTTGGCACCACGCTTCTCTCCTATTGTTCACTATTAGTAGTACTATATCAACATTGTTAGTGCTCCTTTTATACAAGGGACTTTTGCCCCCCGTATCAAGATCAGAGGTTGAAATACTACATGGATCAGTACTCTTTTAGACGAACCGGGCCGGCCTATACTATCATAATTAATGATTTTGTCTAGTCCGCGCCAGATATAACTTTATACCAGTCCGGGCAAAATCAACCTCTCACCAAGATAAAATAAAGCCCGGGGAAAAGAAACTTTTTATTCCTGTATATGTCGACGAGTGTTGGGACTACCAACGCACAGCTACACTATATCAGGCAATATTTGACAGTGATTACAACAAGACCACTCCAATATGGCTGCTCAAGGATTGCGAATTCTGTAAGAAGGGCCAACAGGTCTTTTATGGCCAATGAGAGTCGGGGAACGTCCTAATATCTATGTTAGGAAGCTAATATTGGCTGTAGTGGAAACCATTGGGATTTAGAAACGAGTTTTTGAATTCTAGTAACCAATGAAACCCCCATAGGTTATAGTGGCAATGAGTGTAGGGGTTTTTTAAGGGTTATATAGGCTCTGTGTGTCTGAAGAGCTTAGGACGTGTTTATATATATTCTGGTGGCTAACTTCTCAAAAGAAAGAACAAATCAAAGCTAGCACTGTTTCTGACGTGGTAAAAACAGCATACTTGGTTTACATAACAAGAGTGTGCGGCTACTGGTGCGTTTAACTTAAAATTCTCTAGGAGCACTAGATGAATATTTTGATACGCTGGAATCTGGGTCTAGTATAGCAATAGACATAGCTAAGAACAAGAACTTTATGCATTACTAGAGACTACTTAGATAAGGTAGATTTTTGTAACCGTGGAAACTAAAATTCACCATTGTAACCTGAATGAGACCCGGAGAGGACTAACAAAACCCAAATACTTTTTATATCCCCTACTGCATACCACTGAATCTTCACCAAAATCTCCCTGTCTAAACGCGAGGAGTAATCACCGGCTCGCACCTATTATAGCGTTATTAGTAAATTAAATAGTAAGCTAAAGTAGTAGGCAAACTCACGGGTCCCTTCCGAACGTAATGTTACATTCCTCCAATGCCGCCTTTCTTGTCAGCTGCCCAAGTACATGATAGGCTTCTTTAATTTCCGAAAAGATCATCGTCGCCTCGTTATACCCTAAGCTATTAACCCCAGCTGTCACCCCCTCCAACCTCTCTACTTTCCCCTCGGAAGTACACATCCTCGCCAGTCTCTTCAGTAGGGTTTCGTATGGCTCATCCTTAACCCCCTTTGCCCCACAGAGACGTTCAAGATCCTCCCGCGCCCAGCCAACAATCCGAACAACCCGAGTATGACCCTTTTCAGTAACATTGGTACGCATCACAGAAGAAAGAACATCAACCTCATCCTTCATCTCAACAAAGGCAAATCCTTTCTTGTTGCTCCGTGGGTAAGTGAATTCAACACCGTTCCCAGAGCGGTCAAAGAACTTTTCGGCATCCGTAGCTTCGATGAACCATACCATTGCCTTCCCCACAGGGTGCATAAGGATGACGGACTCAACAAGGCCAGTACCTTTACAGATACCAGAGACCATCGCAAGACTTGAGTCCGGGGGAAGGCCTGTGATGATGACAGTGCGTCGCATCTGCTTATTGTCTCTGGCTTCGACAACTGGCCACTTGTTGAAGAAGAGAGCCTTCTCCATGGTGGGATCAATCTCAGTAATAGTTGTTCGAGGTCGTGGGCCTCGAGGGCTACCATAGGTATTACATGAGGGTTGAATGGGGAGTTGGTAGGCGTTTGCTGCACTTGTTGGAGTATTAACTACAAGTCGAGTAGGACCAGTCGGATTAGACCAGTCGCTGGTTCTACGTACTGTATCTGGAGAGCCAACTTGCGAACTGGATGAGACCTTCGTCGTGTGAATCGTAGGGGGGGCTTTTGGGACCAGAGAAGGCGACGCGGCGGGTTTTAAGCGATTGGTTGGGTCTTTCCTGTTGAACTGAGCGGTATGAACCACGGCTGCAGGAGGAGATTGTCTACTTGTGTTAACAGGAGTAGAAACTTTGGAAGGGGTCAATTTGGGTTCTAATTTCTCTGTAACAGGTTCCGGCTTGGTCTCCGCTTTAGAAACTTCGGTTCTGGCATTCTTATTTTTGCGGTTCGGATTTGGCCTCAAGTGTGGAAGCATCTTGGTAATATCTACCGTTGTGGCAGAATCCGCTAGTGATTTTTCTAGGGTAGCCTTAGGCTGCTTTAATTCTTCAGATTTAGCTGGGTTTGAAGATTGCCGACAATCGTCACCCTTTACGGAGACGGGAACTATCTTTATAACATCTTCTTCCGCTGGATGAGCCATAATGGGGTCTTTAGAGCCCTGTGAGAGGCGGCAAGGATTCATCTCAACTCGCTCAGTACTAAGACTGACCCCCGAGCCATGTGTTCCACTGCCCTCAGGTACTACGGTAAAGGATCCCGAAGCCTGAGGCTCGACCGGGACAACCAGTTCCTTGAGGTTACTGGAAGGAATATCTAGAGCCCTGAAGGAAGTGACGTCCCTCATCTACGTAGACATTAGCAGTTGGAATTAACGGGTATAGATTCTTCGTGAGCACCAAACGAGATATCTGGAGAAAAACTTACCCTTGGGTGATGGAATTGTTTGTCACCAGTGAAAGCTCCCCTTATGTTTTCGTAAGAATCCCTACTTCCTGTCATGTCAGTTATGAAGGCTAGATAAACTAATGGTAATGGCAGCGATGAAGATGATGGTGAGGATGGGTAGACCTTATTGAAGTAAATGTCGGATGAAGTAGGAAATAAGCCACTTGCTACGATTCTAATGGGTTCGTGGAAGAGTGAAGGATTTCGACAGAGAGACTTATGCAGCCTCGCAGTAGGACCAATGGAGCGGCAGGGATCCGCACTGGGCTCAGTGACTTGATTTCTGAGTGCCAAGACCGAGTGATATATTATGACTAGGGCTCCGAACTATGCCCCCGTCCGACATCTCCCACAAGCCTTATGCACTCTCACAACCTCCAACAGAACCTGAAGTCAAAATGTCCGAAGAATACTCCTGGGGTGATAAATTATTCAATCCAAAGAACCAACACCGAGCCCCAAATGATATAGTGTGTATTTCCCGTTGCTCAGCTGGTTTCCCCTAAATACGCACCAACGAAGACTACTAACATCAAATAGAGCGTGAATGTACCACCCCCTCTAGTAAAGACGTACCCAAACCCCCGTGATGAACTCACTACTATTGTTCCTCAGCCCGGAACACGTGTTACCCTCAATGAATCATCGGCAACAGAACTTGGTCCGAGACCACAATCTTTAGGTGAAGAGCCGCGTACTCCTTGTTCTGTGAGAATAGGTGTGCAGTCTGAAGTTCCGGCATCTCTATGGGGCGATAGAGAATTTGTGTCATCAAAATGGCCGAGTAGTAAAATCACCGCGCTGGTTTCAAGTTGGATTGGTGTACCAGAAGTTACAGTAGCAGAGCCTCTGATTGTACCTACTATCAATGATATTGGTACAGACCTGGGGCCCCATGCGGCCTTAGGTGAAATTCGAGTTGTAACAGGTCCCTGGGAGGTTGTAGCTCCTCGAATGTCTGGATATCCGGTTGGGGCTAAGGAGGTAGAGGCGAGTGCTATACCACGAATCGATAATACTGGAATTCATCATAAACTTAAGATTGTGGAAGTTACTGAGGAGTCGGTGATATTTGACTCTAGAACTCGGGAAGAGAAGCCACTGGACTCGGATACCCAATTGGTTGCAAATCCTCAAGTCAATGAAGAATTAATAGTAGCGGAGGTGATAAAAGAAAGAGTAACTTCTTTTCCTAAAGAGGACGCAGACGAGGCTATAGTAGTAAAGACTACACAGAAGTCACTAGAAACAAGAAAACCTCTCCCAATACTCGCAACTATAAAGCCGGACGAAGTTATAATAGTACCAAATATACAGACACCCCCGGGAACCACCAACCCTTTACCAATATTCACAATTACGAAGCCAACAGACAACCCAAAGAGTGAATACACCATCCCCGCTACATTCGATCCCTTCAAATACGGCCGCCCCGGAACATCTAAACCCCAAATCCCTAGCGGTAGCTACGAGGGTAGAGAAATCTACGGAGCCCGCTCAATCACCCCAGAACCTACTCCCGACCCCCGCACCATCACAATCAAAAGCCTCCCCACAAACCCAACACTATCAATGATATCCGCAATCTGCAAAGGCGCAGGCCAACTAGAAACAATCACACTTTTCAAAACCATGAAGAAAGCCCGAGTCTCTTTCGTCAACTCTACAGATGCCAAAACATTCTTCGCCAAGACCGGTAACGGAGTAGAGTTCACCTACACAGCCGCCGACGGGACTAGCATCACCCACAGTGTGTTCGTCGGAATGAAGTATGACCTTAATTTTCTCTCTTCGGCTACACGCTATTTGGTTAGGTATAAGAAGGCAACGAGGACGATCCTAATTGTGGGGTGGGATCGTGAGAGTCTGGAGTATCTTGTGGGAGTTGAGGAGGAGGATGAGTCTTACGAAGGGTTGTTGATACAGCTAGCGAAAATATACTCGTATACAGCACTTGATCAGAGGGTTGAGGGTGTAAAGTGGAGGAAGAATAAAGAGGGTATTCTAGAGGGGCTGTTAATATATGCGAGAATCAAAGATGCATATTGTGCCCTCGGTGCGATGCTGCTGGAGGAAGAACTACAGGGGTGCAAGATATCATACGGGAAAGATCCGTAAGTTTTTTTTACTCAGAGTATATATGTGTTTAAAAGAGGCTAACGAGTTGCTGGTTCTGGCAAATGCGTAGTTGTGCGCCATAGTCGAAGGTTTGGGCCCCGGGAATGTCCTAGGTATAGAGAGAGAGGCATAAGATATAATAAGAGAGCAGGAGGTTAAGTTCTAAAACCTTCTATTTCTATCATCCAATATATAACTATATTTTATCCCACCCCCATTTTATAATCAATATCAAAACAGAAAAAAAAAACCCTTCTACCAAAAAGAAAAAGAAAAAAAGACACTACCCCCGCTCCATAACAATCCGCAACCTCTTCTCCCTCCCAGCCAACAAAAACTGCACAACATGAACACAAGACTCCACCACACCCACAATCCTCTCCCTCTTACTAATCATCGGAAAGTCCACCTCAAGCTTATCCGAGACATGCGCCACACTGCCAATATCTAACCCCATAACCTGCGCGATCGCGACGCGTCTATTCACCAATGTTGCTTTCCGCCTACCCTTAGCGAGAGAATTAAGTTTTCCGGCTGTAGTCCGCCCTAGCTGCTTCAACCTATCACGCACACCAGCGGCATCCTCGCGTCCGGGGAAGCTAAGGTTTGCCGGGATGGGACGCCACTGCTGCATATCTGTGTCGTAGAAGATCCAGCCGGCGGCCCGGGGCTGCGGGGGTGGAGGGTTTGACATGCTTTATGAGTATGGGGTATGGTATGGATAAGTGAGTTCTGGTTCTTTGAGATGTATAGTCTTATATTCTTATATGCATGGGTGGGGGTTGGGGGGTAGATAATCCATGGGGATGGGGGGAGGGCTACTGTACTTATGCTATGAAAGCACTGCTACCAATGCGCAGGATGAAGGCTTAGGTCTGGTTTCTTTAGTCCCGTATACCCGCCCATCTTGAACCATTGTTTCATAGAATCCCATTTGAAGATTACGAGATATTCAATAGTTCACTTGAGACGAGCTCCTTTCCCTAGGGATTACTTGATTTCACCCTTTTCAGGGTTAGGGTCAGGGTCAGGGTTGTCGCTCGTGGCGAAGCACCCAGAGATATCCGGGATTCCCATGTGAATTCAGGACTGTCAGTCGTCCAAGCCGACGGCGGTAGCAACGGGGCCAGGCAAGTCCCGCCAGGACTACAATGGACTACAATGGACCGCAGTCTTCCAGCCAAGCCAGTCCGTCAAGCATACAGACGGACGGACGGACTATCTATTTTTAGAACACTATGAACCTGTAAAATATACACTGGCAATAGTACTATAGAGTGACGAGTAGCACTAGTTTTTCTCGGTACTAAAAGGTATGGTTGGTTATTTTTCTTTCTTAGATAAAGATTGATTCATAGTTGCGGCAATATGAACCCCCCCCCCCAGTGCTCTGTTGTTTAGGGAGGACTACAGTCAGTCTACGCTCAGCCAGTATTGTAGAGTCCGCCGCGTCCTCAGACCTCTGGCAAGATTGTCATGTGATAGGGTCTAGAAGTAGTCTGAGCTTCCTTATTTTTTCTTTCGGCTGCTAAGTAACTATGCACGTATTGTTGGTGATCACGGCGATCTGAAACCTCCGAAGTACGCATAGTAACCAAAGTATTATAACCTAGTAATAAGTATATAGTTTATATTAAAAATCTTTTAACTATACCTAGAATAGAGTTAAGGTGTATATAATATCCTTAGGCCATGCCAGGCACCTCATCAGTGTATTTCTGTGGGAATTTCTTAAGGTTTTACAGTTGCTAAATGCGCCAGGTACCTCTGGGGCTTCCGATCGCTGTGATCGCCAAGGATACATATATTCTTACTCAAGAACTAACTCAAACAAGGACGCTCTTCTTATCCTATCAGCAAAAGATCAGTGCACTTACTGACTGAAATGTTACACCCAACTGTCTGAGTGAGCGAACCTTCGAATGGTACCAGGACTGGTTAGTATCTGTTTCACTCTCATGCACTTAATTGGTTACCTAGCTTAACTGAGGCTGATGGACTATGTGAAGGGTTACACGGCCTATTATACGCTCAAATATACCCTTGGAATGATGCTTTTTGTTATATATCTGCCCTTACCCGTTCGGGGGACATTTTGATGGGGAAGCGTCCCTCTTATGGGCTGGATTTAGATTTATTTTTACGTATTTCCCAAATAGACTAGAAAAAAAACATATTATATCATAGAACCTAAACAACTTTTGATCCAATACCTACAGTACCAAAAAGAGGGGTGGGATCAGTACGGTGCTTCCGCCAATACGCTAGCGATATGGGAGAAATACTGTATTGGTACAGTAATATACCTCAATTACTGATTTAATTCAGTACTTGCGACTAAATTCCGTAGTGCTATGGTAGTAAATTCACCCCGTTTTTCCGTACTGTAGTATCATATTTTTATATATAACAAAGTTCAAAGTTCAATAATGCTAGTGGTACATAAAATACAGTACGGAAAGCGGGGTGTTTTTGGTATGGCACCAGTGCGGTATTCTGGAAAATGCTAGATTAAATCGGCTGTGTTACAGAATTTTTTGACCAACTTGGTAGCACTTCCAACTTAAAACAGTATTCCCCACCAATGCGGTAGTGAAAACACCACTCTTTCCGCTATTGTAGCTTTGTTTCTCTAGTTCCATGAATTATAAATATATAGCCTAGCTGAGACTACAGTGGCTGGTTAAGAAAGCCTACCGGTTTTGTTATATCTTTGTCCCTCAAAAGGGCAACCCATCCGGGACGTATAACAATCGATTTAATTCCAGTCCGTGCGAGGACGTCCCGGGATATGCAGTGCCTCCCAATAGATCAGAACACATCCATGTAGGTAACCTATGGGCGCCAGAAGAGGTAAAACCTTGATAAGGAGGAAGAGACCCCAGCCAATAATACAGTCCAAATTCTCTGCGTCGGGAAGAGTGGAGCCTAACCCCACAAACGTTCTCGAAGAACCACTCCCCGCAGAAAGCCACCGAAAGAAAGAGAACCCCTCAATAAAAGGCAACACGTAGCACAAATTTTTGGGTGCGCCGGAATCTTTACGAGAGCCTATCCACTTCAAAAGATGCAAAAACGTTTCACGGTGCGACCACAGAACTAAAGTTTTTTTGACAGTGAAAATCCCCGCTAGCAGGGCAATTTCATTGGTCTACATTTGTTTGATTCTAATATAACATAAAGCCATGGGTAGTAGTAACTCCAAACACATGTCTAGCTTATCCGTTTATGGCAGAACATATCCACTAATATCACAAGAAATGTCAGCTCTACACAAATCATAGGAACATCACCGGGAACGAAAGGGTAATAAAATACATACCCATCAACGATAATATCGGTACCAGTCGTGTAAGTCGCAGCGTCGGAAGCAAGATACAAATATGCTCCCTTGAGCTCGTTGGCGAGACCCTCGCGGCTGTAATGAATTATGTTAGTGTTTATCCCACCATCCATTAACCTAGACCCTCGCATTTTTGGATGCTGGTTTCAGTTCTGGGAACTGGAGCGAAACTTACTGGAAAGGGATCTTCTCCTTCCAGATCTCCTTGGTCTCTTTGGGTACAAAGTTTGAGATCTCGGTTGCGATGTAGCCGGGGGAGATTGTGTTGGCCCTAGCGAAGCCAGCCCACTCAACAGCAAGACCCTTACCTTTTAACTGTTAGCTTTTTGTACATCTAGATGTATTTCTATAATTCAAATGGTAATGTCAAGAGAGTCTAGGAGGGAAATTACAGAAGTGGATAACAGCAGCCTTTGCCGCGTTGTATGTGGTCTGCAATTGAGGAATGTTGACAATATGTCCGCTCATAGACGCAGTAGCGATAAATGAGCCAGAGCCCTGCTGCTTGAACCACTTTCCAGCAGCCCAGGCAGAGTAGTATACGCTATCGAGATCGGTAGAGACAACCTTGTGGTAGTGTTCATGCTAAATAATTACGGTTAGAGTGACTCCCGGAAAATCTTCTTCGATCAGAGAACGGGTACTTACTCCTTCAGCACCATTGTCCAGAATGGCACCCTTGATCCACGGAATACCAGCGTTTGCAACGAAGATGTCGAGGCGGCCGTTGAACTCCTTGGCAATCTCGTCAACGTGTTTGGCTACATCGGCTTGATCTGTGACATTGACCTGGTAGGCCTTGCCTATAGAGGGGTTAGCGTCATTGCGGGGTATGGCAACGGAGAAACAATTGTGCGGTAGTACGAATTGAGGGTGGGGGGAAGGGATGATGAATCAAGGGGTAAAGCCCGGCAGAGCTCAGCCACTACAAGTGATCCCATGATGACGATGTGATTTAGTAGAGGGGTAAGCTCCTAATGTAATGATACAATATGACAACAGAATAGGATAAAATCACGTCAAAGCAGAGCTCTGAGATCCCATTACCACATGATAAGATCGAAACCCAGAGGTGGGGGTACAGATGAAACATCAAGCTCGGGAATGGCCAGAAGACAAACACGATAGAAGAGAATAGAAATAATTCACATACAAGTGACTCCCCACTTATCAGCAATCTCCTGTGCCCTCTCGACAGCCTTCTTATTGCTGTTATACCAGATGGCAACATTGGCACCGGCTTCAGCAAGAGCATCAGCAACTGCCAGCCCAATGCCAGCGCCAGCACCGGAAACAATGGCTGTCCTTCCCTTCAGCGAGAAGAGAGGGAGAACTGCGTCACCATCCTTGGGAACATATTTTTCAACCATTGTAGATAATTGGGGTGGATAAGAGGTAGATAATTGATGAGATTGTATAATTGAAGAGTGGATAAGAGATGGATGAGCAATATCAGGATGGATATGAGCAAGAAGAGGAAGAGAATGAGAACTGGCACGACCCAGTGGTAGATATAGATTTCTCACTTGGCCGTTGGAGAGGGGTTGTCCAGTAGAAGCCATAGCAGCAACTCGGGATGTATTTGCCCAGACGACTAAACCGGTTTAGCAATTGCGTCTCCATAGCTCATGTGCCTTCCACTAAGTTCTCGTGGATGTAATTTCTTAGTCTCATCCCGCGATTTTCGTTCTGTAGGGCAAAGGAGGGGCATTGCAGCTGCGGGTAAGTGACGACAGAGTCCCTTGCGAGCTAGTTGGCTCTCACGGCTAAAGTCACAACAGCCACCGCGCCGGGCTTCAGTCCGACATTCTGCGGTTACCCGGTCGTGTACCGCTTATTCTGCCACATATAGTAAGGCAATGACGACACTCCCCTAACCCTCGTCAACCCCCCCAGTACACAACTCACCTCGAGCTGTCGTGTATAGTCAAGTGCAATCACAGTAATAACACCGAAGTTTTTCCGCTATATCATGGGCGGTGTCTTATCAACTACTAAGCTTCTTGTAGGCTTCTGCATCTCATTTTATTCTACGATTACTCCAGTTCTCAAGCGGATCCAATCGGACCCAGGACAGCCATGCTCTAATCCAACAAAGTCCTTCTGGCTCCGGGAGCCACATGCCGAGGTATCACAGCGCCAGTCTGAGAATTTACCACCTGAGGTTGATGTTGTCATCATTGGCTCGGGAATAACAGGCACTGCTATCGCGAAAACGCTTTTGGAACCTCCGGACGGGAAGATGCAGAGTGTGCCACCCCGAATTGCAATGTTGGATGCCCGAGAGGCCTGCTCTGGTGCAACGGGACGCAATGGTGGCCATATCAAAGAGGGTGCGTACGGTGAATACGAGTCATTGAAGAAAAAGCATGGGAAGGAAATGGCAATGGAGATTATTCGCTTCCGCCTCGCACACCTGGATGCATTGATTGCTGTGGCTGAGGCAGAAGGCGAGGAGGTGGTCAAACATAGCTACATTAGAAGATGTGAAACGGTGGATGTATGCTTTGAGAAAAAGGTCTGGGAGGGTACTAAAAAGAAATTGGAGGTGTTCTTGGAAGACTTTGAGGATCAAAGAGAGCTGTGGGTGGCCCACGAAACGGATGAGGCGAGAAACGTGAGTTTCAAGACTTTTATTTTTTTAATTCCTTTTTCTTCAACTCAGGCACAATTCTGCACTTTGTTTCTACACTTCTCATACCCTGTTCTCCCGAGATTTACTAAATTAAAGCACGTGACACTCACCAAACCACATTTCCTACCACACGATCATTTCCCCTAAGGTTAACGTTACCCATTAGATCTACCATATATTTAGATATCTTAACACTGGTCTTCATTCTCATTTATAGTATATACTAACATACACCAGCTATACCCCTTCCCCTCCGCCATTGGTGCTATCTCCTCCCCTGCCGGCGCTCTTTGGCCCTACCGTCTCATCACCTCGATCCTCCACCGGCTCCTCAAAACATATCCCCACTTCACTCTAGACACCTGCACCCCTGCCCTCTCCATCACTGCCTCTCCTTCCCACCCATCCCACTACCTCGTTTCCACCCCCCGCGGCAACATCATCACAAAACACGTCGTCCACGCAACAAACGCCCACGCAGCCCACCTTCTCCCCGGTCTCCGTGGTGTACTCTTCCCCGTCCGTGGACACATGACTGCACAGCGTCCTACCCTTACCCGGAGCGCACTAGGACCGAATATCAACAGGTCCTACAGCTTCATTTGGGGCGAGGGATATGACTACCTCACACAAGTCCCCCCAAGTGAAAGTGAAGGCGATACAATGCTGCTACTCGGAGGAGCACTATTTCAGTCCGAAAACAACGGCTTCGGCGAGGTGGGATCCAACGATGAGGACATGAGCATATTCGCGTCTGCACACCTGGGGGGTATTCTTGGTGCTGTTACTGGTACGCCGGGGGTGACGAAGGTTGAGAATAGGTGGACTGGTGTGATGGGTTTTACGCCGGATTCTATGGCGTGGGTTGGGCCAGTACCGGTCTCTTTGGCTGACGGCCGGGAGAGGCCAGAGGGGGGGAAAGAGTGGGTTGCAGGGGGGTTTTGTGGGGAGGGGATGGTGAATTCGTGGTTGAGTGGTGTTGCGGTTGGGAAAATGGTCGCGGGTGAGGATGTGGAGAGTGTAGGGTTGCCACGGGCAATGCTATGCACGGAAGAGAGAGTAAGAGGGGCGGACTTATTGGACTTGGTGAAGGAGTATCTAGGGTGAGTGTGGGGGTTGAAGAGGCGAGTGACGATTCATGAATGAGTTTATGATGTCTCACTGCCAGTACGAGTCACGAATGATGATTCATGATATGGAATTTTTAAAGCGAGTAATACCAACATTTTCATTTGTTATTATTATTTACCACCTTTTTCCCTCTACCCCTGGCAAAAACAACACCAGCGAGTAGAACGACCGGGATTTCACATTTCCCATTCACTCCACAATCCCGCTTGCTCCTGGGTAAACTCCCAAAACCGAAACAAAGACAATGACGATGGTTTTTAGCCTCGGTGAAGCTCGTGGTATATAAACCCGATGATGACATTTAACCGACTGGAACGAGTGCCGTCTCATGATGCGGTTAAAGTCGATGTTTAGCTTGATGATCGTTACCGGGTAATGATAGATGTCTATTGCGATGGGATGAGCCGGAAGAATTGAAAGCTTAAATTTTTATCTATACTTGCGGCTATATTCGCGATGGGGATATATAGATCTCTATTTATTCTTAAGTTGCGGTTTCCGCGGTGTTGACAATCAGATAAGATTGCGACTGATAACATCCCCCCAGGCGTTAACCCAATTTAATTGTCTTGGGATACATCACCACGAGTACCTTTTCCACTCTTACCCGCAGATACCTCGAGAGATTATAAAGGGGCACGTAAGCCTTTGATCACTACCAACCGCTGAATATATGAAGTTTGATAAGCTTAAGCTTGGCGACGAGGCTCTTTCTCACCTTCACTATAATATGCGGGGTCCCCAACCCCCCCTCCCCTCGCACAACCGCAACAGCTGATTACAACTACGAGTGATGCTCTATGAGCCCTCGGGAACCACCCCGTTAAGCCTTTCTATATACAAGAGCATACGCAATCTTCGAAGCATTCCAAATCTTGGGTGGGGGCGGGGGGAATGCTTGATCTTCTGATTAACGACATGTCTCACGATGCCAATCTGACATATTCGTGTTACACAGTCAGATAACCTCAGTGTCACCAGATGTTGTAGTACATTCACGGTTGAGATTTTTGTCAAAGGTGGTATACGCGTCCGTTCTACAGCAAACGGATGATGCTCCGCGACTATTAGAATTATTTAAGGTTGTGTCACTCTAAATTGCCGATGCGGAGGGTCACTGCGCTGCTCACTGGGGGTCTTCAATCTGCCTTGCGGACAGGGCTATAACGGTTTCTGTGCGACCAACACTCGAAGAAGCTTATCACCGTTGATATAAGAACCCCAATCTTCTTTACTATTCCCACACGAACAAGACCAGTCTACTATACTACAATGGCAACCCCAGCATACAACGACGACTCCCAGGCTCCCCCCCCCTACGTCGACTCCCCCTTCCTCCCCCCACCAATCGACACCAAGTCGGCCGCCCAAACCGTCTGGATCCAAGACACCGACATCAAGGGCCTATACCGCCGGCGCTATATCCTCGCCGCAGACCCTCTCCCCCTCCCCACTGGCCAAACCCCCGAGCCCGACAGCGCCTCCCCACCAACCTACAGCTCCACCCAAACCCCCTTGTACACCGTCAAGAGCCACGGCCGCGCACCCGCCAGCTTCTCGAAACAGCCTGACTTCACAGTCTACGTCGGCGACGGGGACAGCGGGCCCGTCGTCGCAACTGGCAGCATCAACACCTCCCGCCTCAAAAGCAGTATCGGAGACATACGCTTCTTCCCACGCAGCAGCAACAGTAACGAAGCCTCATCATCCACCGCCGAGCGCCCCACAATCACCGTAAAAGAGGCTGGCAAGGAATTTTACTTCGTAATCGACAACCAAGCGCTAGAATGGGAAAACACAGGCCCAGGCGAACAAGCCCCAGATAGACCACCTGCTCCTGACCCGGTATCCCCAAAACCAACTGGTTTCCTAGCAAAACTAAAGCGAAAAGCCGTCTCCACTCCCGCTCTGGATGAGTATTTGCCGAGAGAAACCAAGACGATGGTTCTTACGTCGGTTCACCAAGGCACGGGGGTCAAGACAAAGATTGCAACGTACACAGAGATGCAGCCGTTGAGTAATGAAAATCTTAAATATGTTGCCACAACACCAAAGTACATAGATGGGCATATTGCCAAGATGGAGATACATGATCCGTTTTTTACATTCTCTGGAGCGAGTAATGATGCGGGGAGGGAGTTGGCGGTGGTGTCGGTGGTACTCTTGTTGGAGGCGAATCGGAAGAGAACGAGTGGGAATATGACTGCAATGTTGAGTGGTGGTGGTGGCAGTCCTACCATCACTAGTGCTGGGTTTTAGGTGTTTTTATGTCTGTGAGTCGTGTTTTGGGGCCTTGTAACCCCCGCGTATATTGGTTTTGATAGTGGGGGAGGGGGAAGATATGGTGGGTGAAGACATGTATAATGAAGATTAAGATTGCTATGAACTACTTGGAGTTATAGTCCGCCTCCTTCTCGCTATATATCTCAAGCACATAATATAATTTTATATACGTACATGATCATAGAATATCACTCGTGCTAAAGAGCAAAATTCCCAAATAGATATGATATCTCAAATGTATAGTTTGCCTAATTTGTTCAATAGCCTACTCTATATAACATCCTAGAAACCTTTGGCCTTCAATTAGATCCCCTCCCATATCCAGCTATCCCCATATATTATACCGTTATCACTCAGATCCTATAGCTATATACTCCTAGTACCGAAAGGGCCCAATATGAGCACTTGGATGTACATCCCTTTTGACTCTGGTCCAGTCAAAACGCAGTATATCTAGCAGAGCAGTTCACGCCATCAAACTTACCAAGAAGACCCGCTTTAACACCCTCAGTACCACGGTCCCCCACAACCGTACTGATAAGGGTCCTAGTATCTGAGCCATACCACGCATAATTAGCCAGCCGACCACTACCAATCCGATGACAACAACAACTTACGCCGATCTCACTCCAACTGACATACAGAGCCAATCATATCCCCAAAGAATCACGAATATTCTTGGGATAACTGAGGTTCTCGGTACGGTGACCTCTGATAACTAGCGATTGCATCCCCGAGAAAGCAGTGACCGAGTGAGATCAAGCAAATCTGTTTTATGGGTTGCGTATCCAAGACCGTGTTGAGCTCAACGGTGTCGGGAAGTATAATAGTATCAACCCGCTTTGAGTTTGACATTTGTTAGACTTTTCTGGTTTTTTGGGGTGATGTTACGTTTTTGTTTGCTCCATTTTTGTGTAGTCCTTGGAGCAAGCCCGAGCTGGCCTGGACTCTAAGCTCTTCTACGCACCACACGTGAGAAGTTGGATGGTTAGCCGAATGAGTATGTGGGAGACTTGGATGTTGGGAGGGAGGTGGTTAGATAGGTTGATGTGTGGGAGAGAGGGAGGTTGATGTTGAAAGGGTTTTTGTTGAAGAAAAATATAATTTATTATAATTACAGAGGAGAGAAGGTACAAGAAGGAGTGAGCCCCTTCTTATAGTCCTGTGAGGACACCTGTTGCCAACTACTAGTACATCTACTAGCCACTAGTGCAATTGTTTGTATTCAAAAGTTTTGTCGACTCGCGTGCAGGATCCTGTTGATGACATCTAGATGATTCCTAAGTGGCTCGGTAAGAACTATAGTCACGGTTATATGCTGCGGCTAGCAAACATGAACAAACGGTGGTATTCAATTTTAAGAGATATGACATAGGGCATATAGCTCATGAGAAAAAAAACAATGAATGTAAGTCATGAGGTGTCATGAGGTACCATCAATAACAACCTATTGAAAAAGAAATTCTAGAAATAAAAAGCATCTACCAACCACCCCCGAGAGGACTGAAATACTGGAATTTCCTTGTTCATCTTTATAAAAAGGATTTATTACCCAATAGTAACAAATCCTGCGACTACTGGAACTCCACAAATAGCTTATGGGCCCCTAATACCTGGCGTTCTCTGCGATAGTAATGATTTTGAGTCCCTCTTTTACGACCCCGGTGGGCGGAAATACCCCACTCTTCCCCTCCGTACAGGGTTCATGACCTCCATCTATATCACAATCAAGGGCTCGACTACATACGACCAATCGCCAGAAGTATATCCCCCCTCAATTTTTAATTTCTACTAATCATTTCACAGTATGGTATCCGAGTATCTCTTTGGTTTCTTCGCAAGCTACATCAATGGCCTCTACGCATTCCCGAGAAACTAACTACACGTGCTAACAAAGAAAAAACACATATCAATGCACGTAGATACCGACAATAGATACAACAGAGAGGGGCGATTTTTAGACACGAAAGACTACCAATATGATCCCAAAGAACACCGCAGCTAGGGGTAATATCGATAGTGCAAGATTAGTGGTAGCATAAATATAAGAATAACTCCTAGCGAGCCTATACAAAAAGAAAATCCAACTTCATAGTGCAGCGTGCCCGGGTACGTGTTAATCCAATAAAATTCTGAATCTAATACAGCCCTTCTATACCTTCCTGTATATAAAGTAGAATCCCAATTTTCTAAACCCCTTCCTCTTTTTTAAAAAACCCTTGCACGAAGGTACAACTCAAAGTCTTGTAGACCCACTCTACACTCACTCTTAGGCGTATCCGATTACTTGCAATTCGCCTCTAGTATAAGTTAGCCTCCTTGATAAACCACAGCAAATAGTCACTTGATATAGTACTATCGGTGACAAATAAGCTCACCAAGCCAACTATACTAGGTTTTCTAATTCATGGTGCATTAGACCTATCCAGAACCTACGTAACACAGCCTAAACTCCCTCCAACCAATACTATAAGGGTAACTTCAAAATCTAACCCTCCATTGGCTAACCTCTGTCTCAAAAAAAAAAAAAAAAACCCACCCGAAACGATAGGCCAGAATAGAAGTAGCTATAAAAAAAAAAGAAACACCATTTATTGGTTTGAATGACGTTATGTATGTTATCACCAGCTTGACCAACCGTCCAGTCCATATAGGACTAGACAGGACTAGCAAAGACTGGGTGGGCGCCGTCGGACCACAGTCAGACTAATTAGGACCACAGTCGACGGCGGTCCACCGCTTGGCAGGGGGAAACTTGGGAAAATTATTTTATATAATGCTATTTGGTAGAATCAAATATAATAACAAAAGTATATATTCTCATATATTTAGATTTTTTACCAGTGTGTTGTGGTGTTTGGGCAAAAGTATGGGATTTGTTCTATGTTGTTTGCTGGCTTGTGGTCTTAAGCCCCTGATGGGGTCTAGGGTAGACTGCGGTCCTAACCAGTCGACTGTGGTCCTAATTAGTCTGACTACGGTCCGACTGGACTGGCTTGGCGCCGTCAAACCACAGTCGACTGCGGAACGCCTGGACGTTTGATAAGACTGGTTATCACTTACCTAATCATGATTAGACTCCTTTAAGTTCCCGATGAGTTACACAAGAAGAGCGCAAAGCGAGTCCCGAATACAACTTTAACGAAGGCTTAGTCGAACCGTCTCCCCTCAAAGAACCTAAATATTTTCTTCGCCAGTTTCTAATTAGTTAGTAAATTTAATACCCCCTGTGTTCGGTTTTCCCTCCTCCTTCTCCCCCCCTCCGAACGCGGTTTTTAGTCCGTGTTATGGTGGTACTAGTTTATATATCCACGCAGTAGCTTTGCAGTTATCGCTAAAAAAAACATAACTTTACGATCGGAACTTTTTCCGATAATAATCCTTGGATAACGGGTAAGAAACCATTCGTCCCAGACGCGTGTCGTACCTAGAGGTCCTCAAACCGTGGTGTACAGAAGAAACCGTGCTGATGCGTGATATCCGGTGATCCTGATTCAGAACCCGGGTTACCGGAAGGCGGGGGGGGAGGCGTTATTACAGTTTCTTCGTAAGACTACTATACAAGGTTGTACCCGGCGGAATAGGCAACAAGCATTCCGGATGTCGGCAACACTTTCCCACATCTGGAGTGCATATCCGCGTGTCAACATATTATTCAGTGGCTTCATGATTATTATTGAGAGCGTTATCACAGAATGTGCATTCATTAAAAATGAGAGAACTTTATTCTTAGTTAGGCAGCCGGCAAAAAAAATCTGAGATTCATGAAATCTTTATTGAATATGATGGTCCGTATACCAAACTAATCTCCGCAGAACCACCAAGAGCCAATATAAAAGAGAAAACTAATAAATATACTTGAAGCCAGTATGTAACCCTGGTCTAATACTGCCAGCTTTAGATATCCTTACCTAGCCCCAGCCAAACTGCTCGCAGTGAAGGGTAACACTAGGACCAGTGATAGTGATACTATCAGCAACGGCATTTCTTGCGACACGCATGAGCTCTGTCGGCCCACAAGCTGTTTCACCGCAGTAGTTAGTAACCAAAACTTAAGACCACATATGCGGATATTACCTCCAACAGCCACAGTGTCACGTTGTTCAGCTCCCCTCACAATCTCTTTTACAATTGCCGTGAGATCTGGTCTGCCACTAAGCGTATCAATTCGAGATTCAGGCCACTGATCAATCTGGGCCTCGAGGTTCGCAGAGTAACGGTGAGAAAGCCGTTTCGAAAGTCGTTTACGGCGGACTAATTCCGCTTGTGTTCCAGCCTTTCCGCTCCCTAGCTCCTTCTGTAGAACCTCTATACTTTGCTTAACAGCCCCCAATTCCTTCTGAAGTGCACCAATGGCTGGGTCTGAAATTGATGGTATCGGCTCATCGGGTTCCTCGGGATCGTCAGTTTCAACGTAGAGAGACCGCCGGACATCGTGCTCCACCGCTGCTTCTTCCTCTACAGGCTGGCTGGTTACGATAGGATCAGTCTTAGAGGTGACGTAAATGCTGACGTTGACGATTGGTGATTTTGTAAGCTCCTTAATCTCATCCTCGTACCACGTCAAATGTCCTAAGAAAACCCTGTCAACTCCTATACCTAAATTAATCCACTCTAAAAAAGAACTATGACACTTACGTTCATCTTTGATGACCCATACAAACTCCAAATGTGTAACCGCAATACGATTGATGTTTCTTATAATGTCAATCGCAATAGGAAACGAGAAGGCACCACCGCTCCCACCGGCGAAAAGAACAACCTTGTTCATCCTCTTGAAGTCGGGAACAGCCCCATAGGGCCCGTCGATATAAGCTTTTATCCGTCTGTACGGATTTTTTAAGGCATGCTTGTGGAGATCCAAAGTGAACCCCTTCTGAGCGCGAATCACAAACTCAATTCTGTCGGACGAAGAAATTGTAAATGGATGAGATTGAAATTTCCGGATACCAGGAATAGAGATAAAAGCATGAGACCCTGGTTGACAGTTTATGGGCTTTTCGAAAATGACTTTCGTTGCAAGGCCCGAAAGGGGAACTAAAGTCGCAGAATTGTTGAAGCTATAGTAGATAAGGCGAGTCGTGCGAATAAGTCTATCAGCGCACCAGAACGCACCGACACCAACCATTGCTTGCGCAAACTTGTTCGGCTTGTGAAGTCCTAGAAATACCACTGACACGATGAACATAGCGATGTGGATAAGGTAGAATCCCTCATAGAACTTCCGACGGATAAACTGAAGTGAAGTGGCATAGATTATATTGAAAGCCACAAAAGCGATCCAACCGTAAATCTGTTCCTCATCTCTTAGTTTGGACATATTATGGGCCTTCGTTAGTGTGACGGTATAGGTACTGTGTATACAAAACATCTCGTGGTTAGCTAAAATAAACATAAATCTCATATAGGCTCATCTTACTAAACGTGCAAACAAGAATAAAACCAGATCGACCAACCAACCCATCTATGAAGTACGTTGAGGCGTTCGTGAGAATATCCTGTCAGGTATGCAAGAGGCGTGTTTTTCATAGAGAGTAGAAACGCAAGGGCAGAATTGCACACAGCAAGCCTTGCCACCGCAAACAATCAGTACACGTTCAAAGTATATCTGATCTAATAAACATACCAGCCACATCTCTTTGCAAAGAGTGAATATGGACTACTACCCTCGAACCGTACATCATATAAGGTGATTACGGCGTTGAGTCCACAGTATACTAGAACAAGAAGAAGATGCCCGCCGGAGGTTACTTTAGGAAGCTTGCGAAGAAATATTTGTCGAAAAGCCCTAGAGAGTTTTATTAGAGGTTAAAATCTACTAGAGGGGAGCTAGAGGCGTTTCCGTACCTGAATGGAGCAGCAAAAACCTTTGCTAATGTTCCTCGTCGAGACTGGAGATGGAATAGAGATCTCCCAAAATGTGCGACAATAAACACCCCAATTAATCCCCCAAAAGCACAAGCATATAGCCAAGAAGCTTTTTTGTTTTTGGCCAAGGCCAGCGCAGAGGCTACAGGATTATACCCCGATGCTCCTGCCATTATTTCCGAGGTGAGTATACTGATCTGTATTTTTCGAAGCTCGAACCACTATGAGAACTAAGCAGCCTTATAAAGTATAAACTCGTCTCTCATCAGAATGATCGATAGGTTTAGGACAAGCCACAGATTGCACGGAGCCCTGATCCGCTACTGACGGGTTTGATAGAGTGAGCAGCCTTCTCTATCACAAAACGGATGAGGAGCGCGATGCTGAAGAACTTGAACCTGATCTTCCAACACAAAAATAATAACCACCATACCCCTGTATCATCTATGCTTCCTCGACCTTTAATTGGCTGAAACTTCCGTAAAACAGGTTTTTTACGCCAAATTTACAAAGGGTGAGCCATACCTAATATTGAAACTATGAGAGTCAATGATATAGCTAATGACAGTGCCACGGGTGCATGGGGCTCATGCCTGTTTCTCCAGTATTCTCTCGATATAGCGCAGTTCCACTACAGTCCTCAGAAACGCAAATTTAACGAAAGTTACTCTTGACTCCGCAGTGTATAGAACTCCCCAGAGACCTGCGATTCCCCCCCCCCCCCCACTACAAGATGTTTGTACTGATATCTCAGTTGATTACTTGGCTCCAAGAACCTCCAGCGGGATAACGGTACGACGGTGCAAAACCCGAAAACGTCTTACCACCGGTTTAGTAACAGTTTTCCGTAAAATATATATTTCGACTAAAACCTGCACGGCTCCCGACTTTGGGGTTAATGCAAGATGCCAGGTAGATTTCGAAAAAACGGGTCACCTCAGGCACGGAAACATGCGGTGGCAGAAGTCTTATCGGTTCCCTATCTCGACGGCACTGCACCGTATATCTCCATAGAAATTCTCCCCGCCTTTTGTATGTAAATTTTCCCTATAAAGGCTCCTGAGCCACTTAGAGAGTGACAACAAACGTTATCTCACAGCCGAGTCGAGTCCCGTAGACACGAATAATATAGTAATACCCCATACATAATATCTCAATGAATTCGGATGCCAGTGTTGTGGATTATCGCAGCACTATATCCACTTATTCAAGCTCAATAAGGCTCAAAGATTGCTAATAGCAATAGGAAACGCTCAACCTACAGCTATATTCCCTTCCCGCTTCTCCTAATAAGTCTTAGGGTAGATAAGCACACTTCCCGAATTAAGGTCTTGACATACGACCAGTCCATAGTGATGATCTTCGCATGCAGCCACTAGCAATCAGGAACCCGTCCAATATGTTTCATAGCCGTTCCCGAATATCACTAGGTGTAAGTCGCTATAATTACTTTCGTGGCGTTTAGTAACAGTGCTACAAAGAGAAAGAATAAAAATCATTGGAATACCTTCCACAAGCAGCGCAAGTGTAACGTTAGTACCCAAATAAATACAGCATCTGACCCACGTTTCAGGTGGAATTCTTTCCCTTGAGCGCTTCCCTTTTGCTTCGAAACAATCTACACGGATATGCGTGTGTGACTACCCATAAATCCCAAGCACAATGAGCGCATCCAGAAATGGAGAGCACTATTGAGTAAGTCCCCCACACAACATAATCCTTGGCGATTTCAACCCAGTCCCTCGTTCTCGGCTGTCTGTAGGCACCCCAAAGAAGGTTTACAGTCCCAATCACATACAAGTATTCTCTGATAGCTGCCGAAGTCATGCCCCCTCTGTCTCTGTACAACTTTCTGCCATTACAGTCGGTTAAAATTTATTGCTAGCCCCCCCTAGAAATCCAAATCGGGATCCAAGAGCTGGGTTCCGTAAAACTTATGAGCTTAAATAATGAAATATAGCGACGTTTGCATGCATGTGGCTCGATATTTAATTCTAGACACCCCCACGTTCGGACAATTTAGACCACCGTGCGTGGAGAACTGACAAGAGGTAATTTAAGCTTCACGGCAAGCACATTTCTTTTCTCCGCGATAATGATTCGTCAGTGCTGACATGAGCTGGAATATTAATTAGTATGAGCCGATTATACATGCTTGCATTTAAACTTATCGCATCAAGAGAGGGAGAAAAACCCTTGAACTTTCCTTTCCTGTTATTCAAAACCTTGAAACCAACCATAAAAATTCCAACCACTTTAGTCCCTAAAAAAAAGACGTTATCTAGTCCCAATACCACTTCTAAGCCAAGTCTTCCCAATATCCCTTTCATACCCTAAACACATATCGTCCGTCATGGGAGCGGGGTACCAAGAGCTCTATACAATTACCGAGTTCCGGTTCCCGACATTAATATCCCAACCAACACAAAATTGCTAATATAATATTTCTGCCTCTTCGATCTGTTTCGGCCCTATAGCCCGCCCTATAATCAGTATAAATCCGCTGACTAACTTGGTACATTAAGGCGGACCTTCCAAGTAGTTCTCATAAGCAATCTCTTAGCCATTTTCGGACAAACAACAGCACTGCAATCAGGAACTTGACGTTAGCTTCCGCAAAAGCGGCCTCCTCATGTATAGGGACATAAGTTATGACTTTAATAGATAGCCCATGGGCAGTCATAACCCCCTCACAAAAAAACTATGTCGTAAACTTTCATCTCCGGTCTAGACTCCTAAGGACTCTCAAAGCCTCGCAAATCTTTCCTATTGCGATAATAAAATAAATAAAAATCTAGTCGTACGCGAGTTCTAAAGCAGTCACGAGGATATCCCCTGTCCGAAAGAAACGTTTCCACGCGATCTAGTCGTCCGAAAGCCGTAGGTTTTTCCCCCGCATATCACAACGAATTTCCTCGAAACTTTACCCTACATATTCTCAAACCCTTAAAAATATCTGAGTATATTCATCAAAGTTGAGTTGTGGGGATTTAGATATTTTTGGAGCTCGGACCTATATTTCCACCTAGGAATAATTTAGTTCAGCATCCGACGCTGTCAACTGATGCAAGAAGATAATCTTCCGAGATCCCGGGATGGTGATCGGCACAAATTTCTCGACGAGGGTTTCAATCATCAGAACCGAATATTCAGACGGTAGTAAGTATGAGCGAAACAAGGGGGTAGCAGCTGTAACACAAAAAGACAAATAACAAAGAAAGAGAGCAGCCAAAAGAACAGAAAAAATGCGGTAAAACCGGAATAGAAGAAAATACAAAGTTTTATATATAACATGTCGCTCAATCAATGAAAGTATGACTGTATAACCTGATAAATTTATAAAAATAGAAGGAATAGAAGTAGGACAGTAGTAGGTCTAAGAAGTGCGAGATAAAGCGGTACCTAACGCGTCGATCCTAAGACAAAATCGATGTATATATACAAAATATTACCCTCGTAGCAAGGTGCTATCATATTGAGTAATTACACAATGCTAGGCCAGGTTGTTGTCTATATATATCCCCTATAGTTCTAGTTCAAATGTTAGCAATTCCATCCTTCTCAAACCAGAGTAGGGGCAATCTGAGTACAACTATATCAAGTTAGGAAACCCATCCAGATGAAATAGGGATATTCTTTGTGCCCAATATATCTAGACAACCTGAAAACCAGGAGGATCATGAAGCATTTCATCGTTGGTAGAGGTTGATTTTAAGTGAAACAGCGTAGGGAGGCTTGCCAAGACACCAGGATTATGTCATGTTTTAGTTTCACCACTCATAAACGACCGACCACAAGAGATACTTGAGTTTTAAATAATCCCTAGGGATACGGGATGATAGCTGCTGGATTAGAACATAGCTAACAAAAAGCTAGCTACCAGCCCTATAGGAGAAGAGATAAGATAATTATCTTACTTAACCATACACGTCTAATAGTACCCATCTAGAAGTCTCTAGCAAGTCTTGCAATTGTTTTTACTCACCAAGAACCAATAGAATTCTCAGTCAAACTCCCACTAAACCTTCACCAAACCGTAATGCACTAGAATGGCATTAACCCTCTTTCTAGGTACGGGGTTGCCTCTTAAACCATCCCTTGAATTTCTTCCAGCTCCTCACGAACCACTTCTTGTTTCTATTGGGGGGACCTTCATTACCAGTAGGATTTTCAAGATGGGTAACAGATGCCTCCCCCCGCCCCTCTTCCCCCACTCCCCCCTGCGCATTAGTGTCCCTCATAGTAATCCTAACCATCTTTGCCAACTGCTAGGTAACAAGTTTCAACTGATACACGAGGTCTGCTCGAGACTGTAGTATCCGTCAGCTGTTTATCTCCCCAACAGCAGTAAATCTCAGAGCCTGTAGTTATATGATTCGATTGTAGGGGCTTGTGTAACTCTATGGACGATGCCTGATTCTTCTGATCCTCTAAGGAGCCTTTGATTTGTGACTGTGTTGTTAGAGGAGAGTATACCGCACTCGAACAGTATCTACTTATAAATGAAATACCAAGGTTATAAGCGAATGATTTGATAAAGACTGTATGGAGAGATGAAGAGTGTACGAGGAGTAAAGGGAAAAGATGAAAGATCCTTATAGGCGAGGATATAAACATGCCAGATAACTAGATTCCGGCCCTCACCAAATATCACCCAAGCTAGACTCTAGCAGCTTAAAGTCAGCACATACATATATGTATTCGCCGGCAGACACATTCAGTCCCTTTATCCCCCGTAAGAATCTCCTTGATCCAACTTTGCCTAGCTTCACTAATAGACCCAACTCGGCCCCCTAAAACTCCTTAGAACACATCCTATCCTTTTTTACAAATGCAAAAAGCTAAACGGGGGCACATGCATGCTTACTCCAAGCTACTCTAGAAACTCATGTGAAAGAACTACCACGATAGCCTATCAAAAGAGAAACATGACTCCTGAAAAAGACACATACTCCTATACAATACAACAAAGCCACCAAACGAGTGACTCATCATGATTCACCCTGACAAACCTAGAGCTAAAAAATCTCCAAAGGTTAGACACCAACCTCTTGGAGCCCTCTTCCCGCGAAATTTGTATAATCAAACAAGCGCTTATACGGAGGCGCGCTGGTAAATTCCTCAAGCCGCACTTCTGACGTCAGCTGCCCCCCGGCTCGGGGGCGCTATAAGAAACGTGACGACACTGTTGTGAACGCCTCTTTAATCATGCCTTTAGAGGCCTATTGCCCGATGTTGGTTAACCTTTCTACACCTGGAAAGAGAGCCGAGTTCTGGAATTCTGCCAGATCTGTAACTATCTCCTCCAAGGCACGGGCCAAGTAACTTAATTCCAACCATGCGCATTGTAACTAAGAGGTACAATAGCGGGGGGGGGGAGGGCAATTACCGTCAACTTCCTACTCTCGGTGAGCAGTAATTACGATGCTATTCATAGCAACAAACTGTAGGGGAGAGAGGAGAGGGGGGGAATTGCCCGTACCTCCGCGGGTTTGCGGAGATTGCCCGCCAAGATTCGCGAGCTCTCACTCTCAATCCCGCTCATGTTGAGAGGAAAAGCCAACTGGGCCGGTATGACATGAAATCTTTCAATATTTGTGATGGACAGGTAGATCGCACCAATGTCGCTACTGTATCACTTTGGCTCTCATGTTGAGGGCTGGATCTCCCCCCCCACCATTACTGCCAACCACCAAGAAGCATGTGATTCCCCTCTTACCAAAAGGAACAATTCAACAGTTGAAACGTTCATCTGTCAGAAACAACGAAAACAACATTTCCAAAGATCTAGAACCTATATATAACCCCCCTTATAGATAAGAAAATAAAGAGAGAGAAAAAAAACCTGACTCGAACGTGTCCCCAAACACCACATCCCCTCCCCCTCGTTCGTCTCTCGAAACAAAAAACTCCAATCGCACTCATCGCATGAACAGGGCCCGCATCGAAAAGCGCATCCATCGCCGTCACATCCTACTTCTACCTCGGAAACTAATGCTGAGCCACCCGCCCGCTCGACATAAAAAAGAAAAGGAAAAGACGGGCTTCCAAAGTCCTAGCCGAAAAAACCGCGGTTAAAGGACAGGACAGGACAGGGAATGCTAAACTACCTGTAATAGGATGTGTTTACCGACGGGTTGAGTTATTGGCGATCGCACGTGTTGCACCGGCGCACGTTGGGGGGGAAAAAAAAGTGGAGTTGAGATCAACGATCACATGTGAGGGTGCGCAGCGCGTGGGGAGAAGAAGCGGGCACATGCAAAAAACACAACTGCTGGAACGCAGACGCAGAATATGACACTCACTGCTTGTGTTGGGAGAGGCAGTGAGAGGATATTCGCTGGAAAAGGGAAATGGAAAGGGAAAGGGAATAGGGAATGGGAGACACTCCCGCTGTATGTAGCTATTTACTCGTAGTGTTTGATGCGTTGGGTTGGTGGGGTAATCAGGGTGCTATATCTTTTCTTGTCCCTCGATCTGGCTCAATTCCCAAGGACGTGCATCTTGTCCGACCAAGTCCTCTGGTCCCTTGGAGTCAGTCCCCTGGAGTCTATGAGGTCCCCTGGAGTCTATGACATCCCCTGGAGTGCTCTGATGTCCCTGGAGCCCTACATGTGCTCTACTCTCTATAGAGTACCTCTTATCCCGGGAACCATCAGATACTCCTCCATCCACCCCCCATCCCCCATCCCCCATCATCCTCTCCTTTCCCTTTTGTTGCAAGGTGACGACGCTGCATCCATATTAGCAGTGTGATCTACCTGGAACAAGACATCATCTGCTTTGCCCGTCTTGGATATCTATCTATTGAGCCCTGCCAGCTCTTATTGAGCCCCTACCAGCTCCTCTCTCCCATACTCTCCCGATAGCATACGTGATTCTTTTCTAGAGGTATTCAAAAACTTCTCAGCAGCTTCCGTCATTGTCAAGAAGCCAACCACTCATTCCCATCTCCATTCCCATTCCCATCCTCATCAACGACCCTTCCCCCCTCCCCCTCCTCCCTCCGGCCTCCTCAATGGCCACTAGAACCCGCTACAAATCCCCCTCTCCAGTCCCCTCCCCATCCACCAAACAGCACCATGAACCCTCCGACGCGCTCTTCGCATCAAACTTTCACGCGCAGTACCCGCAATTCCACACGTCACGCCCTGACCCTCCACCTCCTATCACTGAAAAATACTACGACCCCCGCTTCTCATCTGGACGGTACCTGCCGAAAAAGCAGCCTGAACTACCAATACTAAGTTACCACAATGCTGTACCCGAAAGCTTCAGGTCCCCAGTTCCGGTTGGGGAGCCTGTACCGGTTGTCTTGCCGCCCGTGAATGCCCACGGAAACGGGCACCGGTACTCACCTTCGAGGCCGCAGGCGTATGGTGATGGCCTTGCCGCAGAGGTTCCGTTTGGTTATGCACCAAAACCCCAATATAACCCGCACGTGGAGGCTGAGAAGCCCCGGAGCCTATCTATCCAGAGCTTGATCTCATCTCCAGGGCTAGGGGAGCCCACGGTGTATTCAAGTGAGCAACATACCAGAAAGAGAAAAGGAAGCGACGCAGGGGACAGTGGGAGAGGAACTCGACATGGAAGTCTTGTGCCGACATCTGTAAGTATTGAGGATCCAGATGTAAGGGAAGTTGTGGAGGCTCTTGGAGGATTGAAAGGGGGTGAGTTGTTTCACTCTTATCTTTTTGGGATTTTAGGCCCGCTATCACGATGCGGTCTAGAATTATATCCTCATATGCGACCAACTCCGGCAGCTCTCTCTTTGGTACCCCAATACTAACCAACCACCCGCTTCAGACTTTACGCCCACCTCACCTCCACTACAACAATCAACTCAAGTTCAAACTCTTACTACTCCAACCCCCGAAAATGAACCCCTAATTGACCTAATAACTCACCGCGCCCATCCGCTCCTCTCCTCAGCGATCACAACCTCTATCTCCACATATGCCGCCTCCAAATCCTATTCTGCATCATTCCGTTATGCTGCCGAATCTGTTGAAAACCGTGTTGGTCTCCCAGTGTCAAACGTTGTTTCTGCAGTTGGCCGTCGCACCGGTCTCGAAGGTGTACTCCGCAGAGGACTTCAGAGAACTAACCCTAAGGCAACCACCAACGGGAGCCCGCAGCAACAACACGAATGCGAGCTCACCCAACGGACTGATAACAGCAAAAAACGCAAAACCCGAAGCGACGTCGAAAAGCGTCAGGAGGAAGAAGCTGCGCTTAAGGCCCTTGTACAACAGCAGCAAGGACTAGTCCCTGCAGGTAACACTCAGGAAGAACGCGAACGAGAACGCACAATGGCACTTGAGAACCAAACTTGGCAGAAACGGCTGATGCTCTCCACTTCCGGTCTTGGTGTTGCACTCAATGACGAGTCGCTCAAGAACCTCAAATACTGCCTCCAATGGCTGCGGTTTTTAAACGTTCATCTAAGCAAGCTCGTTACTGCGCTTCGAAGTGTTGTGGAGGAGCTTGATAATCACCAGCAGCAGAGTGCATCTAGTAGTGCTGTGGTGTCTGGGGAAGGGAGGGAGGGCGGGGGGTCGTTTGGGGGGGGGTTGCTTCCTTCAGGGTACGAGGGACAGAGAGCAGCCTTGGCGGCCAAGGTTGAAGGTCTGAAGGCAGAGGTTGTAGGGACTATGAAAAAGGTTGTAGAGGTAGTCAGCAACTACACCGGGAGTGCATTGCCAGATAATGCGAGAGATTTGATTAAACGTTTGTTCTCACCATCCTTCTCTATGATTTCCTTGAATGTCCAATTGACACCTCTTATTTTCTAGGTCACATCTTCTCCCTGCCCCAGCGGTTTGCAGCTGCCAATGCCTCTGCCCCGGCGTCCCCTACCGCCTCCAAGCAACTAGTCCCCAGTAACACTTCCTCCGACGAAGACCAAAACTCACCCCGCTCATCGGCTAATCGCGTTATGGTCCTTGCAAAGGAAGGTCTTGACATGATGCAACAAGTATCGGCTGTAGTAGAGGGTACCATAATTCGCGCCGAGGAATGGTGTGAAAGGTTGGGCAAGAAGAAACGTGATGAGGAGGGAGGGCAGGGTGTAGTAGAAACCGAAGAAGGTCCCGAGAAGAAGAAAGTTAGTTGGAAGGCTAAGTTTGAAGGCTTAGAGGAAAGACGAGCTGGTAGGGATGGAGATGGCGATGTGGTAATGGATGGGAATGGGAGGTTGAAGAATTAAGGAGTACCCGCGAAAAGAGGTCGACCGAACGAAAAGCGGGTATAGGTGGGATGGAGGTTGCTGGACGACCATGGAGGTTGTCGTGTTGTATCTCATACTTAGCGATAGTATGAGGTAGGTGAAATGTTAGGAAAAGAGTCGCAGGCCGGCGGGGCAAAGGCGTCAAATAAGTTTATCGTATCTATATATTAGCTTAGCTTGAATCGGGGGTCAACTGCTGAGTGGAGTTTTTAGTTGTCTATTTTTTTTTTTTTTGGTCTTTAGGAAAATTGGAACTGGGGTCAAGGGGGGAAATTTTGCTGCTTGTTTCGCTTGTTTGCTGGTAGTCAAGGGGTTTATTTGGCTAGGCATACCTTGAGTAGCCTGATTATTTTGTTTCTTGTTAGTATTTTTTATTTATTTCTTTTTATGGTGTATCTTGGTGAGAGGGGTATGTAGAGGTGGTAATCGGTAGGCGTTTCCCCCCTATCTTATTCTTACAGGTGGACCCGGAGATATGGTCCATATAGTTTATTCTGGAGCAGAGGCCGGAAGACTCCAAGAACTCAATCGATATTTTTTTTATTTATTTATTTCCTGAGCAGTCTTTTTTCTTTTGTATACATATCATATCAGTGATGATTGATATTACACCAACTTTGTTGGAGACCTATCCCTCGCGGGGAGTACCGAAGTTTCCCAGCAGAGACAAAATCCCTATATGACAAAATCCCTTTTATCTCGTTAACTATCGATCAGATATAAACTATAAAAGAAACCGCCTAGCAGGAATTAGTAGAGAAGAACCTACCAATCAGCAACTAGCTATATGGTACACATAGGCTAATCGTAATACTTCTAGCCATCATATGTATAATCGAGTACATACCTTTATTTAGACCATGATACTCTTTGTAAATCTGGTTATCACTCAATAATTCCACCTTGCATAGGCTAGTTGGCCGTATTCTTTTGAGACTAATAGGACTAGCTATGTAGATATCATATTAGACAGAGGATGAGTGGAATTTGAGATCCTTGGGGAGATTTGAAGAGCTCGCTCGGGGCGGGGGGGGGGGCAATTATGGGTCAGTAAATGTGGGCGATATAATAGTTAATTATGCAATGGAAGGTCAATATTGAAGAAATAGCCCAAGAGTCGTCATTCAAACTAGATTCTAGACGATCTTCATCAATCTAATTTCCCTATATAAGGGGGAGGAGGGTGTACAGCCAAATTCCCAGAGCCCTCAACGCGACGCTACTACTTCAAACTCGGCAAAGAACCATGAGGACAAGATAGAAAATGGATAGATGAATTTTAAAAGAATAGATAGACCAAGTAATACAATGTTTTGTTTTTTTGTTGGTTGGTTAGTTGTCCTTGAGGCTTGTTAAATACGGCTGTACTCCAACCTCTAGGAAAGCCAAGACCGAGTGATACTCTGTGTACGTTATCACGTACAGTACTTTTTAAAAAAAAGATTAGAGAACTTTAGTAATTCAATAATTTTATTCATCTTATCTTGGCTGAATTTATACCCCAAAGCTATTCAGTAACTATTATTTAGGCTCCCTTAAAACTTACGCAAAATAAAAATAAGAAAAACTAGCAACTTTTCTTCACACTATCCATCGATAGAACTCAGGCCACCCGAGGCTACCACATAAGGTGCACTGATCCTTTCCAAGAACACTGCTATAAATTCAACCAACAAGCACCCCTAGTTCGTAGCCTTGAAACCTCCTTTGTTGTGAGCTGGCCCATTCTCGTTGTGAACTAGATCTGAACCTCTATCTCGCCTCTACCGCATCCCATTCTTTTATCTAAAATTCCCTTTCCGAGCCTTTCTACTTTTCCCCTGAATTTGTTTGTACTTTAATATGCAGACGCGGTCACCTCCGCTCTACTCATCATTCCATTATTTGCTTGTTGATCCTTCCCCCTTGGCTGCTGAATAGCAAAGTTGTCACCGGCGCGACGGTTTCCAGAATTCTTCCAGTTTTTCTTCCTTCCTGAGCCATGGCCAAGAGGTTCATTATTGGGGAATGTAGGATAAAATCTCTGTGTATTCCCATTGCCCGAGTATGGCATACGAGGACCGGTTGGTGCATTGAATCCTTGGACAACTTGGAAATTTCCATTTAAATATCTAGGTACCGGTAGCCTAGACCTCTCTCCAGTGTTCCCTGTATTATTGCTCCGGTAAAACTGACGAGGCCCACCGCCCCCACCTCCATTTCCGTAGTTCTGACCCTGGTTTTGATACTGGCCCTGACCTGATCTTTCATGATCTACGGGGAAATTATTAGATGAATTAGTAAAAGACTGCTGCTGTAACTGACCGTTTTGTGTAGCCTGGTAATGACTACTGCTCTGTTCATTGCTCTCCATTGTGACCTCAGTTGTGACCTCTTTTGGAGATGGAATTGGTTCTTTTGGTGCTTCAGTAGTCATTTGCGGTTGGCTCACAACGACCTGAGCTATCTCAAGTGGATTTTCAACGCCCCTGACTCTGCCAGGAGGGCTCTGAACAATACACGGTGCAATATAAGTACTAGTAGAACGTGCAGGGCTGGTCTTCTGTACAATAATACAAGAATGGTCGTCTTCTTCAATAGCCTCGACAACTAGAGAACTAGGTGTTAGCATCTATACCTATTGGCAGTAGGGGGAGAGGGCTATAAGATATTTGACTTACTTCCAGTCAATTGTGTTCCACGCCACCTTGTCGTGACAGTAATCTCCTGTTCTGCAACGATAGGAATATCGTTGCTCGGAATTTTCCCATTATGCTTCTCAAAGGTTTTAGGGACTTCCGTATTTATAAGCGGTTCCTCTAGTGAAAGTTCAGGAACACTTCTAGGAAGTTGAGTATGGTCTACAGACTTAGAAATCATCTCATCACCCTCAGCAGGCTTATTGGCATGATTAATCGCCAAACCTGTACCCTCGAGGATGACTTTTTCAGACTTGTCGACAACCTTCTTCTTTTCTTTTTTGGCCTCTCCTTTTCCACTAAAGAGGCCTTTTAGCCTCTGCGTCCGATCTTCTTTCCTCTCAGCATAGCTAACGAAGACTCTCTTCTTTCCGACAATACTACCATTCAACTTAGCCTTAGCTCGGTTCGCATCCTCCTGTTTGACAAACGCCACAAACCCATAGCCACGAGAGATCCCTGAGCCAGGATAAGTTGCGAGAAAAGAAGACGATACAGGTCCATAAGGCTCAAAAAGTAACTTCAGATCCTCGGCATCAGAGATAACAGCATCATCCAAGTTTTTAATGAAAAGATTGGCTGGGTCAGCCGGCTCTGTTGTCTCTGGAATAACTGAAGTAGAAAGAGCTACAAATGTTGTAGGGCGAGATGAAGACCTGGTGGGTGTTTCAGGTGTCAACTGGGGGTCTGGAAGAGAGCGGATCACGACGGGAGATGGGGTAGAGTTTTTATCTGATCCTGAGGTATCTCCATCGAATCCGTTAGGTGAAGGCGTCTCACAAGAACTTGGATATGATCCATTGACAACAACAGGGCTACTATATGGCGTACTGGTGATTGCTGGACTACTGGCAGTATCAGGCCCGTCGAATCTGGCTTGTTCATACCCATTAGATACAAGAGTAGTTGAAGATGAATCTGAAGTAGGGTTAATAAGTTCGCCACCAGTGAAGTTGGTAGAAGGCTTGTTATTTAGGAAGTTGCGATGGCTCTTTCCATTATTATAGCGGCGGTTGGCATAAGAACGTCCACCAGGGTAGGTTCTAGTAGGAGTTGGCCCTTGCCAGCCAGTGATATGATCTTGGAAGTTCTGAAATGGGGGTGAATTTGGTAACGAAGTATTATTGACCTGTTGGAATTCAAATCCTTGTGGAGACATTGAGTTCACAGTATTATAAGCTGCGTATGGGACTATGTTTGGGAATTGGGGAAACTGATGAGCGAAAGGGATCATGCCAGCAGGGGTGACGAGACCAGGAGCGGCTGATCCATAAGTCTGAGGAAGCCATGTCATCTGCTGGGTCTGTTGTCCAAAGCCCGGATGGTAAATAGGAGCAGCAAAATTAATTGGTTGCTGAAACTGCGGCTGAAAATGTTGAGAATAACTTTGCTGGATTTGTGGCTGGTAAGAGGGATTGAAAGGCACTACAGGGGAGTTTGTAGGATCGCCATCCGGCCCAGGATGGGTCTTGTAGCTCACATCAAGGGTGCAGCCACGAATGGTAGTACCATCAAATTCCTCACAAGCCTATGTGTAATTAGCAATCATGAAACCTCTCTGGAGTGAAAGACTACTTACCTTTTGCGCACAGTAAAAAGATGACATAACAATATGCCCAAACCTGCGATTCCCTGCATCAGCGTAAGGGAAGATATAACAACCTTCAGCAAGTCCAACCCCTGAAAAAAGTGTAAAAAGCTCCTTTGGAGACATATCAATCGGTAAATTTGCAACGTAGAGAGCTTTACTCATGAGCACTGGTGTCTGCCCAGAGCTACTATTATTAGTATTGGTCTTAAGACCAGGAGGACCACCAGCACTCCCACCATAATACATGTCGGAACTCATACTATCAGTCTGAGCTTGAGTAAGTACATGCTGCCCGTGTATGTGATGCTGAGCCTTCTGTTCCTGCTGCTGCTGTTGCTGGGGCTCATACGCAACCTTGACTTGCTGCCCAGTGCGGGAATTTTTATTGAGCAATTGGAGAATTTGCTCCCTGCCCTCATCCCCACGTTTATCCTTATATACTTTGTACGCCTGAGGATTGTGATAGCTATGGGAGATATGCTTATGGTAGCTCATCCCAGGTTTATCACGAGATTTAATTGTTCTATGGCAAAAGTCAGCCTCAAATACTATGAGAATAGCAGTAACTGGTGGAGAAGAGAACTCCACATACAATTTGCGATCACCTAAAGTAATTTCACCCTTCCGGATGGCATCTTGGGCATCTTGTGAATTACTGAACGCAATAAATGCATATTGTGACATGGCACTATTCGGCCTAACGTCGTAATTGACTGGACGCCTAACAAGGCTGACAATAGATCCTAAAAAGAGTTAACTAAGAATAAAGATAATTAAGAAAGCGTATTTATAGAAACTTACCAAATTGACGGAAGGTATCATACAAGATACGGTCATCAGTCATATTTGTAAGACCATTGACATAAACGACGCAGGAATTATCAATCTCCTTAAATCGCACCATCAGTAAATTCTGAGACAGCCTTTTAAACTGAATAGGAAAAGAGATTCATACCTCAACAGCAGGGTTCTGGCTCCTGCCACCAGTTTCTGCGTAAGTAACGTAGGGAGCAGCGGGATAGCGGGCCTGGTCACCACGGTAAGGATTGGTGATCATGGAAGTTCCAGAAATACGGCGAGCTTTAGGGGTAACAGGTCCACCATCGGCTGCATGTGCTTGATCCATCATTTAAGTGAATATAGAGATGTGGAATTATTCAAAAAGAATTGAGAAAGGGTGAAATGATTTACGACGCGAAAATCTAAGTGAGATGACGCCTGCAAAAATAAGAAGGGTATAGAGAGATTGAGGAAGTGAGAAAATTGAAGCGAGATCTAAGATTGACAAGAAGATTTACACCGTAGAGGATAAAGATGAATACCCTTCTTGATGAGAGAGAGAAGTCCGCAGAAAGTTCTTGACACGAATAAGAATAAATCTTGTATGTGCAAGCCCAATAGAATGACTGGTAGATGAAAAATGAATTAGGGGAGGATGAAGGAGAGAATACTAGCGAAACAGGGGGTGTTGGAGAGTAAAGATCAACTGTGTTTTCATTGCGGAGGGAGGGAGAGGAGGTCGTGAGGTGAGTGCTCTGCAGCCGGTGAATTTTTGGTCAGCGTAGTCTCCAGCGACAGGGAATTGAGACAGTCTGAGCTTTCAGTAAGTGACGTCTAGCAGTGGGTTTTCCAGAACGCTCTCCAAAACACAAGCGAGTGATAGACTATGGTTGTGGCGAAAGCAGTGGCTGATAAAGTTACCAGCCATAGCGGCTAAGCCAGGATATGGAAGCGACAAAGCCGTTGTCGCTTGTTTAGACGTGACATCACTCCGCATCTACCGTTTTGACCCCCACTATCTCCTTTCTGTGCTCTTTCAAGCCAGGTTTAGAGAATAAGAAGTTTCACCCAATCGTAGATTGTCACCACACAGCTACACGAGACTTCCCCACATTTTTGCTTTTCAAACAGGTCGAATTTCATTTTACAGCGATGGGCCCACCCGAGGAGAGAACCCGAGTTGTGATGGCCGAGTGACTCCCGAAGGGCTGTGCCGGCTTGCGATATCCAGTGACATCTTACCCCTCTCGATATACCTCAGACCTCTTTTTTCCCACGTGGGCATCGGGATCCTTTGTATCGTTTCCTCACTAGCATAGGTATCGTCACTCTTGACTCTCGTCTCGTATGCAGGTTTGTAACAGTGAGTAGTAATAACAATAATACTTTTCTGACTATAGTACCCGAAAAAACCCGGCAAGTCTCTCAAGTCTCTCCCTTATGTATATACTCACTCTGGATACCCCACTCTGCAACTCTACTATATCGTACATGCGGTATCTCGGACAGATTATCATACCCAGGTGGTGTTTATCACTCTTGTACGCTTACAAAGATGTCCCCCCACTCACTCTTTCATAAGGTTTCGAATATGGTAACACCGCTACTACCGGGAGACTGATACCAACAATAACATTTCGGGTACACGTGCAAGCCCAATCGATATGTAAGCTAGACCCCTCTCTTTTAAGGGCCTTTTTAAAAACGCTCGATCCTTGGGACGGTTCTGTCTCGCGCCGGTGGGAAGTAAAAAAAATACTCTGCAGGCGTGCGTATGTATATGTATGAACGAGTGTCTTCGCTAGAGGTCCGAGAAATGTTTACGGCAGATGGCTTTCAAATCAGGCGTTCAATCGTCGCCATTGCATGGTCTATTCTCCCGCTCCTCCTTTTACCTCTATCTCTCTCGCCGCTCCCCAATACACTAGCACCAGCTGTTCATAAGCTGAGAATGAAGAAGAGCGGGGGGGGGACATCGAGGGGGAAAAAAAAATTAAAATTAAAGCATCGCGTCAGAAATCCTGGTCATTCTGCACTTTAAGACGACCCGCGGCCGTTCGCATCGAGAATCACGAGTTCTAGGGTCCACGGAGTAATGTCTGTCTTGCAAGTACAAGCGTATATAAAGCGCGAGTCTGAATAGTGTAAGGCGCAGGAGGGGTCCTTCTACCAGCCCTGCAAATCAACCCTCAGGCATCTATGAGTAGGCCGGTCAGTTTATTGCCCATGAGGACGTGGGGGACCAGATTGGATTGCTGCACCAACGCCCGATTTTTTTTCTCGCTTCGTTGACCGTACTACCTAAGTTACCCGTTAAGCAGCTAGTACCAGGGGTTGGTGGGTGGTACCTCGAGCCTCTGCGATAAGTACATACATGTGTGTGCATGTACAATCAGTGGAGCCGCGATAATTATATCTTTTTCTGCGAGACTAAGAGCTATGATGTCGAGGTTTGATGATGCTGTCCTGGTGCTTCTGTCCTGATGCCCTGGACAAAAATATTACATTTCTTTTTTTTTTTCCTTTTTTTCCTTTATGTGCAGGAGCATCAGCGGCACGACATCGTGAAGTTCGAGACAACAGGAAAAGAAAGTCTTGTTCACTGAGTGGCGTCCCCCCTTTGGAACCGGTAGCAAGCGGTACATCGAATCGCCCATGATAGGCGGGCAATGCATTTTGGGGGAATGAGAACGGCCTGTCCGGGTATATCCCACGCAGTTTGGAAGTTGCAACCACGCTGCTCTCGCCTGAAGTAGAAATCCCCGCTGCCGTTACAAAACTGACAGACCTACAGGCTCGTCGCAGTAAAAGCAGGAGTCGACAATAGACTGAGATCTGCCCAGAGCCCAGAGATCACAGCGCTCGTCTATCCTGCAGTGGTCATCCCCACCGCCCGGCGGGACCGCCCACCTTCCCCCCCAAATGGTCATCCTAGCTAGCCAGTAGCAGTAATCGCTGGCAGGCAGTACATGTAGTTACCCCTCCACCACTTCAGCGACCGCTTTCAACATCCACCACCTCCAACTTGCTTTTCACCCCAACCCACCACTCTTCTGCGATCCCAAAGTGTCGGCTCTTCTCGTGCAACCCTGGACAACCAGCAGCTGGGTTTGAAAGGCGAACTGTACCCGCCCTCGCTCTTTCGGAAGTGTATACCATAGAGAACGGTACCTACAATAGGATTAGCTACCTTCTACTAGCATACATACATAAGAACACCCTCCTCCCCTTCATAAGTAGTTGATCTTAAAAATATAATTTTGTTGGTTAGTCTCCTTTAAGATCATTGTTTCTACCCTTTCTATCCTCCATTCAATAGTTGTTTTGCGTTTTGGAAATCTTGTTTTTTTCTTTCATTACTACGAACCCTAAGCTAAACATTTTCTGTTTTCCTGTTATTTCTTTTAGCCCAAAGGTCAAATCAATATCCCCAGAAGAAACCCCTTGAGGAAGAAAAAGCAATCATAGCAAGAAAATAAGAAAAAAAAGAAGATACAGGAAAGGTGGCGGATACAGCTTCATGACATACATGAGTGCTCAAATCCAATTTCTTGTTAGTGACCCACATTCTATTCCCACTCCTAAATCTCCTGTATTTTCTTCTACATCCTCCACTACCTCTTCATTCTCCTCTTCTTTTTCTTCTACCACCTCAATATCTTCGGCAACTTCAACCATCGGCGGTGTCTCAATGGCAGGGTCATCCCGGTCATACGCGTCGAGTTCGGCCTCTGACGGCACAGCATCACCTTCAGGCTCTACAAGGTCTCGAAGCACCTCCTCTATCTCAGCATACTCCTCTGCAGAATCCCTCGATATCCCAACAGGCGCCTATATTCGTGATGGAAAATTTAATAGTGACACACATGGTGGTGGTGTATACACAAGCTTACACACAACTGTGAAAATACTACAGGAGTGTCGGCTATGCCTAGTTCACATCCCACTTCACCTCTACCCTCATTTCGTCCAAGCGATCCTGTCGCTGATCCTGCCACTCTCGCCATTATCACCGGAAGAAGATGGTAGTCGAGACAATGACTCAGACGCTGAAGATGACGACGACGAAAGCGTAGTTCCGGACTACCCATCACCCAATCGCCCCTCTTCGTCAATAAAAGATTTTGTCAACATTTCCGTCACACCCGTTGAGTGCTCCGTTGTATGTTCTCGGGAAAGCGTCGAAAAATGGTTCGCGCCGATTATCAAGACACTTGAGGGCCATCGAGGTGATGTCATGATTGCATCAGAGGAATTCATGGCAATCCAAGTCGATGGAGAAGGACTAGATGCAGGACAGCGGGTACTCGATCTCACGAGCCCACTTGCGTTAGCTGGAGTGTAAGTTGTCTTAAACAGTGCACGGGGACGCAATGGATCATATATCGGATGAACCTATTCTAATATCGCTCTCAACTACAGTTCAATATTCTTCATAACAACCTACTTTAGTGACTACATCTTGGTCCCCTCTACCGCCCGTACACACGTTACAAAAGCGCTTCAGCGCCGCGGTTTCGTCTTTGAAAAACATACTGAAGCTTTCATCACCCCGCACCATCGCAGCACCTCCAATTCCTCCAACTTCACTATTCAACCTCCCTCCCCACCTCCCACAACCACCCTATCAGACCTTCAGACCCGTACTTTTGAGACTCTCCGAAAGCAGAATGTCGTTCCAGTAGTCAACAAGAACACAAAACTCATTCTCTGCGCAGCACGCCGCTCATTCAGCAAGGGACGTGGAGGGGACGACAGGGGGCTGTATTTGGGACTTGTCAAGTGTCTTATCAGCCGACCTCAGTTCCTGTCAGTCACCCTGACAGATGCGGAGCCAGCATCATTGCTACTACAGAAGGAGATGTTGAGTATGTTTGGCAATGACGATGTTCTACTTGGATCAAAAGAGGATGTGTTGATCCCAATTGTACTTGACCTGAGGGGTCTACCAGTGGATTCGACCGGCATCGTGTGTGGCGTGGCCGGGAAGCTAGTGGGTGGGACATCAGGGACATATTTCGACAAGAGTGAGGTGGTCGAGATGAGTTATTTGAGCACAGCACGAGCAGGAACCGTTATCGTTGCAGAGGAGGATCTTTCCAGGGCTGTTGCAGCGCTAGGAATGTAGTGCATACTTTACTCTCTTTTATGGCAGCATTGGGCAATAGGGAAAAAAGAAAGGGCTTCATTCTTTTTTTTTTTTTGGTTTTTATCTCAAAAAAAAGAGATGGGGATGCATTTTTGGGCGGCGGAGTCGTTTTTTGTTTTTTTGACTTTTTTGATTTTTTTGTTGATGGGATGGCGAATCTAGAAAAACTGGGTGGGCGGCTAGCTTTGTTTTTTGTTTCATTTATTTGCAGGTGTCTTTTTGCGGAAAAAGTGTTGTATTCTCTACTCTCTACATCTAACTCTACATTGGGGGGAGCTACGGGTGGGCAGGTGGGCTGACAAAACTGCTGTTTGGTTTTGGCCATTACTTTCTTTCATTGCTACTTCTCACGATCGAGATGTTTCCTTTGTTGACGGACTCTTTGGAGCACATGACGCGGTGTTTTTGGTTACATTTTTATTTTTCTTTTTATTTGTTGTGGTTTCATAGTAGCTAGGATAATGTTGCTTTCATATTTCCTTGTTTGAACATTCCCCCCTTTGATGTGGAGAAAGGGGGGGGGGGGGAACGGATAGTGTGGTGCTGGCTATCTGGAGACACGAAGAAGGGGGGGTATTCGAATTACGGAGATAATGCAATCGTTTTAGCAATTACCTTCGAGATCATTTTAGCACATTCGTCAAAAAAAAAACCCACGAGAGAGAAATGGCGGAACGACGGGGCGGAAATGACGAGGCCGTTTGAGTTTCTGCTGCCCTGCTTTCGCTAGCTACCTACAGCTGGCCTGAGCACCCTTAAAAATTTCTGCCTGCCTCCCTTTCACGATCACGAGCATGGCATGAGGCATGAAAAAAAAACACGAGCAGAGACTCTAGAGGGGCCACATATAGGCACATGATTTTCTGCCCGGCACTCCTTTAGTCCTCTCTTCACACGACAAAGCTAGCTAGGTACATGAAGCTATGTAGTCTAGTTCCCGTACACCTGCTATCTACTGTAGGTACATTCATTCTATTCTGCTCTGCTATAGCTCCAAGTAATGTGTTGTTACTTTTTCAGTGCTAGCTCAGAGGGGGGGGGTGTGGGAAGGAATGAGGTGGAAGAGCAGAGGAAGGGAGAGAGAGGTAGTTTTGCACTTTGCATGGGCCAGGTCAGGACTGTCTCGATGGAAGATTAAATGCACAGGATCGGAGCGTTGAATCGGTTATTGGGATCTCTCGCTGTCGGCGGAGACGAAGACAGCAGCCGTATGCGTGGATTGTTGTAGCTACACTCTGGTTATAACGGATGGAAGCCTATTCGGCAATTCGTGGGGATGCAGCAGAGGTAAGAAAAAACAAAAACGAAGTTAGTCGGGGGGCGGGAGGGAAGCAAAGGGAAGGGAAAGGTTCTAGTTGGTGGGCGGTTCAGGGTCAGGGTGGCCAGAGTCCCCGGTGTGAGGAGCGGAAACAACCGCAGGGAAATGTCACTAAAGGCTTGGCGTTCTGGGCAATCGCCAAATCTTCAAGTGGGCTTCATCTGAGGAATTACAGACGTCAAGCAGCCTTACGGGAGTCGTTGGCCAGATCATACTGGTATCATAGCGTTGAGAGGCCCACCGCCATTCCCAGGACACCACCGGCAACTCCCACCAGCAGTAATCTCCCTCACGTCACGTCACGTCACGTCACCTCATCACCAACCACAAACCACCAACCACCAACCACCCTCTCTCCACCTCCACCTCCACCCCACATCAACCTCTACATCGACATCGACATCAACTACATCTGTCACAACCCCTCTCCATCCATCACTCATCACTCATCACTCACCTTGAGACCCCTAACCCAGCTACCCCCGCATCCCCCCCACCATGGCTGCTGCTGTTGCTGTCTCAATCGCCCGTGCTTCCCTCCGCGGTGGCCTTCTACGCCCGGACCCAACGCCCGTACCATTAGACCAGATCACCTTCTTTCACACCCTGCTAAACAAGGCTCTTACAATCTGCTCCCCATCAAACATCCAGGTTGATACAAACACCTAATATCCTAAACCCCCTCTCTTCGCTTCGGGTGGTTGTTTTTCTGTCATATCAAGACTAACCGGGTCATCACTCTTCCTCAAGAACTGTAAACGATGGATTCTACGCTACGTGACATCTCGGGCTAGGGTCATCCTGCTCGGAAAGTACTTGGTCGCCCTGTCACCATCACTCACCAAACCCCCTTCTGGACCGAATCCGAGCCCAAGGAGGCAGAGGTTGCATGTACTATACCTTGTCAACGATATATTGCATCATACGAGTTGCAATGAGCCGTCCCCAACATTCCCAGAGGAGTTTAAACCGTTTCTCAAAGATCTCTTCACCGCAGCCGTAACTCCCGGCGCTATCAAACAACTTGCCAAGATAGAGCGGCTTCTCGACCTATGGTCAACCCGGTCATACTACCCCAGCGCCTTCATCACCGAACTCCTCGCCTCCGTTCGGGATGCAGCAGCGGGAACCAAGCCCTCATCTTCTCCCCGTGAGAAACCAGCGGCAGGGCGCCCACTTCTTCTGCCGCCTTTCCATGGAGATCCATCGCTCCCGTTTTACGATTTGCCTGCAGCAAATATCCTCCCGCATCTTATGCCCAACTCTCCAACTCCAATCAACCCTCGTCTAGTCAAGCCTATTCAATTCTCCACCCTCACCCCTAACGAGCCCCTTGCAGTAGCAGTAAAGGACTTTCTCGCATCTGTGGAGGGGATGTTTACCGGCGCAGACATTGGCGCTGGGGACCCAGATGCAGTCGGTGGCCTATTGGGTGGTGCCGGCGATGGCGAAGGCTACTACGGATGGAGTCGCAGCTTTTGCGAAAAAATGAAGATGAAGAAGCGCGCGGCAATGGAGGGAAAAAGTAATCGATCAGAGGGCAGGGATAGGGATAGAGGGCGCAGAAGAGGTAGTTACTCTGATAGTGAAAGGAGCGGCTCTTACTCGCGATCCCGTTCCCGATCTCGATCTCGATCCGGTGGCCAAAGGCGGTATCGCGAGTCGAGGAGTAGATCTCCCTCATCGCGTTCCCGCAGTCGGTCCCCTGCTCGTCCCTCATTCGGGCAGTCGCAACCGCTGCAGGGCATCCCCCCTCCGCCTCCCCCCCAGCAACAGCAACAGCACCTTAATTACCCACCCGAACTTCCCCAGCAGCAGCAACAGCAGCAGCACTATCCCCCTCAGGGGTTTCCTCCCCCACCACCAATGCCGCCGTATGGATACCCTCAGCAGCAGTATCCTTGGCCGCCTCCACCACCTCCCCCAGGGTTTCATCAGATGATGCAACAACAGCAGTTCCAGGGGTATGGGTATGCGGGAGTAGGGGGATATCAATGGCCTCAGCAACAACAGGGGTTTCCCCCAATGCCACAGCCGGTGCAGCAGCAGCAGCAGGCTGATGGAGAACAGGGGGTAGGTGGGCAGGGGGGGTATGAGGATTATAGGAGTGCTAAGGGAAGGGAGATTGGGGCAAGGAGGGGGTGGAAAACGTGATTTGCTCATGTGAGAGGATTAGATGTTGATACAGAAAGGCGGAATATGTATTAGCTGATTACGGGAGGAGGGGTTATGAATTGGCGACGGCGAATCAATTGTATCGTTAACCTGCATCACCGAAACGCATGGGGAACGGGAACGGACATTGATATTGGGCATTAGCATTGAAAATGGTTGGTGAAAGTCTATGTACGGTTGATGTTGATATTGTATGCATGGACTTTTCATATGTACTGCAGGTCATTATCGGGTTATTATTGTTACAGGGGTTGTTAGGCTTTTTTGATCTCGCGTGCTTGCTTGCTTACTTACTTGCTCGCTTGCGGTCGTGTTATTTACTTTTTTTCTTAAGTTACTTTTGTTTTGAGATAAGATATCGTACAGGGGACGGGTAGACTGGCGGGCGGGGTAATCAATTGGGATGGGACGATGAAAGTTCACGAGAATGCGAAGAACGCGTGCCGGAGGGGACAAAACGATATTCGGTACTTGAAACTGGGGTACGTTAGCCATGATATCATACTGCCTGATACACGATATTCCAGTTTGTTGTTTATACCTGCCCTAAAAGGGAGCCGGTGATTGAACGGCATGTGGAGTGGCGAATTTCAACGGTTCTTTTACCGTGTTGCGGGGGGAGGGGGGGGGAGAATAAACGGACGATACTTGAGGCTCATCGGCTTGCATGATATCATAGCACATCAGTACCGGGTGTATCACATCCATCTCTCATTCCCTAAGTATCTAGCGAGGGGTGAAAGGAGAAAAAATTTCGTGCGCAGTGCTAGTACGAGGGGGGTGGAGGGTAAATAAACCGCGGGACCACAAAGAGATCCACTGTAATACGACGAATAAAAAAAGGGGGTGGGAAAAAAAAACTGAAAGCGGTAAATGCGAAATGCGGAGTACTGTTAATGATATCATAGAACCTCCTTAAAGTACTACCGGATATATTAGATTATGAGTACGGGGTCGTGGTTGTCCGGGAATAACGGTAGAGTTGTTATGTACAGAGCAACCGTACGTACGGTACTTTGTTTATCGTGTTTACTTATCAGTACTACCGAATTAATGTGATATCGAGTTTTTGGTTCTTTTCATTCCCGACAACGACAACGGTAAACGACGACGATGATGATGACCACGGAGACGACTCTTGCGAACGGGCTTTGAAATGATGTTTGAGGTTTGGTGACGTCTACATATTGTTTCCCTAATGTGATATTTAACTATTTGGGGGCGGTGATCCCCGTCTAATGGCATAGTAATGTAACTGAGCCGCGGATAACGTACAAGGCTAACTTTTTTTCTTCTTTTCTTCTTTTCTTCTTTCCTTTTCCTTTTTTTTTCTCCAGTAAACAACACATTACTCCCCACGTGTGCCTTTAAAGAGGAGTCACCATAGGGATGGATGGATGGATGGATGGATGGTGGGTGTGATTGTATTACTTCTTGTCCTGCCCTACCAGATGTGATATATGTTCTCATCCGAACAGCGAGCGCCGAGAGATGAGCGTAGTTTGTTTTCGTGGGGGAGGGGAGGGTTAGTCGTCTCCCGAAACGAGATGCGAATCTACCAGGTGCTGTACAACCCCGGTGTTGTGGAGGGGGGGAGGGGGATTAGTGGGGTAGGGAAAGATTTAAGCTTTTCAACCTCAGCCCCACTTTGTTGCACGACAGAGAGTGTGTGTGATTGTGTGTGAGAGGGGTTGTTTTGGGCCTTTTTTTAGAGCAAGATCCGATTCGCAGCACACATGGTACGTGTGTTCTATGCAACAGCTAGTTGTTCTTTCCACTTTACTCTTCACCCCTCCTTCTAAGATACAGACTGATAAGGTTTTGTTTTTTGTTTTTTTTGTTTTTTTCTGTTTCTTCTTTTTCTTAGAAGAAGCGTTGAGACAAGCATCTCGCTAAGTGTTTGTGCAAGGGGAGGAAGTGGTGGTTGGTGGTGGCTTGCAGAAGAACATGCCTCAGTTTCTTATTTTTTTTTTTTTTACTGCATAACCGGAGTAAGAAAAGTAAAATATAAAAAACATAAAAACGAAAAAAAAAAACATCGAGATTCATTTTTTTTTAATAGATCGAAGTGTAGATTTAAAGAGGAGAAAAGAAAGAAAAAGGAGGGGCCGCTTCCCCATGCGTTGGTCTTTTTTTTTTTGTCTGGGGGAGGAGGGGGAGGGAGGGGAGAGAACTAGGTGCTAGCTACATAGCTAAGATCGCGGGTGATGAGGTTGAACGTTGGGCGATTTTGTGCTACGTGCTGATTTGGCTCTCCCCGCTGCAGGGAGGGTGCGGGGAGGAGAGAGAAGCTGTTTGTTTCATTAGAAGGATCGATGATGTACTCTAAGATGGTAAGGGTTGGATACGGATAATCGATAATCATGGCATATCACTCGTTGCAATCGTGGCGTAAGTAAGGGGGGTAAAGGCGTAATCACATGAAGGAGTGTGTGTGGGGGGGGGGGGGGTGGCACGATCGGGTTGGTTGGAAATGATTATAGATCCGATCTGTTGAATCTATTGGAGTAATCAAGAGGGAAATAACTGAGGGTATATTAAAGCCCTATGTTCGATGCTGTACGTAACTAAAACTACATGTAGGGAGTTTTAAAAAAAAAGATTAATCAGTAGTACATCGTGCGTTGGCACAAAAACACCATAAATTTTTTTTTTGAGAAACAAAAAAAGACCTTTAATTACAGACGAGTGAAAAAAAAACCTCAAAAATAGTAAACACTAAGCTCCACGACAACAGCCGGCTAAAATAAACTACCTTTTACTCTCCATCAGCTCATTCAGCTCCTAAATCTATAACCAACTCATCGAATTCCATCTTATCCCAAGGGAGTTCACCCTCTGGCTCTTGAATCGGCTTATCCCCCAAAAATGATAACTCCCCGATCATCCTCTTCCCCTCAAAGTACCCACTAAGAGACACCTCGTCGTCCTCCCCGGGTATACAACAACGTACGATCTGGATCGACGAGGGATGGGGGGCTGAGATTCAACGCCATCGATACGATTGAAAAAAAGGCCTTTCGCTTTTCCAAAATCGGCTAGTATCGCCGTATGAATCTCGTAAACGAAGTCCCTCTCCTGAACGGTACCTCCGGGAGATCACCGATGCAAAGGGGTTGTATTTAGAATATGAGGGGGGAGGTGTTTTTTTTGTGGGGTTTGGTGTGGTTGTGGTTTGTCTTATTTCTTTTGGGATCCTGGTTTTTGGGGTGGCGTTGTCGATGTATCTATTGATGGGGTTTCTGAGTGTTGAAGAGTGGCGGGGTCAATGATTGGTGGAGTAGGGTAGGCTTTATGGGAGCACAAGGGTACATTTCGCTAGGGGTATTTGTTAGAAGTTTTTTTTAAGCTCGAATGAGAGGGGAGGTATATCGTGGGAAATAGTTGTAGATGCGGATGTGTGGTTCTAATTAAATGTGGAAATAAGATTTTATATTCTAGAAAATATGGTATGGGTATTTTTGTAGAATTTCATGGGATGAATACGACCTATAATCCACAGTCGAGTAGAATATTATTGAGTGAAATTAACCTAGGCTATGCAGCAAACAAAGAGGTAATGAGATTGTGGAAATATGACATAACCAATAGATTACTAAGGGCACCAACAGAACTACTAATTACACGCACAGTAGATTTTATTGTTTAAAAATTCCTAGTGAAGTTCGTGGCAGCCCTCAATATCCGTGAGATTCGACAAATGGCATTTTAAAATCTCTGTAAAACTAATCAAGGACCAAGTGTGTATAGATTTTTCAAGTTCATTCTATATTTTAGAACCATAGAATGCAACAGCCTAAGGATAAGACACAAGGTATGGACAATACTTTTACGATTTCTCTCTGCTTGAAAAGTACGTAAAAGCATGCCGCACCATAAGTAAGATACCGTATATAGAGAAAGTATGGTTTAGCTTTATCTTAGGCCTGTTTCAATTTCTAGGAAGGTTTATGAATTACAAATAGATGCTCTAAAATCCTTTATAATTTCATACAAGCTCGTTCAAACTTGTAACTCAACCTTAACCTCGTAACGTAAGGTTGAGTTATGGACTGTAGACTTATAATTTCCCCTTCGAGTATTGATATGAGTAAGTCATGAAATATGACTCGCAAGCATTTACCTATATATTTGGATTTCTTATATGGTTTCGATATTTAACGAAGATTTCACCCTTGCGTACGTTGATTGTTTCTTTCTTTTCTCTCCAAGTATGTTTCAGTAGGTATCTACTTAGAAATATACACACTTTTCTCCCTTTTGTCTTGTGTCTTTCTGCCTGGGATTGCGCTAAGAGCCTTGGAGCACTAAGCAGCTACATGTAGTTCTTCCGACTAAATACTTGTAGATGCAAGCCAGGTTTTTATATTAGAGCGTGAGATTATCTTGCATGGTTGGATATAGCATATTGTAAAGAGCTTTTTGTGAATGGAAATTACTATTCTAGTGCATATTAGGAGACAGATAGGTCATATTCTGCCTGTTAGATCATGAGTTTCTATCTACGTAAGATTCCGGGATCAGATCATGTATCTGAGCGGCAGCCTACAGGTCTAATTGTGATTTCCAGTGCAGAGCGAGACGGTAAGTAGGAGTGGCAAATGACGTACCAGGGCCACACCTGCTCAAGGACAAACAAAGAAAATTCGTGACATTTCTTCACGTCATCTACACCATCAGCTCACAAACCCCAACTGAGTAGAAGCAATCACTCTCATTTAGTATATTCAACCCCACTACGAAAACGAAAGTACATATCCAACTTCACTATCATGTCGTATATATCGGCCCGGGTATTTTTTAAGCAGCTATCGAGCCCGCTGGAGAGCACATTCGATGACATCAATGAGCGTTTCAATGCGTATGTGACGAAGATTGAGAAGACGGCGAATATAGGGCTCTATTTCCCTTTATATATACAATACATCTAGGCTTAAGGTGTTGTAAGTGTGCCTAGACCTGAAGCTATCCTCTTATATGTCTAATGATGCATATATTTCGTTTACCATAGAGTTTAAAAGAGAAGAGGTATTAGAAATAAGTTTATGCTAATAGACGTTATCATTGGGGTATAGGTCATTCATATTCTGTGCCCCCTTGCATCTCCTGTCAAGTATTCCGTGCTCTCCCATAACATAAAGTTCTTTCACAGCATATCACCGTATAAGTGTACGATTTTTACTCGTCGACATATTCCTATAGGGAATACTCTTATCAAGGGTGCTAAGAATATACCAATCTGTTGCGGCTTAGAACGAGCATTTCATGCCTCTTTTTACTTCAGCCCTGAAATATCTCCCATCACCAAACAACTATTGTTTTCTATAAGAGGGTTCTTATATAGCTATATCCTCTCATTCCCTTGATTATAGGGCGATTATGCTGTACCATCTCATTAGGCCACCCCTATTCTCGCTCTAGGAAAACTCATTCAGAGACCATTTCTCATCTCTAAACAGAGTTAATTTCCTTTACTTTGAGAAGGACCCACTAAAGCAGAGAATACTCCACGATGTCAAAGCAAGGTAGCCCATACAGGGGCCGTGAAACATTAGAACAGGTGGCGGTTTACACATGCTATAGGATGAAAGTACGTGAGCTATCAATCAATTATCTTTTTTTGAGATTGGGATTCTCGCTGACGCTCATCTTGGGTTAGAGACGATTTTCAGGTATCCGCACACTTCTGGCAATAAGAGGTGGAGCGAGGATCACGTTCATTAAACAACAGGACAGAATAGACATGCATTGTGTATTTGCGATGTCAGCAAAAGAAATAAGGATTATATATATATCTTTATTAAGAATTTTCCGGGTAGCTTATTGAAGCCTAAAGAACCATGTGAATACGACTCAACAATGGAGGTCACGCGTATCATGCAGATACATTCGAAGGTTTCTATGGGAACACTCTCTATAACTACATAAGGCTAATTAACCTATAGGAGGACACATAGTACCGAACAGATTAATCGAGCCACACTCTAGATGGTTGTCTCCGGACCAGAGCGTACTATTAGGGATGAGGGTCTCATTTAGCCAACTCGTTTCATCTAGTGACAGGTCTAGGTGCTTTGTGCCGAAGGTTTAGAACATTCCTATAATGCTGTTCGGAACGCCCAAGATACGTTCAACGTAGTATAAACGATGATTCATGCTATAGTTTGCATGTTTGCATTGACGGCCAATTAAACTATCAACAGGCCAAAGATTATTCCAAGAGAATCTTTCTACACATTAAGGGCAAAGAAGAATATCAGAATGCCAGATAGCGCGCTATCCTACTATCTATTATTGAAACAAGTAAGTATTTCGAGAGTATTGCTGCAGCGATCATTCACTGACAAAGAGTTTTAGGCCCCACCTCTATACAAGTCTCCTATCAACAACGAGTAGTGTGTATTATGTGGTTTTTAGGCGTGGTTGCGCACTTTAGTATGTGCTAGAAGATCTTCTAGTCACTTTTATTGATTGGGAAGATGAAAATAGATTTTATATAACTATCAACAAAATCTGATTTGTAACGTATTAGAGGTCTATACGAGCACTGCTAGACACCTCTCATAAAAATAATCTGTATATCTACATCTAGTTAATGAAATAGTCTGTTATTATTTGCTACCTGTAGTGGTTTGTATGTGGAGATGGAGGTACGGGCCACCGGAATAAAAAATTCGGATTACCAGTCCTATGCTATCGTAAGTCGTGTATTGTAGGAGAGTATCCTTGGCTATATCACCGAGTAAAATCTAAACCTCTTGAGACAAGATTCATAGAGATCGGCATAGTTTTTAGGATAGGAATTGCGAATAGAGTGAGATCACCGTTCTATAGTTTTAAAGTCACATTAAGTTACCAGAAATAGCACCACCTCAACGAAATTCTGTCATATAATCATTGATATTATATCCATCGTTGACATGTGCCTTTCCCTCTATCAAGACACTGACTACTTCACCACGACCATAGCGGCCAGCAGTTTGGAGCGGCTTAAAGTCTTCACAGTCCTTCAGCTCCATTCCGGCACCTGCATCCAGGAGAAGACGTATAATCTCCACACACCCGCTGTGTGATGCATAGTGTAGGGGTGTGCGCCCGCTCCAGTTCAGGTTTTCTATTTCGGCACCCGCAGACATGAGTAGACTGGCTATTGGGTGGTTTTTGTGCAGCGCAGCGAGGTGCAGGGGAGTGCGCTGGGACTTGTTGCAGCAGGAGACGTGGGCTCCATGAGAGAGGGCTAATTTGGCTGCGGGGAGAGAGTTGTGCTCAGATGCCTAGAGGAGGACTTCATCGAGAATGGGGAGTATCCGTTCATTGAGGACGAGGGTGAGGAGTTTATAGAGGCACCGCGTGGTCTTGACGAATATGTTTAGAGAATGACGACCGAAGTTATGAGAAATGCCAATGACCAGCCCGGGTGGTAGATTGAGAAGCTTCATTGATGTGGATGGGGTGTTTTTTTGGGGAGTGAAGGAAGACAAAGGACAAAGGTGGCTGCTTAATAGTTTACTAACACCTTCAGACCCAGGTCCCTACTTTGAGGTGGTAATCGGGCGTCTAGCTCTAGAATTGCAACGATACGGGAATATCATGCACGTTTGAGGGTTCGGTATAACTCTGGTGATCTTGAAATTCTTGAGAGACACAATCAGCTTGAAGTCAAAGCCCTCGTGAGACTTATACCAGGCATCATCCTGTCGCGATTTTCTACAATGACTTTCAATTCACTGGGCGGTGGATTAAGGCTTCGATCTAGTAGAGGGGCAAGCAGCTTAACTAAATATTCTTCTAACTCTGGAAATTGTATCCGGTGAATGGATAGTATCTCACAATTATTTATCTATTATTTCTACATTAGGTAGGTTGGACTGGTTTTAATTAGCTGCTGCCATTACATCAGCTAGCTCTACATATACGATTCGATTACAGGCCACGATGGTGATGAGACATTTCAGGTATATGCTCACTGCGTAGGTAAGAACCTCAAAGCTAGCCCTACCATCCCTCTAGATTATAAATCCAGAATAACATCTATACATCACCATCACTTCAACATTAGCAGTGTATAACCACATGTACGATAGCACAGTGATAATTGTGCGTTATGCCATAGTAAACTACCTCCAGAGCTTAAGGGTCGTGCTGGGATACCTAGTGGCATCATAATACTAGATATCCAGCAAGACACTTCTATACTACCCAGTCCTCTTAGAAATAAAGATTCGGCAAACCGTTACAAATCGCCGCTGGTTAGGCTTAACATGTCACAACTAGGCAATAAACAGATTTATTTCATATAATGTTACCCGGCATTCATAACCCAGTAACTGTGAACTACAAGTCAATGATCAAACACCTTTAAGCACCCGGTGTAATATCTATAGCTGAAAAATTCTAGACATGAACCACCGAGTACCATAATAGAACTACACAGGTTTTACTCAGCGTAAAGAAGTTCCTATATATCAGCGTCAACATATCTTGCAACATGAGTGGATCCGGAGAGTACCGTGTTTGGGGTGCGGACATCCTCAACGCTGGCCTTGAGGCATCTATCTCACCACTCTATCTCACCACTACAGGGATCATCGAGACTCACTCTTCAAGGTTAATGATACTTGCTTTGTTGACTGTTTATTTTCTGTAGACTCGCTCACGGTTGACTTTGCTGCCTTTTCCGCTGGGACGTTTTACATTTCCCGCTAGGTACTGAATACCAGTGTTTAAGATATGCTCTACATTGATGGCATTGAGATGCTATTTCTGTATTTTCCTGTGTTTGAAGGGAATGTCCAATAGTTCCAGTTGGGGCGTCTCTGCTACCTGGGGCTAGCTTAAGGTTTGACTTTGTGGAATTATGAGAGTCACTAGATTCTGAAAAGATACCTGCCAAGCAAGTGGCATTGCAATGATTAGATGCATATCCCTAACCCTACTGTTACACAACCTCTGCTACTCTGTTGCCTTGCATATCCCTAACCTCAGTCGTATTTTTATACCCCCCACCCCTCACGGCCTACAATCATTACAAAAAAAAGAACATACTCTTTATTTATTGCTCCAGTATATTTCCGACGTAAGGGATGTTCGGGCTCACTCCAGACTACAAAACCGAAGCAGACAAACTACGAGTTCGAATATCCAACGAGCGACTAGAAACCGCCAAACCCAGGGACTACTTTATTCCCGACGCCGCTCTTGCCCGTCTTTTGACCTTTGAGTCGGTCAGAGCGATTATTGACGAAATCGGAATCGGCTGGGAGAAGCAGGATGAAGCCGTACTGTCTATTCTTCATCACTCCAAGAAGATCTTTTGCATTCTAGTTTGGATTGATGGCCTGAATTTAAAGTCTATCGAGGAGATCATGGCTGGTCGGAATGATACTGAGCTGCCTTTTGCTGTTGGGAACGTTGGGCAGAGGTTTTGGGAGGTCCAATGGGAATACCTTTCTCCAGTATTCGATGGGCTTTACTGCCACTTGGGCCGGGATATAATTTTGCCTTTTCGTAGTGAGAAGTTTATAAGAGCTGGAAATGCTATCTTGTCTAAAGTGGAGATTTATGATGTACACCAGAAAACCCTGGGTGATCTGCCAAAGCGAGTAGGTTTTGCTTACCCTGGGTTACATGCAGTCTAGCTATTTTCTAACTTCTGTCCGTACTTGTAGCCCGCCGGGGACCATTTCGTCCGTCTTGAAAGGGCAAAAACGGAAGTAGGGAGTGAGAAAATTCTGGTATACTATAATTTCGTTATTTTCACTTACAAGAGTAACTTTAAACTAACTGTTATTCAATTATAGGATGTGATTACTGTAACTCGGAGGCAGCTCCTAACGAATGACTCGAGCGATTGGTCGTCATTCAGGTTCGGACTCAACAAACTCCGTAGCATCGGAAAGTTAGAGCACCCACATATTGCTAGTCTTTTAGGTGCATACTCGTATATGGATTTTGAGTATTTAATCTTTCCCAACGCTGAAATGGACCTCGAGCAATTCTTTGGGCTCGATAAACGCCACCCAGATTTCTTAACGAATAATAGTTTCTATACGTCTATTGTCGGGCTAGCCCAAGCCCTCAATGATATCCACAAATACACTCCAACATCGATGGGTTATTTATTACTTACTTCCGGATATCATCACAACATCAAGCCCCGCAATATCCTTGTTCAGAACGGAAAATTCCTATTCTCGGATTTTGGACTTTCGAGAGTGGTGCGGAGAAGTGAAGATACGAGACTTGCATATCATCCCCCTGAGTACTTGGGGGTGGCAACATCTTTAGAACTAGGTTGTCGTACTGATATATGGTCTTTTGGCTGTGTATTGTTCGAGGTCGCCTCTTACATGCTGTTAGGATGCCAAGGGGTCCAGTTATTCAGGTACAAGAGAAAACTCGACCACTCCAACGATTGCTTCCATCATCTAGGCCGACTAAAACCCGAAGTTTCATCCTGGATGGAGCACCTTGAATCAAAAACCACCCACAACGAGCCAATGTCCCACTTACTAAAAGTCATCAAAACAATGATAGACCATCGGTTCACAGAAAGGCCGTTGAGCTCCACTGTGCTCGCGGACCTTTGCAAAGTCCCCGCTTTCCAGACTGAGATAACGCCGCTTCACCTGAAGCGGAACAAAGACCCCGAGATTGACGGCAAGTGGTGGAACGAACTCAAACGTGAGATCGGGCTCAGATCCGAGCCAGTGGTTCGCCTATTATTAGAAAATAAGGGGACGGTGGATTTAAATTGCCCAGATAAGAGCGGGTGGACTGTGCTGGACTATGCTGCAACTAGTGGTAGGCGTGGCTTCATGGTTCGCCTTCTACTCGAGGCCGATGTGCGTCCGAGCTTTTCGACTAGTACATTGTCGAAAGCGCTTCTCAAGGCGGCAAGGCACGGGGACAAGTCGGCTGTTGCTCAGCTACTTGAGCATGGCGCGGATCCGAACCACCGGGATACCAACGGGTTTACAGCGCTTGAGGAAGCAGCCTATAATGGGAAGAGTTCGGTTGTCCAGCAAATACTCCAGGTGGAGACGCATCCTAGTATCAGTATGGTGAACTTGTCGAGGTCCCTGTGTTGGGGGTCCAGGAGAGGTGACGAAGCGTTAGTACAGCTGTTGGTCAAAAAGGGGGCAGATGCGAGGTATGTGGATGAGGAGGGGAATACGGCGTTGAGGTGGGCGGTTTTAGAGGGCCATGGACCAGTGGTTTGTCTATTGCTTCAAAAGGGCGCGGATCCAAATCATCTCATCTCAAATCCTTCGGCGGTGCAGAGGGGGGAGGATTTAGTAAGGTATGAGCCAACAGCTGGAATGAAAACATACCCGGACTACCAAGGGATAGAGGAAATTACGGTCTTTGAAGAAGCAGCCTACAATGGGAGAAGACCCATGGTGCGTCTACTTCTCGAGAAGGCGCAGGTTTCTACCGAAATTCAGTTGAGAGTTCTGCACTGGGCGCGCAGGTGCGGTGACGAAGAGCTAGTCGGCATACTACTCAAGAACGGGGCCGACCCGAACCATTTAACTGCGGAAACGACGGCGTTGGTACAGGCGGTCTCAGAGGGGCACGAATCAGTAGTTCGCCCGCCAGTAGAGAGTAGGGCCGATATAGAAGTTCGGGACCCATCTGGGCAAACGGTGCCCCAGGCCGCAGTCCCTAAAGAGGACATATCAACGATCAGCTTATTGGGTGATAGAGGAACAGATCTGAGTGACAGCGATTTGAAAGACTTAGAACTTTTTCAAGAGGCAGTTTGTAGTGAGAATGAGGAATTGTTGAACGTACTTCTCGAGAAGGGGTACGGCTACGGCGGACAGTTTGGCGCACAGCCACAGAAATCATGATCTATGGCAACCACCTTAGGATTATGGCTTATGGCAAATATTTCTAGTTTACAACTACCTCCTGTAGCTGATTGTGGAGGGTCAATGGGATACTGGAAGAAGTAGATTATAGTTGGTATGTATATAAGTCATTGATGGAAGTTTAGAATTCACTAGTCAAAAGTCCTCATTTACTCTTTTAGGTAAATGAGGACAACTTCTTTACACACATCAAAATAAGGGAAAATTCTAATACAAAGAAATATATGATATATAAGTAAGGAGTAAGCCTTATATATAGGGCTCAGTATCTAGTCCCTTCTCTCCTCCATAATCAGCTACAGGAGGTGGTTGCAAACTAATCCTAAGGTGCGCGCCAAACCGTCCGCCGTAAGAAGGGGATTGATCCAGACTACAGACCCCATGATCCTTTAACACCACTGGAAATGGCAGCCATCAACAAAAAGTGGTCAATTGTCCGTTTTTTGCTTAGAAAGGCCGGTCGTAAATTCTACGATAGGACATTGGCAACAGTGCTAGACTTAGCACTCATAGATCAAGATCTTACGACGATAGAAATACTGATCAAAAATGGGGCTTGCTGCAATTACCGGAACCCAGATGGCTATACGGTGCTAGATCTAGAAATCAAGAGAGAAGGGCCAATGGTACGAGAGTTACTTGAGGCTGCTGTAAAGTCAGGATTCTCAACCGCAGATCTCTCAAAGACTTTACATATAGCGGCCGCCAATGCGGACGATACACTAGTGCAGCTCTTAATCGATAAAGGGGCTGAGGTGGATTATCGGGAAAATGGGATTACTACACTGCTCATAGCAGCAAGGCATGGAAACATGGCAGTTGTGCAAGCACTACTCGATGGGGGAGCAAACCCAAGCCTGACGATTTCTTTAGGCGTAGGGCGCTAGATGCAGAGACCACTCTTACAATGATTAAACTTATAGAATAAAGCTCCAATATATGTATGTATAATTCCATACCCGCACTAGAAACATCAGGAATTAGAATCTACGGGCTTGAAAGCAGGATAATGGCTAACTTGAGGAGAGATTTGTCAGTAGAGAGTAAATAGGAAGATACAAAATCAAAGAGAATCATAGGAGGTATTTAAATTTAGGTTTAGTATAATTTCTCAGATTTCATTACTTTTTTTTTTGGGCGAGCCTTGATTCAAAGGGGTGTACAAATAAAGTATGATGCAGGGCTAGCTGTTGCCGTGTAAAGTTCTTTTGCTCCTACTGCCTGAATTCTATAAGATACCTGGGACCAACCGTAAGGATAAGTTTTAGCTTAGATTAAGGATTAAGAATTATACTAAATACATGTAGTCTCTACCATTTACTCTTTGATGCCTAGGAGAGTAAAATGAATAGCCCTGTCTTTAGGCACAAGGTCAGTATCTAATATTTATTTATAAACTTGAATATAGGCAAGCCGTTTCTCGCACCCCTAAAGCTTATATGAACATTACCAATCAATCCTATGGGAGGAAAGACTTCAGCAAGAAGTGCGATCAACATTCCCCTTATCACATTCTACAACGAGTCATGGAGACTGGCCCTACATTCCCTCAGGGGTGCACCCTTTATATTTACCATCAACGAATGGATAACAACGGATACATTCCCCAGTTTTGTGCTCTAATTTCGCCTATCGTCTCCGTTTAAATTCTTACTCCTCTAATCTAACCAACACCTCCGATATCAAGTAAAACCACGTTGGATAAGCAAATAATGATTCAAGTTTCCCCTATCTTACGAGAAAAAACCGAATGAAATATATGTAAATAGTAAATTGACTTTCTTTTTTCCAGGGGCGGAGGGGGAGGACTTTTTTCTGCTCTTTAGCCAATTACCTAATCCCCCTTTCCCGGTTTCCGGGTTCAAAAGGAAAAGAAGCTCTTAGGACTAGTCCTAATTAATAACACACGGCCCTAAAAGAGTGTTTCTTCGGTGTGGCTTTTCGGCTCCGGAGATGGCAATAAGTTATCTTTGTGTTGTACGTTACCCAGCCAACATCATGCCCTTAACCAACGAGGCATTTATCTATTTTACAAGTTCCTCAAGAGGTGAGGATAGAGGTACCTAGCCATGAGATATAATGGACAATTAGAAATAAAACAGGAAATCCAAGAGATACAGAAGATGTAAAAATCCAAAAATCCAAAAGTGCAAAAATATAAAAACAAAATGGATAAACATAACAACGCACATGGATGCCAGAGACCCATGTTTAATACTAGTGGTTGTGGCGTAGGTATCCACCAAATTCGGGCAGTGGAAAGTTTTCCCCGGCGTATCGGAGAATATCACTCGTAGCTGACTACGCCCCGGCTGGTGCACCCTGCCCGCAACTGTCACCAGCCTCGCTCAGCTGCCAAGAGATCACGCTTCGCCCGATCTCGCTGCATTGCTCTGAGGGCGAGAGATCCTTCAGCTACCGCGCGTCTGGCAGCATCAGAACCTATCGATTCATAGCCTGCAGCAGGAGAGAAAAAGAAAGGAATGGCCCAAAGGTATTCTATTCTGAGCGAGTGCTGATCTCTATGTCATCTGCAGGCGGCCACCACGGACCGTTGCCTGCCAAATTGTCGCCAACGCCCCCCTCCCCCCCATACATTCCCCATTCGGTTTCATAATTTTGGAAGCCCCGATGTGGTAAGATCAGGCGTTTCATGTGCCGTTTGGCACGGACGAGGGGACGTGAAATTCATTTAAGCATGTCAGCCGGGGGGGCGGACAACCTCGAAATCCCCAAAAAAAGCTTCCCCAAGGGAAACCTCCCAGGTTCTCTTCTCTCTCCCTCTTCTCCCCCATGTCTTTGTAGAACGCCGGCCGTCAACAAAACACAACGCCTTCCATGTAAACCAAGGGAAAAGGGAAAGAAAGGAAAGAAAAGAAAGAAAGAAAGAAAAAAAAGAAGAAGAAGAAAGAATGGCTCTCCTTCAACTACCTAATGAACTTCTTTTACAGATTGGTGAACAGCTAAGTCTGTTCCCAGAATGTTCTCACGTTAACGCGTTCCTTCAATCGAATCGTCGTCTCGCTGAACTTTTGCAGCCCATTCTCGACAAAATTGCTGTTCCCGTCGACCTCGGACGACGGAAAAGGGTTCTTCACTGGGCTTCGGAAAAAGGGTATGAGCGGCTAGCTGGGGCGCTTCTTGCGAATGGAAGCTATGTTGGAGCTCTCGATTGTAATGGATGGACACCACTTCTTCACGCAGCGGCAAACGGTCACGATGGAATAGTTTGCAAACTACTCGATAAAGGGGCAAACATTGAGGCAAAGAGCTACTGGGGGGATAGAGAGACCGCACTTCACTGCGCGGCTCTGGAAGGACAGGAAGCGGCTGTTCGAGTTTTGCTGGAAAGGGGTGCTGAGGTGGATACAAAGGCTCAGTCAAGGGCGACAGCACTTCACTTTGCAGTTGAGTGTGAGAAAGAGATGGTTGTTAAGCTCCTTATAGACAAAGGTGCCAACGTCAATATCCAGAGAGACAACGAATCCGGTAACTTTGCGATTCACCTTGCGATCCAGAACGAAGATGAACGGATCTTGGTATTATTACTCGATAATGGAGTAAATCTCAAAGCCCAGAACAGACTCGGAGACACAGCCCTCCATCTCGCCACTTCTGACAGATGCCCTTCAGAGATGATGAAGCTGCTATTGGAGAAGGGTGCTGATTTCACTATACGAAACCAGCGTGGAGAGACACCACTTCATATTGCAGCAGCCAATAACAATACAGAAGCCGTCTTTAGGATGCTCCGCCTGGGTGCTGCATCCATCATCAATGTTCAAGACATGGACAACAACACTCCTCTCCTTTGTGTAGCAGCCGGCTCTGACCCTAGCGATGTCAAGAGAGTCAATTCAAATAGGCTATCCCGCCACAGGTCTTTCGAACGCCTTCCCCGCCGCAGCAATACCGACCCAATCCATGGCGCCCGGGCAGCCTCAGTCGCGATGGAATCAATCAAAAACGATATCATCAAAATGCTCCTCGAGAACGGTGCAAACGTCAACCACCAAGGCAAGCGAAAACAGACCGCACTCCACCTAGCAGCAGCAAACGGATACGAAGAGATGGCTAGGATTCTCATCGACAATGGTGCAGACGTGGGACTCAAGGATGAGGATGGATGCACACCTCTCGACCTGGTTGGGGAATATGTTCAAAAGTACCGGGAGGGTGGAGCAGCGGGACGCGGGACAGTATTGGGCCTAAAGCAACTACTCCGGAGTGAAGCTGGATTAAGCCGACGAGAGAGTGTTCAAGTATCACCAGGTCTTCGGGATCTCAAAACTGGATTGAGTAGGAGGGATAGCACCCAAGTTTCTCCAGGTGGTCTTCGAGACCTCAGAACTGGACTAGGCAGGAGAGATAGCACCCAAGTTTCTCCAGGTGGTCTTCGAGACCTCAGGACCGGACTGGGCAGGAGAGATAGTGTTCAAGGTTCTCCAGGTGGTTTCCGAGACCTCAGAAGTCCACCTCCCATCAGGCCAATAAGCATCAACGAGATCGGTTTGCAGAGGAAGATGTCGAAACGAACTGGGCCTGGCATTCGATTCCCTATTCGAGTGGTGCAGAGGGTTAATAGTTTGGGTAATTTGGCAGAGAAGTAGCTATCACTAATAGCGTTTTTCTTTCCTTTCCTTTTTTATTATTTTTTACAATTATTATTAGTATTATTATTCGTAGTTACTAGTATATCTACACCAGTGTGGTTTTTTTTACTATTGTTTTATTTATTTATTTATATAAGGTTCTTGTAGTTATGGGGCAGATGTCGGGATGGGATATGTGCGTGTATTTTTACTCTATGTTGAGGCTGTATTTCTAGGTTTTTTTCTTTCTTTTTTTTTCTTGGAGTGGAGTTAAAAACTTGGAGTTTTTTGTTGTAGATTTTCATACGAAAGCCATGACGGCGTCTTTCTTACCTTTTTTTGTTTTTTTTGTTTTTTATTTCGGTGTAATTCTAGTTTTTACTGTTCAATAATTTGTTTTCTTGTTTAAAAGGTCTTTCTAGATACATATCCAAGTTATTAAGGTTGAATTTTTTTTATTTATTTTTTTTCCCGCAAAAATAATACTATTGAAAGCGCTGTATTTCCCTCCTATATGTTTTGGTTTATTCTTTTACATATGCATACCCCACAATCTCACTCGTCGCTAGGCGGCAGTTATTGTCTCGTAGCCGAGATTATGGCTTCTTCGATAAGACATACTCAAACACACACACAGATTATAATCCATCAAACATTCACAAACCAGAGGATACGTGTTCAAACCCCCCTCTCTCTCCCTCTCCCTCTCCCTCTCCTCGATGGGTTTAGTGAACTTATGAAACCACCTTCGTTGAAGAAATTCTCATACTAGGGGGGGGAGCTCATTACATATCACTCGACAATAGTAAAGTGCAAAAAACCTACATATCTCAATACCATCTTCAAACACACCATCTATCACGCTACTTTTGTGGGGGGGGGGGGGCGGAGAAGGGAAGTGAGAGAAACCTTCGGCACACTCTTCCCGAAATGAAATCAACTTGAAATCTAAATATCCTTTTTCTTCCCTCCCTCACTCTCACTCTTCCACTTCCACTTCCACCCCTGTTTTAATACTCCCCCCCCACCCCTCACCCTAGACGTCTCAGAAACATGACTTTGCTAGACTATGTCTAGTATCAAATGTACAATACATAAGACCTAAAACCCCACAGAAGTTATAGTATGTCTTTCTTGAACTGATCTGAAAAAAAAAAAAAAAACATTTTCAAAAAGTACTTGGGAGGGGGGGGAAATATCCCGTTGACCCTTGTTTTTTTCTTGTGCACTGACCATGAACACCAAACCCCAGGAACAGGTATGAGGCTCCATGAACCCTCCCCCCCCTCTCTCCCCTTCCCCTCTCCCCCCCTTTGATCATTAGAGAGCTCATTGGTACTTTAATTCATCGCTGCCACGCTACCCCAAGTTTGCGTAATGGAGAATTTCGGTGATCTCCAGCCCTGTTTCAAATATTCCTAGTCCAGATTTAAATTCGGACCGGCTGATTTGGAACCGGCCTTAACAAAAGTCAAATCGTCATTGCGCTCAACTCACTGTTACTTCGGATCGTGTTTTCGGGGGATTTTGGAGTCTCGGGGTGAGTCCGAAGCACCATCTTGAATATGATCATCGTTGGAGTTGTTTTGAGGGTTCTGGGGGGGTGCTGTGAGTGAACTCCTATTTAGGTGACAGGGTTAGGGTTGGTTTTTCGGTTAGCTAGCTGGAAAGTTACAAGCAGCCACCTAACAAACCTACCTACTCGGGTCAAGTTATAAGAGCCAGACGTCCAAGTGTAGTATACAGGGGTTTCGTTCGATGAGACGCCTCTAGTCGAGAAAAGGCGTCTACCGGTTGGTGAGAATAATAGTTACATGTTCAGGTTCTTATTACCTAACCCCAGTAACTCATAATAATGGTAATGGGATAGAGAATAGAGCACCCTGTTTAGGCTTATATTTTAACTAGGCATAGCTGGGACCCTTGATGTTGGGTAGTTAGAAGGTACAAGATCGGCGGCTCGTTCCGCTCGCGTACCTCTTGAGTCCCATTCATTTTTGATGCAATAGGCTCATGATATGCATGTATTGGTTCTTTGATTCTCATTGATATTGGTATCTTTAAACACCGAAAGCCAGGCTAGGAGCTAAAGAACAAAACCCAGGAAAGTAGACAACTGTCTCCCATTCCAAGCAATCCACAAAAAACAACGCATTCTCAACCTCCCCATTATCCATTCTCACTCCTTTAAACCTCGTAAAATGTATCCGTCCACGATCCCCTCCCCTTCCTTCCACTCTCTAAAGTCTAAGCGTGGTCACCAATAGTCCCATAGCTGGTACCTTGGATCCTTTCAGAGAAAATTCCCGGTGCGGGCCTCTCCATGAGCCTCCCTGCAGCAGTCTGCTCCTTCCGCTCGTAGTACACCCATTCAAGGTAGAAAGCGTGGAGGTGCCCCGGAAGGTAACCGAGCACCGTGAGTGCAATGTTGATGAGGAGGTCTGCACCGCAACCCGCTACGGCAAAGACACCGAGTGGCGGGAACTGTTTGATCTTATTAGCCCTAAACTCCGCTTTGATCTCTTGTAGGAGCTTTGGGAATTGATGACTGAGCGAAGGAGGGAAGGGGGTCACATACAATGACTGTCATAACAATGAGAAGGAATGCCGAAAAGAAACCCATGATTGTCGTGTGAGTTCTGGATTAGAATAGTAGGATATATAGATGGGTATACTGTTTCTTGTAGTGGTAAGGCTGGTGGTGTCTTCGAGTAGAGTTCGTATCTAGAATGAAGGGGTTGTGGTGCGGAAACCCAGCATTATAAGCACCCGGTTTAGTGTGACGTCATTATTGTATTCTTGGCTGTTTTTGTCGTATTCACACAACCCTGGCCCTAACAATTCCGCGGCATTATAGCTAATAATGGAAGGGGCCGTGGTGATTCATTATCCTAGTAAAGATAATAGCTGACGAAGAAAACAATAGATAGGCATCTGGATTGTGTGGGTTTAAGCATACGTGTTCGGCGATAGATCCGATGACTCATCACCCTGTGTTTCTATCATTGGCCGCCTTGTTTTAGGGCTTCATCTTCTCCTTATTGGTGTAAGCAAGGGGACCTGGAGGGCTGCACCTAGCGATGTTTAGGCCTTTTTGGAATGCTTCCTAAATGGATAGATATAAAATTGGTCTCTTAGCAGTGTCTGTTGGTATAAATGCCTATGTAAGTACGGGAAAAAGGTGTATAAAGAGCTATATCATAGTAACCTAAATTAGAATAGACGTGTGATCTTGATTTTTAAGAACGCGAATTTATACCTCAACTGACTAAGCTCGGTATCACATTATTCAGCACAATCTGAATATTTGGGGGTTGTTGAAATAGGAACAAGCGGTCTGTTTCCTAGCTCACATCTCTGAAATAATTATCTCGATCCTTGGTGATTGTCTCTAAAGGGAAATGTAAGGCCTAGGTTAGGATATATTAGAGGGACAAGTATATGTGTGAGATTTGTATCAGCCCACCATAGTATTCTAGTATGTTGGGAAATTTGATTTTGATATATTTTCTCTTTCATAATACTATAGCTACTGGAAGAAAGAAATGCGGTAATGGTTACTAAATTAAACATGTATATGATATATAATATAGGTTTATATCTTATTAGTCTCATGTTATTCTATCAAATGATTGTTGAATGAATGAATCATAAATCCACGGGTCAAATTGTTGGGCTAGAATATATTTAATATTTTGTATGCTGTTAAACACCACAATACATGACTCAATTGAGGCTGTAGAAAATTCATTGGTTAATCATAATTATAAAAAGGAAAATCATTCAGAAGCTCGAAGGTGAAGTGTAAAGTAAAAGAGGTAAAAGAGAGACTAAAGATAAGTACCTGACGTGACAAGAATCAAAAGGAATGATTTTTTTCCCTTCGAAAGAAATAAAGAGAGTGTTTGGTACATAGAAACAAAGTGACAAAAGGAATAAGTAGCCAATGGAGTAAGCATAGAGGGAGTAAGTAGGGGAATGAGTAACTAATAATATAGATATATAAAAGAAGAGCCGAGGATAAGTAATAAAAGAAAGAAACGGGAATAGCTGACAAAAGAGGGTATATAAATAGAGTGAGTCGACGGAGGGTGATGGATAAAAAATGAAGATTAGTCAGACGATCTAAGTAACAATATTTAAGAGATGTGAGAGAAAATAATAAAAGTAACATAGAAATAAATATTTGAAAACCCCTAGGTCCAATTCCAGATTCCAGATTCCTAGGTAGATCCGACTTAGGGTAGCTGAGTAACAATCAATACTCACCTAGGAGTCGGCATAATGTTTTCCATTATATTTAGCTCATGGGGATTCATACTTAGGCAGTCCCGGCGGCCGCTGCGCCAACTCGTAAGAAGCTCCCACGGTGAGCACCGTGTCGCTGGGTTGGTAGATATTTAACGGTGACAGTGCGGCCATAGTCTCGAGCGTCGTTAAGTAAAGAGGGCTGACTAGAAATATTTGATGTCCAATTGCTATCATAACCCAGAAGTAGTTCGTATGCAGCACCCTCCCCCAACCCTAGGCGTTCTTCTAAAAATTTTGCCAATCCAAGTTGGTATGCCTGTTTGTTGAAGGAAATCGCATCACGGACTCGAAGTATGAACAATAGTTCGTTGTTTTCAATCGGGGACATTAGGACTTCGATCTGGTCCTGCCAAACTATTTTCTTCTTTTAGAATCAATATGTAAAGCTAGCTGCATGGGGTGGGCTTACATGGATCTGGTATGTGTAAGGGGAACAGGGTCTCATAAATCTCCTGCCATGTTCTTGCCCTATCCACACTTTCGGCCTTTTCTTTAGCTACATCTACCCCAGACTCGAAGATCTCAGACTTCGCACAATTCCCGTCCATCAAATGTTGCGTAATTCCTTCGTGGCCGCCGGCTCGGAATATACCACACCGGCCACACTGGATAGGCTTTAAGTGGGCCTCCCTAATATGTTCTCTGTGTGTAGTATTCAATATTAGTATATATAGGGGCATAGCTCGGAGTTTTTAAAAATATTGGCTCATACCTCAACAGGCCAAGGCTTGTATTGCGCCACCCAGCACAATCTGAATATATGAGAGGGTTCTTTTTAAAGTAGGGGCAGGCGAATTGTTTCCTAGGCGCTTTAGTTTCGCCCCCTCTGTTGCTTTTAAGCCTTTTAGGGCGTGGGTCAGTACCCCCATTTCGGCCACCACTCTGATATTTAGAGATTTCTTGTACGGGACGCTTTCCTAAGAAGCATTTTTTATCCCTCTTTCTTACCCCCTTCCGATGGTCTTGGGTATTCTCAGGACATGAGCTAATAGAACTCATTCCCCAGTCGTCATAACTACCACCACTATCCGAGCCACTATCCGAGCACACCCCCATTTCACTATCGATACCCTCTAGCCCACTTCCATACCTCTTGGCACCACAAAATCCCGGGAGAAAGTCTGTAAAAAGAGGTGCGGAATATAAAGTATTGCTAGGTGTAGCCTTACTCTGTGCGGCTGGTTCCGGGGGTTCGACACCATTTCTTAACAGGGATTTCAGGTCTGCCTCGGCCAAAAGAGCTTCATACCCTCTAGGGTCAGAGTGCTTCTTGGGGGGCTGTATATGAATGCTGAATGAATCCGCCGCCCCACCGCATGCTGTACGTCGTCTATTATTGTCATTGTACAAGACTTTGATCCCTTTCTAAGCATTAGTCTATAGCTGCTACCTTGTGGAGCGCTAGGCGTTTATTATGATCTCTGTATAAGACGCTGGATCTCTTAAACAACTAGGAGACTATACCTTCGTGATATCCAGGTATTGCCTCATGGAGCGCAGTATCTTCCTTTAGTCCAGAAAACGGGGGGACTATATCTCTATAACCTCTAGGTGCCGCTCCGCTGATTAAGGTACGTTGATCGCTCTGGTACTGGTAGTTGATATCCCCTCTGAATATTAAATCCCCCACTTCCAAATGGTCTCTAGATACCACATCGTAGGGCGTAGGGTCTCCAAGGTTTGTGAATAGACCAGAGCATTCGAAGAGCTGTAGAGAGTTATCACCTAAAAGTAGAAAGTAGGCGTTATCCTCCGGTAAGCCGAGGATCACACACTCATCAAGTGCCATTGGGATGAATTTCTGGGGTAAGATCTCTAGCATGATTTCTAGGTTATTGTATCGTATCTTTTGGTCGCCAGCGGAACCTTAAGATACCATTAGCTTACTCTCCCAGGAAACGTTCGGATTGTTCCGAGCTTCCTTTGTTCGAGGGGTAGAGAGGTACTCCTCTCAACCTGGAATCTATTAAGATAATACAAACCTGTAAGTTTTTCGAAATTTTTAAAGGCTTCGTGCCCAAATATGTATAGGCTAATACTAGCCACGCGCTTCCTACCACCAATCTCGAGAAGCCCAGTATCTCTAACTGCGGAACATACCAAGTCAAGCGCATCAAGGACAGAGGAGAAACGGTTTCCCTTAGAAGTCATATCGATATTTCGACTGGATAAGGGGTTTCTATGGGGTCCATTGATCTCCGGGCCTAGGAAGTTAAACCGTAAGCCGATGAAAATAAACCTTTTAAATGGTACACTTTACCTATGCCCTTAAGGTCATATACCCTATTGATAGCTTGCATTTTAGAGATTATAGATATTGTGGTTGACTGATTCTTGGGTACAACTGAAAGGTTCGGTGTTTTTGACTGAATCTAGAAACCATGTAGGCTGATATACTTACAAGAAGTCGATCACGTGACCCAATACTTTTGCAACTTATGGATAAATCGTCTTGTGGGTATGTACATAACCGTAGTATAGGCGCTGCGGCCTAGCGGGGGCAGGATTTTAGGCCAATAATATACTGGCTTGGCAGTACGGCACCTAAATGACATGTGTCATGTGACCAGGAATCACCAATATTTGTTAAAACTTCATAAAACGTAAAATCAATATCATTTCCTTTACACTGCCTTTTTCTCTCCTTTCCCTTCTTGATATAACGCTACCGTGCTAAAAAGAATATTCAAAACATTCAACACAAAACAAATCCCCTAGTCAACTATAGTTACTCAAGGTGAACTAGAACTAGACTCAAAAAGAACAGGACAAAAAGAAGTATGCAAACAACTAGCTAAAACAGATCAACGAAAAAGGACCCTTATCCGAGGCTTGGGGTAGAAATTGAATAACTCAGTGGTTTCTTATATTCTCTTAAACCCTCACTAACTTACCTTGTGGAGTATCTACTCATCCTGCCACGCAGAATTGTGGATAAAATTATCGAAATCGGGAAATTCTTGGCTCGAGCCTCCGCCGTTACTGGTGTAGCCGATCCCTGAATCATCACAGGGCTGGCCATCAAGCCTTGATGCCCAGTTCATATGGTTCTGGACCAACAGATTGTCCACGTAGTCTTGTTCGACATGGAGTTTATCTGAAAGAAATTTCGCCAAGGCAATTCGGTACTCCTCTGGAACTGCGACGTGCTTTTGAAGCGGCGAGTCAATATAGCCCGCAGGAGCTCCAGCTGAATTCCAAACTATTCCCATTATTAGAACCACGAAACCAAGCCAGTTTAGGTAGCCTTACAAGGGTCTGGTATATACTGGGGGAATAAGATCTGGTAGATCCTTTGCCAGGTCTGTGCCCTGTTTACCTCATCGGCTTTCTTCTTATCATCTACAGATAGAGTAACAGCTGACTTCTCACAGTCACCGTTCATTAGGTGTTGCGTAAGTTGTGTGTGATCACCGCCTCGAAATATCCCGCACCGACCACACTGAAAAGGCTTCAAGTGATATTCTATGATATGTTCCCTTTAAAAAAACCCTGTTAGCAGTGGTTCTGAAATACGTAAGAGTAGTGCTCATTTAGACAACTGCAGTACGATTTTTTGACTCTAGATATAGGCTTTTAACGACCTAAACCAAAACCATAAATAAACGCCCACTTTTTGTATAAGTGTACAACTCCAGGTTCTTCAGACCAGGTATTCATACTTTAGGCGGAGAAGTCTGGTATGATGCCACTCAACACAGTCTGAGTGCTTAATAGGGTCCCGTTTGGCATATGGACAAGCGAATGGTAGATTTCTAGATGCGGGGACTTTGGCTGGTTTTTTCTTGTTTGGTGGCCTTTTGTTGGGTTTGTCGGAGAGGTTTTCATCATCTTGACTATCATTACCTTCTTTACCTGGAGAAGAGAGTTGGCGTGCCGAGCGTTTTCGTGTACTTTCTGCTTTACCTTTCCCTTTCCCATTCCCCCTTCCACTACATCTTTTGGTACCAGTGTCGCTAGTCCAGTCAGGTGATAGGCGAATGTATGGCTGACCGAGACCCCCCCCGCCTCCACAACCTAGCTCCGTCCTGTCAACATTTCTCCTCCCCACTTTGCCAGTTGTTTCATTCTCCTCCTCCCCCTCCTCCTCCTCCTCCTCCTCCCTCCCCTCCTCAAAAATATCCTCCCCCACTGACGCCGCAGCAGCTAATACGGTTGTTGATACCTGTAGAGTAGAGTCTTTGATCGTACCATCGCACTCTATGACTGTCTCTGAAGTGTCCGGATAAGACAAAATTCCTTCCCCGGGGCTAGGAGCACTGTTCTGGGTTTTTTTCTCATAGGCCTCGTACCCGCGCTGAAGTCCGATAGCGCCTATGTAGGCTTTACATGACGTGTTTCTGAGTACCGTAGATATATCGTTATCCGAATGCGACGTTCCGACGCCATATTCCAATACCAGAATTGTCAGATACGTATTGTCATTTTTAGCCTTTTGACTCCGAAGCAGTAGACCACTGGTTATTCCGTGTAGCTCTCGAAGGGAAGATATAGCAAAAGGTAGTATCTGGCCGGCGCCTGACCGAAATGAATCAATGACGATGTCTGCAAGGCCAAAAAAGGTTCTTTCTGTGGAAACCATTGAAATGATTTTAGGTGGGTAGGACTTAGAGAATATGTAAAGAGTAAGGAGGTATAGCTGGTGGTTTAAAGTTGTCTGAGTGTCCAAGATGAACCGAGTTTTCTATGCTAAGGCACAGGTAATTAATTATGATACTGTAATATTTTTGGAGGTCACATCATCTTAGGCGGAGATACCGCTTAGATATATGTAAAAATTAACAAGGCTCATAATCTAGGGGGGAGAAAGATGATCACGTGACATAGTGGCTGTATACCTCAAGTTTGGTTACATATACTCAAGGCAACAATTAGAAGCGCTCAGAAACAAGAGGAAAGAACACTCCGCCCGAGTAGGATTTTTTTCCACTCCATATACCCTCCAATAGACAAAATCTAACTAAGTTTACTAGCTCCTGTAATCAGATCTCTTTAGAATAGCTTTATTATGCGTTTTCTATAGTTTTATGAGGATCCGGTAAAAAATTATGTTATTGAGTTTAGGTATACTAGACATTCGTTAAAGGCTGCCTTACCAAGTAGAAGTATTCGTCTACATATATATAGTCACGAGACCACCTTAGTACACCCACCAAGTAACTGCTGCAGAGGCTTTTTTAGTTTTGGGTAACCCAAGTAGTCATTGCTTCAGCAGAGGAGAGCCCCTTCTAAAGTCCGTATACTGGTTCAGATTTCAATAATGACTACCACTCTAGAAAAAAGATTGTAAATGGAAACTATTCTAAACTAAATTTATAAAAGCTAAAAATATTCTATAGTATAAAAACTATCTTACTGTCTGATAAGGACCTACTAGCAAAAATTCATAGTTTTAGAGGAACACAATTTGAAGCAAAACTCTGCTACACTTTTACTACCAGGTAACTGATACCATATGAGGCTACAAACTCTGGGGCGCTATAAACTACTTTATCCAGTCGCAAAGAACCACCCCTCCTAGAATAATACAGAATTATAGAAGCGTAAATCGGTCAAAAGTTTGTTTACCACCGGTGGTAAATCAAAATACAAAAACACTAGATTCCAGCGCTTGTACGTGCTATTTTCACTGAATCCAACACCCTGTACTTGATTCAAAACTAATTTATTGAAACAGACACTTAGATATTAGTGATAGTGGCTTATCTCTCTAGTGGCCTAGTCACTTTGCCAGCTAATCAAATTAACTAGTGCTAGCTAGGAGTGTTTGACCTAAGTACAAAGTGCTGGAATCTAGCGTTTTTGTGCTTTAATTTACTACCGGTGGTAAAAATACCTTTGACCAATTTACGCTTCCATACAAGATAACCTACCTTCTACTATTTTTTATGGGGGGAATATCTCACATGAGCGGTTGCCCCGTCATGGGTAGTTAGACGGTAAAACGCGCTAGCTGATTATACACTAGAAGAAAAGAGAAAAAGAGGAAGACTTATACATTTGTTGTGGATCTGTTACTCATATTGAGGTATGCTTAACTAAATCTAATGACAGTAAAAGACATGACTTATTGATTCCACATTAAAGTCAGTATCAGCACTAGCCAAGCAGATATCAAACTTCTGTCAAAGATGTAAAACCACATACCAGGCCTATAGGCGACCGTTCTTGGGCTGAATATATATTATAGAATATGAAAGACAGATCTTTCCTACCTAACGGCCGAGTGACGTCCCATAGATACTGTTATCCATGACCTCACATGGTTCATACCCCTAGCCACAACAGCAATGATAAGCATTCTCTCAAACAATAAACTCAGATTTCCCCTTTAAAAGAATTTATTTTCCTAGTATTGGGTCCTTTAGATAATCATTACAACCTAAACAGGAAAAATAGAGAAAAACAAAACAGAGCAGAGAAAATACAGAATCAAGAGTAATAGCACGAGGGAAAACATTAGTTTTAGCACAAGGCTTTACCCACAATCTTCCTCCAATTTGTGCCCTCAATCAAACCGCGCCTAAACTACTTCCCCGAAATATTTCCCCCCTTTCCATTACTTAGGCCCAACTGCATAATACCCGTTTTATCGTTTTGGAGAAGTAGTACGAGATTATCCCAAGTAGCATCACTCTTGGCTAACTCAATAAAGTGCGAATCTTCGACCTTCATCGCTGCTGTATTGACTGAAAGTACTCCAGCAATATATTCGGGGATGTTACTAGCGCATACTTTTGGAGTTAATTGTGTCCACACAATTGTCCCTTGGCTTTCAAGTTTAGAAAAATCAAACCTGTACTCTTCAGCATTGCGATACTCGGGATTCATTATTTTTATAACACCTTCGAGGGATGTAGCCTTATCGATTAGATCGATATTCTCACTGACTGTGAGTTTCTTCGAATCTGGATTATGATGTCTGGACTCAAAACCGGGATGGACGAGTTGGCTGAGAATTCTCTCGTCATACATCAGCTTACTGTAGTCAAAAAGATCTCCGTAAATTGTGATTAACTTTGCAACGCATTTGATTTCCCGAAGATTATAGCCGCCTTTCTTCCCAATGTGCAGGGATACTGTGAAAAATTCGTTGAAATCGTTATCGAACTTACTCAAGGATTTTAAAACCTTGGGTAACACCAGCTTCCTCCACTGAATGCATCGCTGTTGCTCAATATTCATTTCTAAATTAAACAGGGCCACCCTCCTCTCAAACTCACTCTTATACCCGAGTAGCACATCCTTCATTCTTGTATCTAGCCCAAATATGACAGAACCAAATGAGCTAGGCTTAACGTCTTTAGTCGAATGTACTTTGGTACTCGGCAATTGTTTAAAAATGTTGGAGATGTCTTCAAATACTTGGGATCCAGACCGGTTCCCGTCACTTTTAGCTAGCACTATTTCAATTTCCAAACCAAGAGTAAGGTTAGAGCCTTCCTAGGATATTTTTAGTACCCAAGGTTCGAGTAAAGCTGCATTGGTAAGAACAGGGTCAACATACGCATTGAACCTGCTCCAAGTTATCTTCCAGTAGTTTCATAGCCCCACCAATAGTAGGCTCGACATTATCTGAAGTACTCTCAGACCTATCAGACATGATATCAGGGTTATTTATAGACTCCCATTCGAACCCCCCTCCAGGCTCAGCACGAAGAATAACACTAAACCACTGCTCGGAATCCCACCGTAATGAGACAATACCCTCATTTTCATCCATGATTTTTCGTTGTTTAAAGATAGGGGATCTGCCACCGTAATCACTAATGATATCAGGGGCCTTGAAGATATGTCCTTTGTCAGTGATACTAGAGCTCCCAGCTAGTTCCGTGGGGTGTGCCTTATCCTCTGCCTTGAAAGCTGTTAGTCCCAATAATGAGATATCAGGATTCTGCCAAAAACTACGGCATCCCTCTCCGGTCTTAGATTCTAATCCAAAGCCTCCCTCGGAGAGGGGTCCAGAATCAGATGTTTGGAACTTCCCTACCCCAAGAGTTTGTAGCATGGGTCCTTGAGGGGCGGAAATATGTATGCGCAAGTTGATGAAAGCTTGTACGGTAGTTTCAAATCTGATACCTTCTGGAAGTATTTCAGAAGTCAGTGCATATATATGACAACGTATATCAACGTAAGTACGCCCTGCGAGGTTTGAGCCAAGCTTAATATTTCCAGTAAAACTCTCGGTATCTTCATCCCAATCAAGGTATTTTGGATAGAAACGATAAGAAGTCTTTTTTCGCAAAGCATCATAGGTTTGGTGTGGGTCCCAGAGTATAGGCGTGATTATCACCTTCCCGCCAGAGACAATACCAACCGTCTGTTGAACAGGGACCACAATCTGACGCATGAAACGACAAAGCTTGTCAGTCCCCAGGTCATGATCCTTCTGAAGTTCAAATTTGAAACTGCTTTCCTGGGAATAATCATTTTTCTGCATTGTAGTTTTAGTTGAGCGGAAAGAAGTGCAGGTGTTGAGAAACTGAATCATCCTCTCCTCAGGCCCTAACCAAATAGGCTCAGTGTTAAAAGAGGAACCTCGGTGATGTAAATTCGAGAGAAATTCGCTTTTGGGGTAAGAAGATGAATGTGCCTCTGAGGACTGTTTGGCCTTATGAACAAGCAGTTCATCAATCAGTGCAAACAACCTCCAAATATCCTCTGCCCAGATATCAGTAAGGCCTCTCCAGACTGAATCAAATCTCATTGGATGAGCGGCTGATTCAAAAAAAAAGAGAGCTTTATCGCCTTGCACGGGGTAATAGACAACCTATATCAGCGTCAGAATACAGAAGACAGTAGGTGTTTGAAGATAAATGGGGTTTACTAAGGGTTTTAAGAGATCGTGAAAGGTCCCCATGACTTCGTAAGTGCTTATATGGCTCTTGTGGGCCTTTTCATTAGACTTCAGCTCCAAGGTGCCAAACCCATTAATTAGCTTTACCAGCTTGGGCTCAAGTCTTGCACTCTTATCAATTGTATTACTGTCGACATCTTCCACAAAGGCACAAAGTTCTTCGACGAGTAGTTTGTATTTAATAGATCTAAATAACCAATTACATAAGAACCACAAATGAAAACGAATCTATAAACAGTGGCAAACATACCCAAATCCTGAAACTAGCAGTTTATCGATAGACCTAGTCAAGACCCTCAAGATTCTCGCTGGGGAGAGTGTTGGAGGATACATTGTCGGAATGAAGCTGAGGTGAACTGATGGGGGAGCTTCATTGTAAAACTTCCTCGAGGTATTAAAGTAGGTTTCTTCTGAGGTAGGGACATCCATTGTTTTCACCTCTGCTGCAGGAGGTACTGTTTTTTTCTATTGAGATTAGAATTCAATGCCTATGGGATTGTCTAAAGATGTTTATGGCGCAGAACAACGAAGAGGTGGTTGTATAAGAGCGGGCTACGTAAGAGAACTTAAATTATGATGACAGGCATCTGTTCTTTATGATCCACCTGTTGACACGTCTACAACTAGCACCAGCCCAACTTCTTAGCCAAATAGTTTACTATTCCATTCACCATAAGCCATAAGTTCCTAAGAACCAGAAGACTCGGCCCCTTGTAAACTCCATATCTCTCATAACTCGAATTTAGTTCACCGATAATCACTCGTGCGCATCGGCAACCCACATACTCCCACCATTTTTTTTATTTATAATACGAGGCCACATATCCCCATCATACCGCAGTAGCAATACAACAAATCTATCATATCTATAGTATATGTAACCCCACCACTACGACAGCCACGTATACACGGACAGCTGCCTGCTCTAATCGCAAGATGGCATGACCACACCACCTCGTTATCACAAAAGGATCACCCGCACCGGTTGCCAAGACGGGAGAGAAGCCAAAGTTGGTGCCAGCAATTACGCACCCAACTTTGACAGTGCTACAGATCTGCTGCACCCCACACAGATGGTTATTCCTGCGACAGATAATGGAAGAAAAGTTTAATTTCACTGAAAAAAACAAACATAATCTTAGCCCAGCTTCCTGTTCTAGACAATTCTGTAGACTACGTAGAGGAAAGAACCTGATATCAAAAAAAAGAATAATTCTATTATAGCAAGTGCTAGGTATAACAAAAAAGCCCGTCTTTGTACACTCGCAGCCGCAATTCTCCCTCCCAGAGAGAATAGAAACCCCATTAACCAGTACTCCAATCATTATAAATCCCAACGCTATCGATACCCACTCTTAGTGTTTATACAATCCGACGTCATAAAGTCCCAGTTCCCCCTCCTTTTCCTTTTCCTTTTTTTCTAGGAAGTTTTTATCCAACTACTATCCAGATCATAATTAGCCAATAGTCCACATACACATAAAAAAACCCAAAGCAGAACAAAAACCAACTTACCAACTCAACTATACACAACACCTATATCATACGACCAACAACTACGACTCCCAACGCGACCGCAAAAGCCCCCATAGAGCCTCCCACCCTCTTGAGCTCTCCAGCACCACTTCCATCACCCACCAACTCAGATTCACTTGTAGTAGTCGCCGCCGCCGTCGTTACCGCTGATGCAGAAGTCACACCAACAACCACAATGCTTGTGACAGTAGGTATAGTAGTTTCAGATGAAGCGAATATGAAAGAAGGCTCAACCACACCAGATGAGGAGGCGAATTGGAAGCTACGGATAGAGGTTGCATTTCCGCGGGTAGTTGTACTATTAGATATAAAGCGAGTCGATGTGATAGATGCAGAGCGAGTGATAGAGGCGTTAGATGCAGTGGGAGAGACTGTCCCGATAGACATGATTGGGTCCTCTATAGTGGTGTTGGTAGGAGAGATAGTTATGTTTTGGGTTACCACGAGAGCGGGAAGGAGGAAAGCGGTAAGGAAGGTTAGGTACTGCATCTTTTTTATTTTTTTTTATTTGTTGGATGAGTGAGTTTGATAGAGTTATCTAAAGTAGTCTGTTGTCGCAGTATGTATTGTAAAGCGAAAAAACCCAAGTAGGTGACCAACAACGTGAGAGAAACAACTGGTCGCAGTGAAGTGTAGCAGCAGCAATATTCTAGTATCGGATTCGAGTCCACCTCTAGCGACCAGGGGACGGGTTTATGTAGATATCGAAGTCCATACATTACCTGAAGTCTGCTGAGGACCAGGGTGGCACGACCGCAGGGTACTTTTTTTTTATTGGTTGCCACCAACAACCACCGCGCGTAGAGTTCTCTCCCCTGCCGATCTGGTCGTTCCTGCTAGCCTCCTAGCTTCCTATTTTCGTGGGGGACCCTAAGCCACATGAAACACTCATAACCACAGCCCCTCCAATATTTACCCACTGGAGTACTACAACCAGGGCCGCGCTTCCTCTCCGCCTCTCCCCCGCGCCTGTTGTTACCGCCCAGACTAAGATTATATCTTTTAAAGACCGCTGGCTGGATCTAAAGTAGGCTAAAGTGTAGTGGTAAGGCTCCCACATACGGTAACGCCGACGGAGCTTGTGCCTCACCAATAAGTTTCACCATCATTACTATGCTAGTCCCCGCGCAGGAATGCCAGGCCCCATACCCCTGCTAGTCGTTGCCCGCTGCCCAAGATCCTGCATTACGTAGGCTACTAAATATCTAATGTAGATACATGTAGTGACGAGTGCTGTCGTATCAATAGATGCTCCGCCAGCCAGCCAGCCACAAGGCAGCTCTATTAATGAACAGATTTGCAAAGAAATTTCTAGGCTTCTATAGCATAAGGTGGCGTTTCGATAGTCCACAGCCCAAATTCTTCAGGGCTGGAGGTCACTAGTATTGCATCACTACTGCACCTCAGGTAAGCATCCCTGCTCATTACTACACCCGGACCCGGTTAAATAAACAATACCGTATTACGCGTCACTAGCCACCCACGAGTGATACTATATGAATAATTACGGACAATCATAGTTCCAGCCTTGTACACTGGATTTCACATACTTTCATTGGGAAGAGTTTACATAGTAGAACCAGTAAACTGGTCAACTAGTTTCTTTTTCATCTAAACCTGAGCTATAATAACCCACATCACCTATCCTAAAGTCTAGAGCACACTGTGGTCTTTAACCATGGCTAGCTCCTAGCGCAGCCAAAGGTCGTTTTAGTTAATTAGGTAATTACACCATATTAACTGGAAACAGTCTTTGGCTGTACTCACGGCCATCTCTAGACTAAAATTCCACTTACTGCGGCTCCCCTACCGGAACTGGCATAGTACTTCTGTTCCCCGCACCCCCTCTATCTCTCCCCCCTCTTCCCCTCCCTCTTCCCCTTCCCCTTCCACGGGCGTTCAACACCGCCGGCGGGGGCACATTCGTATAATTCTTTCTCCCTGTTTGAGGCTGTTCACTCTGTTCCTGCTCCTGTTGCTCCTGTTCCTGTTGCTGCTGCTGTCCCCGCTGTTGGAACCCCTGCCCGTTAGTAGTGGGCCCGTTTGGTTGAGGCTGCTGCTGTGGCCTTTGCATAATCACTGGAGGTCCACCCCTCATCGTCATACTTGTTGGTCCCCTTGGGGTACCGCCAAAATTGCCCCTATTACTAGGTCCGTCGGGAATATTATTGCCACCACGGTTACCACCACGACCACCACGACCACGGTTATTGCCGTTTGTGGATGCCCCTTGAACAGCACTACTGAAGGAACCCATCAATTGCCCTGGAGCCTGAGCTGGCCTGAGGCTTTCTGTTGGGATACGACCGTTCGATAGCTGTGTGGCAACGGGCTCTGGAGTGGGTGTAGGTGGGTTTTTGTCGGCACTAGCTTTGGTGCCGGCGATGAGTTGGCGGTTTGTTAAGTTCAGTACAGATTGAGTTGGTACTGTCATCCCACGGAAAGGGGAGCATCGGTCGCTCAATGTAGTACCGGACATAAAAGTAACGTCGAAAACAACATCAAGCAAGGTAGCTCTAGTAGTACGCGTTAACCCGATGACGGTGCCACGGGTTGCAATGGGAACCTTCCCAGAGTCTTGTACGTAGACAATACGATCACCGATAGAGAACCATTGGTTCTGAAGTCTATGCTCTGCGTCACTCGGCTTCAAGAGAGCCCTTCTAGGCACGTTGTTAACGCGCTTGAATTCATTCTCTTGACCAGTAGCAAGGTAGGAATCAGCTGCTTGTTCAATTTCTTGGACGACATCTGCGTCAAGTTGCTGAGCTTCTAGGGGAACCTTCTCGAAGGACCTGCTCTGAACACTTTTCAGCCAGTCAATGATTTCCTTGACTTTCGCTTTACTTTCCGAAGGGTCGAAGAAGTCGGTATCGGTGTAGATATCCCCGTGAGGGTTCCTCATCACTCCTTGGAAGAAGGCCGGGAATTTCTGGATATATTCTTTAAGAAGTGCAATTGCCTTCGGTGAGAATTCCCACCCTGCGTCACCGCGACGGGAGTAACCAAGAACTTTGAGTTTCTTTGCTTCGAACTTGAGGTTGAGGCCCAAGTTACAGCGCTGATCATCGACCATTACTGAGAAGGAGGATGTAATTTTACTCAGGACAAGAGGGTTGAGATTAAGCTGGCGGGCGACGGAGTAAGAGGGGACATAACGGGTTGTTTGTTCCGCCTTCTGCGCGATTTGCCGGCCGAAATCGGGCTCTTTTCCTTTCTGTTTCTTGTTAGCAATCATTATCCTTATCATATAGAAAAATCATGGTCCTTACCATAGTGAGAATCCACACATCGACCTTATTATTTTGGTGTCTAATCACTTCCAACGGCCGTCCAAAATTAAACTCCCCCAAAAAGAAAGCCCTAGTCCCCTCGGGGAACTCTTCACCGATCGGCAGAGGCGCCTTCTCTAGAAATCTCACATCCTCACTCACAACATCATCCACAACTGTCTGCGCCGCATAGTCTGTCTCAATTCCCGGAACGACCGCGTATTCCTTGACCATAGCGCCATCATCGGTTCTCTTCAGACCTTTGAGGATGCTAGTGTGAACGACTACTTCGACGGGTCCGATGATAACACCCATCCGCTTACTGTAGTTACTTTCCATCCTCTCGGCTTTTTTCCTCCATGCTTCGACCTCATAGGGACTATGAGGGATGGGGAGAAGTTGACCAGTGTCGGAAAGCATGTATTTGAACAGCTCGTCTGAAACTGCAGTGACTTTTGCCTCCTGCAAGAACGGATACCCTGAGAAAGACTATTAGTAAATCGCTCAGAAAAGTACTAGACAAAACATACCAACAAAAACCCTCTTCCCCAACTTTTGCTTTGCAACCTCCAACTTCCCACCCTCATATGCATTCACCAATCTCAAAACCATACTCTCGTTTCTACTATCCTGGTGAAATACATTGATTCCATGAAACTCCAAGCTCGCATCATGTGGTAACACCTTCAAGCTTGGGAATCCGGCTAGTGACTCCAACCCAAGATTAACACCCTCACATAAACCGACAATAATATCTAATCCTTCCAACGTCGGTAACTCAAAAATATTAATAACACAACGGCAATGCAAAATGTCCGGAAACATTCCCGGCATACTACTAGGATAAACTTCGTCGACATTCGGAGAATAAGAGAATTTCAGCGTAACACCAAAGGTGTTGCGCTCTTTCTCACTTGGAGTTAGGTTATGTTCTACGCTCCGCATAGCTGGAATGAGACGAGATTCGTCGATGAAAGGAATTTTGACGACAGCTTCCCATTCCATCTTTTTGCCATTCATGTCAAGTTCGAAATCCCGGGGATAGAAGTCGATGATAGGTGACTTCTCATCGGTCATGAGAGTCTAGTAAGACAAGGTTAGTAAGCTTCGCACCTAAGTATACGATAGAACTGGTCTTACATGATATGCTTCTGGAACAATCTTTTTTGATCTATCGGGAAGGACTCCCATTAGTTGCTCATAAGGTTTAAAAGGCTTTCCGAGCTTAAAGTTCAGGTTTGCACCAAGACCTTTATGGATATCAGAGATTTTTGGAGAGTAATGATAGCGGTAGAACCATGGCCACGATGCTACACCCTTATAGTAGTAGTAAAGTACCCATTGCAGTCCCTCGATATAGTTCTCCGTCAGATCTCTCATCTCTTTCTCGTCTTCAAGGCCAAACCCAAATTTTTCCTATAAAACTTATTAATCACCTTGGCCCCAAAGATAGTAGAGGAGGCATTACTCACCTTGTAATAGTCGTCCTTCCACTTGTAGAATATCGCGTCATACTTCTTCTGTAGCTCCTCATTCGCCTCATCGATAGACACATCTACTACCTGTGCCTTGTCATATGTTCTGAATACCCTCAACAAAGCAAGCTGACCCTCTTCCTCCTCATCATCAGATCCTTCCTCATCATCCTCATTAGGAAAATGGCTCAACTGCAGGTGTATATCCTGCTGCTCATTCTCGACTCTTTCACACTTCAGTCTCAACGCTGCCGCAAGTTCCTCAACAAACTTCCTATCCTTTGCAGAGTAGTTTGCGGGCACATTGAAAACTTTCGAGCCCTTCCCTCTTCGCCTGTGCTCAAGCCATTTCTTGATTTTCTTGTACATCTCTTTCTGCTCAATCGTAAGAACAAGCTTTCCCTGCTTCTTCTTATTGGCCTGCTCGAGGGCATCCAAATGACCTCTTTGCTTCCCCTTAAGCCAGTTCGCATCTTCACGTTCTTTCTCGAAAAACTCCTTCTCATACACCGAAAGCTCCTTCAACAATAACGACAACCGCTCCAAATTAATGACGCCGTGTTCGTTAATATATCCGGTACTCTTCTTCAAAATCTCTTTATAGACCTTGAACTGCAGCGCAAGTGCACCCTCGTTGATATGCAAGTTTGGTAAATTTGGCAAGAAATCGTTACCAACAAAAAACGCCAAGAGAATAAAATCGTCTATGATCCGCTCCATATCATATGGGAAATTCAAAACGCCAGGTTCTTTCAACTCTTGAAACTCGTGTTCTAGGTACTCGCGGACAACACTAAGATGCATGAGAAAGAAATTTTGATGTTCGAGTTCCTTTGATTTTACTTTGGTCCGGCCGAAAGTAACCTCTTCTCTAAGAAGACAGAAGTGGGGGTCATGTGACAGAAGTCCTAACATGATGAGATCGGCGTCGAGCCCATAGAGGCAGTGGCGAACATTTGGATTGTAGTTAGGCTGTGCCTTTGCGAGACGGATATACTCCATGATTTTGTGTTCCCCCTCCCCTGGAACTTCATGGCCGGATAGGATTACATCTACGCCTTGCCAGTCGATATCCTCCGATACCTTCTTGCTGATGAAATATTTGAGCTGGGTTGTCAACCGGGTCATAAACTCGGTCCCTATCCTATTGTTAGCTGTGAAATACTGGAAAGTCTAATAAACATATTCACCACTAACCTGGGGTAATGCAATTGCTATCAAAGGCATCTTCTGTGGGCATCTCTGCCCCCTCGCTGATAGCCTTTATCCTCGCATTCTCTGCATCTAGGGCCGTTCTAAATCGTCGTGCACGCTGCTGGTTCATCTTTGCACGAGGCGCAACCCCATCGATGGCCATAAAGAAGACCTTCTGGGGCTTGATCTTCCCAAACAAATGTTCGATGTAGTTGAATATGGCAATAAACATCTTATCCTCCGTCATACGGAATGTCGCACTATCAGAATCGTTATGGGTACAGTTGTGAATAATACCATTCATGTCCAACTATTGCCACCAATTAGCGTCAAGCTCGTCATCATCCCGCAAGAGGGGAGCTTCATACATAAAGACAATCGAACTCGGGGATACGATTTTCAGCAATAAGCTGGGAGATCGTAGGATAACGCTCGGACATCCATCTGAAGAACTTTGGAACACCCATCGTGAGAATATAGATGGTGCGCAAGTCTTTGAGTAGCTAAATTGTGAAGTGGCGGACGGGTAGTGAACTATAATCCCTCCTTCCTTGAAGACCAAGAAAGATATAAAAAAGAAATAGAGTACAGATTTGGTTTTCTTCTTCTCCACAAAAAAGCCAGTGGTAAACCCTCAGAGAGTTAAAATCCACCGTTGGGGGGGGTATTCACTTCTTCACTGAGTGTCGTTATTCGTGACGTTGCGAGTCTTCGGGGGAGCAAAGAGAACTCGCACACATCGCCCGCACATGACGCTGCGCCTCGATTGGAGCCTAACATGGGCTGTTGAGGGAGGTGTATAATATGTATAATATTTATTCAAACACGTGTGTACAAAAGGTATATTGAAATCTAAACACTATTCATGTAATAACTGTAGTATTCTGTATATTTCTCTATAGCCATACCCCCAGGCAGTGTTTCTGAATGATTCGTGCAACCACCAACGGTCAGACGCGACGTGAATTCCCAAACTTACACGCTTTCACTTCCCAGCCTTTGCGACCCAACCCATCACCATCACTCTTACAACATCAAACGTCACTACTCGACTTTCGATCCACGACCCGTAACGAAGACACGAATCCTCCATCTATATCATATAATACTATGTCTACAAATATGGATGAAGATATTGACAGTATGGCTCCCCACCTACCTAGCCACTCGACATAGATGACAGCCACTGACATTGCTGATAATAGTGGACCCTACCATCCGTGATGCTGAGGAACAAATTGTTGTCGACAAGATTATCAACGAGGGTATATTCTCATATACGTACTAAGGTAGGATTTCAGAGGCTAATCTATTATGTGGGAAGAATACAAAATCTGGAAGAAGAACGCCCCGTTTCTCTACGATCTGATCTTAAGGTTTGTTTAGCAACTTTTTTACCAAGCTCTTAGTACAGCTCTAACTTGCTATAGTTCGGCGCTGGAATGGCCAACATTAACTACTCAATGGTTCCCCGACAAACAGACGTAAGACCCTCTCCCCTCTGCCTCTTTCTAAGCCAGCACTGACAGCTCTTAGACAACCGGGTAAAAACTACTCCACCCACCGCCTCCTCATCGGCACTCATACATCCGGCAATGATACAAATTATCTCCAAATCGCCGAAGTTCAACTCCCCAACCCCGTCCCCGAGCAAGACCCCCGCCGCTACGATGAAGAAAAAGAAGAAATTGGCGGCTACGGCGGTGGAGCTGAATGCCGTCTCCACATCCAGCAAAAGATGGTTCACGAAGGCGAAGTCAACAAAGCCCGATACATGCCACAAAAGCCCGACCTGATCGCAACCATGTGTGCCGACGGGAATGTGCTAATATTCGATAAAACAAAGCACCCATTAGTCCCTGCTAATACCCGGGTTTGTCTCCCACAAATGACACTTGTCGGACATGAGAAGGAGGGCTATGGTCTCAACTGGAATCCCCACAAAGAGGGGCACCTCATCACTGGTTCTGAGGACTCGACAGTGAGGTTGTGGGATACAACTAGCTATACCAAATCTAATACCCGACTCTCTCCCGTGAAAATTTATACCCACCACTCTGCAATCGTAAACGACGTTTCCTATCATCCCTGTCACGATGCCCTATTCGGTTCTGTATCAGACGATCACACACTTCAGATTGTCGATGTTCGCTCTGCCGACACCACCTCCGCAGCTCACAAGGTCGTCGCTCACACAGATGCCGTTAACTGCATTGCCTTTAACCCAGCATCGGACTACGTCGTCGCCACTGCATCCGCCGATAAAACAGTTGCGCTATGGGATCTCCGGAACCTAAAACTTAAGCTCCATAGCTTAACGGGTCATAATGCAGAAGTAAATGGGCTAAGCTGGCATCCGCATGAAGAGCCCATTCTAGCGTCTAGCAGCGCTGATAGACGAATTTGTTTCTGGGACCTGGCAAGAATCGGGGAAGAGCAGACTCCTGAGGACGCCGAGGATGGCCCACCAGAACTGTACGCTAAGCTATCTCCCCTAGAATATTTTAATGATGACATTCTAACAAGTAGATTCTATAGGTTGTTCATGCATGGAGGACATACCAACCGCGTTTCGGACTTTGCATGGAATCCTAATGATCCATGGGTTATGGTTTCGGCGGCGGAGGACAACCTTATTCAATGCTGGAAAGTGTCGAATGCGATTGTAGGAAAAGATCAGGATGATGTCCCGGCGGATGAGTTGGAGGCGTAAATGTAGGAAAAGAATGGTTGGTGGGCTAGGCTATACTCTAGAGGGAATTAATTCTGAGAGCGCGGAAGGGTGACTTGTGCTTTTATTTTTAGCTTCTGTATTTTATAACATGAGTTTTTTTTTTTGGCTATGGTGGTACAAGATATGGGGAGATCACTATCTAGACATCACGCTTTGGTAGTCTTATGCTAATAATAAGCACCTAAGAGAGTAATCGCATAAGCCCCGAGACTTTTTACTCAAGCTTCAAAGAGTTGATTAGTTGACTGTCTTAGATCTCTATCCGGAACTACCAGAATAGATAAAAAGTCTAAGAGTAAATACCACCGGTACGAGTCAAATATTGCGAGCCTAGATTAGCAAGACTTCAAAGTATCATTTTAATGCATGATATTACGCGTGTCGTCGTCTTAGAGCCTACTTTACACTAGGGTCAGTTGCGTGGGGGGAGGTTGGGATACCATCACATACCCTGTATGCGTAATTTAGATAGTAACGAAAACATTCATGCGCAAAACCCGTTGTACGCAGCCTTACTTAAGCCCAGTGCATCAAACAAGGCTCGGAAATCCCCACCACGGGACCACGCGTTTAAAAATCAAATAAGCAATAAGGAATTATCCCTACCCTCCCAACATAAGACCGGAGATTTGTTGAGCCGAGGTTATGCGCAATAATATTTTAAATTTCTTCTCCGGGAATATATACTCTAGGACCTCCCCCCCTCCCTCTTCCAGAGTGTAGTAAAATAGAGAGGGCGAGATTAGACTATAGGCTTAAGGGGACTCGCTCCAGAAAGTGCTCCCGTGGTCTCTATATGTGCTTCTATATTATAGACCCAAAAAAACATACTTATACCGGTACTATACCTATTCGATACCCATGTTACAACACGGGGGGGGGGAGTCCTACGTTTCGGTATGAGCCAGTTTGCGGGGGGATGGGGGTATGGGGTTTGTTTCAGTTGGCTGACGTTACTTATACATTATAATGGCTCAAGATAAAATTTATGGGGTACGTAGGTGGATACATGCAGTTTGGTTTATTCTTTGATGGGTGTTTAGCACCCCTTCTATATACGTATATATATGCCTGATATACCCCTCTCCCTCTCTCTTCCGAGCTCCTCGAAGCTGCCTTGAAACTTCCGAGGCTAGACCTTAGGCCACTGTTTCATCCCTGAGACCCATATATGTAAAGTCTGTTAGCTTGTTAGCTGTTGTGCTACCTGCTTAGGTAGCTTTCTTCAGCAAAGGTTGATAAAAACCGAGTGATACTTTGTGATGGTTGTCATTGAGCAGATATATAGCGATGACTACGGGGGGTAAAAGCAGGAAAGCACACGGAAGTAGTTCTTGGGCGGTTATTGATGGTTATTCATCCTCATACAACTACCTGGAACTCAATACTATGTATCTCATCCTAGCCCCCCTCCCCCCACTAGTACCTATAGATAGGGGAAAAACGCTACTGAAATATTTTATAGAACAAAGCCATAGCCTATCCCCTTATTTGTATAGCCAACTAGAAGCCATATCCATATGAGAAATAGATAGCTAGAGGCTAATCCTAGTGGTTATTCTACTATGTAGGTCAAGGATAACCATTAGGGGGTAAGTTTAAGTTGCTGACGTATGTAAAAGTCTCAATAAAAAATAAAAAATCTAGGACCTCACTAGCGAGATTCTTAATAGTGCTTGTAGAATAGCCACAAGATGTAGAAACTAACGCTATTCTAGTGGGCCCTAGGGGGGGGGCATGCTGGAACTATATCGAAGATCGCTACAGTCTGAAATTCAGAGTTGATTGGGTCTTATACAGCTACAAGGACAGAAATAAAATAAAATAAAATAACTTGGGGAGAGTGTTGTTTGTTCAAAGCTGACTCAGCGACGTATTACTATATCCTAACGCAGAGTTTCGATTTTCTCACAAAACTATAAGTGTGGTTACTTTTCCCGGTGGCATGTAACCCGTTGTACTCCCGATTTGTTCACGTTGACCTATAGCTAGAAGGTTTTAGAAAGGCCGAATAAAACCTTTATTTACCCAGCGAGCGAGCGAGCGACCTAGCGAAATGACGAAATCGTGAGGCCTTGATAAATTTCTATACAGCTGGTCTATTAAGACCTAGATTTATGGCCTAGTGTATATAAAAAAAAACTAAACATTACTTATTCGCTATTGAAGGCGTCTATATACGTAATAAATAGCCCTTCTAAGGTGAGCAAGGATAGTCTTGTTAAGCATAGATTGCGTGACAAGAAGGGCAATAATAGCCCTGTCAACAAAGAAACTAAAACAGTTTGTGCAAATTTAGATCGATGGATAGTACGTAATCTTAAACGCTGCAGTTCGAGTGAGGTCAATACGCCCCTTACCACTGAGTGTAATAGCTCTCTACCTCTGAGGATAAGTGCTGGATTTGATTTCAGCGCACAAGAATCTCCCTATTATTATAAGATATATATAACATAATCCCTCCTATATTGGGTTAGAGGGCTTTTTATTTACAAGAGCATTCTTCTTAAATTTCAGTAATTTTCGGCTCCGACCGTGTTTTTGTAGTTTCGCCTGCAATACTATCCTCTAGGGCCGCCGCACAGCTATCCCCCTGTACTAGGACAAACGGACCTAACTCAGTACCGGTCACTATCCGAGACAGTCAATACTATGGACATCTCCAGCAGGGCTACGCGGAATCATAAGAATGCACTCGCCGTTCACAATAGATCCTACTGAAACGCTTATTATCTTATCGGCTGATCTCACTTCTAGCCAAGATTTTGAGATCTTCTTAAGCTTGTATTTATTTTCCGTTCGTTTAATTTTTTTTTTTTTTTTTTTCTTTTCTCCTATCTATCTAATCGTCTGGTCGGGTTCCCCCCTCGCTACCGATTATCAAACGATGTGTGGAGTGATTCACGGAGATCATCCGAGAAACCCCTTTCCACGCCATATTCGGTCAGGCACCGCGGTCGTTTCACCCGAGCATCCTTGGGCAAGGGGAGGGAGGGAGGGGGGGAAACTCACCTAACCCACACACACACCTGCATACGGGTGCGCATTCTAACGTGAGATTCCTTCCCATGTTTGTACGCTGGCTCTTCGCTGGTTTGGTGGTCGCCGTACATAGCTCAAAGTGTATCAAGGATTCTTCCGGAAGAAAAGCTGGGGGAATTGTCAGCTCACCACGCACCATTTTGGGTGCTGTTCGCGTGCTTTATTTATTACCTTGCTGTTAGTGCTGCTAGGTGTCGACTCACACAGCCTAACTCAGCCCAGGTCCCTAGGCTACGCCGCGCGTGAGGCCTCGAACGCTGGGCGCCAGTTGGAAATCCGGGAGTTTTGATTCGTTAGGGATAATGGGGTTATGTTGATCCTCCCTACAATCTGATCTCTAGATATGAAGCTCGCCGAAGAGGAGAGTGGGAGGGAGGAGAGGATACGTTTAAAGATGGGGGGGGACAGCTCTTCCCTTTCCTCTCCTGCTTCCACTCTTCACCCACAACAAGCTTAAGACTTCCTAAGATTTACCTGGCATTTACCACACAGCTATAGCTCCACGATCGCAAGCATATTCCACAGCTCTCTACATACTATAATAACGGTTGCAATGTCGCTCCCCTACCAGTCTATTCGCATGTTCTCTCAGCGCGCTACCAGCTCCACCAGGTCCCCTAAGGCTCTGGTTATGTACAGCTATATTATTGTAAGCCCACTTTCCCGCTGCCCTTCTTCGCTGTTTCCACCAAACATCTGTTCATCCCAGCCTTGTTGCACTTCCTATCCGCATATCCTTTGTGCCGTTCATCCATACTAACAGCTTCCCTTCTAGGCTGGATTCACACTTCCATTTGCTATCCCCGCATCCCGAAGGAATAGTGCAGAAAGGTCAGTCCCCCATCCTAAGTAGCCATCCTCTCAAGCCTCTAGTTAACACCTCCAGTGTCCACAGTAACAAGAGCGAATTAAGCCTTCATCATTGCTGCCGCTAAGCTCTTTTCCCACCATGCCTACACATATCCAAGCATAGAGCCGGTCGGGGATTTTCCCGCTGGTTCAATCCTCTTCTTTATGGGTCTCTTTGTTTCGTTGGTACTTAATTCTGGGATGTTGGGCTGGCTGGTTTAGGAGGGGGATCTTCGTACTGTATTGTATTGCCGTCACTGAAACGGCATAGGCGCATCACTGGCTATGGCGTTTTGTGTATTCTTTTTAGCTGGCCTCTGTCAAGTTTCTTTCTTTATCGGCTCATCTACATCGCTAGGTAGAAGTTGTGTATGTCAGAGTATTTGAGTAGAAGATGGGGTTTCTTTTCTTTCTTGTTGTAAAGCACATCAGTCGTTATCCGGGCAGTAGATAGTTGGCTAGATGAATTAATATCTTTATTTTGCTGATACTTTTGTTTCGGTTAGGGTTGGATTTAAGTTGATTGACATAGGTTTGGGACAATGGGGCTCCAGTACATATCTAGGCCCTTCGGCACGCCCGGAAGCTGCCCTACTGCTCGGATGCCTAGACTTGGCTCATTATATCTACTACAGCCACCGTGGGATCGCCTAGATTTGTAAGAAGCTTGATATTAAAAGGTTGCACCACGTATTTAGTAAATAGTAATCTGACGACTCATGAACATTAAAATGACTAGTCATAAAACTGCTAGTGACATCGCAAACTAAAAGTACAAGCTCCACATTGGAGCGAAACAATCTAGGTAACAACGTGCCCTTCTAAAGCACAACGCTACAAAGGATCTGCCAGCCGACAAGCCATTCTTTTGGCTCGAGCTTAGAAGCGACCTGAGTCGGTTCAAGACTAACTTGAGGTATTGCAAGTGGCTGCTTCTTGGTAAACATATTGCGCTCCTCAAGGTAAGTCTCTATGAGAAACACAGCAGCCTAACAAATACTAGCGTTGAGTTAATGGGCGACTCGTAAATACAGTATACGTATCAGTGACGCCCCCCCGCAAGTAGAATACGAACTTCGCCACACAACTGTCTTGATTTCAGTTTTCAAGTCGCCGATCTTCGTATTTGTATTCGCATGGTTTTTTTTTTTTTTTTTTTACAATTCCAGTTTTAAGGCCCCCCCAACGTTTTTTTTCTCTCCATTCTACCAAACCTCGATTCTATCCTCGAAGTGAGGTCTCCGATGGCCTTATTTACGTCACCTTTGAAGCCACCAAGGTCCTATTAGATGTTAGATTTCACTACGTACATAATAGATAAAAAGTCGTACTCTATTTAGGTCAACATGTAAAAGTGGTCATCTGATTTCTCAACCCCCGATCCCACTATTTTGAGTGTTCATTAGCTGCCACTCCAACTATTATACGTCGGATAACGTACTATAGTATGATCGCCCTATGAGGATATGAGTTTTGTGTAATATCATATTCTTATAGAGTAGTTATTATAGGAAAGTCCTAGTGCACATAAGGTGATCCTTGTTCAGATCGGACTATATGTTCTTATAGCCCGAATCCTTATAGGGCGATTGTACCGTAAACGGCTCTCGTTTCAACTCCACTACTTGCTATCATCATGGGTTTTTTTTGTTTTGGTCTCCGAGTTCGAGTGGATCGTTGAAAAACGTTCTACGGGGTTAACGAACAACAGGGGGAGCTAAGAGGACTCTCATTTTGATAAAGAGATAAGACATTCTTGTAGTATTTCTCAAGAAAAAGTTGTGGTTGAGGAGATCATCTATGTTAACATGCCCGTAGGTCTCTTTATCCTCAGTCTAGCTCCGCCAAGACATTTATTTTATTTGTCCTTAGTCATAGTCGCATAGTGGTACCAAGGCTGAATAAGACCTTTATACTACCTAGCCACCAAAGCCTCTGCCCAAGACACAGCCTTTTGAGTGTATTCTACCCACTCTAGCCTAGGATTTAGGGCAATATAAAAAAAATATAAATTAGAATAAAAGAATAAAAATTATTGCTAGGAGTGGTGTACTACTAGGACTCTATATAGTATTTTTATTTAAGCCTGACCTTAGAGTAGCTAAAGTGTGTTGGTATACTCAAGAAGTTACCTTGTCTAGTTAGAAGGGGGGAGGGGGGCGGTTAGCCTATTGTAGGATCATACGTAGATGTTTTTCTAAAAACTGTTGTGGCTAGTGTGCTGGTATTGGTGGGAAAGGTTTTTTTTTTTTTCGATTCCCTGAGATCTTCATACGACCCCGGTGTCTCAGCCGCATGGGCCACGTTATCAGGGTGGCACATCCCATGGGTTATTGCGGGGAAAAAAAATATAAAAAAAAACAAAAATAGTCACTGCATAAGCAGGTGCATATACATATCATTAATAGTTCTAGTGTAGGTTATAGGTGAACTGTAATATATATACAGATGTTCTCACTACATATGATGTCAATATATGTATCTACCACCGTCATAGGTAATTGTCATACAGAATTCATCTTCCTTATCTTGATTGGAACGAACGAGGGGGAGGAGGAGGGGGGCTTAGTATTGTGTAGCCATCCGTTATGACGAGTGAATATAACAGGTCGTTAGATCCAGTACGTCGATTAAGTGCAGAAAATGTTCTGGGTTTGAGACAACGTACATAAGGTCTAGATTCGGAGTTAAGTATTAAAAGAGTGCTCTATATGCCAGGATTTACGGGCCAGTAAACAGAGACTTATTACTTATCTTTTTTTTTTGTTCAAGTCTCGTTTCGAATACGGGTTAAAATACTGTATAAATATCTGTGGGTTCCGTCGACTATAAGCTCTTTGCTAGGACATCCTCTCAGAAGTCAATACCCGTATACCGATCATTAGAGACCCAGATCTATATACTCCCAATTCCAATTGAGAACCATGACGACTCAGACTGTAGATAAGAGTTTTGCGCTGGTGCCTGGGAGGGGTGGACTAATGTCCTTACCAGGCATCACCGCTGAAAGTTCCCGTACAGTCAGCGAACTCCTCCAAAGAAATGAGCAGGAAAATCACGGGTACTCACATAGTTTAGGTATGGATTTCCCACAAATCTAGGGGTTCCCCCCCTTTTTTTCTTTCTTTTTCTTTGCTATATTAGCACACTGACATTTATTAGGATATATTGTATGACTCCTACACTGATTTTTCCTCCCTCTTTTCTCCAAGAATATAAATTCCTAACATCATTAGAACCACATTCCCGAAGACCTTCTAACATGCTACGACTTCGGGGCTTCCCCTACTGACCTTCGAAACATCTACACCCGCACGAAAGAGGCACAGCGTCCATGTACTGATCTTGACCCACAAATCCTGCAAGACCTAGCCGATAAAAGCAAATGGGACAAGTACATAGAAAAAAACGAGTATTATCCCGAATTCCTCGCATTCTTCCAGAAGGAGATGGCGGAGATGGGGTGGAAGAAGATGCTGCAGAAGTGGTTATTTGCAGGGACGGAATCGGCAGATGATTTACTTGTTAGGTGTATTTCTGGTGAGTATACTAGGGGGAAGGTACTCTGATTGTGTCGCTGATGATGGTTTTGTCGTTGGATAGGGCTTTATCATGGAATGATTCGTATCTCGCATGGGGTGGAGTTTGAGATTCCAGGACTCATTGCGGAGGGACTTGCGCAGGCAGTGGGATGGAGGTATTGTTGGGGGAAGGATATCATGTTTAAGATAGAGAAGGAAGCTGCGGCTACGAAGGTCTGAACTCTCTCTCTCTTTATAAATCTATGTTAAGGTATCGGTATATATTAATTTTTTTTTTTTTTAATTCTTGAAGGACGCCGGCGATAAGTCACTCAGGGAGCTTCTCGAGGAGATGCGCAATGATCCAAAAATCAAGAAATTAGCAACCAAGGATATCCTGAAGTCACTCGGAGCCCTCATCACAGAGGGACAAGATGTCGTTGCTTCGTATGCAAAGCAATACCGGGTACCCATCGAAAAACTCGACGAGAAGGTAGCCGAATCAATCAATATCTCGGGTATACTTCCGGTTGATCTCCGCCGATTACATATATCAAGCTAATTAATAGTTACAAAGCCTTCATGTTTGGCGGTGCTATGCGGAAGGATAAGGTTGTTAGAGTAGACTTTTATCTATTGCACTGCCTCACAGCATCCATCTGCCTTACAGTATTCAATTCCCAAGACTGGATTACTCCAGAAAATAAGGCCCGCCTCGTGGAATGGAAGGCTCGCTTTGACATGCTCATATACGCCGCAATAGCCACGCCAGAGCTACACTTGGACGAGATTGTAAATTATGTTCCTAAAGTCTCGCATGCTAATATTTCGAATCCATGGCTTGGTCTGATTGAGCGTGCAATCCATATAGAGGATGATGGGCATACTATCAAGACCACTAGGGCACTGATGAATGGGGAGAGGCTCGCAGCGAGATATAGTGGCGCTGGGGTGGACTTGCCGGTTGTAGGGGATATGTGGAAGAATGTTGCCGCAATGGGTTAGTAGTATTTTTTTTGTACTGCATTTCTTTGTATTGACTGTGAGTTTGCTGACGGATTTATAGGTATTGACAGTGGTGAAGGGTTGGCTGACTGCCACGGAGGTCCGAAGGCGTGGGTAAGGGGTGCTGGGTTTGATGAGGCTTGGGAGGTTTTCGGGCCTAGGGAACCTGTAAAGTCGAACCTTTAAGTTGCTGTGAGAAGCAAGTACATGCACCACATGTATCTCATTTCATCTATATCTGTATTTTTTTTTCTTAGGATGATAAAAACCTCATTTGAACTATTGTTCTGTGCCAGCTTTATACAGTTTGTGCATCGCGACCAGGAGGGCACATGTCAAGTACGTAATAATTTAGTAGAACAAGGAATCAATCAACCAGACGTTTACATTTACACAATTTTTTCCCCTGGGGAGCACGATAGCCGATGCGCGGGGAAAATCATAAAACAAATAAAATGTGTCTCAGAAGGGCAAGTCGCAATCGCAAGGCGACAAAGGCTATACGGAACGTGCCTCTCTCTATCTTACAGGCATGGTGGTGGTCTCGGGAATCGGATCATATATATAAATACCAGTCGGGACTGAAAGCGGGCCTACCAAATAATAGTGGTTCCTTTGTATGGTTCGCTTATTTCGGAATTTGATTTCTTGCGCGGCTCGGATAAAGCTCGCAACAAACATTTATTGGGTTTCAGTGCTATCGGTGTGCATGATTAAGAGTCGGGGGCGAAGAGTGAGGTTGAAATAAGAGGTTGGAGAGGTGAAGTCGGGATGGCGACCTGACGTCGGTCATATCTTGTTTGCGTCCAACCTCCTTGCTGCTGCTCGTCAGTGCTGATGGACGGATGGGTAAGTAGGGTGGGTGTGTGGATGGGTGTCTCAGATCGCCGGCGCCCTGCACAGGATCCCATGGTGACCGAAACGGGCGAGCCAAGCGGAGAGCAGTTGGATATTGGACAAGAGCTTGACGGCGGACGGCCGACGTCTCCCACACCATACATACCACGCTCCAAGGACATCCATCTGGCTGCGGCTGCGGTGGGAGCAAATATGTTTGGCCCGGTTCGAAATCTGGAAAATTCAGAGAGGCAGAGCAGGGTCGCTTGCGGCGGTCGGAAGGGGAATATAGCTAGCTGGATCGGGGTCCAGCAACGTCCACCGGCCGAATATGGACTGCCATTGGTCATTTGACGCATGGGGAATTGACTGACTGCTGGGACGGTCTCCTCCTGCTCGTCAGCGGGTGAACATACATGTCGTGGGTTTTTCCCAATTGCCTTTGGGGGGGTCTTTTTTCTTCTTTTGCTGGTAGCGAGTGCGTAATGTAATGCGGCGTCTTGTTCTTTGCAACACGAACCCTAGTGGCGGTATTGTATATGCCCAATTACGTTTGGATGACTCGTTGAGACTCGTCGAGACTCGGGGGGGGAAGATCACTTGGGAACGGGTAAACAATTAAAAGAGCGCAAGTATGTAGCTTTGAGCAATGTATCTCAGGGCATATTAGTAGATAATATCTATGTAAGGACTTTGGTATGATGTGCGCGGGTACATGTACTACATGTATACATTATGTATGGGCATGTATGGGCATGTATGAATGGGCATGGCAGGCAGGCAGGCAGGTAGGCTGGACGGATGGGTGGATGATGGTATGATATGTATGCGTGGGTATGTATGTATTTTCTTTGGGTGCTACCAATCTTTTCCTCGCGTGTGTTGCAGCTGGTTGTCTCTCCCTCCCTTCTCACGCCCTCTCCGCCTGGTCTATTTCCTCCCTCTCACTCACTTTCGTTTTGAGGTACTTGTTTCTCAATCAGTGCACGCGGTTAGCGCAAGCCGCCCACGCCGTACACTCTCTACCTACATACATACATATTACACTTGCGTCCAATTCTTCGCATTCCCTCACATCCCCCGCTGCTGCTGCTGCTAGGGTACTCTATTGCTACAGCTATTCACTGCTGCTGCTGGTGCTGCTGGTGCTGCTACTGCCCACTACTACCCACTACTACCCACTACTGCTCACTACTGCTCACTACTTTTCACTACTACCCTCTATCCCCCCCAAGGGATCTCCCCGCTCATCCGCTATCCTCTACCGCTGTTGCTGTTTCGTCGAGCCATCAAACCCCCCCCCCCCGGGCGGCTGTCAGCAAGGAAAAAGCCATATCTTCCACGAACGGCCCACCCCTCCACCCATAACCCATAACAGCCACACACATGATCCCTGGACGGAGGCTATCGTAGTATTTCCTCAGTCTGATCTCTTCCCCGATTTTGTTCCCGTTCCCTTCCCTTCATCCTCCCCCCCCCCCGTCATTCCTTCCATCTCGCCATCTCTCCCATCTTCCGACCGTCTCTACGGACAGATAGCTCTTTTTCTCGGCTAGACTGAAGATATCTACTGTACGGTATTAGACGGTTTATTGTAGCTGTTCAGTTGCGTTGATTCTTGCCATACATATGCTTGGCTTGGATGAACATCCGCAGTCCTGCAATAATACGCTTGCAACTAGAAGACCTGCTGTAGCTCCCTTCAGACCCATCCATATAAGAGTCCGACACACCCCACATCTACATCCGCTTCCGCCCCCATCAAATTCAACCATTCCCACTACCATTCCCACCACGGAATAAAACAAACATCATCTTGTGTAATGCCGGCTGCTGCTACGTCGTCGTCGTCTTCAGCGGCGGCCTCGTCGGCACGTCCGTCACCTCGCGCCCCTTCAACGAGAATGAAAGCCGGTGGTCCTGGAGGTGGAGGAGGGGGAGGAGGAGGGAGCATACCGACTACTCACCCCGGGCCTGGTGGCTACCAATCTGCTCCGCTAAGCTCCCGAAAGGCACAGGCGTTGGACATGTCTACGGTGGAGAGGAGGAGTTCCACAACTAAAGAAAACCCAAAGCGAATACGACCTCACGGCCTTGCTGAAGCACCAACCTACAGACCAACATTGGAGCAATGGAAGGACCCATTTGAATACATTAAAGGCATCTCAGACGAGGGGAAGAAATATGGAATCTGCAAAATTATTCCACCAGATAGTTGGAACCCAGACTTCGCGGTGGACACTGAGGTTTGTGGGACATTTCTGCTATTTTTTTTTTTTCCTTGCGTCCGTCGCTTATCCGGCTCAACACTACTATTTTCTAAGCCTAAAATTCTTTAATTTTGTTGCATTCACTTGCACTGCATTAGATTTTTTGCTAACATTGTGTATGTGTAATTAGCGATTTCATTTTCGCACTAGAAGACAGGAGCTCAACTCTGTAGAAGGAGGTAATTATGGTCTCACTATTGCAATAGATACTTTACTGTTGCACCCGAGGATGATCGTGGTAATTTCTCATAAGCTGACATCATATTCCTTTGGGGTTTTCGCGTACTATAGGTACTAGAGCAAACTTGAACTATCTTGATCAGCTCTCCAAATATCACAAGCAGCACGGTACAAATCTGAATAGATTTCCTTCGGTTGATAAGAGACCACTCGACCTATATCGCTTGAAAAAGGCTGTCGAGATTAGGGGGGGATTCAACAATGTTTGCAAGCACAAAAAGTGGGCGGAGATTGGGAGAGATTTAGGATATTCAGGAAAAATCATGTCCAGCTTATCCACTTCACTGAAAAACTCTTACCAACGATACCTTCATCCCTATGAGGAGTGGGTCAAATCAGCGAAGCCGGGTGTGCAGCAACAAATTGAGGCGGAGCTGAGAGGCCCCATAACACCTTCACCAGCTGGGTCGCCAATCAAAAAATTGCCATTGGATAAGCCATTAAACTCCCCATTGGGCAGTCTGCCACCAGATTCTCCCGCAATTAGAGCCTCAGCTACCCTCGCAGGATCGTTAAGAGGCACTCCTGATAAATCCGACACTGATATGACAGACGCGACTCCAATTCGCGGCTCGACTCCCGCCATGAATGGTGGTTTCACTCCCGTCAATAATGGAAGTGGATTCACACCAGTCAATGTCGGCCCCGCAAGTTTCACACCGCTAAATGCGGCAAATGGAAATAGGAGGGAAGTAGATTCAGGACTGACCCCGGCTAGTAATGCTAGGAGAATTGAGAATGGGGTTACGCCGAGTAAACGAAATACTCCCGAAGGATCGTCTTTCGGGTCTGTTCTCAAGCGTGGTCACAGCCAGGAAAATGGTGTTATGGATAGCAAAGAATTAGCTAAAGACATGAATGGTGACGACTCGGAGAATGGCGAGAGGCGAAGTAAGCGGCTGAAGAAGGGTAAGAAAAAATTCTAAAATTCTCGGGTTTCTTTGAAGTTGGTAGCGCTTAGCCGAGATCGCTTGCTGATCTTCCGCCAGAACCGGCTCCGATGGTAGCTGGATCGCACATGACACTGCACAGACCTTCATCTACACCGAGGACCTTGAATGGTGATCGCAACAACAGCAATCCGGGCGAGGTACTTTTCTCCAATTTTATTAATATCCTTTTCGGTGTCTAATTTTTGTATAGAAGTGTGAGAAGTGCGGGCGTGGTGATGACATGGTTAATCTGCTTCTTTGCGATAGCTGTGACCATGGCTACCATACTTACTGCCTGGATCCTGTTCTCAAGAGCGTTCCTGACCGAGATTGGTACTGTGATCGCTGTCTGGTCGGGACCGGAGACTACGGTTTCGCTGATGGCGAGATTTATTCGTTGCGACAATTCCAAGAGAAGGCGAATAATTTCAAGAATCACTACTTCCAATCGAAAATGCCGTTCGATCCCGTTCTGAACAAGCCACGGCCTGTTACCGAAGACGATGTGGAACGGGAGTTTTGGAGATTGGTGGAGAGTGTTCATGAGACAGTGGAAGTTGAATATGGCGCAGACATTCACTCAACCACCCATGGAAGCGGATTTCCGACCATTGAAAAGCAACCGATCAACACATACTCAACCGACCCATGGAATCTTAACAACCTACCTCTTCATCCTGAATCATTGTTTAGGCATATCAAGTCCGATGTTTCTGGGATGACTGTACCTTGGTTGTATGTCGGTATGTGCTTCTCAACGTTTTGTTGGCACAATGAGGATCATTATACCTATTCCGCCAATTATCAGCACTTCGGATCTACCAAAACTTGGTACGGAATTCCGGGAGCAGATGCAGAGAAGTTTGAAAATGCCATGAGAGAAGCTGTACCAGAGCTGTTTGAGCAGCAGCCAGACCTTTTGTTTCAATTGGTTACTCTGCTAACTCCCCATCAACTGATGAAGGCTGGAGTCACAGTTTATGCGTTGGATCAGAGAGCAGGGCAGTTTGTTGTAACATTTCCACAGGCATACCATGCTGGATTTAACCATGGCGTAAGTTATCTTTTAGCTATTAGTAGCACCCCAATTTAGCTAACCCGACCTAGTTCAATTTCAATGAGGCGGTCAACTTTGCACCTTCAGATTGGGAACCGTTTGGCCAAGAGGGTGTTAATAGATACCAAGAATTTCGGAAAGCGCCTGTCTTCTCGCACGATGAATTACTACTTACTGCTGCTGCAAGAGATACTAGTATTCGAACATCACAATGGTCCGTTGGCCCTTCCGTAATTTTATAGAGTCACTATTGCTAATCGTTTTTTTCCTTGGATTAGGCTTTCACCCGCTCTTGCGCGAATAAAAGATAAAGAGTTTGCTGAACGTCGTGGTTTGCTTGATCAGGTTCCAGACATTAAACAATCAGTCCTTCCCGAGGGTGAGGAACTGAGTGAAGATCAATACCAGTGTGGGGTGTGTAAGGTTTACTGCTACCTTTCACAGGTCACATGCTCCTGCACTACAAATGTCACTTGCCCGTCGCACTACCGCGATATTTGCGATTGTGACGTATCGAATCTCACTTTACGGCTTCAGATGGAGGATGAAACCCTTGAAGAGCTTGTACAGAAGGTTTATGATAAGGCACATATGCCAAACGCTTGGGCGGCAAAATTGGAAAGAACAATGTTAGACACCCCTCGACCTGCATTGAAAGTTTTGAAATCACTTTTGTCTGAGGGTGAGCGGATTCCGTGCTACATTCCGGAGCTTGCACCTCTCAAGGCTTTTGTGGAACGTGCACAGGAATGGGTTGATGAAGCTACCCCTTACATATCACGTAAGCAGCAGAATCGGAGGAAAAATGAGAAAGCATGGAGGAAAGGGAGTTCTAAACAGGCGGAGATGGAAGAAAAAGAACGCGAGCACAGGAAGCTGGACAGTATTCTCAAGCTTCTGGAGAATGCTGAGACCATAGGTTTTGAGTGCCCGGAAATTGACCAGCTGCGTGAAAGAGCTGATGCAATTCGGGATTTTCAGTTGCGCGCGAGAACTGCTTTAGCTACTCCAGGTGCTTTGACGACGGCTAATTATGAGGAACTTGTCGAAACAGGGAAGAGTTTTAATGTTGATTTGGCTGAGACGGATCTGCTGGAGAAGATTGTTCGGCAGTTGAAGTGGGTCGATCTAGCAAGAGAATCTCGTGGAAGGTTTATGGATCTTAATGAAACTGCGGATATGATAAAACAAGGTCTTGATCTTGGAATCCCAGATAACAATGAGCAGATGATGTTCCTAAAGAGTCAGAAAGAAGGAGGAGATATGTGGGAGGCCAAGGCCAAAGAACTAATGAGAGCGGATGTTGTGCACTTCCAGCAATTGGAAGCTCTCTCAAGTCAGGCTTCGACATTACCGGTTTCTAGAGAAACCTTGGCTCAGGTCGACCAGATCCTCAACAAACAGCGGGAGGCACATCGCCAAATCATTTCACTGTATGATCAGAGTAAAGAGAACGATCTATCAAAGAGACCACACTACAAAGATGTTAGAGAAGTTTTAGATTCGTTAATGGAGCTCCACAGCAAGCCGGTCGGAACAATTGATCTAGAAAAGGAACAGAAGCGGCATGAAGATTGGATGAGGCGAGGCAAAAAGTTGTTTGGAAAAGCGAATGCGCCATTACATATTCTGGGTCAACACATGGCTTATGTGGAAGGGCGTAATGAGCACTGTTTTGCCCTGGATGATCGACCCAGAACCCCTGTTGAGCCATCTAGCAGAGAGCCTAGTCCAGAACCGAAGAGTGGTGGGCCTTTTGGTGAGAATTCTAGGAGCGGAAGACCTAGAGAGGTCTTTTGCATTTGTAGACAGCCTGAAGCTGGGATGATGATTGAGTGCGAAGTCTGTCATGAATGGTATGTCGGTCGTGTTTCTGTGATATTTTCGAGATTGTCTAACATCGAAAAGGTACCACGGAAAATGTCTCAAGATTGCTAGAGGCAAGGTCAAGGAGGACGATAAGTATACTTGTCCTATTTGTGACTATCGTGTGAAGATACCTCGAGACGCTGCTCGACCTAAACTTGAAGATCTTATCGAATGGCATAATGAGATTCCAAATCTTCCGTTTATACCCGACGAATTAGATTGCCTCAACAACATTATTAAAGCAGCAACTGACTTTCGGGAGTACGTTCGCCCATACACGACATCACCTGTCATGTTGACATCTGCCGAGGTACCAACTATGCGTTTTTACCTACGGAAGATTGAAGGGGCAGAGATTCTCCTTGCGCACGAGACAAACTTTTTCCGGACGGAATTACATAGATGGATGCCGATTGCTTCAGAACCACCTCCAGCTATCGAGGTTTCTATGTCCACCCGTAAGCCTCGCCCAACAAAGCAGCAAAAGTTGATGGCACAGATGGGTATCACAAATCCAGATGACCTCCCGCCACAGCTCAGAACCAAATCCCATTCTTTCTCGAAAAAGAAGGCTTCTGACACCAATTCAAAGCCACCCCCACCTATTAAACCTGCTCCGTCGAAGTCGGCAACAATGCCGTCTTCGCCCGATACCCCTACCACTATCAACCCTGGTCAAACCCAATCAAGCCATGCACAATCTCAGCGATCTCCCGGAGAGCCCCATTTTGATTATAGCAACTCGAGATTCGGATCAGGATCGCAGAGCTCCCCGACTTTTAGTCAGCCTGGGTTTCATCAAACTCCTGGGAGGCTTGGGTCTCCTGTGCTAATGAACAACCCTGGCCGTGGACCTACTTTGGATCCGGCTCTTTTCAACAACGGTGGTTTTCATGGGTCGGGTAATGAGTCAAGCAGTAGTCCTCAATATAATGCCCCCACCAATCGGGACATGAACAATATGTTTGAAGCATTGACGAATCATGATGCTGCCGAGCTATCAACGACGGTGAGCTATGAGACGATCGCTGCTGAGGCATTGAGTACGGTTGGGGATAGTGATTCGAACATGGATCAGTTCCTTGCGCAGTGAAGCAAGGGCGCTTTTCTGTAAAAAGTGTACCGTTACCTGTTCCCTACTATGTAGTTCTTTCCCTTCTGGTGGTCTTGTAACAAAATATTTTTGAGGTTTATGTTACTCTGCTTTTCTACTACACTTTTTTTTTTTCAATTCTTGTACTTTACAGTTGGTTTGCGTCTAAAATTTCCCCCTTATTCTTTCCTACTACATTTCATTTCATTTCGTTGTCTTTTCTAATGAGGTGTTAACTTTGTGCGGCGGGTTGCATGCATTTCTTCTTTTCTGTTATGTTTTTGTTCTTAGGCAAGAATTTGTGAAGGGGTTTGAATATCCGTTATCCCATCTCTTTTGCCTTCCAATTCGTACTATTTACAAAGGGAACCAAAAATTCTGGTCTGGGTTTTTTTTTTCCTCTTTCCATTTCCTACTTTCTCTTTCGGTTTTATGGGTTTCATGGGTTTGGGCGGACCCCCCTTTGTTACTTGCAAATAGGTGGAAATAGGTTGAGACTTTAACAGGAATTATATTTCTGGTTCGTCAGGAAAAAACACTGGGAGAAAAATCCTAAGCTGAACTCCCCTCCCAACCTAATGTGATTTCTTTTGGTATTTCTCTCTTTTTTTTCTTTTCCTTTTATATTTATTTACGGATCTGGTTTCTCTCTCGTGTTGTGTTATTTGAATGAGAATTGGAGAGAGGGGAGGGGGGGGGGGGGATGAGTGTGTTTGGGAGGGGTGGGTAACTAGGAGGATGGGAGTTATTTTTCTCTTTAAGATTGTATTTCCTTTGTCGAACGGTGGAACGGATCATAGTATGGTAACAAAGAATAAATGTGCTTTCGAACATTATTACTACTATTATTATTACGGGTATGTATGGTCTAGATAGAGTCTACCTTGATGGGTTTAAGCGGGATAAGGGAGTTATGAGAATAAGCTAGGATGTGTAGAGGCTTGGGTCAGTATCCTGTTATGCTTTGCATATGCGTAGGTATTGTCGAGGGGACATAAATAACCGCCTACCCACATGACAACTAGGAGCCCTATATTAACATAATACCTTCCCCTACTATATTAATAGTATAAAAATTAATACTCAATTCTCTGTATAGTTTAGCTCTCTGCTCTAACTGTTGTAGTGCCTATCTGGGGTTGGAATTAGGGTATGGCTGTCATGGGTGGGTACTTATTTTTGTGCCTTAACGATAGCTGATGGGGTTTTGTGGCTCTTGTGAGTGACTATAGTCTGCTTTGTTATCTCTCAATAAAGTGTGGAGTTTTCTCCTATTATGGAGGGATAGGTTGTGCATGATTAATGGGAAAGAAAAACAAAGGATTGTGGTGTCGCATTTAGTACCCTGGGAGCGAGTGAATTTTCGTGACTGGGGTTAGGGTAGACGAGTGAGACCAAAAGGGGCCAGAAGAAAGTAGTACGGGATAGAAGGAAAGTTAAGGGGGGAGAGCTGCTGCTTCTATATCTATCTGTCCCGGCGGTTGAGAGGCTCCACGTGTATTAAGTTGCGTCAACCACACAGCCCTAGCAGATGATCCTTGCGACACTGAGTTTATTTCAATCTCCTATCGTCATGCCTTTTAGATTTCCCTAGGCCTGCCGCTGCAGTAGCTGGTAACAAGGCAAAAGGGACCGAGCATCCGAGCATCCGAGCATCTTCCTTCTTAGTCAGTTAATTATGCCTTGCAGGTAATGACGCTGAAGTCTCTACTCACAAAAACTTGACTTTCACTAGTCTCGTGCCCAGCCTCAATGGTTGCTTTTGCTGTGCAGCACCGTACCCGGGGATATAAAGGTCTAGTTTTTAGTATTGCCTAGATACATCAATCGGCCCCCACGAATTAGGGATTACATAAAGGAGAGGGAATTGCGATATTATATTCTGTATCAGCTTTGTAGATCCATTTGAAGTATCTTAAATCAAACTTCAATTTCACAAGGGTGAGATTATTACGAATTGACGCACCTGCGTGATTAATATTTTCCAACGTGAGATACACAACGCATTATCAAAGATCTTTTCATCATGTGTAAAGATATCATACGCCAGGGAAAGAAAAAAAAAAAAAAAAAAACCAGGTAGGATTTCAAACTTTCGATCGACACTTTAGTGTCATAGAGGTTTGTACAGTTTCTCCTTTAATTATGGTCTGCATATATATAGTCCTCCTATACGTGTACGTACGTTTTTTTCTCTCAGAACTCAGTTTATAGCAGAAGGCCTAGAGTTGTACCTAGGATGAAATATCATAAGCGATATATCACTGATCTATACACGCATTCTGTATATTCTAATCGATAGGTAGATTGTGAGTCTTTTCTATCTGCCCTCAGGCACCACCACCACCACGCGTAACATCATATCAAATCACTCGGGGATCTTCGGTGTCAACCAACGAATAACCCCCTGCAAGTCTAGTTCGAAACTGAATAGTAGATGCATACCGAGGGCGCGCATTGAAGCAAATGTGATTCCCTGGGTTAGGGAGGCGGGTGCTGGCCCTATCAATACGATGGCATCGCATCGTTCGAAATGAGCATCGTGATCCAACTCGCGACGTTGTAAAAATGTTATGAGGGGTAAAGGGGCTTGGCCACGTGGAGTAGCGGACCAAAGAGAACTAATTAAACACGTCAACCTATTCGCATATAGTCTTTTTTTCTGGCTAAGGTCATGTTAATACCGAGGTATTCAATTGGACAGCCGAGCAGGCCTCATAAATTACAGATCAGTTCATGATGGTCAGAATTGGAGCTACGGACGACGAATAGATGGTGACCTGAAAGCAGTAAGACGGCGTAACACGGAATGTTATGAAAAGCAGACAAATTGTTCTCTGGAATTCGTGTGGAAAGATCGAATAAAGATCATGTACCCAAGAGGGGGGGGATAAATGCTTCGGATCTCATGTGTGTTTACTAGTTTCACAACCCTGCCAATCACAAAGTTGCAGCTTTATTATCACATATTGTGGGACGTTTGGAATCGCTAGACACTAAACACAGTCGAAGGAGCTCGAAGTAGAAGAAGGACAGGTGGAATTCTTTAGAGAAACTCAGGGGAATTGATGAGTAGGAAGGTTATGTCAGAGATACTAGAAAGGGTCGAGTGTGATACAGTGCAGCGGAGGAGGACAGTTGTCACAGCCAAGAAACTTACCTGAGGAGAAAAGTTGAAGCTCGTTGAATCAAAACTAACTAGGAAAAAAGAAAAGGTACGGGTTCGATCTCCAGAGAAAAAGATCTAACAAAACTCCATGCAAAGTGATCAATGCACTTACTGGAATTTGGCCGAGGACCGGTGACGGATGAAGCATATATTATTTGGAATAACTAGTATGATATATTATTATAGCAGTATGGGTTTTCGTAGTTGGACCAGGGCCTAGGCTAGTAATAGCGGCTGCTTTTCGTAACCAGTATTAGGTCCCTCTTTATGCACTGGATGCTCCAGTCACTCCAGCAGGGGCAACATTCTAAGGCAGAAGCCTGGATCCGAGCCTAAAGTGCAGTTAAAAAAGCAATAATTGAAGCAACACAAGGTGTGATTGATTCGCATGAAAATCTGGAGTTTGCGCGATTCCCGCAGTACCAATTACTCAAATCATGTCATTTATCATCAGCAATACAACGAGTGACCCTCTATGAGCAGAAACCCTTGTATAACTCTACACTAATACTCTATTTGGCTTATTGTAGACCTTTATTCAGGGTTTTCATGCTCTACGGAATTCACATAATATTTCTCCCCCCAAAATTCCCTTCAAAAACAAAGATATTGAACGAGGTACTTAGTAGCACCCGTAGTCATGTTTATTGACTGACTGCGTATGCATGTATGTATGTATGTAGCCAGTATGGCGCTGCAGAGTTCTGTTTCATCTATCCGGGCCCCGGCGCCACAAATCGGGATCAGGTCCCGATATGCTCCTGCCGCAAGCTCACATGGGGGACAACCTTAGAATTCCAACGTTTTTTTTTGTTTGTTTTGACAAGAATTACCATACACCTAAATGGCTCGCATGTGCATTGGAGGGTGAAAGGTTCACACCACGTTTCTTCGGGCCACTGCATTAAGATCGGGAGTGAGTCTGGACCACCGTTTCACTCACGAGAGGAGAACCCTCCCCCCAGCATCTATGATTAGAGGTTATAACGTGATGTCTATAGTTTCTTTTTATGACTACAGATATTAATGGATACGGAAGGCGTTAGATTAGGCCGTGGATAAATTTGACCTATCGTAATTGTAACTTTTTTAATCTATCTAGACCGGTTTATAATAATATATTAACCTATATTTGTCTCTATGAGTCAATTTAAAGGGGTTTAAATAGGGAGGAATATCCCCCCGAGTTTCCAAAGGTCGCTGCGGTCATCTTGAAGCTGGGTTTTATATACTGACATCTGAGAAGCTAGTACGCCTTAGGGTTGCCATTATCAATGTGAACAGACAAAACAGGTTTGATCTTGTATTAATACCTGATATGTCTTTCTTCACTCCAGCGCGTCTATCTCCGGTACAAATCAATATAACGCTCGCCGGTTCATCTCGTAGGCCTGTTAATTCCCATGAGTTGGGTAGCAGACCACCATTCTTATTTGAGGTTTTATCGTGGTTGAACAACTACTAGTCTGCCCCTCAACTCACGGAAGCTTTTAAGCCTACAAGATGAATCGACGAGCGTTTTAGTGAATTGTGGTTGGGTTGACACTGGATGAAGGGAGTCAGGTCAGTATCTGGTCAAGGTTGAAACTGTCTTCGTAGTTAATTGATAAACTCTTTGTTGTACTCGCCGCTCATTTGTCAATACTAAGGCTCGGCTTGTATGGTTTCAATAGCATTTTTAATACTTATATTTCTATGGGGGATTTACAAAAGTTTAAAGGGTGTGAAATAATTTCAGGGTAGGGGTATGCCTATGTTAATCTATAATATTTTTACTTGGGCAAGGGTCAATTCATGAGATCGTTATCTTTTAAGATAACGGGATAGTTTCCCCACTTCCGAGACAGGCATGGCTAAGCTTTCAAGTATTCCTTGTGATGACGTAATTGGACATGATTTCGTAACTTAAATAGAAAAACAAACTCCCAAACCCTTAAACAATTAATAACAGTTTCAGACATCTAGAAGCTTTTGAACTATTTGTCCTGGATTGGAATGTCCTTTCCGGTAGTGCTCTTATACGTGCGGCGGATAACTAGAGTTTATAAAAAGTAAGAAAAGTTTCTCATTGTAAAAGCTCGGTAATGGGGATTCTCACAGTCGCTGATCTGCTCATCCTTAGCCTGCTCAAAGGCACTCTCATTGTTTTGAGGGCCCTGCTTTAAGACATGCTCTTGGAAAAGATCGACAGCTAAAACAAACAATTCCTATTAGTACTATTGTAACAACCACAGATAAGATGGAAGGAGGTACATACCCTTATCAAGTGCATCCTCCTTCTTTTCTGACTCTGGACCACCACCCACCATGCCATGAAGTTTGTCACCCCAACTAGCAGGCTTTTGCTGCTGCTGCTGCTGCTGCCCGCCGCCCAACAACCCACCGACCACGCCGCCGAGGCCAGAGCCGGAGCCGGAGCCTGATGAGGAGTGACCATGCTGTTGCCCGTATGATTGCTCCTGTTTCTTGTTACCACCGACCAATCCACCGACCAATCCACCAAGGCCAGAGCCAGAGCCGGAACCTGATGAGGAGTGGCCCTGCTGCTGTCCGTACGACGACTGTTGGTGTGATTGCTGCTGATGTGGTTGTTGACCACCACCTAGTAACCCACCGACCAAACCGCCGAGGCCAGCGCCAGAGCCAGAGCCTGATGAGGAGTGGCCTTGCTGTTGTCCGTACGATGGCTGTTGGTGTGATTGCTGCTGGTGTGGTTGTTGACCACCTAGTAATCCACCGACCAATCCACCGAGGCCAGAGCCAGAGCCGGATCCTGACGAGGAATGTCCTTGCTGCTGTCCGTATGACTGTTGCCCATACGGCTGCTGCTGTTGTCCATATGATTGCTGGCCATATGGCTGCTGGCCGTGTGATTGCTGACCGTATCCATGGTCGGACTTTTTCTCAGAAGAACCACCACCGGTGAGGCCTTTAAGAAGATCCATTTTGATGATAGTTTTAAGTAATTAAAAGAGGATACGATAGTAAGAAAGGATGGATTCTAGAGGTATGAAGCTTGAGGTAGATAGATGCGGGGAAAATGATGAGGGGAAACCGGGAAACACCCGGATTTATAAACACACCGAAGGGTCTATGTGGGAAGAAAGGGCTTGGAAACTGTGCCGTGTGCATCCACAAACGATCACTCAATTGACCACTAGTTGCGGGGATACATGTCACTCGCGTATCGGACCATCATCGGTGGCAACTCGATGCTTCTTTCGATGGGTATATGCTGCGATAAGTATCTAATAGGCTTCTATCTTGGGCTTAATAGAAATAACCATTACGGTTCAATTTGCGTACAGAGATTCCTTGGAGGTGCTCCGTAGCACTTTGTCACAGTTCCATGGTTGTAGTAGTAAGATATAACCCTAACCCTGTAAGATCGCTCGTCACGCTATGATGTCAATGAGTTGTCACCTGGCGCTGATTTTCGTTTCCGGAATTCAGCCTGGGTGGCGCTGCTGCATCACTTCCTGCAGGGTGACGATTTGGGCCAGTTCAAGATACGTAACCAATCACATGCGGGGGCTGTACAGTACAGCCCCAGCGCCGGATTCCCACGATGTTTTGAAGCAGACCATACAAGTGGAACAAAAGATAGTCTACAGGGAGTCTATACATGTTGTACAGATGAGCGATTAAAATTCTAGGCTTATGGCTAATTTTGAGCCGTTGTGAGTTTGGGCTGAAGGGCATGGGTCTAGATTACAAGTCGTCTTAGGCGTGAGTGATGGATTATGATTCACTATAAAGTTCTTTTTCTGCTAACGACAAGTAAGTGCCATTACTTAATAAATATTGGCTATAACGGAGGTACTCGCTGCCAACATCTCTAATAAGCACAGATTGGTCAATGTAGCTGTCTCGATCCCTACACTGTATATCTAAACCTTTGAGGGTGACTATTATATCGAATACACGTGTAACGCAAAGTCCAGCTTTTTGGTGGCCAGCGGGCAGCGCGCATAGTGCTTAAGACAAGTGTTCACCCTAGATGTCACACAATTACGTCTCTATCCAGCTTGGTCATGTTACTCAAGCTCCAGATCAGTCAAACCTATCAGCGTGGTTTAATTGGACGGCGGCTATCTCGGCCGCCTATTGGTACCTTAAGGAAATATCATGTCAAGTCCTAGGAAAGATTTTTTACATGGAATACTTATTTAGTCCACTAAATAATGGTATAGGCTAGTAAAGGTACCTAGGATATCCGAGAATGGTAGACGGTACATAATGGAAAGAGACCTGGGATGTGCAATTGATGTAGTATGAAAGAAGAGACGGGTAGATAGGTATAGTAAGCAACGAAAATGATACCCAGGGAACACGAGAACTGCAAGCGTGCTGAGCACAACATTAGAGATGATAAGAGCTTTAGGGAATAAACGGGTACATACTTTAGAAAACCCCTGCGTACATCTCTATTGGCATAGGGGTGTTACGAAATTCCGAAAGCTGTCCCAAAAAGACTTTCATCCTCCTCGACCCAATCCTTCATATCGATATCTTGCTCACCCTGGAAAAGTCTGTTCCAGCCCCCCCACCCCCTTTTCTCCCTCTCAGCATTTTCTCTTGCAACCTTATCCATTTCTTCCTCCCACCACTTAGACATATCTTCCTCTGCCTCCTTTGCTCTCTTCGCCTTCTCATACTCAAACGTTCTCTGTCTCTCTTCCTCGAATTTCTCTCTGCTGAATCTTCCTTTATTCTTATCGTGTTTATTTTTCTCTTGACTTGCTCTTTCCATATTTTCCCGCTCCTGTTTCTGCTGTCTTTGTTTCTCCAATTTAGATTTTGTTTTCGAGTCATATTTCGCTCTCGCCTCATCCTCCCACCTTTCCTCGTAAAATTTCTGCTGCCATGCATTCCCCGGTTCCTGTCTTTTCGCCTGCGCTGCGCGAAGCTTTTCCGCAGCATCCGCAGCAAGTCTTTCCTGCCGGAGACTTTCCTGGCGCCTTCTATCGGACTCGCTCTTCTCAGCCCTAGCCTTTCTCTCAGCGTGAAGCTGTTCCTCTCTGCGGTAAATATATTCAGCATTGGCCCTAGATTTCTGGTTTTTTTCCTTTTCGAGTCTAGCGTTTTTCGCACGACAAAGTTCCTCCTTTGCGAGTTTATTTTTGGCGGCAAGCAGAACAGCCTTGCGGTGTTCTTCTTCTATAGCTTCTTTTGTAGTCGCTAGTGACGTTATTAGTATCTTTTTTTTAATAGCTAGAATTATGAGATAGGAAGAAGTAATTACATGGTAGAAAATTACTTGGGATAATCCCATCAAGAGTTCGGGCTCTATCGTAAATCCTTCTAGCGCTAATATCAGTAAGGACTGCGTAGGCACTTTGAAGCTGCGGATGAAACAATCAGCAGCCGTATATCTAGAATAATTATAAAGGATAAGAGGAGTAGTTTATAAGAACCATTTGGAAATTCTTCTGCGCATTCATATTATCTGGGTTCTTATCAGGGTGGTGCTTCAGTGCGAGAGTTTTATACACTTTTTTGATAACAGCGGTTGAGGAGTTGGCTGGGATCCCTAGGAGACCATAATGATCCAGCACTCGAACCATTATGGTAGAAGTGCAAAGGTATTGATCAAGAATTCCTTTGTTCCTGCCGAGAGTGTTTGCAGAGCAGGCTGGAAGTGGGGGGTGAGGGGCTATGATTGGGGGAGTAGAGTTCGCTGAGGTTGTTTGATGTTGCTGAGATGGTGGCTTGCTGAAGGATGCCTGAAACCTCAACTTGTTTGTCGGTTTAAGTAGATTTGATCATTGACTTGGACACGCGCCTGCAGCCTGGTGCACCAAACTTGGTGATGGCGTGAAATAATGGGCTTTAAAGAAAGAAAATTTTCATTCTGGAGAGAAAAACTCCATAGAAAGAATAATTCAATCCATGGGTGGGGGGTGGGGGCTTAATGTGCGAAATACGTATCTCTCGGTCTTGGATTGAGTTCACTTGTAGCCGGTGGTTCTATAATTTACCAACGTTGCTAGTAGAATATTACATGCGCCCTTGACAAATTTCATTAAGAAAAGCTATACATATATTTACGTAGATATGGTTATAAGATCAAGTTGTATGCGGAGAACGGCTGTCTCATAACCCTAACCCTGCGGCTTATCCTAGATAAAGCAGAGTGTTGATTGGCTGCTTTGTTCAGGGCATGCAACACCCTCGACCAGGTATACTACAATACCACCCGTAGATATTCAGTAAAATAGTGCAGGTATGCGATGAAGAATTTGTACGGCAGATGAACTACTTGAAATATTGCTAGACATATACAATCTAGTTGGCGGGGGGGAAACTGTAAGGGTGATAGAATAATGCGCTCGGGACTCGGGGGTCAGTTTCTACAGGCGGTGGGAAATAGGGCCTATTTTATAAGTTTGTCCGGTGCAGCTCCCTTTTAGACAGTCCGAACTGGTCTGCGCTGTAGTAATTTGCGATCTGGTCTGGACACAGCCAGATAAATTTGACCGAGCCGGTCTAAGTCAGCCTCTGATAGGGCTGCTAGATCGTATGCTGATAACGCGGCTATTCATTTTTATATTGAGGTTCCACTGTCCTGATATTTTCTATCTTCCGTTAGCTAAATCCCCCTAAGTTTGGTATCTGCTATATCTGAAGCCCCATTAACACCCTTCGCTCTCTTCCCTATAGGTAGTACTAAGATATATAATATTTTATGATAGTTTGTACTTTTTCACGTATGGGCTGTGTCCATGTGGGTATTACAGATAGGTTTTTTTCACTTGTAAGAATTAGCGCCCTAAACAAAAAATAAATGTTCTCGTCTTGTGCGGGTGCTAGGTTCTAATAACCCTGTATACTAGTCTGAATAATCCCCACCAATGTTAGTAATAAATATGATTTATAGGGTAGCGTGAGGGTGCGTGACAACAAACCTACAAACGACTCCTACTGCTTATTCAGGTCCAAAAACTAGATCTATGGGTTATTTTCTACTTCTACCAAGTTCTACCAGCCTGAAATCAAGTCTGAGTTGTAGGTACACTATTTTTTTGGTGTGGAGGCCTGGTTGGAGCATTTATTTTTAGCTAGCTAGTTGATCCCTGTTTCAAGAATAATTCCATTGGAAGCTGTATGGGTACAAAACTTGATCGTTCCTTGCTAAGGCTACTATCAAGTAATATGACGTTGAACTTTGGAGTTTAATTCCCTGCTACATTTTCGGCACTTTTAAATAGCTGTGACAGGTTTAGGACAGGTGGTGGTGATGTAAAATGAAAATGGTTTATAAATTATATCTTGGCAACGGTACCTGCTGCTTAGTCAGAGAGTACTAGGCCGGGTTATGCGGCTCTTAATAGCGACCATTCAGGGGCGTAAAAAACGCGGGGTCTCGCTGGTTGAGTGGGGTTTTCTTTGTTTCGTGACGTCCGCGATGAAGTTGCCCCTCCATTACCCCTCACAGCTACACAGACTCACCTACCACGCTGTCACCAGGATTACACCAAAGCTCTACAGGAGATCTACAGTAAATTCGATTAGAGCATTCTCTGCATATCCATTTCTTTTGCGGACTCAGAACATAATGCCCCCCAAAGAAAAGGCTGGGAAGGAGAAGGGCAAGGGAATGATCAACCTTAAGGTCCCGAAGGGTACTAAGGATTGGGAGGGAAAGGATATGATCATTCGTGATAAGATCTTTAATACTATCACGAGTGTGTTTAAACGCCATGGAGCGGTGACAATAGACACCCCGTAGGCTTCTCTTTCTTCATTACTAGAATAGAACAAGAAAACATTAACAAAGCAAAGCTAACATGTGACAAATCCTCAGTGTCTTTGAGCTCCGTGAAGTTCTTACCGGTAAATATGGTGAAGACTCAAAACTCATTTACGACCTTGCGGACCAAGGTGGTGAGATCTGCTCCCTCCGCTACGATCTCACAGTCCCCTTCGCGAGATGGCTTGCCATGAACCCATCTATCCAATCTATCAAAAGATATCATATCGCCAAAGTCTACCGCCGTGACCAGCCAGCGATGACAAAGGGCCGTATGAGGGAGTTCTATCAATGTGATTTCGATATTGCTGGTGCCTATGACCCCATGCTTCCCGATGCAGAGATCTTGAGAATTACCACCGAAATTTTGGATGGGCTGAATTTGGGGACATATACCATCAAAATAAATCATAGACAGATCCTTGATGGGCTGTTTCAAGTTTGTGGTGTGCCCACAGATAAGATTAGGACAATCTCAAGTGCCGTCGATAAGCTCGATAAGGTATGTTACGAGTGATAACTTGTGTCTCAAACACCTAACTGATTCTATGGGTAGTCTCCTTGGGAGGATGTACGGAAAGAGATGACCGAGGAAAAGGGTCTTGACCCCGCAATTGCCGATAAGATCGGAGAATATGTTCTTAAGAAGGGTTTGTCCTTGCACTAATCTCTTCCTATTACCCACTAATACTGACATTAAAATAGGCGGACGTGAACTCCTTGATGAACTTCTGAAAGACGAAACCCTCACCTCAAATGTTTCCTTCGCCGCCGGTCTTAAAGATATGGGTCTCCTTTTTGACTACTTAGAAATATTCCAGGTCATGCCTAAGCTCTCCTTCGACCTCTCCCTAGCACGTGGCCTTGACTATTATACCGGTATAATTTATGAAATCGTCACCGAAGCCTCCGCTCCCCCTGCAGGGAAGGGCCATAAATCCAAGAAGCCCCCCAAGCCAGTCGATCCTAACGACCCAGACGCCGACCGCTCCAATGATGACTCAATTGGGGTTGGGTCAATTGCTGCAGGTGGAAGGTACGATGAGTTGGTTGGTATGTTTTCAAACTCTGCAAAGGGACGTGTGCCGTGTGTGGGAATTTCATTTGGTGTGGATAGAATTTTCTCGATTACGAAGGCAAGGATGGTGGAGGAGGTTAGGCGAAATGAGGTTGATGTTTTTGTGATGGCTTTTGGAGGAAAGGGCTTCACAGGGTTGGTGAAGGAGAGGATGGAGGTCTGTAGGCTGCTTTGGAACTCGGGAATTAAGGTACTTATGCACCTTACTCTTAATTAGCTACTAAAAAGCGCAATACTAACTATAGTAGGCCGAATTCTCATATAAAGTTAAGCCTAAACTCCCTCAACAGTTCTCTGCTGCGGAAAAGAATGGTGTTCCCTTTGCCGTTGTATTAGGTGAGGATGAAATAAAGGAAGGAAAGGTCAAGATAAAAGAGATGGGCCTCCCAGAAGGACATCCTGAAAAGAATGGTGTTGATGTTGAGTTGACTCAACTGGTTGAGGAGATCAAGAAGAGGATTGCAGCGAAGCAGGAGCAAGATGAACAAGGTGAATCGAATGCGTTGGCAGAGGGTGTGGCGAAGGTAGCTTTAGAGGGGGCGAAGAAAAATCCTACTAAAGAATAGGGTAGACCTCAAAAATCGCTATTATTTTTTGACAGTTGTAGGAAATAGATGGTGGGGTTACTTGTTTAGTAATCGAGATTCCCTAAAGCTTGTGTTCCCTTGTAGATATATACTTTCCCAGCGTACTTTGCCTACACATTAGTTTTCATAATTTCTCGATTGTGTACATGTGGATATTTTTTCGTAGTTTTCTGCTATTTTGGGAACACCATATCTCAACCGAAAATATATTTAATGATACCAATGCAATACCATAGCTAGGTTTTATAGTCTATAGACTAAGATATCGTATCGTCTAAGAGACTTTATAGACAGTTATTTTACTAGTTGCATGGTTCAGGTGCCAGTTATTTTTGCCTAGGCGGTGTTGCAGTCAGACTACGTCATAATTTGTCACTCGAACACATACTCCAAGGCTTGAAGCCACCCCCTACTTTCAAACCCATTACATGTAGCTAAAAAAGTGTGAGAATGTACACCCCGTAAGCTTAAATCTATCCTCAATGCTGACACTGAAACTTAAGGACACTTTGCAGGGGGGCTAGTATATATCTTTTCCCTTCGTTTTTTCCTAGTTAACTAGTTTGATTTTTTTTAATAAAATAAAACCCCCAATTTAGAGCATAAAACACGGTTTTTAATAGAATAAATAACTATAAAATAGTATTATATATCTCTAGTAAACTAGGGTCCTTTTTTATTATTATTATTTATATAGCCTTGCTATGTCCCTATCTATATAGAGAAAGAAACACTCAAAAAAAACACTCATACTACCTACAAATCGCCAAACATGATCCCGCCGAAGAAATGGATTATATCCAAGCTATATCCACTGAGAGATAGCCTCGATGCACGAAGGCCTCGGGTACATGAGCCAGATGCACGATCCCGAAGAAATCACCACTTCCTAGGAAGTCATAGTATAAACTCAAGCACGGCGAACCCGAGGCCGCGATAACCCAAGCGGATTTGATAATCTGGGTATTTAAGAGGAAAGTATCCACTTCGAGTGAAGGGGGGGGGGTTGGTATGCGGTTGGGAACCTGAGGTTAAGAGTGTAGTTCAGAGGTAGACTCAGTAGAGGAAGAATTTTTGTGTTACTTTTACGTCTTTTTTAGGTACCGAGAGTTGCGGGGGGGGGGGGGTTGGATTACTATTGGTATGGTGGGATTGGTAGTGATGGTGTATTAAATGGCTGGTGTATGCTCTTTGGGGGGGGGTTAGGGATATGTACATGTAGCTCTCATGAAATTTTTCTTTTTCCCTTTGGGTCGGGTGGAGAGGATATGCGGAGGGGTTTAAGAAGATAATTCTGGATTGTTATGTATTTATCCGTTTTAAGTTATCCTGAGACACATGAAAATACAACTTATAAAAGAAAGAAAAAGAAAAATTAAACCATACATACTTGGGTTTTTTCGCGGAAGCCTTCCCGTCGCTTAGTTCATTAGACGAAACGTTAATCTTACAGTCCTATTGCTATTCACCTTAACACACTTTCTATCAACCTACTGATAACCATCATCACCCAATCTCTGATTCACCCACCCCTTGAACTCTCTTCCGGTACTAGTACAAATTGATAGTGCCATATATACCCACGCTACCTCCACCTCAATCTTTGTTTTCCACACCGCCGCTTACCTACATACCTACCCCCAACACCATAACCATTCATACAATCTCACTCGCTGTTTCTCCCCTAGCCCTACAACAGCACAGCTTCCCGCTTTCCCCGTATTTTTTAAGCTTCTTTGCCTTGTGTGACTTTCCCGCCCGCCCGCCCGGCATGTTCCAGCGGCATGTTCCGTGAGGGAGGTGGAGAGGAGGTGTGTGCTTTTGTAAAGGATAGGTCGCGGGAAAAGGGAAGAAAAGGAAAGTGCAGAAGTAAGGGTATAACTATTGCATTTGTGGACTCGTTTGTTATTGAAGATACCATCTTTCTCTCCCCCTTGTTTGGGTGGCTAACTATGTAACCTTGCTCTGTGCCTGATACGCCTTTACCGAAAATCAAACGCCGAATACAAAAGACTCGAAATATATCACATCTAAAATAGGAACAGTGAAGTGAAATAGTGGTGGTGCAAAAAATCTACCCCCTACCTCCCGTCAATGAAGAGGGGGGGGGGGGTTATTTGCCCAGAATGATAATATACTAAGCTAATCTCCAACTACAGGACCAGGGGGGAAGGGAGTAATAGTAATAGTATATAAAGTGATGGAGTTAATCCATTCAGGTTAAGCTTTTTAAAACTCTTATGCTGCAAAAAAAAGAGTAATAGATTTTCCCCGCAGATAAAATAAACCCAAAAGAAAAAATGACCCATCGCCACACACACAAAAAAAAAAGAAGGGGAGTAAATAACACCACCCTCCCAACCCTATGATAATGTAGAAGTAAAGGTGGCCACAATAGAATTACTGCGACCCGGCAACGCTAGCCCCCGTGCCAACAGTAGCACCCCCGTTTGCGGCACCAGCAGCGGCTGGACCTTGGTTCTTGTTGATGACAGCTTCGAGAGAGGAGGCATGGGATTTCCAGTCGATCTTGGTTCCCTGGGGGAGAGAGAGCTTGCGTTTGATCGTTTCCCTGTAAAAAATAAAAGGGTTAGTTTTTTTTCAATTATCAGTCAGTCGCCTAGAGGGATTCTATTGCAGTTTCCTTAAGCAATAGATATATGACGGGACGGGAACATCATACTTGATCTTTAAGCAGCTCGACCCATCCACCCTTGTCCAAACACTCAAAACGTCCTCATTCCCCCTAATGCTCAACACCGCACCGCACAAGTCTTCTCCAGCTTCACCAAACTGATCTCCAATAATTGCTAAAACCAGATCCTCCCAGTATCTTGTGCTGACACCCTTCCTCAATCGGATATTCCACTTTCCGCCCTTTTTATTCTCCTTATCCTCCCACACTGGTCTAATTCCCTTCTTAAACAAATGATAGTCGCTCACATGTGGCAGACTATTAGGTCGCCGCAGATGGCAGTAGACGCACCAGAACTCCTCCACAGTACTGAAAAAGGCAATCTTCTGCGTCGACTTTTCATAATCCTGAAATTTATTACCCGGGGACCGGTACCAGACAATCCACGTATTTTTCAATGGGTGGGAGTCCTGCTGTGGGGGGAATTGTGGTGTTGTTGCCGTGGCCGCAGCAACCTTCTTACCTCCCGCAACAACCTCAGACGCCGTCAATCCGCCCTTCGGCGGAGAGATCAGATTATTCGAGGTGGTGGCCGCCCCTGCTACATTCAAACCGTCGCCTCCTCCAGCGGTACCGGGGGTTTTCGGGGTTTTAAGACCGAATGAACCAAAGGCGCCGCCTATGCCGAGATTGAACGCGGCAGAGGCGGACTTTGCTGTCGTTGGGGAGGGAAGTGCGGGGCTTGTGGTATTTATGGTGTGGAGTTCGTTAAACGGATTTTTGTAGTTGGGTCTGACTTTGGCTGAAGGTGGGCCAAAGATCTTGGACGAGGGTGGTTCGCCTGTGTTGGTGACGGCGGAAGGTGCCGTGGTGGACATGGAAAGAGAGAGTTTACCGGAGCTACTATGAAGAATTTTTTTAATTTTTTTTTCTTGCGTCAGTCTGGATCCAGTTGTGAGGGCCGGGGGGAGAGGACTAGAGGAGGGGGAGTTTCTCACTTCGAGCGTCGATTCCATAACGAGTTCGAGTCCATTGGTAGATGGTCTTTTGTAAATTATATACTGGTTTGGAAATCGGAGGAGGGAAAAATTCTCTTCTGATATCCGGTAGTGGGAGGGAGAGGAGAGAAACGAGTGGCAAGCAACCAGCCTGTGCTTAGAGGAGATTAAAAAAGAGGTTTTCAAAAGGATAATTTACAAAGGGAGCCAAATAGAAGAAAGCTAGGGAAAATGGTGAAGCGCCTCTCGGTGTCGTAGGTGCAGGGGGATGACGTTGAGGGGGCGCTGGGGCGCTGAAAGGTGGGGGGTGTCAACGGTCGAGGAAATAGGTGTTAAGATGGGGGGGTTTATCGATAAAAGTGATTTTTTGTTGTAGAAGAGAATATATCGAAATTTGGAGTGTCTGTTCGTGAGGACAAAGTGACGAGATGAGTGGTGGAAGTAAAAGAAGATGAGGAGTGAAGCAGTAGCAACACAAAGCCGCAACAGCAGGAACCAGGGAAAATCGGCAAACAGATCAGATCAGATCATACCAAGTCAGGCAGGGGGTGAGAAATAGGAGGGATAGGAGGGAGAAAACTTGTTGGCCAGATGTTTTAAGCGCAGAGATTGGCCTGAATGGACTGGGGGGGAGAGGAAAAGGATGAGGAGTAGTAGAATAGCGTAGAGCAGAGTAGAGCAGAGTAGAGATACGCAATGCAATGCCAGGGAGTAATGTAGAAGGGGGAAGATTGAGGGAGGAGAGAGCAAGGAGGGGAATAGATTCAGATTGAATAATTTGCTAGGAGGTGATTGTCGTTATTGGAATCGTAGTCTACAGTATTGTATTGTATTGATTGCACCTTCTGTTTCTCTTGATGAATGGGATGTGATGTGATCTGGGATTCTTTCTTTCTTCTCTGTTGCATGCCTGACTGCTGACGGACGACTTGACTGACAATCTCCAGTCCTTAGTCATCCTGCAGGGGCAGCAGCCAAGACCTCCACTTTAAAACCCGGTGTTTCTCTTCTCCCCTCCTCCCTTCTGTTTCTATAACAGCAAGACCACCAACTCAGAATCATCGATAGTCAGAACAATACAGTCCCTCGCAAGGGGGGCTTCCCACTCGGCTGTCGATTCCGATGAATGTGTGTCGAGATGATATCGGGGACAGTAATGTTCTCGACCCTCCTTAAAAACCATCGCGACGAGGAACGCTCGCTCTGTTTACGGGGTTTGCAGTGTTCTCATGACCTGGTGATGACCTGAAGAGATGGACATTTCCATTCCTTTTTTTCACCGTGACTGATACTTTTTTGTATGTAACCTTTATTTCTATAATCTCAATCTATATACTGTTCTTTCCCCCCCGGAACAACTCTCCCACCATCACCCCCGTGCCCAATGTTGAGATGAAGATACAAACGAGCTCTGGTAACCCGAGCCAACCGCTCACCGGCAGCCTTGACTGCCACTACACAAGAGACGTGTTGGAGATGACGCTCAAAAGGCACAGACTGATCAACCCACATATACACTGCCGTTACTCTGTCTGTCTAGCTGTGCGAGAGGGGTTCAAACGCTAACAGGGACTAGAGTGAAGAAATTTCCATCTGCGGAATGACGAACACAACCACAACCACTGCCGACGCCGCCGTCAACGCAGGGTTTCCGCCAGGCCCTAGTGCTGTGCAGATCTAGTTCATTAGGTTTCACCTACCACACACGTCATCATCCCCCTCGAGACTCTGAAGGGCTAGATCGGGATTGTGCCAGGATATAAACTACCATTGGTGGATGAGAACGCCACCGACACCGGCACGGTCCAAGTCTTTCAATCTAGCAATAGAATTACTAGAGGAATTCCATCTCAATATCCATACCCACAGTTCTGGTGTAGTAATTTCTCATATCTAGTGATAAGAATTTGATAATCTTCGAAATCCACACTTCATAAAACCAACAAAAAAGTGAGTGGGGTGTGCAATATCAATTGTCAAAGTAACCATAAAAGCTCCAAGAATGGAAAACATGTGCAGGAAAGAGAGAAAAAATATTATATACAAGAAACACAGAAACGCAAAGACAATTCCACCATGCGTAACTTCATAACCCTACCCATGCCTTCATGAGCCATCACTCTTCCCTCATCCATCCCCCCCTTCAGAATTAAAATTCACTCCCATCTCTCCCTTGCACACCCATCAAACTCAACCCAAGTACCCCGACATTCGTCCACAAGCCCAATCTCCACCCTCTATACAGCCCCTCCATCCCACTCCGTCCACCCTCCTCCTCCTTCACAACACACCACATAGTCCCAAACACACCCGCATATCTCCCCACCGGCACGATTGTTCTCTGCGGCTTCGTCACTGCAACCTGTCCCCTCCTCAGCACCGTCTCCAGCGGTAACCGTACCGCCAGCTCCGCAGTACTACTAAAGAACGTAAACAGCGAGAAAAGCGTAGGCGTGAGGATCGGGTCGACTCCGAAACGTGTACGGAGGAAGTATGGTGTGCCGAGTGTGATGAGGGAGGGGAGAGTGGCGTGGAGGGTTGTTGGGAGGATGAGATTGGGGGGTATGAGTGACGAAGGGAGAAGACGTAGACATGGGAGTGTATTGCGGGGTTGTTCGGTTGAGGGGGTGATTATCAGTCTGTGATTATTAGCATCATAGATAGAAACCAAGTACCAGATATATATAGCATTACCGGGTCCGAACGATATCAAGCGGAGACAAAATAATCGCCGTAATTGCACTCGCAGCAACCGCAACTCCCAAACTCGCAAGTGGATAAGTCGAGTCCGCAATCTCCGTCATCCCCGGATCCGGCAAACTCAAAACTGTGGCCAAGAAGCTGCCAGTCCAGGATTCCAGTGTTTTGAGGAGAACATTATATAGGAATGATGAGTTTTGACCCTTCCAGATACCCCACGCTCCTTCTTTCCCCCACAACGCTTTCAACATATCACCAACACTGCTGTCGGGACTCGCCATCTCAATCTGCCAAGGGAACTTTGTATCCGGGTCCGTGGTGGTCTCGATGACGTATCCAGCCCGGTCCGTCATCTTCCGTCCCCGCGATGGCGAGCGGGAGATTGAGCGTAGCTTTGAGGAAGATTCATCATCTGATGCAGAGCCAAAGTATGCAGGTTCTGAGTCTGTTGAAGCTGCCTATCCGGAGAGGGGTCAATTAGCCATCAATTCGTGATCTCGACAAAGAAGAAAGAAAAAAAAAACCTACATCATCATCGTCTTCTACATCACTATCATAATCCCTCCCCTTCCTCCATCCACTCCCCACCTTCTTCTTCTTCTTCCCCGCCGCTGTAGCTACCCTCTTTGGTACCACCCGGCACTGTAGTACCGTCTTGCTATTCTCGAACGGCTGCGCGATCAGGTTCAGCCCGTACTGGACCGCTGCCTGGGTCAAGAAGTTCTTCAACACATCGTTCGGACTCGGACTATCTAAGTAGTCTGTATAATCCTGTAGATCGGGGAGTAGATTAAACGATCCTGGCGATGAAGCAGACCCACCCTGAGGATGCGGCAATGACGAAGGTGGTAGTGGTAGATTATCTATACCGGGGCCAAAGCCAGTTGGGGGTGGGGGGATATAGTACGGTCGGAGGGGATTGGGGCCTTGCTGGGTCGACATATCTGCTGTTATTGTTGTTGTCTTTGCTTCTTTGCTTCCTCGGAAGAGAGTAGGAGGGGGTGTGCGTGTATGGTTTTACTTATTCCCGAGTGGGGTGAGTATTTTTTCCCCTCCTCGTTTTTTCTGGTTCAGTATGTTTTTGGTGGTAGGTTTATTATGCGTTGTTACTGTACCATGTGCATGCGGCTTTTTTTTGCCTCTCTCAGTGGGGCAAAGTCCTCTTTCGGTGTTTGTGAGGTGCAACGGGTATATCAATCACTTATCGTTATCGCGGGGTAGAGCACTGCATACATCTACATACAGCCCCCATTTAATTGTGCAGTAGAATAAGATCCGTAAGCGATCAATTGTTAAATGAAGATCTACTTTTATTAAGATTGATCCTATCAAACCACCGCTAGAGAGACTATGAAATAACAGCCCAAGAAAAGAAAAACTTAATCTAACGTCTCCAGAATCTATTTTAGTCACCCAGCACACACGGATTGTATCCAGCTCGTGCCTAGCTTAGATACCCAGCTTTCATCCATTCCTCCGATATCTCCAAGGTAAAACATCCCTCCAAAGATCCTGATAAGAGGGTAAGTATCTTGCCTCTCTCCCCGAGTAGATCTTGTATAATGTTTTCCTCGCCCCTAGTAACTCTATTAGGGAGTATTAACTCTAGATAAGCAACCACTACACATCTAGATATTTTATCCCCTCAAGTCTGAATATAACAGCTATGAACTTCATTAGAAATGATACTTAAATATAAAACCAAATAATAGAGTACTCACATAGCCAAAATACAGCTCCTATAGCTTCCTTATCCATCGTAGAACTATGTTCATTTTTTCCCCTTTGATAGTGACAAGATATGTATCGAGGTCGTCCAATGTCGAGTGTCACCCAATACCCCCAGTCATCAGCAAAAAGAAAAAAGAATTCATCTCCAGTAGGGCCAGAAGGAATCTTTTTTTCCCTCTGCTGATGCATAGTCTACGCGACCAACTCACATCAACATATAACACCATAGACACCTTTCTACAAGCTCTTGCTCTATCCTCCGGCATTCGAACCTCCGGAACCTCCGTAGGCGATTATAAATAAAGGGTAGATCATATCAAGTGACTCCCCAAGAGTGAAGAGGTATGCTTTTCTGTCTGAAGATAACGGATAAGCCTGGTGGATGAGCAGACGATGTAGTGAGACAAGTTCTGTCGCCCTGTCTATAAACTTAGATGTCGACGTAAGTTCTTTTTTAAACAGATGAAACCTATAGTCTAAACTAAATAAGTTAGAACAAGAATAAGGAAGGAAGGATATACAAATAATAGAACTATCAGATTCACACCTAGCCACAAAGCATCCCTGTCCTCTATCTTTATATGCACCAGTACTTCCCTATAGGAATACCCGCTTCGAGGATATAAGCTCACACCGCTATCTATACTTATAGGGGTAACCGGGCAGTATATGCCCAGATTGTTGAAAGTCATCGTCATAATATCTTAGTGTTGGTACTACTAAAATTCAGTATTTCGTCAAAGAGAGAGAGAGGGGGGGGGGGTGCTTTTTCGAGTCTTTTAGAGGTTGGACTACTTAGTGCATCTTTGGCCATCCTTTCTAGCTGCTCATAGCTTTTTGGAGGGCGTGTGTATGGTGTTTTTGTTTGGATTGGTGACTCGGTGGATTGTTATCAGATGGAGTGAGGGTGAGTGCTGAGTCGAATGAGATTGGATGAGATTGGATGGCGAGTTTATAACAAAGAGACCGAGTACACCGTCACTAGCCGCTACTAGCGTTTTGTACCAGAGTTATCACACTAACTTCAGGGACGGTTTAATAGCCGCTTTATGCTGAGATATGGCATTCTAGGGGACTGAATTAATGGTACAAAAGCATCAGTCATGGATATAATATTGTCAATATCATTTATTTATTTTGCTACCATTCTGGCGCCCTAGGCTTACTTTTCGCTTTAATTTTATGCTCCTTGCTCAAAAACCACTCCCTTTTGGAATTATTCTCGAGGGGGATTGACATGTGAACCACTCGCACTTACTCTCTATGCGTCACGAAATATCACCCATGGTATTTACCTGATATGCCATTATATTCTCAACAAATCTAAGCTATAAACATGCTATCGCTAAATACAGCAAATTCTATAACGAACTCAGATACCAAAGCGCGGAATCTGCCAATCCTTCCCAACGTCCGACACAGCTTCATACAGCACTCGATCATCCTCCGACATAGATCTGATCGACTTCTCGTCGTCAAACGGCTTAACATCCACTTCACAGACCGTATCCTTTGGTGGGAGCGTGCCATCCACGAAATAATCACGGATATACTTCACTGTGCAGACCGATGGCGTTGAGATTGAACAATGCTATAAAACCCAATTAGTCACCACACATAATAAGGAGAGAAGAGTTAGGAAGACTAACCCCTTCTGAATTCTGCTCCAATACAACAGCGCCTTCAAATCCCTTTGCCATCTTATGGGCGTTTCTAACCGGGGTTACCGGGTCCGCTGTGTTCCCAAGGAATAACAATGGCCAGCTCGTGTTCCCCTGAATAGGACCATTATAAACCAGTCCTTGCGGCCTGATCTTCCAGCCTGCACAACCAATTCTAATAGTTGCCCAGCTTCCACCAGACACTTCACTCTGTCCCTGTAACTCGTTAAGGTAGTCATGGATATCATCAAGCGTATCCTCGACTGGCTCTCCATCACTACACGCAATAGCCCAGATTGCGTCAAAGTCTGGGCCTGGGGGGCGCTCTGGTTCTTTACCACAGCTGCAATCGAACCCTTTCTTCTGATAATCGATGAAGCTCTTACCGTCGCCTGACTCGATATCGGCTAGGAGCTTGGCAATTTGGGGGAATGTTCGGAGAGGCTTGTAGAGAGATATGAAGAGCATTGTCTTGACGTCTGAGTAGGTTACGATTTCAGCGCCGGTTGGGGAGTCGGGAACAGGGAGAGGTTGGCGTCTGAGTTTCAACATGAGATTGTTGAGACGGGTGGCAATGTCCTCGGGGGTGGTACCAGTGTGGAATGCACAGCGGAGAGGTCCGGCGAGGGAGCAGTAGTTGTAGAAGGAGGAGACAACTTTCTCGGCGTCTTGGAGGTTGGTTTTCCAGCCGGCTCTATAGTAGTCTTCTACGTCGCAGATCCCTGTTTTTCGCGGATATGTTATTTTCCGAATGTACTAAAAGGATGATGGGGCATGGCCAGAATTCCTGTGCTATCCTTCCATTGTTGATAGAAGTCGTCCTGATGTAGAAATTCTAGCCATCCCCTTAAGGGTTTGAGAGGCTCATATAAAGGAGATAAAACCATACCATCAACAGCCAGTCTTTCAATTCTGTCTGGAAACATACTAGCAAAAGTAGTCCCTAGTACACTCCCATAACTAAACCCCCAATACCTCAACCCCCTCTCACTCCCATTCTTACCAACCCTATCCCATGCTTTTTCTGTAATCTCCAACATGTCCCTCGCCACCACTGGCGTTCCCACAAATCTCCCCGCTCCTTCAAGTCCTTCACCCCCTGAGGTCCTATTGCATACTGCTCCAACAGTCATACTCCGTGAGTAAGCCTCACCAACTTCTTCGCCAGACTTAGTAGATCCAAGAATCCATCCACCAGACTTAAGACTCCAGATCTTCTGTTGAACACTAGTTGTAAAGCAAGAAACACCGGGGGTCGTATTATTGACACCACGTGGGTCGAAGCCGATGATTGAGAATTGAGGCCCAAGGATAGTTTGAAGTTCGGGTCCACGACCAAGGACCATCGAGACACCAGAGCCACCAGGACCGCCTAGTAAAGTTAGCTTATTGAACCTTCATTGTCCTAGATCCCAATATTGTAACACAGGGCCCCAAAGAAGCTTTCTTACGGGCACGTGTACTTACCAGGGTTAACCAATACAGGTCCCCCCCACTCCTCACTGCGCTCATCCACCTTGGCAGGGACTTTAACGATGGCGACTGCAGCGCTGAATCCACTCTCTGGGTTCTCCCAGTCGAGTGGAACTTCAAGCCTTGCGCACTCGAAGCCATCCCAGCAAGGATGGTAGACTAGATCTTTAGTCGGGGTTATCTATTTTACACCTCCTCAATCAGCAAAGAGAGAAAAGAAAAAAAAGAAAGCTTGCTGAGGCCTACATGTTCCCACTTGAACTCCTTTGGACTAAGAGCCTTATGGCATCTCGAAACCTGTGGTCCTTCCCAGTGCGTAAAATAGCCGATAACTACCCATGAGATAAACACGCTTATCCCCGTGACCACAACAGATTTGTGTGCTCTTTTTAGAAGTTTGAGTTTCCGAGACGGTGGAGTATTCGGTTGAGTGTCGTAGTCGGGTACGGTAGAGAGTAGTTTCTCGGACTCCATATTGCTGGTTTCTCTGATGCTACTGGAGCGAGAGAAAGATGCGTAGGAGAGGGAAGAGCGAGGGAGAAGGGAATGGGCCAGTAAAAAGGAGCGTAATCAGAGATGTGCTGCAGGGTCCCCAGGCTCTTGTAGTGGTTAGACTGTACAGCCTGGCTTATCGCGTTAGTAGGGATGCAGATAGATTGTGTAACGCAGGGACCCTGCCTTGAGCCGTAGACCGTTCATTGGAGATCTAAGAGGATGGCTACAGCGTACGGCAAAAAAGATCGAGAAACCAGGGTCTGCTACCAGGGTATTGTGGCCAATCCTACTACTAGAATTTTTGCTAGAAACTTAAAGAACGAATAGGAACGCTGATTCTCGTGTCTCGCGTTTCTTGACCCTTTTTACCGTACGCTATAATTACATACAGCCAGGGGAGTACCGTAGGGACTGGTGAAATTCAGACCGTTGCCGAGAGCACGGTATGAATATATTATACCAGTTACGGAAGTTTTGTTGTGTATCAAGCCTGTCTTACTGCCTCCTGACGTGTTATTTTGACCTCAAGAGGTATAGTTTATCAAAGCCGTCCTCTGGGCAACGGTCTGAATTTCGCCAGTCCCTACGGTATCTGGCCATCAGTAATCTACGCTTTCAATTTGAGTGACAAGGTTACAGCCCCACGGGACACAAGACTTGAATTACATATAGTGATATGTTTATGTACGTAAATTCTTGTTCGTGAATATATGCTACTAGTTCCTTCAATGAGCTTTGTTGTGACGATGTCAAGAACAAAAGCTTGCTTGAAATTAAAGGCTTGATCTGACCGATGCAGCTCATTCTTTGCTCTGTTAGGTTACGGTTAAGTCTAGGCCGATTCACGGGAGTTATAACTATTAAATACAGGGTTTGATGACGTTTCTACATTACCTTTGGTCATAACACGCATACCTATAATAAATAATTAAATAATTTAAAAGGAATAATTTAATACATGTAGAAGAAAAAAAGTCCTACAAAAATAACTTCGCACATCATACTAGAAATAAAACACAGCAATAACAAAAACTAGCCACGCCCTCAACTAAGACCCTTCGTTTCGCCGTCTAGACCATACTAATTGAATTTTATGTTGTATGTGCGAACTTAAATATCGAGTGATTATCTGTGCTTTTAGCCCTTGCCTTTTTTTTAAAAAAAAACAAAAAACAAAAAAGTGTCTCCCAGGGGCTGAACCGCGGACCGTTTCTCACTTGTCCCAGAATAAGTGCGACTAGGCTTCCTGGTATACCAGTAGGCCATCTTCACCTGAAAGTATCAGTAGGTTTTGTACCTTTGAGGTGTGTTGAGGGGGGCTCCTTTTTAATTTTTTGCGGTATGACAAATGCAGCTGATCTAAAGCTATAGATAAAGAATTATGATTAGATCTTGGGGTATAACCGCTTCTAGGATAGGCTTTCCTTGGTCTCGTTCCCAGCCCTATGCCTTCATCCTCTAGTAGCATAATGCAAGTATTATTCATGTAGAAATTCTTATATCCAAGTAACTTCTGTCTTGATTGTTTTCTCAATATCCTCAAGAACAGGCTTAATTGAAGTTACTACTATAATCTCATTAAGTAGATTTTCTCTAGTCACTATACCAGCTACAGGAAAGCTCAGCACTCCTCTCAACTAATAAAGGGAGCCATGAGGCCCCCTTATCAAGAGCTCCGCCGGGGGCACCATTCTCATGGTGCCCGAGCCAATCTCCTATACTTGAATGATTATGCCGTTTACCCCACCGTTTGTGTATGAAGTTGTTCTCCCTATCTTTATAGCTTTATCTCTAGGAAATAAGTAGTCCACGTCCACGATGTTGTTACCTCGTCTCAGACCAGATGAAATGGATTTTGGTAATGTTTATGAGGAATTAGATAGAGATCCTATAGATCAAGGCGTCGCTGATGAAGTAGATGGACCAGGTATTTTTTAGCCAAACTCTCGAGTACTGGGGCCATGAGGCTGGTCTCTACCCCCCATGCTAGTTGTGATGTTTTCTCCGAGTGAACATTTGGGAAATTTATAGCCCAAGAATTTGAAGGTGGAGGCTATAGATTAAGTTTTATACCTTGGCCTATACAGGCAGGGCAATCTCTTGACTTAGGATACAAATATCAACAAGCTAAATATAACAGGGCAGCATCGATAGCGAATATACCTACAAACAGCATTCCATCAAAATCAGTACATTTTCACCTACTCCACTAATAATGTGGGTTTTCTTTCATGTGATTGGAGGTATATATACTCTTATTTACCGAGTATGTAATTTTGTCTTAAGAGATCACTCACCCCTGCTATAGCTTAGAAATACAGGTAACATTCCAGCTATGGCATACATCCTAAGGGAGTTGGTGATATAATGTGAAGGACAAATTAATTTAATTACCAGTGATACAGCTTATACAGTAGTATCTAACAAAGAACAAGAAAACCCTATTTCCAAATACAAATAAAAAAAACATGACAATGTATCTATATCACCCAAAACACCACACCTAAATGCATAACAAACCCCCTTATACAAACCCATTATAAGCCGCAATAACACCTCCCCAACTCCCCGGATTATTAAACCTCGTCGCCACCGCCGTCCCATTCACCACAACCATATTCTTAATACTCTTAACGTTTGTATTATACAAATACAGCCCATACGGGTCACCACTTATATCAATGATATTCGTCTGACAATTCCCATCACCCGCCGCACAGTCCTGACTATTCTTATTAAAGAACGTCCAGAACCCAGACCCATACAGGTATATATTCCCACCGCCAATAACCCTAACACCCCACGCCATACCACACTGCACATCCTCCCCACAGTCCTCAAAGCTAGGGTCCTCAAACTCCGTATTCACCAACCACGGAGTAGGCGCTTCGGGGCCCGGCTGCCAATACGGCGTCTCCACCTGAACCACGCCAAAGTAGACATTCTCCGCACCGAGAAGCTGGTACTGATACAGCGTATGGTGCTCAAACGCACTACCCACAAACCACGTCCCCCCGGTCGCCTCTACGAGGACCCCACGCCCGCTAGAGATGGTCTGCCCATTTGGGCCGTCGAGATCGTGGTCTGCAGTCCACCCCCAGATGTTCTCAAAGTATGCGGAAGCGGTGGGTTTGACGTGGAGGAGCATGAATGCGGCTTTGCAAGACGCAGCGTCGGTGTTACATAAAGTCTCGACGGTAGAACCGGCGGCTCCACCGATTCGGAAGTGCGTTTCATGGAATGAGACGGCGCCCTGGGTGCTTCCTGAGATGTTGATTTCCATGAGTATTAGGCCCGGGAGGATATCGGCTGTAGTGAAGACCATGTCGCTCCATTCTACGATGCCGGTGTCGCCGGGATTGCCGACGCGGATCATGACGTGGGGGTTAGACTCGTCGGCGAATTTATTGCCGCTTGCTGGAAATGTGGTTAGTATTTGTATATATATATACATGTGGGGATCATAGAGTATCACTCACCAGTGATTGCGGACCATACTTCGCCGACAATACGGGAGCCGGCGGGTACAAAGATTGTGTCTGTGACAAGATAGGTTCCTGCGGGGAAGTATGTGATTTTACGATCTATGTTTGCGGCGAGTGCGGCGTTGATGGCTGCTGTGTCGTCTGTTACGCCGTCTCCAATTGCGCCGGCTGCTTTAACGCTTGCGAAGCTAGAGGTGTCGTATTCTTCGTATTGGGGACGGGGTTTTGTGAACCAGCTTCCGTCACTGTTTGTTAGCTTTGTGGAGCGTATTGTGGCTGTGGTGTTGCCTTGCTGGTAGGAGCCCTGGTTTTCGTTGTTGGGGTATATGTTTCCCTGGGTCCATTGGCTAATGTGGGCGCTGCCTCCAGCTAGAAGCTCTTTTCCGCCGTATTTGACGACTGTGTGCTCGACGTTCGTGGTCTGGAGGTTCTCGATTATGATTGAGCCGTAGCCGTTTCCAGACTCGTCGGTGACGATGACATTTCCGACGGATGTGGCAGAAGAGTCGATTAATGCAAAGGAACCAGCAGAGGATGTGGCGCCGGCGTCGATACCGGTGCCACAGTTGATGAATGCGATATCTTGGAAGGTTGCTGTGAATACATGGTCGATTTTAATAGCAGTGTTCGAATGCATGAACGTGAGGCCCCGGAACTCGAATTGCTGGTTCGAGAGGAGAAGCCCAACCTTTCCACCACGGAAAGTTAGGTCTCCCATAAACACACCGCTTCCACCACCGTTCTCGCCGTTCTGTACGATACCGTAGTGGGAGCTGTAGTTGGACATGATGAATTCCATGTTGTGCAAACTGGTAGCCTGTGCAACGGCCCAGTTTATACATTTTACCTCGGTGGTGGAGTTGACACTTGTAACATCAATTTTGAGATTCCGGACCTGAACATGGAAATTTGTGGTCGAGTGGACGCCGTCAACAATTGGGAACCCGTCAACAACGTAGTTTGCGCCAATTTCGTTGGTTGCTTTGATAGTAGGCCAGTTGATAGCATCACCAACCAGCTGGGTGAATAGGTACATGTTTATTGTTTTCGAAACCTTGTATGTCCCAGCTGGGAAGTAGACCAGAGCTGGCTTGAGTGTAGTTCCACCGCAGCCACTGGCACATCGGTCGCCATCTGTATTGGGAGTCTGATATTAGTTTTGTCTCTGATATCAGGTTAATCGGGGGGGATCACGAACCATCAATCGCCCTCTGAATAGCATCAGAATCGTCTGTGGAACCATCACCGACTGCCCCGAAATCTTTAACATTACGATAGACGGTGTAAGAGGTATCGTTCAAAAACGGAGAGGTGCCGTTATGTGTGATATCGCCAATCCAGAAAGTCCCGGGGTTAGAAGGAGTCAGTGTGCTATCCTGCTGCTCAATCTGGAGGTTAAGCTTTAAATTTAGATGACGAGAATGTAGACCCTTGTGGTGGTGAGCCACAACAGAGGTCAAGCCCGCCACCAGGGCAAGCACAACCGGAAAGAATTTCATGACTTCTATCCAGGTAGATGAAGTTTTTTCGAAATAAACAAGAAAGGAGATAAAGGAGATAAAGGAGAGAGAAAAGCAAATACTTTCTAAAGGAAGGGACTGGTAAAGAACAGTTACCAAGCTGCGGGGGATGACAGGTAAAGGGAGGCAAACAAACACCCATACCTATCCTAGACTTATATATTCTTCCCATCCCGTAGTGAAACACGCAGCACTAATTTGATTCACTTATCTTGTGTTTTTCCGTGGCGGAGGCTTTTTCAAACATAGCGAATATTAAGGGCGGATAGCCGGCAGAGCCACCCCCCGGAAAGCTTGATCCCGGGCCCATGTCTAACGAGGTGTTTGGACGCAGCCTTATTGGCTGGCGTCCATGATCTCGCAATGGAAGCGGGAATACTCGAGAGACATCACTGGATCTGCCTGCTCGATGGTTACACGTGCATATCCCAACATCATGAACTGAGGCGACATGGAAGTCCTGTCAAGAAGAAACCCACAAGATTTTGTTTCAAATCTTCAGCCCTTCCAATACCCATGTAGCTTTATGACCATCTTATCGATATCAGCCCCATCGAAAAGCCCACATACAATACAATACAAAAACTAATTTTAGGTACCCGCAACTTTGCCACTGGCACCAGATAGAGGTTCGTACTCCCATTCGTCGGAGCCGCGCGCCCACCCAGCAGCCCTACAAATAATAGTCTTCACCGCCACACTCCCCCAGAAGATAAACAAAATATTCCCAACATACCTCTAATTACCTTCTAGTAAACAATAGCTAGCTAATCCATGCCCTACTCCCCGAGACCCCCGAGTCTAACCCCGCTGCAGGAACAACTTTCCCAGAAAAATACCCCTGAGTAGGCATAGTGAGACACTGACGTTTTCTCCGCGACAGGGTTCATCCACACCCTCTGAAGATCCGTGGTCCCTGCACTTGTGCGCGCCACTAGCTAGTTAGAGCCTCAAGTCAACATTTATCGTATCATTAATTAAAAACCCCCCATCCTCCCTGTTCACCCAAAAAGATGAGTAACTTAATATTCAAAACTATGTAGAGGGGGTGACTATCTGCACTACAGTGCATTTCTAGAAACTTAACCCGGGTGGTCATGTCACTAATCTAATGACTCTCATATGAGAGAGAGAGAGAACCGAGACTTTATGACCTGATGATGAGGGATTTCTGTAATGCATGGAATCCTAGTAGGTGTCATGGAGTGGTACCAGTGATGATGGAGAACCATATAAAAAAAAGTGCAATTAGTAGTTACACAGCGGCTGGATTAGTAATCTGTAAATAAAAAAACTTGAATGATACATGCTCTGGTAAGAGCATCAAACCATTTAATGTAGCTTAGGTTCAAGGCATGGGTCAATACATAATCATGATGTTAATCTTGTGGTTTTATGATCCCACTCGGTCGAGCTTGTTAGTCTAGGTTATGGCTAGTTGGGTGCTGAGTAGGGCTTACAAAGTACGTACTGGTAATGATCGAAACTGCATGAAGGCTCATGGTAGGGTTAGGTGACTCGTAAGTAGACATGGTTCCTAGAATATCATAAAAAGCCATTACATTGGGAATTAACAGAGTGTTGTCGGTTCGGTAATCAATACAGGATCATTTTACTTCCAGAAGAGGGGTTTCTGTGTATTTAGGACTTGGAATGGGTTGTATTTACACATATAGGACGGTATAGCCCAATAAACACTTCACATTCTTCGAAATACCTGGCTTAAAGAACGGGCTACATGTAGTACCTATAGTAGATACTAAGTGTAGATATTCTCTAAAAGAATACATATATTGAAGTCTCTTGTGAATATCACGCCGATAACTCCTTGCCAAGCTCCTGATTCTCGCCGCACCTTTCATACCCTAGGCGAGGCTTTAACAAAGCGAGTTTATCAGCATACCTCATAAGTCATAATTGTTCTTTAATAGAGGCTCATCTTCCTCTAGGGGTTCTGCGATAAGACATCCGTGCGCGTGGGGTGGGGGGTTGGGGTTTTTGTCATGTTTTGCTTATTCACAATTATTTTAATATCGTAGGCTTGCTATGAATAAAGTAACGTTTGGTATTAGTTCTAGGCTATCACTAGCGGTACTGGAATGATAGAGAATCACCAGTAAGGCTTTGGCATGCAGTTGTGGATGTGTTAGAAAGGTATTCGCCGAAATAGTGCCATCATTATTAGGATGTATACGTAATTTAGAGTAAGGTTGCTGTTTCCAGTGGTATATAACGGTAGTACGAAGGTCTAGGTCTACTATAATCACCTTGAGTTTTGAAAGGCTCTATGTATTCTTATATTTCATTACTAGGGAGTGTTAATATTGTATTAATATACCGCTAGACTTAGAAGTCACCTTTTATCCCTACCAGTATCTACTAATTACAGTACTATCATGGCAATAGTAGATGCACCTACATAAACCTTTACGCAGAACTCTGTTCATCCAAGTCAGTGTCAGGAGAACTCGGGCCGCGTAACCTAGTGCTACTCTCACTATAACTACTTCCAGCCTGACATAAGATAGTGCACTTATACTAACAAATTCCCCGATATGTACCTCCCAAATCCATCAGTATCTTGACACAGTCAGCAAGAGGGTGTGCTTAGATAATATACAGAGTACCCTCCGTAAAAATGTTTCCTAATCTAGGATCGAAATTTATATAATCATATCCGACCGTGATTTCAGATTCCGAAGCACAGTCTAATTCACACCCAATTATATTGCGATACGTGACTAAACTAGGTTTCAAATTATTACAACAAATTACACATCCTAAGTGTAAGTAATGAATCGATTTTTTTTCCTTTCTTTCTTTCATTCTCTTGACGCCTTGTGTGGCATGGCATTTCATGGCTAAATCATGTTTTTGTTTTTTTTGAAGTAGGTAATACAAGGTAGTAATTTAAACCTCATCACTTTCCTGCGTTCTCCAAATCGCACGTGATGATGGTTCGCCAGGCCTCGGCGTCTGTTTGGTCCGCCTGGATCATCCGTCTTCCATCTCTAGAATTAAAGGGGGGGAGGGGGGGAGAAGAAGAAGAAGAAGAAGAAAAGGAAAGAAAGAAAAGAAGAAAAAACCCCGCAACGGTACCAAATAATTCAATTCCATTTAAGATTCCAGCCGCATTATATTTCGATCCTGTCCAAAAAAGAAATTAATTCCCACCCACCCACCCACCCCCCCTCCCCCTATACCACACGTGCACTTATTTTTATTAATTTACTCAGCTCTATTATAGATATATACACCCCACCATCAAATTCCCCCAGAGTTATCATGTCACATTATGATTACCATGGTTGAAGTGAAACGAGTGATGACCGATGACCCCAATTAAAATTTAAAAATAAAAATAAATAAAAAAACCTCCCATCAATCTATCACTCCCGGCTCCGACTCCACGATGAGCCCCACGATCGCGATGCGAGTGGTACTTATCACCAATAGCACATATTTTAAATTAATATATTCCTTCTCTCTCAAGAACACACCCACAACACCAAAGTTCCCCCACCCCCCTCCCCCCATAAAAAACCGGAATAGTGAATACCTCGGCCCTCCGAGGATCCCTCTCCCCTCGATCAAAAAGGACCAAAGTACCGAAATTCCGTCACTCTCACCTCCACACCCCTCTAGCCCGGAATGAAATCCAGGGCCCCACATTCCCCCACGCACCCACCCACAAGTAAGAAGGGGGAAAAAAAAACGTCATCCCTCGCTTATCTCAACTTCAACTCATTCGCTGCAACGCGCGCCACGGGTTAAAAATTGTAATCATGACTAGGGACTGCTTTTTTGGGGAAAAAAAGACCCACAAATAAGAAAATTAAGGGCGGCAGCAGATAGAGTACAAAAAAGGACTTTCGATGTCCTACATGCAGCACAAGCGCATACTGTACTATCAGGTACTTTATCTACTGGGTCATCCTCGGATCATTGTTGAAGCGAGAATCGCTTGGGTAAGCGTAAGGATAGAGGTGCTGTTCTCACCAATTAATAACTAAGTACATGTATATTTGGCCGTCGCCTCATAAATATCTTCCTATATAAGCTCTGTATGAGTGTAGGCATATGGTGCAAGGCCGTTGATTTCCGAATGTTTCTGGGTCAACCGAGTTTTTTCCGGATTCTTTGGGGGTTCCCCCTAACTTCTTCAGGGTATATACCTGTATATTTATGCAATATTAAGTGTCTAGGTCGGATTGAAATTTTTCAGGGATATGTTACTTGAGGAAGAAGTTATCTACTCTAGGTTCTAATATAGAGGTCTGTAGGTTCCTGCCAAACAAGAGATAAAAGGAAGGACTTCGGTTAACTGGCTGTAGGCATGGCCACAGTAAGACAAAAGAAACAAAGTATAAGAAATAGAATATTTGGCACGAAATAGTAGTTATTTAGTGTAAAAAGCATTCTGAATTTTTAAAAAAATATCCCATCCAAGCTAATTTCCAGAACCTGCTGACCCTATTCCCTAAAATTCCTGTAAAAACAATCGTGGACTAAAGAAATAAACCAAACGAAGAACCCCCAAGATATAGGAAAAAATAATGCTTCAATCCATGCCTCAGGCTTAAAAGTCTCGTAGAGCAGGCTTAAGACCTCCCTTCCAGTCATCGCGCTCGTAGTAGCGGAAGACTAGGTCATAACCATCAAGGTCGTGGCGAATCTTATCAATACGCCTATACCCCTTGATAGCGTCCATCCTCGCGTTCCTCTTTGCCGCAGTAGTGTCATAAATACCTCCTCCCTGGGCACGCTCCAAGGTGTTCGGCTGGGCTTCAAATAAAGTGACCGAGAACCTCCCTGGCCGGAAGATTCCAACGACTTGTTCCAAGATTTCTGCAGTCTCACGACCAGACTGACGGCCTGGTACATTGGTCTCGAATGATGCGTAAGAGCAGTGAGGTTCCGGGGTGACATGCACGGTGAAGTAGTGGGTAGTAGGAACATTTGGATCTGGTGATGGAATAACCGCGTTGGCCGAGAAACCACAGGGGCTGAAGATATAAGAATCGACGCGGGCATCAGGGTACTTAGAGCGCGGATACACATCATTGAGCCCACAAGCTTCAGAGACGATAGACCCAAGTGCGTGACCCTCGCTTGTAAGTTCTTCCGGGACTTCCTCCTCTTCGTCAGATGAGACATCACCAGAATCTTCATGGTGTTGACGTCTGAATTGGCTTGCTGCTTCTGCACCTGCATTGGCAAGGTAAAATTGCTTCGCCTTGACCTCATCCAAGTCGGTCATTAGTACCTCTAGGGTCTCATCAAAGATTCCGTTTCCACTTCCTCCATCTCGCCCACCGCCGATGTTCTTGTAGATAAGCTCATTGGCCTCCGGAAGATTGAGGATTTTGGTCTCCGTAGGGAGGTCGAATGGCTCGGCAAACTCATTGGTGGGAGTGAGAGGTGGGGAAAGCATTGTCCCCGGGTTGGTCAAGTAAAGATACCAGTGCGAGCCATTCATCTTACCAACCATGTAGGCACTCCCGTTGAGAAACCATTCATCAAGATATCCAACCTCATCCCTCCAGGTCTTATGAGGATGCATCTGTTTATCAGGAAACATAAACGATTTCCTAGAGTAGAACACTCGGTATGGGGTGGCAACACTAGTCCCGTCCGTATTGAACCCGGCTTCGACGGCAATGCGAAGCATTTCGGGAAGGCCATTGAGAAGGGTTGTCGTCCCACATGTCTTAAGAATGACCTTGTGTGGGAATACGAACATGCTACTCTCACTCAAGAGATACGCATCGACATTCTCGTTCTTAACAACGGAGAGGACCTTGCATTTGACAATGTCTAGCATCTGCTCCCATCTCTCTTTGGGAATGCACTTGAGGCCACTTTGGTGGGTTGTCGGCGGTAGCAACTCTGGAGAAGGCGTGAACCAGACTTCGAGGAGCTTTTCAGGACCTATAAAAATCCACTGATTAATTTACAGAATTTCTACCATTGAAAGACTGAGTTATTACCTTCGAAGGCGTTGGTAGAATCAAGATCTGCAGTTGCTTCGTGATTGATTGACAAAGTAGTTGCCTTGGAAGTGGAGGGTGCACTCAATGGCATCGCGAAATCAAGACCGACCATTGTGAATGATTGATGAGATTATTGGTTCAGAAAGGTGTTTACGATAATCCTCTATATTCAACCTGATTGAAAATTTTTATTTTTGTTTTCGGTGAAGATCGGAGGGGATTGTGAAGGAGGGAGTGTTGGAGGGTTTGTTTTTAGTCTTTCTTTTGAACCAGATGGGATTTATGAGCTACTTCCGCCCCGCCGTCAAGATGCCGATACTTTTTCAAGATACCGGTCGAGCAGACGAGGGGTTAAAGTAACGGTTTAAGGGGGTTTGTTGGGGTAGTTCAGTGCTAATGATGCGAGTAAGATTCTAGGTTTGCGTAGGTCGTGTTATCTGGGCCTATGCGATCGATAATACTACCGTTAGCAATGTCATTCCTGGCTATAGACCAAGTAGGTATGATTCAAAGGGTATATCTGGCATGAAGGTGTAGGTTTTTACAAGCCCTCCATTGAGAGTTGGCAATGGGGAGAGAGGTTTATTTGAATCAGATGATACTGCTGGTTGATGGGATAGATCTATTTGATACGATGCCGGAGGTCAAGTGGGATGGAATTGGTATAGTAAACCTACTTCTTTCGTAGAGACAAGAAACGGAGCAGGTCCTTTCGGCTCATAAGAATGAAAAGATCTTGCTCGGTAATTTTAGTTTTTGGCTATGTGCAGCCTAGAAACGGAGCCCAGTGTGCTCGCCAGAATTATCGACGAACAGACGTGACTGCCGGTTTGGGGTGGGGGAGAACGTTGAGGTTGTCGTTGTGAGACAGCTTTGCGGCTCGTTTTGTTTATTTGTTCTCTTGATGCAGAGGAATTGTATCTTGTCTTGCACTCTCAATACAACGGGATTTCTGTTGAAGTTTTTCAAGTATTGGGGTGCTATGGGCGATCAGCCGAGTAGATGTGCTGAGTAGATGATGGAGGTATTGCAGCAGGATGAGGAATTGGAGGAGAGGAGGAAGTCCGGTCTTTTGAATCTTACCGGAGAAGTGGGGCTTACGACAGGTTTTTTCTTTGGAGGGGGAGGGGATGGGGGAGGGAGAAGGGGGGGGTGGTTAAAAAAGCAAAGTCACTACCACACGAACGACACCAGAGCATGAAAAAAAACTTTACCACCCAAGGTAAAAACCGTTATCAAAATAGAGAGAGAAACCCACACCCAAATTCGTCCAACCATCGCGGTTTGCGCCACGCGTAGGGTTGCTATTTAGAAAAAACAACAACAATAGCCGCAGCGCTTCTCCTTTCGTCCTGTAGATGGATACATAATATACGCCCCTTTCCCTATGGACAAGCTCTACATACTGGTTGACTGTCTGCTTGGTTGCTGCTACTCGCCTAGGGAAGGCTGTTGAATCCTGGGTGCCTCCGTGGCCTGGGCGGGTACTGTCGTGGAAGCAGGTGTGTGCAGCAGTCCCAGTTCCTGGCCTAGCCACTCTTGTCTTGGGCTTTTCCGTCTATGCGCGCAAATTCACAGCTCTGCGGGGTTTTATTTTTTATTTTTTCTTAGCTATTTCCTGGCCTTTTTCCGATGTTCCCTTTCCCCTTCCATTTCTGTCCGTTACAGAGGCTTCTTACACCCATGGCCATACATATTCACGTTATCCTTGAACCCTCGATCTTGTAGCCCTTCCATGATCAAGCACAAGTGTTTAGAATCTGGACCAAAGGGTTCTCCCTGCATGTAAGCGCAGTGAAGAGGTTGGATAACCGATATTATGAGTCCGCCTTATACATGGCCATAGTAGGGGATGGGGGATTTTGCTACTTTTTTGGAATTGTTTGTCGGGTACAGGGCTGGAGCTGAAGTGAAGGGTGGAAACCACCAGATGGTCAAATCACTAGGGACTTCGCATCGGAGACCACGAATGCGTAGAGGCCTGCATTCCTTGACAAACAGAGCAGTTAAGAAAGCAAGAGGTAGAGAAGCAGTTGTGAAAGAAAGATCACCATATCCAACGAGTCTGTTCCTCTTTTCTAATTCGACGCCTCGCAACTGAGCATCGAATTGGAAGCCTTTAAGGTGCTAATTTTTTCGCCTTCACCTCTACGTGACGCCCCCCTCCGGAATAAGTGCCGTTTGCACATCATGACGGGGTCATCGAGGAGGTCCTCCGAGGCCGGTGTTTTTTCCTTGCAGATATCTGCCTAAAAAAGTTTGTGAGTACCGTACTGTGCTTTCGGTTGATCGGCCGTTTCTACTCATATCTCAGTTTCCTTGTTCGATCCCACGTTCACCTCTGTTGCCCGGTCTTTCTTCTTCTTTCGTCTTTATATTTATTCTATTGATTTCTATCATCCCTTTCTTCTTAATTCAACCCCAAGCATGTAATTAGCTATTCCTTGACTGCGCATCGCATAATCGCTCAGCAAACCATAAACAGGATTTCTTTGGGAGCCGCATTGCTTTTCTCCCCACAGCTGGCGCGTCGGCGCGAGGGTACTCAATCTACCGGAGTTTTGTGCACGATGGTAGTGCGTGTTAGTGTGGCTGTGTCCCGAATAGGGCTCTTCCCTACATAGATCCTTCCAACGACCTCCCAATTATATAGCGCATCCTGCACCTTTACTCCACATTGAGTATGATTCCCATGCACGAAACACTGTATAAGACCGGTACTGGTACCGGTAGGAACTCACATCTTCCCATCTACAGACACATACAGTTGCGTCTCCCCACTGTCGATACATTCATTTGACGCCATGCATTTTTTCCCTAAGAATCACATGGCCCTATGCTTGAAGGCCATTATTTATCAAGGCCAAAGCTCATCTCGGGTAATATAGCGGGGAGAGAATCCTGGGTAGACGCCTGTGGCGTAGATGTTCATCCTGGATTCTAGTCCGACGACTGTGCACCCTGCGGGGATGAGTAAAGCAGGTAGAGTATTTTTTTCTTTCTCGGAGATGAGGGTCTACAATGACTTTTAGGGGAAGTGTGGGCGGTATCCAAGGTACCGTTGCTACCAATCGCGGGGTACTGTACATACCTATTTTTTTTCTTCGAGAAACGTGCTGCTGTCACGTCACGTACATGCGTTACACGGGTATGTCTGATTACCTACTCTACCACGCATCTACCACCTGAATCCTTGAAGACTTCTGTGCCGCACGGAATACTTTATTTCTTGATATTTCATAAGTCAATTTTTTGCGCACTTCGTATAATGAATCCTACTCCTCAGGCATAGATAAGGTGTCATTTTTCGCTTGAAGTTTTTGCTTTGAAAAAACTGCCGTCGTCAGCTTATCGGACTAACGTTATTTACTAAAATTCCTGCTGCACCACCATCAATTAGCTCCTCATATTTGCTTTCTCTTCTCGGGAAACCCGAGACCCGAGTTTCACAAAAAGAGATCTTTCGTATACAAAATCTTTGCCTTTTTTGAGATATCTGACACATCCCCGGTCCCATCAAGGTTTAGTGCCTCACGTGCCCATTTCATTGCTTCCGAACAATCGGATGAACCTTAAGCCCCGCATTCCGTGGAACAGCAGTGGGTTTGGAAGGACTTCAAGTTAGAGATTTTCTGTAGTGGAGATTCCATTATATCGCTAGTACTCTAAAATATACCCATCGCCTCAAATCTCACCATTACTATTACCAATGTAGACAGCGCATATGAGATTGTGTATCAGTCACAGGCTGAGAGATGTCCTTGGCAACGACCAGCTAGGTAATGAAAGCTATTACTGCACGTCACTGAGTTTATATATCTTGTATGACACAGATTACAAACCGCTACACGTTTTTATACGTAAGAGTCTTCGAGCTACCTCTCTGATACTGCTTAATAGGATACGTATTTTATGAGAAACGCTAAAACTTCCCTTTCTCAGGCTTTAAGATCGGCCTCTGTTGGATTTGTCGATTGACTCGATGGAGCTGAAGACAACAGAATGGATGCCTTCATTGGAAGAGAAATCACTCATTGATTTCGGTGCTATCCTTGATTATACACAATCACAATACATCTACCTGCACAGTGCCGAATAGAGGCGCCCAATAACATCAGCTGGAGTACTCTTTTTTATTTTTTTTGCGGTTCTGTATCTAGGACCACTTTATCTTGTAGCAACGGGGCTGTGGAACTTCATGTGTCCTGCAAGCGACTCACCGCGACCTAAGCACGTACAAACCTTATCGTAACCACTGCACCTACTAGAATTGTATCTTTCTTTGGAAATAAAACTTTGCGCGAGAGCATAGGAGAGCTACAAGGTCAGTGTTCTCGCTTCTGCTAGCTTTGTGTAGTAGAGATTTTTGAAGTTATAGGTGATGGATACGATGACGATTAACTTGATGTTTACGCGTAAAGGTGTAACCATCAGTAAACATTCGATCTGAGGTTTCCATTTTGGTATTCTCGAGTTACTACATTAGGATATACCGGTACTATGGCACCTATAGGAGTAGCACTTAGTTGACGATCGAATAGTAGTACGAAATCATATCTTTCCCTTTACAGGAAATGTTACAAGCTTAGTACAGTGGTTAGATTTGTTACAGCACAGGAGTAAGAGTAGGAAGGGTATTGGGGAGGACCAATAATATCATTCTCTCTCTTAACTCAGGGTTAGTATGTGGTCAAATGATCTCAAGATAATATTTGGGCTGACAATGGTCCAATAGCCTTCTAGTATCACAAACACAGTAAACAAAAAGTAAGATCAGAGTATGAAAGTTCTTGGTACTTTACCGAGATATCAATAGGGTGTGAGCACTTGTTGGCTATGCGAAAACTCTTGGCAATCCACCGAAACAATCTTTAACGACCGCTTCAAGGGTCGACTTACCTCAACTTTACAGAGCAAGTCTTACCTCCAACTGACCTGGGTTTATTTCCTAGTGTACCCTGAGCTGTTCCAGCTATATTAACCTAGAATTCCCGATAAATATCACGAGGCATATCCCAGCTAAGCTATAACATTGTTAGAATTCTCAACTGGGGCAAGCACGTTGCACAATATAGCAATAAACGTTTCCATGTGGTCCGTGTCTTTGCTTAGTTACAAAAGCGGTAGTTGACAGTCAACCCTGATCCAGAGTTCCGGGTACAGTACCAACGGGCGGCAAGGGCTTCTGTCATATTGTCGGAACCTGTTGGACTCGAGACAAAGAAGGAGTCAAGGCCCGGTCGCCTATACGAGCCGAAAGAGGTGCACTATAGCCGTTCCCGGCACTAAATACCTGTTCCGAGGCTCACCCCTCCCCTTCTCTCCCCCACCCCCCCTAATATATCCCGATATCGACATCGATACATAGGGTTTCCAAAGCTATACCAGGTCTTCTTGTGAGATAGATCTACTCCCCCCCTGGGCCGATTCTTCGATTCTGAAGTACCCTACTTGTTCTCCCGTTTCTGGGTCTGGTTTTGAACAGGTTTTACCGCGGACCTAGCTAGTAATTTCAGTGATACAAGGTACGTACATAGAGTACATATATGTACATACGGGTACGACAACATGGGAGGGGGGGGGAAGATTCAACCGCCCGCCTCATGGCCTAACCCGGCGTACACCATGAAAATCACTATCTGAAATCGAAGCTGCGTACATAACACGGGCCGCAGCCAGCGTCTCGGCTGAGGATTATTATTATTATTATTACTGTTATTATTATTTATTTTTACTTTTCGATCGAAATTTAAATTGCAGATAATATTCTTGGTGATATATCCCCCCCGGTCCCGGGAAAGCTATATATCAAAAAAAATATACCTCGTTTATCGTAAGTCCTTTTTAAAATCCTTTTAATCCATACTCTAATTTACAATTAAAAAAAAAAAAGTAGTTCTACCGCAGCCGCTAGACTACTCTCCTTCTATCAATAATTTCCCCGAGTGGTCCGGCCGTTAGTATGTACACTAGTGTGTTTCAAACAATGATCGTCGGTACCAAGCATTCTGGACTAGGGTTGGTTATAGCCGATACGGAATTACTTTACTACGGCTCACCTGTTAAAGATGTTACTTAGGCGCACATAGCTTTTGCCGCACAAATATCAAAGCTAGTGTCTTTTCTTTCTTTCTTTCTTTCCCTTTTCTTTCCTTTTCTTTCCCTTTCAGTAACAGCGTCAAGGATGCTAACATGTTTCAGAAGTTGCAGACACGATACGAGACTAGACCTATATTAGGGAAATCTTGGCGAGAGTATGCCGTCGACATCAAAGGACACGATACTTCGTAGCAGTGGACAATGCCCATTTTTCATTCTATGTATATATAACGCCTTTTTGGAGCGCACATATCCTAAGCTAGCCGGCGCTTCAGGGTTATGTCTCAGTAAGGTAGCTGTCTCGACATTAGGCAGGCGCAGAATCACGAGACGCTCAGCGTTAGTAGCGGGGCCCGTACGTAACTAGCTAGGGGAGATAAGAAGTACGGATCAGTAGGTGCCCTTATGCACTTGAATGTCGTCCTGGTTCGATTGGTACCGGTATAATCTGCTCCGAGGCCCTTAAGTTGTATTATGCATGATGCGGAGGCCAGGGGGTTGTAATGATGTCACTACTTGGTGAGACAATTAAAGACTCGACATTTCCCTGCGCTACAGTGTGCTTGGAGTCCTGTCCCTAGCTAATGCCTAGATTTAGGTGAACTGGTGATTAAACAAACGGGGTAGAACCATGTCCCGTAAGTTGAAAAGAAGGATATCAGGATACACATTCCTTGGATTCTATCTCTAGGTAGATCTACTTCCTAATTCTAGCTTAGTTTTTTGGCTTCACTGAGTGTCACTCGGTAAGAGGGAACTTTTTTAATTTGCTGAGTTTATTGTTTTCTAGGATTAGTGTTTAGAATTCAGTTATAAATTATCATTTAAGTCTACCTACGCTAGTTATTTTATTTGGCAGGCAAGGAGCTATTGGGGAATAATTGCTCTACGTTTTGCTCTATTTATTTATAAAAGCGGTCGTCAAACATAGCAAGCTGTGTAACAGAAGGCCCACGTGGCAAGAAGTCCATTCGCGGGATCATAAAGAGAGATTTTATTGGCTATTTCTCTATATACAGCTATGCTATACCCCTTTTTGGGTGTAATTTTGATAGCCGGGGCCTTATTTATCTTCATAAAGGATCACTCGGTAATATATCTAGATGGCATCACCAGTTACCAGAATAGATGCTATCTAATAATAACAAGAAGCCAAGATCTTGTATGGCGTGTTTTATGGTCTTTTTGACCTCAGAGGTAGGAGCTATTGTGTGTACTCGCCGTATAAGTAGAATATCACCAGCAGACTCTTTTTTAATGGTCAAGGTTAGGACATGCAAATAGGTAATAGTTTTATAGGCTGATGTATCTTGTTCTGCCTCTTACACTAATAAATTAGGCATGAGCGGAATAGATAGGGATGGGGAGTGGGAGATGCTAAATTATTAGGCTATATATCGCTACGAACGCCCGGAGGAAAAAAAAAAAGCTATAAACACCCGCACTTACGGCCTCGCGTACGTAGACATAACCCAGTCAGTTCTTATAGATTGGCTAATAAAGCAGAAATATGCTGTACTCAAGTCGCCGTTTTGAATTTTCTTACCTATGACGGTAATAGGTTTGCGAACCCCCCTAGTCAGATACTGATTAGCTAAGATGATGTATCTAGACGGTATAGAAGCCAGCTGTGGCGCTAGAAACTTTCTTTTTGTACATCTATTACCGTCATAGGTAAGAGACTTAAAAACGGTGGCTTGAGTAGTAAAATTGAGAGTGACGAGAGTAGACTATAGGCTTAGGGGGACTTGCTCTAACGAGTGTCTCTGTGACATCTATATGCTCCTACATCATAGACCCAAAACTGTTTGTGCTGGCACTATACCTATTCGATACCATAATACAACATGTACTCTAAACCTAATCACGAGTGATAAGTGGTGAACATATGCCAAGAGCTTGTAATACCACAACTCTTTAAACACCCCAAATTACCCAATAAAGGACTATTTCTAGCAAGAAAAGTAATATCAACATATCCCCAAGAGTGGCCGTGCACAAGTGGCTGACAATCTAGACCCTTACGCCACACAGATAGCTATGCACCCCAGAAAGGTAACACATCCACAGGACTATGCACGCGAACAAGGCAACCAACTAAAGTTTCTTCAGGCAACCAACCTGCAAAAGATGCTCATCGGGTACCTGAACACTACAGAGAGGGTCCATAAACACAGGTTCCCTCCCCCCCCTCTCCCCACCTAAACAGTGACTTTTCTTCCCCATTACAAGGAGGTTCTACACAGAAGGTTCTAAACTGTGAAAGCTATCTCCTAGCTCCATCAACCGTTAAATATATATATATATATACGATGTCGATATCGACTCCATGCAGGTTTTTCCTCCAGGGTAGCTGCCCTCGCGGTGTGTTTTGTCGGTTTTCACACGACGCTCAGAGCCCGCGTGGCACTCCTACCCCCAGGTTCCGCGCAAGTGCTCCGAGTTTTACTCCCCCCGCGAAGCCACTGAGTAGTACGATCCTTGTTCCGTGCAGATTCTTTCAGAAGGGATACTGCAGTCGGGGTTCTTTATGTAAGTTTGCGCATATTGGAGGGGATTCGGCAAATGCCGTTACAGAAGATAAGGTAGTTTTTTTTTCCCGACTCATATTATAATTAGAGATAGGTATTAACATAACTATCTATTAAAAAGAGTACAGATGCACTTCCAATAGAACCAGTTTCTCAGATCGAGACACGGACCATGGGGGGGTCATTGCTCGTTACGTTTGGGCCCGGTATGGAGGTGACGGGGATTAGCCTTTCGACAAGCTCCCCAATGATCACAATCCACAACCTCACACCAACTATAGACGTAGATGATATAATAACACTTCTTACACCCTTCAAGCCCGACATCGACGAGGATGCAGTCCGAGTTTCACAGCCCGGAGGAGCCGGGTACGCTACAGTGAACATCGGCGACCCAGACACGGCCAAAAAAGTGATTGAAGCTCTCGACGGGTCCATACTCAGGACCCGCATAATCAGCGTCAGACCACTACTCAAGAAGCAAGACATCTCATCCTCCCAGGACGCAACACGCGTAAGTTGCACTTGGTACGCACCGTCGAAAAACGCCTATGCGATTTTCGACAGCCGTCTTGATGCAGTGATGGCTGCTTCGAGAGAGACCAGGTTGATCTGTGGTCGTCCGGTCAAATGCAAGCTGATGGAGGTGAGCAAAGGCGCCATTGGGACGACCTCTGTAGCCGTTCCTGGTCTGGACTTGAAGACGACAATTACAGATATCAGGAAGGTTTTTAAGTGCGATGGTGTGGTTATGGAGGAGCCGTTGTATGACCTGACTGATGAAGATACCTGCATCTTCGTGAGGAGTCTCTTTGAGACAAATAGACGGCTTCAGGGGTTTGAGATTGTTTCGCAGCCGGGGGCGGCGAAGGTTAAGGCGGTTGTGAGATTCAAGACTGCAGAGGAGGCTAGAGCGGTGCTGAAGGAGGTCAACGGGGTTAAGCAGGAATTCCTCGGAGGCAGTCCTTTGCATCTTAGCCAAGTATTCTCAGCAAAGTTCAAGGTCATCGCAGATGTCCACCGTGCTGTGGCTACTGAGTTGACCGAGATCTCAAAGAATGCAAAAAAGTACTTTGTGAGGGTGAAGGTGTTTGAGGGAATCACTCCCCGAGACCTGGTAACGATCAGTATCAATGGACCAGATAGAGCCAGTATGTCCTCTACAAAAGCCTTGATCCAGAAGTTAGTCCGCGGAGAGGTCATCTGCGATGAAGGTGGAACCGCCATATGGGATCATTTCCTAGTCACCACACAAGGCATCAGGTTAATCAAGAACCTCATATCAACAACCGGAGCCTACATCTACTACGACCTCCGAAGACGACAACTCTCCAGCTACGGAAACCTCACCGCACGAATCACCGCCCGAACAAGGCTTCTCGAAGAAATCAAACTATTCAACAGCCAAAGACACGTGATACCACTAGAGATAAACACATTCTGGAACGCCATGCACGGCGGTTTCAAAAAATACGAAGAAGAATACGGCACAGACCGAATCTCACTCGACATCACCACAAAATGTCTCATTTTCAAAGGAAGTCCATCCGAAGCCAGTCTGCTATCAAAACGCCTACCCGGAGAACTCAACGACTCTGAAACAAGGAGGAGGAGAAGAGTCCTCGCAGAAGAAGACTGCTTGATCTGCTTCACCACAGCCGAAGACGCAAAAGTCTCTCCATGCGGTCACTTGTACTGCCAGAGTTGTCTCCAGGGGTACCTCAGGTCCTCTATCGAGACGCGCAAGTTCCCAATCAGGTGTATCGGAACACAAGATAAACCGACCTGCACGGCTGAATTCACACTCCCATTCATCCAGAGTGTCATCTCCAAGACAGAGCTAGACGATATCTTTGCGGCTTCTTTCAACGACTACATTCAGCGGAATTTGAAAGACTACCAGTACTGCCCGACACCGGACTGCTCTACGGTGTACTGCACGACTGAGGTCAGCGAGTGCACGACCTGCCCAGAGTGCTTTGTCTCCATCTGTACGAGGTGCCGTGTCGAGGCTCATGATGACATGACTTGCGCTGAGTATAAAGTCAGTATCGACACGGAAAGCGAGGAGAAGTTCCAGGAGTGGAGGAAAGGTAAAGATGTGAAAAATTGTCCGAGCTGCAAGTCGTTGATTGAGAAGACTGGCGGATGTAATCATATGCAGTGCTTGACGTGTAAAGGTCATATCTGTTGGGAGTGTTTGGGCGTCTTTAAAGCGGGAGATATTTACGACCATATGAACTCTGAACATGGTGGGATTGGGATTGATGGAGTTTAGAAGTTTTTTTTTTTGGGAGGAGTTTATGGAATGGTTAATTTGATTGGGATAGGATTTTTTTTTTTTTTTTTTTTTTTTTTTGTACTTGTGTGGTTTTGTTTTTGTTACCAATTTGTAGCGTATCTAGTTGCCAATGATCACTTTTCCGGTTCTATTCAAACTTTAATAGCTATCATATGCGGTATAGATATATATGCTCCCCTTCAAAGAATAATAATAATAAAAAAGCCATAACACCCAACAAATACTACCATCAAGGCGTACATCCGTCAGAAATACATCATAAAAAGAATATAAAGCCATCACCATCATCTCCTTCCATCCCAGTGCTAATAAGATATATAAAAATGCAACCAACCTCAACACCTAATCAGTTTTTCTTCTGACCATAAAAAGAAAAAAAGAAGCTCAATGAATGCAACCAAGCCCAAACCATAAGATATAAAGAAAATTTAAAAAAAGATAAAAGAATACGCTCAAAAAATACGCTCAAAGGATACCACTAATCCAGAACCAAAAAAAAAACCCTCTGCTTCATCCTCACACTAACTCAATTTCAACGGCGTCCCTTTCCCGAATGCCATCCCTACCTCACTAACCGCGCTTGTCATCGTTGGGTGGGCCTGACTCAACAGAGTACCACTCCTACTCCCCACACCGTTCATCCCACCCTGGACCGGAAAATACCCCTGTGGCACCGTGGCCTGGGTCGCGATTCCCAGCGCAGCAGACAGCGGAGTCGCCAGCTGGGCTGTCATCGACTGGAAAGACGAATACGGTGTTAGAGGGGAACCACTGCTCTGCAGGGAGGGTGTCAGTAGTGGTTGTTCGGCCATGTGTCGGAATGCAGAGCCGTTCATGAGGATGTAAAGATCCTTTGTTGGACGTACTACTGTTCCCACTGCGACGAGAATGTGCTTTGGGAAGGGGTATTCTTGGGTTATTGATTTGATAAGTTCAGCGATGTTGATAACGAGCTATTCTTAATAGTTAGTATTATATGATTAAGGAGGGAGGGAGGGAGGGGGGGAAACGTACATTAGTAAACTTATTAGTATCCTCCCAGAACCTTCTTCTCTCACTCATATCACCCTCCCTTATGGCTTCCCACTTTACTTTCCCCAGTCTTCTCGCCGCATCGGTCCCCGTCACGCACAGCGCCGAGACCTCCCTCAACTTCAACGTCACACTCGGCTGAAGGTTCTGCGCCACAGCCGCTTTGATCTCCCTCTCAATCACCGGCAACGTCACAATCGCCGCATTCGTCGCCGCCTGAAACTTCCCATACAGCGGTTCGTCATGATCAAACCCACCATCCGACTGAGCCGAAAACACCATTCCAGCAGACAATCCCGGCGTCGGCGGCAACATAAATACATCCTGCCCCTTCGGCGTCGGTAGTGGCGCGGGTACATTCGCCATCTGCGCAGCCACCACACTCGCCGCAAGACTCGAGGTTAACGACGCTATAGACCCACTCTTTAGTCGCTGCTGGAGCGCAGTTGGCGCTGGTTGTTGCTGCCGGTGCATATGCGGATTACTGAAACTCTGCTGTACATTCTCCGAGATATGTTGGCCGACGAGTAGTGGGCGGAGAATCTCATAACTACTTTGTATCTCGACGTAGGAGCCGTATACCATTAGTAGTAGTGTTCTAATGTAGCGGGCATCCGGGCCAACAGCGCCGGAGCCAATTTCGCGAGAGGTGCTCTGCAGCATGCCGAGTACTTGCTTAAACGCCGCGACGCACGAATAGCATGCATCGATGACTTGGTCCACCGTAGACTCGTCGTCCTTCTCTTCGTATGTTTCTAGCGCACCCACCAGGGAGCCGATATGGATATTACCGTTGTAGAGCGCAATCTCGACTTTATTGTGAGGCCCGTTAGGGTCTCCGAATGACTGTACATACTCTTCTATTGGGCCCTGTAGCGTCGACATTGCATACAAGATACCTCTCGCCGCCTCTCCAACCCTCGCCGAAGACAGAGACGAGCGCTTATGTTCCGGAAGACTCGACAATCGCCTGAAATACGGACCGGGCATCCTCTCCGTAGGGCTTCTAGAGCCTCCTCCTCCCCCCCCGCCCCTTGTCCCAATCACCGCTGAATCATGAGAGTACCCCCGTTGGTGCTTGACGGTCTTCTGCTCGTCCACAGTCCTTAGTCCCTCTGCCGCAGGATTCGGAATCCGGCCTCTCGTCCCAACCATGCCCATTCTTCGACTGATACGGTTGCTGAGGAGTGTAGACTCTGAGTTGCTGCGGGAGCGTTCGGTGGCTGATAATGGGGTTGGGGGCTGCGCGGGGGATTTGAGTGATGGTGAGAGTGTGATGGGGAGGTTCTGGAGAAGGTGCTTGGGTCGTCGACCTATTGCGGATTTCTTTGCTCCCATTCCTGGAGTGTCGCGGAAGGGGGTTATTGTAGGCTCGAGGTCGGCCCCTGTGACCCCTGGCTTGAGTGGTTTGATGGTGTTTATGTTCTCGTCGGAGGTGGGGTGGAAGTTCTCGATGCTGGGCTTGCCTACTAGTGTTGCGGCGGCGCTCGAGTACTCGTTGTCCCCTGTACCTTCTTCACTGCCGCTGCCACTCCCCTTGTTAGTCTCCACGTGTTTGGGGGAGGTGAGGGGTTGGGTGAAGGGGTGAAGGGGTGAAGGGGGAATACCTAGATCCACCACCAGAACCCTCCCCATTCTTTTCAGCAGCAGCCTTGAGAAACTTCTTGACGCTATCCAACCAAGCGTCTCTATCCGCCTCATCATTCTCCAGAATCTCCTTCGGCGGGAAAGAGATAGGGTTATGGTCCAGTTTCAAGATCTTGAGTTCCGCCATATCGCCAATGTACGTAGGTAGGATATTGATTTTATTTTTCGACATTGATAGAACCTGGAGGATTATTAGTCAAGTCGAGGGAAGAGAGAGAGTAGAGGGGGGGGGGACCTTAAGGTTTACAAGTTTCCCAAAGTCTGCAGGAAGAGAACGGAGTCTGTTTCGAGATACGTCGAGGATTTCCAATGACGGAAGTCTGGTAAGCTACACATAATATCAGCACAGCACATCTCCCACCCCCTAGATAGACAAGAAAACTAACCGCCAGAGGGAATTCCTTAAGGAAATTTGATCGTAAGTTTAAATACCGCAGTCTCGGTAGTGCAGCAAAGTCATCCGAGAACGAAGTCAATTGGTTATGCGCCAGAGCCAATCTGCAAGGGGGGAGAGTATTAGTTAGTAATTACAATAATAATAATAATATCTGAATCAGTAGTCTTAGAGGGGATAGAGAGAGAGAGGGAGGGAGAGGGGGGGGGGCTCACGACAGCCCCCCCTCCAACCAGAAGCGCGTCACAGGGGTAGCAAGAGGGAGATTTGATCCCCACGTGATTCTCTTTCTCACCTTTCAATCTCATCTTTAATCATCTCCAACACCTCCGCTGGGATAGCCGCAATCCTCTGATGGGACAAATCGATAGTGACACCGGGACGCGAGTAGGCCACACCGCCAGGGTCAGGGCTGTTGTTGCTCCCCCTTCCACCCGCGCATCTCTCGCGCGCATCTCTCAGCGCGTTGGTGACGAGCGATATACAGGTTGCCTTGTCTATGGGGATGGGAGGCCGGAGCGCAGACATTGATACGGAGGTTTTCAGGGACCGTGGTGATGACTGCGCTGGAGAGTCGCTGCGTATGCTGAAGGAGTCGCTCATTTGTGAGTTGGATATATATATATGGAGATATATATTGGAAAGAGGGGGAGGGGAGGTGTTAAGAGGTGGGTTCCAGATAGAACTCCCTTTCTCTACGATTCGAGGTCACGGGGGAGAGAGGAGGGGAAGGGAAAGAGAAGGGGAAGGGAGAAGGGCGAGTTAAAAGGTTGGGATTTAGATCAGGTATTGTATTGGTCTCCTTTTTCCCTCTCTGTTGGATATGTTTTTGTTTTTCTGGATTTCTTTTCTTTTGTACTCGACTCAAAGAGCTGTCAGAGCTGTGGAGGTGTGGACAAGGGGGGTTGGAGGGGGTTATGGGGGGTTATGGGAGGTTATCTGAGGGTTATCCGGGAGTTATTCGGGCGTTCCTGGCGATTGGTAGTACTCCGGGCTTAGATAATACAGATTAACGGTGCAACCCCGCGGACTCTTTCCTTCCCGCACCCGATGAGGATGAGAAGAGAAGAGAAGGGAAGGAAGAAGGAAAGAAGAGAAAGTCCCCTCTCCTATAGGCGGCATATCCCAAACAGCCCGGTTAAAGATGCTCATCCCCCAGCCGTGACACTGCAGAACTCTCACCACTTGCCAGGGTTAGGGTTTCCAAGACCGTGCGTAAAGCATTCATGTAGGGATGGTGATACGGTGGATATCTCAAGGCAGGTACAGTGCAGTGCACAGTCAGTACAGTAATGGACCCACAGTCAGACATTCACTTACCGGTAACTTACCCCCCTCGGTGCACTCCTGGTATTTATGCACAGCCCTCATGTACGGGACGCTCGGATGTGCCCGTTATATGTATGTGCTCTTCAGTCCTCGATAAAAGGCATCTGCTGTACACGATGAAACCATGCGGGATTATTAGCCTAGTGGTGGTTATATGTAACTGGGGGCTTCCTCTTTGAAGCCGTGTTTCACGATGACCCTGTAGCCGTCTCGAGTGTCGGGGGCCGAGGAACCGTTCATTCGTCGGGGACCGATCTTCTCTACTCTGTTCTGTTGGAAGACGTATCAAACATTCCGAAATCGGATATAATTGCCCCATCCCAATTGGGTCTCCGCCCAGACCAGGGCGGGGGAGACGACATCCCTAGCAAAATCTTTTGGTGGGGCTCAACACCGTTCTCAGCACTACACCCACGCGTATACCTCAGACCTCCCGTGAATAAACTCTTCTACTCCACCAGACACCCCCCAAACTACCCCTCAATGCATATCACAACCTCTCGCGATAGTACCCAGTAGTCAATAAACAGTTCTTCCAGGGCGAGTCCGCACAATGAGTTTCTCCCGCGGACCTCCATGTTCACATTGTGTCTAGTGGACGTACTGTCGACGACCAGGACAATTTCCGTGGGCGTGAGGATTCCCCGTCGTCCAGTTTTTATTAATTACCGTCGTCAATCTACAATAGCCTTCGCCTGGCCAGTACTGTCGCTATCACGGCGGTTGTGCTCTCCCCCGCTGTTGCCGGTTTCTATGGATACCTTTTTCATCAATGCCCTGGTGAGGGCAAGTCTATGCAAATATCACTCCTCACCATTGATTATATGCAATACCCGGAATGATATCAGAAACCGGGCATCTACACACCCACGCACCTTCTCCACCACTCGTAGGACCCACCGCCATACAATTCCCGATACTTCACCTCCCCCACCATACTCCGATGAGCTCAAATCCGAGTTAAAATCATTTACAGACCCTTACTACGACCCAGACACGGAGCCTGTGCCCTCTCCCGAAGAACCCAAAGCCGAGTCTCCCCCGGCAAATCCAACCCTACCCACCAAAGCCCTCCCCTGGCTCACACCCACCAGCCCGGAGGCCCAAGAAACCCTCACCAACTTCCTCACCCTCCTTTCGGACCCCACCACCCCGACCACCGCCCTCTTCAAAGCCTACCGGGCCCTCCCACAGCCGGCCCTCCCACACCTAACCCACCCACAACTCACCACCCTCATCTCCCGACTCATGACAGTGCCCACACGCACAACCACAACCCTCCTACAATACCTCACCCTCCTATCAGACCTCAAAGCCAGCGCCCTCTCCATCTCACTCAACGAATACAACACCGCCATCTCCTTCATCGCGCACTCCACCCACCCACCCAGCCTCTCATCCACACGGTCCGCCATCCACCTCTGGCAAGAATCCCAACACACCCACACCAGCGACACCACCACATTCAACATCCTCCTCGACATGGCCTCCAAATCCCCCACGCCCCTGCTCACCACATGGGTTCTTCAAGAGATGGAATCCCGCCAAATCAAGCCCGACCGCTTCACACACACAACCCTCATCACATACCACGGCCTCCGCGGCGACGCTGACGCCGCCAAAGCCGCATACAGGGCCCTGGTCGACGCGGGGGAGATTGTGGATACGGTAGTTTTGAATGCAATGATGACGGCCCTACTAAGACTGCGACAACCTCAGGCTGCAGAGTACATTTATGAGAATATGAAAAAGGCCCATCTCGACGTGGCGTTGAATGATCAGCAGGGACCGAGTGATTGGAGGGGTAAGCGGGCGTGGGCGAAGAAGTTGAAGAATGTGGCCGAGAAGAGAAGGGTTTTGGGGACTTATATGCAGGAGTTTAGTGTTTCGTTGGCACCGGATGTGTATACGTTTAATATGTTGATTTTGCAGAGTTCGAAGGTGGGCGATTATGAGAGGGCTATGGTGTTTTTTGGGGAGATGGGGGTGTGTGGGGTGAAGCCTGATGAGACGGTGTTTGTGGCGTTGTTGAAGGGGTTTTATTGGTATGGCGGAATGAGGTATACGCCGTGGACGAAGGAGAGGTTGGAGGAGGTGCTGGGGATGGTGTTTGAGGAGGAGAGAGGGGTGGTGATGGAGAGGAGTTTGGCGAATTGGATTGTGAGGAGTGTGGCGAGGGTTTTTAATAGTAAGGAGAAGGTATTGAAGGTATGGGGGATGGTCGAGAGGAGGTGGAAGTCTCAGGGTGGGGTGGTGGATGAGGCGAGTTTGGAGGTTTTGAGGGGGTTTGTGGGGTGGGGTACGGATGATGGTGAGGGCGAGGGTGAAGGTGAAAGGGACGTTAAATGTGGTGAAGGCAGTGAAGGCAGTGAATTGGATGATTGTAGGGACTTGTAGATATCTTTGAGCGTGTTTATAATCCCTTCTTGTAGAATACCTCCTAGACCTTTTTTAGAAATGTATATAAGCGTAGAAAGCATACAGAGGTCTATAATCGAGTATTGTACTCAGATCTAATCGTCTTCTAACCGAATGATCGATACCAGTAGCAAAGTCTCAAGATTAGTAGACAACTCTCTAAGAATTTAATATATCACCTATGGGTTCTTGTGCATGCAGTATCACTCGATATTTTCTATAGGTATCCACGTGCACTTCCTAATGGGGTATAGTACAGGGTCCGAGGTATAGAAACATCACATTTTCACAATACAATACCTGAAGGGCTTTAATGCGTTTAGTCTAAGCCAGACTACAAGTCTGCCTATACCCACAATATACCTATTCTACACCATAAATATTCTATCCCTTCTCGCTATTGTCGGGGGACACCCATAACCTATGAGTAGAAGTAACGTTTATACAATGTTACTATAACATCACTGTCTAACTAGAACTACAATTCTAGAAGCTCTAGAGTTCTTACAGAGTACTCTGGCTGGTACTTCAAGAATAGCGGAAGGCGATCCGAAGGCGAATGTAATGAATGAGCCGAGGATCGTCTGGAGCGGCCTAATAATGATGTGAGCTAGGAGAGTCTTTGTTGTAACGACCGTTGCATGTACTCATTACTTTATTGATGGGAGACAGCGAACAAGGAGATGAAGGAGCAGAAAGATAGAAGACTTTTGTTTTATGATATTTTTATGCGGTGCATGCATTTTGCGTTTATTTTTATTTTGTTTGTAGTTTCTTTGTTCTTGTTTTTGATATTTAGTGCTGGGTGCGAGTACCTTAGCCCTTGGGCTCTATGTCTTATAATTAATGAATTAATTCATTAATTTAGGGTGTCTGTTATTTTTGTCCGACTCATAGGGATATTAATCATGGATTCCTTTCCTGGCTTGGCATATGGGTGGGTTTCTGCTCCTAGGGAGTGTTTCCCCAGCACCCGGCGCCCAAATGGGACATGTGGACCTGCGGTGGAGTGAGATTGGTGGTGTTTGCTGGCCTTGAGCCGGTTGGGGTATTCCGCACCCTTTAGGGTGAAGCCCTGCAAGCATCTCTGATAGAGTGTGGAATGCGAGTACCATAGCCTTAGGGCTCCATGTACTATGATAAATTCATTCATTCATTGTTATTTTTGTCCCCCTGACAATATGAGTGATCTTACATGACTGATATCATCACCGAACATGCATCTCGCCCTATATCACTAATAGTAGTAGCGCTTCTTCGTTCCTAGGTGTATATAAGCGGAGCTGTCGTTTAGGTTACAAGTTAGTATTATAGCCCTTTAATGATGTGATATGTGGGGGGGGCTGGCTAATGCTTTAGATGGAGAGGTAGGTGTAAATCATATAATATCACTCGCATGACTTAGGAAGCTATTACGTAATGAAACAATTTATTGTCTTTTTTCCCCTATTAATCCAAGGAATAGCTAGTAGATGGTTCTAAGTTAGTTTTTCTGAGAATTAAAAGTCATTCTGCCCTGGGGTTGTGATTTTGTCTCGTGAGCTGGCGGGTTTTGTGTGTTAGTATGGCGTATTAGAGGGTGTATGGTGCGCTTGGTCTTAAAAGTGTACCGGTATTTTAGGCTGATATCAGAACACAAATAATAGGTAAGATTTCCTAATATAATTTTGTAAGTCTTTTGATGTAGTACTAAATGTCTCCAAGCTTTTGTAGGCCACTGATGGTATGGTTGTTGTGGAATAAAGCCTCACTTTTGGGTGTGAAAAGTGTCATTTAGAACCGTTTTCTATTATACCTAGTGTATGACTAGATATACCCAAGGTGACTATTCAAACATTATGCATTAAAGAGGTGTTTTATATATTAGAAATACTTCAGAGCTTAAAATATAGCATTAGGAGAACTTTGGCAGTGATATACAAACATTAATATTTTTAAGAGAGAAGCAGTTAGTAGAATTTGTATATTTAGGCATACTTTGGCACACTTGGGCATATTAGGGGTGTTCCACATCCCAATTTGGCTGGTACGCCTTTAAGGCCGTGCGCACCATAGATCAAGTAGGAAGACTAGGGTGCGATTATTGGATTTGTTATCTATCGGTCGTGGGAGGAAGAGAGTAACCCCAATGAGGGAATGAGGTAAGTCCAGTGTGGTCTACGAGGTGGCCTCGAGCGACCTCAAGCCACCTAAAATTACGTTGTTTTATGGCTCGAGGCCGCTCGAGCAGCCTCGTAGGCCACATTAGTTAAGTCCACCCTTTCTCATTTGTTGATAACCTGAAACATAATGTGCTAACACTTTTCCCTACAGAAGCTCTTCCACTCATAGCCACACATAAGCTGGCTATCTCTGCCTTGGAGGAAGTTCTTTTGAAACTGGATGTGACGTGGCCTTTTGTTGGTATCGGTAGGTAGGATAGCAGTGGGCGGGATTTTCGGGAGGTGGGGGGATTTCCCAGCCTGGGGCACCACCTCCTTACGAAGCAAGACCGGCCACCTAGTCCATTATCGCCTGGTTAGACTGTAGAATAGTAATAAGAGTCACCTTGAGCCGCGTAGGAGTAGAATGGTTGTGCATTAAAGATAGAGATATTATCTGGAATCTGGTGTGCCTTGTCACATTGTGAATAAGTGAAGGCGCTGTGGACTTTTACAAAAAAAGGGGAGTTGAGAAAATTTTCTCACTGCCGCACAGTAGGCAGCCTTACGTTAATTTTAGGATACTGTCAGTTATCTACGCTTCAGGATAATACAAACTAGTTCCTCGAAAAAAAAAATAGCTGATCAACATTGTAAGAAGTTTTATGTAGGTAAATCTAAACGCCGAAACAATAAATTCCAAATCATAACTGCATAAAACCACCATCAACTACGGAAATGCGAAAAGTCTTCTCTTCCTTCTATTACTTCTAGTTATACCAAGCTAGCCAAGTCCTTCCTGTTCCCGGTGGGTTCTGCTCAGGGTATACAAGTATATTGTTGATCGTAGTGTTATAGTTTATCTGCACGTTTCTTATTCCACCTGTGCCGCTACAGTAGTTTCGGGCCTTTTTCTTGGGGAAGAGCGGGCCTAGCTCTGTAGGATCGGTATCTTCTCGTCTCTAATAATATGGCAATAAGTTAGCGATTCTGTAGTAAAACACACAAATACTTTAACACTAAAATGGGAGACTAAGCGAACTTACGGTGTGGGTTTTCGATCGCCGTCTTTTACAGTACTTCCAGACATTCCAAGCCTTCAATAAGGTTAAAATAGCAACTACAACAGAAATAACTGTGAGGGCAGTGCCAGATATAGCAAAACCATCACTGCTGGCGCTGCTTTTGTTGTTGGAATTGGAGCCTTGGGGGGATTCTGATGCTAAGTCTCGTGTGGCAAGCGGCTCTGCTTGCGCTGGGAGGACCGGCATATTCTAAAGGGAGAATAGATAAGAGGATTTAGGATAGAGAATATGAAGTTAACACTAAGATAAAGGGGCTTGGGTATTGTATTTAAATAGCTCAGAGAGGATTGTAGGAATTCCTTACCTTTTATTCTTAGGGAATCGTATACCTTATTTAGGAGCATGGACCATGCCCCATAGAGCACGTACAGCTTCTGGTAGAAAAGATCAGATCACATTGCAAATATATAAATCTATTAAAGATCTAACCTATTATAAACCTCAAATCTCCTTCTGAAATCTCGGCCGGTACTCTACCCCCATCCAAATACTGTGCCTGCATGTGAGTTTCACGTCTCTACTTCTTTCTTGGAGTAAACCTCATCCTCTGCACCACCATTGGAACGCCCAGAAAGTTCATTAAGCTTCGTTCAGTTGAGTGCAGTTGAGATGAGCACCATTTGCCAAGCCGCAGCTACGTGGCGCAGTAACCTCATTGGCCAGGGGTATACTAGGGGTCTCAAGATTTTTCTATAGAGTGAATAGTAAGACGCGGGGCAACCCCCGCTAGTCTTGGCAGAACTGTTTCAATAGGGCCTCGGGGAGTAGCCGTATGGATAACCACTGTCGCTCGGTCCGACTCCAGAGCCCTTAAGAGACTGACTTAGTGATACTAATAGGTCAGTGGTCTGCACGCAAGCAAATAAAACAATCCTAACTCCACTAACCACGTTGTTTCCTAGCACAATAGATTTCTGTTATAAGACAAATGAGAGAGCTGCTATTCCTAGTCTTATTCTTATGTAGTGTCCGATGAAGTGTCCAACCGTGCCGAATTCCAATTCAACGTACGCCCACTCAGTACTCAGTACTCGGAGGGCATATGCAATTACTGAAGGGAAGGAAAAACCCAACACTCGGAAAGATCTCCCATCCCTAGCACGTCTTGCCGCCTAACTAGGGGGTATGTTACGCTGGTAGGAGGTGTGACCTGATTGATCCCGATACTACCTAGGCTGATTATATGGTGTTGCGGAAGATATTTAATTTTGCCTCAAGTACAAGGCAATTAGAACCCTGACACGAGTATCACTACACAATCACAGTAGGTAAGAAATAGAATGTTGAACTAGAGAAGCAAATATTAATAGTTCATATACCATCCATCTACATTAATCCATTCCTTCTTCCCTCCCCTTCTTCAGGCCATATTTTATAACTGCATGCCACATTTTGTACCTAGAAATCAATAATGACTTGACCTAAAAAAAAACAATCCATTCCTTTTTACTAAAGGAGATATTACATTGAGATGTGACTCTCCGTTATATAATGCTATAATGTGAGTGATCGGGTATTTTTTCCTCCTACAATACTTAGGCGCTTATTGAATGGCTGGGATGAGGTTGCAAACCAAAACCCGCCACCGTGACCTAGCCCTAGGAGCAACTAGTACTATATTCTCTGGTGTAATGGAACGTGGCATCAAAGGATGTCTTGGCATGTGTTAAGGCTCGTAGCTTAGATCATAATCCACCATGCCATATCCCCCGTAACCAGGTCCCAGTCCTGTGAGGAGCCGAGCCTTTATAGGGCGATATTACATCGGCTAGACTATACTTTTATTTAACCCACAGCTCTGTCACCATCTGGAATTTCGGCCACGGCTACAATCCCAACACCAAGCCTGCCAGACTGCTCCTGCCACCGGTGGTCTCCCCCCAGGGTATACGAGTATGTAATTGTTAATCGTAGTTTACTTGTGTGTACCTTACTCCATTCTCAGCGTAGTAGTGGTTTCGTGTGCTCCCTGCAGGAAAGAGTTGGTCAAATTCGATAAATTCGGTATTGGTTTTACCCTAGTAATATTTGTGACAAAAATTAGCAGTGTTAACGCGATAAGGCGCGCAGAAGTTTTAGAGCGTCTTTGAAATGAAGATCTTACGGTAATTTTTCTCGATCGTCCTCTCTTACAGAATCTATATAGATTGAAGGTCTTAAATAAAGCAAAGATCGCAACTATAACAGACACTACTGTAAGGACGGTGCCTGATATAGCAAAGCCGTCACTACTGTTTTTGTCGTTTTCATTGCCAGAGTTCAAGCCTTGGAAGGATTTTGATGCTGGGTCTTGTTCAGTAGACATTTTTGCTTCGAAGAGGATCCGGGTACTGTGTAGAGTGTGTAGAGAATTCGGATTAAATACCTAAATGAAAAGTCCCCGGATTATATCTAAAAAGCCTAGATCTTAACGTTTCACTAAAACCCGTACGCCGTTGGTTTTACAGAATCCCAACAAATAGGGGGTCGATCCGGTTTCTATGGGTGTGCGGTGAATAAAACCGATTCGTCTCTACGACTACTACGTAAGCCTCAGTGATAAAAAGTGCTCGCTACGTAGTACTAGCGATGCTGATCTATCGGCATCGCTAGTACTATAGACTGGTAGAACGGTTGCATGTGTCGGCCTATGAATTAATTGGTTGGCAATCTTTTAAAAGCAGGTCTCACTTTTACCCCTCCAGCTCCTCGATCAAGCAAGGCCTCAACCCGAATATAGGGCGGGATGGGCTGAAGTCTACTTGAGCCCAAAGGACAAAGGCCCCTAAGTCTTCTTACCCGTGCAATCACCAATTCTTTGCTACAACTCCTAACATTCTACTCTAATCTGATTGACTGCTCGATTGTTCTGCCAGACTACAAAACCTGTCCGCCTCCACCGTTCGCTTAAGCTACCTGCCTGGATCTTGGCAACCTAAGTCAGCACGGCTGCACTGCTTTTGTTAATTAACGTATTCGACAGGTTGTGGGCGAGACCGGCCTTTGGGTCACACCCGCCGTGAAGCCTAGCCAGAATCAACCTCCACAGATTAACAAACAAACTATCGCAGCAGAAATTATTTACTTTACACTAAAATAGAGATTTTCAGCTGACAATATTCAGGTACAATACGACACCTTTCAATCAATGACTCAGGCGATACCGTACTTAACAATAAAATACTCGATGTCGATACTACAATGGTAGGGACTGGTTGTGAATATAGGGGGTTTGGGGACTTAAGATGTTGCGGGTGTTGAGCTTTTGTCCCTGGGTGCCCACCTCCTCCCACTAGCCCTGCGCTCCAAGTTTTGAGTCTCCCCTACAAGACTTAGGGTTTAGGGAGAAACCTCTGAACTTACTTACACCATGACCGATTGGAATTTCTCGATTGAGTATTAATTGGTATCCATGAGAATTGCATTCTCTGCCATCCTCACCTCCGCTACTTTGGTAGGTTGATTGATATCTACAGTTTACTTCACCCAAACACGTTATTAACCAATTTAATTCTCCTTTGTTCCTTCAGGTCTCTACTTATAATAGAAACCCTAGAAATTTCTTCAAGATTCTCTAGAGTTCACGGTCTTTCCAAAGGTTCACGAGGCACCGTATCCAGGTAGCGACCTAAAACCCGTCGAATACCGTAGTAATCCAAAAGAACCGCCCGGGCGGATTCTTTCGAATCCATGTAGAGGAGGCGTATATACTCAATATAGAGAGATCTATAGTGTTAAGTGGCAAAGGTTAACTAGGAGATCAATTGTATAGGCTTATCTAGCAAAGACACATAAGTCACCATAGCTCTCCCGCTAGGATTCGAAAGCATCCGCCCGGGCGGTTCTTTCGAATTCATATGGTACGGTACCTCTTTAGCACGCGGCATATGGGAGTACTTGGGGGAGGAACTCGAAGTTGAACGTAAGAAGAAATTATAGTACACTGTCCCTGCTTTTTTGAGGTTACACTCATATTGTAGGAAGGGCTACAGACTAACGATACGCCCTGGTGCTCATATATATTCATATGATCCTACCCCTTCCCCACACGATCAACTATCAGATTAAACGGCTTCATCTGCTGCTTTAAGCCCCCCATACCCGATCAGTTACCTAAATTTTATAACATACCCGATTGTGGCCTCCGCACCATAGCTAACACACTTAAAACACAAAGGGAAAAAACGACAGACTCATAAAAGACATAAAAAAGAGTGGAAATAGAATATGAAAATTTATATGCTTAAGAAATAAACCCTTTGAGCTAAAGGTCTTAGAAGAGTGTACACCCCTCTCATAATCATAATGACAAAAGAAAAAACTGCATGCGCCAAGACAAATACATACGCTAAGAGAACATTATACCTTGTTAAATAAAAAAACCCCAACTGGGTAGTCTCGTGCCCAGCCCCAACGTAGCAAAAGCAACCATTGGGCTGGGCACAGATTACCACTGGTGGGTTATCCTATCACGTGATAACCCGAAACATTGGAGCCGGACAAATTAGTCCGATCATGTAATAAGCCAAATCACCGAGAAGTCGGACAAATTAGTCCGAACCCAGCGTCATGTTCTGTCTAGGGTATACAAGTACGATCGTATTGCTGTAGTTAACTTGCACGCTTATTCCTCCGTTCTCAGCGTGGTAGTGACGTTGAATTTGTCCTGTAGGGAAGAGTGGATTTGGCCCTGTAGTATCGACACTAGATCGGTTCTGTTAGTTTGTGGTAATGATTAGCACTGCTATAGTAAGACATGTAAAGGCTTCAAGTTTTCGTATAGGATAGCCTATTGAATAGTTTTTGAGGGCTAGAGGACTTACGTCGTTGACTCTTGACCTCCGTCGCCGCCTCCACGTACAGTACCTCAACAGATTCCAAGTACTGAAAAGCGTCAAAATGGCAACCACAACAGCAACTGCTGCAAGGACGGTGCCGGTAATTGTATATCCATCGGCACCGTTGCTGTTAGAGCCCAAGATTCCAGGGGGTGTTGATGGTGAGTCCCGCTTGATGGACTTTTTTTCTTCTATTCCTGGAAGGAGCATGTTCTTGTGACAGTACAGACGATATAGAGGATTTTAGGTGTGAAGAACGTGGGGGATTTTTATGAAATGTAGGGTTTGTAGAGGCTATAGATACTGTAGGAATTTTGTTTGCTGATGGGAGATGAGGGTGTAAGGAGATTTTGGGGACGGAGGCGGGGGGAAAGGGAGAGGTAATGAGTGATAGCTGGTGCTTTCAGTGCCATTTTGAGCCAAGTATGTGGGCTTAAACGAACGATGACCGGTGGTGGGACAGTGACGCTGGAGGCGCTGCTGCAGGCCAAGACTATTCCCGACTCCTGCAGACGACCCGCAGCTGTGGCGCTATTCGGTCCAAACAGAGGGCCAGTCGATTCCCTTCCTCGGCGCTGGGACAATAACTGGGAAGAGTGAGGATTTAACAAATCCGCCTCACAGAAATTTTAACCGTGGTGGATGTTGGAGTGGATAATTGAGGAGTAGATCAGGTCGTCGTCACTAAACAATCAGCGCCAAGCCTTTTGTAATCATACACAAGAGGGAGTCTTCATCATCGCTACGCGAATATGGCTCGCAATATTTCTAGATACATTTACAACGGACAAAGTTTGAGGAAATAAAGTCTCGTGAGATAAAGTTTTTCTTGGGAGAATATAAATCTAGCTGCTTGATAAGAACGTATCATTGATAGTATACTTAATTTTTCATCCGTCAAGCATCAAATTTAAGCTAAATATGTACGCTAAGATATATCAATTAGCTAAATAACATGGTATATTTGTTTATAAAAAATAACCGGGTCGTGATACTCCGTATGGTCGGTGTTGAAATGATTCTATAATAGTTAGTAGTTGCTGTATAATTCCAGCAAGATGTGCCATCCCAAATATTCTATGGCACAATCTGCTAGATAGTTGCTGAAATCTAGAGGACTTACGGTATAGGCTCTCGATCTCCGCCTCTTACAGTGTTTTGATAGATTGCAGGTGCTAAAAAGAGTCAAAATAGAAACAACAGCAACTATTGCAAGGACGGTATTAGCAGTAATAAAGCCGCTACTACTATTGCTACTGATGGGGTCTAAAATTTTAGAGGTTACTGGTAGTGGATCTTGTTTGACAGGGGAATCCACCCCTGGGATTGATATGAGATGGGAGACACGGAGTATGTAGAAAAAGTGGGACTTTTATAGGATGGGGGATACGGGATGTAGAATATAGGGTATGTATAAATTTCGAGTTCGTTGAGGTGCAAGGATTTGTTGACGTGAGTGTTAAGGGCATACTATAAATTAAGAGTTGTAATGATCATATCAATTTCTTACCCAAAGACCTAGAAGCGCACGCCTTCCGAGACTCCAATCGACCTCGCTTCAGAGTTCGGGTCACCCGAGGTGCCACCCTAACTTTCACTTTAGGCTAGATAAGCTAAACACCGAGCCTCAAAGCTTATATAGCTAAGTAGTACTAAGAACTTAACAAACTCATGATCTTTGGGACTATAATAAACAAGTAACCTTTTTAATCTTCATATGCGAGATTCATAAATATTCGATTTTATTTACATTTATAGCTTATAAAGCCCATGGGATCAATTGGGATAATGACCTTTGAAGAACATACATTCATAAATATATGTTATACCAACGAGCTCCCATGGGTTTAAAAAGATAATTCCAATAACCAAGACAAAAGAAACAATTTAACTATACTCATACTTAGAGTGACTTTACATATCAATATTTCGCATGTACCCCCACAAAAAATACTTCAAATAGAACTGTGGCTGGGAGGGTGGCATACCCAACCGACAAACGAGTGTTACCCAATCAGGGAGATCATTCAAAACACACCAAGGCTTTTCCATCCTTCTTTCCCAGAGCCGCCTTGTGGCCGCCTACCCAAAACTTACCGATTCCGTAATCAGTATAGTGTTTACTAGTTATTTTATACTAATTATTGTATATCGCTCTTACGGGGTTATTCTGCCCAGGGCGCACGAGACCGTTGATGATGTTTATTTGTACGTTTATTCCGTTCTCGGTGTGATAATAACGTTGCATTTCCGCCGCCAGAGAGCCAGGCTCCATAGAGTCGGTGTCGAATCGGTTCTATATCCAGCTGTTAGCAGTATTCTACCAGTTCGGAAGTATCGTAGGGTGTTCTATAGACCTGTCAGATGGTTACGGGGTACTAGGGAACTTACGGTGTTAATCCTCAGTCTCCGCCTCCTACAGTACTTTAACAGGTTCCAAGTATTGAAAAGCGTCAAGATAGCAACCACAACAGAAACTGCTGCAAGGGTGGTGCCAGTAATTGTAAAGCCGTCGCTACCGTTGCTGCTGCTTCTGGAATGTAAACTATCAGAGCCTGTCGATTCTAGGTCTAGCCCCGTGGACGTTGTAGCCATTTTTTCTAGGGTTGGGATGTACGTAGAGGGTATTGTGAAGTAACGTGGTGTTTTGTGGGTGTAGTGTTTGTAGGAAATTTCAAAGGACCTAAGGGTTATTTGTCGGTAGGAGCGCTGGTGGTGTAATGTGTTGAAAGTGAGGAGGAGGGAAGTATAGTAACCCACCGAGTGATTTCCTGTGAATCGTGGGGTTCAGTGTGGGCAGTGATCAAGCGGTCTAATCTGGCCGTGGCGTGGCAATGGGCCACAGGACAATGGGTTAAGTTTAGTTTTTCTTGGCGGAATTTTCTATCTCTACTCGCTGAAGTAATGCCCAGACGACAGATTTATCTCTCAGCGAATAGATCGAAGCATAGCCTCCACCTCCAACAAGACCTCGCTTCAGAGTTTTTACTGGGTCATCCAGACAGATCACCCTCGTTGCGCATTACAGCGAACGGTAAAAAGGATCTAGAAACGCCAGACACGAGAATCAGCGTTCCTATTCGTTCTTTAGGTTTTTGGCAAAGATTCTAGTAATAGGATTGGCCAAAATACCCTGGTAACAGACCCTGGTTTCTCGATCTTTTTTACCGTACGCTGTACAAGGGCTCGCCAGTCGTCATTGCTCTGTCAAGAACCCACAGAATCCCCAAGCCTCACTCCACACCTTCCAAGCGTTCGATCTGGCGCCGTGCTCGATAGTAGGCTTTTTACCACTCGTGCGTGAAATCAATCGCTCTAGGGTTATTTCTTGGCACTTTCACTCGTTCCATACCACAAAAAAACCTGAGAAAGAGGAAGCCGAGAAAGCCTTTCCAATGCCGGCACACTAGCCACAACACCTTTAGAATACCCTCCAGCACCAAAAAAAACTAGGAATCTCTATCTAGAACGCGCATGGCCCTACAATAGGGTAACCCCTATTTTCTACTAGACAAGGTAACCTTTTGAGCATACCAACGCACTTTAGCTACTTTAGTCAGACTTAAATAAAATACTGTAGAGTCCCAGCTGTACACACTCCTAGCACTGAATTTTATTCTTTTATTTATTTATCTAATTTATATTTTATGTTATCCTGAACCCTAGGCTAGAGTGATAGAATACGCTTTAAAGGCTGTGTCTTGGGCAGAGGTTTCTGTGTCTCTGATTATGCTTGGTGGAGGGTATTGTGACTACAGTCGTTCACGGGGTGACGGCGGACACGGTCTGATGGCGGACAGGGCTATGGGCTTGGCAGGACTATCGAGAGGGTACTCAAAGGACTATCGAGGGGGTACCGAATTACTGATGGGGTACCGGACTATTGATAGGGTACTGGACTATTGATGGGTGTCGGACTATTGGTAGGATACGTCAGACTATGCCGGACTATTGATAAGGTACCAGAAGGACTATTGTTAGGGTACTGGGAGGACTATTGATGGGGTACTTGTGGTGTTATTTGGGGCATAGAAGTAGCCAAATTTTTTGGCTTATTCTGTAAGTTTTGAGCCCCTTCAGGCAATCTTTTTAGGTACCCTATCCATAGTCCGCGCCAAGCATGACCCCTGTCCGCCGTGCGACCGTGTCCACCGTCCGGCCGTGAACGACTGTAGTATTCTGGCATTGGAAAGGTTTCATCCTCATAATCAGGCCCCAGTTCTGTTATGGGCCAAGCCTCTATAGGGCGATATTACAAGCCCAATCCGGGCCTCCACGTCTTGGATAGTATTCTTTAGAGGAAATAATAGCCTCATAAAGTACACAACGGAAGGTAGAATGACGGATGTAAACTTATGAAGCTTATATTTTGTAAAAAAGGAACTGAAACTCCTTGAAATAAAGCTTTCTTGCGAGAGTATACACGCAATTACTTGACGCCCCTCACCAATACAAAAGAAAAAAGTTAACCTTATTTGACCGGTACATAAACACCACTAAACTAAACAAACACGTAAAGATAATTATATGTACTACTCGTGATGCCGATAGCTATCTTCGGGTAGAATGGGCAGATCTCCCACAGAAGATAATGTAGCAAATTCAGAACTCGTGATATAAGTATTAAGCTAGCGAAGCTGCTCTTATATTCTGTCTAGTGTTTACGAGTACGATTGTATTGTTATAGCTGATTTGTACGTTTATTCCTCCGCTCTCGGTATGATAGTGGCGTTGGGCTCGTTCTGCGGCAAAGAATGGGCTCGGCCCTGTAATGCCAACGGACCAGTTCTTTAGTAGTTAGTAATATTAGCAAGACGTACAAATACTGTAAAGCTTTCTATAGAATATCCTGTTGGAAATCTTTAAGATAAGAAAACTTACGGCGTTGACTCTCGATCTCTGCCTCCTCTTCTTACAGTACTTCAGCAGATTGAAGGTACCGAAAAGTGTTAAAATGGCAACCACAACAGCAACTGCGGCAAGGGCTGTACCAGTAATAGTAAAAGCATTATTACTGTTGGTGCTACTGCTACTGCTGCTGCTGCTAGGGCTCAAGTCTTCAGAGGCTCCCGGTGGGTTCCTTTTTATGAGTGTTTTTGCTTCTATTCCTGGGATGGGCATCTTTCAGTAATAGTGGGCGTTGCGCGTAGGCGTGTAAAGAATGTCGAGTGTATAGAAGATGTAGGGATTTTGTTTGTCGATAGAGCTGAAGGTGTAAAATTTTGGAAGGTAAGAAGTGTAATTAAGGTACGCGCTGGGGGAAAAATATTATACGGAACAATGGTACAATATGTTACGTTGGGTACCAGTTATGTAGGCCAAGACCTATCCCTGTAGCGGCACTGGCAGGGAGGGTGAACAGACAACCCCTTTGGGGCTCAACTGGCACTGGCAGGGGGGGTGAACAGAAAACGGGGACTTAATTGGTGGGGGTGGAGTTAACAGAAAACGGAGACTGAACTGGTGGGGGGGGTGAACAGACAACGGGCAGGGGTGAACAGACAACGGGCAGGGGTGAACAGACAACGGGCAGGGGGGGGCAGACAACGCTTTGGGGCTCGACTGGCACTGGCAGGGGGGTGAACAGACAACCTCTTTGGGAGACTCAACTTCGCCTAATTCCTCTTCAGGTGCTCTGAACCTCTCCCGATTGTTATGACATACCATGACAATCAAACCCCGGCACCAAAGCGATACAGTACTTAAAGTAAATATGAAAATAATAAAGATTTTACGGTCGCAAAAAATAAGGGAGGTCTATTAAGGCCTCTCTCAGATTCCCTTAATTCTTTTAATTTTTTACTATCACCTATACCTATGATAATTAATGAGCCCTGAGAAATACTTATCCCATTCTGTATAGTACACTAATAATTAGCCTGTTCTTCATTGTACATAGGTACGAACGTCTTGCCATAACCCCCGCTTACTTGCTAAGCACAACAACTAACCCCTTCTGAGTTATCTCTAGTTCTTTCAAATATAAGTTTTCAATTTCTAGCAAATATCTGCAAGTACTCTGCCAGCTGGTAATTGTGTTGTAGTGATGTTCGTTAGTCATGGTATGTCATGGTACTGTTTTTCATGGTATAGTAAAGGTTTGCTCGTTCGCTGTTCGCATCGCGGCGCACTTCCAAGCAGATAAGTTCTTAGTATAAAAAAAACCAATAAAATCACTTGGTATAAAGAAAATGCGTAAGTGCTCCGCCACCGTTGACACACCTTATCGCTGGGTATGTATGTACATACCTGGTCTCGCGGACCAATATTATCCCCCGATAAACAACGCCGACTTTTTCTTTTCCCTCCCCTTGTCACCCAAATCATTTTTCTTTTTTATCCTTCTTTACCGCACTGTGTCAAAGAAGCCTTCCCCCCCCCTCCGCCGAGCCTAGAAAATCGATTCTTCACGTGTATATGCTGCTGAAATTGCACAGGAAATAACTAGCAAGGCTGCAAGTGGATCAGACGAGTCAAGCTCAGAGACCTAGAATACCCGCGGACTTGTCACTTGCTTGGGGCGTATTCTTTGAGGGTGCCACGCCTTCCTAGTTAAACACTGTATGGAGAACCGGCCGCCCTCAGGGTTTTATTAAATATAGTGAGAAGCTAAATTACTTTATTCGGTTTACCTGTATGATGATGATTAATAAGCGGAACATGTGTTTATAAATGAAACAACAACCGAGTCTGCCCACCAATTACTTGAGTCTTTTTCCATTTTGCCTTTCATGACCTAGGCCGCCCGTGTTTCTTTTCTTCCCGTTCAGTCAAAAATATTCGGCTAGGCTCTGCTTTGAGTTGCCGAATATCAGCCTTGTCGGCCTTTTATTTTCCTTGGTAGGTTTCCTACTATAGGTGCCGTTCACTATATAGTTTAAGCTAGTTATAACTAATAGAGTCATATAACTATAGCGCGGATCTGTGATTTTGGGGTAGGCGCGTGTGTAGGGGTCTGGGGGATCGAGTAAGATATATAATATTCGCTTGGGCCTTAGGAGAAATACAGTTACGAAACGATACGTTTTAGCGGTATTAATTGGGTAGGATCGGCTCGGTTAGGTAGATTGACTGGGCTAGGTTTGATTTCTTTATTAGTATACAGTAGAAGCCCTCTATAAGAATACTCTCTATAAGAATATTCTTATTAGAAAACTCCAAGAAGAGCCGCACTAGGCGACATTTGGCAAGTATTCCGCCTAAAATAACCCTATTGGGTTAGGATACTTTCTCTATAAGAATATTCTCATAAATTCTCGGTCCCGAACGTATTCTTATAGAGAGCTTCTACTGTATAGAGATTCTTATATCTTATATCCCATTATCAGAAAAGGTATGAGGGTTACTCAGGTAGTACGGAATGGCCAAAGGAGCATCTTCTATTTGTCCCTAGCTAGGAGAATTAATAGCGCTCTTAAAGTATTAATACTACCTGTCCTAATTAACGTATCCTCCTAACTACTTCGGAGGAGAGCTTAATTAGTACCCTGTTAAGCTTCTACGCAAAGCTATAAATTATAGAGTTACTTTAACAGTCAATTATTTTTATATCTACTTTGTTATAAGCCCTCCGCTAAGGGAGACGCCAGTTGATCAATCATAAAGGGTCCCCACTCGGTTGCCAAAAATGTGTTTGTTCTGACCGGTTGGGGACATCCCTTGTATGGGTAATGACATGCAAATACCTACCGCATAGAGTAAACTAGGGAGACTTGTAATGATGCTAAGAGGTTGAAATAGGAAGTGGCGTAGTACCTAACTAGCAAAGGTAGTTTTTATCCCCAAGCGAGCAAAGAAACGCGAGCGAAGTCTATAGCGAGTGGCAAAGACAATACTGCCAAACTATTTACAGTAAGATTATCTAGCCACACTTTGTTTGGACGTCTTAGCGCTATTATGAGTTCCGCTAGTTTATATAGTATTTCTAGCTATCAAAAATACCTAGAACATAAACCTCTCACGGATAAAATAATACATGGTATAAAAGCACAATGAATAAAGGTAAAAATTAGAGACAGGCTCATATATTCTAGATCTCATCCCTATTTTTATAGTGTACCTGTATCAATGGAGTCATCTTATTTATTGCCTTATCCGTATGGGAGATATGAGATGTACATGTTCTGGCCCGTTCGGGGGACGCTGCCTATCGGGGGGACGTCCCCTGAACGGGCCGGCCTGTTGGAGGGATATCCCCCCAATGGGTAGCAATAAATCAGTTTTATAGGGCATCCCCTCAATGGGCTACCCATTGGAGGGACACACTGCGTCCCCTGAATGGGTAGACAGCTATTTTGTCCTACTAGGTTGCTACTTTACCCTAGTACATTGCTATTTTACCAAGTACATTGCTTATAAAGCACCCATGTTTATCAGATAATATATAACTATTTTTTGCTATAAAAAGTACCTACAATATAAGAGTCTTCAGGGACAACAATTCATGGTATAAAAATAAAATAAAATTCCCCAAACATCTCAAGATAGGCCAATATCTTCTAACCACTAACTTAATTTATTTAGGGTATGCCTGTATTAATTGAGCCATGATTTATCACCTACCCATATGAGGGACACTGGTATCCCTCCAACAGGTAGCCCATTCAGGGGATGCCTACCTGTCCGCTCCCAGGCTGGCCCGTTGGGGGGACGTCCCCCCGATAGGCAGGTCCCCCCAACGGGCCAGAACATACATACCCCAACGGGTAGGGTTGTCCCCGATAGGAAGCATCCCCCAGGCAGGGTATCGCTACTATTGATACTAATAAAATATAAGCTTTCAGAGCTTACTGGCGGTTGTTTCGTTGAGATTGGCATGCTCTACTTTGACAACGTGGATGAGATGGAAGACGTGGAGAATGTAAAGAAATTGTGGCCTTTATAGGATGCAGGGTTTAGGGTGTAAAATTAAGAGTTTTTAAAGGTATAAGAATGTATAGACGAGGGCATCGACAGTATACTATAGGTTGAAACTCGGACGATACTGACTATTCAAGAGTGATAAATTATGATGTTGGCGTGCCCTAACTAATTGTGGGGAGACAGGGTATATCCTCAGCAACATCATGGCATTTTCTCGTGTTTTCGCAAGGCATTGGCAAACGCTGCGCTCCTGTCATACCATAATTCCCTCGGTCGACTGCGCCCACCATAGTTTTTCCCTCTAGATGAACCGGTCTTAAGAGCTCAACTGGCTGTCTAATTTTTATTTCCTATGATGGGAAGTTCATAAAGCCTATCAGGAAAACGGGACTCTGAGAGAAGCTTTCTGAAAAAGACGTATAATTTAATTTCCATACATGCGTCTTTCATAAATGCGAACATACATACTTTTGATAACTAAGAAAGAACCCAACTGTGCTACGACAGATTCCCACCCTAGGAAAACTAATATAGCCAAAGATGGTGTATTTTGCTATAAATATAACCTAACTGGGAAGTCGTGCCTCTATTTTATAGGCCATGTTGTCGTGCACTTATAGGTTTATCGTTTACGAAGTTGTAGTATTCTACTGAGGGTATGTGAGGTTATTGATGATGGTGTTATGATTGATTTGTACGTTTATTCTGCTCTCTATGTGATAATAACGTTGCATTTGCTCTGCCGGAAAACTCGGTTCCATGGCGTTGAGTCGGTCCTGTATCCCGCGATGATTAGTGAAAAAAACCCAAAGTTTTCTATAGAATGATCTGTTAGATAATTACTGGAGACTAGTGGGCTTACGATGTTTGTTCTCGATCTCCGCCTTCTGCAGTACTTCAACAGGTTCCAGGTATTGAAAAGCGTTAAGATAGCAACCACAACAGAAACCGCTGCAAGTGTAGTACCGGTAATTGTAAAGTCATCGTTACTGTTGCTGCTGGGACTTAAGGTGTCAGAGGCTGTCGGTGTTGGATCCCGTTTGATCAGTGTCATTACTTGTGTTCCCCGGATGGGCATTTTCTATGTAAGCAATGCTGCACTAGGGGGTATGGGAGGTGTAGGTGCGTGTGGAGGTTTTCTGGGTTGTAGGATATCGGGAATATTAGGATAGTAGAGGGTGTAGGACCTTTTTTTTTGTAGGTTGGAACGTGTAAGGTATTGGAGGTTTACTCGATCAGCTTTATTCGTGTTAGGGTTAGGTTTATTGACCTGTGTCAATTGGGGCCGATCTCACTTTTCAGAGGGGGAAACTAATTATGAATACCGGAACGGGAGAGCACGGGAAAACCTTTCCGATGCCAGCACACTAGCCACAACACCTTTAGAATACCCTCCAACACCAGAAACCTCTAAGACACACATTGTCCTCCCCTATTTTCCACTAGGCAAAGTAACTTCTTGAGCATACCAGTGCACTTTGGCTGCTCTAGTCAGGTTTAAATAAAATATTGTAGAGTACACACTCTTATCACTAGATTTTATTCTTTTATTCATCTAATTTATATTTTTTTATCCTAAATCTTAGGCTAGAGTGGGTAGAATGCGCTCAAAAGGCTGCCTTGGGCAGAGGTTCCATGTCTCTGATTATGCCTGGTGTTGGAGGGTATTGTAAAGGTGTTGTGGCTAGTGTGCTGGCATTGAGAAGGTTTTCTCCAAAAATAACCACGGATTCACATAGCAACCAATATTACTAGTAGAGGAAGAGCCCAATGAGTACTACTCCACAACTACTAATAAGAGCATGAGACCAAAATACAGAAGCTGTAAACAAATAAATCTCATATATATGTATCCTAGATATTGAGTGAGTTGTGTTCATGAGAAAGGACTGTTGGGCGACAATGAGGCTCAACTTGGTTGCTATGCGAATCCACGGTTATTTTTGTCCCTCTACAATATTCTAGACAGGTGGCCTGGTTTTATACTGTATTCTAGTATGTTAGTCTATACTTTTACCACCAGTAAGAGAGTTAATTTTTAACATGTTTGACGCCCCATACTTTATTGGGCTCATTTGGTACTTGGTAGTTATGCGCCCGCACAAAGGAACTGGCTATAATGCTAGTCTGTTTTTGGGTATGTGCCAAGCGAGTTCGATTCTAGAGATATTCCCAATCAAGAACCCCGTAAGTCCTACTTCAAGATCTTCCGAAGTCTAAGTAGAACCCATATAAGCTGTGCTATATAGTGTATTTATATACTCATGACGAAAGAAGTCCGAGGATGACTTGATAGTAGCTCCTAATTTCCCCTGGCAAAGTGAGCTAGACCAGGTTAGGTTTTGTTCATATTAACACGAACTTACCACGTGATATCTCGATTAATATGGGATTCTCACGTCTCAAGAGATATATTCAGGTGTAGTAGATAACTATCCTTCTTGGGAAGCAAATAAAGATGAGCGATAAATCAATTAACGGTTGTGGATGCCCAAAGCAATGAAAAAAATAACGCTACAAAATCCCGTCTTTTCCACAATAGTACCACAAGCTTAAGCCCACATCACCACAAACTTCTCCTCAAACGTCTTCCTCAACAACTTGAACGCTTTTAGCACTTTTCCAAATCCTTCACTCTTTTTAATCATCTCCTCTTCCTCTCCCTCAGCCTCCTCATTAACAGCTTCAATCTCCTCAAGATCGCCTTTTTCGTCGCCACGGCCTCCACTAAGGTCGTAGTACGCGCCAGGTCCATCCTTCAAGAACGATACCAAGCCGGGAACCACAGCCGTAAGTACGTCAGAGAAATCCTTCAGTACAAACCAGACCACGCTTGGACGAATTCCGTTCTCCGTCTCTAGTCTAACTACATCGCCATGCCTGTAGAAATCACAAAGATACCCGTTTAGTGTCCCTTCATTTCCAATTGGAATATGGGGAATCGATGCGCCTTCAGGGAGAATTCCAGCACGGACAGATGTAGCTAGGTCACCGATAGATGCGAAGGAATCTGTGTGGCCCGAAAGCGCTACAAAGGCCGAACGTGCTACGGGACCGACAGATGTTGTCTCATCTTTATTACCACAATGGAGGTTTGAGAGTGGTAGAGTGTCTTCCGGGTTTTTGTAATACTCCTTTGCGAAAGTCTCAACATAGGTGGTATATGTCTTTAGGGTATCATCGTTTTGTTTCTTTAGAACCTGCGCAGCTCGGGGTGGCATTGGTGGGAGTGCTTTTGTTCCGGGACGCCTCTTGATACGCACAAAGAGATTTGCCATCACTAGTAAAAGGTCCTGACAGGTTTCCTCAGGCTTCTCGTAGATATCTCTACAGAGCTCCTGAAGATACCCGCTACACAATAGTGTATGTAGTGCGAAAGCGGCGTCTTCGGTATAGTAAAGATGACTTGTCAGCCCTGCAAAGTTCAGCGGCATTCCCGTAGAGCTAATGAGTTTCAGTTTTCGTAGAAATTCGATTGAGAAGCGGAGGTGGTGAAGCACTTGTTCCTTGGGTGCGTTTCCACCAAGAACAAGCTGATTCTGGGTGAGTAGACTGTTAATCGTGTGCTTTGCGTGGTTAGACTCCTTAGATAAATGTAATAGGATGAACATGCGTAGTACTAGTGATGCGCTAATCGGGAAGTGGCCAAGGAGAGGTGGGAGTTTGGATGATATCAGGCGGTTAATTCTGTCTAGTGAGAACCCATGGAACACGACATTTCCGATATTATCAAAACCACGACGACCAGCACGACCAGACGCTTGGCGGTAATTGAGCGTAGTAAGATCGATAGAGTCTCCAGCAAATACAGTAGTACGTGTTGGCATATTAACACCAAGAGAAAGCGTCCCTGTAGCGATAACAACGCGGAGATATCCTTTCCGGAACAACATTTCAACTGCTTGACGATATTTTCTGTACAACAAAATCAATAAAAATAAAGCTACCTATACTAAGAGTTGCACTTACCTGTTCAAACCACTATGATGAACACCAATACCCCTCTTGAAAGCGTTTACCAACATAGGTGTAGTCCCCCATTTAATCAAATCATTGATATCATTCTCCAGTTCCGCATTCCCTTGCTTTCGGGTATCCGCAAACGAAAACTCAGCACTTGGGTACTTTGGATCGAAACGATCCAAGTAGCTCCCCTCAAGTTCGCCCGCATCTCTAATCATATCATTCTTGGACTGCCCTGCTTCTGGTTTCGCAATCTTTTGAACTTTTGATCCACGCGCACTCTTGTTCGCCATGTATGCTTCCCAGGCTTTGACGGTGCTAGTCCACTTTGGATTTGTCTCCCTCCATTTCGTTTCCGCAGCCTCAAGTTGGTCGCAGAGAGTTCCGCAAAGACCCTCGCAGGATTCACGACTGTAGTTGAAGAGAATTGCTGGTAGTGCGTTTGAGTTGTGAAGGGACTGTAGAAGTTGGAGTGTAGTCTGGTGTAGGTAGGCATCCTTCTCAATTACCGTATCAATTTCAGCATTCACAACTTCAGTTTCTCTATTTTCAGCCTCAGTATTAGAACCGTTTTCCTCCCCAGCCTTCTCGCTACCCAGAATCTCAGCGACTTTCGTAAAAGGTGATGATTTATCCTTCATCCAAGCCTTCACGACCTCCTTCAATGACTCCTCCCATTGCACTACATCTTTCTTCTTAATCACGCCACCCTTCGTTCCAAAAACCTTCTTATAATCAAGTTCCTCAGGTACAGGGAACTGTTCTGTCTGGGCTTTCAAAAGTGCCCAATAAAGTTGTAGACAATCTCTTGGTTCAAGCGCTAGATCATCCTGCATTTCAATTTTCGCATTCATAAGTGCAGTAATCGGGTGTACCCCTAACATTCCATCTCCAAACTCCAAAGTCTTAAACCTCGACGTCCTCGCAAGCCCATCGAATGTTGTAACTTTATTTTTCTCTGGGATGTATATAAACTTGCGGAGGTCCGAATACCTATGCGGATGTTGTACCATATTGAGTTTCACATTTTGAACGCTCTGTGTCGCCCTGAGCCACGCCGAGAATTCCTCTGCATTTCCAACTGTAGCAGACAAGGCAACAATAGGGCATGGAGACAATAGCAAGAGCTGTTCCCAGATTGCGCCGTCTTCGGCATTACCAATAGAGTGAACTTCGTCGAAAATAATGCGTTTGATACGGGGTGTCCAAGTAACGGCGTTTGTAGGTGACATAAGCATGGCTTGGAGGACATGGGGGACTGTGATTAGGATTTGACATTCTTTGGGCTTGTTCATGGTGTACTCTCGAGTGGCGATCGCCCACACAAACTTTCCAGCGTAGCGGTAGTTCTTCTTGAATCGGGAAATAACCTCAGCGGCAATTTGATTTACCTAAGGCTAGGTATTAGTTTCGAGTGATAATCTATGAAATTGTGTAAGGAATAACATACCAGCGCTTTAGTAGGCGCAACATAAACCAAGATACCATCATCGCCCTCCTTTAATACCTTCTCCATCGCGTAAAATGCAATAAACGTTTTACCCGCAGAAGTTGGAGCAACCACGAGCGCCGAATTATCACTGTCCAGCTCATCCAACACCTTCCTCTGCCAACCATCAGGCTCAAAGGGAACACGTGGGTCAGGAGCGGAGTCCATATTACGGTCCATCCAAGGTCCACAATATAGCAGCTGGAACTCCTCGCTAGACATGCCAAGCTTAATATCTGGAGACTCGATTTTCCCATTCCAGGTAGCGTCAAAGAAATTCCCAAGTTTGCGATCAGGAAGTGTTTTGAGTGGTTTTCCCGGTGGCATAGCAATCCCGAGAGATTCAAAGATGTTCTGGATGATAGTTTGGACTTTCTGTGTTAGCCCCACAGATGATAGGACCTTGCGGGCTTCGTCGAACAGGACCGCGGTGACCGTATATCCTAGCTTCTGCTCGCCTCGACGACAGAATCCGGTCCAGATGCGCTGCAAGAGTTGAAGTTTGTACAAACGCCCTTCAGCCTCGATGAACGGCCACTCTAGATTCTCTGCCACGCCAGCCGACATGGTTTTTTGTGTTTCCTTCAGCCATATATCTAATCTGCCTATTGCCTCCTCGTCATCGGCCATTTTCTTCAGGTCTCTGAAGAAATTATTCCAGAGGTCTTGCAGCTTTGCCTCTTTGCCAGCCTTCTTTGCAGAGTTATTCTGGCGAATAATCTCAGCAGCTGAGAGTTTTCCTGTCGCCTTGCCTTTAGGCGCAGCTGTTTCCTTTGCACCGGCCTTTCCTTTCGCGGGAATAGCTTCTTTCTTTCCAGGAACCTTCTTTCCACCTTTTGCGGGCTTTTCCGAGGGCTCAGATTTCTCCGAGGCTGTATTCTCAGCTCCTTTGACCTCCTTTTTCTTCCCCTTCTCTTCCGCGACGATAAGTTTCGGGTTGATACTACCGTCTGTAGAGTCTGTGAGTGACGCTGCGTATCGGTTCATCTGGTTGGAGTATTGTTGTTCTGATCTTCGAGCCCTCCCAGCGACCCGTTTCTCAAGCTTATCACCCTGCTGCCCTTTTCCGGTTGATGCTACGACCTTCCCGAGTCTACCAACACCTAAAGAAGGCTTCTTAGGCGCCCTGACGGGTACAGCCGTGGTAGACTTTTTCGTGTACTGCCAGGTTTGGGTTTCACGCGGGACCTGGATCTCGGCATCTGTTTTGCCCTCATCGTCATCTTGGGTGGAGACGTCGAGCGGGAGTTTGATTTCTGACAGATATGGGTCGAATATGGGGTTGTTGAAGGGAAGAATAGTTGTATGGCGGGGAGTTAGTGTTGCGGTAGAGGAGTTTGAGTAGGTTGTCGATGCGACCTCGGTGGTGGAGCCTTCTGTTGCAGAGCCATCTACGGATACTGTGTCTTCGGCTGGTTCTACCTCGGGAGATACGTCTGGGATAACAACGGTTTCGGTACCGGTGAGCTCTGGGAAGTTGAGGGTTATATTGGTAAGGCGATGAACTTCGGAAGAGAGCTTAGAAAAGGTTTCTTTTACAGGGTCGGAAATTGGGTCTGGTGTTAATAGCATAAGCTTTAATAGTAGTCTTCCATCGATGAAATCGCAGATATCATGCTTTGCATCCTCGAATGACACTTCATTGGCCTGCAGGAGCTCCTGTGAGATTGCGGTGATGCGTTGCAGAAACTTGTGGAGCTCTGGTCCTGATTTTGCTTTTTCGGGGAGAGGAAAGCAGCGCTGTGCGAGTGAGAGGTGAGATAGAAGTGCTGTATGTAGTAGGAATATACTATGTAGGTACTCCTGCTGTCCTTCGGAGTGTTCCTGTTTGAGGGCCCTTGAAACTGCAGCTACTGATAGGCGTTCCCGGGCTGAGCTAAGCTCCGGTAAAACAAGCTTTTCCTTTTGCTCTGTTTCTGGTGACTCATTATCTGAGACATCTGTCAAAAGGAATTTGGGTTCGAGCGTGTGCCTTGCTTGAAGAACAGTAGAGAATATCTAACGGGCATGAAGATTAGTGTAAAAGATTAACTTTGGAGTGGGTCTTGCTTGGAGGAATTGCACCTTGCTATCCATAAACCTGCAATCGTTGATTAATACAAGATTCAATCCCATATCGACCCAATTCTTCAATCTTTCCAATGCAGCTAGCTGAGGCTCCTGTACTGATATGGCATCACTCCCTTCACTGATGTCAATATCCGCTCCGTCGTGGCACATGACGAAATAAGGTCTCCTCTCTGCTAGATACCGTTGGAAGCCTGCATCCTCGGGGCTCTTAAACCTCGACACAAACCCGTCCTCGATACCTACCTTCAGCAAATGTTCCACAATAGCCGATCTGGCAAACCGGTATTTCCATGCATTGTTCGCTCTCGTTGTTGGTACGCATGTGGTTTCAAAAGCTATAGGAACTCCTCTTTTAGCCCACAATTTCTCTCACAATTTATCAAGGACATCCCATGGATAGATAAGATGGGTCGGAAATTTCAGCAGAGAGTAGTTTGAGCAGACCGTCGAAGAACACCACAGCAAAATTGCACCGTCTCCCTCTTAAACGCTCCAGAAACCCTTCTACGACGAACACTGCATGCAGTAATTGAAACCCCTCATCGAAGTCGATTCGACTGTCTGAGAATGCCCATCTGAGTAAAGAGTCCCCTTCGACGATGAAGAATTCCGCTCCTGCGTAACCTCCGACCACATCGACCTCACGGTGCCGAAGAGAGGAGTACCATTTATTCATGGGCCCCTGGTCTGGTGAGTCATTGATTGAAAGAGTCTCCATCCTGGAGTCGATCGTACAAAGCTGGCTTGCTAATACAATGTGAAAGTTAGCGAGAAGCTATCTTGTTCATCTCCAATTTGATCTACTACTCACAGCTTTGACGTTGGCAGCAACAGATGTTTGATTATTGAATTCCTCTTGCTCGCCTCGGATTGTCGATTTTTTTTTCCTTGCAAAATATCGACTGCGGGGTAGATAAGTGTGGAGTTGTCAATTGCTTTGCTGTTGATGCGAGGTAGGTGCGTTCAGGCAACAGTCCACTGGGAGCCAACCATTAATAAGCCACACTTCGCCTATCGATAGTGGCGTCCGATCACTTTAGTACATACATCTATTTAGAACGGCATTAACAGAGGCTTGAAGAGTGTAAATTCTTGGGATTAAGATTATAGGGTTCTCAGTACCTGAGAGTACCGATCAGCTTCCATTGACCCCCCAGGCTGCCCATGTAGTGAATTATTACAGAAGCCAAAAGAGGTTAGCGTACTTCATGGTATTAGATTCTAACCATCAGATAAGATAAAGAAGTGGTAGGTGCCAAGTTAAATCTCTCTGCCTAAGTGATTTAAAACACTTTTTTTACAATTTCTGAAACCTATTCTAGTCTTCTAATAGGTCTTCTGTAGCTGCACAAATGCACACAGAGTCCCCTCTCCCAAGTTCGTTGGGATTCTGTTCACTCATATGAAAAAGAGCACTCTTTAGGGTAGGGTTTACCCTGCCAAGACTTCCACCCTTCCGCACGAAAAAACCAAAGAAACTTTAGTTCGTTGCGCTCAACGACCAAGCTGCCCCGCGCCATCGATAAACGACCCCTCCAAACCAATCTCCAACTGAATAAATAGATCTACCTACATACCCCAGATCCCCGCGGAAACACCGAATCATCAAGTTGCCCAACATGACCGATCAGGACTCCTACATCCATCTCGCTAGGCCTCTTCCGGTTGTCAATGTCCCGCCTGCTCATGCCACGACTGGGCCGTTGAATGTTCAGATTCATGCACAAGTCAGTTCTTCGTGATTGATTTCAGGGAGAGGGAAAGGATGTGTAGGGAGTGGTTATACTGATTTGGACGTATTGGGGGGCAGGCTCTTTTTTCGATCCTTGATCACTCGTTAAGACGGAACGCAGACCAGGAGAGAGTGATCGGAACTTTACTAGGTGTCAGGAGTGAAGATGGAAGTGAGGTTGAGATCAGGAATTGCTTTGCTGTTGGCCACAACGAGAGTCAAGAACAGGTGCGTGCTATAATGGAGTTGGGGATACGTAAAGGTGGGGATACGTAAAGGTGGGGAAATGGGCTGACCGGGGGTGTATATGGGATCCAGGTTGAGGTAGACATGGACTACCACAAGACTATGCTTGGTCTACACCTGAAAGCAAACCCCAAAGAAGTTCTTGTTGGATGGTATGAACCTTTTTAGTACTTTCGTCTGTTTCCTCTTACCCCTACTAACAAACAGCTTTGATATCACTCCAGGTACGCAACCTCCCCCGAACTCAACACATTCTCCGCCCTCATCCAAAACTTCTATGCCTCAAATGGTGAAGGCACCTTTCCCCACCCCGCCGTGCACCTAACGATGTCTACGGTACCTGGAAAAGATATTGCTATCCGAACATATATTTCCTCTGCAGTTGGTGTCAATCAGGACCGTATCGCGGATTCATGTTTGTTCGTCCCTGTACCTTACGAGATCCGATACAATGATAGCGACCGCAGTGGATTAGAACTCGTTGCTGGAGCCAAGAATAATGAAGATAGGACTGTTGGCGTGATGACGGATATCCATGCGCTTGAGAGGGCGATTGAAGATGTGATTGGCATGCTGGACCGTGTTAGTGACTATGTTACAAAAGTTATTGTTAGTTTGCCTCTCCTTGTTTAAGTATCATGGAACCTCACCCGGCTTCTTTACCCTTAGCTCTGGAGGAGGCTGACAAGTCCTATGCAAAACAGGATGGTGAAACCGAAGGCTCCACTGCCATTGGTAAATTCCTCATGAATACCCTTGCTCTCGCCCCTAAGGTATCCGCTTCAGATGTAGAACGCATGTTCAACACTCATATCCAAGACGTTCTCCTTATCTCTTACCTTGCAAACACTATCCGTACCCAGATCGACCTGTCAAACAAACTAGCGAACTTGACTGCGTCAACTGGTATTATTGCTGTTCCAACCGCGGCAACAGCGACTGCTGGGGGGAAATAAATATGTAGGGCGAAGAGATGAAAGAAAAAAAAGGGGAGAGGCTAAAATTTCTTCGTGGAGTAATATTGTGTTTTACTGAATAAAAAAAGCTTTAAAATTTCCCCCTGCGTGATAAATTTGGTATTTTTTTTCGGACGGATGGTTTTGATGCTTCTTTTGGGGGTCTTTCAGTGGTTTAACTCACAGGCTGGTTACATGGGGGGTTCTTTTGGGCTTGAGGGGGGGGGTGATGGAATTGTTTTGTAAACTTGTTCTTCGGTTTTTTTGTTCCAGGCTGGTTTAGCGAAATAATAGACGGATAAGAATCGGAACCTTTCTCAGTGTTAACTCATAGTTCAGAGTGTGAGCTGGTGGTTTACGGCTTCCTCATCTATCTATGGTAGAGGTTCCGATATCATACTTGTATGTAGTTGTAAACCCGAGGTCTTACTAATAGCGCTAGATCATATGAGCAGCAAGCAGGGATAAATTAAGTCATGAACCATGACTCGAGTGAACTCAATACTCTCATACGGACAATCATACACCCTACACAATTCTAAAAAAATCTCTAATGTCTTTCTCACTCATATCTCATACGACACTATCCTTAAAACCCACCATGACCATGACTTTGTAGTATGGTATATGTCAAAATCCCATTTAATACCAGTGGCATAGTATAATGAAACCAGGGAGCTCCCACTTGCTCCTCTAGGATAGATAGAGAACCCATATATCTAGTTATTATCTACCACTTTCTCCACAAAATACGCCCAGAACCCCTTGAAATACCCTTACTCCAAGACCCACCTCAATACATAACATTCCACTAACCACCGCCCAAAATCATATCTAATCCATCTCTCCATCTCTTTCGTGATCGATAAAATCCTGCACAGTAGCCGCCGGCGGAGGCGCAGGGGCACGAGATCGATCCGCCAACAACTCCTTCGTAAAGCTACTACTCTTCTCCTGCGTCGTTAAGTCCAACAACGCCTCTCTGAACTTCTCCGCAGTCCATGATATCGTCGCATCTATACTCACTCCCCCGAATGGCCGGTCGGAGATCTCGATCATTGAGGCCAATATTATAAGAGACGATAGACTACATAGCAGTAATAATATCAGAAACCGAAACGCGCGTAAATTAAAAACACAATAAGGAAGGAAGGATCTTACAGTCCAATAGCCGAAAAGGCAACGCCGACACGATGCAACCTGCACGGTAATCCATCACTCCACGGCATAATTGGTGTCACATTCTCTATCTCTGGTGATGCCCCTTCGCGACAAGACATTTGGTGGGCTGCTACACTCATCCCGGTCCACAGAGATGCGAGCCAGAGGATTGTGCTAACGAGGGAGAACATGAATGTTATTTTTTTACCGGACGAGGGCGGGCGGATGGGACCATTGCTACGGGCTAGTACCCAACAAAGGAAGAAGATAATTGTCAAAATTGACTATAGGCGGAGATGTTAGTTTGTGCAGAAAAACAACAAAAGAGGGGATTTTTACGGTGGTAAGCAGTAGTGCGCTATTGGGTTTTATCATGAAGTCGAGCTGGTGTGTGGATAGGAGGTATATCTGGACACCCATAGAGTAGATTGCGGATGGAAGGAGGAAGCCGATACATAGCTTTACGATGAAGAATACACGGCTCATTGTTGGCTCTACTGGTTAGTAGTTAGTTTTATAAAGAGTGTGGGTTGCGAGAAGGTGTTGTTGTGGGGGATCATATGGTTGCAGATGTCACGATATTTAATTACTACTTCGATAATCTTTTCCGGCTCTCATCTCTATCGAAGAATGGAATGAGATTAAGAATCTGGGATGGTTGGGATTTGGTTTTTTTCGGTTGCTTTGGGCTGGGAAATTGGTTTTTGTTAAGTGCCAGAACTACATTCCAGGTTACATGTCAACACTACTGGAATGTAAACAAGGCTGGAGGAGATAAGGCTACATTAAACAGGGTTGGAATTAATCAGAGAGGCTGATAACCCACCTAAGGCCATTGAGGATACACTTCCATCTCTATAGACTAGTTTGATTCTAGTAAGTGATAATTTTCAACCTCGTCTATGAGTATCATAATATGGGGACAAGTTTCAGACTTCCTGATACGCTTCTTAAAATACGGAAAAAGGAGAAACCCTTCTTGTCTGTGATCTATCTATTTATTGCTTCAACAGTAACTATCACTGCAGCGATGTTTGCTCCAAACGAGACGATGAGATCCTAAGCTTTACACAATCGAAACTCTGTTGTAGACATCTGAAGTCTTTCTAGGTTCTTTTTCCAACTCCTCTAGAAAGTGATCCCTCTGAATTTCTTTCGTCCCCATACTCCCTTGAATCTCCCCAGAGGCGGCTGAGACCTTATTGTTGATCACCAGCCCGCAACGTATCTTTTATTTCCTCCGAGAATTTTACCTGGCCCTTCATTTCCTTTGGTGCTTCGACCCCCTATTTACTTTCACAGATATTTATAGGCAATAGTGCCTACCACGCTCTTGTCTGGGGAAGTTTTGGCGATACCACCGGTCAGCCAGGTATGAAAAGGCTGGCCACTGGCTCTTGGAGCCGTACTTTTTTTTTGTTCATATCTATTGATAATTTCAATCATCTAGTTGCCTGAGTATTGACCTCTTAAGCTGTTAGATCCTTGTCCAGTAATAGCTGTGCAAATGAACTCACTCAGATTATAGATTTTCATCATATTATCATTGATATTTCAGCGATTTTATTATATTATAGGAGACTGAGTACTTTTATCCCCTACAATACTTAAAGATTTCACCCTAGAGCTTTATAAGGGGAACCCTCCCAATTTTTATACCTTACTAAATACCTAGAAATAATATGATTTTACCGGCTATTGAGTGATCTAAGCCGTCGTAAATTCCTTGACGTCATCAGCATCACATCAAACTTCACCCTCGACTTCTTCCGTTAATCAGATCAAATTGACCTATGGCTCCTAGATATAAAAGGTTTTGAAATGAGATTTGTGCCTTTATAGAATAGCGGATTAGGGGCATCCCAATTCTTCCTACGTATTCCCCCCAAGATAATACCGAGGGACTCAACCGACGGGAATTATGAGAAGTAGGTTGTCAGATTATATAAGCAACTATTCGAGGGTAGGAAAGTACTGGATTCGACCGCGCGTATCTACTTGCTTTATTTGAAAGTATGGGTGGGGGCAATTCGGTAATTCGCCTGGAGGGTAAGCCCGACCTCATATGCTCTATATGCCTATGACCTCATATGGGTCGGCCGCACTCCAACACTTTATACGGAAAAGAAGGGTAAGTATAAGTAGAATTAGAATTAGAGTAGCGAATGTATTAGTAAGTGATCTGTGTTAAGCCCTCCTAGGAAGAATTTTTTCGATAGTAACAAGGTTAGGGCGAGAAATGCAGGAGTGTGAGGGGCCGGACGCGGGGCGGCGTTCTACCGAATCATATGCTTGAATACAGTTTTTCCTTGCTGATATTTATCAAGGGGATACTCTAGAAGGTATATCACAACGGTACCCTATACGAGAAAGAAGATTGCTTTTTACTGTGTAGAAGGCCCATATCTTAAAAGGGATGGGACATCTAGACAGCCATTTACGTTGGTCGGCTGGTGGTTATGCGTAATTTGAGACGGGTGACTAGCCAATCGGTAACTATGTATTATACGTTAGCAAAACTACAGTCGTTCACCCGGTGACGACGAGTACCGCCTGGCGACGAACAGGGGTCATATCTAGTATAATGTAAGCAAAGAAAAAAGCCAAGCTGAGGAGATACTTTGTCGCCTATTGGCTCCAAACCCCCTTGTTCGTTGCCAGACGGTACTCGTCGTCACCGGGTGAACGACTGTACCCGAACATTTGCGTTGCAACCACATTTTATATGCAAAAGCATCTTTGAGCAAGTTTTACTCCACAACCACAATAGCTATAAGAAAGATAATTTTATTTATAGAATCCCCAGGGGCTATAGTGGCTATAAGCTTAGTGTGACTTTGTGTCAAGATTTTGGGGTGGGGGTTGTGGGAGATTTACTTAAGTCCAATCTAAATGTTCGGGTAGGTTTGAGATCTCTTGCGTAGTGACAATGTCTTGGCCATAGGTGGCCGTCAACAAATACTCTTTTGTACTTGTTGGTGTCAGCGTAGCCACGCTAACACTGCGGGAACAGTTCAAATTAAAATCACGGTCATTGTCATGATAGTCGATTTAAGGACACGGAGAGCGAAAAGGAATTAGCCCCAAGTAATAGCAGCCTTGCTTGGATCTGCTAGCAGTACATATATAAGGCCTTCAGTACTAATGTCCCCTTTATTCTACCCCGCAACGAGAAATTTAACACCGAATCTTCTTCATTACACCTGAAACTATATAGTATTATACTTACCCTAGACATCATCTGTCTAGCGCAACGGCATCATCTTGAATTTACCATTGAAGGACCTAGAGGTAGAAGTCGGAGCACAGTTTGACAGAAGCAGATGGATAGAGAAACCTCGCAACCACGCCCTATTTCTAATTCCGAAGTCACAAACCAGTATCGATGGCTACCAACTCTAAACACACTCACCAAGCGAGATACAACAGCTCCAGGTACTTTGGGGTCTAATACTAAGAACGCCGATTTCTTTGGTATATTTGGGGTGCTTATCGGGACTGTTAGCGCTATTGCTGCTATCTTAGCTCTCTTTAAGGGCTGGAAGTTTTGGAAGAGGCGAAAGATAACGGTAATCCCTCATCTAAGAGACAATGTGAATTTCTAAGGGCCTTTTATCTCAATTTATTATTATTACTGACTTTTATTCACAAATGTATTAGGATGGATACAAGAGTGGAGAGGACAACCGACTTGTTACATACCCTATGTATAACATACAATACCCTTGGGGAGCCGATGCGGTGTACAGGAATACTACTACCACCACTACCACTACCACTACCACCGTTACGGTATATAATATTCGGCATCATCCATGACCTAGTGAGGGCAGTTCGGCCCATGGCTCTTGGGGAGTTTGATGTTGTTGGGGTTTTCTACTTATCTGGATTTTCTCGCTCCTTTTAGCGTGCTACTGTTTCTTAACGTATTTAGTGGGCTTTCCTAAGGTTTTTCTGAGTCTTTTGTAACGTGATGATGGAATAAGATAAATACAGTCATTATCTAAGAATCAATAGCAAACTAAGAATGTAGTTGAAATTCACCTAGTGGTATACATACACAATTTAGGAGATTACATGTAGCTATGCCTCTAAATTTTAAAGTGGGGCGGGATCCTTGGCGCCACGTGATATGGACTGGGCACTGTGAATGCTCGAAGTGTTCTGATGACTGATCGCGGACAAATCAAGATGACTTACCGACAAGCACAATGATGATCATATACATTGGTTGAAGACTGGGTCCACAACGGTGACCTATCTAGCTAATAACCCTAACCACTAGTCTGGTGCCACAGCACGAGACAGCTCCAGGTCGATAGTATATATAATGGCTCTATGGTTGCTTAATTAACTAAAATCAATACTCTATAAGAATATTCCTAAAACTTCTAGCACTTTAGTATATTCTTATAGAAGGTGATGGGCGGCTTATTTTGGCAGAGCGACTCAACTTATGCTTACGTAATAACTTAGTATTGGCACTCCCCATAAGAGTTATTGATATACATGTAGCTATATCACTACATCTTAAAAGTAGTAATTTTTTACCTCTTTGATAGATACTGTGGCTTCCCCTTTATGCAAACCTAAGAAATACAATTACTACATTTACATGTATGAAGTACCATAGTGTGTTTGAGCTAGTATCTTTAAGAGCGCCTTACCCAAGAGCCATGAAGCCACTATTCACAAGAGATATATTGACTGAATCCTCGGTATAGAAACTATATACCGAGGATTCAGTCTATAGCACACATAGTCTTAGTGAGTAAAAGTCTCTTTATAAAATTGATCATGTAATTTCAATCATTGACTCCTAGGTCATAGGAAGTCACCTGATACGGATACCCTAGTTCTTTTCTGAAGTGTTCTGTGGTACATAGGTAATAACAAGTGTATGAAATGAAATAGGAAAATTGGATCTGAATAGATGACCTGGGATGCATAAAGTAATATAGATGAAAAACAACCCACAAAAAAAACGAGAAAATAAAATAACAATAATACCCTAGATCCCCGAAAAACATAAAATGAAAACCTAGCTTAGGGGGCAAAGACCTCCTATAAAAATACTATTAAATTACAGAATCTCTCCTCGACTCTGTTCTATCCAGCGGTTTCTGCGCGTAAAATCGGTATCTTCTATTTTTGATGTGCCTTCTTTGATTGATTTCCAAAGATCTTGGGATTCTTTGCATTCTGTAAAATGCTTTAAGAACCCCTCTTCAGAATATACTTTATCCCGCCGTTTGAAAGCAGCCTCGTACCACATGAACATCTGTGAACCGCGCTTAATTCCAACATGACAACCTTTGCATGATACCCCGGTTTGGACTTTACTCGTAGAACGATCGAAAAACGGGATTGGTGTGACGACCATAGACCTGTGCACGCGGTCTTCTAGTCTCGCAAAAGGAGGTCTTCGGCGTTGTCGGTATGGACCTAGTCTCTTTGCCTCTACATAATCCCGCATTGGCTGTTCCCCATTGTGGAGTGCAATTCCGGCTGCTTTAGCCCTTGACTTGGCCACTAAGCTGTACCGGATTGAACGAGAGTTTTTCTGTAAGGAATAGACCCCAGGTAGTGTACGCACAATAGGGACTACTCTTTTCAGGGTACTGTCGTTTAGGCCAAAGCAAGCCTTGGCAACTGAAAGCTTTATTGGGCAGAGTTCCGCCGATTCTTTGATGCAGTCGAAACAGCAGCGAGAAAACGATGGTATAAATAGGAAAGCTCCAAAGCTTTTGCAGATAGTGCAAGTTTGGGTGCATAAAACGGAGAAAAGTTCGGTCATGGTGAAGTGTGACGCAACACCAACTTTGAGGACTGCCTGAAGAGTACTAGCCGCATTTGTCATTGTATGGCGATATTCTGGCATGGAATCAACAGTCTCTTTGGCTAGAGAGTTGGCCGAGCGAAGGTTAATTAGTGTTTGGATATCCAAGTAGCGATATGTTTCGTGGAGAATCTCAAGCGGGAGCTGGTCAAGTACTCCCAGGCTTTGGGTTGGACATTTCTCAAGGCGAGAGTAGCCGGGAGCGGGGACTTGTTCATGAGGCTGGATATGAATAACAGCTTTATCAAAATCAAGACGATGGTAGGAAAGCTCTCGAATGATATCGCTTTGATGCGACATGGCTCTCGTCCTAGCAGTAGCACAACAGGGCTACGGGAGGCCGTAAAACAGGTCTATGAGAGGCGCAATACAGGTTTGATGAGGGTTACCCGGCCCCTCAGCCTACTTTGATGCTCATATTTCATTGGCTATTGCCGACGGACCCTATACATCGGGTGCATCTCCAAGGTAAGGGTCCTATGCAAGGGTCCTATAAAAGTTATTCTTTACTGTTAACTAGTTTCGGTGGATGCACTATTATTTTATAAGCGTAGAAATAATTAGCGGTAATACTTGCATCACACAATCCAGCACCTCGAGAGGGAAGTTCCAAATCGGGGACCGGGAGAGGCGTCTCAGGATTATAAAGGAGAAGGTAACTAGTCTTTGTCTACCTTATAATTACCTAGCAATTTTTACACTTTTGGTGAGATATCTTGTCTAATAAGCTAGCCGAGCATAAGATTGACTAGGATTATTTACTATATATATCCTAGTTACACGATCAATCTACTCCCCTTTCAGTCCTAACTTATTATTAAAAAACAAATCAACTAATTGGCTTCTTTAGATAGATACAAACTAGGATCTAACTCTGGAATTGATAATTGATCAAAACCGAGTGATACCGCATGATCTGCCAAGATTCATACAATGTATATATCCAGGCATATATATACTTAAGCTTACAAATACGTATATTCTACGTATTATGTCATATTTTCTGCCTGAACTCACCAAAGATTCTAAAAGTTTTGAATAAATAGAGATTTACCACGTTATCCGCATCGCTACAGATTCTCACGTAGGGATACCACAAAAGATAAATCAAGAGATAATAATTATATACCTCTCTCTTCTAGCTCCTATACGTACAAATTTTTCCATCACACCTCATAATACTACAGATCCTTAGGAAAGTATAGTTTGAAACAAACTAGACGGTTAAAGTATAGGTCGCAGAATTTCCTGCCACTCGGGGGAAGAACTATTTGCAACATTAGTTTCAAACTATTTGAATATCTCGGCACACGTTCACTAGAAACTCACCTCAAATGTGAATGTTGTCGCCTGCCCTGCAGATACAACTGCGTTTGAAACAGCCTGCCAGAGGATCACATTGCTTGCATCCCATCCGTATTGGCCGTATGTCTAAGATTTAAAATTAACCAACTAGACCTTTTCTACCTCATGATTAAGTAGGATAACTTACGATACGTGCTTGCTGCAGAGATGGCAAATAGACTGTCCAGTCGTCAAAGAGGTAAGTTCCATCCGCCTTCACAGCCTTAACAGCTGCCACGTGGTTCCAGCCCTTCCAGGTAATAGGAATATAAAGATCCGTACCGGACGCTGCCTTCGAGGTTGTTGTAGTCAGTGTAGGAGCGTCCCATTGCACAACCAAAATCTGCGAGGCAGCGCCGGCAGAGAAGTTAACAGTCAAAGTATCTTTAACACCAGCGGCAGCAGTGGACGAGTATAAGGTCGACAGGTAGGTAGTGGTAAATACGATGTTCGCTCCTGATACTGAATAATCAGTGCCAACGACGAGTGTTTTAGTTGTTGATACAATGGATGAGACGGTGTTTCCGTTAAAAATGAACGGAAGGGTTTGTGCAGATACAGCATCTCCGACCTTGTGGAAAATGAACGCCGAGGAAAACTGAGTGGTAGCTGAAATATCAACAGTGCTATCTGGGAGTGAGTTTGTAGCCCCTGCAGTTCCCTTTATTATGATATCGACATCGACGGGATTCCGCCAGACATGGGTATTACGATCCAGATCATCTATATAATAGACTTAGCATGAGTAAAAAAAAAGTGAGGCAATATATATAGGCCCATACCCAATCCACCAACCCAGAGAACTGTGGCAGTGTTGTACTTCTTTGCTGTTTTGATAAAATGGTCATAGTACTTCCATCTGGCAGCCGGTTCTGTGTTAAACGAAAAGGCATTCCACTCTCCAATTATCAATGGCACATTAGTGAAGTTAGCCCTCATGCCCGCAATATCTGCTTCCAATGCGGCCTTGTCCGCATCAGAGCCCCAGGTGGTGGCGCCCCATGCCCCAAAGGTGAACATGTCTAACACCAGTAAGCAACCAAAAAAGTTGTGGAATTCTTTCATTAAGGTTTTTTTCAGAGCGCTTACATGGTGAGTAGTAGTGGTACTGGAGGGCCCATGGCTGACTTTCATAGCCCGCGGGGAACACAAACCATTGCGAGGTCTTAACGCTATCTTCTCCAAGTCCGACTAGGGTGACAACACGTTGCGCGTTATATCCACCGGCATCTCTAATTGTCTTCAAGAATATACCATTGAGCTTGTTGAGTTCTGCACCATGCTCCGCAGTAGTTCCAACTGGTTCGTTGAGTGACTCGAATGCGAGGAATGAAGACTTGCACTTGAATCTCGCACCAATCTGAGCCCACACGCTGGTGAATTTCTCCTCAATCATCGTGACATTGGCTCCAGAAGCCGAGAAATCAGCCCACTGCCAGGAGTCATGATGGACATTGATAATGACATAGAGACCACGAGCCAATGCCCAATCTACAACGGTTTCGACTCTGTCCATCCAGGCTGGGGTGACGGTCCATGATGGAGACCCGGTAGAAAAATGGGCGGTCCAAGTCACTGGTCCATGCATTAGACCATAAACTAATGAATTGTAAGAAGGGTCTCAAACCTGGAATTCTAACTCCTTTAAATCCTTTTGCTTTCACATCATCGAAGTATGAGGCTTGTGTAAGGCCATTTCCCCAACTTGTTTCGTCTGGGATAGCATCTAGAGTATTGCCCAAATTTATTCCAGGATTCATATTTGCAATGAATGCTGAAGCGGTAATTGGTGTAAACGCTGTAGGGCAAGCGGATACTGTAGAACTGCTTGTCACCACACTACTACTACCAGTAGTAGTAGCGGTAGTAGTAGTAACCAAGGTAGTAGAGCTAGACCTAGAGGCAGTAGCCGAGGTGGTAGATGAGGTTGTTGAAGCAGTTCCTGGCAAGCATTGCGAGTAATCTGTTACATCATTAGCGATTGAAGCTCACACCAGAGTGATTGATCTCAACTTACAGGGATTTCCAACTGTGCAAACAAAGCCACTTACGCATGTCGTCGCTCCGTCCCAATTAAGACCACCACCTAAAGTTTGTAAATGTCAGTCTGAGCTTTGAGGTTCGTTACTGTGAGAATAAATTGATAACTTACACTGTCCATACGCCGTCTGCTGGGCAAGGGCAGCAGGCAGAGCTGCAATCAAGGCAAATGAAAGTAGCTTCATTGTAAGCGTTTCTCAGAATCAATTCGAGATTAGCTTTGGTTGGAGTGTAGGGAACGAAGGCAGGAAGGGCCTTTGCCTTTTATTATAGTACTCATTCAATAGTAAGATACTCAATGGCAAGATCTCCGTGGCAATGCCACTTGAGGTCTGAATCGCAGTATTCCGCTCTGAGCGGAAATGACTGGGATATCCGGAAGTTTGGAAGGGGTTGCACAGAACCTAATCCATGTAGTTTATCATATGAACAAACAGGGGTGATCTCGACGGCTGAATATAAAAACCTTGTAGAATAATCTATTTAATCAGCTCAATTGTACCTTCTTAGGGCTCTAGCACGGATATCTCAGTTTCTTTCCGGTCGCAAGCAAGCAAGAAGAATAGACTAGTTTAAGAAAGAGTGTAAGAAAGCGTGGGCCAGAAACATCAGACATTGTGAGAAATGAACGGCTACTGTTCCTGCATGGATCAGCGGCTTTAGGCTGAGAAACCTCCCTGGGATTTGGGATTTGTGCAGCGATGAGCTCAATAAATTCTTCGGGACTACGGAGTTGATGCGGGGTACGGCTGCCTCCGCCCCGGTACTAAATTAACTCCTTCCCGGATTTCCAGGGCCAGGCTTCCGGAAGCAATGAAACATATAGAGGCCTGACATTTAAACGAAAAGCAATATACTGAAAGTAGATAGCTAAGGAATGCTTGTATCAGTTGAGGTTGATTTCACTTTTGCAAGACGGAATAATAATACTACCAAGCCGTGAATTAATATAGAGAATGCTTATATCTACACCTGCATGCGGTTATGTCGTCTGGTGGATTTGTATCGGCAGATATACATTAAATTATGCCTTAGGAGTATAGGCCCGTTCCCCGCAAAAACCTCCGAACCCTAACCCCCACAACATCATGCGCACCTGATGCCGAATTGCCATTTTCAACAGAGGCCATACTATGCAGCTATCTTCATACTTACTGTAAGGTACTTCGAATCTTATTTCCGTATTTCCCTGGTATCAGCCATCCCCTAGTCCCGTGCCCAGCCCCAATGGTTGCTTTTGCTGCGCACCATTCCCCAGAACAGAACTGTCTGATTATCCGTCGGCATCTCCAACAAAGCTGTCAGTCTCCCCACCGGGTTTCGCTAGTTGTCCCACCCGTTCTTCCGCCATCCTGAAAGCCCTTCCCCCATCTAAATTATAGGCAACCCCTCATTCCTTAATTTCTAGCGCTACCTCCGCCTCTCTTAGTCCACCTGATCGCACCATATACTTTGTAATCCAACAATTTAATAAACCGAAATTACAGACTCATCAATCCCAGGCAAGGCAACACGATCCTATCATTGCAGCGGGAGTAAGTATCGAACGTTCCGTGAAGGCGGCTGTTATAGCAGGTAGTGTTACCATCACGGACGATACTCGACTCTTTAGCGCAGGAACATAGCAGATAGTTCCAGGAGAACTCTGGGTTTTCCACAGACTCACAATTCGACAAGTAAACTCCCTAATCATTCTGCCTTTTATATCAACCCGACTATTACTTTTGGGGTTAGTCGTCTTCCCTCAGTTTCGACAAGTTACTCTCAACACCAATCTTAACCAGCTCGCTTTAATACCATTCGAGGATTTAACTGGAGAAAATTTTATTTTTTTTCTCTATTCTATCAGAGATATGAAATTATAAGAGTGCAGCAATAATATAAACCATTTTTTTGTTAGCAAGGTCTTTGATGCCATCTTTGCCAATCTACAATTAAAACTAGCTGACATCTACCCAAGATAAAGGGCTACCAAATTCAATACTTCGTCAATAACCTCTTCCTAGAACTAAAGGTCTTGTTTCGTTTTATTAGTCTAATCAGCCCATAATGGTGCCCACGCCTTCCTTACCATGCTTAGCGATATCCGTCCACGCTCTAAAGGTACATATATGCCTACCTTACAAACAACAGCAATAGAATTACGATAGGTGTATAACGCACACTAGATAAAGCCACCAGTACGGACAATCTCACTACTCACAATCGGCAGCTTTCTCTCGCACTAGCCATTACCCGACTAGCCATTACCCGGCTCACAGAGTTATGCAGGAGCGGCCAGTAGCTACAAACCCCACCCAAGAGAGGACATGCACTGATCTACTCAGCATCTGAAAGCGCGGAAAAATCTACTAGCATTTCAAACCCAGCAACGCAGTTGGCTATGTGATCATCGATCTTGCATGGATCGTACTTCCCCCACAGGACCACTCGGTTACACAAGGATATAAACAGAATAGGAAGGCAGCTTCGATAGAGAGCTTTTTTTCTACGCTGAAAAGGTGAATTCCTAAACCTACTGTTTTCAATGAATTTTTGTTCAGCTGATAGACCCTAATTTGAGAACTGGTCCAGTGAGGGAATATATTCCAACTTGTTGGAGATATAGCCCTGTATGTCGCCGTACGAACAGACCCTTCGACTAAGCAAGAAGTCCGACATACTTACAAGATTGGATTTTTAAAGTGTTAAGCTCGGTAGTAACAATAGGTGTTACCGAAACTAAATCCCTTTCTTCCTAATTAATAAGGTTAATTAATGGAAACACAAAACCCAATACAGCCTATGGCCTAGTAAGCGCCGATCACGGAGCCGGAGCTAGCCTCAATAAATTACAACTTTTAGTCGGTCCCAAGCAACATGCTGTGCCCGCAAGGGAAGTTACAAAATCGCTCAAAATCGGACAATTAGGTATATGTATACGAGGACTAGAAGGGATACTCCGGTTTACTTGTACTAGACGTACAGGGGGACATGTCCTTTACTAAAGGATTTCTGTGAGGGTGTATATGGCTTGTTTCTCGGGTTATTCGGTCAAATTAACACCGTCTTTAAGGTAGTACACAGTACGCACATTTCTAGGATCTACAGCTGAAGAATAAGGAGGAAAACACCAACTTTAAATTTTAAATGACTGGATGCGCTAAATATTCTCGTATTCATTTACGAAAAAAAACACCCGACAGATCGAGGAATGCTACATACTAAGATCAAAGTCTAGAGAAATCGTCGAATAGTGTTTCCAATATCGGGCACGAGGGAATATTGGCGAAGAATAAACTCCTGGCTTAATTACTCAGATATGGAAAGTTTTTATAATCCCGATCCGGAAAATTGGATACTTACGGCTCATATAAAGTCGAGATAATAAAATAGGGTTAGGGTGTCTAACAGAAACTAATGAGGTGGGGATCACATCATTTTCTATGGCTAATTACAAATTTGACAAAGCGAGAATGAAGTACGAAGAGGGAATATGAGCTTAAAACTAGTATCCTCTAACCTTCCCCTTCCTATAGCCAACACCACGCATAAGATCTTAACAAGTCGATACATAGTAGGACTTCAATACCCTAACTCTCAGAAGTATACATCGCCCAGTCCGCTGCTACTTCAGCATGAATAGCTGCCGTATCGAACAAAGGCAATTCTATATCATCGCTCTTAAGCAGAAGGCCTATCTCAGTACACCCCAGAATTATACACTCGGCCCCGACCTTCACAAGCCGATTAACGACCTCAATATAGGCCCCATGAGATTTCTCCGTGGTAACACCATGGCATAACTCATCATAGATGATATCGTGAACGGTAGTTCGATCCGATCCCTCAGGGATAATTACTTCAAAGCCGTATTTCTCGACGAGACGCTTCTTGTAGAAATCCTCCTCTATAGTGTAGCGCGTACCTAATAACCCCACCCGACTAAATTCTCCTTGCTTTATTCGCTCCGCCGCTGAATCGACAATATGAATGAGAGGTAACCCGCCGCTTAACTCAACTGCGATCACTAGTTTATGCATCGTGTTGGCGTAAATGACGATGCCTTCGGCACCACCATCCTTGAGACTAGCAGCTGCCTCCCCCATCAAGATTGCTGCTTGATCCCAATTGCCTGCTACTTGCAAGGCTTCGATTTCTGCAAAATCGAAAGAGTAGATGATACATCGAGAGGAATTCAATCCTCCTAATTTCTCGCGTACTCGACGGTTGACAAGCTGGTAATAGATGACTGTCGATTCCCAGCTTATCCTGCCAATAAGCCCTAAAACTTTCATTCTAGGTGTCCTTATCACAAGGGTTTTAAAATATACTCGTAGGCTCGTGGTGGGATGGTCCCTAGATGCGCAGTGGTTTCCTCGATACGATCCCAGTTACACTAGTGCTGAGAAATATTCCAAGAACGACGTTTTACATCTAATACTTTGTAAGTTAAACTGAAAACTAGATGTTATTTAATGAGTTGAGAACTAACCAATATGTGCGATGTAGATGACCTAGGATGCGTAGATGTTTGAGAGGAAGGTGGCCTTGGAGTTAATTAGAGGCTATTTGAACTATGCGACAGATGTAAAGACCGCTTCGAATTGGTTTTAAGGTGAGAATGTAAGCTGACGTTATCAGCACGAGTACCCCGCGTTTTCCTGTGCCCCCTTATACGTGACCCTTGTCTGCCCGCTATGTCATGCATATAAAGCTTGTTTAGTAATATCTCTATCCCAGAAACGCTAAATTTATATAAGAGATACTCCTAGCACTATTCTTAATGAATAAACCTACGATGTGATTGATTTATTATTCCCCTTAACTACAGCCCCATTTCAAATATTCGTCTCTCCATGCTCCTCAACCATCGTCTCCGGCATCAACTCACTAGAATCCTTATGCTCAGTCCACTTCGGTAACCCATCCGGCACATCAATCGCCCTCCTCGAATAAAATATATGACAACTATGAGCTCACCACAGTCAGCACTGACTCCACGCATCCTGAAACCACACATACCTAGGGTGAAACATCCTCTTATGCTTCGCATCCTTAAAATGAATCAACGTCGGGAAAAGCAATAACATATTCCTCCCTTCATCCATAATCGGCGTTCTACAAGTCTTACAAGACACCTTACACGGGAGAATATACTCCTGGCTCTTCTCCGGTGAATTCCAATATATCAACTGTTCCTCCCCTTGCGTGAAGTGGACATCTTCTTTGTTGAATATCGCCGCCTGTGTGCCCCCCTGGATGTTAGCTATTACTATTAATATTAATATTCCCTGCTTAGGCGCAAAAAGCGTACCCATTGGAATGGTGCTCCGTGTAAGAGTTGGCATCCACCACAATGGCAGAACTTTGCTTGTAGTGGCTTCTCTCGGGATATCTGGAATTTGACCTTCTTGCAGAAGCAGGAGCCATCGTAGAGGGCTTTGAAAGGTGGCGAATCGGGGTCGAGGGAGTAAGGGGGACGGTTCATCCGATTGCGATGGACTTGTTGTTTATTGGAGGGTGACATATCGCTGGTATCGTGTGAATTTTCATGTTTTTCTGATTCGTTGGACATTGGGGAAGTAGTTGAGAAATATCTATAGGTTGTTAGACGTTATAAAGGTCAGATTAATGGGTGGGCTCTAGTTACAGGGTACGTGGAAGCAGCTGTAGAGACTTAAAGCTTGTGTAGGATCGGCTCCAGAGTTTTAATAGTAGACGAGATTTCTGGGGATCCATTATAATCTGGTCTCTTTTTTATTTAGGGAAGTCCTGGGGCGTAATAAGAAATATCATTGCCGTGGTGTTGGGTGTGGTGACGTAGATCTTACAACAGTTATGTGACGTATGATCTACGCGACACACTCCCGAGGCGATCTCGGTACCGCAGAGTTGATGTTTATCTAACCCTTGCAGCAAAGTCTGTGCTCAAGCTTACTCTGAGTGATCCAAAGCCACTTGAAACATGCTACTCTGAGTATGCTTCATGGCAGATCACTCGCTACCTAATTAGGGATAGCAGGCTAGAAGACCAGACCAATAAGAATCTAGAACCAGACATCCACCTCACAGTTCTAATTTATAAAAAAATAGTCTAGAGAACTATCTAGTGAGCCCCCATAGAAACTTCCACACCGAAAAAATTCCCTATTTTATATGATTGTAGAGCCACCGGACGTTAAAAAGCAAAGTAATTAACTTCATGATATGTCACTTGCACTTAAGACAAAATGTTGATTCTATTATCATTACCACTAATTACCTATCACAAAGGCTACAAAGAAACTATTCAAATTAACCACTCTACCCGAAACCCACTAATTAATAATACCCAACAGAACTTTGAAAAGCAGGCCTAGACCCTTACAGCTATTAACCGCACCCAAGTTCGTAAGAGCAAAAGGTGATATGTTAAGCAATCTTATTTATGTACTCATCTCCTTCTCACAAATGCCACTCTCAGATCCCCTCGCAACAATTCCCTAGAGCCAAAAATGTAAAAAAAAACAAAAAACCTTGAATACGCGCCCATTAACTCGCTTCACGAACCCAAACAAAAAAAGATAATAGCTATGATAATAGACTCCAACTCCCCTTGTATAAACCTGCGTAACAAGAATTGCACACGAAATAAGAAGTAAAAAGAAATTATTACACATACACCCGCAACTCCCACCGCATTCTGGTAGATGATGACCTGTCAACACCGTAAGCAACTATAGCCCAGCCTGCAAACTCTCAACAGCATCCACCATCCCCTCCTCCTTGCCCAACGTCCGTTGAGCGTCCTCAACAGCATACCCGCATACATTTACTAGAAAGTCCATCCTATAGCAAAACTATGTTAGCTTCCAAGTGTCGCTTCGTCTAGATGGAGTATACATACTTAGCCTCCCAAACATGCCTACTCCTCACCTCCTCATATCTATCACAGCATTTCTTCCATACTTTCTTCCTCAGCGTCTGATCCACTGTCTTCAACCTCAACGCAAATACACCCGTGACTGGCCTATGGTCACTCGCCCTCACCTCCCACCGCCTATACTCCAACTGCTTCACTTTGCCTAACCCTCTATATAGTAACCTATCGCACCAAGCTGGAGCCCGCTTCTTCTCGGAAGAATCATAGGTATCGGTTCCAACATCGTATTTATACGTCGGGCGGAAGGTTATTGGAGATTCGTTAAATGCACGTAACCGGAAACCAGGGTTTCGCTTACGCTCCATGAGGAGTTGGTCTCGTTCTAGGAGTGAAGCGAGTTCATTGTTTTTAGATTTGTGGATTACACTGTCGCGATGCATGTCGATGCGGTAGTTGAGGTCCCCATTGAGGATACAGATCTCATGGTCAAGAATCATGCTCCCGTCTCCACCACCGACGAAGATATCAGTTCTAGCTGTAGCACTCGGTTCCGCTGGTAGACTAGAAGATTCGAGGATAGCCGCGATATCGTTATTGCGGGATATAGTATGAGATTGGCCAGCTGCAAGATGACAATTGATAAAACAAAGAGAAGAATCGTCGAGTAAGAAACGTATGATAAGGGCACCTTTATTCCCATGGAAGCCCCCAAGACCACACTTGACGGTTGATGCACAAACATTTCGGATAGAGTGGCGTTCAGCAGATTTAACGAAGATGCAGGTGAATAAACCGACAAGGTTTGCCGCGTGTAGGAGGACATAGGGTTGGTCGCGGGGCATATAGGTTTCAATTGACTTGGTGAGTTGCTGTTGCCAAAGACGGTACTGATGGGACATGTGTTCCTGGCGGTCCGCTGCTTTTTTCTTTTTCCCACCTTTAAGTAGAGTTTTTGCGGTGAGTTTTTTGTTCTCTAAATCAACAAGTTCTTGAAACCCGAAAACGATGATGTCAGGAGAGTCAACGCTACTCAGGACATTTTCTAAAAACACTCTATCGTCCTCGCCTTTGAGCAGGTCCTGTGGTTTACTGGCGCCGGCATTCCAGGTACAGATTAGAGCCTTCATCTCACGGAAAGAACAGAACTCGACATCGCGCTTCTGCATCTCTCCTTCCAGCCAATCATCCTCCAACATTCCATCCCAAAGTCGGATAACATTATCCACACCAAGTGACAAGACCTGAAGACGGCCAGTTTTCCAGATACTTGTCCGATCGGCGATGACTTCTACTACTGGCCCATTTACGCACTTCCAATCTTTTAAGACCCGCCATGGCTTCGAGCGGACATCATAGACGTAGATCATCCCTGTTTTAAACCCAGCCCATAGATAATCTCCAACACCACTCATCGAGTTGATCTTGTATAGTGAAATTCCGATAACATCTGTGCATATAAGCTGAGATCGTGAATAGATTGATACTTTTCCATCGGAGTGCCCAAAATAGACTTTATCTGGCTCACTATTCACCACCGCTCCACAGGTAATATCGCCAGTCGGTTTGGTAGGCGCTAATGGTCGTGCTGTCAGGTTGAAAGGTATATTCGAATCTGTACTAGGTTGATACACATGTACCGTCTTCCCTGCGCCAACCCACAACAACCCATCAACAACGAGTGAGAATGTATACTTATTCGGGATCCTAAAAGTCGTTGGTGAATTCTTCAGGTTTGGTACACCATTCAAATCCGGCGCCCACACCTGTAGCTTCCCACCTTCATCAAGCGTCCATAGTTCATACCCGCAGCGATGGATCTGGACAACCTCCTTCTTGATGTGTGCACTTGTCCGGGAATCAACTATCCGTTGACTAGGAATATCCACTTCTAGCAACTCGCCATGTGAGGTCCCAAGCCACAGTTGTCGACCCTCGTCTTGAACTCTTACCGAAGGCTTAAAAGCGATTGCTGTTATCCGTGTACCTTCGCTATGGTTGAGTGACATTATGCAATTCCCTGACTCTATGTTCCAAACGTTTGTTGTGTGGCTAGCTGTGCATACGTACTGTCCACACACAGCAAATAACCGAACATCAGACTTACACAGGATCTCCCGAACCCCACTCTTAAAGCATGGAAGTCTCCTATTTGCTTGTGAGGAATCCGGATACTCACTCAGCGCAGATTGGTCGTCAGTCCCCTCATCCGAATCGTCCGTATACATATCGTCAGTACTTGTAGTTGGACCTCCGAGGGAAGCCCTGTTAGCAAGTGATAACTGCCGCGTAGGTGACTGATTCTTAGCTCCAAGTCTTTGTGGTGGAGGAAGAAAGGTTGATTGCGTAGGTACAGGTCGCTCTTGAGTAGCAGGCTCAGCATGTACTCGAGGTGGCGAATAGCTTCGTCCCCTCAAGCTTGGAACCCTGGCCTTGATCCCACCAATCATACCTCCGTTTGGCCTTGGCGGCAAATCCGGTCTCAAACCCGCCTCATCCAATGATGTCCGCTGTCCCCGGAGAGAGTCTTCAAACTTCATTCGCGGCCTAACCTCTTCCCTCGACATCCTCGGCGGGGGTGGGGGTGCCGGTTTGCTCACTCGTGCATCAATCCCATTCCTCTCACGGGCGGCATTAATATTCGGAGTATTACGATTTACTGGCGGGGGTGCAAAGTGTGCAAGGTTGGTGGTAATAGTTCCCTGTATCTTTGGCCGTGAAGTCGACTCATTATCGGATCTACTTGGTGAATTGTTGGCGCTCGACGGAGGTGTGCTAAATGGCGATACTCGTTCCTCTGAAGAAGTTGTCGGCGCCGCCAAAGCAGCAGCGGCGAATTCTGGCCTTGTATTTTTCGGAGGTATCGAGGGCTTACTACCAATCTTCGGCTTGGATGCTCTTGCTGGGATCGGGGGAGCAATTATCTCAGTTCCCACTGGATAATCCTGCAGAACCTGTAGGGCTGGGCTCAGCGGCGCTCGTCTCACCGCTACATTATTCGGCAGACTAGGCCTCCGATCGAAATTCGGCTGATCATCAAAACAGGATGCCGCCGGTGTCGGTCGCACGAGCCTTACCGAAGTCACCGGGGGTGGGGGCGGAGCGCGCTTCTCATTATTAGGCGAGGGGGTACTCCCACGGCTTGGAATTTTATAGCTCGTATTAGAATTAGGCGACGGCGTATGTAGGATCGCGGATGCGGGTACTGGTCGTTCCGGAGAAATATCCCGGGCATCTAAGTTTAGTGGGTTTAAGGAACATCTTGGCGATTCCACACGAAATGTCGGAGGTGAGCGCGGCGGCGGCGAGAAGGTACTGTGCATTGATAGTGGTCGCTGGCGAGGGCTACCCAGTCGGCTGGGGACTGTCGCAGAGAGATATTCGCGGTAGGACTTCTTCACGGGGCCACCTCGAGGTGCGGTAGAGCTACCAGAGTAGAGTTCACGGGGAATATCGAGGGATGCTCGTGCCGAGAAGCTACTTTCGTGGGGTTCCCTAAATGGGTCGGTTCCTGTGTGTGCAGGTCTGAGTGGTTTCGGTGCTTCGGAGGCTGCGGATTGGTGTAGTTTAGAAGAAGTCATTTGCTCAAACCGTGAGCGCAGCGAGGAAACGGAGGCCTAGCAACGGTTAGTTAGCAAGATGCTGGGGTAGGAAGTAAATTGAAACAATCAAATGTGTGTCGCAGGACTTGGAGAGGAGGATCTCACGGGTGGTGTATCATCTTCGGCGTTTTCTTGCATGGTTGTACTTAGAACGTAGAGTATATGAAGGAGATGGAAGAGCTAAATATAACTCCAACAGCTAGTGATGAAAGAGGTATCTGACTGAGAGCCGATCCAGCGGAACAAACAAAAGGATGTATAGAATTCGATAGTCGATGCCCGTGATGATATTAGAAGGGTTGACCTTGGATGGGTGTGTCTCTCACAAGCTTCGCTGTGCACAAGGGGTGGGCGGGTGGTTGGGTAGTTGGTGGGTGGTGGATTCCCAGAGGAAGAGAACCCAGGAGAAGTGGAGTCGTTTAGATGAGATCCCCTATTCTGCACAGGCCAGAGTGTCGTATCCGTGATTGCTTGATGATTATTGTTGGTGGTTGATGGTTGATGGGGGTAGAGGTTCTCGCTGGGGCACTTCAGGGCTTACGACGTCGAGATAGCTGTGCTTGGGTAGCGGTGGCTTTTCTGTGGTGGTGTTCCTGACAGAGGAGGCTCTTCAGGTTGGGACCGATTTTCTGGAAGGTCTAGAGGACCTAACGACAACTCTTGGCGGAACCACCCTCTTCCAGCCACACAAACACACCGCTGCGTCCAAAATAGGTGTGCTGTTGACTGCAACGGGAATGTCGATCTCACCCAAAGGTCCTAGCGCCCCCCCCACGTCAGGAAGGACGCGTCCTGATGATCATCCGAAAACTCAAAACTGCAGATTCTTATTCTCGAGAATGATTCCTGCTGTCTGCCGGTAGACCCCAGCCCGGTCAGTCGAGAATTCCTATCATACGCCTGAGTTGCAAAATAAAAATGTACCTACATGTTGTATGCATTAACGCCTATTCAACGTAGGCGAATGTATCGCCCACGTGTCTCCGGCCTTGAAGAGGGCTGAGCATGGAGGTCACGGGTTTGCCACACCTATTGTCTTTATGACCGTGGCGCAGCGGGTAAAAACGGTCTAGATTAGTATATACCTCATGCAGCAACAAGTGTAAACACTCCATACCAATTATATTGGTAATGAAACCCCAATGCTACAGGTCACTGTAATAGAGTACAGATAGAGAATCGGAGCTGGGAGTAGTGCACGTGTACTCGAGAATAGTATGTATTTGCCCAAGTCATATGAGCAGGTCCCAGGGCAGAAGTCCCGGCTTGGCTAGTGTTTGCAGGGTAAGTTTTCTCCAGTTACCCTCCTATCATGTAGCACAGTTGGTCACTCGACACAGTCATACTCTGATAGCGTCACGTTCAAGCACTCGCAAGTTACAAAACACGCAGTTACTGCAACTGCCTAGTCCAGGCAGCAGCTACCTATGACCTCCTCCTAAACCTACTAATGAGGGAATTCTTCACTTCTACCTAGTACACACATGACCCACTATGTCAGGTGACATCTTAATCCAAGCACAGCACCTTATTATATAGCCTCGCCTAAACGCCTAGCGGGTTCAGAAAGTTACTTATACAAAGTAGACTTCCTAGACCAGGCTACAGTCTATTCAATAGCCGTTGAAGCCAACGCGAATCTTGAAGCTGGGCATATATATCCCACATTAGAGCCTAAGCAGAGCAGCTCCCCTACTGTTGTGCCTGACCCCCGAGGGCGTCTCTACTATGATATGACTCTGAAACTTCTGCTATGGTCACGGTAGGATATATCAGCCTTCAAGAACCGGAGACCCACAAATGCTACTCAGGCAGGCTGGTTGCAAACACTAAGTCAACGGTCATGGCGATGATATAAGAATATTTTCAGCTGCTCATTGAAATTTTAATAAAATTCTTATACTACAGTACAATCGCCCTATAAAAATTCGAGCTATAAGAATATTCGCCCTATAAGAATATGTAGTCCGACCTAGACAAGGATTATTTTATGTGCACCAGTGCTTTCCTATAAGAATAACTGCTCTATAAGAATATGATATTGCACAAAAACCATATTCTTACAGGGCGATTATACTATATACAGCACATAGATTCAGATCTCTATACCCGATGAAAACCTCACCTCTAACCTATTATCATCCCCTCCTTACCTCTACCAGGATCAGTAAAATCTCTGCGTCCCCTATTGGGAAATTCGAAAGGGTTTGGCACCGGTAGCAACTAGCTTAAACGCTAGAAATCTTTTATAGTAATAAGCCCCAACTAGGGCTTAGCAGTCTACCATCGTTTTATTTCAATGATTGGAAGGTTTAGCGAGGGGGGGGGATTAATTTATTGCATTGTGGGGCGCGGTTGCTACCGGTCCAGATCTTTGTTTCAGCAGATTGGCTAGCTGTCATCGGCCCGTCCCGCTCCCCCACCTGATAGCGTCTGGTCTCACAATTACATGAGTATCGATCTACCTCCATATCTGTCTATGCTCCGGGGTTAGACATGGGTGCTATGTAGTTTTGTCTTCACCACCCCCTTATGCAGTCTTCGTTTTATGCTATGTATAACCCTTCGGCTGAATGTAGTATGGTACATGAGCCAGTAAGAACAAGGAAAGTAAGGGGGAGAGGAGGGTCCTTGTGCTCATATGAATTCATTTGAACTTCTTATAATACATGCACCCATTTGCAAAAACACCGCGTACGTAAACCCTAAAGTATAACTAAAAACTGCTATGACATCCAACACCTATATGTAGATAGAAAAAATTTACAAAAGAAACAGAGAAAAGGACATTAAACCATACAGATAGAAACCGCTAGAACAAGATCCCCCCGAAGAAACACCAGGAAAAAAAAAAAAAGAAAAGAAAAAAAAAGATAATCCACAAGAAAACTCAGATCATAAATTCAGAAATGAAAAGACTAAAGAAATGCAATATAATTCCCTATTCAGAGTGCTATACATCGTAGCACCACTCAGGATTTTTATCCATAAACTTGTCCGAGCGCTTTTCATAGTGTAACGCAGCTCTATAGAGGGTTTCATCTGGGGTTGGTTTTGTGCGTATCATCCCGAGGTACTTGCGCGCTTTCGATGCAGTTTCCCAAGTAATTTCTCCATCCGGCCAGCGAATATTAACAAGGAACATAATCTTCCTCACTTCGCTAAGCCGACCATCAGGTTTCAAGACCTTAGGCCCTATCCCCTCATTATCCGCGAACGCAACTCCAAGAATCTCGAGGTCCTCGCCAGGACGAAGTGTCGTTGATTCCTCTTCCCGACCGCTTATTTCTTTCATATCTTTAGAAATAGGGCATTTGCATTTTTTAAAGGCCTCAATACGGTATTTGCGGTAATTTGAAGGGCCAATGGATATTATCCCCCGTCTGCCTGGACTATGCACCTGGTACCATTCTACTATTCCGCTATTCTTTGCAAAAACCTGGTCGCCGATACTTGAGATTTTGAAAGTGCCATTATCATCGGGACTGCTAGCATCGGATTGAGAGTAATCATTCTCGGAATTCTCGTCGGTATCGTAGGATTTGTTGGTAATGATGAGTCTCGGACGGGTGACATTTTTTGGTACATTAGAAGAATTTGTGTAGGATTCGTTGGTAATGCTGAGTCTCGGACGAGTGACATTAGAAGAACTTGCGTAGGATTCGTTGGTAATGCTGGGCCTCGGACGAGTGACATTTTTTGGTACATTAGAAGGGCTTCTAGAGGCGAATCTGATGGCGCCGCCGGCATACGTAGACTGGGAGGGAGGAGAGGTTCTGACAACAGCACCAGCACTGCCTGACTGGTAGGGAGTGCCGTGCCTCACGACCGAGCCAGAATGTGTGGGTTGGTAGGGAATGCACGCCATTCTTGAATCTGCAGTATCGTCGGTGGTTTCGAGTTGATCAGAGGTGTTTGTACCGGTAAACAAGATAACGGCTCCAGAATTCTCAGGCACGTTGGATGTGCTAGTACTGCTGGGTTTGTCGACATCACCGCCGTAGCTGGAAATACTTGTGCAGCTGGATACAGAGATATTGTCGAAGCCATTGTCGGATTTATCGGAAAAGCTACTACGGCTGGATTCGGGACTCCCAATGCTCTCGTTGGTTTGGTTAGGTGTTTCTTGGTCGATAGTCGGCATGAACAACCCAGAAACTCGGCGCGAGGTCTTGGCTACTTCTTCTACCCATTTTCCACAAGTTCCCCAGAGTCCGGCCATGATTGAGTTGTAGTTAGTTGGTTGGTTGTTGCGTATAGTAAAGAGAACTCTTGTTCTAGGTGAAGGGGGGGTTCTTGATCGTTTGTGTGTCGACTGTATCTTTTTTTCTGTTCTGTTCTGAAAGGCTAGCTAGTAGGTTCGCAAGGTGAGTTTATATCTACTCAAGAGTTCATACATCAAATTTTAACTCTGCCCCCTGGGGGGGGCTTTTTTGGCTCCCGTTTGGGTTGTTGGTATGTACATGTCTCAGCCTAGTCTGCTGCGGATAATGGGGCTGGCGACGAGCAATAGCGGGTATGCAGTGCCTAAAGTGAACCCTAGCAAGCTTAAACCTTGCTATAACGAATCGAAAATCTAACCCCATAAATTTTCAAAATCTAGTTTCCATACTGAGTCCCATTAGAATTGAACTCTAGTAACTAGGGCAGTCTTGACCCCCTATAAGACCATATTCTTTTTTAAACCGTATTTACGGTGACTCACTCTGCTACCACCTTCAAGCAAGATTCTGCGTACTATAATTGATATCCTCTAGGAGGGTGTGTAAACGGAATTTCTTCCGTTTTGATATTTTTCAATGCTACCATTGCCTTAGGCGCGAGGCGATGAATCAACGAATCAACGAATCTATAGTCGTAATATATTCCACAGGTGACCTCATAGACTTGCATAAAAGCTATGCAAAAAGTGGTGAGGGTGGTATACTCTAGGTATACCCAAGGATTAATGTGACAAAAACTACTATATATAAGTTGGAATTAGCCGAGTTATACATATTCTATGCGGCTGTGAGCGCTTCTTGCAGCTCTGCCTATAAATCTGAGGCTGCTAATGTGACACAGACCGCGTGTATTCGCAAAGCAGTTGGTGATATCCCATAGTAGAAGGTCGTTTGAAGGGTACCCCTGCTTTGTTTAGGCAACCAGATCAAGTAGCAGATAACGTGCCGTGACAAGGGAATGGCATTTAGATCACGTCACGCTATGAAGAACAATATACACGATAGAGGCATGTAGAGAGATTTCTTATAAGTATTTTCGTTTACTGGACGGCCACTTCTACAGGAAGTAGTATGGCAATCGTAGCGTGTTTTAGTAGATGAAGTGCGCTATGAGTGTAGTACGTAGTGAATAGGGTGGGTGTGATACAGTACTACGTGTAATTGCAAGAAGTTTCCGGAACGGCCTGCTATTGCATCCATACAAAAATTATGCCAAGCCTACAATTTTGTATGATATGCAATAGCAGGCCATTTCGAGAGCGTCTTGTAACCATGAGTAGATGCATGTGCAGTGGACGGGGTGTGGGCCGGCTTTTTTTCTTTCTTTTTTCTCCTTTCGCAGTCCCCTGCTTCTCCACTTGACTAGCTGGGGCCTCCGTTACGTATAGTGTTAGTGTTATGGGCCCTACATATATAGTATCTAGAAGAGGTTTCGAAACAACTAGAGAGCTAGCATAGGGCGTGATTCTTCTTGGTATCCTGTATATTTAGATGTTACAGATTGTTTGACGTTATGTTCCTTACTAACGTATTATGCACCGCGTAGCCCCCGTTTGTTAGCTGCGTTTCCCCATTGGCACTATTTATCGTGATGCATTTTTTGTACTCGTTGTGCTGTACTAGCACTGTGGCAGGCTCGTCAGTGAAGTAATGTCTTATTTAGTAAATAGGTATCGTGGAGGAAAGTCCCGTCTAAAGGGGCTTACAAAGATATCTGATAAGGGCTGGATTGTGATTAGGGGCGCAGTCGAGAAAAAAGAGAATGCTTGTCTCGTAGGAACTTGCGCATTGACATGGGGAAAAAACCCCTTTGTACGTTTTGATAACTTTACTCGATCACAACAGCGGTCTTAGGGGATCTAGTGATCTTTAGTACCCTTTAGAGATCTTGCCTTTCTGAAACAATGATCTAGCCTAGTGTATTATTCATCATTATTCTGCTCATGGGGGATAAGCTTGTGGAAATTAGATGTCTCGTGCCCGTGCGCTGGCCCGCGCATCGCTGCGGGATCTCGGTAAGCCGGGGTGAAATGACGCAAGATTCATTGGTCCAATACAACGTAACACAAGCTTTTTTTTTTGGCCGCAGCGGCACCCGAATGCTAAATCACTATTGAGATGCCAAGAGACCCTCGAAAAACCCCCTATATTCACACAGCTGTCCTCGACACAATTCCCATTGAAAACATTTAAGAACTTTAATCTTTCTAAGGGTTCTATTAGTATAAAACTCATGAATATACACCTTATGGGGAGTTGTGCAGGTTGAAAGGTAGCAGTTTTTGAGGTGTCTTAGCCCCATAACAGTTGTATATGACACAAAGTTGGGGTTTCAGGACAGAGGGAGGGTTTTTGGTATTCTTTATGAGACACCTAGGGATCCGTAATACTTAGTTCCGGTATAGTAAGGCGCGGTTGAGTAGTAACTCTGCATTGATGGGAAAATTGCGCTAACCTTATAGAATAGTTTCTCAATGTTGTGCAAGAAAAGCCCAACCCCCACTGTGCCTTGAGAGTAAAGTTGAGCCGAAAGCTTCCATTGGCTTTGCCCTGACCTTCCAGCACCCTGGATGGTAGGGCATGTGATGGCTATCTCGATCGTTGTGTCAATATTTTTAGAAAGCGTACCCGATCAAGTTTTAGGAAATACGTATAGTAATGCACACATATTTCCCCCCTCTTTATAGTGGCAGGGAAGATAATAGTTTCACATTTAATATTTCCGTGCAGAGATCGCTCGGTGCGGAGATCTGAATCTTGTACGCTGTTGTGGGTTGCACGTTATATGCTGCGCCGTCATGATAGGCTTAGCTGCCGCAGTATAGCCGGGCTAGCAAGTCAGTAACCGGTTTCAAGACCCCCTCTTTAACGTAAAATCTGCTTTTAGATATAAAGTTTATCACTGCGTACCTCTGGTCCTTTAGTGATATGTGAGGCGCTAATAATTACCGGATTTCAAGTTCGATTCGTTATTAGTGGGTGATACATTAGTCTCGCTTACAAGTAAGATTTAGCGTCTATCGCTTAAGCAAAGTAGATATAAGTAGTACTATATAAACTAGAAGAGTTAATTCTGGTAGTGACTATGGAAAAAGGTATATAAAACACCAGGTTCAAGTGTATAAAAGATAACAGCGGGAATAAGTCTTAAGCTCTATAGTATTCCATGCGTTTCAATGAAGTACTGCTAATTTCAAATAACCGCCCTTTGTCTACCGCATCGTAAATTAAATGCCGGTAAGCCTCCATAGAACTTGAGATTATTCAAATGAAGCGCCAACCTTCCAGCCGTATATATTTCCACGCTATCAGTGTCTCTCCTTTCTAGAACTATTTAGTATTACAAAACCTGTCACTGCTTCTGCTTTTAACCACCACTTTCTTGAACCACTATAATTAATACCACCAACATAATCAACAAAATGAATCCTCTCACTCTCTTCTCACTCATACTCACACTCACGTTCACCTCCACCCTCGCAGCTCCCACCTCCCGCAACTGCCCTGTAGACCACGGATATTCCCCTCCTAGAGTAGACGTCGAATCAGCTCTCTCGAAACTTCTCACAACCTGCTCCTCAAACCCTCCAAGAATACCCGAGGGTTCTGGATGTACCAAAGACTTTGTAACCTTCGGGAAAGCTGCGATCCGTGTATGTCCTGGCCTCAAAGGCATCGGCAAAGGCGGAATCGTCTTGTCCTGTGAGGATATTAAGAATGGTGTTCAGAGTATACTGAAGAAGTGTGAAGGCAGTGCAGAGGTCTCTGGAGAGGCCTACTTGGGGGGCGATGTAGAGAGGGGGTATGTGGTTGTTGCGAGAGATGTAATGTATAAGGGGAATCGTTTTTGATGTGTTTTTTTTCTAGCTCTTTCTTTTTAGTAGTTTTTTTTCTGTGCTTTATTTGCCCTGGGAAGCGATTGTAGTGCTATTGATCTTGCTAATGTGGTACCTCTTTTCTGTATGAGGGATTTTATATATGATTTCTTGAGGATACTAGGTCAAGAATCAGATGCTATGTGAGTTAGGATAAGTACGTTAACATTAAAGTATGATACCTGCGCCTCCAAGATACTTAATTGCAATAGCGCAAAAAAATCGGTAAGTGTAGTAATGAACTTTCACGCATCGTTTCTGTAATATACTATGTGACGTAGGTGATGATTACTATGAGAAATACGCTTGGCTAATATAATAAATTACTTGATCTTATCTTTTGATTACTCAGCAAATTCCAGATCATCCTAGATTCTTTTGGTTAATCATATCATCATGTTGGTAATCTCAGTCGTGGTGTACCACCTTAGTATAAAAAACGTGTTAGTCTCGTTGGTGACTATTTAGTATCATATCTTTCTGCTTATCTAGAGGGTGGCAGTTGCCACTACGCTAGGGTATCATTTCATGGTAGAATACATCTTGGTTTTAGGTGAATATAATGGCGGATAGAGGGGCGCTTTTACTACTATATTTTTTGAGAAATATGAGTTTAAGCTGCCAGTGCTACCGGCCTAGCCAAGAGTTCCTATAACACAGCTGACTTAATCTAGCATTCTCTAGAACACCACATCAATACTAGACCAAAAATATCCCGACTTCCTGTACCGTATATCAAGTGTTATGTGGTACTTATGCTTCTATGGCTCTGGAGACAGATGTTTCTATAGGGGGCTTTAGCCTTAGTACCTCGCAACTAGGAGTAAGGTATGTGAATAGAATATCTAGTGTAAGGAAACACCCTGATGGTACTTCCTGTTTGCTACAGCCAAGTATTATAGCCAGCCAATTATCTTAATCACGGTTCTTCACTCGCTATTTTATTCCTGGCGGTTAGGTATCATTCGCTGTGTCTGCTGGTAACACTTAGAGCATACTATAAACATGTCTTGAAATTACTATCTATTATGTCACAATTTCGCTGGAATTTTCCCTTCCCCAATACTCTCAAACCCTCTATCACCAGCCATCCATTCAACCCCCTCTTCCCAACCCCACCATTCTTTCAACGCCTCTCTTCCACCCTCACCAGGCTTCAGCGCCTTTCCCGTCCAACCCTCACTTTTGCTCTTCGATACCGTAGCCGGAGGCGTTGAAGCCGTCAATGTAACCGCAGGCCTCTGCTCAAACCCACTCTTCTCTAACTCAGCATGTGTCAACACCGGGGTAACACATGCATCCGTCCCATCAAACACATTCTCCCACTCCCGTCGCGTCTTCTCCAAAAACCTCTTCTCAAACAGCTTCCTGAGAGCTTGCCAATTGCGCTTATTATTTCTATCAGGAAGACCTCCCTCGGCAACCGACCCAGAATCTGCAAACAGCAACTTCACAAGAGCCTTATAAAACTGTGGTTCTAGCGCCCCCACAGCCATATACTCACCGTCCTTCGTCCGATACGTCCCATAAAACGGGGACCCCCCATCCAGCAAATTCTGGCCCCTCGGTTGATTCCACATTGGCGTCTTGAGCAAGAACCGCGGAAACACGGTTAAATACGCCGACCCATCCACCATATTAGCTTCAACAACCTGACCCTTCCCAGAGCCGTGTCGAGAGAGAAGCGCCAACAGAATACCAAGAAAGGCAATCGCGCCACCGCCAGCGAAATCAGCCAAGATGTTTGCCGGCGGACTAGGAGGCTCGTCTGCGCGGCCGAGGAGCGAGAGAGCTCCAGATACAGCAAGGTAGTTGATATCGTGACCGGCCATGGTGGAGTATTTCCCATCTCGCCGGAATCCTGTTAGGCGTGCATACACAAGCTTCTCGTTCTTCTTGCAGACTACCTCGGGTCCTAGTCCGAGCTTTTCGAGAGCTCCGGGGCGGAATGGGTCGATTAGGACATCTGCGTGTTGTAGTAGTTTCTGGACGAGTGAGACACCCCGGCGGGATTTTAGGTCCACGGCGAGGGAACGCTTGTTTGATGCGAGGAGGTCCGGGGTAGGGTGTGGCGGGAGGTCGTGGCGGTCGATCCGGAGTACGGAGGCTCCATAGTCGGCTAGGAGCTTCCCGCAGAATGGGCTGTGGTGGGGGGTTAGTGAAGTTAGGACAGGAGCTCTAGGAGAGGGATACAAACCCAGGAGCAAGACCGGCGAACTCAATGACGCGAATTCCTGTGAGTGGGAGTGGAGTAGTCATGGCTTATTCTAGAGGGAGAATATTGTGGGGTATTGGGGGGGTTATATGTCATGGTGTTATTGAGAGGTCCAATAACTCAGGGTTGCCGAGGTCCGGCCTTGTGCTACGTCGGTAAGATCGAGATGCACCCCACAGTCTAACAGCAGCCACCATGAATTGGGCGTATAAGCCCCGTTTAGAATATTGATATCACTAGAGTAGCAAAAGATAAGCTTGGTAGGAGGTGGGTATTTCTAGGTGTAGTAATGTATTTATATCAATAAGCGTCCCGTCGAGCTCTAAAACATAAAGATTGTCTGAGGATCGGAATGGCAGATATATGCTTTGAAAGGCTAATAAATGTAACGTCAATCGAATTTGGAAATAACTTATTTTGTAGAATGGAGTGTTTTTCACCTTTGCATACAAAAAGATGTGATAAAATCATTAGGTGATATCCATACCTCCCGCTGACTAACCAATTAAGTAATTCACAGCAAGGCTTCCGAGACAATTACCTGTAAGTTTGTGGTGATGCAAGTTAATAATAGAGAAACTATCTGTCACGCTCACAAACAAGGCAAGCCATGCTAAGAAATCAGGCAGCCCATGTTTTTATTCCACACTAGAATATAGGCTCTTTCCCGAGGAGATCCCCCCCCTACCTTTATCGAGACTTGAAGCCTAAAGACCTATTAGAATATATCCTCTCAATCCCAATAGCCAAGCAGGTGAGTATGAAATAACTTCAACAATACTGCAAACACTAATACAGTTTGCTCACAGGCCTCAACATGGACCCCTTCACCCTCTTCACCATCGACCTGATGGCCAAAAAACTGCACAGCCAAGGACGCTCCGACGAAGCAATCCAAGGCTACAAATACCTTCTCTCCGCATTCGAATCCGAGCCAAAAGAGGCACCCGGGAGAGAGAACCGCCGAACAATCATCACCGTCGACAAAATCGCCAACATCCTCCAAGACCAAGGGAAACACAGAGAAGCACTTGTATGGTACCGACGGTCTCTAACCGGGCACGAAAAGCTATTCGGAAAAGACAACGAGAGCACTCTGGTTGTTGTTACAAACATGGCCACCGCTTACCGGTTTCAGGAGAAGTATGATGAGGCGCTCAAGTGCTGTAAGCGGGTGTTGGATGTTGGCAGATTGGGGAGGGACCACCCGCTTGTTATAACAGTTAGCACCATCATGGCTGGGGTTTATCATCTCCAGGGAAACTATGAAAAGACAATTGAGTGGCATGGAAGAGTCTTGGGTAGTTTTGAGAGGGCGCTTGGGAGGGATAATGTGGAGACACTTGAGTTTGTTAACACTATTGGCGATGTTCTGTACCATCATGGGAAGTACGCAGAGGCTTTGAAGTATTATAAACGGGCGTTGGTCGGGTTCGGAAAGATACCGGGGAAGTCGGAGCATCTCTCTACAATCGAGACGGTCGCCAGCATCGGTAATGTTTTCAGGAAACAGAATCGGTACGCGGAGGCTCTCGAATGGTATAAGCGTGCATTGGCTGGGAAAGAGAAGGCTCTAGGGAAGGAGCACCCGGAAACACTTGCAATGGTCAGTGACATGGTTCTCTGCTACGATGGCCTCACAGCCCCCCTCGATAAGCAAGAGGGGTTTGATAAGGCACTTGAATGGTATATGAAGGCTTTGGCCGGGAAAGAGAGGGCACTCGGTGTAGGACACCGCGACACGCTTGTCACCGTTTACAACATCGGCAATATCTTTAATAAACAGCACCGCTACGAAGAGGCACTCGAATGGTATAATCGTGCATTAACTGGGAGAGAAAAGCTCCTAGGAAAAGAGCACCCAGACACCCTCGCCGTCATCAGTAAAATGATACCCCTCTATGATCACTTTGCGGCCCCGTTCGATAAGGAGAAAAACTTCGACAAGGCGCTCGAGTGGTATAGAAAGGCTTTGACTAGTAGGGAAAGGACGCTAGGGAGGGGGCACCCTGAAACACTCGACACCGTGAGTAAAATGGCGGCTATTTTTGACCAGCAGGAGAGATATAGGGCGGCTCTTGACTTTCACCAGAGAGCGTTGAAGGGGAGGGTGAAGGCATTGGGGAAGGATCACCCGTCTGCGTTACAGTCTGCGCTTTACGTTGCTGATGCTAAAAGCCATATTGAGAAGGGTTTTGGGGTCTCGGGAAGTAATCCATTTCCTTTTAGCCAAGGTGATGCGCAGGATACATGGCAGAAATGTACTTATCAGGTATATTGGAGCTCTGGGTGAGGTTTGGGTTACTCTTTATGGTGGTTGGAAGTCTTATCGTTTACTTTTACGCTTGCAGGCAAGTTTCTTTTTAGCTTATTTGACGAATTTTCTTTATTATTTTATGACTTAAGGTATAAGTATTCCTAGTGAGTGTGGGAGGACTCAGAGAAAGTGAGGGAACTAGGGAGCCTGTGAAAGAATGGGGAATAGCATGTGGGAGGGAGAGTGGAGTACTGGTTATTTGCATTTATGGTTTGATACCGCTTGAACTGCGTTATGTATTTTTATTTTTATTAACAGATTTGAGCGTGAATTTTTGGCATATATCGTTATAGCCTCCAGTTACATACGCGACTAATCGAGGGGGTTTGGCTGAGAAGGGCCGAGTGATACGCTATGAGCCCCACCCGGTTATTTTGCACATACAATCGAATGCATCAAGATTGCCATCAAAGAAAGATGAGTGAATGTGTCATAAAGAGTTTCCCAAAGGAATACTCAACACGCGGAGTGACAACCTGATAACAGACTAAAATTCCGAGTGATCGAATTAAACACAACAGTTCTGTAAGATGCTCGCACTACAGTAACCTTGATACCTAGCCTACAAGCAGTAAAGCAGCAGACGCGCCAACAGGTCTATCGCGCCAATCATTCCCCATTAAGCGACCCCAACAACCTATTTACCCTCCCCGCACACTCAAGCCTTATCTCCATCTGCCACCTAGAAACCCTCTTCAGCTCAGTGAATGGTAATAACTATTTACCCAGTAACTTTAATAAAATTAAAATTAAAAAAACAAAAACTAAACTACCTCTAGGGGGGAGCGCAACCATGGACTCAATCACCGACGTCGACAACATAGTTGCGTTATACAAAACCCGTGGTCAATACGATGAAGCGCTAAAGTGCCTAAAACAAGAACTATCCAAGCGTGAGAAATCACTAGGGGAGGCACACCCCTACACCATCATGATCATCCACAACATCGCAGAGCTCTTCGGCGAAAAAGATGACTATGTTGAGGCGCTCGAATGGCATAAGCTCGCTTTGGCAAGGACAGAGTCATTGCGGAAATCGGGGGAGGATAACGATAGCACACTTATAGTTGTTGGAAACATAGCTGCGGTACTTCAGCGGTTGAAGAGGTACGACGAGGCATTGGAGTGCTATAAGCGGGTGCTGGCCGGTAAAGAGAAGAAACCAAAGAAGCAGGCGAAGAAGGAGAATCCGGAGACTCTTGTTACTATTGACGATATTGGGAGTCTCTTCGAGGACCAGGATAGGCATGAGGAGGCTCTTGAGTGGCATAAGAGGGCATTGGCGGGGTATGAGTCGTTGCGGCAGTTCGGGAAGCAGCATCCTACTACTCTTCAGGTTGTCAAGAATATAGGCGTGGCTCTGCGGGGGTTGAAAAGATACGATGAGTCGCTGCAGTGCTTTAAGCGGGTTGTTACCGGTGGGGGTGCGAAGCCGGGGAAAGAAACTCTTGACGCTATCAACTATATCGGCGAGCTCTTTATGGATCAGTATAAATATGACGAGGCACTTGTGTGGTATAGACGAGGGCTGGCAGGTCTGGAATCACTACGAGAGTTTGGGAAGAACCATCCAGTCACTCTTCAAGTTGTCTGTAGCATAGCCGAGGTCCTCAAGATCCAAGAGAAATACGACGAGGCTATTAAATGCTTCACCCGGGTGATATCTAGCACTGGGACTGAGCCGGGGCAGAAAACAGAGCAAGGGAGTCTTGTAGCCCTTACCGCTACCAACGGAGTCGCGACTGTTCTCCAGGATGAGGGGAAATACGATGAAGCCCTCGAGTGGTATAATATATCGCTTACTGGCCACGAAAACGGCTTTGGAAAGGAGCATCCACTCACCCTCTTGGTCCTCAGTAACATGGCCACCGTCATGTGGTATAAAAAAGACTACGACGATGCTCTCAAGCGCTGTGAGCGTATACTGGCCATCCAGAACGGAAAAGACGACTTGGTCACTCCTACTGTCTTCAACACCATTGGCATGATCCACGATAGTCAAAAGAAGTATGGGGACGCACTCGAGTGGTATAGAAAGGCACTCTCTAGTTACGAGAAGACAAACGGGGCGGAGGGTATGCGTACCCCCCAGGTCCTCAACAGCATTGGCCTTGTTCTATACCACGAGGGAGAATACGAGGAGGCCCTGAGTCACTATAGACGAGCTTTGGCCGGCCTTGAGAAGATATTCGGCAAAGAGCACAAATCCGTAACTGAGACCACTGGCAACATCGCCGACCTCCTCAATAAGCAGAGTCGATTCGAGGAAGCACTCGAATGGTATAATCGTGTATTATACGTGAAAGAGAAGACACTGGGGAAGAAAAACCCGGAAACCCTTGCAACTTTAAACAGCATGATATCCTGCTACGATAGCCTCGGAGCTGTCTGCCAGAAGGAAGAGAAGTTCGATAAGGCGCTCGAGTGGTATAGGAAAGCTTTAGTCGGCAGGGAGAGAACACTGGTTAGGGGGCATCCAGACACACTCGATACCGTCAGTAATATGGCAACGATATTTTACCTGCAGGAAAGATATCCGGCGGCTCTGGATTTCCATCAGCGGGCGTTGAAGGGGAGGGAGAAAGAACTAGGGAAGGACCATCCATCCACGTTGGAATCTGCGCGTTGTGTTGCCGAGACCAAGAGCCACCTTGAGTAAAGCGGTCCTTCAACCAATCTCAAAAAAAGAAGTCGTGGAGGGGGGGGGATAGTAGGGTGAAAAATGGATTTACTAGGCTTATGAATTTCGGAGGGTCTGGATGGTCCTTTACGGTGGGGGTAGACTATTGTCTGCTGGTACTTCTCTATTCAGAACATTCATTAGGCTCATTCAATCTTCTTTTATTCGACATGTACTTCTGGCTAGCATTGGATACATGTATGTACATGTATTTGAGGCACATTATTAGCGGCTAAAGTACATAGCTCTAAGGTACCTAGTGATTACTTATAGCTTAGCAAACCCGAGTGACGCATTATGACCACCTTATGATCAACCACTTGCAGGAAGGAAACCGCAGATCTTCATTACTTAATCCCCCCTTCCGCACTTAAATCGCCTCACATATCTCCTGCTCTATGCATAGTCATAATATAAGCTAATATAAAAGCCAAATACCCTACACAATCGCCCAATAGCACATAGGTCATACAAGAAAAACAAAAAACCCTTAAAAAGAACGCCGGTTCCCACCCCATCTTTGCATGCCCAAAAACAAATATTTTGTGTATCGTATCATGTGTACCCCTCAGCCCAAGCAGACAACGCTAGATTGGTGGATCGTAAGATATAGAGTAAAATGTGATACAAAAAACATCCTACTCAGCAGAATAAATCAACAAAAGAGAACTGGTAAAGAGAAAGGAAAAAAGGAAAAGGAAAAGCCAACAGCCAGCACCAGGGGATAAAACCGACCCCATCAATCACCATAAGACTGTAAAAGAGGGAAAGAAAAAGAAAGCCCAATGAAAAAAAAAATGTTCACCAGGAACCTATTGATTACAGTTATTCATATTTTTTTTTAGTTCTCGCTGATCCGCCTCATCCCTCTATCGGCAGCACTGGTACTATTCTCCTCCACACGTTCCTCGCTGCCGTCTGTGAAGCGTTTCTTGAGTACGTATGTAGTTCTCGTCACTCCATCCGGACCAGTATAAGAGTGAGTAGTTGCCACCGTTGCTACTACTTTCGGCTTCGCCGGGTCCTCTGTGTTCTGTCCAGACCCAAACGCAGCAGAGGTTGAGCTAGTTTGTAAGAAGGTCCTAGAAGATGTCGGGGGCGCAACAATATTATAAGCATCCATTTCCGTCTCTACACTCTCCTCCCTCCCCTCTCCCTCCTTCTCCTCTCCGGTCCTCCTTAAGATACCCAGCCTTTTGCCATCACCGACCATCCCCACGGTCCAAAACAACGGCTTAATACTCATTGTGTCCCACCCCTTGCCCATACCCGTTCCCCAGACATCTCCACCAAAGAATGGCGCTGCAAAGTCTCTATGTAGTGCACTCATCTGTCTCCACACCTGACCTAGCCTCTCTTCCTCTTCTGGGCGAAAAATGCTGTTACGGGGGTCAGAAAGGAGTGAGTACTCTGCCATTCGCCCTCTGGTAGACTGGGACGGTGGTGGTGGTGTAGACACCGAGTTATTGATTAGCTCGTTGGTTGCCGCGACAACGCCGCTGCTAGCCGGGGTGTCGGGTGGGGTAGCAGATTTGGGACGTGGAGCGTCCTCTTCGTCCATTATCCATGTATTAGAAGGGGGGAGCATGGTAGGGAGGCCGATAAGGCTATGGAGGACCGATGCAATATGGTGGTCTGTGAAGCGACGAATGGAGTGGAAGAGATCCGAAGGAGGGGGTGAAGTTTGTTGGGACTGAGGAGTAGACTTGTCACTGCTAGAGGTGGAGGCCATTGTTTCTTGTGGTACCTGTTGAAGGAAGCCTGGTTGAAGTTGAGTAGAGTCTTTTATTGTGTTGGTGTTGTGGTTAAAAGGCTGAGGGTGTTGAGGGGAGCGAAGGGGTCGGTTTAAAGGTCCGCAGCCAAGGGATTGTCAACCCCGGGAGGATCAGGATAAGACACCAAAAAGTGTGGGGTGATTGCAGGCCCAACAATCGCAGGGATATCAGGGATATCACCAGTCTCCGCTGGTCTTTTCTGGATCTTCTGTGGAAACACGAATGCGGAAGTTGAAACACAACCGGGGACTACAATCGGCAGCCGATGCTGGACCTGGAACGCGATGGGGATCCTAAATGTACATACATGCACACATACACGGAAAACTTTTTCATTCAATTTGTATGAGATATTTCATTGGAAATGCACTCCTTATGTACTATGTAGACCACTCTATGCACTCGGGATTACCTGCAGTGCATCACCATCAGATGCATCCGGCGCCGTCACGCGTGACAACATCACCGTGACCCCCCCTCTAATACGTCACCTCGCCAGCGCAGCACAGACCGGGTAACCCCCCACCTACAACGTCACCCCACCACAGTACCGGATTCGAGATTCACACCCGTAGCAAAACACAATGTCTGACCCTTCTCCCTCCTCGTCCTTCGCTTCGGCGAATATCCCGCGCTCCGAAGCGGGCTCGTCCGAGTCTTCGTCACCGGTTGTTCTTTACCGCCCGCCAACAATAGTCTCACTTTTAAGAACCGCTGCGATAAACCTTGTTTTGCCGTTTATTAACGGTCTAATGCTTGGTTTCGGGGAGCTGTTTGCTCATGAGGTCGCATTTAGGTGGGGTTGGGGGGGAACTAGGGTATGGAGTTTAAATTCCCCACGGTTACGTCAGAAGCGAGGGCAGCATAAGTGTGTGGAGGGGTGGAAAGAGGGCGTGAAAATGGGATGGGATGAAGACTGGGGGGAACTGGAGTAGGTGGCTGATTGCCGTGAATAGGTGTTCCCGTTGCATAGAGCATCACGGCCTGTTGGACCTGGGATCGAGGTGAGGGAGAGAAGCATTGGTAGTAGGAAAGATGATTTGGCCCATTTGACTAGCCTGGAATAAGCTTTTTACGTTTTGCGGGGTTTACGTAGCGGAGGTGTAGATGGAAACAGATAGAGCGAAATGTATTCCTATGCTCCGGGTATATGATATAAGCGGTTGCATGATAGGTTTTGTGGGGGCTCTGATATACTCTGTTGATAATTGCTACATCCAGAATTAAAATAAACGAACAAAGAAACATGTACTTCCAGGTATCAAACTATAGCTATAAATATAGATAATTGCGGTTGGTGGCAATTGAAGCCATATAGATAGATTGCAACGGGAAAATACACGTAATCGCCATATTTAATACTGGTTTTAGACCTGGTATAGGGTGAGATTAAAGGGTTATTTTGTGTTTATGGAGGAAGGTTACTAAGCCACGCCTGTTAGGCAACGGGTTGGGCGCATTGTGGGCTTCGGGTCGCTGGGGCCACCAACTATATTCCACTTTCGTATCTTTATTTTCCAGTAATTTGATAGATTTGCAAAGCCAAATTCTCGTATAATCATAGATGTACCACCGTCTCTAAGTCTCTCTAAATAGAATCATTAGTATTTCTCTCGCTTAATTGAGTAAATGCATTGGGAATTACCGTAAAAAATGCCCTCAATACCAGCGAGTGATAATCCATGATCTCAAATACCCATGTCTCGCGAAGAAGAATACATGTAATAGTGGGAAAGGGGTAATTATCTCCGTAGCCTCCCACTGTGACTGTAAATTAAACTTTTACACTTACTGTTCTTGAAACCGGGGCTTGCCCATCTTTTGTCTTTATCTCTTTAGGACAGAACCCCACTATTTTCCCACAATCACACTCTCAGAATTTTCATGTAGGCTTCTTTCCAAAGTTGATCCTCCACCCCCTATACCCTGCAAACTAGAAGATGCCTACAATGCCTAGAATCATGGTGATGGCTGTAAATACGTCTGCTGCTGAATTTTCGTAAGAACTGATTATCTTGTGCATTGAGGATAGATGAATATTCAGGGGTTGCTGCGGATATAATTTCTGATGGGTGCTGCCGTTGCTTTGCCGCTGTGTTGGACAGGCGGGACGTAAATACTATCATGTTTGTGCTTGTTGGCGGTCTCTGCCGTGATTGGTTTGTCCTGGCCCGTAGTTCTAGCGTATGTAAAAACCACCCTCTAATCTCCTTCGGTGCCCCGTATTGGCTATCTGCCCCTCTTTAAAATACATAAACAAAGGTTTTTATCTGAGTTAAATTTGAGTCACACTTTTGTCTCCCATATTTTGACTTGTTTGCTGTTGTAATCATAAATGCATGAATAGATGATTTCTCTGTAAAGTAACTGCTGGTGGCCTTTATTTGTATCTTTTGCACCGCGTTGGATAGAATATCCTCTGGGCTTTGTAATGTTGTTTTCCGGTGGCCCATCTTGCCTTCAAGGCAGCTTGAGTTTATTTTTCTGATTGGTGTGTATCCCCAAGGAGAAGAAAGTGCCTGGTGATTGTTTTTTGAGTGGCTGGTCTTTCACACCTTTACTCCGCCTATCGGATAGATAGTAACCAGACTCTTGTACACGGTCTTTACCCCACCCAACACAAAAATCTGATGTGCCGTAAGAACCCTTCCTTCTACCTCCTGCACACCCACATACTTCCGCACCCCACCCATCATTCCTTTTTCTTTTTCCTTACACCACAAACTCTACCTACAGGTGTCTACCATCGATCCAGCAAGTAATCTATGGGTGCACCCTCCGGCCCTATATTTACCTCGACCTCCCCTTTCCCTTAATGGCCAACAGACTCTCAAGGGTCTATTAGCCTTTGCCTAGAGCCGTAGGCGAAGGTTCTTATCCAAGTGATGAGACTTTCTCTACTGGCCGCTATCGATATACGTGTGGTAAACAGTCCATAGGTAAGTCTTTCTCATTTCACCTTTCCTCTCTGATTTGAAGGAGTTCTAACACTCAGTGTAGATTCTGCTGGCAGAACACGTAGGAAACCCCCCAAACCGAAAAAGAAAAGGCCGAATAACAACGAGGGGCCATTCGGTCATCAGGTGGAAGGTCTAGCCTTTTCCGTTTCCTTTCCTTGTAATGTAGTAGTTCTTGGATTGGGAACAGAGGCATTTGCCTTCTGTGATCCCATTTCGCAAACACATTGGTGTTTGTTTGCGCCTTGCTCGACGGTTCTCTGTTCTTCCTGCTGGAATTCCATCTAATTCCAGGGGGTTCGATGGCCATACTTAACCCGCTCAAATTGAGATTGTAAGTTCCCAAGCAGATACTCTTTTTACCCCTGGTTACCAATAGTACCCCTAACTTAAAGTAGTGTTGAAAGGTTTTCGGAGAATCCTTTGGGATTCGGGTGCCGTCTGCTGGCTTGGAGATGTTTTAGGCCCCCTCATGCCTGGGGCAAAACATCTCCACATTGTCTCTCGCTTCCTGCTGTGTTCCTCTGGTCTCGTGCCAATGTTACGGTGCTTGCCATAGATGGGATGAGGGGAATTTAGCTATTCCCTACTTTCCTGTTGGTAAGAAATTCTCTCGTTTCCTCTGCCGGTACTCCCCAGCTTATCCCGTGGCATAGCTAAACATAAACCCACTCGTGTCTGGGCCAAAAACCCCTCAAACAGCTCTCTTTTTCCTGGTGTTGGTAAGAAGTCCTCTCCCCACTACCGGTGACATTTAGCTAATTCAGGGACACAGCTGAACATAAAACCCTCGCATCTAGGCTAAAACCCCTCAAGCAGCTCTCTTGTTGCCTGCTGTTGGTAAGAAGTCCTCTCCCTGCTACCGGTGACATTTAGCTTATTCAGGACACAGCTAAACATAAACCCTCGTATTCAAAAATCCTCCGGAGGATTCTCTCGCTTCCCGTTATAGTTGTATCCCTTGGCTTATGCCGGGATGCAGCTATAAAATAGACCTACTCGTGCTTGGGTCAAAAAGTCTCTGAGGAAAATCGACCTGTTTCCGGCAGCTGCCGGTATCAACTTGGTTTAAGTCGGGACGCAGCTATTCGCTAAAGCTAAGGATGGTTGATTTAAAACATCTCCACCCAAAGTTCATTGGTTTCTGCTGGTTGTCCCTTGATCTAAGGATGGTTGATTTAAATCATCTCCATCCAAAGTTCATTGGTTTCTGCTGGTTGTCCTTTGATCTAAGGATGGTGATTTAAATCATCTCCATCCAAAGTTCATTGGCTTCTGCTGGTTGTCCCTTGATCTAAACTGGGGAGTAGTAATCAATTATACCCACTCGTGTTTGGGTTAAACCATCTCCAAACAAAGTTCATTGCTTCCTGTCGGTTGTCTCTTGATCTAGATTGTGGAGAATAATTAGCTAATTAGAACTGCTCGTGTTTGGGTTAATCCCTAAGAAAAATTTACTTCTAATATCCTGAGACTGAAAATATTACTTTGTCCGAACAAGTATGCAGTAATTAGTTAAACCCACTCGTATTTGAGTTAAATATCCCCAAGAAAAATCAATTGCTTCATGCTATTGATCCTTTGATTTAAGTCGGGGTCTAGCATTAGTTGAATCCACTCGTGTTTGGGTCAAAAGTTCAGCCAGGAAGATTTTCCGCCTCCCGTTTCTAACACCTTGCCGGATACAAACTCCCATTATCCTAAAGTATCTAGGTCTCCTCCAGGTAGGGGTTTTTGATAATACATGGTTCTCCCGGCTATCGATGCCCTCTTCCTACAGTGTAGTGGAAGTCTATCGAGAAACCCATTATCCTCCTTAAAGCGTGGATTAAAGGGTATAAAACTGGTTCGCTGGCGTTCCGGTCCCTTATAATACCGTATTAATTGCTATTGTCTAGAAATATCTGACTTTCTTCTAGATAGAAGGAATTTAGGTAGTCTTTCTGCAAGAAGGTCATCTTCGATGTAGGTTTTCCACACCCGCGTTCGAGTTTCAGACTTAGGTTGCTAATTAATCTGATTTCCGGCTGCCAATTTATCTCCAAATGACAAACCGGAACACAATTGAAGCTTCCGGTGGGCTCTGGGTATTTATGTATCTAAATTTTGGGTCAGCAATAAGAATTACTTGCTGGTGCATCTCCGGATCGCAAAACAAAGCATAATTGAAGCTTTCGCTGGACCCCGGGTATAGACTGCACCAGATCCACAACTATCCTAGGATCATAAATGCAGACAGCAATCTTCTGCAAACAGTATCACATAATCCGGTAGAAGATGCTGCCCCCCCCTAAAGTAGCGGCCCAACATATAACGGAATATGAAAAAGACTAGAAACCTGGCCACACGATTTGGGCCGTACAAAGGGGTAGCTTCACCGGACTATGGAACAGGAATGTTTTCCTCCTACTTGGGCTTGTGATCCTTGGCTGGGTGCTTTTGGGAGAGGGGGAGGATCTCGATGATGATATTCAGTTGATATCAGAGGTCCTTATAGTTTATTAGCGGTGGAAGAGTATAGCGGGGTTCTTGGGAGGAATACATAGTGTCTTTCACCCTGAATAGGCTCTGGTATTCTGGAGTTATCTAATCGATGGGATTCCCACACCATGTGTCACTCTGGAGTTATCTAAGTCGATGGAGTCCGCAAACCATGTGGCACTCTGGAGTTATCTAAGTCGACGGAATTCACATACCATGCCGGTTCGTGGATGTGCAGGCGTTCGAGCCCCTGTAACAATCAGTCATTCTCGAGATCCTTCTACTTCTCGCTTGAAGTTCGTGGGTATTTCCATCGACTAGGCATCAAATGGATACTGGCTTTTTCTTTTGTTGTGCGTAAACAGCCTGGAAAATTCATGGGTGTGCCATGGGTGTATCAAGGCTGTGTCAAAGCTGTGGAAATGAAGTCTACCTGTGTTTTATTTTCATTGTGTGTGGAGGAGGGTGTGACGCTTGGTTCGCCGCGCTCAGATGTACCCCACGTATGTTGGGATATGTTGGGAGGATAGTAGACGGCGATAAAGTACTCTACGTATGCTTATGGTATAGGTTTTCCTCTATGGGGGGATTCTTTCTCTTACTTCAATATACCCAAGAAAGGGGGTAACGCGGTCGATATGTAATCTGTTTCTTTGTTTCGTTTTCACCTTAAGGAGCTGTGGGTTCCCGATCTCGGGTAGTTGGTATAGTAGGAGTTTCTAGCCTTAAGGGCTTAAGGATACAGGTTTATAGGGATATTCTTGGATCGTTATATTGTATTCTAGCTATAATTATATAAATATCTGCCGTGGTCTCTTTCGGGGTTGAATTTGCGTCAGTTATAGTCACTATATAGAATGATCGTGATGTGACAAGAATGTTCGTGATGAGATAAGAATGATCGTGATGAGATAAGTCTAGAATGACGAATTATGTCTCAATATGGAATCCCGGTAATCCTTGGCTATGTTAGAAATTAAATTTACTGGAAAAGAGCTAGGTATAGGTAACTGAATTCTCTAGATAGGAGCCTATGCAGAGGAGCTTCTAGAGAGCCAAAGTTAGTTTCAACTAGAAGGCTATATATCCTTTGAGGGTTTTTTTTGGTAAAGTTTTAAATGGGCAGGTATAATTTTATGAATCGCTTTGCACCATGTGAAATCTGTTTCAGCACGAAAATTTCTGCATAGTGACTGTACTTGTCCTCCAGGGAAAGAACTAGAAAACAAGGGGTCACGATTTGTATGTCCCCGGACAATAATTTGGATAGTGAAAATTGCGTTTATATTAGTCTCATGCCTAGCCCCATTATTCCCTGCGCAGCACCGTAGGGTCTGGAGCAGTGAAGTTCCGGGAGATCTCGGGGATATCTCCGAAACCTCCGAAATTCCCCGACCTGTTGGGGGCTTTTCCTTGGCTAGCTCGGCCTTTTAAAGGTACTTAGGTTTGTGTGGGACAACCACAGAAAGGTAAGTACCAAAGTTTTCCCCGAAAAAAGAATTGGGCAAGCTTGGAGGGGTCAGTACACCAGACCCTACGGTGCTGCGCAGCAAATAATGGAACTGGGCAAGAGACTAAGGCTACACATATTCTACATCTATATAAATCTTAAGAATTCCTACATAGCTCAATTCTATTCATCAACAGTAAAATACTACGGGGGCTTGGTCGTGAATATCAGTACATAGTTATATACACTACACCTACATCTGGTCGCCGGTCCCCGGGTGTGTGTGAAAAAGCCGTGAAGTAGTGGTCTGATGCCCAGAATCACACGTGTATTGGTGGAGCCTAGTGCATGCAGTATGTGGGTGTTACGGCCTTTTTCTTATGACTTATATACCCACGGGTACATGTAGATCGTCTAAACTGCTGTGTTCCTCTAGAAATAAATAAATGAATATAAGGATAGCACATACTATAGAATATAGATCGCGGCCTAGGTCAGCTACTGGGGTTGGTGGCACATAAGATATTAGCTATTTAAATATCTTCTGTTTATTGTCTGGCCTTTACTTTATGCTGTCGATAACTTTCATTAGTATTTGTTCTATTAACTTATGGACAATTTATATATCTTAAAGATCACCAGTGATGTCCTGGAGTTGTATTCTTGCTGTTCTATAAGGTATGGTTAAAGAGGTAGTGGCTTTATAGACCCGAGTGACAGTCCATGAAGTACACGTGTAGTCATGGAGACCTAGTTCGTAACCTCAAAGAGGAAAGCAAGGTTGGTCGGATAGCCCCCACATCTCAGCGGCACGCGTTTTTATATATATTCTATCTATAAAAAGATCGCTTCCCTATTGGGAAGCTTTGAAGACACAGATCGAGAAAAGATTACATTGTAACGTGCTGTTCAGGGTCACGACTGATCACTCGACATCTTTTGTCTGGTTGTAGGTGTACCATTACTGTCCGATAAATCCAGAGAGGCTCTCATCAGGGTTATTGGATTAATTTACCGACTATATATCAAGTATCACCAGCTTCGCAAGAATAATAACAGTGAGATTTTACGAAATTTGACTTTCTTCCCTCTAACTTCCATTCCCCCCTCCAGCACATCTGGCTGACTTGAACTCGCTTATATTATAGATAGTCGTAAACTTACCCCACGAGCGTAACAACCAGCTCTATAAAAATAATAACCGAGTTTGAGGTAGTGAACGGTTAGTAGCCACCGATCCTGATTTCAGAGGCCAGGTCAGCAGTTAATTTGATCTAATTTACAATGTACATGAGGGGGGAATAGATATGGGTACCCAGCGTTGTTTCAATGATTCTTTTCACTGAAAGCCATCTTCTTTCTCTCTATATAATAGGAGACTCCCAGGCATCTATTTACATTTAATATATTTTTACTTTTTATCTAAGGCTTCCTTCCCAGCACTCTTTTTCTCCTCGCTGCTTCCTCCTCCGCCTCTTTCTTTAATCTCTTTTCTCGCTTCTCCTCGTATTTTGTATACTTAGCTTTATCATTACTCTGCAAGCAAACAATTAGTACTCATTCAGATAAAGACAGGGCATAAAAACTCACGTCTTGCCAAAGCTGCCCAAAACCTCCCACCTCGCTCTTTTCCTTCTCCCCCAAGATATAATCCGCAAGTGTCTTTTTCGTCCCATCCTTATTGACATTACCACCTGTAATCCTATCTAGTAGTCCACCCTTCGCACCAATCTGCTTCGGCGCTCCAACATCAATAATCTTCCCCGGCGGCCCTGGACGAGTTGCGATATTCAACGCCTTCAGCCCGGCCTCACTAGAGCGGAGCGGGTTCCTAGCCGCAATAGGGTTAAGAGGATATAGCCCGAGTTTCTCACGCACAAGTGGGTTCCTGAGAGCCGTAGCTTGCATGAGACCAAACATAGAGTTTGTGAAGAAGTAAAGCGTGAGTGCTGCAGGCCAGGAGTGAACAACCGAAAACGATATAAGCGGTAGGAAAATAAGCATCCCCTGCTTCACCCGTTTTGTCTGCATTGTTGTTCCCGCCTCACCACCAAGATAGATCTGCAACCCCATAGAGAGCGACGAGACGAAAGGTAGGATGTAGTACGGATCACACAATGTTAGATCCTGGAACCAGAACTTCCCCCCTTCTACAAGGCTGGGGACCTTGAGCTCGGCCATCCCGGACATGTTCTTATAGAAACCGAAGAAGATTGGAGCTTGTGTTATTGGGAACCCGAGCCAGAGCCTGTTGACGCCCGCGGAACGGTATATCTCGGTAATCTGCTGCTTCCCCATCATCATCCCCATCCTGTCGTTCCTGAGCTGGGCCTCTCGCATCTTTTTGGTTATTGGTACTGTCTGCGGGTTGAGCTCCTTCATCCTCGCTGCGGTCTCGGACATGCGCATGTAGAATGGGAATTGGGCGATACGGATCACGGCCACGGTTATCACGATGGAGGCCCACCAGGGTGTGTCGGTCAAGATGTGGACATGCTCGAGCAGGTACTGTAGCATGGAGGTGGGCCCCCAGCCGTAGTCGAGACCAATGGATTTTAAGTACCCGATGTGCTCGGGGTTGGTTATGTTTTCGGTGAGGGATTCGACCGTGGGGATGTAGTCGGGGAGTGTGTGCTCGTCTAATGTGTGAGCGGGGATTGTACCGGCTTCTTGGGCGGCGGCGACAGCGGCGGGGGTAGGGAGGGTAGTGGTCGTGGAGCCGAAGCGGAGAGTTGTGAGGGGGAGAGCCGCCCGTATGGGGATAGTAAATTGGGGTCTATGTGACACTCTTACTGATGAAAACTAATATATTGTTAGTATACCCCCAATTATAAACCCACATCTGAGACTGTAGCCGTACTTGTCTTGAAGCTATCCGCATTCCCGCTACAGCCTGTAATTGCGGCATCTTCCGGAGTACGGAAGAACCTCTTATGATTGCCTTTGAAGACAGCATTCCGGCAGCGTAGCAGAATTATAAATTGGAGGCGAGTTGTGGTAGCTGACCTTCCCGTAGGAGTGTTCCGGCTGTTTCGTTCTCTGGCCGTCACTCGTATCGCCGGTGCGATATCGAAACTTTTTTGCTGTGGCTGCTGTGCAGGGATTGTTGGACGTGATGCGATGCTCTGCTGTGTGTGGTTGTGGTGAGAACGCCAAGACCGTCTTAGTAGTATAAGCTCCCTCTTTTGGCATCTTCCTCTTCATAATAACACCCAAAACTCATAGACATCAAAGTACATTAACAGAAAGAACTACTCCTGATACATTTACCTAGAGTATGGAAGAACCTACCCCTTTACTTTAAGAGATTCACTACCATAGATTATGGTATTCTACAGCTAGGATTGCTATGTAGTTCATTACTTCATGGGCTTCTAGGAGCCTTAGACAATCTTAGCAGCAATAGATACCGGCTAAGAGCTACGAACCCTTCTATTTCTACCGCATAAAAATAAAACTAGGCAAATAACGAGTTATTAGATCACGTGGTTTGATCTAGACAAGATTAGATTCTTCTCTTATTGGTTCTTTGTCATCCGTTTGCTTGGCAGGTGTTTGTTCTTGGCGTTATTTCCTTGATGATAGAGTCTTTAGATAGATCGTCCCTTGCTCTTATTGATAGTTTAGAATCATGATCTGCTCAAGAAACCATCAGCTTATGACCGCTACCTACACGAGTTCACCCTACCAGTTCACACCAAACCAACATGAACTTTACGGGCATTGATAGGTTAGGCATTTAAATATTATAAAAATTCCTACGAGCACCATCATACGCATACTAGAAATAGCATTTATGGCCTTTATTCAACTAGGAACCTTATGACTCTTATCATTTATTTCGCTGATTGGTGTGGATATTAGTATTCTACAGATGTTTAGTATATACACACAATTATTTCCCTACATAAAACCATAAAAGCAAAGGTATTTCACCAAACAGCAGCACCTAAAAAGAGGTGCATCAAGTCGCATATAGGCCCGAAGTCAAATCAAGCTTTATTCGCTTCAAAAGGAGAAGAAAACCCGCATATTACGTACTAGCTACCTAGGTATGTCCATACTGCGAACCTATCTAAATGGAAACCGCCCTATGGGAATAGAATAGGCACTAGAAGACCTATGATAGATAAGTTCTGGAATATGGTCGATATTAAATGGTCTTCAAAAATATGCTACGCTCGAGAAGTTCAAAGCGATGACAGTTACGTTTAGATAGTCTCGCTGGCATCACAGACAAAGCCCGACATGCATTTAGTCAGCACCAGACCTGCTAGTCGAAGCCTGACGCAGGCCCAAATAAAATTGAAGGTCCAGGATTAAAGTACATTGCAGTACATCTTGGTAGGTGGTTCCGGAGCTCCAGTACTACAAAGATATTTATACCATACTGGAAGAGGCTCTAGTCAAGGCGTTACTTTAGAGAGGCTGAGAAGGAGGTGTATAGCTGATTATATACTTAGGGCATGCATCTTTCAATAAGCCATTCAGCTGCTGAATGCACCTTGGGAGTGGATTATGTGCTTTTGACGCTACTCTAAAGTAGATATCATGAGTCAATTACCGGCTACAGGATATTACTCTAGAGCAGAAGGATCCGGTCTTATCCCCTTCTAAATCTAAAAGGATAATCCGCCGTAAGCTACTCCTTTATCAAAAAGCTCTAAAATACCGCTAATAACTACCTATAGTCTCGAAAATATACACATACAAAAGTGTAAAGGTTCATTGAAGCCGAAAGCCTACGTACTGCACCAAGCGCTGATTACGAAAAAAATAGAGACATTAAGTAAAGAAAGAGAATGTATTCAAGCCTATAATATCTCTAGTAGCGCGTATATCATTCTCCCTAGATACAGAGCAGATCTAAGAAGACTACCAGAGGATGTATGTGCATAGAGAGGTAAGTGATTATTTTAAGTTTAATCTAGTGCCAAACTAGAGTCTTATCTATGTATTAACAGAAGCTTATCTTTGATTCAACCGTGGCAGTCCAACACGGCATTGAAATATCCTAGCAGCCGAGTTCAAAGCCTAGAATTCTATAAAACACCCTATGTTCCCGTGGAGTGCTTAGTATAAGGGCCCTACTATTATGTTGTTTACATTCACTTTTCATGGAACATATACATGTGCTGATCATCTAGCTTTATTCGGCTTAGGTAAAAAGACTACGATTTTTCAACAGCTTCCTACACAGATCCATTTTTAAAACTTAGTAATGATATACAGCTATATAGATATGACATACTTCAGAATCCGTTTATCTAACCTCAGAGCCTACATTTATTCACCCAACTTCAGTATGTCTTGCACTCAGCCAAACCAGCAGCTAGAAGCAATGTGGTCAACCGTATGAAGTGCAAACAGTACGGCTATACTTACAATACCTTGAGCTTGATGATATCCTATTTAATATTCTTGATAAAATAAATGATATAGTATTATGATTAATCAGCAGCAGCAGCAGTATCACTAAGGGATTGGGTCATACACGATCACTCGCGACTCTTGGCGCTGTGGTATTGTCTCTAGCTCTTAGATCCCGATAGAGGTCTAGGAATGAATAAACTAATTATAAATACCCGGTCTAGGTATAATAAGGATCAATAAATTTAATTAATACTACCAAAGATCATTCAGAGAGAATAACTTGAAAATGGCCCAAGAATTGTACCCACAAACCCGATAAAGAGTTGAATATTATTAAAATAGAGCTGTTGGCCTGCCATGGAAAAGAGATATTCGATAAACTGACATTCCAAAAGATAGTTGTATACTATAATAGGTCATCTCCCCAAAGAAAGCAGTGTATTTAAATCATCTACGGACACCGGCTGAAATACTAAAGGCATTCCCTGTACGTGCCAGAAGGTGGAGATGGTTGCACATATATGATACCAGGATTGAAGGGATATTGAGATCTCGACGTACTGTATTTCTACAGTTGGAAGGATGTTCAATAGCCTAAACGCTAGCTCCAGACGTCGTCTGTATAATCCACACTTGATACGTACCTACACATTTATAACATTAGGGAGTAAGAGACCTATCATACCTAACTACTTTTATTGTCAATCGTTGAGCAGGACGTTTGACTGAAACAAAGGCTAAATCTCATGCATAAACATAAATTCGAATATCCCATTCAGTAGGAGAGACGTTCACAGAGGAGTGTTATAGAAGCTAGGGTGAGAAATGGCACTAATTACAGAGATATTTGTGCTCTATGGAGTTAGAAAACGATTTGGAATCGATGAGAGTTGAATACTATCTTGCTATTATAACTCCGCTTAGAGGCCACTAGGGTTTTTATCTTCAATATACACCTAGAGAGCCATTTTCCGGGTTGATTATACCTACTAAAGTTTGGTCACTCTTATATTCCTGCTAGAGCCTTGGCTCTATTAACAAGAGAAAACTACCGAGAACTACCCCTAATATTAATAACTAACATTAATTCAATACTTCTAGAAAGTTACATTGTCGAGGGTACGCTCATAAGCAAGGAATAGGAACATGATAAAGTTCTTGAAGAATGCCCGGGAATTAGTTAAAGGACCCCCATGAATTCGACATTCTAGTTTAACTCTAGTCAATCCTACCTAACCTGTGAACAAATGTCTAGAAACCACAAGGATGCGCGTGCGACAACACTATAATAGGCCACTTTAATATCTGCTTCTACCAACCACAATAAAATGCCCCGCCACCAGTACCGAGACGCACCGCAAATTGTAGGCTCTAGCCACTTTATATTACCATACCGGGATCTTTAACCCCATGGATTCTAAATTTAGTACGTCTATATTTGTCTTTCGCTTACCGGGTTCATGGACGATCACTCGTTATTTGACCGTGCCGCATTGTTAAGCACTGAGTACACAAACCTACTAATAGAGTACTGGCGTACCCGCGGCAAAAACTAAGACCTGAATTATTCATATAGAAGTAGTGCCGCATAACCCACCCCCACACGAGTAGGTGGAATTCGCATCTTGAGACTAGCCGATACTCGAGTGACCTTACGTGATAGCATTGAACAATGTACTGCTATTAAAATCAACGGATATGGTACATATAAATAAAAAACTCGCCTATATATTGCTTTAGTGTTACAGTGAGTGGCCACGCGAAAGCCAGGTAATTCTTGCTATTATAGCATAATGACGTAGCTATAGCAACTCTACGGTACTACGCACCGGCTATCATAGCTACATCGCAGAGTAGTCCATTTTAGTTTTAGGGTTGGTCGAACACATACCAAATAAAAAGTTCTAGATCTATAAGTGAGTACACCCAAGTCCTATTACTATACTTCCATTTGCCCAAGTAATCCTAGTTTCTTTTAATCCTAATTTGTCATAGCCTAGCTAACTATATACATGTGTCCTTACTTATTAACCCAATTAGATTTTCTTATAGACACCTTATATTTAGAGACCCGAGAATATTTTACCTTTATGAAGCCTTCAGAGTCAATACTACATATTGTTACAGTCTTGGTGAACGCCAAGACATAACGCGGATAAAGACGATACCCAACCATCTGCTTTTACATTCAGAGTCAAAATAGACTACTTTGTTAGTTTAGCTAGCTCATGTAAAATAATATGTTAGGGAGGAGAAGCCTTCACGAATTCACAAAGTCAGAAACATTAGTTCCATATGTAACTAGATGGTGCGGACGACATATCTTCTCTTTTGTCAAATTCACCGATAGGGTTAAATAAGTTCTACTGGGTCATAGTGCTAATTAATGTCCGCTTATAAGATAAACGAATGTGTCCTGTGAATCTATTAGATAAATTATATAAAATAGTACCCAACAGCATGCCGCACCTACCATATACACTCCCAAATAAAATATCATAGCGGTAGTTTTCTTTGGTCTAAAGATCGACAGATTTTATATTAGTTATATATCATATATGTACCTTCGGCAAATGAAGGATATTATGCAGTGTGGGTAAAAACTGGGTGGAGCACTTCTTACATAGATATTACCCAATTATATACATGTATCTTAGGCGGCCTGGTTTCGTTTCTTCTATTGCTTAGCGGTAAGGATTTAACCGAATACCCTTCTCATCCTATTTGCTGGTATGCTCGTCGCCAAGTGACATCGGTTGTCTGCAAAGCCCAGGGACTAATCAAAAGCCACGAGTCGGTTAATTCAGGACATCTTAATAACGTAGAAGATTCAAGAAGGACTATAGGACCTTAGTATAGCTTATCGGTTTGCAGGTGCTTTTCCTTTTTTTTCTGAGTCTAGATTTCGAAATTATTCTTATAAAAAGCAAGAATTACCGGCTCCCTAAGCATTCACCTTAAATCGAGTGACTCTTTGTGACAAAGCATGTATTTCGCGTGGTTAGGGTGGACCCTCAGATAAGCGCCTCTCGCAAGACCAGTCCCTATCGTGCACCGCAATCCCACTGTGCGGGGTACGAAGCGTCACGCCAAGATGACTTGCATGAAACCCCTGCGCGCGCATACGTAAAAGTGAGAGACTGAACTACACGGACTTTAAGGCTAGAGGCAGAAGGTTGAGAGAGAAAGAGCTGACTGGAGCTGGTCGCACACGCATACGTCCGTGGTCGTCGTTTGATCGTCCCTGCTGGTACTCATCTGCCTTGCCAAAACATTCCCCCTTCCACCACCCCTCCTACCCCCTCTCTATCCTTCTATCTCCATCCATCTCCATCCATCTCCATCCATCTTCATTTCCATCTTTCTAGCCCCTAACTTCACTCCTCTTGGTGGCTCTTTTCACCAAGACTCATCCTTCAAGAGAGAGATAACCCCCCCACATTCCATCATCATGGATAACCAAGACGCCCTCATTACGAATTTCTGTAATGTTACCGGAGCGGAACCTGATCAGGTTTGTCCTTGCTCTTGATAAGGTCTTTCCCCTTCAGTTATGCTAACGGTATCGGCCGATTCAAGGCTCGACATTTCCTTGAAGCTTCAAACTGGAACATTGCTGTAATTCACCCATCTACCCCACCTTGGAGAGATACGACATACTGATACAAGGCTATAGTCAGCGACCGAGCAATTCTTCGAAAGCAACGATGATGATTTAGATATTGGCGCTTCCCATAGTGACTCCGAGGATGATGGACTATATGACGCCCCGGCCCCAAGCACCAGAGCCTCAACCTCAAAATCAAAGTAATAAAAGGACTTTCTTCTGAGACAATATGCTTTCTGGAATACTGACATATTTTTGCCGTAAAGGGGATCCTCTAAATTTGCTACGTTGGGTGACTTGAAGAGTAAAAGTAATGATGATGAAGATGACTCTGAAGATGAGAAACAAGACCTTTTTACCGGTGGTGAGAAATCGTAAGTTTTACCGAGTCAAGTACCTAGCTTTAAGTACAACGTGAAATAGAGTAACTGAAATTTTGGTGCTATAGTGGCTTAGCCGTTCAGAACCCTGGTGATCCACGCAAGGGGGGTATTATTCAGGATATCCTGAAACGTGCCGCAGAGTAAGGCCCCCACCACTTAAAAGCTATAGACCTTTCAACTAACTCCAAAATTAGAGGTGGTAGTAGTCAGCGAGCGGGGAGCGATGAAGCTGAAGCTGGTCCATCACGCCCCCGTTTTTCTGGAACAGGACGCACATTAGGGAGCGAAGAGCAAGCTTCCATAGAAATCCCCGACCCTTCAGCCCCACGTATCCCCACTACTGTACCAACAGTTACTCGAACTCTTACCTTTTGGCGCGATGGATTCAGTGTTGAAGATGGCCCGCTCATGCGCTATGACGACCCTGCGAATCAGGAGGTCCTCCGTGCGATCCAAAATGGTCGCGCACCGCTGAGTTTAATGAACGTTGAGCCGGGCCAGCCGGCTGACGTCAATGTTTTTAGACGTTTGGATGAAGACTATGTGCAGCCAAAAAAGAAGCATGCCCCATTTTCAGGACAGGGAAATAGACTTGGTTCGCCGACTCCTGGAGAATCCTCTGTACCTGTAGCATCTACACCCACCCCAGCTGCTAGACCGCAAGCTCCTGCTGCTCCAAGCATTGAAGTCAACCCAGATCTCCCGGTCACCACCCTACAGATCCGACTCGGTGATGGTACTAGGCTAATTAGCAGATTCAATCATACCCACACTGTTGGCGATTTGTATGGCTTTGTCAACTCTTCGAGTCTTGAGAGCAGGAGTAGAAACTATATTCTGCAAACCACCTTCCCCAATAAGGAACTCAGCAATCATGGGCAGACAATCAAGGAGGCAGGATTAGTCAACGCGGTTGTTGTGCAAAAGTGGGCTTAATAATAAAAGGAAATTTTGGAGGAATAATCTTTGAGTCTTCGGGGGTTTTCTTCTTTCAGGGGTTTTGTGCTTTGAGGAGTAAAGTAGGCTCTGATGAATTGGCGCTTGGCAACTACATAGGCATTCTATTACTTGTTTTCTCTAAATTTCCTGTTTTTCTTGATTTTGTTTTTTTAAATGGGATGCTACCGGTACTGGGGATTGGATCTTACTCTAGAAACAAAAAACCGACCCGACTCCTACAATGACCGCACATGAGGAATTGGAATAGTGATGAATGAGATGAAGCAAGGGTTAGGGTTGGGTTAAATGCTGTCCCCAGCGGTTTGTAATATCCAATACCGGTGATACTCCCCCGATACTCCCCCCCTGATACTTGGTGTCTCCTGCCCGGGTAGTAAGGAAAAACGGATTAATGGTAATTATGATTCCGTTGTATGAGAATGAAGTAGAAAAGCAACCAAACTCCAAGTCTTGCACAAATAAAACAATTCTCGCCGGTGGATCTATCTAAACAGCCTCCCGACACCTCCTCCGGGCCCATCTCCGCCTGCACCAGGCCCCGCTCCAGCAGCACTTGGGGCGCCACCCCCGACAGCGCCTCTAAACCCAACAGACCCCGTCATCTCGACACGATACCGCCTTGCTGCCTCCCGAAGGTGGTCCGGTAACAGCGGACCCTGATCCCCCCACTGCCTCTGGATCTGTAAAGCCAGCTCAATAATCTCCCCTGTAAACACCTTTGAGAAACCACAGATCACGGTGCCTACATTCGCCGTGACAGATTGTGAGAGCACTTGGTTCGCCAGCTTCTTCACGGCAGCTTTGTTGAGGTTCGCACGGCGGAATGCTTCGTAGCGTCTGTTCTGGTCCGCATCAAACGAGTCAAGCAGAATCCTACACACAAGCGCGTCAGCTCCACCACTCCCGCCACCGCTACCATTGGGGGCCATACGCCAGCTTCCTCTTCTCTGCGTCATCTTCCGCGAACCCGCCTGCGCTCCCATCCGCCAGTACCGTAGTAGTGCCATAATCATCCCGTCCATCATCTTCATCATCATCATTCCCTCCCCCTGTCCCGCCGGCCATAGACGCGCTATCCCCTCCTCTCCCTCCTCCAGCTCCTCCGCCAACCCCGGTCATGACGCTGGGAGAGCGTGCGAATCGGCGATCATTCTCGGATTCGGGAGGAAAAGAAGTCTGACGGAGGGGGTGGAGGTGTTTGTTGCTTGGGGTTTGGAGAGTGCTGTTTTTCCGGGTCGGGAGTTTGGGTTTTTTCGCGGAGGTGGAGGGACCAGAAGGAGGGAGGGAGATGCGGCGTTTGTGCGAGCTTGAAGTAGGCGCGGGAGGGGAAGATGCTGGGGGGGACGACATTATTTCAGCGATATTTGTGTTGCCGTTGCAGGGCTGATTGGGAATAATATTATATTTCTCTGTCGACTGTTGACAGATGTGAGGTCGCAGACTGCGACGAGACAATGCAGCCTAGATTGGGGTTAGGGTTTGTGTGCCAGATGGTCGGGTTTGGAATGCTTGGGGGCGGGCTGGCGACAGAAATAGCAAAAGTCGCAAGAGGCTCAAAGATCCTCCAGTGCAGGTGCTGTTTATCCACTGCTCACTACAGACGAAGCGAGGTGCAAATACTCCGTCAGCAGAATAAACGAGCGAAAGGGTGCTGTGGGGAAACTTGGGCTAGACTTTCTCACCCCCCACAGTCCTCGCACAGAATTGCACTATTTTGGGATCAATCGCCAGATCTGAATCTGGCCAAGTAAGATCGAATTTAAGCAATTCTCCCCCTGGAAATCCGGCCACTACAATAAAGCGAATTAACTTGATCTCCACCGTGTCGGGCTCCAGAACCAGAATGTACTTGGACAAATAAAGTTAGAAAGCTTCTCGAAAAGCTCCGCATCTCTAGATCTTGGAAGCTGATTTTCCTTCGTAGTTGCATAATGAGCCTCACTATCGAACCGAGAAGTCTACTAATAGCTGTCAGAAGTCCAACCCTACCGAGTCCCGAATGAAACTTGTGTAAGGAGGTCTCATCTCCAGCTCTAGCTTAACCACATTCCGACTTCATAAGACGGATGCGCCGGCACTACCACCAGGTACTCCGGCGACAAGCGAAAAGGTACTTCATCTGGGGCAAGCATGCGATTCTTTACCTCTTCTGGTATGCATGTACTTATCAATCCAGGTGATTATCTATTTTGTCACTTGGCGTGGGCTCGGTCTGCGGACTTCACCGAGGGGGTTTCCGGTGGGTGTAAGGCGGCATGGGTGTAAGGGTAGCTCATGGGGAAGAGAAGAACTTATTTGTTCTTTCTGCGCCGAAGTAACATATCAATGCTTACGAAAGGCCTTGTGTGGTTGTACGGCACGAGTGTTTAAGCCTAATCGGGGGTTGCTGCGAGAAGTGTTATTTTTAGTAACACTGGTTCAAGGGACACTTCTATGATAGAGAACAACGAACAAGATATCCAAACTTCAACTGATAGAGGAGTAGAAACTCAACAGTGGTGGTGTTATTGGAGTAAGTACATGTAGGTCTATCTTAGTTCAAAGTAAGAAAGCAATTGCAGACCTCGCTAACAGATGTTAAGCATTACAAGCTCCTCCTCCTCCTGTAATCAACCACCGGTACCAGGCTGCATCTAACTGGCGAAGATTGTGGTAAGGAGCCTATAGGCGGCCGGGCTCAGACAATGCACAGCTTAATCGGGACAATTGGACCCCCTAGTGGCTACCGAGCCACACAGGTGGTGTAAACACTATCTCAGGAAACAACCTTCCGAGACTTCTTCACCATGTGCTTAAAGGTTGTGTGTTCTGCCCCAACTTGTACTATCTCACATTCCTATTCTAAATATTCATGCCTGAGAAGGAAGGGAAAAAACATCTTGAAGATAGTCCCGATCCCACTCTTTCATAATCTCTTTTTCTTTTTTCCTTTTCTTTCTTTAAACACACTCTTTTACATTCGTTTCTTGTTCTAGATTTCAGTATCACGTTTTTTTGTTTCTTTTAAAATTCTTTATATCACGACATTCCCTTAGCGGTCTAATTCCCACCATTTCAGAGTATCAGCAGCAGGATTATGCGATTCTCTGGATTATCAGCTGGGGCAGCTGCTCTTGCCCTCTCAACCTTGATTGGAACAGTTATTGCAGCGAAGGAAGACCCGTGTACAGTATTCGCTAAAAAGCGAGGAAACAGTAAGTCTCTTCATCGGTAATCACTAATAATAAATGAGTACTAACCATCTTCCCCCCCTTCCTTAGGAACCCAGGGCCTAAACGCAAAACAATGGCTCGCCTGTATTAAGAATGTTCCTTTCGATGCTGATCGCTCCGAGAAGACCATTATCGGCCTCCGAAAAATGCTCGGTGTCCAAAGCAGTGTTGTCTACCATCTCAACCCACCACCAGAGCTAGAACTGACACCTTTCAACCTCAACAAGACCCTCGACGAGATCGAGGAGAAGGTAAAGCGTAAAGATGACACCTACAAGTCAAATTGGGAATTTGACTACGACGTTGTCAAGATGTTCTACCGCTTCCGCGATGGACACACCCTTTACGAGCCAGCTTGTACTCACGGGTATCAGTATGTCCACCAGTACCCCATTGTTTCTATGGCGCAAAATAGCACAGGAGTACCCGAGATCTATCACATTCACAAGAACTATACAACCGGTTCTTGGCAGCAAGGAGTGCTGGGCGAGAAGATTACAAAGATTAACGGAGAGCCGGCGGCAAATTATCTCCGCGAATTTACAAAAAACTCTCCAGAGTTCTTTTCGTTTGTGGATCCGGATGCGAGGTGGAACGAGATGATGTACTCGCTCCCGGCTGGAGACAGTAGAGGTCGTTTCGCGAAGCGGCAGCTATGGAATGGGGAAGATCTCACATTAACCTGGGCAAACGGCTCTGAGACCAAAGTGGAGTGGACAATCACCCTGTTCCCCGCGATGGTCAAGAATGGAGACTTGAAATTCAAAGACACCGCGGGTCTTGAGAAGGTCTGCTTCTTGTCAAAGAAGGAGCTAAAGAAGATCACCCCGCGTAAGCCGAAGCCGAAGAAGAACAAGAAGAAGAAGAAGAAGCCTGCTGCGCCTCCTAAGAAGAAGAAGGCTCCTAAGAAGCCGGAAGGATACCCTGAGATGGTTGAGGTCGGCCCTGAGTACACTGTCAACTCTTTTATTCTTCCCAAGGATGCAAAGACGGCCGTTCTCACTATCCGAAAGTTCTCCGTTGCACGCATGGAGCAGGATGAGTATATCTTGGCGTTCCAGAAGTTCGTCAAAGATCAAATCGTCCGCTGGAAGAAGGATGGTGTCGAGCGTCTCATTATCGATGTCACTGGTAACGGAGGTGGTAAGGTTATCCTCCCATATGATCTTATTACTCAGTTCTTCCCACAGAAGGCCGCGTTTACAAGTATCAATATGAGGTGGAGCCCTACTACCTGGGCATACATGAAGTCAATCAGACAGGGACAGGCTGCGGATATCTTCACCGATATGGACGGGAAGGATTTCAAGAACCAGTTGGATTGGTTGGGCCCGATCAAGGGAGTTGGTGGAGAGTACTTCTCAAAGAGGTGGAAGCAGGATTACATGCAACTTGCCCGCGATGATTACAAGCTTGATATCACTCACAACACAACGCAGCCATTTAGCCATGAGAACATCATTGTGGTAAGTTTCATTCTTCACAGATTTCTCCTAGTTACAAACACTAATATCTATACAGGTCTCTAATGGTATCTGTGCTTCCGCTTGTCACTCTTTTGTGGAAGGTATGCAAGAACAAGGAGTCCGCACCGTTGCCTATGGTGGCCGCCCCGATCGCACAAAGACCATGCAGGCTGTCGGCGGAACCAAGGGTGGAAAAGTCCTTCCGTTCGTTTCAATTATCTCAGGTCTCAAGAAGGGTCTCAAGAACGATACTCTCGTCGGTCGTCCCTTCGAGGAATGGTTCCCTCCCCCAATCCCTGTCCGTCTTACCGCTGCCACAATCAACTCGGAGAACAAATTCCGCCGTGGCTCAGACAAGCCTTTGGAGTTCACCATCACCCCTGCCTGCCAGCGTCTATCTATCACTAAGGAAACTTTCGACAATGTTATGACACTCTGGGAACAGGCGAGGGAGGCGGCTTGGGATGAGAAGGGTGTGCCCAAGAAGTGCATGTCTGACAAACCCGCTATCCCTGGTCGTCCGCGTACGGGCACGAAGAAGGTGGTCAAGAACGCTCCCTTGAAGAAGACTGGTGTTACGAAGAAGAAGATTACAGTCAAGAAGGCCGGCAAGAAGGTTACCAAGGTCCTCAAGAAGAAACCCACCAAGAAGATCCTAAAGAAGAAACCCACCAAGAAAATCCTAAAGAAGAAGCCCGTCAAGAAGATCCTCAAGAAGAAACCAGTCAAGAAGATTCTCAAGAAGAAGCCTGTTAAGAAGATCCTAAAGAAGAAGCCAGTCAAGAAAATCCTCAAAAAGAAACCCGTCAAGAAGATCCTCAGGAAGAAGCCTGTCAAGAAGATCCTCAGGAAGAAGCCCACACCGAAATATTCTCTTTCCGGCATCCGACAGGTTGTATGGGACCTCCTCACTGCCGCAGGTGTTCGTCGGTAAGTTAGAATTCGGTTAGTTTCTGTATTTTTATTCTTTTCTTCGGGAAGTTAGGGCGTGGCTCGCTTGTTGTAAGCTGAGCCGTGTTTTGGTAAAATTCCGGTCAAGACTTTTTTTTTCCTTTTTCTCTCTCTGTAGACCGAGATACTCACTATTGGTTTCTGATTTTACTCCTTTTTTTCCTTTTTCATCGGAACTCGGAATTAGGTGGCGCTTGTAGAGGTGTTGAATGATTTTTGGAGGAAGGGATTTCCTTACCTCTTGGGTTCCGGTGATGATGAGGGGGGGGTTGGGAAAATTACATAGCGATGATTTATGGGGGTTTATTTCCATTTTTTTTGTTATTGTATCATTTACGTACAGGCGTTAGTACCATTAAGCCATCTTTGTTTACAGTTTCCCTTTTTTTTTATTTTTATGCATGTTAGATACCAAGGTAGCTTTGTTGTTTGGGAATATTTTAGATATAAAAAAAAAAAGGACTGTGATACAGACTCTTATTTTATTTTGGTTATGTGGGGTAGTAAGAGTCGTGAGACATGTATCATAATAATAACGCAACCCTGTGATTTTAAGATACCCATTACTCAGATGAGGCGAGACTTTTCCAAGACACTCAGCCACAACTTTAAAGATCCTTGACCGGTGCGGTGCCTCACTGTTCCCGACTGCGGCGGGTGCGCTTCAAAACGTGACCTTGTACGACCTATATTTAGCGGTATCTACCGATGCGGCGAAGAGCTCGGTCAAGCAACGGTACGCGTTTATTATATACCGATAATCATTGTGAGGGGGTAGAGACTGCTTTTTTTGGTTTCTTTTGTTTTTTTTCGCTTTAGGTTTTCAGATTATTTTTTTTTATGCGCTTCGCTTGTAGAAGAAAGAAGAATGGATACTCCGGGAAATTTCTTCTGGCGAGTTTTGTTATGTCATAGTTGGTGCTTATAGTATTGGGATGAAGGAATATATATGTGAACAGGGTTGTGTCATATGTGCTTTTATCTGAAAATTGATAAGTTCTGGGTATACGAGTGATAGGGTATGATTACAATGTCGTCTATGCAAAATATCGCTCTATGAAACCCCACATCGTGAATAAACGGGCCGTGAGATAACTACCGGTAAAAGATACTCAGAGGTTTTGGAAAGTACTATGGGGTTTATTGGTGGAATCCTTCACCTGTCCTGGTATTTATTACTCGTGACTTAATAGAAACATTGGTCCAAATTATTCACCTTAGAATCCTCCTACAATTGCGTCTTAACTATATCAGAACTCCAGTAATTGAGGTATTTTTTAAAGCATGATTGCCAATCTCTTATGGTGAATATCAACAAACTACTATTCTAGATAATGATATAATGACTAAGCTTACAATTGCCCTCCAGGTCCGAGAAATTTTACTAATATCTAGAGAATCCCCGAGTTATCATATGGAAACCTCAACATTTATATCTACTCCTTCTTAATAATAGCTATGAGTGAAATATCCGTGAGGTTTCTACTTCTTAGGTTTAAACATCTATGAGTATTGTTTTATGATATTAAAAGGTCACCCCTCCCCCATTATTAAATGAGTTCCTTGAAAGTTTAAGGCCATCGGACACTTATAGAAGCAAATCGTAGCCTTTTTGGTTGCTACCTACCCCGGTATATTTAACCGAAAGGCAAAAACAATACGGAAACACATCCTAGTTATGGGAGTAATAACAGGAACTTAATTAATAAATCCTGAAACCTGACGTATATCTTTGCTTTAACGGCCTAATGAATTTGAATTTCCTAGACACATTAGCCTCCTCTCCCAGGATGTTTCGGAAAGTATGACATTAAGCCCGCGAGACATGAATAGAGGATCTTTGCCCCCGATATCATTGACAGAAGTCTTGTCGATTCGATCGTGATCAAACCACATCACGAATATTTCTACATAGGAATTATATTAAACACTATATTACTTCCGTATTATTCCTGTATGATGTCATAGGTAATCATGAAGATCTACTTCCCTAATAAGTAAACCCTTAGTCAGGATTTGATAGTCACTTTTCTTACACTAGTGTATCAAGGTATGAACATCACTTCTTATTTCTGCGCGGAGACGACTTCTTCTAGGCTATTCCTTGCTTGACATGGCAATCCCCTATCAAATAAATATTTACACCATAAGGTATCACTCGAATATTTACTTACGTTACTAGAGCTGGACACCCCAGCGTCTACCACGTAATAAAACACATTCTCTAGTAAACTTCCAAAACTAGACTTCCCGAACTATGTTCACTACTACCATGGCTTACATGGGGTGGTGTGGACTCTATGGAGTAAACGGACAAACGAGCCGAGTGGCCAAAGTGTATATAGAAGCTGAAAAGAAAGAAAGAAAAAAAGAGAGGAAAGATGTGGCGACATGTAGTTTTAGGCCTGAGGCCCAAAGGCACTGATCAACACCCCTCCCCCCCCCCCGTTCCTCCATAATCATAAAACTTAATGGCTTCTTGGGGGCCAGCCGCAAGTAAGATGTTTGAGACTTTTCTCCCCTGCAGAGCCGCGCCCGTTCCGGATGAAACTCAAATAATTCAACCCTAACCCTACACTCAGTGAAAGCAGCTTGGCGTTCTATTAATTCGTAACACAACTGATGACAATTTTTTTTTTTTTTCCCTTTCTCTTTTCCCTTAGAGAATCCTAAAACAACGACCGGTATCGACTACTAACGTCAGTTTCCCGCTCTGTTTTACAACATCTAAACCATGAACTGAAATGTGTCCCCGAACTATCGGGTGTTCGGACCCATCGGCATCTTGCCTCTTTCCGGTCATATCTAGAGACTCCATTTATCTTGCTAGAAGAGGCTATCAGATCTCATAGTAACTTGGTCGGGAAAGCGGAAACACGAAAAGAAAAAAAAAGTTAAAAAAGCTCCCGTATGTTGTACTTTTTTTTTTATTTTTTTTTATTTTTTTTTATTGCTGTTCCGTCTAGTTTATCTATTTTTAACCCAGTCTTTTTCCCCAATTATCTTATTTTCTACCCCCCTCCGAAATTAACAACAGAAGAGGAGAAGAAAGTTCGCCGAATCGCACGTATCTATCAAAAACCAATAAAATCATGTCCACAATCTCATCTCCGGCCCCCACATAACCCCATGTTTCAACCCCATCGTAGCCGCAAAAATCTGTCCCGCGTAGTGTTGATGAAAAAAAAGAAGACAACCATCTAATGCCCCACAGACAATGTGCCTCTGCAAGAAAAAAAAAGAAAAGGAAAGCCGAAGCTAAGAAAGACACACTTAGTTCATGAAATGAAACAAAAGAGAAAATCGTTCCCATAATAATAATCTGTGACGCAACCTAAAAAAATAAAGCACAGACATCAAAAAAAGCAAAACAACAGTCGCAAACTCTATCAGTACTCGGAGCGTGAATATAGAGAAGGAAAAAAAAAAGCCCCCCTATAAGATGAGGAGGCAAAAGAAAGGGAAAGAAAAAAAACTACGCGCCGTGGCCCAAGTCTGCTCAAAGAAGCTCCTGCACAATCTATTCCGGTGACACCAAGAGAAACCATCTAACTCCACACGCCTGTGCTCAGCTTCGATTCCGGGAGAGAAGAGCTAATCCGCCATCTGAAGAAAGCCTGGCGCCATCGCCCAGCTCACCCCTGCGGGGTATGGTGGGAACGCGTGTTGGCCCTGGACACGATCCTTGACGTCCCACTCCTTCCCCAAAGCAAAATTCAGTTCATCCGACAAATGACTACTCGGCGGTAAAATTGAAATGTCAGCGCAGGCGAAAAGATTAGTGCGGAGGAGCTGAAATTGTATGTACTCACGCAATTGCCTTCGTCTTTTTTGGCATCTCGAGCTCGACAGCGCATTCCACGTCACTAATAAAGCTTCTGATAGTGCGACGGTCACATACAGGAGACCCCACTGGCGAGGGCCCGGGGGACAGACCCGGAACCTCATCGGTCGGGATGCAAAGCTGCAGGGGTTTGCGGTAGAAGCTGCAGGCGGATCGTGGATCAGTATAATGGATTGAAAATACGCGAGACCAAATACACTCCAAGTAGTAATCAAAAGCAAATATACGGATTTATGCATGCCGATGCATGTGTATCTGTTCAACGGCTATTCAAACCATCGTATGCATACCTTTTGCTGTCATCACCATCACTACCCGGATCTCCTAGCTGATCGAGAAGGGCCTGTTCGGAATGTTGAATTTCTCGGTACTTGCTCCTGCATACGTCGACATCTTTTCCGTGAAACAAGCCGGCAATTTGGTACCATCCCTGTAAGAAGACTTCTGGTAAGCGCTAGCCCAAAATTGACGTCAAATATACAAAACTTTGGGAGGGAAGTGTAAAAGTCCAACAACTATCACTATAGAGCGCGATAAACTTACTAATTCAACACCACTTCGACAAACGAACGCCAACAGATTTGTCTCATCTGGAGTCCAAGTGCTATATTCACTAAGGCACCTTTTAGGGGTTGGGGGTGGGCCACGGGGTGGTGAAGGCGGGTTACTTCGAGATAAACCGGTAGAGGGCTCAAAATCGTAACTTCCGGGAGATGGCGGTGGCCCCCTAGGTGGAGTTGGCGGGTCGCGTCTAGAAAGATCATTGAAGATATTCCTCCGACATGGGGATGGTGGGGGTCCTCTCGGTGGAGTTGGTGGATCCCTTCGAGACAGTGAATTGAAAAAGTCATAATCATTGTTACGATCAGGAGTAGGCGGCGGTCCACCTGGAGGACTAGGAGGATCGCGCCGAGATAAAGAATTGAAAATATCAGCCTTGTGCCTGCGGGGAGTTGGTGGCGGCCCATTCGGCGGGCTGGGAGGATCACGGCGAGACAGCGAGTTGAAAGCCACCTGATCTCTACGCCGAGGAGTGGGCGGAGGACCACGAGGGGGTGTTGGAGGGTCAGATCTCGACAATTCACTATGAGCTCTGCGGCGCGGGGTCGGTGGAGGGCCTCTCGGGGGTGTTGGTGGGTCTGATCTAGAGAGTGAGTTGACGCCAGACGGCATCACCAATGGCTGTGACCTGTGCGTCATTGATCGAAATTCAGGAGATGACCAAGGCGAACACGAAGACACATCTTCAGCTTTGGCCAGGGTGACTGGGGTGCTATCTGCCCGGCGCGCGGGAGCTGATAGGAAAGTGATTGGCTCGAGCAGTGGCATTGCGAAAGGTGTGTGTATAATACGGGCCAGTGGGACGAGCAGATGCTAGTTTTATGCAGAGGTTTTTCGAGGCAGAGCTTACAACGAATAATCGTGAGACTGTAAGCCTGTAGAATAATCTGTGGTGTTGAATGCTAGTATGTATGCAGAAGTAGCGACAGCCCTGAGCGGAATGCAAAACTCAAGTGCGAAAACCTGACGAGGCAAAAACAGTACAACAACCTGGAGACAAAAAAATAAGAACGAGGTGCGAGAAAGACAAGATAGGTGGAAAGGCTAGGGTTTTAAGTACTTGTGTGAAGAGTATGAGTGAGAAAAATTCACTGACCGATATCGCCTTCTGCACTGACCCCCAATGATCAATAATTGCGATACTAACGATAGCTAATTGGGGCTTGACGGAACATTGCAGATAATTGGCAGAGGTTGTCAGATCGAGTGAGCAAGAAGAAAAAGAAATGGGAAGAAGAAAAGAAAAGAAAAGAAAAGAAAAAAGTGCCGAAGTCCTAGAATGAAAAACATATTGGCCGAAGAGGGGGGGGGGAAGGAAGGAAAACGTTTCGTGCAGAGAACACCCAACCAGGTTACATACCTTGCCTGGTAACATCTGCCTTGCTGTGTGATGCCTGCCTGCCTTCCTAGTTCCGGGAGAGCGATTCGTTGTCCTGGGTCTGGCTGTGATGTTTGTACATATGTATAGTACCCAATATCCATGGCATGGATCGGGAATTTTCTAGCTCGTCTCTGGGCTCTTCGCCAGTCTCCAGGTCTCAGTGTTCTTTAGCTGCTTGACAGTTTACCCACAAATCAGAGCCAGGGCCGCAAAACAAAACCTCATCCCGCCACGTACTGGTGGTGGTGGGTAAGTAAAGCCTAGGATCATTCCCATTAGATACGATGAGGTACAGAGATTGGGTGAAACCCACATGAAAATTGATAGCAGGCTCTCAGAATCAGAACAGGAAAATGCGTGGGGTCAATGTCAATATGACAGTAGATTGGTACAGGGGGGTTTCTTCTGGGATTCCAACATGTGCTAGGGGAACCAACATCCCGATGACTCGGACTGCTCTTTTTCTTTTTCCTCCCACATACTCTCCTCCATTGAAGATCGTCAGGCAACTTTGGATGTTCAATGACTGATAGCCCAAGTGATGATGGAACAATTGATTATAAGTCATTACTCTGCAAAACACAATACGAGGCCGGATGTACCCTCGACACTGGTCCCAAAGCAGCCAGTCTTGACTGTAACTGGATATATTCAAAGTCAGCCATGGGTAACACTTATCCGGCTATGGCCAACAAAGACAACATTTCCGGCCACTGTTACTCTGCAACTCAGCACTCCCGCTCTCCCGCATTATTTTTGCGTGTGTAGTATTGTAAGACATTTCATATTCGGGCAGAAAATACCACCCCAAACAACGCCGCCAGATCAAGCCACTCCCCCCAGTACCATATTAGGCTTGAGCCTATGCCAAGCGTGTCTTTAAGGTCCGTGTGGAGCGTAAACGTGGTCGTGGCTTGAGAGCACCCGCTACCTGGGAATCATACGCTGAGGCTCTCGGTGCATCATTACTCAAGAGGATTTGCACCAGCTCCTTACCAGGAGACGAGATCAAGACTCTGACCTCTGTTGAGCATAGAGATGTATTAAGCAAGCCGATTTGCGGTGTTCTTTGGTGCCCAGGCCCTCCAATCTACACATTTAGGATGTTTCCAGTAGTAGCTAGCGCTTCGAGCCCCACATGTCCGATTCTCGAAACCACAAACGGGATCGCGCCTGAAAGAAAACACAGGTAATTAAGACACCACAAATTTACAAATCTGCAGCCCTTTTTCGGCATATGGCATTGGCAGTGCAGTTGGGGGGTTCTGTGGATGTCAGTGGCTCTTCACCGACATCCCGCGATGGTGACAATCCTGGGGTAACTGATTCTCTGCTGCGCCCACGGCCCTTTCCTTTAGATCTACGGAATAATTGCTTCCCTACCCGAGGCCTCGGAGGTCTTCCACCAGGCGCTGAAAAACATTGGGATGCTTGTCAAACCAACAGATTATTCCAAGTAGTCTTCTTCCACCCTTCCATGAGATACCCCCGGCCCCCCCCAGCCCGGCCCGACCCAAACCTTGCCACTATTGACACAGGCTAAACCTAACATGTGCTAGCGGGCTCTGTGTGGCTTGAAGAAAAACGGAAGAGTTCTGGAACAGTGATACACTCAACGGTATTCCCGAGGTGCTGGTGAAGCATATCCTTGCGGTGTGGCTTTGAGCGCCAGGTTTGTACACGCTCCTTTATGGGATTCCCCTCTTGTTTAGGAAAGCTATCTACGTTTTATCATCCATGAAACATGTTTTTCATTTGTTCCAACTCGAACGTAAGACTTCTTATGGACGCCGATAGTCCGATTCATTAAATATTCAATAACACTAATTGGAAATTTACATGCAGTTCCCGGTCAACACGTATCACTCTGCATAAATATACACCCGAGTACCAGGCCAAAGACCTGGAACCTACATGTTTGAGAACAAACAATCGGAGAAAACGACGGAACCGGGGCTTAAGCCTCGCCTAATCTAGTAACCCCAAAGTATGGGGTACTGAATCTCCCCATGCTCCCTCCTCCCTCCTCCCCCCTTTGAACCTGGCGCTCAGTCCTTTGGCGGTTTTTTCCTTCTTTCTTTCTCGTCTACTCTACACGTGTCTGTCAAGAATTCGGCTCGGACCCGAGATCATATTCGACAGAAAGAGGCAATCGCAACCGGTGGATATATAATCCAGGCCGATACAAGTAATCAATGCCGGGTGTATGTGATAGATAGTCTTAAGGGCTATGAGAATCTCATCACTATGCACGCCACTCGCCGCACCAAATTTCCCGGGGAAGCCCGCCTGGCTAAATCCCTTTACCGTACACCTTAGAGTGCACGTTTTATTGGAGTTTTCAGCATTTTTGAAAAGTGTTACATTCTGCACGTGCCGGCCGGCCGGAGAATTATATGTGTCTACGGGTTTACGAACCAAATGTATATTGAGGAAGGGGGGGGGGGGGAAGGGTGTATACTCTCTCCCTCTCTCCCTCTCTAACTCTACATACTACAGGTTAGAAATACCTCATTCGGCGCGCCTACAAGAATAGATAGATTCATGTTGTTCCGTAGCTTTATCCTCGATACCCATATGTATGCAGTGCAGTAGGTGGACCCAATGGATTCTCGAGCTTCCCCTTTGATAAGAAGGGTATAAATATTCTACTTGCCGTGTGCCGTGTACTGTGGCTATCGGCTGCGCATAGCCTAAAAAGCATAAACCATCGATCCAGGTCTTCCCATAAACTGTTACCCGTCAGATAAAACCAAGATAGCGGGTAGTGGATGGGATGCCAGCGGTAATAGAATAGGTGCACAAGACGAGATGCGACGGCAAATGAAATAACCAAAACAAGAAATAAAAAAGGTTATTTGAATTTTTATCCCCCGAAGCGGCTGAGGTGGGCCTAGGCAGTGTCATCATGCTAGAAGGTTTAGGGATGGACAGTTGGCAAAAGGTCCCTAGCCTCAAATTTCTGTTCTTATGCAGCTCTGGAGGATGGGTGGGGGGGTGCTGATAGGAGCCCGAGGGAGGAATGTGAGAGGGGGGTGAGGTACTGCCTGGCCAATTGGAAATATACTTCAAAACAGGTCACACCGTAATAAACATTGTAAGTAAGGCATGTGGGTTAGGGTTATCTGTTACTAATTGTGTCTGGCTGGGCTCTGGTCTGGACTAGAACACTGCATACAGGGTAGCCGTATGTATGGTCAGAGTAACGGTTTTGAGATGCAGGAACAACGAATAATAATGCTCTCGCAACATTCTTCCGACATCCCTTCGATCCGAGAGTGTGGGGTATCCTCATGGACCTACATCTAGACATCTCCGTTTACTATTCAACATTCTTATTATTTCCTTCCTTTGTGTTTTCCCGTGATTCTAGAATCACGCAAATGCCCGTGTCAACGGTTATACTCACGGGACTCTACAAACGTACACGAGCAAACGTTACATCAAAGCGGCTGGTAGCATGATTATACTTGAATATATATATGTATGATGGGTAAGAGAATAGAACTACATGTAGGAGTACCATTCTATTTCGCTGCTAGCCGTGTACCAATCGAGAAAGTGCTTTCCTTCTAGAATAGATTTCTAATCTACGTGGGGGCTCAAGGTACTCGGATAGTTGCGCGGCAGTGGGGCTGATAAGGAAGTGACCTGGGTATCTTTGTTTAGGAGCAATGTTTGTAAACAAGAGAACAAGAGGAGCGAAACAAAAAGAAAAGAAAAAAAAGAGTAATAATTCAGAAACACAGGACCAGCCATACAGATTGAATAGCCTTGTGAGGCTTATAAATAGTCTTTGTTATAAGCCTATGAGATTAACTATACCTTCCGTTGCCTAGCTCCCCTACATGTAGCCTTGATTACGCTAGCTTCTCAAACAACTCCCCCCTTCTCGTCTACGCACGTGGGACCCTAAAACCATGTTGTCTTTCTCTAGCCGGGTACCGGTTGAGCGTTCATATTCTTTAGACACGGTATTGTTTTTTTTGTTTTTTTTAGGTTTCGTTACACGTAGACAATTACGATATTAAGGCGCTTTTTGATAGTGGCAAATATCGTCTATCAGACTCAACTATATTAGACCATTGAAATCGGGTGAATGCGGTTGGGGTTGAGGTAGTCAATCCTAATTAATTGACACATTCGCGGGATTTTTGGAACCTGAGGGGGCAAGCATGTATTCTTAGAAAGCTGCCGAGGATCAAATTTATTGGTTGTATGGTGCCTAGGAGAAAGTGTAAAAAAAGGGGGAGGGGTTTAACGAAAAAGCAACTTTTGGTATGGGAGTTGTGAGTGCACGTGGCTTGGGTGGCATGGAAGTCTTGTACCATCACCACATGGTTAGATATCGTGGAGACTCAGAAGCGAGCTTAAGCGAAGCTGAATCGATCTAGACTCTGGCCAGTAATATGGTTGAAGCACTGCTAAGGAGTGACCACTAATCTTGTGGTATCTTTAGGGTCTGAAGCATGAGTGGTCGTTGCTGCATGATGACGAGTGACTGCCTATGATTCCGTTCAATCGGAGAACTCAAGACAAATATTCTAGCGCCATCGATTATTTATATACATAATAGGTCCGGAGTCAAGTGTAATGATCTACACGCAATTACTTAGGCGCAAATCCAATATTTGTGGTTATGGATGAGGCGACGTTGAGGCAAAGTACTGGCACGCAATAATAGCGAATCAAAACCCTGTTGTAATTCACCACTCTTGTGCTGCCGGGAATCATCCGATGCCATATGCAGCCTGCGATGGATGTTATCTCATTGGATGCAGATCTCATCCCTTGGTACGAATGACTTTGGACCCGAAGATGTCCTCTTCTCCTTTTTTTAACATGGAAACGAGTGATACATCTTGGTTGGATAACGTGATTAAATTGTAGTCATGACCATGACTGTACCATACGCCATATTATAAATTTTTTTCATTCCAATAGCCGTCTGAAACCAGGCTTTCGCGGAGAGCTCCATTAGTTTTGGCATGGACGCAATTTTTTATCGGACATGGTTGCGCTCACCGAGGCATTTACTTATACCGTACATTCGAAATGCAGCCACTGAAGTCTTCTGGTATCTATCTAAGCGTACATAGTCCGTGGGAATCCAACTTGATTCAATCATCAGTAGTCAAGGTGCAGGCGTTATTGGTGGGATAATCAGTAATGCACGCGCACCCAAGAAATCACAAACAAAGCATCCCAATGCCTGCAGCAAAGGCATTGAACTATTACCAATCATAATCTCGAGTGCCAGGATATGATGGCGACACCTTTCCAGTATTTCATAGACGCTATCTTGCTCTGGAAAGTGCCGAGGCCTTTCGTCAGTGCCAACCTTAGGACCGGCCTTGCCTAGAATAACAGATCGCCATCGCCGTAAGCTTGAGCATCGTACGAAAGGAAACCTGAATGGCCGTAAAAAGGCTTGTGCTTTGCATATCATGTTTCTCTCCTTCTCCCAAGGGTACATTCTCACAGGGAGTTCGCTTGCTATCAGGCTTCAGCCACCCCCTCCTTACCCAACAGGGCTGGCCAACTATCTTCAGGCTTCGGATAGGAGGTGATATTGGCAACCTTATTGGAGGTTATGTCTTTCGATCTGTCCGTAATCGGATCCTCGTTCTCGTGAGCATATTTCCCCACTTTATGGTACGTATTCTCGTGGGAGACATCGTCCGTGCTCGGTCTTCTAGCCGCGATTTCCGCGGACTGACCTTTTGTAAGTGCGTAAGCCTTCCTGTTGCTTTCATTTGTCGTTCGTTCCCTTCCATCTTTTCTCCCCTCTTTAGTTCCTTTCTTCCTGTCGTTATTCGAGAGAAGCAGAAGCAAGTCGATTTGGCCTTTCAAATCATCGTCAAGTCTAATTCAAAAGAGCACTTCCCCCCACTCATATATCCAAGCGCCTGCCTCTAGGTTCAGGATTAAAGGACGCCTGATGCTCGTCGAGAGCGAGGGTCTGCTGCGGGGAAGGGTGATACTTGTGCCACAGCCAAAGCGGCGGTTGCACTGCAAACCAATCAGCAATCAATTCGATCTCAAGATGAATAAACATTCAAGAAACGCATAGCCATGGTGGATTAGCCTACCTAGTTGGGAACAGAGGTGATTAAGCTAAAGACCAGATCATCTTTCGACAACAAACACCGCGGGAAGATATGAATAGCAAGACTTTAGAATATGGCCACAAGGATTTAGGATCCCCTGCGAGAGGTATTTATCAGGTAAATACTTGAATTATTCAAATTCTTGCATCTTCAGAGCATATGGTTGTTGGTCGTGCAGAACGATTTATTTGGGTATCCCGGGCTCCGGTGGAAAAAAAAAACCTGCAGCCCAATCAAACTAAAATTCGCAAAAACACCCGATTAAATTCCATATAAAAATAAATATGAAAGAGCCGAAGTTTTATGTTCTAGAGCTCGTCGAGCACTGGGATGTAGATTTATCAGGAGGATGATGCTAGTCCAAGACTCCGATGAGGTGCTGCTGCTGGTGATGAATGAGATATATTTCAATACCCAATAGACTATAGGTATTCATTTAGGCACGGAAAAGAACGAGCCAGAAGAATTAGAAGATGATGATGGTGATAGTGATGGTTGTTGTTGTTATCCGGATGCGTGCTGGCATAGGCTTGGCCAGAACCCAAGCCCTAGTGCCATGCCCAGATGGGATGAGTTGTCCAAGCCTTGGACCCTAAGCCCTAAAACTGCCCGGCCAACCGCCCTAATTCATTTAATGCCAGTCCGTTTCATGCAGGAACTCCCATATTTTCCGGCCACAGTGCGTGATCCTTGATCAAACGGCCCGCCCAACCGAACTCTAGAAGCCGTCCCGATTTCCCATAATTGCGCCCCTGTTCCAAGATACCAGATTGCGGGGGTCAGTGAAGTCATAGTGGGAAATCTGCTCGTCATCCATGTGGGGGACTCGGGTCAGGAGGGCTATTCTGAAAACCCAAGGCCTTTAAGCTACGGGCTATTATCAGAATCCAGGAACCAAGAAAATCATCTCCGGAACAACTCCCGGGGCTACTATGCGGAGCATTTCCCTTGCGTTCCTCATGCTCTATATTTGTGCTAATACTGAGCACCGGTCCGTATATCTCTTTCACTTTAAGTTTATTAGATTAGAATTGACCCATGTATCCTGGTAAGACGAAATTTTATGTTTAGTTTATGGACTTGGCTATCTTGTATATAAGAAATGGCATCTCTCATGGTTGTTTCAGTTTCAACCCACATCAGTAGCGATTTTCGAGCGGGTGATTGGGTCTTCTGTTTCACAGCAGTTATTAGACTCAGTTTTCTTCACCATGAAGTTCAATAACGCGATTGCATTGGGCTTTCTATCGGCCACTGTCAGCGCTCAGAATTATGCCAGTCCTCCTTACTATCCATCTCCCAAGGGCGGTTGGGTCGCGGAGTGGAGCGCTTCTTATACCAAGGCACGCGCTCTTGTTAGCCAGATGACCTTGGCAGGGAAGGTTAATATTACTACAGCTGTTGGTTGGCAGATGGTAAGTATCTAGATCCTGAGTATCTTTCTGTTTGGTTGAATTGTAGTCTAATTCATACATTTAGGGGCGTTGTGTTGGAAACACTGGCCCTGTCTACGGACTTTTCCCATCAATTTGTGCTCAAGATGGGCCACTTGGAGTCCGTAATGCAGACTTGATTACAGCATTCCCAGCTGGTATTACGACTGGTGCAACTTGGGATGCTGATCTAATGTATGCACGTGCCAATGCCATGGGTGAAGAAGCCCGTGGAAAGGGTGTCCATGTTCTTTTGGCACCGTCGGTTGGACCTTTAGGAAGATCTCCAAATGGTGGTAGGAATTGGGAAGGATTTGGGTCAGACCCGTATTTACAGGGTGTTGGTGCATACCAGTCTGTCAAGGTTTGCGGCCTTCGTTCTAAATTTCTAAGGATTACTAGAAATAATCATGCTGATTTGGCTTCTTTGGAATATTATTAGGGGATTCAAGACGCTGGTGTGCAGGCAACAATCAAGCATTTTATTGCCAATGAGCAGGAACACTTCCGTGGAGATGGTGGAGTTTCAAACACTGTCTCGAGTAATGTTGATGATCGCACGCTTCACGAGACCTACTTGTGGCCTTTCTCGGAGGGTATCAGGGCTGGTGTTGTATCAGTCATGTGCTCGTACAATATGGTAACTAAAAATATCTATTGAATTTTGGGATAGGTCTAACAAAATACCTAGATCAATGGATCCTACGGATGCCAGAATAGCAAACTACTAAATGGCATCTTAAAAGATGAGCTTGGTTTCCAAGGCTACGTTATGGCTGGTAGGCTGATCTTGCAGATTATACCATTGAGCCCAGCTAATATGACCCGCAGATTGGCTCGCGCAGCGTAGTGGAGTCGCCGCCGCCCTCGCAGGAATGGATCAAACTCAACCCGGAGACGGCACAAGCTGGGCCAATGGAGTCTCCATGTGGGGCCCGGAGCTCTCACGTTCCGTCCTCAATGGATCCGTCCCTGTCGACCGTCTCAACGATGCTGTCACACGTATCGTTGCAGCATGGTATCAAGTTGGTCAAGACAGTGGTTTCCCCTCTCTCTCATTCAGTGCTTGGACATCCTCAGACTACGATGTTGAGTACAAGGGTGCTAATACTGGACCAAGTGTTCTGGTTAATAGCCATATTAATGTTCAAGCTGATCATGCGGAAGTTGCGCGCGCTGTCGCGAGAGATGGGATCACGTTGCTGAAGCATGTGGGGAGTGTGTTGCCGCTGAGTACGAGTGATGTTATTAGGGTATTTGGAAGTGATGCGGGGCCCAACCCCAGTGGTATGAATAGTTGCGTTGATAGAGGGTGCAATCAGGGTGTGTTGGGAATGGGATGGGGGGTATGCTGTAAATTCCGCGAATCTATTCTTAGGCTTCTGCTAACAGGAATTTGATATAGTCTGGCACGGCTGACTATCCGTACCTCACTACTCCTATCGATGCGATCAAAGCTAGGGCTTCCAATGTCCAGTCTGTTCTCACAGACGCGGTGAGCACTACAATTACAGATATGGCGAAGACTGCCAATGCGAAGTGTCTGGTTTTCATTAGTGCCGACTCCGGAGAAGGCTACATCACCGTGGAAAATAACATTGGTGACCGCAACGACCTCTACGCATGGCACAATGGAGATGCTCTCGTTGTAGCCGTCGCCGATGTTTGCCCCAACACAATCGTCGTAATCCACTCTGTCGGCCCAATTATTATGGAGAAATGGGCCGACCACGCCAACGTTAAAGCCATAGTCCTTGCCCATCTCCCTGGACAGGAAGCCGGATCAGCACTCGCAGATGTTCTATTCGGCGACGTATCCCCCAGTGGAAAACTCCCATACACCGTAGGAAAGCAAGCCAGTGACTGGGGCACAAGCGTTGGTATCATTACTAGTGGCAGTGGTGCAATCCCGTCGACTTTCACTGAGGGATTATATGTCGACTACAAGTATTTTGACAAGAATAACATCACTCCTCGCTACGAGTTTGGCTTTGGGCTCTCTTACACGACTTTTGCTTTTAGCGGGCTTAAGATTGCGTCGGTGAAAGCGTTGACAGAGCTGCCGCCTGCTCGTAGTGCAAAATTAGCTGTCCCAACGTACCCTACAACAATCCCGGCTGCGACTGAGGTATCTTGGCCTGCAGCTATTACTACCCGTATCAACAAGTACATTTACCCGTATCTTGATAGCCCTACCACTATCACAAGCGGATCTTACCCCTACCCAACTGGCTATACGACCGTAGATCAACCCGCACCTGTAGCCGGAGGAGCACAAGGCGGAAACCCGGCACTCTGGGATGTGATGTATACTGCTACGGTCACAGTTAAGAATACAGGCTCCAAGACTGGAAAGGAAGTGGCCCAATTGTAAGTACCATTATAGCTCGCCTCTACCTGGAAACATTTCTAATCCCCGCAGATACCTCCAATTCCCATCAAACACCGGCTTCGATACCCCTATCCGCCAACTCCGCGGCTTCAAGAAGGTTGAACTTGCAGCTGGAGGCTCCGTAGACGTTACATTCGAGCTCACCCGCAAAGACCTTAGTGTCTGGGATGTCGTTCGCCAAAACTGGGTCATCCCCGGAGCAGGTGCCGGTGGGTATACTATTTACGTTGGAAATAGTTCCCGAAACCTCCCACTTACATGTAATACTGTTACTGGGTGTACCACGGCTTCTTCATCATCTTCGTCAGTTGCTGTCTCTACTACCTCTATTGCAAGCTCGACTAGTAGTTCTACTGTCGTAGTTACGAGCTCAACATCAATAGCTTCTACGACGACTCCTGCTACCAGTACTACGAGTGCGGCAAGCTGTACGGCTGTTGCTAAGTTTGGTCAGTGTGGAGGCATTGGATTCACAGGGTGCACGACTTGTGTGTCTGGGACGACTTGCTCTAAGTTGAATGACTACTATAGTCAGTGCCTTTAGGTATTTTGTAGGAGTAGTGACATGCTGTACATAGTTTTGATAGATATATACCTAAAGTTTATACGTACGTTATGTTTAAAAGGCAAACTAGCATTTCCGCGAGGAGCTACAGGCAGTGGTTTTGAAAATTAGTTCTTCCCAGAGGTAAATATATTGTGACCCAAGTATATCTAAGGCACTACCCCCTTGGAAATAATTTATTATTCAAAAACTAACCCACATATGTACATAAAAAAACTCTTCGCCAGTCGAATACTCTGTGAATGTGTAGAACCTAGACTGTTGCCACCCTGTTAGCGGGAACACTTGTCTTATTGGAAGCACTATACAACACATCATGGAAAAGCACTCGTGGTCTAAAGACCCACTTTTAGGCACCTGTGACCCCACTGCTCTAGCTAGAATACTACCGAAACTTTAGAGATAGTTAGGTCTTAATTCAACTGGGCCATTAAACACCAACAATAATATAGAGTAGGATAGACAGAATAATCTACCGTGAATATGGCAGTAGATTACTCAACTACTGCACTTTATATACCGGCAGTGTCTACCGCGCGCCTGAGTGAGTATCACCAAAATCTTGAAACCCGCCAAATAAGAACTGTAGTTTTTTCAAAATGTAAAAGTAGGTGAACCGGCAGATAATAGCAATTTCAAATATTCAGCTGATGCCTCTCTCTCCCCCCCCCACTTAGACGAGTGATGATATGTGTCCGTCACCCATAGCACTATAGTATAATTGTAGATCCTACACTCTGCATAAGGCTAGGTATGTGATCACATGAGCACAATACACTGCAGGGTTCCGTTACTTAATTACATTCGCCATCTGACTACGATAACAGTATCGAGGTTCACCAACCATGCAAGGGGCTTATAAAAAGAAAGAAGAAAAAAAAACCATAATGAAAATAATAACTTCTAGTAGATGACCGGGAAAAAAAAACTAATGTAAATTAAAAAAGAAAGAAAAAGAAAAAGAAAAGAAAACTCTAGTATTAACGAAAATAGACCCCTTCCTACTATTCTTCAGCCCCTAGATAACAACCTCAATAGGAACCATTAAACAAGTCCGAGCTTTGAGTCTGAACGAAGCTCTATATTGATGGCTACACACACCCCGGAACAGTTAGTACTTGGCACCACATCCACAACTGACGAATCAGGAGGAGGGAGGGGGGGGAACTGACCCTGCTTACTTTGTTGGTGCGTCAGACCAAGTCTCTGGTACCGCTTCAACGCCATTGCACTAATAACTACCGAAGAAAGATACAAAACGCTATCCAAACGTAAATCTGTTAGCCCGTACTTATCACACACATAGAGAGGGGGGGGGGAGATATTCTGCATGAACGTACATTATAGAGATAGACATTGCAAACCTCGCATCCATTAGACCACACGAAGTATGCCCAATGCCAAAGGCATAGCTATACGAGTAACACCCGTCAAAGTACACGGAAGAGACGAGATCAAGCACTCCGCAGATGAATACGCCGAGCCAGAAAGATAGGAGGATGCTGGACATAATGGTGACGTATATCGGGTCTAGCTTTCCTCGTGGAATAAGGAGTTGATCGATAAATGTGTGGATGAGAGTTACGCCACTAACGCAAAGGCCTACGAGTCTAGAGGGTGATTTTTTTCTCCACTCAGTATTTCTGAAACAGAGAGAGGTGGAGAAGAAAAAAAAAACTTACGCGAAAATCTCCTTGCGGAAGACGAAATCGCAGATGGATAGGACGAGATTCACTAATGCGATTCCGAAAAGAAGAGCCGTTACGGGAAATATATTCAGGCCCTGCCACCTCTCATCTTTCTTTGTAGAAGGGATCATCATTGTCGGAATTGTAGCAAGTGAGGTAAAACTAGAGGGAGAGAATGAGGAAGAGGTGGGGGGAAAATAAAAAATAAAAGTAGTAGTCAAGTTAATCGAAGAAGAATTATCGCCTTGTTTTTTTTTTCTTCTTCTAAAGCCGAAACTGAGGGCCTAGACGTTATTTGAAGTCTTTGGTCCCCCCCGCTGTGCGGCAAGTCAACGTGGATCATCAGATCTGGCTGTGCTGCAGCCTTTCCGTCAGCCCCCGGCTCTGTACGACGCGGGCGCCAACGATCATTGGGTGTTGGAGATAGTAGTTTACTAATTCCTTGAACGCAATGACCAGTCCGGTCTGCACAGCCTCTGGCGGGTTTGATCACCGATGTCCTTATCGGTACTCGATGGTTTTATGATTTGGCGGGGTGCCTACATGGTTCAAAACTGACGTTTTCCATCTATCACGACAGAAATTAAGTTGCATATCATATATATTGGCTCGGTGATATTGATCATGTGTTAAGGCAAGTAAATAACTTTTGTTTCATACACTTTGCGGGTTCTCTTCAATAATTTTCAAAAGAAAACCACGAGAATCCGCCCATCCGAGACAACAAGCACCCCCCTCTCTCCTCTATTGGAGTATCTGCACAACTCTCTCTCTTCACTCTGCATGGGTTAGGGTTACACAATCAGCCACTGGTACTATATAACCCGCATGATTTTATATAACTGCATCAACACCCCCTCCGACGTAGAACCCTCTAACATCAATTCTGCCTTGCAAAACTTATAGCCGCTGGAGCATTGAGTCACGCGCTGTTTAGATCTTGGGTCACTCCTGCTATTACACGCCAAGTATACTATACTGCGGCTAATACCCCTGTCGGGCGCGCGGAAAGAAGGCCGTTGCTTGCAGTAAGGCTGTGCGGAGTAGGGTTAAATGATCATGTCGTGTCACTCGGTCGCTATTTATCCTAGCGAGGAAGGTTGTACAGGCGGATGTGATAAGATAAACGCCTTATGTTCCATGCTCTCGTCTTTCTGTTGCGGTTACCTAGTTGGAAGTCGTGCCTTGTGGCGGTGTTTTTCCCCTCCCCTTCTTCGTGACAACGGGATACCCTCTAGTATTCGTTAGTGTCTAGAGGATTGGTTCTCGTTTTACCCGCGCTGTTTGATAAACTCTCGTGACTCAGAAGTAACCGGATAATCGTAATGATGATTAATCAGGCGGGGGGATTGAGATCATAGCCGAAAGACTACATGTACTTGATAAGTTAACATGAAGGAAAAAAAGGTGTGGCTTAACTACGCATACTTTAAAGGCGGATCTACTCTGCGTACGCCCATTGTTACGGAGCCCTGACCGAGAAAATATCAGATGGTTACCCCTCACTACAGGAAGATAACATCAGCTTCTAGAACCTGTGCATGTATGATTAACCGGGTTCATTGGCTACATGTAGGTATCAGGTGAAGGGATGAGTTCCATTTAGCGCCAAGGAATCCTATTGAAGCGGTAGAATTTATACTCGCCATAGATGTGATGGTAGTATGCTAAGATTATAGACTCTGAGTACCCTCACTCGCCATCATTGACTACCTACCCGGTAATTGGATTCGAGACTCTTAAAACTTCTTGATTGCTATTGACTTGTGGGGACTAGGAATGAATTTCTTGGATTACACACAAACTATTACAGGTGAGTAAATATAAATACCAGAACACAGTCTGTGAACACAGCTCTACTAGGTAAAGAACCTCTGACAAAAGTTTGGATCAATTCTACGGATCCTAACAGTCTCCTCCAGCATAGATTTCTTTAGACCAGTCGTGGAATCCTCCACTATCAAAACTTTGACTACTTTTATCTCCCCCCCAAACTATTAAACGGTGGTTTCAGATCCCATTAAAACAATTCTCTAGTGTTTCTCCATGAGCCTCTACAGAGTCCTCTTCTAGGTCTACAGAACCTATTTCCTGGCATTATCTGGGATATCCGCTGTGATGACCTAGGCCATGGCCATACCTGAATCCGCAGCTAGACAACCATTAAAGCAGGTTGTCTATTGTTATACCGAGAGTCTCAGCCTCGTGGATCTCTTTGTTCATCCTATATCGATTATCTCTGGTTTTTCCTGTGCGTTTTTCATCAAGGAGGCCTGTGAGAACTGACATTTTATGAGGCTTTACCCCACTAAGGCTTGGGCTATGATAGTTAGTGTAAGTTGCCTCTTCTTTCTAGGGAATCCTTTACATGTGTGCTTATGGCAATGATATAAGCTCAAAGAGCAAAGAAAAGCTTAACTAACTGAACGTATCCAATTACTTCTATCAATGCTCGACAGCGGTATAATAACTTGAGATTAGAACAAAAAGAATACTTATAGCAATCATATAGGTTATTATCAAGTCGATGAGAACTGGTCGATGAGAGCTAGCCGATGAGAGATGTAGCAGAGCCCTGATGATTCTTCTCATCCGAATTCTCGATCAGGATTGGGGTTAGCAATAGCCTAAGAAGGGAAATGACACCCTTAACCATATCTTAAAAGAGACTTAGAGAGCAGGATTATTCATTAACTCGATAAAATGAGAAATTCATCGTATTAGGCATCCAAGAGTAAAATAGAGATCTCTGCTCATCCTCTAGGCACATGATGTGTCGTCACGTGGCAGGGGGTCTATCAGCTAGCACTACCCTAACCCTGAAGAATTTAAGATATGCTTAACTTTGATCTAAATACTCTACTTTGAACTATGAGACTTCCAATTCTCTCTAATTAATACGACTTATTCAATAACATGTGAACAAACAAATCCAGGAAGTAAAAAAGGTCGATTTTGGTAGACCAGCCGTGACCTCTCTACCTATGAATAAAAACGAAATCAACTAAACCGAGTATAAAAGATCCCCTTCATAAAACATCAATTATCTTGATGCTGTAAATCCATATCTGAAGCTGACTTACTACATAACGATCCGCTACCACCCAAACAGAAACGCCAAGAAACGCTCGGCCCCCTAGCCGACCCTGACCCACTGCGGCTCCAAAACACAACCACCAGGAACAACTTTACCCTTACCTTACCTTACCTCTCCCACCTTACCTTACCTTACCTTACCTTACCTTACCTTACCTACACCGAAAACCCACCATGTGGTAACCTCCCCCCCCTCTCTCTCATATCTATTCAACACCCCCCCTACTAACAAACCCAGTAAACACATCCTCAACGCACAAGTCTCCATCCGCGCCCCCTGCTGCAAGAAATGGTACGACTGCGCCGAATGCCACGCTGAAGCAGAGTCTCATCGTCTCCTACAACGTATTGAGATGGTCTTTGCTTGCAAGAAGTGTAAAAAGTGTTTTCGGAAGGATACTACAGAGTGGGATGATTGGTTTGTCTTCTTACTTACCCCCCCCCCCCCACCCCCTTCATTGCTGATGGGAGATGTAATAGTGATGAATATTGTCCTCACTGCGATAATCATTTCGTCATCGAGGCAAAGACGCCACAGGCTGCGTTGAGGATTGAAGGTGATGATATTAGGAAGGATTCAAGGTTGGTTTTGTCTTTTTCTTTTCTGGTTGGATGCTTTGTGGTGGTATGGGACTGACTGGTGGTGGCGGGATAGGATGGTTAAAGATGATCGGGTAAAGGACGAGGATAAGCGGGGGTTCCTGACGGAGGATGATATGGTGAGTCGGTTGGGTTAAAACAGGGCAATTTAGCATGGCGTTTTTTTTTTGTTTCCAGAAGGAGAATGAGGAGGGAGGGTGTGGTTATAAAAGATAGAGAGTGATAATACCAGTCAAGAGATTTTGTTTTAAAAAAAAAAGATATTCAGAGTCTACGGCTTTACAGTTTGGGTGATGGCAAATATCCCATTTCATGAAGAAAACTATTTCACACGCCATCACGCTTTCCGCTTTTCCTAGGTATCTAGATCTATGAAGAAGAGCCACTAGCTCCACCACTTTGTCCACCGCTTCCGCCGCCGCGAGTCTTCTTCCTTGCTGCTTCCTCCTGCTTCTCCTTCTCAATGTCCTTGACGTATGTCTCAATCGCCTCGACAGACATCATCTGGGTGTATTAGTAACGCTACTAGTCGGTAGAAGGGAGAAACCTACCTCCATCTCTTTCCCAGGCTCCATAATCGCAATCTCAATATTCTTGGCACCAGTCTGGACGACTTCGAGAAGGGATTTGACAGTGAGCTTGATAGTCTCCTCACGGTCCATATCCTCCTTATAGTTACGTTCCAGGAACTCCCGAACCGTCTTTGAAGAGCGACCTATAGCATTTGCCTTCCTGTGTTTCCCATCAGCACTTATTCCCAGTCTACAACAAGAAAAAAAATATCCACATACCACGCAGAATAAATCCCACTCGGCTCCGTCTGATACAACCTCGGAATCTTATCATTCGGATCAAATCCGATGATAAGCGTACTAATCCCAAACGGCCTAACACCACCACTCTGCGTATACCTCTGCTGGACCCCAGCAACATATTTCGTAATATACTCGATCGTCACGGGGTCCTCGACAGTAAGACGATGTGACTGTGCTTCCAGTCTCGCTTTGTCGACCAGGATCCGAGCGTCGGCGTTGAGGCCTGCGAACGCGAGACAGACGTGGTTGTCTACTAGGCCGATCTTGGAGGGGGTGATGCGGGTGTCTTGAAGTTTCATGGCGGAGCGTTTTTCGCAGCCGAGAACGACGATGGTGGAGCCTTTAACACCGACGGCGCAGGTTCCTGTGGGGGGCGTTAGTTGGGTCTAGAGAGAGTATATTGGGGGAAGGACCTCGTTTGACGGCTTCGAGAGCATATTCGACTTGAAAGACATGGCCGTCGGGACTGGGAAGGTTAGACTTAGGATACCGGGGATGTGCAGTAGTTGTGATTGATTGTACCTGAAGACTAGAATTTGATGGTAAAGTCAGCTCCCAACAGCTCGGGGGAGAGATAATGCCGGGGAGGTTACTAACCACTCAACGCTCTATCGTAAGAACCCATATCTAAATTCCTAGCAATGAACCCTCTATAATTTCGAGATACCGGAGATGGAGATGGAGGGGATGTGTATCTGTGATGGACTTGATTGCTGTAGTGGGGGGGGGAGCTTCACGTCGTTGGGGTAATTGACGTTGGTGCAGATACCCCTCCACAAGGCGATTGTGTGAGGAACCCTGGCCCTGAGCTGCACGATTACGTGATTCTCTACTAAAGAGAAATTTGCTTCCTCGTGGGGGGGATTTCTTTTATAAACAGCAATTGGATCACCAGTCTTTCATGTAGCAGTTAGATCTAATTCTCCTTCAGTGGCAGCTGGAGTCTCTTACAGTAGCAGTTGTATATCCTTCAAGAGCTTTACTCAATTGCCCCAGGGCAGCTCAACATGAACTCCCCCCGCCTCCTCCTCCGTGCCACCCGCAGTCTCTCCAGGCCGCTCTCCAGGCCCCGGGCGCTGCAAACACTGCGGGCGCCCGGCTACAGATATGCCACCACCGAGTCCCACGAGCGCCCGGCAACCACGGCAACAGCAACGAAAAGCGCAGCCAAAGGCAAACAAGTCAAGTTGACCTCAGACTCGTATGTCCCTCTAATATTCTCTAAATATCCCCGTTTTCATATATATATATATATACATATTATATTATATATTCACTCAACTAACACCCCCACAGATACCCCAATATCCACCGAAACCCCCAATTCTCCCAAATCACCCCAGAAGACATCGCCCACTTCAAATCAATCTGCACCGTCCTCTCGCCCTCCACCGGCTCCACCGAAGATGACCTGGACCCCTTCAACACCGACTGGATGCGCAAATACCGGGGCCAGACCCGCCTCGTCCTCAAGCCCAAAAGCACCCAAGAAGTCTCCGCAATCCTGCGCCACTGCAATGCCCGCAACCTCGCCGTGGTGCCACAAGGCGGCAACACCGGCCTCGTCGGGGGCTCCGTCCCCGTATTCGACGAGATAGTAGTCTCGCTCTCCGCCATGAACAACATCCACTCCTTCGACCCCGTCTCGGGCATCCTCGTCGCCGACGCCGGGGTGATCCTCGAGACCGCAGACTCATACCTCGCAACCCACAACCACCTCTTCCCACTCGACCTCGGCGCCAAAGGGTCCTGCCACATCGGGGGCAACGTCGCCACCAACGCCGGGGGCCTCCGCTTACTCCGGTACGGCTCCCTCCACGGCACAGTCCTCGGCGTCGAGGCCGTCCTTCCCGACGGAACAGTCGTCGACGACCTCAGCAAGCTGCGGAAAAACAACACCGGGTACGACCTGAAGCAGCTCTTCATCGGCTCCGAGGGCACCCTGGGTATCATCACGGCCATCTCAATTGTGTGTCCGCAGCGTCCAAAGGCGTCCAATGTTGCTTTCTTTGCCCTGCAGAGCTATGAGGCTGTCCAGGCGGCGTTCACGAAGGCGAAGGAACAGCTCTCGGAGATCCTCTCGGCCTTCGAGATGATGGATGGGACGTCGCAGAGGCTGGTGCAGGAGGTTACTGGCAAGCGGAGGCCGTTGGAGGGTGAGGCGCCGTTTTATGTGCTTGTTGAGACGAGTGGGTCGAATAAGGAGCATGATGATGCGAAGCTGGAGGGGTTCCTGGAGGACCTCATGACGACGGATACGGTGTCGGATGGGGTGTTGGCCCAGGACGAGACCCAGTTGAAGGCGCTCTGGGGGTGGAGAGAGGGTATTCCAGAGTGTTTGGGGCATTGGGGCGGCGTGTATAAATATGATGTGTCGATTCCGTTGCCGGAGCTGTATGCTCTTGTTGAGGATGTGCGTGCTCGAATGGTGGACGCAGGGCTACTGACGGGGGGGAAGAAGTCGAATGATGAGGGTAAGGATGATATCGTGGTGGATGTGGTTGGGTATGGGCATATTGGAGATTCGAACCTCCACCTTAATGTTGCGGTGAGGAGCTACGATAAAAAGGTTGAGGAGGTACTGGAGCCGTTCGTGTACGAATGGATACAGAAGAGGCGGGGGAGTATATCTGCTGAGCATGGGCTGGGGGTTGCAAAGAGCGAGTTTGTGGGGTATTCAAGAGGCCCAGTGGAGCTAGAGATGATGAAGGGGTTGAAGAGACATTTTGACCCGGTGAGTGGGTTCTCTAATTGTGCGTGGTATTAGGCTGACTTCAAGTAGAAGGGTATTATGAACCCGTATAAGTATATTAAGGTGTAGGGAAGTGTAAGTAGTATCTAAGCCTTTTTCTTTCTTCCTTTTGATACCCGGGTCTTTTTATTAATATCCGTACTAATAGTTTCCAGGGAGGAACTCGGGGAGTGAAATTCTATAGAATAGAGGGCTCCTCAAAATACTAGAAGAGATTCAGATACTTAATTCTATACCCGCGCATTCCATTCACCCTAGCCTGTTTGTTTCGCAGCGCGTGGGCCTGCCTAATTAAACAGAGTGATGGCACATGATTGAAGTACCACTCAAAACTAAACCTCCCTGCAGATAATATAACACAACAGCACAATAATCCACAGTATTTTAGTTTCTAAAGATGAATGAAATATTTATTTAAAAGAGAGGGAGACTCCGGTCCATTATAACAGTTTCACTTTCAGTCGGGGGTCTTGTGCTTTATCTAATACAGTCAGACAGACCTACAGCTAAAGAAACTGTGTACTTAAGTCATATCCCTTCATGATGAATTAACGCCCCTAACAAAAGCACGTGGAAAAAAAAAACACCTTCACGAATAGCTTCAGAGAAAGCACAAGAAAATGCGCGCAACCTTTCAAACTTTTCCGAATGCTTATATAAAAAAAAGACCATCTCTCTTACGTTACTGATTTCTTTCCTCTATCCCATTAATTTCCCTACTTATGTTAACAAATACCACCCACAATGCGCCCACCCCCCAGTAGAAACGACCTCGCAAGAGCCACCTCCAACTTCCTCGACCGCTCCTCCCGCCCCCTCCGACGCACACCCGCTGAACCCGACTACCTCGCCCCGGACCGCACCACAGACACCCCAGAGCCCGAGATCCCCACTACTACCATCCCCTCCAACCACCAATGCACAATCTGCACCGACGACACATCCGGCAGGCGAATCGCACTGAGGTTCACCAGGTGTGGACACGGCGCGTGCAGAACGTGCACGCAGAGGATATGGTGGTCGATGCTGACAAGTGATGATGACGCCCCGCTAGAGTTCCCGTGTCATTTGTGTCGGGGGGTGGTGCTGGAGGTTTGGGTTGTGGGGCCGATAGTCAGTATAGGAGGATTATGTTTGTTTCAGAGAATCCTGACGGTCAGGCTTTTTATGATACTGACTTCGGTGGCAGCGATGCGGAGGTTTGAGAGGTATTCTTGAAAATATGGGTTTGTTTTTTTATGGTGAAGTAGGTTGTGTGGGAAGTGTTTATGCCCCTATGTGGATTATGCATGTCGCTTAGTGGTACCCCTGGTTCCTAGTATTTGAGACCCCCACCCTGTGATTTCATGGGCGGGCTGTCTGTTCGGAATTGTCATATACTATTTATTCCTCTAGCCTAGTGAATACAGTGTATATTCCGCCACAAACCTTAGGTACGAGTATTCCATTATGAATATAACTCCGAGCTTCTACTCAATGTATCAAAAGAAAGATATGAATGACCTCTTGCTATATTACTTTCTACTCCATATCTTGTAAAACCTCAGATAGCCAAGTACGTCGAATTACACCCCCGGCCATGGATCGTACATCTGAAACATGCATGACAACGAATCCTTATGGTGTCCCTGGATTAGGCAAATATTACGGATAGCTTACTAGATTGATACTGTGTTTTCAGTTTTTAGATGAAATACGGCGGGCTGGTTTTTCGCAAGTGTCAAATATTAATGACAACGAGCTTGGAATGTGATAATTTATCACTGGTCTATATAGAACCAGTATCCCATAACCCGGTGAAGAATGCTGCCCCCCCCAAAGTGGCGGTGGCTCAACGTATAGTAGCCTATGAAAAAGTGTAGAAGCCTGAGTCTAGCCACACAACTTTGGCCCCACGTAAAAGGAGCAGCTTCACCGGGTTATGGGATAATTATACCTCGCCTTGTCCTAGGCTACCAGTTTCCCCACGTGAGAGCTGTCGCAGCTTATATTGTTGGTTATAGAGAAATAATAGTTCAACCTTTGTGGGGGAGGCTTCACACGAGAATAAACACAATGGAAGTGGAGTATAGATAGATGAACTAATGTAGACACACCTTTTGCTTTGGCGGCGGAAAGGAGATAGCTGTTGCACCAGCGCCATCTAGTGCGGTCGTGGGATTTAACAGCATAACGACTCGAGAGAGCTGTGGTTTCGCATTGGACTAGTTCAACAGTCCCCCGGAAGAGAGATGCGGTGGCCTCAGAACCTACTGTACCTCTAGGCGAGAACATGTATTGAATAGTGCCATCGATTTTATCTTTTAGGGTGTGGTGGGAGAACGCCCATAGATGGAAGCTGAAGAGTTAACCGAGCCTGAGCCTGAATCCGAGTTGATTTCTTCGGGGATTGACTCTATCTCGTGGTCAGGTATAATAGAGGATGCGCTAAAACTAAGCGACGAGGTTTTGGTAGACTTGATAGGGGTTAATACGCAGAAAGAAGGCCCTTCTCTAGTATTTAGTATCTAGACATGGATTTTCCGCGTTAGTGAAATATATTACTAGAACTAGTACCCAAAAAGAATTCTCATTTTTATACTTTTGACAGATGAAGCCATAGAATGTCGCTGAGAAAATCTTTAGGAATCGTTCTTTAGCAGCATTTAGAGAGGTTTAGTAAGATTAGAGTCTCCTCAATGTAGATTAAAAGGTCGTAACCAGATGTGGTAGACCAGGGACTTGTATACGTGTGTCTAAGACAACGATGCAACTAGTATTAGTGTACTATATTAGTCATAGTTGTAAGTCATTATAGTTACGCTCTCAGCTTGACTATAAACCCCTCTAGCTTAACTAATATTTACTAAGACCACCCCCGAGTGATCACCCATGATGTCGTTACCCTGACTGCACGCTATCGTCGTCGGATTAAGGTGCGGCTCAACGTGAGAAAGATGCCAATTGCCAATGCCTTCTCTTACGCCGCTTTAACTCCTCCCTTAAACAACAAAAAAATCACTGACCGGAATATCCATATCGTGGTGCCACGCTAACGCTAATCTAGTGCTACTCTAAATCTAGAGTGGCTCTATTAACTGTACCCATGTCGCTGTTTCGATGTTGCATCTTCTTGAAGAGTAGTAGCCTACGATATGAATTCGACGATCATGCCCCAACGTAGGCTAGTTTAATATACTAACAATCACCAAAGGGAATTACGACAGGGAAAGACTAAAGAAATAAACTCCCAGTTAGGACTCTCCGCCCTCCCAAACAGAGGCAGCCAATTTACTGTGTTCCAAGTATTCCCCCTCAAGCTGTGACTTATCCTTGTCTCTCATATTCTGCAAGCATAGCTTATACTTAGTGTACATGTAGTTATAAGTTTACAAGGTACATAATCATTACCCATACACCCCCAACTCACCCCATTCCCCAAAACTATACACAAACTATATATACCCATACTAACAGTCATCACATACCACTCTAATTATTAAATTCTATGCAGCTTTAAGTACTTTTAGTAGAATAGTACTCTCCCTCTCCAGTTCGAAGCCTTCCGAAATACCATTCATAATTCGGGATAGATTCCATTATATATTCGCACAACGCCTTACGGCAGTGTTGCAACCCTAAAACAAATCTAGGAGAAAGATAGCATCCTACTCAGTTAGCAAAACACATCAAGTTCTCCAAAACACGTGGGCTACAGATACTAGCCTAGCCCTCTCATTCAATTTAGTCTACTAGCTTCAACGTCGTCTTTTCTCTTACCTTATTTTCTCAACTCTCCCTACTTTAATTTGGGCCCATGTTTCTATTCACCGCTGTGGCTCCTTCACCTATTTCCATAAACTCGATGACTTCCTAGCCAATAGAACTTGAATCCGCTAAACATAAATGCTTATACCCGTCCAGTTTTTTTTAATAATCCAGTAGCTAATATTAACCACTACTTAAACTCCTTTACCTACCCCATTCAATGACTCTATACATTCTGAGATATATACAGATACTACGAGATACAACCAGGGGGTCTGAAGAGAACGGACTAGAAAAATCTACACTTTTAGTGACATATACATCTAAGTACAAAAATCCCCGATAAATAGATAAGATATATGCTCCTGTTGATCTGACCTGAATATACCAGGGGCCCTAATTCTTTATTGTGGCCGTATGATAAGAGTAAGGAATAATGATAATAAGGCAAGGGCAATGATTGATAAGATATCGTTATCGCTGCCAAGGCCGCCACGTCTCGTATCGCCACGTGACATTGTTTAGGGTTGTTATAGCCCATGTCAGACTACATGGCTCAAAGGATTAGTGGGACCTTCAAGTCTCCGAGCATTGAAGGTTGTATCACCAAAGTTACGAACATATAATTGACCTTCTCTATTCAACACGTCTTCCATCAACCATGGCCTCATCAGAATCATCAGAATCATTAGACTCCCCTTCACCTATTGTATCTCTTCTTGCATCTCTTCTCCCTTCTTCAATCTCCTTGACACTCTACCATCTCTCAACACCCCCCACCAAAACGCTATCCCTCTTCTCTCCTCCACCAGGCCAGAAGGCACCTACTACTACACTCGAAACTCACTTCCTGTCGATTTCACACGATGGAATCCTCGTATTTGCAATCGAGGTTCTAATATACACCACTGCAAAAACGAGCAGCAGGACATTCTTTATAAGCAAGGCTGACAGCAGCGGGTACCTTCCCCCAGAGCTAGCATCCTTCACAACTTCTACTAGTGGGCGTCAATCAACACTACGGACTATAGCAACAGCATTCATCAGGCACCTTTTCAACTCCTTCCGTGAAGCAGACCCTACTATCACTGCAACCATCTCCCTCTTTGCACGTTCCCAGACACAGTACCTCTTCCCAAACTCGGCTGTGAATGAGAAGAAGCATGTCCTCACAGATAGAGGATTGATAAGCTGGTGGTGTAAAGTTCTTGATCCTATCCTACAGGAACACGCCTCCCTCACCAGCCCCGGGGGTGCAAAAGGGTACCTTCTAGTTCCCGGTTTCGACCGGCTTGAGACCCGACCGCTGCTCCCACCTGTCCATTCAACCAATCAAGAGAAGTGGGTTGATGGACATCCATATAAACTTGATCCAGAAGCGGATATCACAGTCCGTGAGGTGATTCCACATTTCCCGGATGATCCCAAAGCAAGATTTCTAGATGAACTAGGGAGCGATGAAAAGAGGGATAAAACAAAATCTATAGTGCAGAGAGGACAGGGATGGAAGAATGTGCGTACGATTGAGCAGTTTTGGGAGCTGATGAGCTTTCGGCAGGAGTGCAGTTTGGGCAGGTGTGTAGGGTTTTTATGGATTGTTTTAGATAGAGAGGGAAAAACGAAGGTGGAGAGGAAGATTAAGCCTATGAGAAAGGCATCATCAAAGCCGCTATTAACTTCTGAGAGCTCTCAGCTGCCGCCAGATGCGGCAACTGTAGAATCTGGGAAAGAACCAGGGAAGCCCACCACTCCCTCCCCCAGCACCTCGACGACAGAAAAGCCTGACCTACGACCCCTAATCACTACAATCGCTACAGAACCAGTACCAACCCCCGAGGTTTCCTCTCCAGAACCATCAACTCCTGCTGTCCTCTCCCCTACCCTCTCCCCTACGTCTCCCACATCTCCCCGCAAATCAAATAAACGCCCCTCAACCTCCACGACCGTCCCCACATCTCCGACCAAGAAACTCCGTACTTCAAACCCAATCCCTCAACCAATCCCTAGCGCTACCGCACCTGTAAAGCCCTTTATCCTCCTAGATGAGAAACAATATACCCGAGTCATCGACAGCCTCCTCAACCATGCTGATTTCGGCGATAAGGAGAATGCCCGCCGGTCTAGCGTCAAATGGCTCGAAGGTGCAGCAATAGCTGCAGGTAAGGAAGGCGTGGAGAAAGAGGCGTGGGGAGTGGACATAAAAGGTCTCCTTACAGTTGAAGGCCCGAAGGCAGCAACAAAAGCAACTACGAGCACTATAAACGTGCTCACTGTCCGGAAAAAGCCAAAACCAGCTGAGGTCCCAGTTGTTAATACGCTCCCTACATCTCTCATACGCAAAAAACCTACGGCAGCAGTGCTTACAACTGAAGTTGCAAAGACTACGGCTGAGGCTGAGAAAGAGGTGGATAAGCAGGGTAGGGCAGTCAATGTACTGGCCGCGGGGTTGATGCGGAAGAAGGTCAAGCCTGCTACGCCAGAGGGGGATGTTAAGGTAGAAGCAAGCCTAAACGTTGTCGGGGAGACGGAGAGATTGAAGAGGACAGAGGAGGCGGAGGCGGATGTAGATAGAGCGGGAAGAAAGGTGAATATCCTTGGGAAGGAGCTACTAAAAAGAAAGCCGAAGGTTGTGGAGGAGTTGAGGGGACAAGAGACAGAGATTTAGATTGTTTTTTTTAACCTTTCATATTTTCATATACTACATATGCGACTCCTTTAAAATAACGGGGAAATGTTCTATGGTTAGGAGTTTGGAACGGTAAAATAAGGATTGATAGGGATGTTTGTTTTATCCCAGGGACCTTGTCTATTTATGTTTAAGTAAAAGGGGAATTTGAGATTACGTTCAGGTCATTCTTCGTACTTTCTCCTTCAGATAAACTGCTGATAATAATAGACCCAAAATTGAACAGTGGCCAGTCCTCTATTATCTCAGTCCGTCCCCAAGTACTTCCCTCAATCATCCTTTTGTCTCCATATCTGAGCCCCGACTTTCATATTACCATGCTCACTCAACTCCCAAAGCTCTTGTGAATCTGAACAGTCCAGAAAATGCACCAGCCACTCCTCTTCGAGATAATTGGTATAAGCATTCTTCATGCTACTCCACCCTACGAATTTAGGTGGTTCTCTCGCATTTTCACAGCCTGTGCAGCAAATCCCTGATTGAGCCTTGCCGGTAGTAATATTGTAATAAGGAATCGGAGTAGCGGCCATGAAACGTTGGATCTCATCACACTTAAAATATGGTAGATCCGTGAAAGCCGGCTGCTTCGGCTTACGGCGTGTTATGCTGCCTAAGCTCTCCCATATTATCAGACGCTTAGTATATGCTTCAATCTTTTTCTGCGTACTCTTCCGAATATATTGACGCATATTTTCCTCCCCGCCGTGAACAGCAATTCCAGCTTCCCTTGCTAGTAAACGATCTACAAGCTTGAAAGTTCCTTTGCAGGTACGCTGGCGGAAGTCGTAAGCCCCTAGACCATATATTCCAGGGAGTGTTGTAATTACTGGGACACTGGCCTTTAGTTGCTTCTGAGTCAAACCGAAGCAGGCTTTTGCTTCGGATGCTTTCAACGGACTAAGTCCTCCCGCTCCTCGGAGGCATGTATTGCAACAGCGGGTGCAAGTCAAGATAAACAAGAGCATCCCATACTCCCCGCAGCTTTCGCAGATCTTAGAACGTAAAGCATTGCTAAGGTTATCGACCGTGAAGTAGTTCGCAGCCCCTGTGATAATAAGCGCTTCAACAGTGTTAGGCGCATAAGTGATTATCTCACGGTATTTGGTGATCGAGTTGACAACGGCTTCTGCGAGCGGGTTGACAGATCTAAAGTTTGATATTTCGAGAATCGTAAGGTAGGAGAGAACTTCGTGTAGAATTTCAACTGGGACGTTGAGGGTTCCAAGAGAACTTTTGGTATTTGGGGGGAACTTACACTTCTTGGTAAAGTGGACAGCAGAAGAGGGGGATTTACGACTGCGTTCGAGACACCCAGTGTGAATTACCCAATTATCGATTTCTTCGCGGTGGAAAGTAAGACACTGTAGCATCTTTTTTTTATCTGATGGATTCACTCGAGTGGGATCTGAAGATGCCATCGAGGGCTACTTACTGCGAAATAAATAGAGACTTTTGTATAATGTAATATGAATAGGTTTATAGTGATGGTGATGGTGATAGATATTGTTGGAATAATAGTGATATTTGTGGTGGTTGTAGTGGTGATGGTGAGGTGAGAGCGTGAGTCAGTTAGAAGTGGTCAATAAATACCCCAGGTGTTCTTGCCACCTCCAGAGCATTCGCAGTCACAGGGCTAAAGAAAAGGTAGACCCAACCCTATCCTAGGCATAGAATTTCTTAGTCAACAAGTTACATGAATATACTAGGCATAATACAATAGTACACCTACCTAGAGAGAACTTTGGTGGTTGAAAGCCCCCTTGGAGGTTACCGAGTGACGGTATGTGATTAAAACTATATTTACATCCCATATGCGCTCAATCACCAATATTTACCCCAAATATATACATTATAACTATTCTATTGCTTTTAATATCCTTTAAAAGTTAATACACTAGACTTATACTCAGCAGACTAGAATTTCTTGTCCGAGTTTTCTCAGAGGTTTGTTCAGTGCCCGTTCATCACAATTAATATAAACAAAGCGGATACGCCATACAATCCTCGTAGGGCTCGAATTCCTAAGCCTATCAATCAGAAGAACATTAATACCAGTAATATATTAAGGTATCCAGTTATCTAGGAGTAGTAGTAACTATTACTCTCCTGTTATAACCATCTAGATGCCCCTGGGCCTAAGAATCTTACTTCTATAGTAAAACAAATATCATACCCTTAATTCTTCGGATAATCAAGTAGTAGTCTTTTATAGTTTTTTATTTTAAGAGCAATTAACCCCAAGATATCACTCAGTTGAACCTACTAGATATAATAAGACCAGGCATATATATTATCCCAAATAGTCTAGTCAAGAACAGACTAGTCCCAAAATAGGCTTCGCCCAAGTATATACCATACACATATTTATGATCTAGCAGCACCTTCTTCTAGCAACTCACATAAACCCTCCGGCTCACGTTACTCTATACCAGTGTTCGCAACGGGGCAGTCCGTCCGTCTTGAGGCTAAGACCGGACGCCCTACGACTCTATAGTCCGTCCCAGCCTCTCTTCGGGGCGGTCCAGGGCATAAGGAACGGGGACTATGGACTGCATAGGGCCCTACAGGGCGCCAAGACCTCAGGGCTAGGGTTTATTTACCCCAAAATGGCTACCTACTCTTGCTTAGGCAGTAATTTCTAGCGGATATTATATGCTTTTATCCCTAGAATGGTGCAAAATATCTCTTGGCAAACGCCCACAGGGCCCCACAGGGCCCTATAGTCCCCCTTAGTCCAGGAGAATGCAGCCCGGGACGGACTATAGCTCATAGTCCGTCCAGTCCTACGGTTACAGCGGGGCCCCTATAGGGCCCTACCGGGGGCCCCGGACGGTTGCGAACACTGCTCTATACTTCTAGGCCTTACTAAGTATTAAGAACAATGGAAATTTTAGCTATCAATTCAAGTTCATAACTCCAAAAGCTACCTCAAGAAGCTTCATCGAATAATTCCCGGAAAATAACTATACAAAAACCATCAATAGCCTCTTACAAATCTTTTTTTTCAAACTTAATACAATGAGGGACTTCATACATAGTCCTAGATAACCAAACATCAACCCAACCCGGGAAAATACCAAGAGTTTTTTCTCTTGAAAATGCACCCTAATAAATAATACTTTATTCCAGAAATGAATTAGCCTTGAGCTTCTTTGGTGAACTTACGTACCACTACTTCAAGGGCTGTAAGGTACCATGCAGAGACGCGTATGCTACTTTATAAATTACCGGCTAAATACTACTATATGTAATAGAAAAAGTTCTTTCCCCCCCATTGTGCATGGAGAGTCTTGAGATGAGGTCCCAGTACCATAATTTAGACTATACCCGGGTTTCCGGGCCGTATGGGTAATTACCACACTAGGGCACTCATAACCAGGTAAAAATTTGGATACCAGTGGCATGCGCTTTCGGCGCTAACTCTCCCGAGTATGTAGTTAATAGAACAATTAAGTTGCGGCCTTTTGTGGAGAATATCTATTGAAATGTGACTGATTAACTAATCAACGGGGTAATAATCCTAATTTATACCAACTACTACAAAATATAAAAAATTGAGATCTTAGCCGAGAGTAGGAGCTACCCTAGGATATTCCCTTTTAATACATTTTGGAGAATAACATGAGTTGAAATTTTTCGTATACCCCAGAGTACCTTATTCCCTCACATCTATAGTTTTGAAATTCCCCAGCCGAATAGCGACCCAGATTGATTCGCGGGGTATACTATGTATGCATGCTATTGGCTAGACTCGAACCTCGGATTTATTGTTCGCCGACTCTAACACAATGTCGGCCTAGACCCCTGACATATGGCCTAAAAGGCAAATCACCCTGATATCGGTGTGTACTTTCTTCTTCGTGAGCTATCATAACTATACTATTCCCCTGGCTTTGTTTCCCCTCCCTACCCCTTACTGGCGGTGGCCGATAGTAACTATTAGCCTACAGCCGAGCTGCAAGACAAAAGCATTAATCAGTCTTGGCAAGAGTTACTAGAACTACCAATCTCACCAATTCCCAACGGTGCACTGGCTTCAAGTCTAAGGAGTCCCTGCAGCTTTCCGAGTTTCTCAATCAATATTCCGGCACGATCCCCCCAATCAGGTGAGGGCTAACCGATAAGCTTCATAATTCCAACAGTGTATGATACATGCCGCGTCGCCAAGCAACAATAGTGTTGCTTCAGCTCCAATAGCAGATAAGACCCTTCAGATACTAGATCTACATACCGTATAAACTCGATAAATTGGCTATGCGGGCGTCAACGCCACCTATGTTTAATAGTGTTCTCTAAACTCCCTCTAAACCCATCAAAGCTAGCTCATGATAATAATCCTTACGATCAGATAGCAAGTTTGCATTTGATAGGAAGTGGCAGCGACGCCCGCATTATCGAGTTTATACGGTATTACTAAACCCCTTGAATGTAGTCCAAAATTTATTGGTCAAACTTTAGATCACCAGTGCAGCCATCCCTCTAGGAAATTAATCTAATTTACCTTACAACTCCCAATAAAACAGCTCTATTCGCCATCAGCCTTTCAACCATTCACAGTGCGTACCATATGTCTTGTCTCCCTTCAGCTAGCGCTATCATCATTCACCCCTAAAATGAGGGTGAGAACGGGGGTGCAGTAGCACTGGGCTGAAGAACCGGAAATAAAGCTTAGATCAAAAAAAACTAATCACATACTCTAAATTTATTGCATACATCCATCTATTTTTTTTGTTTAACCCCCACATACCAGTGCCTAGCCCCCATCTATGTCTCAGCAAGCCACTGGTGGCTTCCAGGTCCCTAAATACCTAGTCAGCGCTAGCAACAGCCTAATACTTCCTATTTATCTATCTGTCTGCCTATCCGTCCCACCCTCCCATCAAGATTCTTGCACTTTTGCACTTTAGACTCCGGGAATATTTGCACTTTTCACTTTTGTGCGCCTCTTACCGAATTAGATGAGGCTGAAAGCTTATAAAAGTAAAAATAGAACGAGATTTAGTTTCCCCGCAAACGTAGGGCTAAGATCTGCGCATTGTATTTATACTGTGCTTAGATATGCGAAAAAGTCATGAGATCTGTATAAAACTAATCTATGTACTATGTACTGCGATTCGCACCGCCTCAGTTTTCACCGGTCACTTTTATATACACAAAAATGCTAATCTCTATGAAAATCACTCATTACAGGCATCAAATCAATAAACATGCCAATATATTTTAGAACTCTCTATGACTCTAAGGAACATTACATTCCGTTAACCATTTTAATGAAAACAAATGTGTCCAAACGATCCAATTAGGATTTACCTACAGGCGCCAGCATACATAACAAGCTCAAGCCTTTATACGCAATTATAGATCTGACTATCCTTAGTCTAATAACGAATCTAATTTAGAGCAATAGAACTTTTTAGAGTTGATAAATCCAAACCTAATTAAATACACTTGCAAAAAAAGACGAGTGACACCACATGACTAAGTAATCTTCAAATACGGGCTATCACTCGCACGGGGCCGGAGCTTACCGACAAGGATTTGAGCAACAGGCCAAATCCCGGTCCCATAAATTATAATGAGACCACCCCTCGTATTTTACCTTGATATCATTTTTCTTTTTTTCTTTTTTACAAAACAGCAGACCGCGGTGCATAGGTGGGGCGAATGTGGACAGAGCTGAAGCTTATTTCTCACCCTTTACAGAAATAAACGGCTCTTCCCATTCCCTTGATCACATTGCATGCATGAGGCAGACCACGAGGCAGCTACTGGATACACGGGATATTTTCCTCCAGCCCTGGAAGGACTAGGAGGGTCAATTTTGTATGGTGTGGCGTCGTGTATAGATATTTTACCGTACAAATCGTGACCCCCCCTGCTTTCCGGGCGGACGAGTATAAGATCTTGCATTATCAATGATCGGGTCCTTTGAGCCCGGCCCCTTTCGGGGGCCGGGGATGAGGCTCATAATCTATCGGGGTTTATACCCCAGGCCTCCAAGCCGGCCCACTGCCTGCAAGCCGCGCGTTTGTCGCTTATATATAGTACTAGAGGGGTCATTGCACTTGAATTCAGGCATAATTAGTAGAGTGTATTCAACCCCATATTAAGTCTAGACGGGGCTGAACGAAAAGAATGACTTATAGAATCACATTATGGTACTTATATGTACCCTGAAATGTAGGCCGCTAAAACAGTAACGCCAACAGTCGGTGGGTCCCTTCAGCAGCGAGTAAGAGAGCTAGGATAATACTTGTAAGGTAAATTTGCCGGTAACTACTATGGTAGGTATTTACTTGCGTGTTTGTACGTAAACATCCGAGAAGAACATGTTCCTGAGCCTACGCGTGCGATGATCCAATATACACAGACAGACCGTGCCAAGTCTCAGCGTTTGGCCGTGTAACATACGTCAGGTACGCAGGCAGAGCTGGATCCGGTGGCCGAAACCCTCGCTTGTGGTTGGGCCACGATAGCCAGATAATTAGTGGCGTTGATCCTTCCCGCGTTCCTTTCGACCTAAAGTAGTCGGAACTAGGGATTTTATGGACATGGTTATGATCGCCATATGATCGCTGCAGGTAGCAGGCAATTGATTACCATGCTAGAATGGGTCAGGGAAGCAATCAAAACAGTGTTGTTTTTCTTTTGAGATGCAGCCGCGATTTCCTTTGGCTATCTACTATGGACGCCTTGCGCTATACTTAGACATGGTACGACCTTCACCGACCTTTAGGTATTTTTGCCAACAGCACGCTGGCCATCTATATTACATAGATAAGTGGGGATCCCTGGGAATGTACCCGAAAGACCTATTAACCGATTACTATTCACAATAAGCGTAGACGTCAAGTCATACTACGGTTACAAACTTAGTCAAGTGATTGTATCGCTGAGTGAGGGCCCAGCACATGGTAGACTCGGGAAATAGACAGTCCAGTGGGGCCCCGGATATACAGGCTAAGGACACGTCCATATTTCTTTGTGCGGGACATGCAAGGGATCTGAAATTTTTTTTGAATGGTAACCAAGAGCATGCAGTTTCTGAATTAAGCCTTGTGGCGTAACGTAGACACTTCCGCTGCCTTGAATGCTTAACCCAACAAAAGCAAATCCAAAGCTGAAAGTGTTGGAGCATGTACAATTACCCCAACCAGATAAAGAAACTGACCATAGTGATATCATAAGTCTTACGAGACCCCACTTTACCAGTTGGCCCTAGATTTCAGTCTTTCGTTTTGAATAATTCTATTAGAGAACTTCATTAGCAGAATCCATTATCACTTTTCAGCCCTCAGAGAGGATTACTCAATCCAGTAGTTGTCAGGATCTAGAATGAAGGCTACAGATTTCATCCGGCCGTCGGTTAGTCTCTTCTTCCAATTGACTTGAAGATCTTCGAATCGTGCGCAGGAAGCATCAAGATCATCAACAGAAACACAAAGATGCTGGATGGTCTCCCCTTAGTCCAGTCTCCCTTTAGTTGAAGATATAGGGGGAAATTTCTTACACCGAAGCCTTGAGGTTGGTCGTTTCCGTTATGATACTTGAACTCTGCGTCATTTTCAGTTCCATAGTTCCAAGTTAATTCAACCAATCCTTCCTTAGATGCCAAAGGGTTTCCTGGACCAGTGTGATGGCCTTCCGGATACCCCGGCTGACGGTACCCGAGGAAATACACATTGAATTTAGCTTCGGGTCTTTCCATGGACCGGAGAAGGCTCATTCCCAACACGGAACGATAAAACTGCAGAGACTTCTCGGGATCTTTGCAGCGTATCATTGTGTGATTGAAACGGTAAGATCCAATGTCTGTTGTTGTAGCTTCAGCGTCGCTCCCTTCTTGCGCGATCAACTCGACCTTTCATATTTTACTCTGCATTAGTCCTCCCTAAAATCTCTTCCCGTCTTACTACGTTGGATCGCCATACCCAGTAATTATCAGGGTCAAGAACAAAAGCAATGTTCTTTTGTCTCCCATCGGTGAGTTTCTTCTGGAACTTAACCCCATTTTCCTCAAGGCGTGCACAGGCTCTGTTGATGTTATCGACAGAAATCGCTCTATTTTGAATTCTCATTAGTTTTGGGTCAGGGACATGGGGTCAAATTCTTACATATGACCAAAACGTGCTACTATACCACGTCAGCTGGGCGTTAAATAAGGTTAACCCCTTTTCGTAAAAGGGTATGAGGAGAACGTATCTCTGTGGGGTTCCGAGTTTCCGTTGTTGACAGTGTAACCCGGGTCGTTTTCCGTCCCGTCTACATATCATGCCTCAATCAGCTTCTTGCCAGTAAAAGCTCAGGTAGGTCAGTGGGTAAGACTCTTACAGTTATGGGTGAGCTCAAGCAATCCCTCGCGGTCAGTCCATTCCTTTCCGTGGCTTTCGGCCTTAGGAGAATCAAAGGCTAGGAAGTACAGCGAGAACTTCGCTTCTTCAAAGTCCAGACTATTCCAAATGTGGATCAGCAGGATGGTTTCAAAACGCGTCTACGATCCGAGAGCTGAGACACCGGAGAATTGCGTGCCGAGACAGCTTGGAAGAAAGGAAGGCAACCAACCGCCTAATCATTTTCATACCAAAGTTATCTTCATAATATTTCACTTTATCACCAGCATATTAGACTGTTGTCTTTTGTAAATAGGCAGTGTCACAGTTTTGAAAAGACCTCAGCTGGGAAATGTACCGCTTTTACTGGGGTCTTTGACCCTTAGCCTGACAGATAATTGCTTGAATCAGCGATTAGGGCGAACATATAACGCCACTAACAACACTTCAAGAGACATACATAGTATGGTTCAATCTATAGCTAGAAGTGTTCGTAGTGGATGCCATTGTGCGGAATCGGTATTGAAACCTGAGCCTCGGGGGCAAAGACCTTAGCAACTGCACCGGAGAAGAAGACCACATCGGGCGAATAGAGAAAAGAAATCTTTAAGACAGAGCGACACTGCTAATTTCTTACTTGTAGAACTGTTTTATTGGTGATGATCTCTGATGGAGATGAACTGTAAAGATGTTGAGACTATACAGACAGACTGTAAACTGGGTCCTTGTATGCGTAGGAGTTTAAGGATGCGGGGTTTGCATAGCTCCCACTGCAATTTTTCTTCTGATGATGTCACCTAGAGGATGTTGTTTATCCGATGCCTGCTGGGTTGCTGCGACAACTTCCCAGCAACCGAACCCCGCCGATGAACGAAGGCCAGAAGTCCCTGCTAGCCAGGTGTGCTGCACAAGCCTCGGGTACAATCAGCAGGGGCCCGGCGCAGCGGATGGATATAGCACATGGAGAAAAAACAACACATTCGATCTGGGCAATAAACCCAGTAGGCCATAACATTATTATTATAGACATTAATCAATACCACATTCCCACACTCAGTCATATCCCAAAAAGCGCTTGACAGTAAAGAAAATATGCAAATCGCGGAGTAGCTAGCTGTTACAAAATTATTTGGTCTAACATTAAAAGTACGAAATTGAAAAGCTTGGTGCTTTTCAGTTTAAAGTCTCATCATCTTCAAGCCTGAATCCTCCTTAGGAGGGTCGATACCAGATGCATCATAAGCGTCCCATGTCTTGCAGGTCTCATCCCAGCTAGAGTCGATGTGGATATCTTTGATAACTTCGTCTGAACGCTCCGCAAATTGGAGGAGGAAACCTCCGGACACATGCCAGGCCTAAAAATTAACTGTCAGCTTACTCGCGCTAATGTCGACTAGAACATGATTTGGGACTCACAATGTGGCAATGCATCAACCACATGCCCGGGTTGTCAGTCTTGAAACCAATAACAAGATAACCAGCAGGAGGCATCATGGCGACATCACGGCGCATGGGGTTAGCCCAGTTAGTACCGGCTGTGGCGCTGGCGGTGAAATTTCCGGTACCCTGAGCAAGAATCCAGAAGTCATGGCCGTGTAGATGAATAGGATGGGTGATACCGAGGGCTGACTCGATCACAAAGTAGTACATCTAATTAAAGGTTAGAAAAAAAGAATCTAATAGCTCTGGGGGGGGGGCTAAAACCCACCTCATCTTTACCCGGGAGATTCAAGACATGATAATCGGTAGGGAAGGGCTGATTGTTCATTAACTTCAACAAGGTCGGGCTGTTCCACTCGACATTTCCAGAGATACCATTCAAGGTCCATTTGAATGTATTTTGGAATACAAGACCAACAGAAACATCTGTTACGTTGTTGAAGGTTTCTTTCTTAACAGACAACGGGACATAGGGAATAAGGCTGGTAAGGGGCTCGTCGTTACAGTGGTCAACAACGCTGGTGGCATTGGTGGTTGGGTCGGCAGTGCTCTTCACACCAGAGTATCGGACTATTCCAAGGACGTTTCCAGCTTGGGGGTTGACAGCACTGCAGGTTGTCTGGACAGCGGCACGGAACCAGTAGCTACTAGCCGCAGCATTGGCCTCAATGATTACATCGTATCTCTGACCAATACCTATAGAGACGTATTGTGCAGTGTAAGGCTTGATCGGGACAAAGTCGGCTGAAACAACAGTCATAGAGTGGCCATCGAGGGAGACATGGAAGTGAGTGTCTGTAGAACTGTTGATCAAACGAAGCAAGTACTTCTTTCCAGCCTTGAATTCCGGGAACTGGTAGCGCTTGCCGCCCCCAACGCATGCAGTGCTATTAGATGTAGAACAGTCAAAGACATTGTGTCCGTTAATGAGACCATTATCAGCTGGTGGGGGTCCACCGGCCTCCGCAATGTGCCATAACGAGAAAGCAGTGTTGTGGTACCAATCGGTAAGCATTACTGGGCCGAGATCTTCATCATAGTTGGCAGTAGTAGGCCCATTGATAACAATGGGACCGGCAAGACCCTCAGAGTACTGGAGGGAGAAGTGAGAGTGGTACCAAGAGGTACCGTATTGGGTTGCGGTCCACTCGTAGGTAAGGTGTTGCCCAGGAGCAATCGGGCCTTGTGATAGTTAGCCAACAATCCTAAGTATCTGGAACTGGACTAATAACTCACATTGAGTGACTCCATTAGCACCATCCTCCTCATTGGTCAAAAGCTGTCTAATCCCGTGCCAGTGGACACTGGTCCCGTTGAACTCCAGGTTGTTTGTGACATGGATGCGAAGAGTATCACCCCAATCTATCGATATTTAACACCCGTCCTTGAAAAGAAATATTAATGTTATAGGGTAAATACCAGCAGTGAGAGTAGGTCCCGGATATGTGCCATTGAAGGTCAATACCGTACGCTTAAAGCCATCAGGGCCTAGAGTCTTGTTCTCGGCTGTCAACCAGTACTAAAAAGATCCTATTAGTCTATTTTCGCAGGGGTAAAGCTACCCTAACTATCATACCTCTCTAACAACGCCAGTCTTCGGCCAGCTTGTATAGTGGTCGGTGCTGATATCGTACTTCCCACTCCAAGCGCCTCTATTAGTAGCAGAGTTGACAACGCCATTTCCAATACCAGAATAAGTCGCGGAATCCCTTTTAAGAAGGCCAAGAGAATCGCTGGTAGGTAGAGCCTGGGAGCCAGCGGTGAAAAGCGCGGCCGCAAGGCCGAACATTTTGGTGTACATTATGAGTTCGGGCTGGAGAGCAGAACTGCTTATTACCGTGATGGACGGAGAGGACTGAGAGAATTAATGGAGGACACTGGTGAAGGAGTCCGGTGATGATGGCAGCTCTGAGGTCGAGGCTGGAGAAGTAAAGATGCGGCAGTACAGTTGGGTTTATATATTTTTGCCTTTCCATACAAATCTAAGACATGATCTTTTTTGAGCATATGCAATGCAAGGAGATAAGTAGCACGATATGACTAAACACAGTAACATTTTTTAAGCGGCAGTTCCTATAGTTGCACACACCCCCTCGTACTACTCATCAGCCTCCAACTGAACTGATCCGCCTTCTACTCTTACACACACAACCCCCTAGAACATTGCCCCCTTTCCTGGCCTCACCGGGCTGGAGGTATCCGGATCACTGATTCATAAAAGCACCCTCATGAAACTAAACCATACGACGGCCTAGAATTCAATGTCTTCAGAACCCACGGCAGCTGATCCAATTATTGAGTACTAGTTCAGGTCACTCCAGGCAGAGCCCTAGTTAGGCTGTACAGGTCTGTATTACTTTCACGGTCACACTAGAAGGGGTCCCGGCCCAACATCTCCCGGCTATCAGTTAGAAGCTCAAATTCGTAGTGCATGGTGCTAGTTGAGTAGTTCCATGGTCAAGTTGACCGAATATGCGGGATACGGTAGCTAGCTAGAGTAGGAATTGGAATCATCGCTAATCACTCGTATGCCGTGCCGTTCCTCCTCCCCACTATATCTACCAGATCCCATTAAACCCTCAACAGTTATAATTTCCTCACTATAGCAGCTGAATAGCCATCTGCATTGTTTTCGTGCTTTAGTCTACTCTAAATCGCAACACCACCCTGCATATAGATGGGTCGGAATCTGACCATGGGGGTCCCCAAGCACGGATCGATACAGCCATGGTCACAACTGGATCGTAGTCTCACTTAACCTAGTTTAGGTATATATTAACCGATCCAAGGGTATCAATTGGGTTAATCACTCGCTTAAAGCCACCTAGTTACTGTAACAATGAACCTTGTAAGATATAGAGAAGCTTAAGCACCTTGCTCAGACACTCCTGTAGAAAGGACTCGGCGAGACATTAAAAAGGTATTTCTAGATTTTTGCTTGGCCAGGTTTTATTTAAGCGCTAGAAATGTGTGCCCCGCGTTAGCCTTGATAAAAATCCCCCCCACCCAACTGACCAGTCTAAACCGATACCTCGGTTTATTCTGATTCACTACCACGAGTACGTGTACAATGCACAAGACCCTTTTCCTTTCTGAGTGAGGCATTACGGTTACAGCCCCAAGGCGGAAGTGGCTTGAAGATTATTGGGAGACGTGTTACTACTAACTAGTTATAGAATGCCATGCCACCTGATCAAGCGTCTTACTGCTTGAGTGGGTTAGCTGGGCTGAACTTCTTACAACACATACATATAGCTATAGATCTGTCTCATTAAAGCTTATTTCCAACTTTACAAATTTCTACACACACTTTGGGGGTTCTACCCAGGCGGGAATCACCCAAAGGCAGGGATTCTTGGGAAGATATCTGCAATGGGGACCTTCCCAGTCTGGACTCTGATTATGTACACATATCCATGCTCCAATGCACCGTAGAAGAAGAAGGGTGAATTTAGGCTCCGATGATTCTCTGGTTACATTCACTCTTAATATTGAGATTAATTAACAGATTCAAAGTCTGGGGTTAAGTATCTCTTTGCTTTAGGGCGTCAAGATAGTAATTTAGGTATGCAGTACGTATAGCAAAGATCAGTACTTACTTAGCTCTGTGAGCAGAGCTGCGCGGGCCGAGTTTGCCCCGTTTGGGGGATACAAAGAGAGACAAGAGAGTGAAGTGTACCTGCATAGGCTAGCCACAGTGGTTGCACAGTCTCGCTTCGATATCCATCCAATGTTGACACTAATGTAGCACAGGGCAGAATGCTCCATGATCCAGTTGCCACCTCGAAGACTTGAGTCTATAGCCCCCTGATACAAAAGGTTGATGAGGCTCAATTCGAGTATGCAGGGATCCTGCCGTGTGCGTTACAGGTGTCCATGTTCGGTCGCGAGCGAAAAGATGACGCGTCGTTTGGCGGTAGTATAGTGCGTGGTTATCTGGTTATAGTACCCCGGACCCTTGGTTAACTAGAGCGGTCTGGTAAGTACTAATTCCAAGTAGTCAACATTCGGCCCCACGGGAGTTTAATTCGTCAGAGTCAACAAAACAAAAAAAACCATAGGCCAACTGCAATCTTGTACCCTGCATATATGTATTGGAGATGTCTTTCATACGATTGTCCCGTCCGTTTGTGTCTGATGTGCGATTGTCTCCCCTATTGATATTTGTATTATATTTAGGATCATCTTACGGCAGAGGGAAATAGTTAGCCGGCCGACTAGCTAGGAAGTGCGTAAAAAGTAGTTTACATATATTGTCCATTGTCTATTAGTCACATTGATTTGTGCGTGTTTACCGGGAAGAACATCTATAAACAGTCATACTCCGAAGGGGAAACTTGTGGGTGTAAGTAAAGCCCTGGGTAAACTTTGTTTTATTAGAGTAAAACTGATCAGTGCATGGGTTAACTACTAATAAGCCTACATCGATCACGAGTCCATGTTTCCTTCGTATACTGAAACCCCTCAGCGCAGCTCCGATAATTAATTAGGCTCACAAACAATTGATTGGACTTCCTATCTAGCTTGACAGGCAAAATCTGTATATTTTATAGACACAGGGTTAAAGAAGCGGGGCAGAACAAAGACAAAAACACCTGCGCTCGTGAAGCGAGCCAATGGAAATATCTTTCATTGCATTGATATAGACCTGCAGGGCACGTTGTTGCATATAGCACATGACTACCCAGGTAAACGGGAAAGACCGAAGATCACAATAGTCAGAAAATCTCATACTGATAATCGGTACCTTTACCCTCCGCATCCACAGGAGATTTCCGGAGATGCCCCAAGTTTTTTTAGACTTATCTACAGAGTCGACTAGTCTAAATTCCCTACTCCGCCTTATAATTCTCAAAGAAGTTGTAGGGTGTAAGCCGCGGGGAAATCGTTTATCACATCCACTTCCAGGATGTTTCTGGGACGTATTAATAGATCCCCTCTCCCCGCATTAGTCAGAAAGATATGGTTAATATGCGGGGGGAGAAAGTAATGACCATTTCGCCGGAAGTAAGAACTCACAAACCTTGACCTTAATAAGATACTGCATATCATAGATTAAATTGTTTTTCGGTAGTCCGGGGCTAACTCCCCACTTACCTTTACTGAGGGATTTTATCGATAAAGTAACTCCCTATATATCCAGTATTTTATTGGCATAAATTGGTCTTGCTTGTAAATTACCTGCACTTGGTAGAAGAAAAATGTTTCTATCACTTTTTTTTGCTTCTAGACTTGTTTGATATCATAAGCCCGAGCTTAGTGCGCGAGTCGATTTTGTTTAAAATATGCAGTCTAGTGATATTATTATTTAGCATTGATATGGCTGTATGACAGCATGAGGGAATTTATTTTCCCTAGATAATCACTAAACAAATAAACCGGACCCAATCAATTCTGACAGTTGATAGCTAATTGGGAGATGGTTGAAAATTATCTGAATATCGAGTGATTGACCATGACCTGTCATCTCATGTTTGTGGTTACTCATATTCTGATTTCGCCCAGTAGTAAGTACCGTATTTTCTTACGAGATTCGACCTGCTGTGGTCGGGGCTAATATGCGTTTTTGGGCAATTTTCAGCACAAAAAAATGAAAAATAAAAAAGTTTTACTCTGTATCAGTACAAGTATTTATTTTTCTTGTGCTAGTGCCAGGAATTTCCATGGCTCATAACTGTTCCAGCGCCTGTTAACGCGTATTAACCCTGCCCACAGCGGGTCGAATCTCGTAAGAAAATACGGTATAACACTTTGAGTATGCGTTCATCAGATGATCCACAGTACGAGATATCATAGGTAAACGTTAATTTTAATCTCATAGCTGATCTCCGATAATCGCGTGCTGTACTAAGTATTCCTTGCTGCGATATGATATAATCTGGCCGCTAAAAGATCGAGTTATTTTTGTAGGAATTTACTACCAGGTCACCAATAACTTTACAAGGAAAACTCAGCTATCAAGGCGTGCTAGCATTCCAACGCTCCTCGCTCAGCTAGAAGCGTTTCCTACGTGGTTCCATAGACTACATGTAGCTGTAGCAACCATAACCGAAATAAGTTGCGGCTTCAAGATACGGGAGGATCCACCTTCACATTCTCTAGGCTTGCTGTACGCCAAGACCTGGGCAAGATCGGTGTCTACCAAGTCCGATGGGGTGTAAGGATAGTCAACCGGCTACTTGACCGAAACCCTAACGACTAGCCAGCTTAAGTGATTGTCGGCTCAATTGCTACAGATCTTCAGCGCTGTGTTACATACTAAACTCTTTCTAGAAATCGCTTTCTCAGTCGGAGGATACATAAGCGATGGATGCTCCCGTTCCCGGTGCGGTGGACTACCACGTGTATTACCGAGTCCACTTCTCCTGCGGCTAGCCTCTAGTACGGGGGCTGTTAGATTCTCGTGAGTTTCATTGCACCTCGGAAGTCGCGATGGATCAGGAACCCTCGAGACGTTCGTGACGTGAGGTATAACAAAGGTTTCTAGTATTGCAGTAGCTCCACTAGGGGGCTATGAACTGCCGTCTAAGTATTTGCGGTATTTCAAGCTACATAGCTAGGCGTGTTGGCATTCATCACTGTTTGAATAAACACGAAGCTGTAAAAGTTCTAAAGATAGGTACTTTAGGTCTCAACTCCTTTCTCTTTTTTACAATTTTCGGTCTTGTGCGCAGTAATCGCGCTTTGTGAGTCAGTGGAAGTACCACCCTCATAATCAGGTCCAACTATTAGAAATATAATCTGAGCGATTACTCTATACGATCTATGAGGATCTAGCTGACTTCAGATTTCTAGAAAGGGCACTTTGAAGCCAAATACTAATAATGCCCTCTCGTATACTAGGAAATATCTCTTTAGAGGGCATGCGCCTAGGATGCTAGAAGTCTTGTGTCACAAACTCGTATCTTTAGGTCGTATAATATTAGCTTTTAGGGCGTTGCTGACAATCCATACCGTATATGCCACGGGTTTTAAACATTGAGTTGTGTAACATGCACGGTAGCTAGTCTCAGAAGTGCAGTACTTGAACAAAATTTTGTGAGAAATCAGGTAAGGTACCAGGTATCGCGCGCCTCACATGTTTTGATATTCTAATGTGTAAAAGAGCTCTTTCCAAGCTAGACCTGCTGCTGGTAGTACCTATCGCGCTGAATTAGCAGTACCCTGGAATTAACCTCTATGCCTGAGTATAGGGTTAATTCCCCTTCGTAAACGAGATGAGAGAAATCAGTTGAACAGAGTGAATTTCCGTGATACACAATTTAGGCCATAATTAGGTCAGTTATTACTATTACTCATGGTGTGCTGTGGGGGGCTTCCTTGATCTTGGGATGGGCAGGTACAGTGGACGGTATATAGACCTGGATTTATTGAACGTACTACCCTACCATAGTCAATAGCTAAACCAGCTCTACAATTATTTAAGTTTGTCGGTATACAGTGGGGTATAGAATCAATACTAAAAGGGAAAATGGGGATCAAACCCCTATATATGCGTGTGTTAATTAACTTCGATCTCGGGATTGGGATTACTAAGGCCACGTGGTTCCACACGTTCGTATTGGGTATATATATATAATTAAACTCCGTTATGCGTTCGGAGATATTTAATTCCGTTAAGGACTTAATAATTAGGGGTAAAATAGATCGAAATATCCCGGGTAATATGTAGATGGAATATATGTTTATTGGGTAAGAATTTCAAAAATGCAATATTGATGATCTAGTGTAAAGGCAGATCAAAACTAAGATAGCCCATGTTAATCCCGCGCGTTATACTCAAGTCACGTCGGTGGTGTGAAGATTTGCAATACTTACACAATCTGCATAGCGCACGCGAGTAACCGATTCCCCACGACCCGAGTATGCACCAGCTTGCGTACCTACTACGGCATCGATCCAATCTCAAGTCTAACACGAATTTTGACAGTGTAGTGGCAGAACTTAGGTTATGAGCATCTCTTTATCCGGGCATAGAAAAGCGAGGAGCTCTGTAGGGAGTTAGTGGTTTTTTTATATTTTGTAGGGTAGTAACCCTTTAGGATTCATATCTTGCCGTCTATCCAGTAACCAAGATAAACCGATCCGTTTATCCGCAATATCTTAATTAGCATGGCGGCGCTTTTGATCCGATAGTGGCGTATAGACTACTGTAGATGCAGGATAGATTTGGGCTGTGAATTTTGAATCATCTAAGGCCTTAAGTGAGTTAGAATGCAATTAGGAACTTGGGTTTCAATGACGTCATGCGGTAGACTTTTTTAATTTCATGGTAACTAGTGGCCGGGTAGCCGGCGTATGTTGTGTTGTACTCGGATCGGAATGTGGAGATAATATGCAGCATATGCCATTCATATAGATAGTGGGTAGTATATTTAGTCCCTTTGATCTTTATAATCTAGATATAGGTGAATGAATGAATGAATTTTAAATTCCAGATCAGTTGAAAATATGGTTAATTAGGCCGTAGATATTGAGCTAGTACGTAAGCTACCTACTTGAGAGGGGGGGGCCGGGGGGATGGCTGCGTAAAAGGGCGGCGAGCACTCCGCAATGAATATACGGATGCACGCAATGCTTTCTAGGGTAAAATGTACAACAGCTAGGTCCCCTATGTAACTACAAGGTACTACTGAGAATTAGGGGATACCGCTAATGTGGAATGTAAGGGTAGGAAGCAAATATTATACCGAGTGCGCGTAGTTAGTCGCTCAAGCTTGCTACTCGATAACTTTCTTAGGGGTAGAAGTAGGTTTATGGTATGGCTAGTTGCTTAAAAAAATGAATATAGTCTGCTAGTGCTCATGGCATTGGGTGAACTGAGTTCTCAGGTATCAGAAGTCAGTTATATTTAAGTAAGAAAGTGTGGTTGTATAATCACTGGGTCTTACGGTCAATATAGATGTGGGCTTCCGTTATAATAGGATAGTATATCGGCTGCCCATAAATCTTTTATAGTAGGGTATATATATGCATACGATATAATTAAGGGTAAGATCTCGTTTCCAAGCGTACTATAACAAAGCCTGCATTATTTATCTACCGATAGGTTCACAATCCCCATAGTCTTCAATAAAGATATAGGAAATATGGCTTTTCGCGACTTTTGGGGGCTCAGTGTTATTTCTAGGGATTATGAATAGCCTAGATATGATATATCTAATAGAGTTCGACAAACCCTGTGTACGTAGAAGAACCGGTCTGGACTGTATTAGGTGTCCTCTAGAGCTCATTATATATATTTGAGTACCTCAGTTGGTCTTTTAAGATTCTTTCTTAATCTTTATTCTAATGTAAATAATACTCATTGGAAGGATATATTAGCATAGTGTATAGGGAAGAAAAACTTGGAATGTTTAAGAAGTTCGTTGGGGGAGAAGTTTATAAATATATACCGGGGGCATATCACTACGGTACATATGGTTGGTGAGATCTGTGTAAGTGACACAATTTTAGCGCATCGACTGGAGAGGAATTGTGTTAGGAGCACATTTATAAGGATAGCTGTGCTACTAACACAATTTTATTGTGCACCCCTGAGATAGAATATATAGCAATTGTGTTAGTTACGCACTTTTATTGGGCCCAATACTGAATTGTGTTAGTGGCACAATTCTCAGTTAAAGTACAAACGTGATTGAGAGACTCGCTAGCAGTGTCTAACTGTGTTGATAGCACAATTACCTTCTGGAGAGAAAAGTTGTGTTACTAGCACATTTCCTGTTGTCTCAAAATTGTGTTCGTAGCACAGTCTCTGGACTCCCAGTGTTAATTGTGCTAAGAGCACAAACAGAGTGTTCATATCATTAAATTGTGTTCCTGGCACAATTTATCTCAACAATAATAATGTGTGATCAACACAACTTTTCTGCCCGGGTTTTATACTGTGTTGGTAACACAATTCGTCCAGGTGCTCCCTTGTTGTGTTAAAAACACAACTCACATGGATCCCTTATTGTGTTAAGCACACATCTATTGTTATCGTTAAGTTGTGTGCTTGACACAATTTATTTCTTGTAGTCATAATGTGTCAAGCACACAATACCAGGTCGAATTATACTGTGTTAACAGCACATTTACCTTTTGTGTTAAAAGCACATCTTTTACAAAAATTCTATTGTGTTATACGCACATTAACATCGATATTAGTCTGTGTCTATGACACAATTTATCCTCGTCAGTATTATTGTGTCATTGGCACATTTGTGTGTACGGGCCCACTTGGGCTAAATTGTGTTCCCAGCACAATTTACTAATAGGCAATCCTGCGAGTTGTGCAATTGACACATTATAACATTATCTCAATTAACAATTAATTAATTATATATATATATACAAAGCTATATACCGATAACATATTCACAGATTAAAATAGCGCGCTATGCTTCTTGACGATATACTCTCTCTTGTCCTTAGTCAACAGCCCAACCAGCTCATGTATATCTGAGGCCTCGATTACCCTTATCACACCTTTGCTTTCACGGTACAATAGCCTGCCATCCCTAGTGACAGGGAAGTGCCGTATATATGCTAGTAGTAGCTCTGTATCTCCCTTCTCACGTTGGGGGCCCCTCTCTTTCTCTCTCACTTGCAATTTGACACCCTCCGATCTTGTATGGCGATGAGCATAAAAGCACCCACTTGGAAGCTCAATAGTAAAGTAGAATAAGACTATTCCGAAATGGCTCTGTCTACTACCGTTATCTGAGGCCTCAAATCGTACAAAAGACGTCGAACGGGTTTGATTCGACCTTTGAAACATTGAGGAGGTCGACTTGAATGGGTAGAAGTCACCTCGGAGGGGCGTATTGTGACGATTTAACCATCGTCATGACTAGTCTCAAGTACCTCTCCATACAGAGACACCTAAGGATCTCCCTTGAGGCATAGGACTAGCTATCCCATTCCGGTCAATAGATACTAAGGAAAGTCATTACTATGATAGCCCGATCCCTAAGCGAGCTGGCGAGCTCCTAGGACGGAGCGAAGCTCACCGTCGTCGGTATGCGACAGAGACCAGAGTAATGCGTCTGTAGCTTATAGCTACGGGAGATACTAGCGCAATGAGACTGAAGCAGTTACCTCCATGGACAGAGTTAAGCTCCTGTTCCTCTAGGAGGAATAATAACAGCTTCGCTGATGGCCAATCTTATGGGAGGCCGAGAGCCATGAAACGAGAGCAAAGCTATGCTTAGTAGTTAGGGCCGCCAGCAAAAATAATAATTAACCTGGCGGCGTCACGAATCGAACCATATGGGGCTATGCCTTGTGCGTCGCCCTAAGGTCCTTATGGATCAAGATTACCTCTCCGCCACGCTCCCAGGTTGGACTAGGAACGTGGGAAAGGAATCTAAGCAACGGCAGGAATCATCAGTGGGTTACCCTACCTAGGGGACTCTGTGTTTTCTAACACCCCGAGGCGCCCCACTGTGCCACCCGCCGTTTGCAGAGGGGGCCCCCCTGAGTTGCTGATTCCCTAACAAAAAGACAAGTTTTGGACCCCAAAAATAACCCCAAAACCGTCAGGAAAATTCGTCCAACCGAACCAAACTCGGAGGGTATATGGGGGACAGTGCTGCGAATCCATAGGTGCAATCGGATTTGAAATCGGACCATTTTAGCAATAGTTACAGAGCTTTTAGTAACCAACGCTTTTTAGTCGCTAGTCTATCGACCCCGCTAGTTCTTAGGGGCGCTCTAGACTCAGTTGATTTCCAAGCGCGGAGGAATTGTTCCCCCGCTCCTTGGCAGCCTGCTCGCAATCAAAAACATAGCTTAAACCCGTCCTTCCCCCAGGACAATCATTCTTGCTAGTCAACGAACAACCGTTGTTCAGAGACCCTCATACTCTTTGCTAAAGACGTTTGTCTTCCCCTGGGAAGCAGAGCCTTTTAAAGTCTTTAGTTATCTATCCATTAAATCCTTATTCCTGTTTTGCCTAGGGACTGTCGACCTTCCGTGTTGACGAGCGGTTCTAAGCCTCGCTGCCGAAGCTTCTCGTCAGAAAGGGAGGTTGTTGGTTTTTTTGGTACGGCAGTACTCCCCAGGGAGTGCCCCCGTTACACGTATTATAGTTTGCTGTACGGTATGTCCGGCAGTGGGTTGGTATATCAAAACTGTCCGCCTCCGCTTCTAACTCCGCATCGTCATGGTTATATGGGTTCATGTGTTGATCGTTGGCACCGGAGCTGCCGGGATCACCCAAAAGAAAAGCCTTAAGACAAATCCTTTCATATGTCTTCAGTGCATGTACTTTTGAAGGGCCACAAAACAAAAGTATATCACCTGACACATTAGCTGAAGACCGGGATCCAGATACGTTACCAGCAAAGCTGGCCTGAGAATCTGGCGGACGTGATTTTCTCAACCGCTTAGTAAGGAAACTTGATAGTCTTATGTTTCCGTCGGAGTCCTCGTCTTCACTGGAGTCAGGGGCTCCATGATTGATCACATATACGAGGGTATTTTTCTGCTCCAGCATTGTGAGGGTATTGGAGAGGTTGCGATTGGTAGATACCCGGGATTTAGCCATGCCTGCAAGCGTCCCGCAGAAGCGCTCCATTGCCCATTGCGAGTATACGAACATAGGACCCGCCCATCTTAAAGCCTGAGGAACATGTAGTATTTGGTGAAAGACTGGTAAACATGCTTTTAACCTGTCCCACTCCATCCTATAGTATCTCCTCTGATAATATTTGCTAAATCGAATGATTCTCTCATCCATCTCCAGAAAATCTTGTGGGGTGAGAATATAATCACAGCTCAGTTGAATAGCCTCCACCAATGAGATAAACTCCTCGTAATCTTCATTGGGCAGAACGCCTTTGAGATATACTGGCCCCAATAGAAATGTGAAGAGCTGCCATTCGGCAGCAGTCATTTCGTGGATATGCTCCAAGAAGTTCCAAAGCAATGGCCCAAATAAGGATGGGAAATTGGGGGCGCTGGCTGCTATTTGAGCGCTCATAACCTCCCAGGCTCTCAATGGAATATTATAATCATCATCGGTGGCAATGACTTTAGGTTCTTTAATTTTAGGAACCGTAGCCTTCTTCCCTTTGCCCTCTTTCCCTGTAAAAGTACACAAGCCCTTGCTCTAGTGGGGACAGCAGGTGATGTCTAAAAAGCTGGGACACTAAGGGCACATGGACTAGAAGACTGGGAAGACTGGAACTAGAGTAGGTACTTGGTAGTAAATACAAGTTGAAGGATAGAGAGCTAAGACTAAGAACTGGGGAAATGGCTCGATACTTATAGTATGGCCGAAACATGAAAAGGGAAGGGGCTGACACGCGTAGCGTGTCAGACTACATGAAACAAGAACATGATACGTGATATGAAACTAAGGAGATCCTGATGACGTGGCAGGCCACGTCATCTCATACATGAAACATAAATGAGACTAGACATGAAACTGATATGAAACGGGCAAGGCTGACTGGTGGTCGAGTGACAACTTGTGACCGAGTGAGAACTGATGATTTGTCGTTCTTGACAGTAGGTCCCTCTCCAAGGTTGTTAGTCCCTTAACAACTGGTTTTAGGGTTGCTGTCTGATATGCGTCTAACTTGACGCTTCTTGGTACGCTTGACTTTGCGTTTCTGGGGAAAGTAGTTGGCTCCTACTTTGGCGCTGTAATGTATGAGACATCCGTCATCATAACAGGCAGTGAAGTGCATGCAGGCATGCTCGTGGTTGGCAGACTTTTTGACTTCGTCTGGCTTGGAGGGGAGAGTAGCGTTTTCCTGAGGTTGGGACATGGTGGTGGATAATGGGTTTTCTGGAGTACTTTTTGGTTCGTAAGACTTTCTTTCTGGTTCCGTGGAAGCGCGAGAGTTTAGTCTTTTATAGACGTTGGATTGTGAACTGGGCTGTGTGTATCTTGTTTGTGAAAAAACTCAACACGGAATTGAAACAGGGTATGTTTCAAAGGACTGGGGAATGTGTATCTTGCCACAGGGGCTCAACACGGGATGAGACGGAACATGTCTCGAAGATAAGGAGTGTGTATCTTGCTTGTTTTACAGAGGCTCAACACGGAATTGAAACAGGATATGTTTCAAAGGACGGGGAATGTGTATCTTGTTGTGAAACTCAACACGGAATTGAAACAGGACGTGTTTCAAAAGACAGGGAATGTATATCTTGCCGCAGAGGCTCAACACGGGATGAGACGGAACATGTCTCGAAGATAAGGAGTGTGTATCTTGCTTGTTTTACAGAGGCTCAACACGGAATTGAAACAGGATATGTTTCAAAGGACGGGGAATGTGTATCTTGTTGTGAAACTCAACACGGAATTGAAACAGGACGTGTTTCAAAAGACAGGGAATGTATATCTTGCCGCAGAGGCTCAACACGGGATTGAAACAGGAGATGTTTCCATGGACAAGAGAATCCTGAAAGGGGTAATAGTCGTTCTCAGGTACTATGACGCTGGTTGCTTCTATTGCTTTTTTGATTCTTGGTGGTGGAGTGGTGGGTTGGTGATTGGCAACTAAAATTTCAAAAATTCTAGGTTTGTGAACCCGTGGGGGTTTTTTCTATTTGTTGGCTTCTTCGAGGGAAGTGTTGATTTAATGGTTTGTAGGATGGAGAACTGTTGGCTTTGGGCTATGCTTGTTCCTTTGTTCCGTTCTGCCTTGCTTCATGCAACCAGCTGCTACTTTTACTCTCGTGTAGCTACGCTTGGCTTCATCTTCACAAGACGGTACTTGCATAGTTGAGTTCTTGCTTCCATCCTAGTTCCTTGGCTTGGAGGTTCGGTTGGCTGAGGCCTTCCTTCACCCCTAGGTCCCTCTCCGAGAATGCTCGTCCCCGAGCATTGGAGAAAAAAAATCGAGTATTGCTGCTTGAATGCAGCAAGACGAGAAAAAAATTTTGATGACTGGGTGGAGGCTTTTAACAGGGTTTTGCTGGCTTATTCGAGGGCTTTAGCCACTTGAATTTTAGGAGTTTGTGTTGGATTTTGGAGGAGTAGGAGAGGCTTGGTCGGTGGGTTCGCTTCCTTTGTTGATGACTGGGTGGGTGTGTATCTTGCTCGTGGTGCTCAACACGGAATCGAGTGTTGGATACTCGAAATAGTTATGGCGTGGTTCAGTGACTGCACTTTTCACACTACTTTTCTTCAGGACTGTGTCTCTGAATATTGGGTAGGCTTCCAGTGGGTACTGCTTGACAGGAATTGGTAGACGTGGGGATGAGAGGTTAGGTTCTTCTCCGTGAGAAGGACGAAGTCCTTGGTAGTGTTGACTGGTTTGAGAGGTTAGGTCCCTCTCCGTGAGAAGGGCAGAGCCCTTGGTGTTGTTGACAGGGAGTTTGGCTGGTGGGGTAGAGAAGGAGATTTCTCTAGTTGGTGACGAGACACCAGGTGCTGTCATGCTGGTAGATCCTTCAAAGTGTAAAAGTACACAAGCCCTTGCTCTAGTGGGGACAGCAGGTGATGTCTAGAGAACTGGGACACTAAGGGCACATGGACTAGAAGACTGGGAAGACTGGAACTAGAGTAGGTACTTGGTAGTAAATACAAGTTGAAGGATAGAGAGCTAAGACTAAGAACTGGGGAAATGGCTCGATACTTATAGTATGGCCGAAACATGAAAAGGGAAGGGGCTGACACGCGTAGCGTGTCAGACTACATGAAACAAGAACATGATACGTGATATGAAACTAAGGAGATCCTGATGACGTGGCAGGCCACGTCATCTCATACATGAAACATAAATGAGACTAGACATGAAACTGATATGAAACGGGCAAGGCTGATGTCAAGAACACCCATTTCCTAGTCTGCCTTGTTTATCTCCTTGTTTCATGTATCGTTTCATATCTCGTAGGATTCCTGTTATCATTGGTCATGTAAAGAGGTACGCCTCGCAGGACGAGACGTCTATAGTTTCATGTAGAAGGAGGTCGCTCCTTCAGTTTCATATTGTCTCATTGTTGATCTCAGCGTCCCTCCAGAAAGGGTATAAAAGGGACGCATCTCTGTCAGTTAGTTAGTTCTTCACGCAACAACTTATATTGTTACCATACCTACCTTGTCCTTGAGTTCCTAGTCTCTCGATACTAGCCCTGCTTTGTGATTATCGCCTGCTGTTCCCCAATAGGTGATCGGTTTTTACACTTTGTTGCGTCTACCCTACGCAGCACCCGATAGTCTTCAATCTGGATCAAAACGTATCATTTAATCTAGATACCCTTTTCGGACCCTTATTACAGGAAGTACCAGATAGGGCAACCAGCCCCATTACCCCAGACCCCCAATCAAGACCAATAACTCCAGAAACCCCTTTTCAATCCGACAACAGAATGTCTTCATCAGCAGAAACTACCGCAGGCGGTAGCAACCCAGTCCAGATGAGCAATGATGCTCTAGTCCAACTGCTCGAACAAGTAGCAGCAACAAAAAACAACAAGCCACGAACAATGAAAATACCAGACGCCGATGAATTCAAAGGCGAACCCACGAAAATCCGCACATGGCTACGACAGTGCGAAAACAAATTTACAGAATACACAGACGCCACAGATATGCAAAAACTCATATACGCCAGCAATAAAATGAAGGACCAAGCAGGATCCTGGATGTTCTCAGTCCTCGAAAACAAAACATACACCACCTGGGAAACATTTAAGGATGCCCTCAAAAAAGCTTTTGGCGAAGCAGACACAAAAGAAGCTGCCAAACAGCGAATCAGAAATCTGTGCCAGACAGGAACAGTAAACGAATACTGGACCAAATTCCAAACCGATATGGACCTGTTGGGATGGAACGAAGAAGCCTTGAAGGACGAATTCTACGATGGACTGGCCCGCAACATAAGAGCTAAACTAACCGCCATTATCAACAAACCAACAACACTACGGGAGTTCGCACTACTATGCATCAACCTAGACAACGAAATAATAGCCAGCAAGATCCGCACCACCAAGTGGGACAATCATGCACCCAAAGCACCCATTACGAAGGCCTATACTCAGTCCTACGTGCCCAGACACACCGACGGAAAGTTTGCACCCAATCCAAGCCCGACTCCAACCACTACCACCGAATTACCTCCAGGAGACCCTATGGACCTGGACGCCTCTAGAAAAAAGAAATTCCTTCCACTTACCGACAAGGAAAAAAAGAGACGGTTCGAGAACAACCTCTGCATGTACTGTGGAAAACCCAACCACATGGCAGATAAGTGTCCAGAAAAAACGTGGAAACCAAAGCCCAGAAGGCTAGCCGGCACCTCCTCACAGAATCTCGAAGAATCGGGAAACGAGGAAGACCAGGAGTAAAGCGCAACCTACCCCTGGCAAAGGAACCCCCTAGAGTTGCCAAACCATCACGCTTCGCCCCACTTCAAAACCTCCCCGAAAACCATACGTCATTCAGCACAGCTGGACTGTCCTGCTCCTCTGACATCCCTCCCAAACACGCCCTAGATGACCACCTTATCCTCCCGGTACAAATCAGCCTCGGAAACCAAGTCATTGAAACTTTTGCCATGCTAGATAGCGGAGCAACTGGGAACTTCATTGACCGCAGTTTCGCCAATCAAAAACAATTCCCAGTCCAAGCCAAGAGAGTGGCCCAGCCACTTACCCTTATCGATGGATCAACCTCCCAAAGCGGCACCATCACTCACCAAGTCAAACTGCCTATAAAAATAGGAAACCACAAAGAAACGGAAACCCTCCAAGTCACCAAGCTAGGACACTACCCAGTAATCCTAGGAATCCCCTGGTTCAAGAAACATAACCCGGAAATTATGTGGAAAGAACACCAAGTCAACTTCACGTCCAAAACTTGTCAGGAAGAGTGCCTTAATGTACCAAGTGTCGTCCAAGCCCTTCCTGAGAAGCCTGCAATCATCCAACACCTCAGGACTGCAGACATAAGCCTAGTAGGAGCAGCTGCGTTTAAACGATCTGCGAAACAAGGCGAACCCTGCCTCCTCACCATCCGAGAAATCGATCATGCATTAGAACTCTGTGCTTCGGACAAATACGAATACATGAGAAAGGATACTCAACCCCCAGCCAAGTCCCCGGAAGCAAAAAACCTTCTACCCGTCGAATACCACGATTTCCTTGATATATTTCACGAGCGCGAGCCTACCGACCCGCCTCCTCGTCGCCAAGCAGATCATAAGATCAATCTCATGCCAGGAACTACCCCGCCATTCAAACAACTGTATTCATTGTCAGAAGCAGAGTTGAAAACTCTACGCGAATACCTGGAAACCTACCTGAAGAGAGGATGGATTAGATCCTCATCTTCCTCAGCCGGAGCACCCATTCTATTTGTTAAGAAAAAAGATGGATCAATGCGGCTGTGTGTCGACTACCGCGGACTTAACGCCGTCACAGTTAAGGACCGGTACCCCCTGCCACTAATCAATGAAGCTTTAGACCGTCTAAAGTCAGCCAAGATCTATACGTCATTAGATATCCGAGAAGGATACCACCATATCCGAATAGCAGAAGGGGACGAATGGAAAACAGCATTTCGAACGCGCTACGGCCTTTACGAATACACTGTCATGCCTTTCGGACTCACCAATGCGCCTGCTACGTTCCAAGCATGGATCAATGAGATCCTGTCCGAGTTCCTAGACGTCTTCTGTATCGTCTACCTAGATGACATCCTCATCTACTCCGAAGACATGAAGTCCCACGTCAACCAAGTCCGCCAGGTTATGGAAAAACTTCGTAATGCTGGAATCAACCTCAAGCCTTCTAAGTGCCATTTCCACCAAGAAGAGATAGAATACCTCGGTTTCATAGTATCTCCCAAAGGTGTGTTCATGGACCCCAAGAAAATCCAAGCTATAACCGAATGGCCCGACCTAGCCTCAGTCCACGACGTCCAGTGTTTCTTAGGATTTGCCAATTTCTATCGACGCTTCATCAACAAATACAGCAACATCTGCAAACCGTTAACACAACTCCTCAAGAAGGACGTCAAATTCGAATTCAATACGGAAGCAAGAAAAGCATTCGACATACTCAAAAAAGCTTTTACCACAGCCCCAATCCTCCAACACTTCGACCCGTCAAAAGAAATCACGGTGGAAACCGACGCCTCGGACTACGTAGTAGCCGCAGTAATCTCCCAGACCAACAGTGAGGGAATCCTACACCCCGTCGCGTACTATTCAAAGAAAATGAACGCAGCCCAAATCAACTACGAAATCCACGACAAGGAACTCCTCGCCATAGTCTCAGCGTTTCGAGAATGGAGACAGTACCTGGAAGGAAGTCAACACCAAATCAAAGTACTCAGCGATCACAAAAACCTGGAATACTTCATGACAACCAAAGAGTTAAATAGAAGACAAGCACGATGGGCTGAAACCCTTGGAAGCTACAATTTTGTCATCACTTACAGACCCGGCAATCAAGGACAAAAACCTGACGCTCTAACCAGGCGATCAGGAGATCTGCCTCAAAAGGGGGACCTACATCTCAAACAAACACTCCTGAAACCCGACAAGTTCCAACTAAGCGCCACCGTCACAAACATAGCCACCGACAACACCATCAAAGAGGAAATCCAGAAACAACTCCAAAACGATCCCCTAACACGCCAAGTAATCCAAAGCCTAAAAAATGGTGTCACCAGATCAAAAGACGTTGCACTAGGCCTATGCTCCATGCAAGATAACCTATTAACGTACGATGGCCTCGTCTGGATCCCTGACAATACCCCACTTCGCCTCCAAATCATGAAACAGATCCACGACAACCCAGCCGCAGGACACCCTGGTCGCGAAAAGACCCTGGAACTAATCACACGAGACTACTATTTCCCGGGAATAAGAAAATTCGTCACAAAATACGTCGACCACTGCGACACGTGCGCCCGCATCAAACCAGTCAGACACGCCCCTTTCGGATTACTCAAACCCCTAAAACCCCCTGACCGCCCCTGGCGATCACTGTCCATGGACTTTATCACGGGACTACCAACGTCACAGGGACACGATGCTCTATGGGTGGTAGTAGACCGCCTTACAAAAATGGCACATTTTGTGCCCTGCCAAGCATCCCTTACAGCCCAACAATTTGCAAAACTATTCATGACACACGTTTTTAAACATCATGGATTACCGGACGACATTACAAGCGACCGCGACTCACTGTTCACATCAAACCTCTGGAAAGAATTAACCAAAGAACTCGGAATCAAAAGTAACCTGAGCACAGCCTTCCACCCCCAAACCGACGGGCAAACAGAACGAGTCAACGCCATCCTAGAACAGTACCTCCGAGCCTATGTCAACTACCAACAGGACAATTGGGCGGAACTCCTAAACACCGCCGAATTCTGTTACAATAACACAGTTTCAAGCACCACCAAAGTCTCGCCGTTCTTTGCCAACTACGGCTACCACCCAAAACACCACCTAAACCTACAAGCCCCCGTCACACAAGCCCCTGAAATTGAGTCATACACGAAACAGTTGCAAACACTACATGACTCACTCCGCGACGAAATCCGTTTCAGCCAGGAGTCACAAGCCGAACAGTCAAACAAACACCGATCACCCGACCCTACCCTGAAACCAGGAGACAAAGTTTGGCTACTCAGACGAAACATCAACACCACACGACCCTCCAGCAAACTAGATTTCAAACGCTTAGGGCCATTCTCTGTACTTGAACGAATAGGCACCCGCGCCTATAAATTGGACCTTCCTCCCTCCATGAAAGTCCATCCAACATTCCACATCAGTCTCTTAGAACCAACAGCCCCTTCAGAACCAATACCCGGTCATATCCAGCCTCCTCCTCCTCCAGTCATCGTCAACGCTCACGAAGAATTCGAAATCGATCAGGTTATCGATTCCAAGCTCCTTCGCAACACACTCTACTACCGCGCTCAGTGGAAAGGCTACTCAAAAGAACACGACCAAGAGTGGTACCCTGCTTCCAATTTCGAAAATTCCCAAGCTCTTATCCACGAATTCCACCACCGCTACCCACACAAACCTTCCCCCACAAACCAAAATGTCTCTATACGTCGCACCCGTACCCGCCGTTAAGGTTACCGTCAATGGCACCTCCATTAGCCTAAGCACTCATAACCATATTTCCCTCCTCCGCACCAAACTTGAATTCGCCAAACGCGACTACGAAGTGGCCGCCCAATCCCTCAAAAACTTTCCCCAAGCCCTCCGAATCTTCGAGTGCCGGTTACTCGAAGCCACCATGGAGATGAACACCTATCATGCCAACGTACTTGCCACTACGGGCGCTGCCTTAGGGCAACAAATAACTCTCATCAAAGCCAGAATCAACGTCCCTGCCGAAACACCACTCTCCCCACTCATCAAGGAGGACGGAACCCTCGACTACAGCAAACTCGAGGTAGCAATCACTGCTGCCAGTACCCAACCAACGATCCCGATCCTCGAAGACCCGTATTGCGAGGATTGCCAGGAAAGACACCCTGTTGCTGCCTCGTCCCCTACCTCCACCATTCCCGACCACCAACCCACCAGCCCTATGAGCGTAAGCTCAAAACATAGTTGCGAGTGCGAGGACGAACACCCGTCCCCTTACGTCGTATCACCAACTCCCCCAGCACCAGTATCCCCCCCTCCTGGCCTCATCGAAATGGTCCAAGAGGTTGGCAATATAACCAAAAACGTCTCTACCATCATCTCGGGAACCGCAGTTCTCAACGCCCAGTATGAGAAGCGGCTACAGACCGAGAAAGAAGAATTGCAGAAAGAGAGGCTGGACCTCATCACCCGACTCACCAACCAAGCTGTCCAGGAAGGACGCATTACCCCCCGCACCAAAGAAGAACCCCCCTTCTCTCCCATGTTCAAGGCTCACGGGGAAAGAGCAGAACTTGTCCCCCTTGCCTACGCTCCGCCAGCAGCTGAGTCTGCTCCCTCCACCGCCAACTCCTACGACTCTTGGGGAAACATCAAACCCCAAGTCACCTTCGAACAATCCGCGGAAGACCCAGATCTTCCCATCCCTACTCCCCAATATCAACGCAAGCTTTCTAAGGGAGCTCGCCACCGTCGTAATATCCAACGCCGCCTCAGACAACAAAACTAGACTCCGGTCTCGTGGGAACTTCGCCCTTGAAGAGGGACCTACTGTCAAGAACACCCATTTCCTAGTCTGCCTTGTTTATCTCCTTGTTTCATGTATCGTTTCATATCTCGTAGGATTCCTGTTATCATTGGTCATGTAAAGAGGTACGCCTCGCAGGACGAGACGTCTATAGTTTCATGTAGAAGGAGGTCGCTCCTTCAGTTTCATATTGTCTCATTGTTGATCTCAGCGTCCCTCCAGAAAGGGTATAAAAGGGACGCATCTCTGTCAGTTAGTTAGTTCTTCACGCAACAACTTATATTGTTACCATACCTACCTTGTCCTTGAGTTCCTAGTCTCTCGATACTAGCCCTGCTTTGTGATTATCGCCTGCTGTTCCCCAATAGGTGATCGGTTTTTACAGCTGACTGGTGGTCGAGTGACAACTTGTGACCGAGTGAGAACTGATGATTTGTCGTTCTTGACATTCCCTCTGCCCTTCTGCTTCCCTTTATTTCTTTTGCCCGCTCTAGACCTTACTCCATGTCCCTTGCCACCTACTCCACCCACTTTACGTTTCTTCCGGGGAGGCCTCTGGTCTGCGGAGGACTCAGTGTTACTTGAGCTTGACTCATCATCGGCCTCGTTCTCAGAGCCTAAGTTATCATCCTTGACATCAACTCTAATCTTCCCTCTCCAGTGCTTGACAAGATCCGGAATTACGTTCTCGAACCACAAATGCATTGAGTCAGGAGGGAAGCTCCTTGGGAAGTCTATTGAAGACAACCGGCTTAGAATTGAAAGGCCCTTGATTCCATACTTTGATTTCTGCTCTGCACTAGCCCCCTTACTTGCGATCTGTTGCGCTACTAAGCGGAACTCTGCATCCTCTCTCATCGGGAGAAATTGATGCCGGGGGTCCCAGGAGGTCCAAGGGAATCCAGAACCTTTCCGGTTCCTAGCTTGGGCGGAGGGGTTGGTTGGTGGGTTGGCTGGGCAGTAGAGCCCTCGATTCCATATTCCTTGAACCATGCAGTACTCACAATAGCAGTACGAACGGTTACCAGTCACCTTCATGACCTATGAAATTAATACCGTATAATTAGTAAAGAAAGTCATTCACAATCCATGTAGCAAGCCAAGCGAGGCGATCTATTACCTTTTCACGTGCAACCATGTCAGCGCCAACCAGGCAGATATGTCCTTTCAAGATAAACTCCCTATCATACTTGGGCAGAGAGCGAGATAAAGAACCGTCAAATGCCAAGACTCCATTTTGCAGCGACTCGAATTCTTTAACCAGTGGATACAAGAAAGAGTCAAGGTTTTTAGGGCCTTTTGGACCAGGTATGAAACCAGCACATAGCATGTTCTGCCGCTTGGCCCGAACAGTAGGAGGTAGGTTCAAGCACTCTAGTGCAATTGGCCATATCGAAAATTTAGTTTTTGCCTTGAAAACTTGAACTCCGTCAGTTGTAAGAAGGAAGCCCAGGTCCGTGTATCTTCTAAACAGGCCTTTATCTCTCTTGAGACCTTGGAAAAGCTCGCTTGTCCAGTAGTCTATATGATTCTCTATATGTTTCACATATTATAGTTAGACTCCGGCTAGACCTCAGATCAATGAGGAATCATCTATTAAGGGCAGGGGTAGGATTTATTTCTCAGGAGGACTTTAAATTACCTTCCGATTCTGCTCTACGCCTATAAGATATCATTGCAGCAGCTCTTTCAGGGTCTGCGAACCACAACTTCAACCGGTGGATCACCGGTATATACTCATGAGTTGCGAAAGGAATCCGATTCTTCTTTTCCGAAGTTACATCCCTTCCTTTATCTCCACATTCTTCTGCCTCCTTCCACCGGGGGTGTTGACAATAATCACATTCTTTTTTCTCGGGATACATAGCAAAAGACATGCAGGATTGCTTGCAACAGTCATATGGCACAGGTACTAGTCCTGTTTGCTTTTCAATCCATTTCTTAGTAGTGCTGTAGTCCCAGCTTGTATCTTCTGTGAAACTTCCAAGCAGAGAAGTGATGTCAGTGCTTGCTGCTCGGGATAGCCGGTGAGACAGCTTGAGATCATGAATAGCAACAGAAACAATTTCTCGGTTTGTCAATAACTTTCTCGTACCCTCGTATGAGAATTTCTCCTCCTCTTCAGAACTTGTTTCAATAAGCTCTGACTCTTGAACGCTTGAGCTCTCATTATCATCGGATTCCTGAAAATTGACGTGGTTTGATTGGTCAACTTGGTCGGCAAACCCACGTTGCATCCGTCCCACTCTCTCATCAGAGGAATTATCAGGAAACTGTGATTCTTCACTGCTTGCCCTTCCTTTATAAAGATCGTAAATTTCTTCATCATAAGAGGTTTCATGTTGGGAGTCATCAACATCTATTAGCAAGGGGGAATTCGGAGCCAATGGATTGGACTCAGGAAGTTGATCAATCAGTGGTATGCTATTGGCATTGACCTCAAGTTGGTCAGACATCTCTGCACCAAAAACGTGATCTGGAATATCTGTCGCCTCGGATCCTTCATAAAGGCGATGATTCTCCTCCAAACCTTCTGGTTCTTGTAGGTTATAGCTTTCCTCCTGGCTCCTTTCGCTACTAAACGTATCATAACCTACTTGGCGCATTGGAGAAGGAAGGTCTTTAGTTTCGAGAGTCTCGGCTTCTGTATCGGTAGTCGTAGTAGAGCTCCCGCCATGGGTACGTATTATATTTGTTGGCGGCGATGGGGGGTCTTCGATAGGAGGATTTCTGTGACGCGGTGATGGGGGGTCTTCGATAGCGCCAGCTGGTAATGGTAGATTATCACTGGAGATATTTTCTGTTCGATCCTTGCTGGAAACATGTTCGGATGGATGCCGGATACTCCTATCAGTATTCATATGCATCGGAAGATCAATATCTTCATCTGATGTACTGTTATCTGACAATTCCTTGCTACTAGAGTTTTGGTTTGAACCCCGAGAAACCCCAATATTGACTCTATTCCTAGTCCTAAGAATATTACTTGAATGTCGTATAATAGGGTTTAGAGGAGAGGGATCCTCAGTGGGGTGGCTATCTGTACGAGGGGGGTCGTCGCTAGATACGGGGTTTCCGGAGGGAGGACCCCCGCTTGAAGATGTTCCAACACTTTGGGATACTGAGTTAGGGTATGGATGAGATCTACGGGACCGGTATCTGCGCTCACGAGGCTGTGGTGAGGGTATTAGCCTATTCCTACTCTCCTGAAGAACCTCTGACTGTATATCTGGAAGTGAGGGCTCTTCGCTGGGTATGTTGTCTCTGTCTCTCTCTTCTTTGTATGCATATAGATTCGTAATATCTTCGTCAGAAGTGCTTAATGCTTCCGTCGAGGGCTCAGAATCGCTAGACGTGCTCGGGGGTCCCGCCGATGGTCCCGCCGGGGGTCCAGAAAGGGAATTTCTGCCAAAAATTCCATTGAGTTGGTCTTGCTCCTGCACTTGAACATGTCTGGCCCAGTCTGCAGCGCTGGTCACAGGGTGCGGTTTCATGCGCAACAAAGAGCAATAGCACTCTTGATAGAACGAAATTCGAGGCATTCTATATTATCTATGAGTATTTCTTTGAAGTGTAATCTTAGGATTGGTAATGCGCTGTACTGGCCTACTTTAATCTTGGTGTTCGTGATGTAAGACGTGGTTTGGATTGTCAATGTGAGCCGTGCCGTGCCGTGATCGTTCGGTATATTGGGATGCATGCATAACCCTAACCCATGCTACTCTTGACATCAACTTACATATGTACCAGCCTATATATCAACGTACCAACACTGTGCTAACACTCTGAAGCCTCAACTAACTACTGACTCTAGAACGGAAAATGGGGGATGTGGATATGGTTTGTTAGTTGATCCCATATAAGTATATTCTATTAGGTATATATAATTAAACGCACATGTGAGCTGATTGACAGACGTTGGTGGAGACCTGAACCTGGGCAGAGCCCCAATCGTTGGCTTCCGCTTTCATCTACGTTTAGAGATGTGCGGTGGCTAGAATCCTAGGATTGGGGTCCAGCTGCAAAGGGGTGGCCTGAAGTTTGGTTGGATTCGTGAATATGACAATCCGGTGATTATGAGACTGCTTGAAGATGGTGCGAAACTACGTTGTCTCATTCTCTCACGTGAAGAATTCACTTGGAATGGAGAACGCTGCTTTTGGGGTAAAGTACGTTGGTATACTTGCGTTTAGGGGCATAAGAAAGCCGGTACACGGGGTATATAGTGGGGCCAATCCTAGCATAAAGCTACGCGCTGATGATTCTATACTTGTATACTATTGCGATAGTTAATAGTATAGCCAATAGTATAGGGAATATTTTTAATATTATCCACTTTCGTAAACTACATGCAAATCCGTGTAACTGTGAAAAAACTAGCTCTACGTGATATGTGAAGTTGTGAATTACCAGTCCAGGGTTAGCGGCACCAAGCTAACTATAATCTAACCTTGCAATTTCAACTTCACCTTCATCTTCAGCCCCCTAAACCCCCCTTCATACGCGTCTCGCTACGTACATACGGACTTCATCACAGCCCAACAACCCCCTATCTCATTTTATCTTGCTTTATCTTGCTTTATCTTGCTACATCTCCCTATTTTAATACAACCCAGAATGGATGATTTACAGAGGCTGCGCGCTGAGATGAAGGCTAAACACGATGAAGAAGAGCGTTTGCTGGAACTAGAAATCCAGAAGCAGCAGCAAAAAAAAAAAGGTCTGTATCTTATTACTATGCGATATGACAATCCTCATACCTGATTTAACAAGAGATTAGATCGATCCTCGCATAATCAACGAACGGACGTCACTGTCCGGCAAAATGCCTCGTCTCAGCCACCCAATGAAGAAGCCACTTGGACCCGGAAGCGTCCTGCTGAATATGATGGTTCTGATGACGAAGTTATTCCTCGGAAGCAGCAAATTACCCATGTATCTTCTGGGGGAAAACACACTTCCCGTCCGGCCCCTCGAAAGAAGCCGATCATTAGTTTCCCCACAGAAACAGCCTCCTCCTCCGAAAATATGTCCCCTGAGCCAGTCAAGCGCAGTGCCCCACCCCGAAGAAAAGCCACTCCCGTTCCGGAGCCTACCGAGTCGGAATTGGAAGCCTCCCAACCAAAGCCTCGTCAACGTGCAAAAACGACCCATACAACCTCATCTATATCCAAGCCTTCAAGTAACTCCGTGTCAATACGGAAAGATACCGAAGACTCATTAAAAGACCCCGAGCTCAAGGTCAACTCAGCCAAGTTTCGAGAAAACCTCAATAAGAGAATGGGTCTTGCGGGTATGAGTAAGAGCGAACAAGAGAAAGTAAAGAGAGATCGTCGCCAGTGGGTCCTCGAAGAATGCTTGAAAAGAGGTATGGACCTCCGCCAGAACTTCAAAAGCTGGCCATTTCAGACGAGAATGTATCCAGCCATTAAGTCCATCACTCTTGCAGCTCCACCTGATTGGGGCTGGGATAGAGAGACTACCACTGACGTTATTCGAACGTTGTGCTGGGACCGTGTGAGGTCGTACAACCGCCGTAACAAATCCCCCTCGGGGAGGACTGAGCGCCAAAAGAAGCAAGAAGTCAAAAAGGCGGAGGAGACTAAGAAGAAGAAGGAGGCAGCTAGTAAGAAGGCAGAGGGTGGAAAGGCCAAGCAACACCCGGTGAAAGGAAAGTCGAAGAAAGCAATTCTCCCAGAGACAGAACCAAATGCCTCGGATACTGAGATACAACTTCCTTCAGTAAAAGCGCCAAAGACATTATCAAGAGCACGTATTCCGACCATCGCTACCAAGGAACCGGCGCATCTTGAGGACACACCACCCCCTAATCCTATTAAGGAGACTACCCGTCTAGCTACTACTAAACAGACTGTTCTTCCTGTTACAAAAGACAAACCTCGTCTTTCTCTCATAAATATCAAGTCGTCAAGAAAGGCAACAACTCTTCGGGATAATCCACCAGCCCCAACTAGTCCCCCTGAAATGTATGTGCCATTCTCTGGAGTGTCTAGCCCTCCGGTTCCAATCGAGGAATCCCAGGAATCCCAAGGATTACCGGGCTCCGCTGACTGGCTTGAATTTGAGAAACTTGACCCCAGCGAAACATTTGGTGTCAAAGTTAGAAAGACACTTTATATGTTTGCCCGAGATATAGAATATGAGGAATTTGATCATGAACTGAATAGTATACTAACTATCGAAGAAGATCAGATACGCTGCTACCGAGCACTTGTGGGTGGGAAGAAGGCAAGGGAATGGAAACCACTTCTGTATCCGGAGGAGTTCTCTAAGTTGGTCCTGTTATATGCGGATGTGGGGATCGAAGTTAAAGCAATAGAGCAGGTGAAAATCGAATCCCCCCCCTAATTATTACAGCCTTGTATTCATCTTGATATTGTCGCCACTGAATTACCACCTCCTAACCTTAGTCTAACAGGCAACATACTATAACTCTGGGTGCGATTCTGAGCATGAGTCTAATTCTGATTCCGATTCTAGGAGTAGGGATAATGGGAGACTGGTTGGCTCTCAAATATCCCAATAATCTATTATTATATTATTATTAAATAAATCTATATGGTAAATTTAAGGGTATGACTGACGTTTATTCGTGTACCACTATAGTCTATGGACCCTGACGATGTGATTGGAGGACAGAACCAGAATATGGAGAAAGGAGTTACTTTGAAAATGAATGCCGGATTAGAAATCGAGGAAGATAATGTACCCGAAGAACAGGATGATAATACTGAGGACGAATCCCAAGGTGCTTTTAGGCCAACTAGCCCACCGCCGACGCAGCGCGCTGAAGTAGTGCATTCAAAGAGAACCCAAGTACTCATTCCATATCCACTAATTGTGAGACATACGAACTTACTAATAATCTATTTACTACATCTAGATCCCCCTAGTTCTGGCTGGCGGAACCGAAGCTTTGGGCGCGTCTAATGCTGAACCTATTATTAAGCGAAAACCTGGACGTCCCCGGAAGAATGCCATTGTTCCCGAGAAGGCTGTTGCTAAGAAGCCTGTCACCAAGAGAAATGTGCCATCTTCCCAGGGAGCTGCATCAACAACCAATAAACTAGTATCGACAGTTATTGCACCAAAAAGACGCCCTGGAAGGCCGAGGAAAATCCCTATACAGAATATTGAAAAAGAGGAGCCTAAGAATGTCAATGAAGATATACAGATGGAGGAAGCTGATGATGAAGGCGATGAGGGAGCAGAATTAGAGCGTGGTGAAGAACATCAGAAGTTCGATGAAGATCAGAGCCAACAGAGTCAGGCTGTCACCACCAGATCGGGCCGCACGGTCAAGAAAAGTAGGATTACCCTTGAAGGGGAGGAATATAAACGGAAAGTTGCCCACGCTAACAGTCTAATCCGTGAGAGGAGGCAGTTAAAACGGGCATGGAAAGTCTTTGAAGCTAAACACCCACCTACATACGTAAGTCACCCTGCAAACTACCAGCTATTAGTCTACTAATTAACTAATTCGATCTATGTGAATACCAGATTCAGTATTTACATATCAAGGCAAATACCAGGTGGAAATAATTGAGCAATTGATAGCTAGTGCTTTGAATGTACTCGCTCATAAACGTATATATATATACCTGTTTGCATGCTTTTATAATTTAATTAGGGTTCTTTAATATATAGCTGTATAAAACTATAGCTAGCTCGATCGATAGAAGTCACGTCAATTTACAGTTAATTAAGCAGAATAATATTGTGTCTTTAACACAATTTGAGTAGAGTATATACTCTCTGGTACATGTGTTTTTAGCACAATTACAAGATTTTCTTTTTGTGCGGTTAACACAATTTTGCTGTAAAAGTCCTTTGTGCCAACAACACAATCTCGATAGGTCTACTAGGGGGCTAAAAATGTGTAACTGGCACATGGGGAAATTGTTCTAGAGACACAAATATTATTGTGCGAACCGCACTAAAACGGTGTGCCGCTGACACAAATTCATTGCGTCAACGACACAAAAAAAATGTGCCAGTGACACAGTTTTCGACACAGTTTTACTGCGCTAATAACACAGTTCTATTGTGTCAACGTCACAATAGAACTGCGCCAGTGACGCAGTTTTGGACACAGTTCTACTGCGCTAATAACACAATTCTTATGTGCTGGAGACACAGTAGAACTGTGCCAGTAGTGCAGTAGAACTGTGCAAACGACACAATTTTCATGCGCGATTGACACAATGAAACTGTGCTAGAAACACTATTCTACTGCGCTACTAGTGCATTTATTATTTTTATATTACATGTGTAAAATGATCCTAAACTGTGTTATGAACACAATAACGAGCACAAAAAACTGTGTCAATAGCACAGTTCTACTGTGTTCCCAGCACAGTTTTCTCGCACATAAATATTGTGCTATTCACACAACTCTGGTTGCACCCTGGTGATATGGGCACACCGCTCAGAGAGAGTTGTTGTGCTGTGGCTACGTACTGAAAGATATATGAGACTGTAGAAGTTCGGGATAACCCTGAACATATCATTTTAGTTAACCAGGAGGACTACGCGAAATTTTGGAGAGTAGTTTTGTTTTTGTTTTTGGGTGTGGTGGTAAATTAACTTAGCCTTAGGGCTCCATGTATTATGATTAATTTATTCAGTCAAAAAATACATATATAGTGTTTACCATAGCCGAGAGGCTCATGTAATTAATGAGGAAAACAAAAAAAAAGCATATATAGTGTATTCACATTATCGAGTGATACTGTATGAAGTGATTATTTTAGGGCGGAAAGCGATTTCAATAGGATTTGCCAGTACAGAGCTAGTTTATCGCTAGTATCATGACTATAATCTATAAAGCTTATGTACTACTTATAGATTTATCTATGCTTAGTGTTGCCTACAAAAAGTCCCGGGAGGTGTTTGTAGATAGATAATCAGTTTTTAGATAATTGTAACATAAGCCGTAAGCGTTAAAACACAACATGATATATATACTAAAACTATTCTAAAGTTTTAAATTACACTTGGTATAGGTTTAAATCATCGATAGAGAGGGCTATAACTGTGTATGTGTTTCGGTACGTAAGTTCTTCTAAATCTTGCTTTAATTGACATAGGCAAATCTATTTACGAAGCATCCCCCTTTTCAAATGAAAAGAGACATAATATTCAATTTAGAGAGGTTCTAGGTGGTCTTTGGCGTTGTAACTCTAATTAAATCACTCGTATGGATGGCTTTGGACTTCACTCTGGGTTTAGTGTGGTTGGGACTAGGGTTTCAATAGGATCACTTGTACGGTTGAGTACGGATTTAGAGGAACTAGATGAGTGAGTCAGTGACACAGTTGCTTAGTCACTGATTCTTATAATTTTCATAAGATCAGTTATCCTTTTAATGGACCAGATCATCCGCATGGACTTCTACAAGAGGTTCAAGAAACACGCCCTTTCCATCTTTAATTCTGACAAGCCAAATATGGCAGGCATAAATTCCTCATCTAGCACCGCATCACAGTTTACACCGCCTGTAGCAACACACTGGTCTTCCACCAACTTCGTCCTCGCCGCTGGCACAGCGACATTTCAGCCGTCAACAAGGAAAGTCTTAGTAGTCCAAGACACTGCATATCGCGACCCCAGTATACTAGGGCAACATATTTGGTTTTTGCCCCGTGGGCGAAAAGATATCGGGGAGACTATTGAAGCCTGCGCGCTCCGGGAGACATTAGAGGAGGTTCGCTTCCCATTGGCTATCATACATAACTCTAGTATACTGACGTAGAATAGGCAGGATACGTGGCTAGTCTCCTCCGAGCTCCCCTCCCAACCTGCCAGCCCGCAGACCCTAGTAATCGTAGAGCTCCCCACAGCGAGGCAATCCACATCCAAGCTATCCCCCATCCTATTCGGCAAAGGATACCGGTGCGGATGACGGATATGAGGATGTATCTAGCGTTTTGGTATATCTGTGTGATTCCATCTTCTGCAAAACGGGAGGCAGATTATGGTGTGCATTTTGTGGGTGCGCATGAGAAAGGATATGATTCGCAGTTGGTTGATGTAGCAGAGGCTGTGAATTTATTGAGTCACGGGCATCTCGAGTACCGGTACCCTACTGGTGAAGGGGAAGAGAGAGTGCCAGGGTGTGTGTTGGAGAAAGAGACGGGGAGAGAGCTAGAGTGGGATGACATAAGTGCTGAGTCTGGTGGCTCTGTCGAGGCGATGGTTGTGGCGAAGGGATGGGAGATTGTAAGTACTGTAGAAGAGTGGGAGAATATGGATAGAGAGATTAGAGCTGGAGACTGAAGGTTTGGTTTTATCGTGGGATATCGAGCTGAGATGGGCCTACCATACTTTCTGAAGATGGGATCATAACGTGGGAGTACCAGTCAGGACAGAATAGAACTCGCTAATAATTTTATGATTGGGATAAGTGGATGTAGTATTGGCCCGCAGATACCAGATGGGCCGGCTTTATATACCTATTCTCCACCAAAAGAACCGCCCTCTATTTATAACTCCGCTTTAATTCAAGAGTTAGCTGCTAGTTTTTAATCAAAAAGGTCACAAGTACATAGTGACTAATGCAGAATTTTATATGAGGTAGTGTGTTGTTACTTTAGAGCCGGGGATAGTCTGGTATGAAACTATTGAGGGGCCGGATCGAGTATACATATACAGGTGTTCAGATCATTGGTCTTTTATCATGTGAATAAGAGGGGTAGAATTAGGCTAGATTCCAATCGATTTCTGAAACTTAAGAACCTACTGGATGGATATGTAAGAGCGTATTATAAAATACCGATCTAAAGCTAGTAGGGCCAGATTAGAGACCTGTTCATCTACAGTAGAGGGTCGTTTGTCAATAGGGATTTGAAGATATATACTATCTATAGATTACTCTTCTCTTTAATAAAATATTCTCTTACATGAAGGTGCATGGGCTTCAAGGTAGTGTAATAGCTGTACATTCATGGGAGAAGTAGTGATAGTACACTCTACGGGGTGCCTCGGCATCGATGTAGCCCCCAAATCCCTCAAGACACATCTATTTTCAGTACTTAAATTTAGTAGAACCTTTAGGCAGAAGGTATTCCTTTTGCTTATTGTTGTATTCTCGGAGCTACTAAGGCTACTATATATACATGCATGTACATGTAGCTATCTAAATTTCATTTAACATCGTCAGAGTAGGATTAGCCAAGCCAGGGACAAACTCTCACCATGAATATCGCCTTCCTCATACTAGAAGTAAATTACTACTATATATACTGATCGTATAAACATCTAGGCGAGGCGACGAAGCTCCTTAGTTGGTGGTTCACACTTTGCGGTGACCCCGAGTGATTGCAAATGATTTGCATAGAACGGGCCGTGCGCACTAGGATCTAGCCTATATTTAGCACATGGTCGTATCGACCTCAACAAACCACCACATATCATATCCGCACAAAGTGAGTGCAAAGGCCAGGTATGATCCCGAGAACTCTGAATTTCATCCTGCAACCTCTGAACGGTAGTGAATACTTTATTATACGTTGCTAAGCTCTACATCACCTATGAATTCCTACCAAGTATAACCTCCGGTTCATTAGTCGCCGGGAGTAGTCTCCTTGGTTTTATCTGTGACTCGAGCTGGGTTAGGAACTGGGCCCCCAAGTCCCCGTAACACCTAACTATCTCGGCTTGTCTATCCAAAATCGGATCTTGTGTAGCCGCCTATGTCATTACCTATTATGCTTATGTATAAAACGGCTTTAGCATGGTCACGTGTAGTCAAAAAAGGAAAGAAAACATCATATCGAGATGTCTGTGCGGAGAACCCCACAGAAAAAGTTTGCTGTCAATATTTGATTCGGCAGAATTCTAAATGTTACACTCAGCCTTGCGTAAGTTATCTATACTCTAACATAGGCGTGTTCTGAACTTTCGGTATCTAGTAAAGAGTTCTCCGGACCCTGTAAAGATTATCTATGATTTACCTCAGTAATGTTAATATCGCTGGTAGGAACCGGTACACGGCAATGGCTGGTAATGTTTATCCATGATCCATGGGGATCTGCGGACATTGACTCCGGAACTCGGATCAACACTGGGTATCCAGAAAAAGAAAAGTTCTAAATAGTTGTATCGGGCATCCTTAGCCGGCAAACGTTATGGACCATGGAAGATCGGGACAGATCGGGACAATTTCTCAGCTACAATTTGGTTCCCTATTCTGCCACAACCGCGGATCCGTAATACTGGTCTTTCGCGATGTAGGAAACATTGAGGAGGATAAAACCCCACATTTTCGCTGGGTACCCCACCATACAAAAACTAGGATCCATTAGAAAATACCGGCTTATAGGCGCTTAATTAGAGTGTGCACTGGACAGCGCTGCACATGCTCTGGGGCGCGCAAATCAATAACAATGTCTCACAAAACGTGGCTTTTTTTTTCTTTTTTCCTTGCTTCGGACTTATATCGCATTCTGTTTACATGCAGATGCTGAGTTTGCGCGCACAAGGGGAGTACGTGAAGAGCTAGAGAAGTATATATATGGGCCTTCTAGCACAATCACTTTTCGCGATCCTCTTTGACCTATTGCGCCTAAGTCCTCAGTAGAAATGATTCCATCAATCGCCAGACCTGTGTTGTATTCCTCCGAGTCGGATTATATGAAGTACGAGAACCTTCGTGCGCATCTAAAGTTGCAAAATATCGACTTTGTTGAGGATAATGACACGCACCCAAAGAAAAAGAAGGGATTCAAGAAGTATAAGAGGATCATCATCTGTTGCGATGGTATGGGACTAGTTTGTTTTCCTCAAGATGTTTCAGCTAACTTTCCCTAAATAGGAACCTGGCAAAGATCCGACGGCACCGAGAAAGCACCTCCTTCAAACGTCACTCGGCTAGCGCGGGCAGTAAAGTCATACGCGAAACACGATAAAGTACAACAAATCGTGTATTACATACGTGGGGTAGGCACAAGCGGGAAACTAGATAAGATTCTTGGCGGTTAGTTTGTACCCAAACAATGGCTTCAGCTTGCGTACAAGCTGAAGCTATGTTCAATTTTCTTTGCATTGAGTTGACAGGTGGGAATAGGTGGGACTGGTGTTGGGCTCGACGATAATATTCGCGTGGCGTACGGATTCCTTGCGCATAACTATCACAAAAATGATGAAATATTTCTTGTTGGGTTCTCACGAGGGGCCTATACAGCGAGATCTGTATGTGGGTTAATTAGTACTATCGGGGTGTTGACCAAGAAGGGGATGAATGATTTTTCGGACATTTGGGGGGCGTATACGAGAAATGAGTTTACACCTGAGTACGGTCTATATTTATGCACCTTGCGCAAAGAATATGGAGGGGACGAAGCTAAACTATCTTATTAGGAATGTTCAAAAATTATGGGATAAAGGAGAAAAGTACGTTATTCCTGTTAAGAAAGTCTGTATTAAAGCGATCGGGTGCTGGGATACCGTTGGAGCGCTCGGAGTCCCGTCTATCGAGATCAAATTGCCTTTTGTCGGCAAAAAGACGGTTACCACCGTTGATACAGGCCACAAAAAGTATGTTTTATACGCCAACCTTGATTTTATTATTTATGCTGATAATGCGACTAGGATTGGCTTCCACGACGTTGAACTCTCCGAAGTTGTTGAGAACGCTTTCCACGCCCTCGCTATTGATGAGCACAGAGGTCCATTCTCTCCAACACTTTGGAAGAAACCTCTAGGTTCAAAAACAAACCTGAAGCAGGTCTGGTTCCCTGGGGTCCATAGCAATATCGGTGGTGGCTATGAGAATCAGGAAATCGCAGATGTAACCCTAGGCTGGATGATCCAAAAGCTTTCACCCTTCCTCGAGTTCAGTAAATCTGGCCTTATTGAGCTACTCCAAAACGACGTACACGATGAGAAGACAGGACTAAAAGATCCAAGACTCCAATGGGCCGGTGGGAAGATTGAAGATTCCGCAGACAACTTATTGATGTGGCTCATGAGTGGAGTTTATAGAACACCCGGGGGTTACCTAAGCGACAGAGATATTAAAGAGGGGAGAAGTACAGAGGAGAGCATGCATAGGTCTGTGAGTATTAGATATAACATGGATAAGTCGTGGAGGCCGCATGTACTGGATGGATGGGTATACGATGAACTAGAGGGGCGCTGGGAAAATTGGGCACAAGGAAGGTCATTAAAAGAAGATCCATTGGAGGATGTTGAAAAGCAGTTAGCCGGACAATGGGTGTTGAAGAATATGTGTGGCGAGAATTGGCCAGGGAAGTTGCGTGGGCGGTGGTAAATTAGGACAAATTTTTCTTATGTTAGGGTAGGAAAGGATTTTAATTTTGGGGGTCAGGAGCTCTGGTTATACCAATATTCATGGCGTTAATATACTCTACGACAAATTTTCACATTTAATTTTTATTGGAGTCCCTGGTAGTTATCTCTATAATGGGCCTAGCTTCTCATACCCTAAACTGCGACTACTAGATCGATACGTAATTATAGGATTAACCTCAGTAAAGTTCGACTACATTCTTAAGCCTACTAGGCTTAGGTATACACACTAAATATAGTTTCCTTCTTCATTAATGATTTGTTTCTATCACATAACTAATGAGAGATCAATAGGAAGAGAGGATGTTTTCTTAGAGATTAGAAGCCAATAGGAACGACATCCTATTTCATTTCTCGAGTGAGAAATCGAACGAATCAGTACCCCCTTAGCGTCGGCCACTGCCAAGCCACTGCCATTCCTTACCAGGTTAGCAACCCGCAGAAACTAAGCTCTTACAGTAGTCAACCCTGACGATCAAAAAAAACTAGCTTTGACCCTCCGCTCTGCACCCAAGCCAAATTCTCCGATAAACCCTCCAAAGCTCTGCCAGCTGTTCAGTCCCACCTTACTTGCATATATAAATAGTAAGCCCTTCTCCGGAGCTTCTCTCAGGCTTCTCCGTCAAGCTACTATGGTCGATCACACTCGGGATCCTTGCCCTTGGGTCGTTCTTAACGACTTCGGGGGTGCGTTCGCCATGGGGGTAAGTACACTCCCCTGCTTTGTATTATCATTGAGTGGATAAAGGGTATACGTAGGGGGCCTTTAGCTGACTTTTTTTCTCGATGGTAGGCAGTAGGTGGTGCTATCTGGCATGGTATTAAAGGATTTAGGAATTCACCTACTGTATGTTTCTTCTCTTAATTGGTGAATTGCTCCGCGGAGGTACTAACACACACTAGAGAGAACGCCGTATTGGATCATTGACAGCAATCAAAGCCCGTGCTCCCGTCCTTGGTGGAAACTTTGGTGTCTGGGGTGGATTATTCTCGACGTTCGACTGTGCAGTTAAGGGGGTTAGGCAGAAAGAGGATCCCTATAATGCTAGTAAGTTTTTTACTTGGTGTCTCTTAATTGGGGCTTTTGTGTTAATTTGGTGCGCTTGTAGTTATCGCGGGCTTTTTCACTGGTGGGGCTCTTGCAGTCCGAGGTGGTGTGAAGGCGGCTAGAAATAGCGCGATAGGGTGTGCTTGTTTGCTTGCTGTTATTGAGGGTGTTGGGATTGGGCTTAATCGAGTCATGGCGGGGAACAGCAGGCCGCAGAATCCTCCGGTATGATAACACTCTCACTCTCCACTCTCACTCTCACTACACAGTGTTGCTAATAAAAGATGTGAATAGTTACCGTCCGAGAGCAACACGGTCGGAGTACCTTTACCTGCATAAGTCCTGAAAATTTTACTTTCTGTTGATTGTTAAAGTTGCCTCCCTATCTTATCTTCCTCTAACGCCATCTCACTTTCCCGGGATGGAGTTTAGCTTTGGTTATTCTTTAGAGTTACGAAAGCCTGTATAGCCTCCAATTGTTAGATTTAGAATATGGTGTTTTAATATGAACCTTTTCTTTCCGTCATATAGATCTAGATCTTTAATAGAAATGATTTAATTAAGTGTTAAGAAAGCTCTAGCCCCTAGAATGAGTGGAACCTTACGCTGTTATCAATGATCATGCAACTATTCACACAAGACCTGGAGGCCGCTCCTAGCAAGTAGAGTTTGTAATCTTCACAGTTATCTTCATCGCCATCTATCAACACTTTCATTATTAACATTATGTGGTAGTGGCTTGTAGCTATTAGCTATTTAGACCTACATGTAGCTAAGGCCAGATCTTCCGCATCAAGTGAAGTTATCTTTAAATTCCTGGCACACTGTTACATTCAACAGTTGTTTGAATCTCACTGCCCCCAAAATTCGACCGTTGGTGATGAATGATCGTGTAGAGTTGAAAGAAGGAATCTTGTGAAGTTCTTAACCTAGGGTTTACAAACTGGGTTAGGCTGTGAGGCTGGGGTTTAGCCCCATTACTATTGCATAAATTTAACTGTCTATATGTAATTCTATGATTAAATTATATAGCTCAACACCAACGATTGCAGGGCTTGGCGCTAGTTTCGGTACAACAGTTCCCACAGCTTTTTTATGTTAACCACAAGCTATTGTTTTAACCAAAAGGTTCGGTCAATAGTATTATCCTTAATTAACCGTAACTTGTCTAAACAATCTAATTCCTAAATACCTTTAGGAATAAATCAACACCCTACATTACTGTTATACTTGCTACGCAACATTGTATTCTTTAGCATATCTACAATATCGCCTGGGCCTCCCACTCACAAGATCTTGATGACTCTCAGTTAATTGAGTATCTAAGACCTTATATGAACTAGGCAGAAGCATAATGCTAATATACATTTCTTAGAAAGAGCAAACCTCCATAATAGATCTCCTAGTCTTCCCAACGAGTTCCTTAGCCAAATCTACCAACAACTAGGTGAAAAAGATCTCTATTTACTTCTTCAGATAAGTAAACACTTCTCCACTCTCCTGGAACCAAACTTCTATTATTTCTATGCAGAGGGTGATATGGGTCTTGGTATGGTCCTTGCAGCGGGGGCTGACTTGGATTTTATTTGAGAAAGGAAGTAATATGACTGTCAAGGTTAACTTGGATAAAATTCTTTATCGGGCTCCTGGACTATGTAGCAATGTGGCCTTTGGGTAGGTTCTCTACAAAGGTGTCAGAATATATATTAAGACGTATTGCGAATATCATAAGGGTCGGGAAGGGCAGCCCTCTATTGGATAATGTATGGGGAAGATGCAAAAAAAACTATACTTTTTCTTGAATGAAGTAGCTAAAGTTGATGCGAAAGGTCACATGAGAGGACTCTATGTGGCAGCAAGATATGGGGACAAAGTGATGCTTCCAATATTGTTGGCCTATAGAGAAAATGCAATAATTTAAGGGAGGCTTGGGAGGGCACCAATTGATAAGAATATCTAGTATATCGATGGTGGTATTAAAGTTAACACCTTGATTACGAAAATATGACTGTACTTCATGGGGCCTTTTTTTACGACAAAGAGGCCATTATACTTATGATTGACAGGTGCAGACCTCACTCTATGCAATAGTTGTGAGTATATGTATAACAGCGCTGGACGTAGAAGTGACCTCTAGGAGTGTAATGGTGATGTGCCTGTTAAGGGGACCGTAATCATTAGACACGAGAACATGCGCGTTAGCAAGTTCTCTCATAGGTTTAACCAAATTTATTTACCTAGAGAGTTCAATGTAAATCAATGCTAATATGATAATTCATATACTAGATAGAGAATGGCTGATTAACAACGAGAAAACAATACCCGACGATGCACTCCCGCTAACATTAGAGATAATTGGATCTGGCAGCTTTCACTTATTTCAGCCTATTGTAATTTATGAGGACCGTTTCTAGAAAAAGTACCGGAATAGTACGTGCTGAGTCATAGGTCTCCGGTTATTACTGGACTGCGTACGTGCGTACATATACACCTCGCTCAACTCCTATGACTGTTATATGTATATATATTTAGGTACGTAATTTGTAGCGCCTTTTCAGTCATTGCTCACTCGGACCGTTTTCCAGCCATAACTAATTAAGGATGCTGGGCTTGATCAAGCTTCAGCCAGACCTATAAATAAACCCTATGTCGTGTGGCTACCACTGTAGATGGTTACACGAAGAGCCTCACAAGATGACAGCTACAAATAGCAGAACATGTCCTGGCTTACAACCTTTATCAACAATCATCGCTTATGATAACGTACTGTTGCCAGCTATTCAGTTATGACAGTCCTTACAAAAAACCTAGTTCTTACAATTCAACTCACAGCCAAGATAACTTCACTAGGTTACGAATATCTTAGCAGAGTAACATTATCACCAAGAAACCTTCGGAAACTCATAGATGAGATCGGATCCTTTAATGAAGTTCTCACCGCTGTACAGATTTGCGTGCGGGAACTTGGCGATCAAAAATCAACAGCATTGCTAGGACTCGACGGTTTAATCCAAGGGTGCATAAATGAAATGGCAAGAATCTGTAAGAAATTCTGCGTCGCTGTCAGGCGAGATTTGTCTCGACCTGTAAGGCCTTTCCGGGCAAACGAAATTATGGAGTATATCGTGTGGGTTGAGGGGATAAAGAACCTTTTCACAATTGCGTTGAACGCTGGTAAATATAAACTGTGAGCCTGGCCCTCCTGCATCTGTGCTTACCAGAGCTGAGCCGTGCTAACCTAGAACTAAGGTCCCAACTGGAGCCAGAAGTTATGGAAACACCGGTACAATATTTCGAGAAATATTTTGTAAATGAACGTGCAGCCCTTGATTACGAAATGGAAAATAATGATATGGTTCTCATTGGTATGGAAGTGGATGCAGCAGTTATATATAATTCTGGCTAAGATTTGATGTAGCAAAGGAAAAACGTAAAAAGATACTCGACTGGTTGTATCCGGTGGCCTTTGACAAGAGGCACATTGAAATCAGCAATAGGAGACTAAAAGGTGCTGGCGGGTGGATCTTGGAAGCACCGGAATTCCAAGAGTGGATCAATGAAAACACAAAATTCCCACTGCTTTGGGGCTACGGTATCCGTACGTAAATTCAAAGACCTATTTAATACCGATACTAATATTAGGTGACATTATAGCTGGTGTGGGCAAGACTTTCTTGTGGTATGTTCTTTGTACAAATGACTATCTCGGTTCGTCAATAAGCTAGTGCTGACCCTTTAGTTCACGTATAATTGAGAGCTTTCAAGAAAAAGCATCCATGGGCAACTATGGGATCGCATATATCTATTTTAATTACAAAGAGCAGTACCAGCAAAGACCAATCCATATCCTTGCTAGCCTAATTAAACAACTCTCTGAGCAACTACAAAAGCTTCCTATCGAAATCGAGGATCTGTATTTCAAACTCGAGTCCGGAAAAAGAAGCCCCACAATCGAGCAGCTATATAACGTACTTCTCGTTATTTCCGAATCATTTACTCAAACATTTATCATCTGTGACGCTCTGGATGAATGCGGCAAGAAATCCCGGCGAAAGGCATTCCTGCCGCTATTCCATCGAATAGTAATGGGTAGAAATATAAGAATATTCGTTACTAGCCGGGAGAATCCAGAAGACATCCAGTATTCCTTTAAAAACTCAACAAAAATAAAGCTTCATGCACACAATGAGGATATTGCTAGCTATATTGAGCAGAAGATTAACGAAAGCCCTCGGACTAAGCGTTTGCTCGATCAAAATCACGGTAATTATAAGGATAAAATTATATCTGAGCTTAAGTTCTGTGCTCAGGGAATGTAAGTCAAGATAGTTATACGGTTTCATATTAAAGTACTGACATAACTTGACTTTAGGTTCTTACTAGCCCATTTCCACATCGAGTACCTTTGTCAACAACCTACTCTTCGAAACATCCTCACGGAACTTGAAAAGCTCAAAATCTCTTCGACTGATAGCAAAGAAAACCTTTTAGAACCAACTTATGATAGGACCATAGAAGTCCTTCGGCAACAACCCAAAGCCCGTGTAGAGCTAGCGCATAAGGTCCTCTCGTGGCTAGTCAAAGCCCAGCGCACACTCACGATTCGAGAGCTGCAGCAAGCTATATCGGTGGAGCCTAACCGATATGAAATTAGCGAACTAGACTTGCCAGATAAAGAAACTATCCTTGACGTCTGTGCAGGCTTGGTAGTAATCAACGGCGGCATTGTTAGGTTGGCACACTATACAGTCCAGGAATATCTTCTAACAAATTCAGTCATTCCTAATGACGTTGACTTCAACCTCGCAATTATCTGCATAACCTTCCTCTCTTTTAGTGATTTCTCTCACGGAGCCTGCAGAAGTGGGATCCCACTTGATGTCCGGCGCCGAATATACCCGTTCATGGACTATGCAGCCAAGAACCTAGATTATCATCTCGGGTTATGTAACGAGAGTTTAACAAGGGATCCCTTGTTTAAACTCATTACGAATCCAGGAAACCTCTCGTCTTACCTACAGGCACTGAAAGCTCAAAAATGGTATAAGATAGATTTAGGCTACTACAACCGATACATAAAACAAACCCCACTACACGTAGCAGCTACCCTAGGACACTGCTCCCTAGTTCAGTTATTATTAGAAAAAGCTACTGGAGACCTGGATATTAACGCTAGATCCTATAAGCTCGGGGATAAGAGTGCAATTCACTGCGCAGCGAATCGCGGCCATAAATCGGTAGTCCAAGTCTTACTTAAAGGAATCGATGTTACAGATAAAATAGATGGCGATACAGCATTACATAGCGCAGCATCTGGGGGGTGCAGTGCGATCGTACACCTACTACTCGAAGAGGGTGCCAATATTTCTGATATAGGGTTTGATGGAGACACGGCATTGCATAGAGCAGCATCCAGCGGGCATGAACCAGTTGTTCGTCTACTACTTGATAACGGCGCAAATGTTTCTATCAAAGCTAATGATGGAATGACGGCATTACACAGGGCAGTGTCGGGAGGGCATGACACAATAGTCCAGTTTCTACTTGATAGAGGTGCCGATGCCTCAGTTATTGGAGGTGGCCGGGAGACCGCACTGCACCAGGCAGCATCTGGAGGACACGAAGAAATTGCCCGAATACTACTCGATAGAGGAGCAAATATTCTAGCGACAAAAACCTACGGCGAGACAGCATTGCATCATGCAGCATCTGGAGGCTACGAGCGAATAGTCCAACTACTACTCGAGAGAGGTGCAGACGTCGGAGCATCCGCAGTAAAAAACGGTGGAGAGACCGTACTCCACCAAGCAGCATCTGAAGGTCACAAGTCTATTGTCAAACTCCTACTTGAAGGCGGTGCCAATGTCTCAGCTACAACTAGATATGGGGTTACCGCATTACAAAGGGCAGCATATGGAGGGCATGAATCAGTAGTCCGACTACTTCTCGACAAGGGCGCCAGCATATCAGCTGCAACCAAATACGGAACCACAGCACTACACCGGGCAGCGCTTGCAGGGCATGAATCGATAGTCAAACTCCTCCTCGAAAGAGGCGCCGATACTTCCGCTGCCGGTGAAGATGGAGAGACAGCCCTTCATGAAGCAGCGTCTGCTGGAAACCATTTAGTCGTCAGATTGCTCATCGAACACGGTGCCGATATTCGAGGCTCAGAAGTGAGGAACGGTGGAGAGACAGCATTACACAAAGCAGCGTTTGGAGGGCACGGATTAGCTGTTCGGCTGCTACTCCAGAGCGGCGCTAACCTCTTGGCTACGACTAAAAACGGAGCAATACCATTACATAGGGCGGCATCCTGCGGGCATAGATCAGTTGCTCGACTTCTCCTTGAGAAAGACGCCGATATCCAGGTATCAGCAGCAAAGGACGATGGGGAAACTCCGCTACATTGTGCCGCAATGGGGGGGTATGAGTTGGTTGTTGGGCTACTACTCGAGAATGGTGCCAAGGTCTTGGAAGCAAAAAATGATGGGGAAACAGCACTACACCTTGCAGCATTCGGGGGATATGAATCGGTGGTTGAACTGCTGCTCGAATACGGTGCCGACCCCTTGGCTGTAACTCAAGACGGAGTCACGGCAATGCATATGGCATCGGCTAGAAATCATAGCTCGATTGTTGATCTTCTGGTGAACAAGATGCTTAAGCTAGCTAATTACGAGGGGTTATATCCAATAATTTCTACATAAGATGTTAGTTCTAGGTAAATAGGCTCCGAGTCTACCTACCTATATTTTTTGAAAATCTCTAATATATAAAGTCACAATAGGTATAAATACTACGATTCAAATTGAATATTTATGGGTATATAGCGGGCGATAATTGAAGCGGAGTACCAAGGGGGTAAAGGAATAAATGATACAGATAGTATCCTAGAAATCTGGAAAAGCTTTATTTTATTTTTATTTCTCAGGTCCTTATAGATATTTAGTCAAAAAATGCAGTCTCGGGAGTGGTCACCAAATATCACTTGTGCTCCCAATCTAACACCCTAAGAATTCAAAAAACTACTTTAATTTTCTTCTAATACTCAAATACAACTTAATAATCATAAGTACATAACACAACTTAAGAGTTCTCGTATCTAACTAGTTTCATATCAGCTATTCCTTAATTAAGTGAGTCTACATGATAGACTCAGATATAGGAACTCTGCTTGGTATGATGACTACTTGTCCATTCATGCTGCATAATTTTAAAATTCTACATCTCAAACTTCTAAGCCGAGACCGAATGGTATAAAATAAGCTTAAGAGTAGAAATTTTTAAAATTACCCTAATAATAAATAAAAACCTATAAAGGGGCCCCATGCATACCAGCTACACTTGTACACCTGCACTACGATCAAGTAGACAAAACGTACACAACCCTCCCCCCTTTAACAAAATAAAAGATGAGAAGTCAGCAAATAAAAATAAAAAAATGCCATCCCGGTACTCCAGATTCCCCAAACCCGGCCGTGTTCCTAGCCTTCCAAATAATGCGATACCGATACAGATGAATTAAAAAGAAAGAGAAGAAAAACTAGAATACCTAATAAAGAGTAACAAAAAACCCGTAGCGGAGACAAGACACCAAAAAAAATACCACCACCGTATTCTAACACTTATACACTTCATATCCCCTCGGCTTGATCCGACTATTCCCCCCTCCGCAACGCCAAAATCATTTGTCCCATTTTCTCATCATTACTCTTCTTCTCCGCCTTCAACTTCAACCCTAACTCCCTCACCTCCGCGACTAATTCATCAATCCGAGCCTTCTTCTTCTCGCCCTCTCTCATCCACTTCTTCACCGCTCCCCTATAGCGTTTACTCTTCTCTTCTGTATCTACGATTATCCTATCGCGCAAGCGGAAAGCTTGGATGATAGCCTTAACTAACTCCGGATCCTGAACACCCTCAATCTCGAACTGCTCATCCTCCTCAATATCGCCACCATAAGAAGAAGGGATAGGAAGAGTATCCTTCTCAATCTCGGCGACGATAGCAGAGAGTGATTTCTTATACGCTGCTACCACTGCAGTAGGGGCTTCCCCAGTATTCATAGAACCGTGAAGTGAAAGTTCGGACCGTACATTCATCCATTTTGCTTCCTTCTCTGCCGTATCGTGAAGCAGCTGGGCAAACCTTCCCCGTGCAGCTTTTGTCTCATTCGCTGCGATCTCGAGCTCGGCTTTGAGGAATTCCTTTTCTGCTGCAAGGCGCTGTACGGCTTGCTCTCCATGTTTGAGTTTACCTTCAAGCTGGGCTACTGTGGTAGTAGAGGTCGAATATTGCTCGTTTAGGAGCTTGAGGCGCCCTTGAAGATCTTTGACAGATTTCTTGAAGGTTTCTGTTTCCTTTGATGAAACCTGTGCTTTTGCAGCTTCATCGAGCTGCCTCTTCAGCGCATCTTTCTCCTTCTCAAGGGTCTTGATTTTATCTTGCGTATCTTTAAGCTGGGCCTGTACGCCTTCCTTCTCCTTACTAATCACTATGGTGGTCTCCTCCCACTCTGTGATCTGCTGTCTAAGTGTAATCGTCTCCGTCTCAACCACACTAACATGCCCCTTCTCCTCCGCAAGCTGTCTCCTCAGCCCAACGATTTCCTCCTCAAAGCCCTGATTCCTTTGCTCTGCCTCAGCTGATTGATTCTTCAGCATATCATTAAGCCTCTTCGTATCATTCACCAGCCTCTGTAGCGCCTCCTTATCTGCTTCAAAGCCAACTGCTTTCTCTTCTACATCTACAAGCTTTGCCTCCAGCGCCTCGTTTTCAGCTTCGAGATGGCGTATATGTTGTTCGGCGTCGATTAGTTTCATCCTCAACGCATCTACCTGGTCGGCAAGCATTTTTCCGGCTGCTTCGGCCTCCTTGGCCACGGTCTGGAATGCGACCCGCTGTTCCTCGCTCACGCGGAGCTTCTCAGTTTGGTCACCGCGTCGGGCGAATTCATCGTTAACTTGCATAAGGTCTTTGACACGGCCCTCGCTCTCGATGAGGAGGCGTTTAAGCATGGTATACTCTGTCCTGAGCTGTCGGATCCCGAATGCAGCAAGGGTAGCTTTATCCAACGGTTCATCTAGACCTGCCTCCTCCGCTACTCTCCTTAGACTCATCTCCGCCTCTTCAACTGCTTCTTCAAAATCCTCTCTCTCTCCAGTTCCGTGTAATTCGGTAATAATTTGATCAAGTCCATCGTCATAATACTGTGATATCTCGCGCGATTTTTCATCCAACCAGTCCTCTACCTCCTCCTCATCGATCATCCTCGAGCTCCCATGATCAACTGGCATGAGGTTCACCATCTCGTCAAGTTCGGCCTGAAGATGTCTCACCAACCCTTCTTTCTCCTCAAGTAGGTTGGTAAATTTAGCTGTGTCAGCTTCATGCGCTTGTTGCTGTTCGTACAGCTTCTCCTCCATCTCTGTGATAGTCTCATCACCATCTCCTATGGCCCCAATAGAACTTCTACTGAGCGCCTCTCGTAAGTGCGAAATAGTCTTTTCCTTCTCCTCCGCATCTCTTCTGTGTGCCTCTTGCACATCATGAACACGCTGCTCAAAGAATTTCAATCGGTCTTCCAAACCCATACTCTTCTGCCTGCTATGTTTAATAACATCTTGCTTCTCTGTGCGGAGTACGCTCACAACCTTATTGATCTCCCTATCGTGGTTGACCGAATCAACTGCAGCTTGCTGTTCAAGATTCTTAACATGGTTTTTCAATCCCATAGCATGTTGTCGATTCTGCACGGCGAGCTTCTGAACATCGTTGTATTGGTTGCGCCAATGCATAACGAGGTTATCCTTCCTCTCGTTCTCCGCCCTCGACTCTACCTCCTTACGTCCAAGTATCTCCAATAGCCCTTCCAGTTCCATCACGCGGCGCCGGAGTGAGCTAACATCCTCAGAAGTGGAGACATTGAAGTCGGATGAGCGGGTGCTCATATCCCTGCTATCCTGTAGGTTAACATTGAGATTGCTCCCACTAAGATCTTGAGATAAGTCTTCAATCTTAATGTTATTGCTTTCAAGTAATTTTCGAAAGCGGTCGTTTTCGGTTTCAGCCTGTGCCATGCGGAGCCAGAGGGTTTTGTTAGATCCATCGATAAGGTCGGTAGTGACATCCTTTGATTCGCCAATAGAGGCGGGAGTGTGTACTCGAAATTCGACACTGCCCAGGTTGAGAGTAGAAGGGCCGATAGTAGGTTCAACTTGGTCTACCTTGCGAGTAGCCTCTTTATCTGCCGCGAAACCCGCCCTAAACTCCTGTGTAAAACCAGACCAGTGATGTCCACCACGCTCATTTTCGCTTCCACTATCCCTCATCAGTTTGCATTCACAACTAAAATTAAATCTAAGAAATATCATACCTAAGCCCCAACTCTGGATCATCTAGATCTCCCCCCTCATCCTGCTCCTCGACATCTTTAACATCTTCCGAACTATCCTCTGAAAAAGCACTTTTGTCCACCGTATCTCCATGTTTCTCTTCTGTTTTCCCTAGTCTCCCAGGTGTAAACAGCCCTTTGCCCGCTTCCCATGCCTTATTCTCGACCGGATCACTCTTACTCCGCGCCCGCCCTTTCTCTTCTCTCCCTTCTCCATCAAATATACCCCCCAGCCCTATCAACGCTCGTGTTTTGCCTGCTGCGGGGGTCGGCGTATTCTGTGGGGGGTTATAACCTCGGGCTCTCGATCCCTCAACTGGAAACGGCGGGGTGAACTCCCGTGCTACACTGTCTGGATCCCATTCTTTATATCGCAATGGGATACTAGAGAAAGAGAACCCACTTCCAAGACTTGAGAAGTCAGGTGGGTTATTGAGGAATTCATTACCTGACAACGAGTGTTCTAAGCTGGATGGAGGGGTGTTCATAGATACTCGACGAGCCCGGTTAGAGTTCTTGAGTTCGTGAAGGTTGTAGGGGTTGTAATTTTCTTTAGGTGTCGATTGGGCAATGAAACCGTCGGGGAAGGAATTTTGGGTGTTACCTCCTACCACGGCTGGGGATACAGGTTTTCCGACCTTTTGAATTTGGGCAATTGATGGTCTGACGGTTTTATCGGAGAATTTGGATTGTACAGATTCATTAGTTGTAGGTGATTCAGATTCTGTAGTCCCTTCCAGGCTTTTAGATGCGTTAGAGAAGAATTGTGGCATTGTCGGGTCTTCGACGGAAAACTCGGGGCCCTGTGCCCTATTTATCGGTATCCTAGTTTCATCGGGAAGAGTTGAAGACCCATCTTCAACCATTGTCACTATACCAGATGGGGTTGGTGTAAAGTCTGAACTAGAAGGCTTAGACGCTATAGACCCCGGAGTTGGATACTGGCTTGTCGGCTTAGGATAATTAACCATAGCGGTCTCCTTTCCATCATTCGGTTTCTCGTCACTATCTTGTGATTCAGGTGTAGGCTGCTGTACCCCTCGCTCCAGGGGCCGCGCAGGAGAAACAGATCGCTCACTGTTATCGTCTCCCGCTCCATCATACGTAACCGTTTTATTCGACCGCCTAATCGTCCCTTCTTCACTACCCTCAGGAATACATTCACTCTCATTTAGCATCGGCCGCAGCGGTGCTGTAGGAATATTTTCTTCTGACATAGCTGTCAGCCTACTCTCATTCGGATCCATTTCCTCATCAAAAAAGCTCCCCTCGCCCCTTTCCACCGAGCCTGAGCCGTGGTTGAATTTGTCCAGCATTTCTTCTTTCATACTCCCACTCCCTTCCTCCTCCTTCTCTATAAAACTAGCTTCGTCTCCACCTAAAAAGGCAGTCTCGTCAATGATCCTTTGTGCCTGCGCTTTTCGCAACCTTGAGCTATGGCCTGCTGGGATATCCGCGGATTCCCCAAGACCCTCATCAATTGAGTCGGAGTTGAGCCAATTCAGGTACCGCAGACGTGGGGTCTCGGGGGTGAGATTGAGCTTATTACTGGTCGGCAGCTTGGGAGAGGCTGACTTTGGTGGCGAAGGAGGTGCTGGCGGCGCGGGGGTGGTCTTTTGGGGGGATATGCTTTTGCGCGAGTTACGAACCTTTGAGACGCTAATTGGTTGCTCTGGGGTCGAAGGTAACGGTACCGGTGACTTCTTGACGGGTGTACTAGGCGCTTGTCGTAGAGTTAGAGAGTCCAAACTTCGCTCGTAGGCGTCTCCAAACGGTGTAGTTGACCCATCTCCAGCTCGGGGTTTAGGAGCTTTAATCAAGCTCTCGTTCACGACTGCACCAGTATATGAAATTTCCTCCACTATGTTAGAAGCTAGAGGCGCAGTCTTATCGACTACTAGGTCTTCGCCTTCATCATTGGACCCATCTCCAGGCTTATGAAGCATTAGTCTCGGTGGTGATTGTTTCCGAGAACTGCCTTTTGGGTCAATGTTCTCCCTAGAGCTGTCGGCTCCTTGCGCAGACGGCCGTGGCCCCCGTGGGGTGTGGCGGGGTGTATTGCGTGGAGTATTATCATCATTCTTTGCATTTGTGGGCGTGAGGATCTTAGAGCGAGGTTTGGCTGCTGATGAGAAAGCCGACGAGAGTAAAGCTGGTGACGTTGGGAGCATGCGCATATCTCCCCCGGCGAGTGTGTTGCGCAAGAACGTTTCGTCATCCTCATCATCATCGGATGAATCGTGCTCGGTGGGTGCGTTGATAAAGGACGAAGAGATGATGATTGGGTCTTGCTGTCGGCCGCGACGCTTTATAGGGAGCACTAGAGCGAGTTAGATGGAATGAGGAGGATAAAGAGTGAGAATAAACATACAGCTCAGATCAAAAGTACTATCTGTAGGAGAAGGGAGAGAAGCGTGGCCATCGCTATCGGGGGAAGCGTACGCTTCGTCCATGGCAAACACAAACACAAACACAACACAAACACAGGCTATCACTCTGTACTCTGGGTTTGGGCCGTGATTTGATGAAACAGCGCAGATACTTGAACAAGAAGGGGTATGTCAGCCTAGTAGGGGGGAGGGGGGGATGAGTAGGTGACAGTAGGTGACAGCGGGGGAGGATGAGAGATGACCAGGACCAAGCAAAGGGAAGGTAGTTGAGGGAATAGCCTGTCTGTCCTGTCAGATGTTAAAGTGACTGCGGCTCTGGATAACTTTTCCCTTGTTTTGAAAGGACGCGCCGTTGCTGCCAAGACCAAAACAACACTTCCGCCACAGCCCCTGCACTGAAGAAGCGCCACAGAATACGCGAAAGCTTGTTTTCCGCCACAGTTGCTTCATGGATTCTGGCTCGTCGACTACATTACCTATCCCTGCGTGATACCCTACTCTTCAGACTGCCTAAAATCTTATGTCCTAATATTAATTAGCCTAGGTATTAAATACGTTCCTAAATCACAGTCTAATTTATGAACATACCGCGGATGGTAGTTCTCTACCGCTGTAATGGTCTAACGAAGTCTTCTTAAGTTAGGGAGTGTAGCTCTTGTACCTGTATCTTCCACATTTATATACTATACTACCATTTGCGTTAAGAGGCGAGGGAGTGACTTCCCCCGGGTGTGTCTAGTAGATGTTGTGGTCTCTTCTCTATGTCCTAAGATATAGAAAGCCTAGACCGGGGATATACCTATAATGTATATCCTACGATCTATTCATATAAAACATATATCCGATATCGAGAATACCGAATCGAAATATAGAACCAGGCCATAATTTGTAGCTGAAATTATGTAGCTTCTATAGTCGTAATTAGTACTGTCACCTCTTTTAAGAGCGAAGTTACAAACCTTATAATTAGTGAACTATAAAGACTGCTAAATGGTCTTTAGAAAGTCGCCTATACTATATCCTTATAGGCGGCCAGCTGATTAGTAATTCTCAATAGTGATTTAGTTGACCGCAGTAATATAAAATTGACGAGGTCTCTGTAAATAGGCGAATAAACTGCATATACTGTTGGTTTAGTTGAATAATATCTCAGATATTGGGTTAAGGGGTGAATGATGGTGGGCGTATAGTTTTCAAGAAGGGGGGTAAAGTCTCCACTGACATAGAATTTACCAGAATACTAGCGTGTTCTCACCCAATACTAGCATATGCAGGGCAGCTGCAGCAGCGGGAAAGTTTGTTCCTCGTCTACAGCCCTAGCCCCAGCCCAGTGCCAATCAACAAACGGCTGATATCTGGATGGCACCTGGAAGCACGGGACGTACGAGGCGTACCGGGTATGTGAAATTTCCTCCTACCTGAATTCTAGGATCAGAACACCATACTAGGGACTTAATTACATGATGAAATATACAGCATATCGGAGCGGTTTGTATATGGACAAAAATGTCGAGAAAACAACCTTTCTATACCGTTGCATAGTCTCGCACCATTCACCCATCAAGACCGAGATTACGTGGTGCACTGACTCTGGAGTGGCTGCTCCTTATCCCGCTCTATATATTAGTCCTTATTATGATCTTGTCCCTTCCATCCATCCATCCCATCCCTCCTCTACCTTCCTCCCAACTCTAACTAACTCAATTCATCACAATGCCTCCTAAACGTAAATCTACCGCTACTTCCTCCTCCTCCTCCGCGTCGAAGCGTACCAAGTCAACAAAAGCCCCTGAGCCAGCTGTCGTCACTACCGGTAAAGCCATCATCGAAGAATTCAAGACCGGCACCGAAATGCTCGAAGAAGGCCAAATTTGTAACCTCATCGAATACGCCCTCTGGCTCGAAGCAAAGGTCGCTGGCCACGAAGCCGCAGAAACAAGTCTTGCTCGGAAAGGCGGGAAAGAGCTGTCGCCATCTGAAATCATAAACGAGGCTGAGAGGCTCAGGGGGGTTGTAACGAGAGGGATCGAAAAACTCATGAAGTGGAAGCCGTCATGTAAAGATGGCACAGCGGCTTTCTCATTTGAGGGTATTTGCAGTACTCCTGCTATTATGGCGAGCTTCTTGGGGTTAGAGAAGGCGGAGGATGTGTTGAAGTTTAAGGCAAAAAAGTATTATCCCCGGTTTCTATATTTTATTTGACGTATGCATGGCTAACAGGAGACTGTGCAGATATACCTATCAAGAATTTGAAGAAGATATCATCCTCGAATCTATTAGTGCATCTGCCCGCTACTCTTCCCTTGTCTTGACTGGGAATGTTAATCTTCGCTGGAACCACGATACTGGCGAGTATAAATTCACGGGGAGATATGGAAAGTATGACACTAGAGCTAAGGAGTAAGAGATTTCTCCCTATTTCTCTTTGGAATGTCGAAGCTTTTTTGAAGGTTGGGGGTTTTACGGTAACTTTCTGATTTAGACTCTTTGTTTCTTTACCTATTTCTTTGTAAGTTAACTACAGGAAAATCCGTTAGGTGTAGTTAGGTACTTAATTAAGTGAAGTTACACAGATACGCAATAGTAATGTGCAAGGTACACTTATCAGGGTTTGTAGAATGTAGTAACTCATGGGCTATCATCCATGCTCGGTATAGCCCACCTGGATTACAGGTTTCAAGCGAGGCTTAATACGAGGGTAGTGAACCAACTCCAGCACCGGATACAAAAGTGCCCGTGGAGAGGGACAATCCATGATCTGATAATCGTACCGGGGTCTCGGAGGCCGGTAGAGCGAAGGTTTAGGTGTTACAACCCCTGCGCTGCCTTGAGTTGGCATGTGCTTCAACAATACTCAGAACAGAAGAATCAAACTCAGCGCTCAGAAGTAAGGGTTGATATTAGTGAATTGAGTTGTTTTAATACATGGGGAAACAATTACAACATCTCCCTAGTGGCTATAATGCCTATCTGATATCTCCAAATCCAGTGGTTGATCACTTCGTAGTCTTGGCTGCACATTACCATCCTTGCACGGGACTTGCCGCATATACCCCTGAACAGCAGCAGCAGCAGCTGTGGAATGAAAACTCCCAGCCAAACACCTGGTCTGTACATACTCTATATATATCACCCTTCTCTCGAGTCTTCTCCGGTCTCGGACTTCATACTCACGATTTTACGACTGAACGAATATCAACGTACCAATGGCTGAAAAGACCCCTATTTCCACCGACATCCCAAGAACAGATTACGCCCGCTGGCGTCTCAAGTCCCAAGATGGCCGTCAGACATGGGAATATCTTACTACAGATGAAGAAATAGCTGCCTGGCCTCAATCCACAGCAGATAAATACCATCTTGGTCTTCCAACTGTAACTACCATTTTCAGCCTCATCGTGAAAACTATCAACTAACACTGCTACAGAATCTCCCTGACCTCCCACCAGCTTACTCCCCACTCGATGCCGCCCGCAATGGTCTATCTTTCTTTTCCCAGCTACAGCTCCCCGAGGGCCAATGGGCCTGCGAATACGGTGGCCCGATGTTCCTTATCCCCGCCGTCATCGTCTCTTATTACATTACCAACACCCCAATTCCTGACCCATGGAAGATCGAAATCACTGCCTACCTCGCCGCACGTGCCAATCCGGTAGATGGTGGGTGGGGACTCCACATAGAAGGACACTCGACCGTCTTCGGTACTGCCTGCAATTATGTCGTCCTCCGAATCCTCGGTATGGACCCTGAGCACCCCGTCGCTGTCAAGGCGAGAAACCAACTTCATAAACTCGGCGGCGCGCTCGGGTCCCCGCATTGGGGAAAGTTTCTGCTTGCGCTGATGAATTGTTATGGATGGGAGGGGATGAATCCGATCCCGCCAGAGCTGTGGCTGCTGCCAAATTGGATCCCATTCCACCCGTGGAGGTGGTGGTGCCATAATCGCCAAGTTTATCTGGCAATGAGTTATATGTACTCCTTGAGGCGCTCACACCCCGAGAATGACCTTATTCATTCGTTGCGCGAGGAGCTCTATACTCAGCCATATACGTCAATCGAATTCTCGCAACACCGCAACACTGTCGCGCAGGGCGATATCTACCACCCTCACACCAAGATCCTTGATGCCCTCAACGGCATTCTTGGTGTCTGGGGCTCCTATATCTGCCCGGGGAAGGTTCAAGAAATTGCTCGGAACCACGTTTATGATCTCATCAAGCGTGAGGATGAGGCCTCGGAGTATTGCTGTCTCGGCCCTGTCAATAACCCTTTCAACTTCATAGCCCGGTATTTTGCTGAAGGCGAAGACAGTGTTGCAGTCCGTGCACACCGTGAAACACTCCGCGACTTCCTCTGGGTGAAAGATGAGGGTATGCTAGTAAACGGTACAGACGGAGTCCAATGCTGGGATACCTCGTTTTTAATCCAAGCCATCGTCGAATGCAACCTCGCCGAGGAGCCCGCCTACCGTGACATGCTCATTAAAGCACTACAATTCCTTGAAACTCAGCAGATCCGTGCCGATGTACCCGAAGCCGATAAAGCATACCGACAACAGCGAAAAGGGGCATGGCCGTTCTCAAAGAGAACACAAGGATATACTGTTTCTGACACCACATCAGAGGCATTGAAGAGTGTACTTATGCTCCAATCAATCCCTGGTATGCCGAGCTTGATAAGTAAGGAGAGGTTAGAAGACGCGGTCGACGTAATCCTTACTATGCAGAACCCTAATGGCGGCTTCGGAACCTACGAGCTTGCTCGGGGTGGTAAGTGGCTTGAGACCCTCAACGCAGCCGAAGTATTCGGTGGCATAATGATCGAATACGAATACCCTGAATGCACCACAGCTGTCGTCATGGCTTTATCATACTTCAAGAATATATACCCACAATACCGCGCCACCAAGATTGATAACGTGATTCGTCGTGCGGTGTCATGGATTAAAACTGCCCAGCGACCTGACGGATCCTGGTACGGAAGCTGGGGTATTTGTTTTACATATGCAATCATGTTTGCTACTGAGTCACTTAGGTCTGTGGGCGAAATTTATGGGAATTCGCTATGTGTGAAGAAAGCGTGTCATTTCTTGGTGGAGAAACAGAGGCCAGACGGAGGGTGGGGAGAGAGTTACAAAAGTAGTGAGAGTGGGGTTTATACACAGCATAAGGACGCTCAGGTCGTTAATACTGCGTGGGCGGTTATTGCATTAATGAATGCAGAGTACCCGCACATAGAGCCTATACAGAAGGGAATCAAGGTACATAGTTCTAGGAGAAGAGGGGGTTGCTAGGAATGATATGCTAACTATGAGAACAGTTGATTATGCAACGACAGCAAATAAATGGAGAGTGGAAACAGGAGGGTATTGAAGGCGTGTTTAATAAGAGCTGGTAAGTATCTCTCTTCTCCTGCCTTTACCTTTTACTAACGATAAAAAGCATGATTTCATACCCAAACTATAAGTTCACGTTCACTATCAAGGCACTAGGGATGTTTGCGAAGATGTATAGAAACCCACAATTGCGTCCAGAGGCTTAGGCGAATTTAGTGAGGTTAGAGATGTGTTTAAGGGGGGATATGAATAGAGAAGTAATAAGATAAAAGGGATTTAAAGTTGGACATACCTACTGTAATGATATTTAATCAACTAGAATAGACTTTGTGCATATTACAAGATGAAATTATGCGAGTGATAGTCTATGATGTGGTGCTAGTAATGTCTTAACGAGCTACGATTTAGCACTACGTAGCTATCTCTCAATTTCATAAATTTCTAGTCCTGTAGGATTAATACTGCTTAAGAAATATGTGGTACGGAAAAGAAGCTTTGGGTAAGGTTTGATTCTACAGTACAAACATAATTCCAACTTCACACTAAATCACAGCAGTTCTCCTACAAGTATTTGTTTACAAAAAAGACCGCCTTAGTATATCCAAAAACTGGTTTAAACCCAAGCACATCTTTATCTTACAATCAATAAGACACCTCTCTTGTGCAGTCCCCTTATTACTCCCATAATGAATATGCACTTGTCTATTCTACTTATCTAGACCTCCATCTGACGAAGCCGGAGATAACCAACTATTACGAACATCCCCACTCACCTAGCACCTAAGCACACCGAATTATTCAGACGTTTTAAACGACCTTGTGCTATTTCACCTCTCAAGGGCCCAGAGACATACACTTGAAACTAAATAACTTGGTTAGAGTGGATTTAGATGAAGAGCGAGCTGAGAAGATTTAATTTATCTGGTACGTAATTTAGTACTTTGGGAAAGCCTAGTATGAGATAATCTACAAAATACAACTATCACCTGTTACTATACTAGATCGAACTGCTAATTATAGTATTGGTACCTATTTAGATATCAGGGAATTATAATAAACTACTTGCCTAGATATAAGGATACAGGTTATCTGTTTATTGTTCCGTAAATCAAGCACTGCCGAGATGAGCACCGAGGCTCCTAGTTCGCTTAAACTCTTGCATTCCGCTATAGTACGATGGATATAATTCGGTGATAGAGACAACCCTTACTAAAGTATAAGCGTTTGAGTTGAATTTAGTGAGTTGACTTATCCCCTCATACTATCAATTATTATATATATAGAAATAATATATATTATAGAAAAAGCTTACCTAAGACTAGAAGCTATGATGAGGTACTTTTGTAGATATCAGAAGTATTTACAAGCTGGAGTGAAAAATCTTACTCTTGAACAAGTACTGGATAAAGCAAACTGTTTGACTTACAATATTGAAGCACTCTCTCACTTGTACTTTTCTATTTCCCTTTAGGAAATAATACTTTATCGCGTACTCTACTGCTAGCGGAATGTGTCCTATCGAGAGTCAGGTGACTTCCTAGGTAACCTCCTCCCTTTATAACGTATTTAGTGATCCAAAGAAACCTTTAGTACATTAGAATATGGAAACCAACAAGCTATCAATAAAACTATTCTCCAGATTAGTAAATCACGATAAATAATCGGGCCCGAGACTGACAACTCGGCACAAAATTCCAGACTGATTAGTCTTAAGTACAGGGCAGAGTCATCGATAATTCCTGCCCGCATCGGATCTTATCCCTGTGTAACTTATCGATTCAACCGAGTTGGAATGCAAACTTGACTAAGCCACAAAAAGCAATTATTTAAAATATACTGACTTCAAAATGCCACCTGTAACCGCTTCTCCCCAACAATAATTCTACTCGTCTACAATTAGTCCAGGAAATAGTAACAATGGTGCGTCTTCCCCTTAAACCAATCGGTAAACCCTTGCTAACCATCCAGTAAATATCAGAACAACCCTCTCCACATCCGCATTCTATATACATCTGCACTCGCAGTGCAGCTGCTCGATGTCTACTTCTTTATAACACTCTCGTCAGTTTTCTGGCCAAATCGCGGAGACTTCTCATGCCCCACGAGTTCATTCTTCTTACGGGCATATGCGACACTCCTATTCCCCTACATCATCCTTTGTTTCCGTCTTCGAGGTTACCATATCCGACACACTGAGGTTGGTCGCGCCATCGGTGTCTCTTTCCTGATGTTCCATACTCTTGCTCCAGCTTGGTACATCTGGAGTCGATTTGGCCTCGATGCGTATACCCAAGAGCCATTTTGGGGTATTGTCACGGTTCATTCGGTCTGGGCGGCTTGGGCAGCCTACGGGTTGGTCGCCGCGTAGAAAGATCTTGTATAATTAGTAAATGAGGTTATCAAGTGAGCGACGTATATATACTGGTGAAATTATTACTTAGCTAGGTATATCTAGTAGATTTATTCTTATTACGTATTTATTAAATCTTGATTGAACTACTGTAGCGGGTATTGAATCATTTGATATATGGCTCACGTGTGGATAAATGAAGGGTATGTTCTGGCCCGTCCGGGGGACGCTGCCTATCGGGGGGACGTCCCCTGAATGGGCCAGCCTGTTCGAGGGATATCCCCCTAATGGGCTACCCATTGAGGGGATATCCCCCCAACAGGTAGCAATAAATCAGTTTTATAGGGCATCCCCCCAATGGGTAGCCATTGGGGGGACACACAGCGTACCCTGAACGGGTAGACAGCTATTTTACCCTAGTACAGCCGTGTCCAACAAATTCCCGGAGCCCCCCCCCCCATGGCAACGGCAATTCCGCAGACCTCAACACAACCACAAATACTAGTATTAATATGGGAATACATATAAGTACTAAAGAGACCATGGGGGATATAAGTATGTAAAGAAATCCGAGAAAAATACCACTTTGGGAGTCTTTTGACCCCTGTGGTATGACCCTCAATAAGTCTTGTCAATTCACACCAAAACAAACACCTAATCAACTCTAGTTCATCAACCATTTAATGAAATAGTTTGGAACTAATGGGGTAGGAAGTTAGTCTTGTATGATATATATGTATTTAATCTGGTGACCATTGGCGCATTTTTTGGCCCTTATTGCCTGTATGAGTATTGAGATAGAGCTCTTAATAGATTGGGGGACTAACCCTCTACATATGAGCCAAGTGACCCAGAGGCCTCATTGTAGAGTTAAATCACCTCATTTAGCTTATCCCAAACACTTCTCTTTGTAGAAACTTTATGGTTGTTGTATCGCAGAAATGTCCCGGTTGCTATGGGGGGGCTCCGGGAATTTGTTGGACACGGCTGTACATTGCTATTTTACTCAAGTGCATCGCTTATAAAGCACCCATGTTTATCAGATAACATATAACTATTGTTTTCTACCAAAAAGTGCCTACAATATAAAAATCTCCAGAGATAACAATCCATGGTATAAAAATAATAAAAAATCCCTAAAATATCTCAAGATAGGCCAATATCTTTCTGACTACTAAGTTAATTTTTTTAGGGTGTGCCTGAAATAATTGAGTCATGATTTATCACCTACCCATATGGGGGACACTGGTATCCCTCCAACAGGTAACCCATTCAGGGGATGCCTACCTGTCCGCTCCCAGGCTGGCCCGTTGGGGGGACGTCCCCCCGATAGGCAGGTCCCCCCAACGGGCCAGAACAGGTATATGATAAGATGAATATCCCGAGAACTGGATAGAGGAAATAACGCAGGTACCCGATGATTATGAGGATAAATGAGAGAAAGATTCGGGAAGCAACGGCCCAAAACATAGGCCAGATTAAATTTAAATTCGGTCGTTACACGTATTATGAATCTCTAGAAGGCAAATGATCTAGCCTCGGACGAAGCACATTGCCGAATTATGGAAGTAATGGTCACCAGGTAACTTAAACTAAGGCACTTCTACGGGCTGCAGTCATGGCAGAAACACCTCAACTATAAGCCATCCTATCAGGATTAGAATAAATATTTCCCTCATCATGTCTTATCCACTCTTTATATATTCACTAACCCCCTTTCTCATAGTAAAAGTAATCAAGCCGATTATTTCCTATTTTTGAGCACTACTTGCGTTGCTAGTCTCGCAAACTACCATACAGAAATTAGAGGGAGGTTTTATAATAAAGAGTTATATCGAGAAATGATATATAGGCTCTAGGTATACTAAATTCTAGAGACCAGTACGTAGCTACGGAACGGTGCCGTTTAAGAGATAGGTTTTAGAGACTGTTTACCATAATAGCTCAAACTTGAGATTGTTGTTTAGCTCTCGGAATAATTCGTAATGAAATTCAGGGGAGAAACAATAATACAGGGACCTTTGGAGCTACTTATATGGTTATCAATTCTCTTCTCTGATACATCCACGTTGCTAGATATTGGTATTCACTAATTAACGGTGAAACTCTCACGAACTTGGCGCAGCTCTTTCTTACTCATGGATCATCACTCGTTTTTACCTAAAACATGAAATATACGTTATGGCTTTATTTTTGTTCATTAAAGCTTATGTATTGAGAGAGTGTATATTAACATCCTGAATTAAATCTACTCTAGCGCTTGTTAGTAAATAGTACAAGTTAGACTTAATGTAAGGGCCTCAAGTGTTCTTTTGGGTTATTTATAAACAAGTAATTTCGTATTCTAATATCGTAATGATAGCGCTAAGAAAGAAAAGAAAGAAAAAACTCCATCCAATGCGTAATATCCATCGCTTCTCAAGTATACTTTTAGTGATTCCTACCCCCCCGTACCCCTTAACACTAACAATACACAGGCGCAGAAAGAACTAATCTACTGAAGCATATAACTCAAATCCGGTAACCCTTCCACTAACTGATTTACAAGTTTACTCTCCTCTATTTCTTTTGCGTTCTCGCGTCGACCAGTCACTCCTGGCGGCGGGGCATCCCATAGGTCGTTGCTAGCCTGATTGGAAAATACCGAGGCTGACACGTTGACCGGGGTGGAAGTAGAAGAACCCGAACCCTCGAAAAATGATAGGTCCCACGTGTCATTACCTCCATTACCGTTAGGTGGCATAGTATTATCGGGAGTAGGTGACTTCTCGAAGCTGCTAAAATCAAACATGGGTGCGGTGGATGCGACGCTAGGTATTAGTGGTTGTGGTTGTGGTTGCGTGTTTTGAAATGAAGCCGGTGACATGGCTCTGGGAGTAGTGATGCTGGGAGACAAGGTAGGCTGTAGCGGGGTAGGTAGAACAGTTGAGAAAGGGCTACTACCCCTTGGTATTTCGGGAGATTGCACCATCTCACCCCAGTCATCATCATCATTGGCAGCTGGAGCAGATATCACTGGAGGAGCATGACTGGTAAAGGACTTTGTATTAGCACCACTCGATCTTACGAATGCCGGTTGCTGTAGGTTGCTTGCTGGTTTTGGTTTTGGTGCTTCAAATGAGTCGAAGGAGCCCCAAGAATCTATATTTTGAGCCTTTAGTATAGGCTTTTCGGCCAATTTTTTTCCATGCGTGGTGTAGGCTGGGGAGTTTTCCAAAGGCAGATTCGATGTTTTGGGTTTAGAGGTTAGCACGGACTCAAATGCTTCAAAGGAGCTCCAATTATCAGCACTATGGGATCCCGGTCCAGGCGCCTCGTTCGATCTGTGACTCGATTCTTCGGAGACACGAGTAGGATTTGGGGCGAATATGGGGGGGTTATGTTCCAGGGAGCTTTCGAAAGCGTCAAATGAACTCCAATCGTCTGTCTGCTGGGGACCCAAGCCAGAAACCCCGAGTGATCTGGGTCCTGATTCAATAGGACCACGAGTAGACGGTTGCGTCAGCGGTTGTTCCGGTACCGTGGGTTTAGATTTGAGTGGGTCAGCAAAGACTGCCAAAGAACCCATCTTCTGCTCTTCTAATTCTGTGGCGGCTTTTGGAGATTGCTTTTCCGAAAAACCACTAGAGATAGCGGTTTTTGGCGGTAATGGTTCTTTAAATGTATTCCACTCGTCTTCATTCGAGTTTATCGCTTGGTCCTTTGCCTCAGAGGCCTTGGGGGGCTGTGACAAGGCAGAAACTAGGCCTGGTCCTGAAACCGAACCGGTAGGTTTAAGGTCCACCGTCTTCGTTAAATCCTCAAACGCACCCCATTCGCCAAAGTTCGAATTAGCTCCACTGGTAGATGGTAGATTGACTGTCGTCGTAATATTTTCGAAGGCCCCCCATTCATCGAAGTTAGAACTAGGGAGTGAAACTTTTGTTGACTCAGGCTTCCCCACCGATGTTGGAGTCATTGAAGTTGAAGTGAAGGGATTGTCCATCGAAGTTGGGATAATGGGAGTGGTTGCGATTACGTCTGTGGTTCTCTGGATACTTTGAGGAGATGGGCTAGACGGTCGTGTCGTCGCCAAGCTATGCGAGAGCTTACTTGAGTGGTTGCTGACAGTTGGCGAATGAGAGACCGCAGATCTACTGGGAGTAACTGGCTGGGATAAAATCCTTGACGAGGTACCTTGAAAGCTTGCCCTGTAAGGTGTAGAAGGAAGCTTTTCGTCACTTTTGACCGAGTTAGAGCTTGAGCTAGGGCGGGATTCAACCGTTGGCTGAGAATTATCAAAACTACTCCATCCAAAACCTGCTATCTGGGGAGAGGAAACAGTCCCACTTTCGGTGGACTGAGTTGTAGTTATGCTAAACGGAGACTTTGTGATCCCGAAATCTAAAGTTTTTCCGAGTCCAATACTGTTCTGATGAGAGTGGTTATCCTTTACCAGGTTCAATTGAACAGGTGGCGCCTTCTTTTCGGTCGATTCGGCACCTTCTCCCCAGCCAAACATTGCTCCAAGTCTCCGGGAACCTCCCAAAGCTACACCCCCTCCAGAACTCCTATCTTCCGCCATCCACTTCGCCACAATCCTATTGACGTCTTCCTGAATTTTAGAGCCCCCCCAGGTTACCCTGACATAGTCATCATCACCACTCTTATCTTTCCTTATTGTTCCGCTTTGGGACAGGCGGTACCAGGCTTTTCGCCTACAGATTTGAAATGAGTTAAAATGATGATAGGTTTCTTGAAGAGTATGGCACTTACGAGTTTGTAGTGTGTATAATTTCCTTGAGTGGAGGGTTTTTTGGATAGCTTGTAAGAATAGGATAGAGTTTGTTGAGAAGAGAAGTATCAATATTAAATGAAATATCAACCTTCAATGGTAGTGTTTGAGGTAAATGGGGTAGCTCCTCAGCAAATGCGGCAGTATCTTTTGGTAAATTCTCTTCTGTGTCATCAAAGCCTTCCTCATCTGCGAAATCCCCAAAGTCATCATCGTCATCATCATCTTCACCGTCATCCTCATTCCTGACTTCTGCCTTAGCCGTCTTTGTATTTCCTTCGAACTCGCCCTGATGCTTTGTTGTTAAGTCCCCAAAGGAAGCTGTTTCAAGAGTTTGCAAAGCCTCTTTAGTCAAGGTAATCTCAGAGATAATTGACTCAGGTTCTGCTCCCATTTCAGTCCCAGTTTCGACTGATTTTCTATCCAAAATTTCTGTAGACTGATTTTCTCTATGGTTTCCAGCGTAGGTTGATACCTCCCTATCAGCACCTTCTATTACGGTATCGTTATTAGGGAGCGGCTTAATCTCAAGAATAGTATCCGGTGATAATCCTCCACCCGCATTGAGTTCAACTTGTTCCACTGCCTTTCCGTCTCCCCAATCGGAACCGGCAGCCCACGCATCTGCTTCATCTGTAGCCCCAAACCACCCATCTTTCTTCTTTCCCCCTAGCTGCTGAGTGGTACTTCTAGTAGCATTTGGTGATTCCGTCTTCTCTTCTGCATTATTCACAGAAAATGATGGAACTCCCGCTGATACCGGCTCAACCCACTCCGAGAGTCCGGACCCCCCTACCACCCCCGAGATCTCACCGGAGCCAACACCAGGGGATGGATTTGACCATGCCGAAGCGTCCCCGAACCCGTGTTCCCCGCTACCCCACGGGTCATTCGTATGCACCGCGACGTTGCTGTCCGGAATCCGGGGTTGCGGGACGTCTATTCCAGCTCCTCCTGCATCCTTTGCATCTTCAGCATCGAGAATTCTGATAACCTCCGTCGGGCCTCGATCGTCTGCATCTGCCCACGGAGAAGCCCAGTCGTCTTCCATAGCGGTGGCCAGGGCGATGGCGGGTAGAGCATTATTCTTCTCGGGAGACTATTGGAGAGCTTTGTGCTGTTGGCGCGGTGACATCGTGTTTCTTTTTTGGTTTTCGATGGAGCACTTGTATTGGTTTGTGCAACGTGGAGTATGAATAGGCTCCGGGAAGCCGGGTCAAGGATTACAGGCGAGAGCTTGGCTATTTGGGGTTAAGAGGTGTAACTCTTGCGGCTCCACTAGAGTGTGGGGGCCTTTTCTGGGCCCTGAGGACAGCAAATCGAATCGATCTCGACATGACAGAGAACTCCACATCGAAGATCAAACATCGGAAAAAGCAAGGCAAAACACTCCCTTGGTATCGTTCAGGTTTCAATTCCGGCAGAATCAACACACATCTAAGCTCGAGCTCACAGATAACGGGGTGAGTCGGGGTAAATTCCTGTCAAGCTGTAAACTTGGAATAGGTAATTGAAAGCAGACATGTCATAAACCATTTCTTCAAATCACCGGGCAAGTCATCTGACAATACTAGGTTTCTGCAACAATAGAGTGCCCTTATCTGTAGGATAACAAGGCCTTTTGTCTATTCAATTCAAGAGATCCACAGCTTACTTTGTTCACAATTGCTTCACCGGTAGGGTCCGACGGTGAGGCATCACAAGTACCAAAGACATCACCAATCACCAAAAAACCTTTAGAATGTTTATCGGCGCTCGCCTGAAATAGGTATCCACTACTACGCCTCAATGAGGGATGCTCTACCGTGAGTACATAGCAATGATATGTAGGGCTGTCTAGCTTCAACTATCGTATCGTGGCTTGAAAGGACTGGAAGCCACGTTTTCGGCATGAGTACATGCCCGAGCACTCGAGCATGTACCCATACGTACCCCCCTTTTCCGTACGGGTTCCTGGGGCAGTATAGTAACCCGGATTTCGTTGCTAGAAGTACTTCAAGGTACCGGGCAGGTACATATACGTTAGTATAACCTTGTCTGTCCCGAGTTGGTTGAGCGAAACCCACTCTACTCCCAGTGTCTGCCACGTATGATGTCCCAACGGAACCTAACCGCCTTCAAAAACACGAGTAGCTAAGCTTCTTTCCCATAGGTGGTAGGCGTTTCATGTACGAGTATGTATGATGCCCCAAGCACGCACAGTACCAGGCTGTAATGCACAAAAGTAAAGAGACGACGTCCGTGCAGACAGTCGATATGTTTAGAACCAGAGTACAGTCATCGATGTATGGACGACATGTAAGGTAACGTCTATTCCCCAGCGATGGAAACGCCTTGTGAGATGTACTTTACCGTAGATGCGGGTGCGTCAGTGGTGCGTGCAGGCGGCATTGCGCATACATAAGGATAGGAGGTAGTAGACACTTAGGCCAAGCACAGCACCACTAATGGTATTAAAGCACCACGGAGCTTCACATGTTACCTAGCCTCCCCAGCTCAAAATCCATATCCCCCCTCGAAATAGAGTACAGATAGACAGTACGCATAGCCTATCATTTGACGTTGGAATACGTAAAGGAATCCATTGCATGCTTTAGTTAGTATCCACCTGCTGGCTGGGGTGTCAATTTCAAGGCCGGAATCTGATGCGAACCCGCAGAGAAACGGAATGCGCAAAAGATAATAATCGAGTGAGGTCAGGATATTCCGCACGCCCTGCGAAAAAAAAAACAATTTTCAACGGTAAAGCAAAAATAAAAACATAACAGGTCTGAAACGCAAGTGAACGGTCTCCAACAAAAAAAAAAAGGACTTGGTATTCTTACCCGAGGCCAACACTAGTGAAGTCTTTCATGGCGTGGTATTCCCCGCCCCCGCGAATACCTCAACGTCGTGTTATTTCTTCCCCCTCACTTGAAGTTGACTCCCCGACATAAACCCCTCAGTCCTAAAATATGATTGGATATCGAGCGCAAGCTGTAAGTAAGAAGCCGCTGACAACCAGGCGCCTACATAATAAAGAGAGCGAGGATAATGATCTCATCGGGGCGGGGGCGCTTGAGTTATGGTTTTCTTAGAGACCCCCAAATATTTCAGTTAATTCGGAGATGTTCCACACAAATTCCGATTCGAGCCCTCACGGCTCGTTAGTGATACTGCATGAGGATAAAGGTAAATAGACACAAGCACCAATTTCCTTTCGATAAACAGGAAATAATTAGCCATTCAAGACTCGATAAATTAGGATGTTTTCGGATGAAGCTGCAGGAAGGAGCTATGGCACTTTGGAGGATTAGGGGATCCCTTTTTTCCCCTTCAAACTATAATTTGGAGTGCGTCGCGGCTGAGTTCAGAAGTGTCGGCGTACCTTTCCCCCTTGCTGGAATGGTATAATACCGTGCCCTATCTCCCTTATGCACGGTCCATGCAACGATGAGTTGGCAATCAGGATGGTACATACATGAGGTTCGCGTGCGCGCCAAACTATTCCCGGCGAGATGCCACACCCCCAACGCCGACACCTTAATTCCAATAGGACCGACAAAAGGGTATGTGAAAAGTCTGCTTCGAGAAGCGGGAGAGACAGATGGGAAATAATCGACTAGAGGAGATTTTGGATTATTTTGTTTGTTCTTGCCGACGAGGGTGGTTCGGTTCCCGGACGGGAGTTATTAGAGACTTAAAACAGAAGGAGAGAGGTTCGGTAGAGAAGCGGGATCTGCTTGATGACGGCAGTCCTACTGGTCACTGGGCAACGGCGACGGATTGGAAAGAACTAGTCCCATGGCACAACCGCAGCTGAGGGCAGAGACATGGCGATGATTTCCCAGTAGAAATTTGCGACACAGCTGCCTAGTACTGTATGCCGAGGAGATCTCTCTAGTGGCATCTCCTGTAGAGATGATCCTAAGCTGAGGGGGCAGCCTGGATAGGAATTTGTTTAGAGCGACGAAACAGACTCGGTTGATGAGCGTTTTTTTCTCTTGGTGCCCTTTGAGTTGGATGTAGAGTAGATCATGATACTTCGACACCTGGTCAGCCTACTACGCACGACTGAGGTTCCTGACTATCAAGATAAACAGCAGCCCGCGGAGTGTCGCCCAAACGCTTATGATACACTCTTCATCAGGTGCCGTTTCGGAGGGCTAACAGGCGATTCAGCATCGGGACGTATCGGGCATCCGGCCACCTTGACTCTCCAAAGGAACAGAGGTCCAGAAAGAGTATGCTCAGTTTCCTTGATCTCATTCCGCCACATCCAGAAAAAGAGCAGGCAAAAACAGACACATAGGAAAACGCCAAGTGCCATTGGCTGTCACTTGTCCTGCTGTCACATTTCGGAGGCGAAGATCAGCCAATCCCCGTTTGTTTTTCCCCACCATCAATCAGACCCCTGTCCCGACATGCACGAAATAATGCTGGCCGAAGAAGGGGGGAGGGGGCGGGCAGGGCGGCGAACGGTCAGATACAAGGCTTGACAGCGTGTCTATGGTAGAGTCCGAAAGTATCAACTTGCCTGTTCCTGTTCTTGGGCAGAGGCTAGCTTGTAGCAGCGCCATAACATTTCTGCTGTGGGCGTCTTCTTCGAGCAATAATATGATCGTTTTGGGAAATACAACAGTGAGGACTGTAAAGGCGGAGGAAGAGGAGTTGGGCATGGTAGTTGTAATTATTGATATCTGCACCGACCTCTCCTCTCCTCCAATCCCACACATCTTCAACTCCACAGCAGCCAACAGCAAGAGCGCGAGGACGATAGTACTAGCTTCATTACTCCCCTAGCGATCTCATAGCGATCGAGCAAAACCCAGAAAGACAAGAGTTTGCAGCACAGAGACGAAAGAAGAATAGGGCGAGAAGTGAGGATCAAGGCTCAGCAGGCACGATACATACATATCCGATTAGCAGCGACAGCGGAAAGAGCAGCGCAAAGACTGCGCCCTCAGTGCTGAGACTCTATTCGTTTTTTGACAGTAGCGAAGAGACCGCACATTCCTATTTGCTACAGAAACTCTCGCCATCGTCATTATAATAGTAATTATTGCTCTTTCTTTGGACTGCAGGCCCATCGAATCTTCTCTTGACATTCTCGCCGTCGCCCTTGAGTAAACCTCCGTTGGCATCTCTACCTCACCCCGCCATACATACACATACACATCCGCGCACACACACATACACGCACACACGCCTTCGCCTTACAATAACTTCATCTACTCCCCCCCACCCCTCCATTTTTTATAGCAGCACTTGATCCCACAGCTCATGGACCCATGAAGGATTCAGAGTCTTTTTCTCCTTCACCTTCTAGTATGCAATCCCCCTCCAGGTGTTCTTTTTCCTAGTATTGGGTGTTTTTCTCTTTCTACTTTGGTGATTTGCGTTTTTTTCTATTTTATTGTCGCTACTTGTTACTGCTGTTACTGCTGGTGTTGTTATTTTTTCGCCGCGCGGCTCTGTCGCTGTACCTGGCTCTCTCCCTGTTTTTGATGCTGCTTCTGCTTGTGTTTTGCATTGCCTGTCTTATTCCTGATGTGATGCTCCTACTGCGTGCGTTGCCAGCGTGGCAGCAGAGCACTAGCATGGCATGGCATAGCATGGCAGCAGCAGCAGCAGCGGCAGCACGGTGCACCCCACATACAACGTCTTCTCTCCTTGCTCATCATGTCTGTAACTAACACCACTTGTTCTACTTTGTAGCCCCCCCTCAAACTTCATCCCGAAGTTCATCCCCCGCTCCTCAGACTACTGCTACTCCAAGCATATCGGTACCGGTACCTCCATCTCCATCTACTACCCCTCCACCGCAAAACATGACGATAGCCCACGGGCGACAGCCGTTTGAGCAGTCGTCCTTGAAGCTTCGTCCTGGTTTGCATAACCAAAGCGCATCTGCTCCTCCTGGTCAACTTCCCCTCCTCTCCTCGGGCGATTCATATATTTCTCAAATTCCTTCGTCATGTGTCAGTACCTCAGCATCACTAGCCGAGTTGGCGCATCTAGTCAAGCTGCAGGCATATCAAGAACACAAAAACCTTCAAAGCCGAGTTCGTCTACATAAATCTTTGGTATCGAGCGCAGTCTCTGCGCGGCTGACTAGATCTGGTGAGCTTTGCCACAAGGCTTTGGTGGATCATTTCAAATCAGATCAGAAATCAGACTTTGCAACCTTGTATAATGCCCTCCACGATGTTAGAAATTCTTGTGAGGCAACCCGCCGCTTTGCTATGTTGGAGCCTGAGCTGGATTCTTCGAAAAGTTCGAGTTCCTTCGATGACCGCGAAGCGCCAAGGGGATTGACCTCATTCCTCCATGAGATCCCAATTCAAGCCAGAGACACAATTCTCTCGTTTATTTCAATGATCAGATCCGACCCATCATTTCTAGCCAGTCGCCTAGGCCGCCTGTCAAATACTGAACTTGAAGCGTTAGTGAAGTTCCACAGCCAATCGAACCCCCAAGAGTCGATCCTTCCACAACAGACATCTCGACGTGGAGGCTCAGCTCCTAGAAATCTTCCTCCCATGCAAAAGTCGTCAGAGATCAGCCCTGTCGAAAAGCTATTATCATTTCATCGCAATGACCCTCTATACACCCTTGTGCACACTATATTTGCAAACTCGACTGGTCCGGATTCGGTAGAAGACAAACGTAGGACTGATGTTTGGGCTACCACTTGCGCTAAAATGATTTGTGAGAATAAGGGGGAACCATTCCTATTAGTCGTTATGGACTCATGGGCTGCGATGCGGGAATGGCCTGCAAAACAGAATCTTGAACTTACTGTGATGGGTCTTCTTCAAGAGGGCTCATTCTTGGTTGAACGAGGCGATGAGACAAATGCTGGGAATTCTGCATCAGAACTTCGGGGGAAACATGATCTTCTGGCTGAGGAATATTATATTAAAGCAGAAAAAAGACTTTTTGAGGTGCTGGACGACGAGCCTGGTGCTGGTGGAATACCAGAGGGTATCTTGGAACTAGGGCACGCAATCCTCGAAAAAATTGACGACCAGAAGAAACAGCGCCAAGCTGAAATTATGATTATCGTCAAGTGGTTCTTTAATCGGTTCTTAATGAATGGGGTTTCCTATCCTGAGGTAAGAATTTGTGATATTTTCTAGAGTTTATGTGCTGATTGGTTGAAAAGTATCACGGAATTATGACTGGACACCATATTAGCGAACATGCTAGGCTAAAGATCTTGCGACCCGTTCTTAAGAAGATGTACGCTCATGCAGTTAGCGTAATCTTCGGTGAATGGTTTGTTTCTCATTTTCCTATTTTGATAAAGGCTTTGCTGACGGAATGGATAGGAAAACAAGTTCGCCTGTTGAGCCGGTAATACGAGGTCATATTGAGGGTATACTGCAAAGGTTTCGTTGCCCACGACCAACAGACTCCACCCCAGTCCTCCTTCCCTCAAGAGCTGTCACTTCGCCTCGAGAGACAACTGAGGTGCAACCTTTTATTGTTCTATGTCCGGCCGACATTGTCACGCTTTACCAAGCCCTATATCCCCAAGGATCACATCAAGTTGTTGAGGGGCGAGATATCCGAGGGGGTCCACTGAGTAGCCGGTCTTCATCGCGCCCACTCTTTGGTAGATCACCTAATACTGGATTCGAAATCGGTTCGGGGTCGGTTCTCAGTAACAGTGGTTCCTCATTAACAAGCGAGTCTGCCTCTATTACATCACCACTCCTCGACCAATCAAGTATTCCAGATGACAGGCGATCCTTCATGTCTATGCCCTCTCCAGGATCGTTCAACATGAACGCTCAGTCAATACATTCTAACTCCGATCAAACCTCCCCTGAGAAGTTTGGAATGGAAGTAAGATCAGCTGTGGAGGCTATGATGGGTCGTCTTGGGCCTGATACTGTATCCGGTCGATGCCATCCTTGTGCAGAAAAGTGGGCTGTGGTCTTCGTCTCCCCGGATGGGCAAGAACTGAGCGTCAAACAGCGGAAGCATTGGGATGACGATGAGGAGGATGATGATGATTGTGGCCATGATAGTGATAGCGAAGACGAAGGACCGGTAGAAGTTTCAGGGATGGATAGGGTCTATCATCAACTAAAAGATGCTGTCATGAAGTTGGTGGAAGAGTATGAAATCCCTGAAGAGCCGCTTCTAGAAAAAACGAGGACAAAGTTTAGCAATCGACCATCAGCTGCGAAAGCCAACAGTGCTCCAAATGTTCCTACTATCAATCTTCCAGAGACTACACTCGACCCCAGCAACCCCTTCCACCCGCAGAGCAATCTGACTGCCATGATTACGGCAGGGCAATCGAAGGCGCCGGCTCCCGATCGGTCACGAGGAGCATCCATGAAAAATGGTCTAGACAAACCGAAGCAACGGGTGCAGGAGCCATCTATGCTTTTGACCATGCTTCAAGCCGCGTCCTCGCAATGTTTGGCTAGAGGAGACTATGTTTCGTCACAGCAGTACCACAGAGCACTTTTACAAGCCCGCAAACTTCCGCCATCACTTCAGCGGGATGAATTTGGAGCCCTTCTCCACATCTTCTCCCGTGGATCACGAGACATAATTGAGCGGTCAGCATCTGGGATTGAGGAATGCGAGGCCTGGTTCGTTTGGCTTACTCTTGCGCAAGAGCGCCACGATACAGCAATTGAGAGTATGATGCGTAAGGTCAAGGATCTCAGAGACAAGATGTGGTATGTTACAGATGTTCGCAACTCAGCGGCATACGATGAGGCAAGGAACGTAGCTCTTGCTTTGAAGAAGATGGGCATGCCTCAACGACCAAAAGCCGTCACTAGGAGCAATACACGCTCGAATTTGAGCCACCGAATGTCAACAAGTAGCTTTGCGCTGTTGAAGTCCGACACCCTTATTGATATTTTGGCCGCAACTACGGAGCATGGAGGTCCGAACAAGCTGAGCGACGAACAAGCGAGTATGACTTTCGAGTATCTCAGCAGATACTCCGTCGAAAATTTCTGCAAGGGCGAGGAAAGAATTCACCGGTTTTGCCTGGAGGTTGACAAATGTGTCACAAAGCTGGTTGGCGATGGGATACTTGACGGACCTGTTTTGTGGTCCAGTGAGCTCTTCTCCCGTGATGACCGCGAGATGGCGATTAATAGGCAGAAAGGTGACCTTTATCTTGCTGGTGTGGGTACTTTGACTGTGGCTGGCGACGACGACGACTATCATGAGACGGATGGGCGGAGTAGCAGCAAACGTGGTCTGGATATGCTCAGAAGACCTAGTACTAGTGACCTTTTCGGGAGGAATAGAGCTAGCAGCATGGCCGGCTCCTTCCATGATGGACCACCGAGTCGCAAGGGAAGGGCCAAGTCGAACGCGGGGTTGATGGATTCAAGAGAAGACTTTCTAGGCATGCCTAGCCCTGCATTGCCGTCAGAATCACACAATACCTTTTGGTCTCCGTTTTCATCTCATGCTTCCGCAAACGCCTCTTCTGGCAGACCAAAGACCGCACATTCCCCCACGACACTATCGAGATCTCCGGAGGCTATCAACCGGGAAAAGAGAAAGTTTTTAGCAGAGCTGAAACAATCTTTGACAGGTTTGCTACTAAGTGATCTTGGACTGGAGGTGTTCAGCCAAGGAAGCGAGACGGACGCTTGGTTTTCTGGTGGGTTGGGTGACGAGTGTATTCAGAGGAAGGAAGAGCAGGAAGAGGCAAAGAGGAAAGCGATGGAAAAGACTTCGAAGATCGCAGCTGCTCCGGGAGGCAAAAAGGGACTCGGAAGGAAGAAGAGCATGAAGAATGTTCGTAAGACCTCTAATCATGGTACTTTTGAGGCTCTAGGTAAGGATAAGAAGGGTGAACTGGCTGCTCCAGTTGCAACACTCGAAAATGTAGGGCGCGAAGCACATTCAGGCGAGGAGAACTCATCATCCAGCGACGCCACTGCTCGACCTTTCGCTTTTAGTGCGGCCAAAAAGGGTGGCCTATTGGCATTCCCATTCCTTCATGCATTCAAGAAACTTCTTACTAGGTTTTCTACTCATCCAAACCCGTTCCAGAAGCTTCAAGCCATCTATGAGCTTGAGCTCTTGATTGTTGCAATGCTTTCTTCTCGTTCTCCAGCTTCCGTTCAAGGAAGAAAAGCTACTCTTCCCTCTATGCCAACTTCCCCATTTCTGGATGCAATGGGAGACGCCGCCAATCGGATTTGTAGCTTGCAGCTTTCTCAACCTAGCAATATCGAAGAAGCGATGGCCAATCTTGAAGAGCGCAGGTCCAACTTTATTACTAGCGGGGCTATAGCTTCCCCTTTCATGACTCCGAGTGGGACTCGTTCGCCTACTCCCCACGCGGCCGCTCCAAGCGCTGATATGATTGTGGATGTTTTACAGACGCTTTTCAGACAAGCTGAAGTTCGTCCCAAGACACTATTCCGTGATTTGCAGTACGTCGCCGCATTTGTTCCAGCCTCGATTCTAGACAGGACCGAAGTCGGCAAGGCATTTTGGGATACCGGCTTGGCAGCCTTGGGTTTGAAGCAAGACGTTTGCCGAACTATGGTGGAGATTGCAGATGAGATTGTTGCAAAGGATTCGCACAAGCGTGGACCTGAATCGAGCAAAGAGAAAGGTGGTCGTGGCGATAATGCAGATTATAGTCGATACTCAATGCAGGACGCCGCCACTATGTGGAACATAACTGCAAAGGAGGGTGATCCTACTGCCCAGCGCGAGTTAGCAATTTTCTACCTCACAAACCCTACTCTTCTCCCGCGGTCAACAAAGCCTTTGTCTAAGCCTAAGGATACGTTTAGGCCAGAGATGATGGTACAGAAGGGAGAGGACCCTGACAAGCGTGATCCGGCTACGATGTGCGTTGCTTACCACTGGATGGAATTATCTGCCCAAGGAGGTGATGAAGTTGCTAGGAAGTATCTTCGGTCGCAGAGGGAGGAGTGGTAGCATCCCAATTCTTTTTTTCTTTTCTTCGACATTCGTGGGTAGCTAGATTTTTTTTTCTTCGGGTGACGGCGTATTTTATTTATTTATATTTTCCTTCTGGGATGGAATTAAAGGCTTGTGGTTCGTTAGGTTGTTGGGACTCATGTCTAGGGGGTTATTTTTATGTTTTCTTCATTCCCAAAAGTTTCCAGGGCCTGCACCTGGTTGAGCATGTAAGATTTTTTTTGATACGGGGTTTTGGGGATACTTGTATTTCTGCAGGGCTTTTTTATTGTACTCTTTTCCCTTTCTTCATAGCGTGTATTGTGGGACTATGTTGGAGTTGGACAGGGCATTTATATCATCGAAGGGAGTTTGTATCATTCATTGTTCTTTCTTTACGCACAACGACCGGAGCGTGGTGGAGCTGCACGTGCTTTAACATCATTTTATTTTTATACCCATCTTTTGTATTTTTGTTTATTACTATATGTCGGCTGAAGAGGTCCTTTTAGTTAGTTTAGCAAATCACTTTTTTAATTTCTATGTCTTTTTTCATGGATGTGACTTGGTGGATTATATGGGGGGTTTGTAGTATTCTATTTGTTTCTTTGATAGGTTATCATTGTCCTCGTCCATGTCCCCCCCCGTCCCTGTTACATCGCTCATACCCGCTCCTATTAAAACTCTTTGAAACGACTTTGATGACTTTAAAACTCTACTCACTCTTATTTCTGATTACATAGTTAATGACTTTCCTTTTTTGGTATGACTATAAATGATTATGGGAGGTATGGATTGGGGGCAAATGGAGATAAATATAAATGGACTGGGAGAATTTTACAACTTTGTCACCTCGTAAATATAACCAGATTATTTATAGGAGCTCATTTTTTATTGAACTCTACTACATAGTATGCTAAAAACAAAAATAAGATGTAAAATGCACGTTCTGTAGGTGACACCCCTGGGCACATTCTATAACGCCTTTAAAAAGACACCATGTAGACACCATGCTAAATAAGAATCCCATGATACTCTGCTCTCACCCATCTCTCCTTCAACCCGGGCCACTGCACAATAAACCGGTCTACAACCGGGTAGAGCAACCTCCCGGACAATGACAGTGACTTGACTCTGGCAAACGACTCGATATATATTGTTCTCGTGGTACAAAATCCAAAGAACTATTTTTTTTAAAAAAAAAAAAAACACGTATATGTCAGCTGATAGCTCAATATACCCGTGTTGAATAGATGAGGGGGGGGGGAGTACCTTATATAGGAAACAGACAGCAACCATCATCACTGCAGAGCCTGGCCCATTACAGACCACAACATCCGGCATGCCACCGGTAGTGAATGCACGCAGACACCCGATGATACAAATGATACAGCTTAATGGTGTGGTAAGCCAGCTTTGTCCAACCTTACGAGCCCGGGGAATCTCCAGGAGTGTGTATTTGTTGTTGTAGTTCGGGGAAGCTATATCTTGCTTCGTTACGCCAGCTTTCTGCTGTAATTGGGCTTCAAATGCAGCAGCTTTTACGGCGGAGAATGAGTCACCTGAGGAGAAGACGTAGGTTCGTTTATATCTATTTGCTGAAGGAAGTGCAGAGAAGAGGGAGAGCATTTCGGCGGTGTGCCCACCAGAACCAAGGAGAATTAAGACATGGGGGGGTGTCTTAGAGGTGCGGGTCGGTGGTGCACTTGGGTTGAAATAGGGGGTTATTGAGCGGAAACGAAGCTATGGATAGTTGTTAGTATAATGAATAATAAATTCTAAGATTTAGGAGGAACCTACGAGTGTGAGGAGAATTAATGTAAAGAAAATTACGGCACCGATAAGAAGAATTGCCATTGCGAACGAGTGCACACCCGTGATCCGTGTCCTGAAGCTGTGCTGCGTTGCCCACTGGGAGGAGGGTAATGATGCGGTGTGGGATTACCCTCTCATGCCAAGACCCCGCGAAAGAATTCGAGATTCCCAATTCACATCCCACCTCCCCCCTCCCCCCACCAAGACTTCTATCGGAAACGAAGGCGGAATGCTACTCCCACGGCTGGTACCAACATTCAGGGTCGCTGGTGCGGCATGTACAAAATTACCATCGCCTCTCGGGCCACTTTCACGGTTGGCATTCCCGAATCCTGTGGCCTCAGTCCTTCCCACAGTCCGTCATGCTACACATAAAGCATCTAAAGCCTCCAATGGAGCCAAGGACGGGCCCGGAAAGCGATTGGGTGCTAAGAAAACTACTGGTACCACCTCTGCTTCTGCCTTCCTCAATCGCAATCGTCGCTGACTCGAGTGCAGGCGAGAAGGTACGCATTGGTATGGTCATCTACCGCCAACGTGGTACAATCTGGCACCCAGGTGAAAACGCCGGCATGGGTCGCGACCACACTATCTTCGCCCTCCAACCCGGTTATGTCCGCTACTATAAAGATCCTAAGAAACATCCTAGACGCCAGTTCATTGGGATTGCACTCACACCTACCCAGAAGCTTCCTAAGCCCGAAAATGCTGCGAGGACAAGGCGGTTGGGGATGGCTGCTATACCATTTTACGAGAGGCCTTCGAATATGGTGGAGGCGGGGACACCACTTACACCGGCGGAGAATTACAAGGTTTCGGAGGGCTCTTATATTCCTAGGGCTGCCAATTGGAGAATTGGAAAGGTTATGCCGAAGCTGGTGAGGAAGAAGGTCAGAGCGGAGAGTAGGAGGAAGGGCATCAGGAAGAAGGAAATTGCGCTGAAGAAGAGGAAATAGGTAGCTAGGAAGGTGGTATCGAAAGATTGATGGGGAGGGTGACTGGTGGATAAAAGTCGGACGCTTTTATTTACTTTGTGTATAAATCCGGAAACTGTGTGGTTACTGTATCATCAAAGGTACAAGTCTAAATAAGGTTTATTTTTTCGATCAATAATCTCATGATACCTGGGTTAGGGTATCATTATAGTCCTTGCTCAACCCTCGAGTTACCATCTAATTCTCCGAGTGATATATCATGATCAATACCTCTGGACTGAATGAATGAATGAATGAATCATAATTACATGGAGTCCAAAGGTTAAGGTACTCGTACCCAACACTAATAAGGCCTAAAAACACAACCACAAACACAAACAAAACAAAATAAGACCCTCTTCCTGAGCTTACTTCCCTTCTATTTCTCTTGTGGACCTCAAACCCTATATTTCTACAATAATCCTGTGAGAGGATACAGCAGAGAGAGAGCAATCATATGAATATTTTTATTATTATCTTATAAAAGTTGCGAGTATCTTAGTCTCCTACTTCATGGGGTGATGTTGGAATTAGCCTTGGTATCGAAAGATACTTAATTTCACTATGTACATGTGTGCATATATTTGTATACTTTACGGGGTCTAGCTCTCGATGAGTGGGGCTCCTGGGTATTTAAGAAAGCACCTTTTTCTTAAAGCTTGCTGTCTAGTAGCATAAAGTCTTCATCACTCACTAGCTACCTATCACGAGCCATGGAGAACCAAGGTCGGGAAAGCCCTCGAATTATACAGGTGTCTTACCAAAAGATACTCCAGGAGCACGAAAAGTCCAGCATTGGAAGATAGGGCAAAGGATGACTATTCTACATTAGCTAAAGGGGCTTCTGCTGTTAATAAATATTTCACTGTTAGTGTGTGGTCTTCAGAATATGCATATAGCGCCGTACAAACTATAGACTCTTTAGAGTATTCCGATAATCATTCGTCCAACCCTCTTATTAGCTCCGATTCGTCTTCCACAACCTCCCACGCACCTTCCCCGTAGTCACTAGTGAACCTTCAGGGCTTTTTCTCGGGGGGATGACAGAGTAGCTATAGCTAATGTGTCATAATAGCATCGGCCGTATTTTTCATCAACATCAGTATCACAGTCTGGGTTTCTTCTAAATACGGGAGCGGATCTGGGGATGGCATATGAAGGCAGATACGAGACGGCCGAGATATTGAGTTTGGTGGTCTATCTGTTTATTAATATAATAAGTACGATCCTACTCGGCGCAAGCAATTATATCATGAAATTTTTAAGCGCCCCAATCCGTGCGGAGATTGATAAAGCTCATGAAAAAGGAAAGTGGTTGGATATTGGCATTCTAAGTGTGAGGAGTTTGGGTAATATCAGCAGAACAAGACTTACTCTATAGTGTCTGCTGACCCTGAGTTCGGTACCGTTGCACTTTATATGAGTTTAGGATCGCTGCATTTTCATCCGAGTTTAGATGATAGAGATGTATTATTTATGAGTACTGGAAATGCTGATTCAAGTCCAGTTATAATTCGGCCGTTTTCCCCACTGTCATGAACTATGACGGTAGGACATGGGTAATGGCAGAGAGCAACGTAACTAGCCATACCACTATCATGGGTAACGGCAACAGGTTATGAGACATGGCAGAGGGCGACATAAGCAGCGATACTTTGGGTTTTCAAAAAATAGACGACGAGTCAAAATGCTTTGGAGTCTACTTCAGGCAATTTAGTATTGATAGGCGGAATTTTGTACTAGTGCTATCTGGGAATGGATCGTCGGAGGTGCAGGCGAAGACGCAGGAGTTGGCTCTCGGGGTCTTCTGGAGCAGCTACTACGGTAAGTCTGAGCTTTGGCTTCCCCCGGATAAGAGTCTTTCAGTAATTTTTTATCGAGGAAGCTCTGAAAAGGTGTAGTCTGTCGTACAGTCTGCAGACCATGATAACAGTTATCATCTGCAACGCTGTAGGATTTTCTTGTATGTTTTTAACAGTTTTACAAAGCAAGGAATGCCCGTTAGTCACCACCAGGTGGGCTCCATGTACTTATGATTAATTCATTCATTCAGTCAGTCACCACTAGCGATGTAGTTACATCATTCCTAAATATTCGAGATGAATTAAGAACGAATATAGTGCAGCAAAGGAAGGGTTTTTATATCGCCCCTAAAGTGTAGGATGTGTATGATAAGAGTAAAGTAGCCTTTTGTTCAGCCCCCCCCATGCCAACCATATATTTATCTACAATCTACCATCATAGCTAGCTATCGTATCACATTTTTGCACTCGAAATTATTCCTCCATCCAACCCCGATCTCCCTTTTTCAGCTTACTCTGATCTCCCCTCCCACTCCGAGCATCCAACGCTTGTTTCTTGAGCATCTTATAGGTCTCGCGCTTGAGGAAGCTACATTTAGCTTTTAGGGTACTAACTGCAGAGAGGAAGAGCTCGTCTGCATCGAATTGGCCAGAGGACTCGATCGAGACTATATGTTTGAGGGGTATATTAACAAAAGCAATGGAAAATGGAAAATGGTATTCAATATATTTGAAGGGAAGGGGATTAATACAGATGAAGTGATCCCGCACTCTTCCGAGCTCAACACAGCCCTTAAACTCCTCATGTCTTAACACCTCCCTCGACACAGTATCATTCCTCGCATTCCCAACAACAGCCTTCTTCTCCCCCGTCGCCTCATCCGCCTCAAATGCAATAACCCCCCTCGGGAAGCAAGCCGCAAACCGCTCCGCAGCCCGCCCCAATATCGGTTTCGTAATCTTAATCAAAGGTAGTAATCTATAAGTCGCCGTAGCGACGGGAGAGAACTTTGCATGGTCTTGGCCAATTCCCCGTACGCAATGCATCGTGACATCGATTTCCTGCCCTGGGCGAAGTTTTGCAATAAGGATATCCGGGTTTGCGGCACGCACAGGGTTCGCTGCAAAGGACTCGATTTGTTTACCTGCAGGTTCGAAGATGAGGTCTCGGGCGTAGACAGAGTGGTTCTTATAAAGTTTGTCGGGGTCAGTTTCAGATTTTTTAGCACCGGGGATGCGTTCGCAGGCGGCGCGGAGGTGGAGGACGATTGTATCTTCGTCGGTTGGGTCGCGGGGGGGTTCGCCGGGTTGTGGTTCTGTGTGACGAGTCAGTGTTGAGTAAGATAGGCGGGGATAAGGTAGAGGACATACTTGTATACCATTTCATAGCTTTCAATGCTTCCTTATCACCTGCTAATGGTATTAACCCTAACCTATGTGATAGCACCTCATCTTGGATAATGCTGGTGTTGTTGGACACATATACGGTCTCAATTGCAAGTGTTGAAACCTCGGAGAGGAGGATTCTGCGGAATGTGTTTGCGACTGAGGCATCAATGTGGATTAGGTCAAACTCAGCGAAGAGGGGTGTATTTTTATGGAATTCGATTCTGAAAGACTGCGTAATGTTAGCTATGAGGTTAATGGTGAGATTAGAGGTGAGTACTTGTTTGAACTTGTTAATGTCCCAAGAATGGTCCTCGTTTGGCCAGTGGCCGGGGAAATCGGTCGAGGTGACGTTCGTTACGATTTCAGCTTGGACACCAACTACCTACACGAGGTGAAGAGAGGACAGATTAGTTTTTATTCCCGTATGGCCAGGAGAGGGGTGTGTACCCTTCGTGGGTCAACGTCATTAGAGGGAGGCATCTCGACGTTGTTGTTTCGCTTTGTCTTGTTCTGTTGCAAAGGAAAAAAAAGATTAGCTTTGTCAGTTCTGGCGTCGTCACGTGCTCTCGTGCTGCCCTCTAACTAATTGGAATTGACACTTTACCAGAGAGAAAGTCTCTTGTCAGTGACAAGACAGTGCATCTTGACCCCCCCTCCCCTCTCTCTCTCTCTCAAACCCTTTAGCACTTGGCCCTCCGCATTCTTTGTCAAGTTTTCACCCATTTGCGCACCCGCACCAGGGCAGGTGGTGTTGCCCCTTTAGATTGTGGGGTAATCAATCAAGACACCAGAGAAGCTGCAACAGCAACGGCAAACCCCACTAAATCCACTACGTACAGTCTGCCTACCGTGCTTGCAATACAATAGCTGGGGGTGGAAACAAGCACGTAACGCACCTGCCAAGTCCAGTTTGATTTTTGGGAGGCTTGGGGGTTAGCAACGCTTAAGCCTCAGCATTTATAAATTAAAAATCACTGAAGAAGAATCACTTCAAAGTTACATATATTAAATTTTACCTTCTAGCACTTTGATTTGTTTTATAGCTATAAAGATAACGATAATTTAGGGTTAAAACTCCCCTCCCAGCAGCTAACAAGTCTACGTGGCTGGAGGCCTTGACCCTTGCTTTCACCGTACTTATGATTCATTCGTTTACCAAGGCTTTCGCCATAACCACCTATCTGGGGCTTAATTAAATTCTACATAAATTCTGAAAGGGAATAGGTTAAGTGAGCTCACAAGTCATAAATTATATCTTACGAGGACACGCCCTATTTACCATTAAGAGGTGCTATGGTACTCCTAGCTTTCTAAGAGTAGGTAGACCTCTGTTCCTGAGTAATAAGGTTTGGTTGTAGATCCCTATGAGAATTGGTGGAAGTAGTAACAATTCTCTGAGGGATAAATGGAGGTGAAAGCCGGTACCACTGACCCTAAATAGTCTCTAGGTAAGGACTGTTACACCGGTGCTCCTTCGGTCGTATCTTGTTCTCTATCCCACAGGAGCTTGGTATTCATGCTTTGGAATTTTCAATAGGTGGAATAGATTTGGGGGGTAAGAAGGAAGTCATACCCCTCGGCTGCCATAGTTGGTAGTGACAAAGCCTCAACGATTTAAGAGTCTAGAAATAAAATAACCCTAGTTTTATAAAGCACTTGACGGTTTGGCTTCTTAAAAAGAAGTAGACGAGAGTGAGTAAATTACAGGATTAGTAGAACTCGCTCTGGAAAGTACTACCACGGCCTCTATATATGTGCTCCTGCTTCATAGACCCAAAACCTGCTTGTACCGGCACTATACCCATTTGATACCCATAATACCACATCTTTGGGTGTAAAATAAATCTCCTTAGCTGTAATCCTACAAAGTGAACTCCATGTACTTATGATTAATTCATTCATTCATTCCTACAAAGTGAACCCGCCGCCAAGCACACCGAGTGCTCATCCATGAATCCGCTCATGGCACGTGACACGGCGATAAGCGATACATCACCACCACCGCCGAGTGCCTTCTATCGATTAGAAATACAATTCTATATGAATGTAGAATTCCTACTGTACCCCCCTCGCCTTTTACACTTGACTGTGCAGGATGCATGCTGAGAAATGGCTATTACATATATCCTATCTCCTCCGGTTCAACTCCGGCTTGTCGTGAGTGGGGGGAAAGGGACAGGTACAAGAACTTGCGGGATTCCTCCCCTCTTGTACACTAGAAAATCCATAAATACTACATTTGACTATATATTACTTCACCCGTGTGAAGAAATATAATATCCTTGGATCTTCGGTATAGCTGGGTAGTCCTACATAGCCTTACCTCCGCAGTTATGGACGCTCCATACAACGCCGAAGGCGCTGAATACCTCGACTCCATGCTCTCCCGCAAGTTCGGCCGTGAAGTTGTCAATTACTTCTCTGGTTTTGTCTCTCTCTTTGAGCTACTACTCCTCAGCTATACTAACATCTCTAGGATCCCCTCTTAACCGGGTCTCTTTCCTCCGCTCTAACAACTCTTTCCTTCGCGCTGCACTCCCCGCATCGCGCATCCTTCTCCTCCGAGATCTTGAGCCTCTTGCATCCTCAAGCCAGAATCTTGCATGGGTTAAATACGATGCCATCTCTTCTCTCATCGGGCAGCCATTTGAGCTCGATGAAGACAAGATCGTTGAAGCGTTTGACTCCCGTCTAGACATTCCGACACTTGTATTCTTAGGCCTTGATGAGAAAGCAGAAACAACATTCGAATACGATGGTGCTGGAGGGAAATACAAGGGAGTACCGTTCTTTGCGTTAGATATCACACCAAAGGGGGTTTTGAAGGCAAAGTGTGAGAGCGTGGCCGCGGAAGCGACAAAGGAGCCAGGATACCAGTTCAGAAAAGTCCGGATAGACTTAAACTTGTTTCCACCAGATGGTATGTGATCCCCAGGGCCAACTGGGAATAAGGGGAGAGACTTATTGGTACGGTGAATCATATAGCTGCCATCCTGGCACAGGCGAGAAGTATACTGGATTGGAACGCTCGCAACCAGTTCTGTTCCGCCTGTGGAGGTCGCACGATTTCTGTTCATGCAGGGACGAAGAGGACATGTCCCCCATATGATAAGGCATTCCAGAAATCTCCAAATGACCCGCCCCACGAGAGGACACCCTGTGTTTCCCGGAAAGGGGTTCATAACATTGCCGTGAGCATCCTACCCCCCCCCCCCGCCTTTATAAGTTCATAGCCTCTAACATCAACAGTTCCCACGAACTGGTAAGTAGCCTATTCACACCTCTCCCCCGCAATGTACTAACATTCTTAGACCCCACCGTAATAATGGCTATCATAAACTCTACTGGTGACAAGATCCTCCTCGGCCGCCAACGCCGTTGGCCAAAAGACTTCTACAGCACCCTTGCCGGTTTCTGCGAACCAGCCGAATCACTCGAAGAAGCCGTCCGTCGTGAGACCTGGGAAGAATCCGGCGTCCGTGTCGGCCGTGTCGTTATCCACTCTACCCAACCATGGCCCTACCCAGCAAGCCTCATGATTGGCGCGATCGGAGAGGCACTACCAACCGGCGAGAAGATTGAACTTAACCACGATCCCGAACTGCAGGATGCGCATTGGTTTCCCATCGAGAGCGTCCGACATGCATTGAACTCGCCACAGAATGGACTTCATGATGACCCGCCAGAGGGGTATAAAGATGTTTGTTGCCTATCCTATATGAGAAAATGGAGTAGGGGAGAAGGGAAAGCTGGGTTAGAATGTGGACTGACTTTCTGGCGTGTAATAGGGTGATTTGAGGCTTCCGCCTTCCACGGCAATCGCGCATCAACTTATGTTAGCCGTTACAAATGGGTTCCATCTTCCCCCAGTGGTTGACTCCTCTGCTGAAGTCGTGAGCACAGCTGCAAAAATCTGAGGGACTTGGTTTGCCCCTGGCGGTGGGTGAGAATGATCTGGAGGTAAAGGCATAAATAAAAAAGCATCCGGTAAATATAAAAAGCATTATTAAACAAAACAAATACACAGATTTTATATAGCTAGAAACACAAACAAGTACATTTCCTTTTTACAAGAGATTTTGCAAGACTAACCTAGCGCATGTGAAGGGGATAAAAGTTGTGAAAGAAATCATTACTATTCGCGTATCAATGATCGTTGTTGTGGCAAAAATTAACTAAAAACCAAAGTTTCCCAAGCCTCCCCTATAAGTCTCACTATTGCTTATGGGTACTTGGTAGCTCTGATAAAGGCCTTTGAGAACACCATGCAAAGACTGTTTCCCGTAATATAACTCTAGATAGAGTTGAATACAAGTACCCATTTCACACTCACGTGAACTGGCCTGGTAGAGTTTTGTAAATTATGTGTCAAGCCTTTCTTTCATTCAAATTACCCTATTTAAACACCTCCCCAAGAGTCATCCATACATTTAGTTAAACCCCCTACTCAACAGCTCCTACCCAAAGTATACTACTATTATAATAGTAATAAAAGAAAAAAGTGACCGATACGTAATAGATAGCGCGCTTTAGAAGCAGCGCAAAGATAGAGAGGTAGATGGGTGGGAGGAAATGTAAGATACAAAGAAGTTAAAATGGCAAGTAATTCCCCAATAGGAAGCTGAAGAATGGGACAGAAGGGAAAGAGTAGAGAAAATAAATGCACAAATGAGACACAGTTGCATGCAAATAAATCTTACAGCTACTATGTATCAGGTATTCAAGAAAAGGAAACATACTATCATAAAGAAAACAAAGCAGAATTCCAAACGCCTCGTCCCCCCGTTTTTTGTTTTTTTTGTGATAGACCCGGTGAGAAAAAATGACATAAATCTTCATCAGAGCCAGAAAGCCATACATTTACTCTGACGCTTTATAGAGCTTTTCACATTCATAAACTTTGGCGTAAACCCACACAATGAAACTTCTCATTCTACCCGTTTCTTAGAAACAGAGTTAGTTTCAGGCGCCAGATCCTCCACTTCTAGTGAGTCGCGTTTCCGTTTAATAGGAACAAAAGAGTGAGCGGTAGTTGGAGTAGACTCGCTAATCGGCGGTCTCTCAGGATCGTACTCCTGCTGCGCAAGTTTTTTCTTCTCGGCTTCACGGTTTTCCCTCCACTTCTTCTTTTCTAATTCGTGTTGAGCTCGTTTCTTCTTGTCATTGATTTCGCGTTCTTTACGGCGTTCAATCTTAGATTCGTATTCATGCCAATCACCTTTCAAGTCACGGAGCCTAGAAAGATGCAAAGTTAGTACAAATCAAGTAATGAATTCAAAGACTTATATGCAACATACCCTAGGGGCGGAGCAGAAGCTGGCTCTTCTGAGAAATATCGATGTTTCAGACAGTCCTCGGCAGTAGGCCTATTATCGGGATCATACTCAAGCATTTGTGTTACAAGCTCTAGGGCAGATGATGGCAGGAGCCTAGAATAGAAAATATTATCAGAATGTGCCCTGGGAATTGGAAGGCGAAAAACATACGGTTCATATTTCGCCTGAAATTTTGGCCTCCTCCTTGCAGGTGTCTTGAGAAGACCGTACCAAGGAGTCTCCTTTAGCCCAGCCCAGACTTTCTCGGTAGGTGTTCCCATGACGTTGTAGATAATATCTAACTGATCAATCTCATTCTTGCCAGTGAACACAGGTTGACGAGTGAAAAGTTCAATAAATACGCAGCCTGCACTCCAGATGTCCACAGCCGGGCCATATGCTGTTGCACCGAGAAGAATCTCAGGTGGGCGATACCAAAGAGTGATGATGCGGTTAGTATAATCCAGTTGCTTTTTGCTGGCCTTTGTGTAGAACCTGGCAAGACCAAAGTCGGCAATCTTCAACTGGCCATCGTTGTTGAGTAAAATATTGGAGCCTTTAATATCGCGATGAAGGACACCACGATGATGAAGATACTCAAGACCTTCAAAAAATTGCTTGGCAAGATGTTTGATGTGGCAAGGCTCTAGTCTGAAGGTTGGATGATTAAGAATACCCGTAAGATCATGATCCATGTACTCAAAAACCATGTAGAAGTCGCCTGTAATCTATTAACTTTGATTCCGTAGACGTTATTCGAACAACGACTCACTCTTCTCGACCATCATCTCTAGCAGACAGACTACGTTGTCTTGTTTAAGGGCCTGCAATAGCCTCATTTCCCTAACAGCCGTGATAGGGAACTAGATTTATTAGAAGTAGTCTAATATAGAGAAAAAGAAAACTTACACCGTCTTTTTCACTCTCCATCCTAATTCTCTTAAGAGCCACCAACTCTTTGGTGATATTGTTTGAGGCTTTGTAGACTTTCCTATAGGTTCATTAGCATATTAAATTTCTAAATAAGGAACACCATCATACCCGTAGGTGCCTTCTCCAACCATGCTTAGCCTATTGTAAATAGATGTTTCCTTTGCAATCACTAAAGGCTTAACTAAAGCAGGTGGTTTTGCGGCGTCAACCTGTCGCTTAAGGGTGTCTGGTCCATTCATAGTCGCAGGAGGGTCCCTCTTGGCTGCATATTTAAGTGCCACGACATTTTTGCCCAGTGGAGCGCTGTTGCTTCCAGAAACTGGCGGTCTATAGGCCTCACGCCCAGTCTCGCGATCAACCTCACGACCAAGATAGCGCCCAGTCTCACGTCCAATACCACGTCCAACATCACGACTCGTTTCGCGATCAGAATGTCGGTCAGAGTGACGGCCATCACCACGGCCATTATCACGACCAGTTTCACGGTTAGTCTGGCGGCCAGTTTCGCGGCTTACCTCACGGACAGTCTCGCGGATGGTCTCACGGCTAGCCTCGAGTGCCTTTGGAAGCATGGCAGTCTTAGGGCCAACCTTACTTCTCCCTAGGGAGATACTGATACTGAAGGGCCTAAATCCATTATTGGCTTTCTCTTCTTGGTTGGCGGAGTTCCGAACATCATTCGAACCCCCAATACGTTTGAAAGCACGATTATCAAGGGGTTGCGGAGGGCTTTTTGGAGCAGGCCATGCTGGTGGGGCCATTTCAGTATTCCCTTGATCATGATCATGTTGTCCTGAAGCTTGGCTAGAATTCTCTCCCGAAACTTGGTCACTTCCGGGATTCTTGCGATTCTCTTCGAATTCATCCTTGACCCTAGCGTCAGCTCCTGGGCGATGAGACTCATCATCAGAAGATGAATGTTGGGATTGACGGCGTTCAACAGATTGTGGTGGTGGTTGGTCTTGCGGATCATAACGATGCCTTCCTATTCCCCGACCAGACTCCCCATGGTCATGACCAGATCCACCTCTTCCCCGATAGCCGCCACGTCCACGCTCAGAACTACGTCTGTCATATGTAGGACGCTGCTCAAAAGGTGGTGAATACCGACCCCGGAAGGCACGTCCACGCCCACGATATCCTTGTTGGAAATGAGGAGGGCCTTGTTGGTGCGGTGGCCCATGGTGTTGAGACTGTTCGTGGTAAGACCCGGAACCATGAGATCCTCGGCGTGGATATTGTTGCGGCCCGTGGTTGTCATGAGCAGGTTGGCTACCAAACGTGTCAGTATATTAGTCATATGTGGGAAATGGATGAGCAAGAGGTGTACGGAAATATATACATTTGATTATGATGGAGATCTTGAGATCGACCTCGGCCTCTCCCATTACCGTACTCATTATTACCACCGGCAATGATATTTCTTTGGCGGTCAGGATTGACATAGGGACCAGCGATAGACTTCGGCTCCGATTGTGAGGGGTGTGAAAGACTATCGGTATCACTATGCTCCTGTTTCTGGTGGTGAGAGTCGTGAGGGGGACTTGACTGTCGGGAATCACTTCCCACAGTATCACGTCTCGACACAATATCAGAACCTTGTTGATCCAGGATTGAAACCACCCGATGTGGTGGAGTATCGAGTTTATCTGATGAAATATCGGTCATGTTTGAGTCCACAATAGCCTTATGATCAGTCTCACCAACAGGCTTATCTAATCGTGGTGACGGCTTTAAACGAACGGTTCGGTTGATCATTGGAGGGGTTGAGGAACGTCTCTTATTGATTGGCGATGGCGGCGGCAGAGGAGATCGGTGTATCGAAGAGTTTTTTGAAGTCTGTGGAGGGGAACGTTGGGGGGTACGCATTCTCCTAAAGGATGGTGGTGGTGAATTAGGCCCGCGACGTGGTGAGCGAGAGCGAGAACGCCGACGGAAAGGACGTCGGTCTCGGGGCCCCATGTTTAGTGGTGGTGACTGTTTCCGCGATGGTGGCCCCGGATATCCCGGGGACAGAGGTGCCAGTGAAGGACGACGTGTCGGAGGCAGAGGTGGTGGCCGACTCCTTGGCTGAGGTGAACGTTGACGGTAAGACCTTGGAGCAGGAGGGGAACGTCGTGGAGGGGAATAAGACATTGATCTATCTCTACGGTCAGGGGCCCGTGTCGATGGAGCTCGACGGGAATATTTTTTAGGAGGTGGTGAACGAGGTCTTGGCGAAAGCGAGTTATCCTTTCTCACTCTTCTTACATCCGAGTGGCTTCGCGATCGCGTGCGAGGCCGCCGTGCCTTTTTTTTGTGAGAAGAATGCCCAGGAGACCGACTCTTCCTGCGTTTAGATAGTGATCTAGACTGATGTCGCCTTTTATGACGATGTGAGGTAGAATGACGAGATTCGGGGGGTGCATCAGTATGTCGTCCGTTCCGAGATCCACGGGGGGGCGACATAGACCCGTAACGAGCGGAACGCCGGCTTTCCATACTTCTACTTCTTCCTCTAGAACGACGCCGCGATGATGATGGGAGTGGCTTCTCGAACTCTCTCACTCTTACAGGGCTCTTGTATGATTCACGGTCTCCGCCCTGTCTCCTTCTTGGTGCAGACAGTGGGGGTGATCGTCTTCTCTCTCTTGATACAGACCGATCTTGACGGTCCCTACCTCTCTCAACCTCCTCTGTCTTTGGCCGCCAAACATCTCGATTGTTGTCACGATGGCCCGGGGGAGGTTTCATAGCTTTAGACATTGTTATTGGTGTCACGAAGCTTAGTTCGTGAAAACCACCTGAAACCACAAAACCCGTTAGCGATTGAGAACTCCACCAGGAATTCACGCGGGACGCATACTCGGGAGATGTCTAGGGCTTCGGCAAGTTGGATGCTCGATGTCGCAAGATTGATCGTGTCGCGCAGGCGATTGTTGGTAGCAGGGCTGTGAGGGGGGGGAAAGAATCGCAGTTGTTCTGATAGAGCTGTGGCTGCAGCGTGAGTAGCGAGGTGGAGGAGAGGCGTTGAGATTCCTTCGGTTGCCGCTGTTGCGTGAGGGTTGGGGGTTTCCGCCAAGACCATCAGATCAGCCCGCGAAACTGCCTCTTCTGGAGTTTCTCTCAGCTCCTCCGCCTTCCCCCATCCTCCTCCGGTAATGATGGTGTTGATGTGGTGGTGATGCTGATGCTGTGGTGGAACTTCTCTGCTATTCCTCCAGCCCACACCAGCAATAGCACCAACAAAAGTCCATAATCACCAAGCCAAACCCTCCCCAGTTTATATCCAGCCCTATTCTCCTCCTCCTCCTGATCACTGCCCTTATATGTAATTTTTATTCGGGAGCAGCAATCACGGAGGGGGAGAGTGCACACTTCTATCTGATGAGTTTCCGCAGTCAAGCAGGACAGCCTGAACAGCCCACAAAGACAAAAAGACACAGAAGAAAACTCCCGAGAACCCTCTCCAAAAACCTCTTACTCACTCACAAGCACAACATATATAGACAAACGTCATATCTTGCTGTCCTATTCGCTTTGCCTTAGTATATCTTTTTTTTTTTTTTTTTTTTTTTTTTTTTTTTGCTGGTTTGGTTCCCAAAATCATAATGTTTCCCGTCGTGCGGGACCGTCACTACCCCCACAGTAACCTGCCCTCCACCGACCACTATCGTGATCCCCACATAAAAATCATATCCTTGACAACTGTCAGTACTGCACTGCTATTCCCTCGTATCTTTCACTTCATCTAGTATTCACAAGTCATGTAACACCTTAGGCACGCGTAGGAATAGGGGCATTCACGGTTGGCCGATCCAAGCTCCATCGCTGTTCTAGAACTTTTGTTCCAAAACAATCTCTTCAACAGCTCCAGAGCTGTAGATGCCCCTATTACTACTAATGTCGCTTCGTAGAGCAGTGCTATCGAAGCACTTTGCCGAAAGCCTGTTGTTCGGCCGAGTTGGGAAGAGAATACCAACCCCCCCCCCCCAAAGATAACCCATAGCCACAACGAGCCCCAGTAAGTTAGAAAGAAACAAAGGAAAAAAAACATGTTAAATCAATTCTCGGGAGCTTTCGAGAGCTTTCAAGACAGAAATTTGATATCCGTCCAGTCCTGTTTTTAATTTCAAGTTGCAGATGAGGGAGCCTTCACTCCTAAGGCTTAGCGACAAGCCCGCCCGAGATTATCTCGGCTCCGACCGTCGCGTTGGCTAGAGATGTGGCGATGGGCATGCTTCTCTCCAGAACCCCACTCGCTGGGGCCTGTGATAACTGAGGAGGATATAGCGAAAGCAGTTGAAGAAATACTTTTCCCAAACTATCGCTTTGCCAGAGCAACTTGGGAAAGAAGTGGCCGGTGTTGACATTTATCCCTCACATGACCCCTCATCCCCAACATTGATGACCACAAGTTGCCTATCCAAAGGCCACCGCTAAGGTCCACTTCTATCGCAAAACCAATTTAATCGTCTGTCGAGGGGCCGATAAGTCCAAGTGGCATCTCTCACTTGTGCAGACAGTTGATTGTTTGTCGTCCTTCGGGTCTTGGTGGAGGCTGACGGAGAATCTCATAGACAGGGAGGTGTCAGAGAAAAGTCGATCCTCATCGATCTCTTGGCGGGTAGCTGAGTATGGATTGACGCTTGGCGATTTTGAGACCTGTGTTCCGGAGGGGCCCGATCTAGGACACGGCTATTTTCAGGAGCCTGGACATACAAGGTGACACAATATTATAAATTGGGTAGTTTCTAGTTCAAAGCAGAGAACAATTTACCCAAACCCGATATTTCCGAGTAATGGACGCCCCATTAAGCCCTTAAGTATATAAACCAAAGCTACTATTGAACGAGTAGCCAACGAGCAAACATTCAATAGGTTATAGTTACTCGAAAACAGAATTGGGCATATTATAAAACCAGTCTAGAGTATAGCTTACTCGCTACTTAGTTCCACAAACCTTCATGTAGGTATTTAGTAGCTAAATCTAATAGAACATACCTTAGCCCTTGGGTTCTATGTACTTATGATTAATTTATTTATTCATTCTAATAGAACTACATGTAGTATCCTCCCTATATATATTACATATATACATTGAATCAGGTCCCTTCTTGAGCGATTTCAGCCTTGTATGATTGGTTGGCTAGCTTTTCACCATCCTTCACTTATTTTATTTGTAAAGAAATTCTAAACTTTCTGGATAGAGGGGCATACCTTGCATGTCTCGAACCAAACGCTGTAGCTTGCGTCAAACATAAAAGTTTAGGGTATATCTATATCAAAATATACAATTAACTAATGTAATATCAAGACATGAGAACTTCGGGTTTTGAATTTAACTATCGATATAATTTGTGGTAAAGGATTGTTAGAGGGTATATAAATCACCCGGACAGAATCACATCTCATGACGCAAACTAGCCCAAACTAAACGATTATGTAAACAAGCGGTTGGGGAGAGGAGAATCATATTTGTAAATGCTGCAGGAGTGGATTAAGAGATACTGTTCTTCCCTTTTATAACATACATATATATGTAGGCGTAGACCCAGTAGAACTTCTCGAATAATAATATGCCTAGATTACCTACCGGGGAAAAACAGGCGACTCTGTCTATAAGAATATTTCCTATTAGAATAATTTCTCGGTCCTAAACGCATTTGCACGGGTTGAAGCCAAGAAGGGAGCTGAGTAGGATCAGTGATCTTACTCCACGCACTACCTTTAATTTCGTATTTGGATAGCTATTACTGAAAGAGGTAAGGTGTATTGTAGGTTAAATACCAGAGGTCAGTTGACTGTTTGGGCTTAGACTTCAGTGTTGGTGGGAGCTTAAATTAGGATGCGATGGGAGGTCGGAAAGGTCAACTGAGTTAATTGCGGGCCTAGAATTTAGAGGTAGACTCTAATTATAATAAATAATATGGAAATGATTAACTTTGGGTGAATAACTAGCTAAAAATATAACATAAGAGCAGCATCAGAAAGTACAGAGGGGATTATAGGATATATTCCTCGAAAAAGCTCCCAATCAATAAATATCTTCTAATAAGAAATCTGATCCTTGCCACCTCTACATCTAGTAGGTGACAAAGTATCTATGCATGTATGATAAGTAAGAATAGAATCAAGGCTGTTAAAAACATACTACTAAGCTTAGCTAACTGAAGCTACTCTAATCTTTTGGAAAAATCCAATATACTAGGCGAGAATATAAATCCCATCTTTACCCCACTCTCCTTAAAAAAGTTGATTATCCTTCGGAAAGCTTGTTTATCACCTCTAGAAGCTCTGTTCTCGATGTGCTGTAGCATCCCGCTGAATGTTGAAAATTTCCGGATTCTAGCGTTCTCCTGCACGTAGCCTTGGAGTGGGGCATGGAAGATTTTTGGTGAATGGGCTGGGGAGGATAAGTGGTTTGCAAGAGCTTGTGCGTTTGCAAACTTGCGCTTATTGCTAGGACAGAGGGGGCATGAAAGCCTTCCAAGGAGTAGTTCAACATTGGTACTTATTCTGAAGGTATCTAATATGGGATCGAGGAGGCCGGATTCTGATAGAGTATCTATTTTTACTGTTGGGGTTATGTTGCCGTTATCGCCTAGGGTAAAATGAGAGAAAGTAGAAGAAGAATGAAGGTTGTCGTAACTACCAGGGGGTAGATTGCCTGAGCTATTGGCTCCACTGATGAAATTCTGGGTGTCATTTTCCAAAATGAACCTGTTGACCCTCTCTCGAGTGATCCCAGATGGGCAAGAACCACTTTCAAGATGGTGTGCTAAGGCCGAAAACGAAGCGAATTCACCTTTGCAACCTCCTCCTGAGATGCATTTGAATTTTTCGGTGCGTGAACGATAAAAATTCGATAGAAGGTGTTGATTAAGTGTGTGGTGGTCGATAAAAGTTTTATTGCATTTATGACTGTTGAGCTTAGCCGGTGGAGTAGGTAGAATATTTTTTCTTAGACGATGTTTTTTTTGGTCTTTGAGGTACTGATTGAGTGGGTCCTGGGTAGTAGGATTGTGACTACAGGAGCAGTGTAGAACTGTGTTGATAATAATCGGGCTGTAACAATGTTTTAAAAACCCTTTCGTGGCAAATGGGTGACTATAGGGTAGATAAGAAGATGTCCCAATAATGGAAATAAGGCTTATGAGAGTGGAGGGTAAGTATGAGAAGCTAGGCCTTCTCTTTAGTGATATTTTTGAAAGCATTTTCTGATACCACGGTCACTTCTATTAGTTTGTACTATCTGCCATATTTAAACTCTTTGTAGTTGTATCTTGGATGATGTTTGTCCGCGCATGTACTTATATGCAGAAACCCGCTTGAACCCACCATTACCTTTAGCTATGTTTGCTTTCTTTCGGGAGAGCCCCAGAATCACACGTGTAGGCTCATACGTACGGCGGAATCTACCTAGTATTGCCTCCAAAAAGTCACATTGGCTCAATCAAAAGAACCCTGACCAAAGAAAGAAGCCTGAGCGTAGTAGTTTCTCATAATGCTATTTGCTTTAGTTATGGGATGGCCCGTGTTGCTCAGCTATACATGCTGGGTACCCACGTCATATATCACGGGACGGTCTTGAAAATCCGTATATCCCAGCGGTAAGAGCAACCAGATGTGATTGCGGTGGTGTAGGAGGGCATATCATATATCGATTATTATATGCTTACTTTGATTAATAGTAAGTATATGCAAATATCCTTACCTTAGGCGGGCCATACGTTGTCAATTGCTATCAGTGATTTAATAAGTGGGTGCTATTAGTAATTTACCAGAGCGTCTTAGGTGGCGTTTTCTGTAGAGCCCCGTGATTTCCCGGAAGTAAAGTGAGAAATCACAAAGCCCTGAAGCCATTTTGCGAGCCCAATTTCTCTTGTCCACCCTAGCTTCCTATTAATTTAGCAAGTCGTGGGTCCTATAGGGCGCACGCACACGCACAGCTAACTTATATGTCCGGGCGTTATCGCATCATATAATGAGCAGCAGCTTTGAGCCTAGCTGTCCACAGCCGAGTAATAGGTTTGTAGGTAACTCTTGAGATCTGTTGCTACCGAGTTTAATATTGTAAGATATATATATATTCATCATGACACGTGCGTACCTGTAATAGGCTATCGAGATATCACTATAAGGCTAGTATTTGAGTGTGTGCTATAATCAAATGTTTCGGGTGCTGGTTAGGATCATATATATATAGCCACCACTCTGAATGGCGCTTGTGTGTTATGCACATAGTAATAACCGCCGAAACTAGAGCCATGAGAAATAGTTTTGCTCGTAAGTTGGAGTAGAATGTGAGGATCCTAACAAAGTTATCTTAGTTATGTGACAAACTTTCGAGAGAATTTGAGATCGAGATTGAGAGAGGATTTATGTACATGAACTGGCAATATATTAGAATAAATGCATTATAATAGGCTGGGTAAATTCAGCAAATAAGAAAAGAGAAAAAAAACTCGATGACTGGAGATAGGGTATGTATCACCATGGTAAGGTTTCAAATACGAGTTTCCCGATCCCTCCAATCCGCGATCCGGTGTAGGCTGGGTGCCCAGCCCTCTTAAATGCACTGTAACAACGATCAGTACTCGTGACCGGACGATGTTTTGAGAATGGACTGGGTCCGCATATCAGCCAAACTCTGCAGAAAACCTAAGATTCCCATGCTATGCACATGTAGTCCGTTCCCATTTTTTAAGACGGTATGTGGAGGTATCTAGACGTGACTGGACCAAGTATATATCTAAACAGTTGGAAAAAGCAGACACAAGTGCTCCTTATATACCCACAAAAGGAAATATACCATGCCCAACAAGATAGCCCAAACATAAGAGACGAAACAGATAGGAAATAAAACCCCCATGCTACTGAATGACAAAACGGAATGAAAAGGATACTTCCGGGACATTACCACCTACTCCATGTTGTCCCGATCTTCCGCATTCTCCCGGCCCGTACATCCTACCCCCTTTCGGCCCGCAAATCCCGTGACCGATAGCGATAACGCTTTGAGCTATAATCCTTAATATGTGTAAACATTTCTGGTTAAAGAAATTTCGATCAAAAAAAACCCCCCAAGAATACCCAAAGGAAAAAAAAAAATCTTAAAAAAGGAAAAAAAAAATCCTAAAAGGAACCCGACATTCAGAGTCATTAACCAATACGATGCCGCACCCAAAGATAATATCCCTCGCTGTCATAGTAATATTCCCCTCCCCCCCTCTTCTCCCACTTTTTTCGTATAATGTCACAAGTATTTGCCAACGTGTCGACCAACTATTCTCATGATCTCGATGCGTCAAAGCTAGTAGTCATTTCTTGCTGATGATGCTCAATCTCATCCTCCGCCGCCTTCTTCACGATGTGATACTCATCAACGAAGCCCTCTGTGCTACTAACTCCCGCATGAGCAATCTGCACCTCCACAGCCATTTGATCAACGGCTTCTTCATCCATCTCTCCTGCCTCTACCTCAGGGTGCTGTACGTTGAGCGATGCATCGGTCATACACAAAGCCTGAATTCCACCTAACATACATACACCAGCGTTGACCCACCATGCCAATCCTACTATACCCATGTCTAAACCTTTTGCATAGATTATTCCAGTAATTGTCGGGCCAAACGCACGGAAGATACTCGCTGTGCTTGCCGCAACACCGTTGATAGTACCCAGAACTAATAGGGATGGAGCAGAATTGGTTAAGAGGATGGCATTGCATGGATACGCCAGAACACCAAATAGAATCTTGATGATGAGCACCCCATAAATACCGAACATACTGTATTTCTCTGGTAGGAAGTCGAGGTAGGGAACAATGATGTAGGCAATCGGATAGGCGACCATACAGAATCGGTATACTCTAAAGGACCCAAAATGCTCAACGATTGGCGGAAAGAGAAGGAACTGCGTGCACATTGACACAACTCCCTGCATAGAAAGAATAAACCCGATCTCCTGAGTTGAAAGTCCAAAGCCCCCAATGAATTTGAAGGGGTGGTGCGGTGGCTCATCTGCGGGAGGCGTAGATAGGAAAACTGGAAAAAGCTGCTCGAAACCCATAGTATGGTAGGCAAGAATTCCGTATGATATAATGAGGAGAACTACTGGAGGCGTAAAGGCTTTGACAACTGGCGGGGGCTTAGCCAAAATCTTTTTGGCATGGGCTACCGAATCATCGAAAGTTTCATAGTCTATGCCCCCATCTAGTTCCTCGCTCCGCACAAGCAATCTCTGAGATTCGCTAGATGGAGAGCTATATCCACCGGATCCTTCGTACTTGTTGATTCCATCAGTTCGCTTAAAGAAGGCAATAAGTTTTCTTCCGGCAATAATCCCACGATCTGGCTTCTCCTTCAAGATTTGATGGGTCTCTTCTAAGAACAGGCATCCAATCACAATTCCTACAACTAGAATTCCTGCTGAGACCATATTCGGGAACAGATATGGGTATTCCTCAAGAATTCCGCCTGGTGGAAACCAACTAGGGTACCTAGTGACAGGCTCGGCCAAAAGACCACCTAGAGCTGGCCCAATAATAGAGCTTTATGAAAGTTAGCCTTGAAACTGTAGTTAATATTGTCTAGAAAGATAGAGACTTGCCCTAAACACCAAATAAATGGCATAACAGCATATGCTTTCGGCTGGTGCTCTCTCTCGGTCACTAGCTCTGCAACGGTGGTTTGAATAACACCAATATTTCCATTTAATGCCCCTCCTACCGCTCTTGCCACCAAAGCTACTGGAAAGCTCTTTGCAAATCCAAAGATAATCATGCTTAGCATGGTTCCAACTAATCCCATGATTAATACTGGCTTTCTCCCGTATTTGTCTGAAATTCGGCCCCACATCATGCCCGTTGTAAATTCGGCGAAGGCGAAGGCTGAGGTGACCAGCCCTGCGTAGACGGCAATTTCATTATCGGTTTTCTACAAAATCTATCAGTATTTGTACTTGAGAAACTTCTCGCAGGGACTAACGCACCGCATTGCCGAATGACTTGATCATATAGTAGATATAGGGGAAAATAGAGCAAAACGAGATTGGCTCGCATATCCTACATAATGCTGATTTTGTTAGTGATTGATAGAGGAAAACTTCGTGATACGGAAAATATTTTGTAACTCACACAAAACAAATAACTGCTGAACAGGAAATCCCTTTGACTTGGGGTTCTTAGTTTTATTTGCCTGTGCCCCCGTCATTACTATAAACTTGGTTTTTCTTTTGGCCTTCCCGACTTCCGTCCTCTAGTATACCCGGGAATCGGACCCTTGGGAATGAAATGGCCGGAGAGAGGATGGAAAAACCGAAAAACCCGAAATGCACAGGGTAATTGGGGGCGAGAGTGTGTGAATGCAAGAATGGGGAGAGAAGAGGGAATTATATATAAATATATATATATATGCCCGGAAGTCTCCAACCGTCTGGCCGTGGAGAACAATGGAGAAGGACCTCAAGGAAAACTGGCTAGGGACTAAAGACCCTTACTTCCTTTTAGCTCAACCAACTCCATTTTTATTTGGCTTCCCTCAAATCACACCTGTGCCTCCCTCCCTCCCTCAGCACGCGGCAGCCCGCGGATTATCTGAAGATGGCAGCTACTAGCGAGCAATTGTGCAGATAAGAATCCACGATGGGAAATTTAGCATAGGATCAATCGTAGGAGCCATGGGTACCTACTAATAAAGTCCAGGCTGATCTTGAATTCCCTCCAAAGACCAACAAATCGTGGCTGAAATTCAACTTTAGCCGGTTCAACGGTCCGCCATCCGGCTGCAAGAGTAAGGGTCCCCCACTCTGAAGCATGCTCCAGGTTTTGCATCCCCTCGGAGAGATAGTACTCCACATCCCTGGTAACAAATTGCATGCACAGTAAAGGAAATAGAGTAGAGTTGGGCGGTGGACGCGGTGGCGGCTGCTTCGGCAATACTCCGAGTCTCCCCATGACAGAGTTGTTTCCCCACCCACCCACGCGTGTCCCATGGTCCAGTTGGCGCACGGACATTTTACATGTCGATAGTGGGGACTTTTCAGTTTAGATGCGTTTGAGCCGCAAAGAAGGGCATGAGTTTTTCTCTGGGACCTCAAACTACCGGTTATATCATATGTACCGATGGCACTCTTGACCCAACAGCAGTTGACCTTAGGTCAAGGATTACAGCCGCTCCGGGGCGGCATCATTATAAAGCAATAAGCACTGAAGGTCTTGGCCCCCTCCCTCGGATTACCTTGCGATTTTTTTTTTCTTTGGAAAAGTGGTTCCTTATCAAAGGCCTTGAAGAGAGATTTGGAAACCACTTAGAATCTGTCTCGGGAGTGGTAAATACTCCGACAGTCACACAATTAGGCCAACTATCCTTGTATCCATGACTATCAACACTAGATTCAACAGGGCCAGTGATGATCACGGCCCGTTAACGCATCAAAGTCATCAAAGGCCTTTCTCTCTTTGTTGATTAGACTTTAAGCCACAAATCAGCTCCTGGTAGCCCGATATCTACCCGCTCATGCTAAATGCAGCTAAACTTTGGGCTGGTGCCTCCCGGCTGCTACTCCGAAACCGCACCATTCATAAGAAGAGCAAGAAAATCCAACTTCACAAGCGTGAGTTAGTTCTGCAATGTAACACCTTCCCTAAGACACTACACACAAGTTTGGGTTTGGCCCTTCGCGTAAGAGAACTACAAGCATGAATACATACTATGAGTTCTCTGATTATAGCCAGTATAATAACTATTTCTCTCGAAAACCCCAAGTCTCGAATATTTCTATATAAAAGTATGATCCTGAGCTACAAATCCATACCTAGTACGGGGTAAGCCTCCTACGCCATCAGACTCCCCCACACTCCACGAAGCCGAAAGCCGAGAGACCCAGAACGTCTTTTCCTGAGCTCCACCAGATCGGTAATCGTGCTTCTAGCCCCCCAGATGGAAAATATTTTCTAGACCCACGTAGGACCGATATTAGTCTCGCATGCTGATCCAATGGCTGTCAAGTGCATTGACGCTCGCTGCTACATAAGTCTCACTAGTAACACCCTACATCACAGCAAGATGTTCCGACCCTGGGGGAGGGGGGAGCAACCATATTGGCCACGAGTCCACTTGTAGAGATACACCCCGAGATTAATTCCTAACGCCATTGGAGAATATCATTCAGGCCATGTTCCTCACGGTAGTGAATCCTTTAATGTTTTCGGGCTTTGCCACTGATGTCCTCCTGAGCCCCAGCTCTCCAAGCTTCTTGTTACTAGTTGCGGATCTGAAAGCAGAATTCGCAGATACTATCTAATGGTCCAATTGGAATTCCAATTGGACCACCCATCATTCAATTTGCTCTAGGAGCGTTCATTATTCAGGACCAATTCTAGACTTGCCTAAGATAAAATATGCCGGCTTGATCAAGTTTGAAAATCTGCAAGAAGTCGGCGTACCTCGGGATATATACCTTTAGGTAACAGCAAGTACTAGAGAAACTCGCCTTAGAGGACTTAGGGTTTCCGATATTATTACTAGACTAGCATATCAGGCAATACAGTCGCACCTCGCTATGCCGGATCTGAATATGCCGGATCCTTTGCTATCCTATACGAAATCCTCTGAATTCTTGGCATCCGACATATCGAGGTGCGACTGTACCCAGGTATTTACTAAAAACTCACCAAAATCCTTTCACAGAAAAACCCCAAAATCATACAAAAAGCCAGAAATAAGCTATGTATAGTACCTAGAACTACTGTGATAAATATATATTGTTATTGTGTTTGTGTTTGCTGTCTTCTCATTTTGTTTTGTTGCTGCTACCTCTCACACATATAATTTTAAGTGTCGCCTAACGTTGCAACCTCCCTACGAGTATTTAATAAATGCCTGGGTACACCATTAAAAAAATCTACTAGCGCTAGCCATTACTATAAGCCCACCTAAATAGTCATTTTTACAGAATTAACCCCTATTTCTATTACAACCCAACCAACTTTACTCCAGATATTATCTGATCCTAAGCCAATATGCTCTAAGTATTATGTAAGGCCATGGGTAAGCCAGTCCAAACTAACGATAGGTGCGTATGGTAAACGGATAGTAAAACCCCCTACATGTGGTGGGGCTGATCTCCAGCGATAAAGCTACCCGGAGCAGGCAATAAATACCAAGAAACGCAGGTCTTATTCTCACCAATTGAATCTACATGTATACTTTACTTCCTAGAGGCCCCTACCCGAGGCTTACATTATTACTTGCACCGAGTACCGTCAAGAATCGATTGAAGCAAAGCCCAAAGCTATGATAGCTGAGATAATAAGATTATTCAAGCAGCACAATATTAGACTGGTGTTCTATTCTAAGCCTTCTCCCTTCAAAATTATACAATTATACAAACCTTGCGCTATTTATGCCTTAGTACCGATCCAGTATTCTTATGACAGGACGGTATCAAAGGTCTAGAACCTCTGATGCGTCCGAGGCGTTGGGGGAGGCGCTGAAAATAGGTACTACAAACATCACATTCCCGTTTACCCCGATGTTGAATCATGTTGCCGTGATGTGGCACCATGAACATGAGATTCTGGAACATGATGTAATTAACCGATGATGCGGCTCTGCGGGATCAACCGAGACGCCTTCAATAAATACCCTTGCACCCTCCAATAGGTTTTGGGTACTTGCAATTCTATTTTATGCTGCGTATGCCGAAGACTTCATTACAGAAACCTATATTTACTCGTTCATCCAGAGCAATTGAAGGGCGAATGGCTGGACCCCTCGCAAAATTTCCCAGTTCACAGCATCGGATAGAAGGTCCCCGTACAATATCCTTCGCAGAATAGCGATTGAGAGCATCGAATACTAAACGACAATGACCCTGGAATACCTCAGCAGAAATAAAGAATCTAGGCACAAGATTTGTGGTTGGCTACCTAAAGAAACCTGGATTAAGTGCCTGCCAGCAAATCTCGCATCGGTGCCACAATTCCTGTCACATACGATATACTCTACATTGATTCAGTTCCCCACCATAATATTTTCGACAACATCCCAGATTACTCGGTACATGAACATATATGTAGTTCCCGAAACAACTGACTTTTATGTCACCTACAAACATACGAAGTCGTGCACCAAAGACAACTTAGCCGCAACTATTCAACTCTCACAGTGCTAAATCAAGTATGACCTAAAGGTCTCTTTTTAAGAACTTCTTTTGGTCTAACTGCGAGTGAGGGATTGTGATCCCAACGGTTCTTTTCTTGCTACATTGTATGTTACCCTCCATAATGCGAGCTACTCCTAGATCTCAACCCAGCTAACATATAAGTCCTCTTCAAATAGCTAAATAATGTGCAAGTATAGGCACGTATAACATTTCGAGGCCACCGGGGGTTTTTTATCTTCACGCTATAGAAGCGACCTTTAACCCCCCCCCCAAAAAAAAACAGCTCTAGACTAAGTCAAAATACTAAATAAACCCGAATCTACTATATATAATTAAGTACTGCGGCAAATTTCCCACCAAAGGGATATAGAGCTAACTATTCCTTAGAGGAGGAAGAGAGAGATTGGGGGTTATAATTCAACACAGGCTCAATTTTAAACCCGAGAGTTGTAATGTTGATCAGATAGCTAAGGAGCTTCTGCTCTAGCCGAAACTAGAGGACTTTGTTGTCTTACCGCGCGTCACCAAAACAGCGCCTTGATACATGTACATAGTTAAGTACAACTATCTACTAGATAACACCACATATTAGGAACTGATCAGCCGGAGTAGTCATTATTCAAAGGGTTTACCGCTGCCTTAGAGTCACTAAATATAAGGGATGATGTTGACACGCCTATTGGACTAGCTAGCTGGGCATACTCCTCGGCCTAGTAATTCCGACTGCCGAATATTCTGCACCTACAACACAAGCCAAGTCTATGCGTCATGACCTGCCTGCATGCTTCTCAGCGAGATAGCTTTTCATTCTAACAAAATAGGAGACGAGGTGGAAACCCGAGATGGCATAGCAGCAAAACACAAGTTCTACACTCTACATCTGCTAAGGAATTAACTTTATAAGAACCATCGCTAATACTACTACCAAAGTGATATTATTCAAGTATTCTACAGTCGTTCAAAAATGATTGGTAATAGTGCTATACTCCCGAATGGGCAGCTCCAATCACCGATATTGACTCTTCCAGGGCGCCTCCCATGTAGTTTGAAGAACTAGCAGCCAATTATCTATTATCAACTATCCTTAATATCCATGGCGCATGCGGTATAATTACCGCTTCAAGAAATATCCTTTTACTAAAGAGTTTAATATAGGGTTGGTGGATTAGCCCTCGCTTCATACTGACCTTGCAGTAGCCATCCATGCGAGCCGTTTCCGGCGACTCAAGCCCCTCCACAAACCCTGTGAATTAAGTATCTTAATCTAAGTGGTGTTGAGGAGGTTACTCCCGGCTCTTCTCTGATGTCGTGAATCCAATTTTGGTAAAGCCTTCGATAATTTCTATTTCTCCGAGTGAACCATGCCAACACTTGCTGTTTGCTGTAGGATAAGCTTGTATGTCCCCGCAAGGCTTATCATCTCGCCATACCTCCAGTCGAACCAGAGTATATTCTTCTCATGCAAAGGAAAAAATCAACCGGGTAGGCGCACAATTTACTTTGTAGGTATTTGGTAGGTGCGGGGTGCGGTGCACGTAAAATGAGTAGCACATGTTCCACCTCCAACCTCAGTTAATTTAGGATAAGGAAGACTCAGGATCTAATTTTGCCATACCACTGCCGAGAGCTTATCTCCAACGGGTGTGTTTGGACTCTGTGCGAACATGTGCGAAGCTGACACCATGTCATAACAAGGCTCTAGAGCATTTTCCGTAGCATATAAAGACAAGAGATCGCTCCTCTGTGAACTGTCTGTTCACCTCCCATCTTCTGAAATATGTGGTTCCTTTTATCCCACCACTTTGCTTGTGGCTTGTTTATTGCATGCCAAACCCCAGACCAGTTTCACAGCCAATCGTTGGCCCCACCGCTTAGAAAAGACGGTGCGCGAGATAGGTAATCAAATTTAGTGGGGAGAAAAATACTTTATTCTTTCAAAGGACCCCCTGCCAAACAGACTTGAAATCGAAGAACGTTCAAAATCTGGTGAATACAAGATACGTTGTAGGTCGCCTGCACCCCGAACATCACCTGAAACTTACTGAGAATGCCCCAACCAACCAGCTCCCCAAACACATCAATATACAAACCTAGATTGGACCAGTAGAGTAGGAAAGCTTTAACAGTCAATCCATCGGCGCGGCTAGATGAGGCAGATCAAAAACAATTACTGGTAAGAAGGCATTTCAAGTTCTTTTTACTTACCCTTAAGTACGAAGCGTAAATACCAGCTCCTCATCTCTAAAACGCTCGATGAGTTGATCTCTTTACGGCAGACCAGTCGAGATGCTTTAACTGGAAGAGTGATGACATAGCTAGTCAGATCGATGACGATCAGCTACATCGAATTGATTCTTTCTGATATACCAGGATATACTATTTTCTTCTTATTATTGCTCTACTTGCTTACACGGTAGAAGCCTCCCGGCTTATTATGCTCAGAGTTATTCTCCCTATTCGATCTCTTTCGACGGCGCACTTACCGGTGTTCCCGAGGTCTTTCCCTATGCAAGTCCCACGCACATGGACCCTGGAACTGGCTGATCGAATCAAAGCATGACGCTTGTCAGCTGCCCATATCAATGCGATACTATTCGGGTACCGTGGAACTGAATAGATCATGAAAGGACATGGAATATAAGATTCATGACCCTAGGCGGTTATCAAGTGCATCACAAATGATGTTATAACAGAAAGGCTCATAGGCTCTCTCTCTCACAATTCTTCCAGGAACACGTGGTTGGCATTAGATCATGCTTTCGATTCCGGGCGATTCTCTTATGTTTCCCCAATCGTTTACAGGTGCGGTATAAAAACCATTATGATATGCATGCGCAGCGCAAGTTTAATCCACAACACACCGTTTTAGTTTCTATAGACTATTGTAACTGGCTTGTGATATCCCCTTCCACATACAACCCTTGACTTGGTTTCCGGTTTTTAAGAGGATATCTCTATGCAGCCCCACATCTTCAATTAATTCATCCACACCATGGATGCGGCTCTGCGATCTGCGATGGTCTATAAATCCTCGCAGAGCTTGAAGGCTCAAAACTGTAGTACTTGAATTAATATAACAACTATACAGACTAAATTCCAAAAAACGGCAAACCCAGACTGCACGAAAAGACAAGAATGGCTACGGTATTCATCCTTACAACATCCCGATCACTTCAAACTGTTTATCGTCTAATCTCTCACAGTCACAGATGTGCATTATCGAGATTACTAAGTACAGAGCCACAAGAAGTCTACTACCAATGTTCGAATTCCCGAGCCCAGATACGCTTGAAGAGACGAGCGAGTCACCACACCTGTTTAGTTATACGACTGGCAGGATTCTAAGCCCCATTAACGACCTCGATGGAGCTAAACGCCGTGGGCTCGAAACCAGCAGGTGTGCAGGAATTTTCATCTCTGAATGTCAGCCACTCCCTGGTAGGGCCGATGAGAGAGTCTTCTTCACTATCCATGGTCATCCGAAGGAACGTAGTGGCTATAATGAGGGAGATACCAATGATAGTTGGATCCCATTGGGATTTGAAGAAATTAATACAGATTGTGTCTTAAACCATTTAGGGGCCTCAAACAAGCTCCCTTGCAGTCCTCATGAGGAGCCTGCCCCTAGTTGGCTCAAGCTCTTTATCGGAACCACACATCTCTCTCTAGACACAGTTGGAGCTTGCCGTGTATTATTGGGACCTCCAGAAATCTTATGGGGCCTAGTAGCTCTTAATATCGGTGACGATATCGACAACTTGGGCGAGTATATTAGGCCTAGGGGTAGTGGACTTAGCCTGAACTGGCAAGCCGGAAATGAGCCTGACAGTCTGTATACCGAATTCGGCGCCCTTATAATGCTAGGAGAATTGGCTCTTCGGCACATATAGGCTAACTAGTGACTGTTTTTGGTAGGAACCCCTGCCAGAGTTCTGGCAGTCAAAATCTACTACGATAGAGAAATGCCTCGAACCAAGTTGGAGTTTTTCTAGCTTAGAAATGCCGTTCGCTTTGCACCTACTTAATCTGGTAGTGGCAGTCAAAATTACGCATGGCTCCTTGCGTATAGTATCTTTCATGAGCTGCTACAATATCATACTCAAAATTTGAATTTCCCTTTGTCTTCTCCCTTTGTCCACCTATTCTTAACCCACCCCTAGCTGCATTCTTACATTAAGTAGGCTATTATCTTGTTTTGCCTTACTATTCCTGGTTTCATATTCTTCTCGAGACTTCTTGCTAGGTGTTCAGGGTGTTTTGTTTCACCGCCTCTGAATCACTATTAGGCTCCGATAGAAACCCTAAGACAGTATTGAAAACAGCTAATGTCGAAGTTGGGTCATGTGTAACAACCTTACTCTCTTATCATTATCATTCCCATTATCATTATTATTCTTATTGCTATCATCTTCGTCATCACCACTTCCTCATCAATCTATATTTACAAGCTCACTACAAAAAAAAAAAAAATCTTTCCCATTTTTGCTTGTCTTTTCTTTCATAGTAATTCATAGGCTTGTAGATTTTAAATCTGTGCGGCTAAACGAGTACACGTTTATGATCCGTATTTTATCTTCTTATATCTCATTTAATAGTAAAATCTATATATTTTCCTTTTGTAACAGAAGGACGGTATAGGTTGTAGATCAACTGTATATATACTAAATTTAACGAAGGATATTGGGATCTCGGAGTTAGATATAGATCTTTGTTACCTATTAAAAAAACAAAATAATGCTTGCGCTTCTCTCATGTTATATTGTATCCAACCCACTACAAGGTAGTTGAGTGATATTCCGTGATTTGCGGCTGGGTTTAGCTTTAAAGGGTATATCAGCCACAGATTACAACATACCATTCGCTTCCAAACTCCTGGTCCTTCTTCTGATAGGGAGGCCGGTTAGATATTGAGACCCGCCGCTTTTCTAAATCAAATCTCGGTTTAATGGCTATCGCATTCTACCCAGGGACCCGTATGTGCTGAGGCTTGCCAAGCCTATAGTACTACTGATCCAGGGCCTCCAAAATTCAAGCTGTCCTCAACTCGAACGAACACCACCGTTAACCCCGAACTATTCAATAGATCACTCCCTCCTACCACCTCTAACACCCCACCTCTCTCAGACTACAATAAATAATCTAGCGATATGCGTCTCATCCTCTTACCACTTCTCTCGCTCCCTCTCCTAGCGAGCGCCCAGTTTGGCAACTTCTTTGAGGGAATGTTTGGCGGCGGTGGACAGCAGCAGCAGCAGCAGCAACAGCGGCAGGGCCAGAATGTCGCGTCAGATAGTCAATGGTATCGAGGGACTTATGACGGCGGTATGTACTCCTATAGTTATTTATTCACTTGATCTACGCAACAGATAGGTGAGGGAATTGCGGCGGAAGTGGTGAATGAATACTAATAGAAACAATAGCCTCATGCAGCAACTACCTATGCCCTGGAACTCTAGCCTGCGTCGATAAACCCACACATTGCCCGTGTGCATGGCCGGATGTTGAGGAGAAGTATGAGCTAGATCCGGATGGTCTGGCGATCTGTGTTAGTAAGAGCGGCGTCGACGGCGCGACAAAGCAGAAAGTCGACCTAGCACGGAAAGGATTGTTGTAGCCTTTAATTTACGGGCGAAGAAGTAGGGGGAGGGGGAGTACTACGGATTATAGATAGGTTGACGTATTAATGCCCTTGGCATTTTATTGGCTCTGCTTGTCCAGAAGTTGGATGGAGGATGTAATTATATTTTGCACTGGGCGGGGGATAAAAGCGAGAAGGAATATATGTATTGTATACGACAAAATATTTTTATAACCCAAAAGACCACCCTGTATTCTCTCTAATGGTACCGAGACCCTATGAACCCAAGAACACAAAACAGACCGAAAAGAAACCGTAGAAACGCCATTCCTTTCCTTTTGTCGAAAGCTCCCAACTGTCCTCCGAGAATCATTAATATAATAATCAATCTCTATTACGACTAACCAGCCACCTGCGCAACGCAACCTCGCGAACTTTGTACCTCCCCAGTATCTCTGCTATATTTACCTCACTTGCTTCCTTGGTAGGTGGTGGCGGAACTTCCACATACACTAAGATAAGTGTCTTCTTGACTTGTGAACTAACACGGTTGATGCAATACAGCCAATGCCATGGCTTCTTCTCACGCTCTTTACGAGCCCGATCAGAGTCCCAGTGGGAGTGGGAGTAAGCGGGTAAGACCAAAATAGCGAATTCAGCATGCGTGAAGACAGGACCACGATTGTAGAGGACTACATCGAGGTATTGATATTAGCTTTGAACAACGTAAAGTAATATAAATGAGTGAAGATTACGGTAGTCTACTGCAAACTTGATACCAGGCTTGACAACCCAGCCAAGAGAGCGGAAGTGATGGTAGACAACATAGTTAAGCATAAATGGGTCATCAGGCTGAAGATCGAATGTGCGCGGCGGGAAATACGACTGGGAACGGAACAAAGAAAGAAGATTCTTTTGAGGAATGTTTTCCTGAGAGCAGTCAATTTTATGAAGAGAATCTGACTTTATTTGATAAGGGCATACATTAGTTTTCGAATCTTTGATCTGCAAAACACCTAACCCGAACGACAAAAAGAACGCCTCCTCAAGTGTCAGTTGTAGATGCTCTAAATCTTCAACATCTACAACTGGCCTTTCCAGACTCCTCCTTCGTGGCGGCTCAACAGCAGCAAAGGTGATGGTCTTGGCTGCAGAAGCTTGTTCTGCGTCACCATTGGCGTCTTTGACGATCTTTCCTTCCTCAATAAGTTGTTTTTCTCGGCGTTCCTTCTCCGCACGAGCACGCTCACGCTTGAACTCCTTCCTTTCGCCCCTTCTTCGCTCTGTGACTTCTTCCGATGTCAATGCCTCGTCACGGCCAATCACACCCAGAGCACGACGTTTACGGATGACCCATGTCGGCTCTGACCGCGATAATGAACCCTTTCCAAAGAACCCATGGTTCCAGAATGCCTTGATTGTGTCTTGCGATGTAATGTGGATCGCGCGTGTGGACGTATGAAAGGTACCAATGTGTAGTGGGGAAGGGTGGGAGGTGACACCGGGGAAAAGATATGCAATAACGATGTGGATCAAAGAGAGGGGATTATGTGGAATCAATGTTGGGAGAGGGGTAGTAGTTAGTGGCAGGGGGAGAGCATGAAGAACATTGTAGTTTGGTTTTTTGTAACGGGCAGGAACAGGCACGGCGGGGGTAGCGACAGTAGGTGTGGGGTGGGTGGTAGTCGAGTCCGCTGGTGTTATTGTTATTGACGGGGTGAGGCTTGCCATTGTGTCCTAGATTCCTGCAAGTCAGCATCTCGGGTCTCAAAGGAAACACTGACGCACAGGCAAAAATAATCATGATGCTCTCAGATACCGTTGTAGTCTTTTTTTTTTGTAACGTTGGAACTTTCAAAGAAAGTAGACACCACATCCTCCTTCTCCAAACAAAACGGTTTCATCATTGTGGGGATAAGAAAATAAGAGCAAAAGCAATAGGCAAGAGAGGAAAAACTCAAAGTGGGGAAAGTGACCTACCACTCCACATGAGGGCACCACGACTGGCCACTCTACTACACCTATTTCTTAATACAAATATCAGTATTGGCTTCTCTTGTGTCTGGGAAGAACAGAAGAAACGAAAATGCAAATGCTCGCGTTGCTCAGATACCGTTGTAGTCTGTTTTTAATCTTCAGGGAGGGCGAAAAATCAAACATTCTCCCTCTCAATGGAAAAAATACGGTTTTCATCACAGCGAGCATTTTGCGAAAGACGAGTAGAAGAGGAGAGATAGCTGGGCATACCTGAGGAAACCCGCGCGTTGAAGCACGTATGTGCGCGTGTTGAAATCCCTATGGATGGTTATTGTGAATGGTTGTTTGACGTTGAAGAGAGGGCTACTCGCTGCCTGTGACTCGCAAGGGAAAGAAAAGTTAAGACGGAAAGTGGTGGTGGCGGTGACGGTGGCTTGGCGAATTGGCGGAATCTCTGAACAATACCGTGCAGCCACAATTGGCCCTGGTGCCTGGAAATAGCCCAGATTCTTTGCCCGTTTACAAAAATAGGTCTATATAATCCCAGGAGATACGTGCAGCCTCGGATTTATAAATACAGGTCCCGGTACAAATGCATTCCGGAAATATCAATGTGTTAGGCCTTTCTTCACAAAAAAGTTACCGAAGCATATGACTGGAGGAGGAGGGTGAGGAAGGGAGGAAGGAGAAACAAAAATATACAGCACGAAGAGTGGAATATAATACAGCCCACACCAAATCATGTTCTCTATCCTCCCTTACCCCTCCTTGTATCTCCACCGCCTATCATATCGCTATGTGCCTTTTCGATTTTACCGGATGGTGCTATGAGGCTCTCCACCCCTTGATCACAAGGACGTCTACTCCTCAAACCACTAATTGATCTCCATTGCACCCAATATTCTCTCCCTTATAAAACTTCCTGCAACATCACCACCCTTCTGTAGCGCCACCGCACCAACGATTGCATATAAACAGTCCACAGCAACCTCTGATTGCGCTGACCTAATGAGGTCCGCGTTCTATGTAGTCCAAAACATGTCAGTCCCATCTGGTCTACAAAAAGCCTACTATAAGATGGTGGACTCACCTCTGCCGGTTTCCACCTCATGACCTGTGGTAACCCCACGCTGAGCGTCAACAGCTGCAGTTTACTTGGGTTCAGGGTTTCCCTGACATTTCTACGGTTGATATATGTGAGGTAGCGATAGTCTGGGTGTCTGAATGGTTTCAGAACCTGGGAGTTGACCTCAGGGAATGTGGGTGTAGTATAAGGCTTGGGTGGACCGAGGCTTTTAGGCCGGGTGTTGAGGTGGTGGAGAGATGTATGCATCAGCACGACTCTTTTACCTGGTAGGTTTACTGTGGTTAGTTTACTGTGGGTATCACAATCAAAATTTCAACCCAGTTAAAACAAAATATAAAATCTCAATTCAAGACTAAGAAGCGCCCCCCCCACCCCAATCCCAATCCAAAGGGACTCACCGAAAAATGCCAGCTTCTCATTATACGGCTGCCAGCCGTGATCAAAACTCTTATGCGTGACCGCCTGCCATTTGACCTCTTCACTCAGTCTCAACTCCCCACCTAGGAGCGCTCGATACATCTCATTCAACTTTCCTGGATCCTCATTGACCGGAAATGGCTTCTGCCTCTTTAGTAGAAATGGTGCTGTAGGTCTTAGGCGCACCGGCCGGTAGGAAATACTGCCTGCGGGTACAACTGGTTGCTGGTATGTTTCTGACCCTTGGTGGATACACCGCCGGGGGGGCACAAGACGAACAATAGCCGGTGCTTCTAGGCGGAGACACTGAGTAGCAGAGAGAAGAAATGAAGCATTTTGACGGATTGAATAAGAGGTCATCGTAGCAGGGGGTGGTGGAATTAGAGATTTTTGTTAGAGGCCGGAAATTCGTGAAAATCGCAAAAAAGGAATTGGGAGACAGTGTATGATTATGTAATCGTGTAGGTTCAGCGGCAACATATTCATGAGAAGTCACTCGAGCCTTGGCAGAATTAATGTGAGTCTGAGAACAGGGAGTATAATTAACTCCAGATTGTGGGAATTAATGTTCTCTGTATCAAGACCAAGTACTAATTTAATTTACGTACGCGTACGTCCCAACCAATAGACTAAGGTATACCTCAAGCAGCATATTACTTAAATTTCACCCATATACTCATTCTAAGCATCTCTTCTCTAGTATCGATTGTCTAGAAACACATTCAAGCTATATATGCACCACAAATATGTTAATATGTTACTGTGCGAGTCCTAGAACAAAAATGTGTTAAGTAATTGTAAGTATGTAGTACGCCCAGAACTTTTTTTTTCATTCGTGTGATTCTATTATTCTGGGTACAAAATCTGGTATGCAGTATAAACTATGACCTGAGTACACCCAGAAATACATTTACTTATCATATATACTACTTATGAATCCGTTGTTAGTCAGGGGGCAGCAGCTGTTTACTTAGATGTACCCATATGCACAGCCCCAGCCCCAGTCAGATTTCTACCAATTCAACAACCTTTTCTGGAACCCCCTCCGGCAGACAATAGATGACGCATTGATGTTTCTATTAAAGAGCTGTACATGGCATATATCACATATTCCTCGAGTGATATACTACATTACTAAAATCTATTCCTGTGAGTGAACCATACTTACATGGGGACTCGGGAAAATTTACCTCGTGAACTTCCTAAAGAATAGAAGGGGAAAAAACAAATTTCAAACCCATAACATCGCTATTATCATACAACTCAGCTCAACTCTCTACTAACTTGTCGTTGACGAGTTGCGGCTATCTCCTTTGTAAATATTCAACCTTTCTATTCCCTCCTGCATAGCTTTCTCCCCGTTTATCTTCTCGTCTTGCTCCTCACTCCCCTCCCTCCCTCCAACGCCCTCCTGAATACTTTCACAGTTGCCAAGAATCCATTCAACTACATCCATCTTCTCATTCAATTCCGCTTCATATACAGGATCGTGTCCAGCGTCATTTTTTACCGTCGGGTCCGCATTTGCTGTCAACACCAAAACTTCAACGATCTTTACATGTCCGTTCAGTGCTGCCCAATGCAATGGCGTATTTCCAGATGCGTTCTTGTGCGCAATTATGGCGTGTGGTGGGGCTGTGCTGTTTATGGGTTTGGGAATCAAGGATAGTATTTCCTTTATCGTATCTATCTTGCAGCCCCGTTAGCCACCTGACCCAGAACTGAAACTGAAATTGAAACTGAACCGCTTGAAGGCAGGGACAAGGCGGGGCTCTACCAAAGTGGCCATTCCCGGCTGCCATATGCACTGCATTATTTCCTGAGTATTCGTCTTTTGCAACCCTCAGCACCTCCGCCTCGGTCTTGAATGGTGTCGATGCGTCTGCCGCAATTGATTTTAGGGTCAAAACCAGATCATTAGTTTCACCTACACGTGCAAAGTACAAAATATCATCGATTAGGTCCTCGGGAATTATTGCTATTTTTTTGTCCGCCATTGGTAGTTGGTGGGGAGGATTATTTTTTTGGTGGGGTAGGAGGTGGAAACAAAGTTTTCAGGTGGGCAGAATTCGTGGGGCTCATGAAAGGCCGGGTAATTACATAAATACATGTAGCTCTTTCTTGCGGTAGCGGCGCTTAGCTATAAAACACCACCTTGGATCAGCTATAAGCCCTAGTCTTGGACATTGGGAGGGTTTTTATTAGCAATCGTAGGTTTTAAATGGCTAAAGCTCATAGTTATTGCCCGATTTCTTGAATATTAAGAGCTACTAGGAATCCTGACTGCTGGTGCTTCATAACTTTAGAGACAGTCTATCTACCTGCTAAAAAAAAAGTTTATCACCTGGGTTTACCTAGGTAGCAACGTAACCACCCACTAAAGTCAAATTGAGGGGTCAACCTCACTCTCCTCCTAACCATCCATCATCACCACATCAAGTCTATGTGATTTTCATCATTCCCTAGTAATTTAGGGAGCTTTTGGCATTGTGGTTTGGGTGGGATTGTGTTGTGTTCAAGGTCACATCATAGAGAGTTAACATTTGGTGAGTGGGTGCGTTGCTACTTAGGTAAACCCAGGTGATAAACTTTTTTTTTTTAGCTAGTATGTATGATAGTCAGCTATAGGAGTATATTTATATCTCCTAATATTAATCGCCTTCAATTCCCGATCTGTGGTTAGAATAGTCAATTATGATACGCCTTCCTCCATCTAATAACTGATAAATACAATGAGCTCTAGGCTTTGTCTCTTCTTTTCCTTTCTTTTTCCTTTATCTTCTCATTCCCTTAATGCTAGGTCGGGCTACGCATTTAAAACGTGCGGCAGACAATTTATATGCAATCGAAAGAGAAGAAATAAAGAAATAAAACATAAAACAAAACATAAAAAGATGTGAGGGGGAGGAGGAGAAGAAAATGGGAGGATGGGAACGATGATCAGGCGAGAGGAAAGAGTAGAAAGAGAAAAAGGAATTATCTGAACCCAACCCCCCGGATCCCACACACAAAAAAATAAGTATATAATAATAATAAAACGCCAACCCAGACAAAGGTTACTGATATACCACTCCAATCAAAAGATATAAATTTCACTACCAACTGAATTAATCTCTCAACCACGCTTTCCGTTTTTCTTCTTTCCTTGCCTTCCTTTTCTCTTGAAACTCCCTTACTTCCTTCCTTGATAATTTTCTCGTTTGCCGCTCTGCCTTCAAGCTGCGACCATCATGCGTGCTTGCTGCTGCATCAACATCGAAATAGAATTCCATCTGTCGCCGCGTTTTATTCTCATCGTTATATGTCTCCGGCACGCGGCGCGAAAACGCAGGCTGAAATTTACCCGTGAATCGATTGAAAGCGCCACGTGCAGTGTACTCATCTCCCGGTGCCGCTGTAGTGGGTTGCTGGGCATAGGGAGCAGAGGGGTCATAATCGCCATGAATGGCTGGATTATAGGTCAAGTTTGGATCTGGTTCGTCCTCGAGAGGTAGGGGAGGATCAGCGACAGCAGGATCGGCAACGGGCACGCGCGGGTTCGTCCAGGTAGTTTCATTTGTAAGAGAGTTGTAGAAATAGTACGCTTGGTATGTATCGTCCCAGATTGGCTGCCAGCCATCGTCGAAGCCATCGTTGTCTGGGGGTTCCTCTAGAGGCAATGGAGGCTGTTCCAAATCCTCCAATTCTGCTTCTTCTCCATCCTCCTTTTCGTCCTCATACTCGTCCTCCTCACCTTCTTCCCGACTGCTCTCTCGCTCCTCTCGCTCTTGCTCGTTGTGTTGCTCAGCCTCTTCGCAGGCTTTACTATCAGAGGCGAGTGTATCGTTGTTGGTGTCGGCGGTGACAGTAGCGGCGACGATAGTGTTATGCTTAGGAGAACCGGGGGTTGGCGGCTTGGTTTTGGAGCCAGCTGGTGCTGGCTCCTTAGATGGCGTGCTAGAACCTGACGACATGAACCTAGGATAGGAGATGTTTCTATCCAAAGGGAGCGAGTGCGATGAACACGGGAGAGGAGGAATGCCGATTCGACTCGAAGAGCCTCGTCGCACAAAAGGGCTAGGGCTCAGGGCTGAAGATAAATGATCTGGGAGCTGTCCCGTGTGCCAAGGGTCTCGAAATGCACACACGTGACCTAGGCCCCTAATCGAATTTAGTCTGTATAGAGCCCCGAGTCTTTGGATACACATCGAGTGCCAGAAACGAGCCGTGTATGAGGCAATATAACTGGAAAGCTAAGATTCTTGCTTATATTTAGACTTGTTTCTCGGTTTCTCAGGTTCTCTCCAGCAAATGTGTTCCACGGTCTGTAGACATGTCGGAACAAGAACGTGCCTGTGTACTTCTAGAAAAGTTATAACTATTCCTAGGGACAAACTTGTAAGTCCGTTAAACATGATACTTAGAGGCCTTACTATTTACCATCAATGCATGTACGTGTACAAGTAGTTCTTGGCCCTGGATATCTAGGGCATTGCATAACGACTACAACGACATGAGACTTATTACTGGTTCTAGTCAGTCTGACAAATACTTCTAAAAAGGTATGCCGGCCAAGAACTATACCATGTAATGATTATTGTTCACCTATGCATCCAAACATTCTTGTGGTTGTTCGCATCTTCTTATGCATAACGTTCTGTGAAACTTGACGTTCAGCCCTACCCTAGGTAACTATAGATGCTTTAGGTCATACGCAGCGTACCTATCTGTTGGTTATGCCTACCAGAGATAAAGTGCAGGTTCACATCGCGTGCGCGTGCTAGGGCGGGGGGGGCAGTGAGTAGACGATGGAGGGGTAATTCCTATATACATGAAGATATGTGTCTCCGTCGTCCCTGTCTTTTTTTCTTTCTTCTCGGCAAAGAGGCCATTTGCCACGAGCTCTGGCTACATACTATGTACCGCGTTGTGAACCTAGCCACTACATGTAAGATCTCAATTCACAAGTCGTTGCCTAGAGGGGTCTCTTATCGTTGCCGATTTGTCCCCCGCTGTCTATAGTGGTCTACTATGCATACTCTATTTACTCTAGTCGCTTGAAAAGTCATTTGTCCACCCCCTGGACTGGAGTATGTGAGCTTCATCAAAGCAGTCCTATCAAGCAGCAGCAGTAGAACCCCCCAATCATCATAATTACCATCTCTGTGCTTTCCCCCTTTGCCGGATCCCTCACAATCTCCCCTTTATCCCTACCAGATATCCCTGGCCAACAGCAACACCCAGACCCACCCACATATACTGGCATACCTACATACATACTGCTCTACTACCCCGCCTGTCTCTGAACACGAGAAGGGAGAGAGAGCTTACATTCTACGGATACCTACTCCTCTTCTTCCATTTTGCCCTCTTGATTCCCTCTAGCAATTCTCTCTAGAAGTAACATTAAAAAAACCAAAATATCTCCATTGCATCAGTTACATATCTACAACCCCGCTCATCCCACCACCCCTCTCCGTCTCTCACGGGATCCAACCAACATCCCCCTCGATCTATTCATCTATCTTCACCCCCCCCCCGTCCCGTTACCAGCCATCACTTCCACACATCATTCCCGAGCTCGCTAAAACAGTACGCAGAATCTCCCACGATACTTAGAGGGCCCTGTTGTAGCCGTACCTAGCGACGTCCCTTTTTTCTCTTCAGATACTCCTAAACTAGCCCACCACAATGGCCGACCCAAATACATCCGGGATGAATGTGGACAATCAGAAGCTCGAGAACGCGATCCGCGCTGTCAGCGAGAAAAAACCGCCACCAGAGATCGATTTCACTCTACATACGATGGAGGATGGAACCCAAGTATCGACTTTGGAGCGGGTGTGCAAAGGTATGTTGTGCTGAGCTTTTATGTGTACAAAATAAACCATCATAGGGATCTAGCAAGGGCTTCCATCTATAGGCTTGTCTTATGCTAGATTTTTACAATACCTAGCCCACAGCTATGTTGTCTCGCGTGGATGCCGTTATCGTTTAGATGTTCTCTTTTTGTTTAGCTTCTGCCTCTCTAGGCAGGAAACCTCACCAACCCAACTTCTTCCCTTACATATATTCATGATAGAGTACTAATACCTTCACTCTCTTGTCCATTTAGATGTGCAAGCTCCTGCTTTCCACAAGCCCCGTGATGACCAATTCTATGACCCTGATGATCCAAGAAAACCCAATCTTGCATTTCTCAAACAACATTTCTACCGTGAAGGTCGTCTTACTGAAGAGCAAGCTCTCTTTATCCTAGCACGATGCACCGAGGTTCTCAAGACCGAACCTAACCTCCTGGAGATGGATGCACCCATCACTGTGTGCGGCGATGTCCATGGTCAATATTACGACTTGATGAAACTATTTGAAGTTGGAGGTAACCCTGAGGAGACTAGATACCTGTTTCTAGGAGATTACGTGGACAGAGGGTATTTTAGTATTGAGGTATTTTGATAAAGCCGAGTTCATTTTAGAATAATAGTCATCGTGATTTTGTGCTTCAATGGTTTAAGAAAAGATACTGACTAGTAGTTTTAGTGTGTATTGTACCTTTGGTCCTTGAAAATTCATTACCCAAATACTCTTTGGCTCTTGAGGGGAAATCACGAGTGTAGACATCTAACAGACTACTTTACCTTCAAATTGGAATGTAAGCATTCACACTTTCTAAACCTTTGATCAAAATTCCGCTTCTGCTGCTTTGTGAGTCTTAACCTAATGAAGCTAATGACTGGATTTTAGGCAAGCACAAATATTCTGAGCGTGTGTATGAAGCTTGTATGGACAGTTTCTGTGCCTTACCCTTGGCCGCTGTTATGAACAAGCAGTTCTTGTGTATCCATGGTGGTCTCAGTCCTGAGTTGCAAACACTTGACGACCTCCGAAGTGTACATTACCCCCTTCTGACTGTGGCTAGTTTGTGAACTATCTATACTGACGAATTCGTATAGATTGACCGTTTCCGCGAACCCCCGACTCATGGTTTAATGTGCGACATCCTTTGGGCGGATCCACTCGAGGAATTCGGGCAAGAAAAGACTTCAGATTTCTTCATTCATAACAACGTCCGTGGCTGCTCGTACTTCTTCTCATACCCTGCCGCCTGTTCTTTCCTTGAGAAAAACAACCTGCTCTCTGTCATCCGTGCTCATGAGGCGCAGGACGCCGGTTACAGAATGTACAGGAAGACAAAGACAACAGGATTTCCCAGTGTGATGACCATCTTTTCGGCACCTAACTATTTGGATGTGTATAATAATAAGGCGGCTGTGTTGAAGTATGAGAACAACGTCATGAACATTAGACAGTTTAGTAAGCTTTCCAGATGGAGTAATCACTTGAAGGTGAAATTTTATGAAGGAACGCAGTAACTAACCGGATTATACTAGATTGCACTCCCCATCCTTACTGGCTACCCAATTTTATGGATGTGTTTACCTGGTCACTTCCGTTTGTTGGCGAGAAAAGTTTGTGTTCCCAGTACCTGCACAAAGTGTATATCAGCTAATAAGTCTTAATCATCTAGTCACTGACATGCTTATTGCCATCCTCAACACATGTTCTAAAGAAGAGCTCGAAGATGATTCACTCTCACCTACCTCAGCAGCGGACCCACTATCACCACCCCTTGAACCCGAGACAGATCCCAACAGTCCAGACGCCAAACGTCGCGCCATTAAGAACAAGATTCTAGCTATTGGTCGCTTGTCACGTGTTTTCCAGGTCTTGCGAGAAGAGTCAGAGCGTGTTACTGAACTGAAGACCGCAACAGGTGGCAGGCTGCCTGCAGGGATGCTTATGCTCGGTGCAGAGGGCATCAAAGAAGCTATCACATCCTTTGAAGAAGCAAGAAAGGTCGACTTGCAAAATGAAAGGCTACCACCGAGCCATGAGGAAGTCGAAAAGAAAGGCAAAGAGGCAAAAGAGGAGGCGATGAGAACCGCGGTTAGAGAAGCAGATAACGATAAAGAGTTGAATAGAGTTGCTAGGCGAATCAGCATGTAAGTTACTCCCTTGTTATTTTTGTAGATCCGGTTCACCTTGAAGCGGTATTTTGTGAAGCGGAAAAAGGCTAATTTCCTCGGAGAGGCTAGAGGAGGTCAAAAGAGACGGTAAACTTAGCGAACAATCCTTAACTTGTACGAGCAGGTAATACTTGTGCTTGGTTACCGTAGCGGGAATGTTATGGGTTGGTAATGGTTGGTAGCAAGGGCTTTGTCAGGTGTTTTGTTTCCTGTTTTTGGATTACTGTACGGATCATTGGAAAGGAGGGGAGAGGAAACAGATCAGTCAAGGCATATCAACGTTAAACAAGTCAAAAGCATCCTCTGCGTGTGTTCTTTTCGTTTTCTCTCTCCCTTCGCCTTCAGTGGCTATCCAGAAACCAGTGCAGAAAAAAGATGTATCAAAACAAGAGGGTGGGGGGGGGAGTAATTTTCCAAGCCTCCATCCTTATTTTGGATGAAATTATCAGTATCATGTTTCTGTATCTATTAGTCTCGGTCTTTGGTGGGAGTTCTGTCTTTTGCAAGGATTCGATACATGTAGTCATTTATACCTTTACTTTTATGCTTTACTTTATTTTCATAACCTAAACCCCTTTGAGGCACTAAATAGTATTTTTGATAGGGCAGACGGATGTAATTATGAGGAGAATGACCTATGTTATAGTGGGACGTAAGTTATATGTAGATTGATCGGCTATATTTTGGTTGGTATGATAAAAGATCTATACCATAACAGTAAATAATCGTGTTAGATATATAGCTGGATTTTCAAGGTTGCTCCTTACAACCTACAAGTACTCCCACAATTCACTTACTTGTTATAAAGGACTTTTCACGATCTGAATTTAAGGTCAGGATAGCGATACATATTATATAATCCTGTACTCATGATCAGCCACTCGTACCTAACCTACAACCACCCATGAAGGGGTTTGTGCCTTTATCGACAAGAAATCTCACTACTCCTTCATGCCTTTGCCACACTACACGGTACAGAAAAGGCTATCATTACCTATTATAACTAAGTAGTCGAGATATTCAGACCTTCTAAAGTAGCTAAACTACCTTCCAGCCCCACTCACCAATATAATGACGTAAATCCACTTTTGTCTTGGGCTGAGCAGTCAGCTCTCGGTTAGTAATAGGTCCATAATTGAATTATGACTTGAATGTTTTATAGTACTATGGTGTCTCGCCGTTGCCGTCCTAAATCAAACTAGCACCGTTCTTTCAAAGCTATAGCAGCCCCTGGCTTGCCGTCAGATGTAATAGGGTAGTTGAGCAGCCGGCATCATTATCTAATAGGAACCGGACCACTGCCCCATGCCCTCGATAAGCTTTTTTTTTTGTTTCCCCCCAATAATTGCATGTGCCCTCTGTGTCCTCGATAAGCAGTACTGTTAGCCCGTCTGCATATATATTCAATTAAGTAGCTATCAATTCTACACATAGCTTACAATTAAAGTAAAAGTAAGCTAAATATTCTCCTCTCAAGCTAGGGAATATTCCTTTTCTTCAACGCCTACTCAATTCAATTCATCATTCCCTAAGATCATTCCTAGAGTATTCTAGCCTTACTTGAATTATAAAGTCACCTACTAAACCACCTGTCTATGAAACAGCTTTTACCAAGGAATCCTACTGGGAATATAAATCAAGCTATGCGGTGAGAATAGTAACCTCAGTCCGCAGTACCGTACTAAATCATATATATAGGCTAGCGGTGCGGCACTTCCTAAGATTAGTTGAGATACTGTGTAATAGATCATTTCTTAGAGCTGAGCTATTCTCATAGGTGCTAAAAATAAAAAATAAAAAATAAAAAATAAAACCGCATCCAGGGAGTCTGAGGATGGATTATAGCGGCTATATCCATATCTTGGGAGAAAAATTATTATAATTCAGAGCACCGCATCTTAGCTAGCTAGACAATTTTTATGATCATCCAGTTTAATACACCAAGTGAATCTAATAAAAAGAAAAAAAATTTGCCCAACTTATTCCCAACTTCTACACCTACTTAGCTCATTGTATTATATAGAAACGTAAATCAGGTAAATCCAAGTGCAAAAACGCTAAATTCCAGTATGTGTACGTGTTACTTTCGCTAAATCTAGTACTTGAATCAAAAGTGATCTATATCTATAATTTATTTAGTAGCCTAGTCACTTTACCAGCTAAAGGTCTAAGCATATATAGGTACAATATGCCTAGTAGATTCATTGAAATAGGGTCTATGGCAACTTAAAGTGTCTGATCTAAGTACAGAGTTCTGGGTCCAGTGAAAATGATACATACATACAAGCGCTTGTATACAGCATTTTTATACCACCGCGAGAAAATTCAGGTCTCAACCTCATAGTTACGCCCCTTGCTATTACTTTACGTCTATGTAGCACAAAACGTGTTTCTATCAAGACCAACCTCCTTGTTCATTTATGCTCATAGAACAAGAGGTAAGGTTAGATACTAGCCCCTCATACGCCTATACCATAAGGAAAAAAACATTTTCACCCCTACCAGTCATAAAAAGCCCCTCTCTGTAAGCATAATGCTCGTTATTCTACCCGCACACCAATTTCTTCTTCCCCACGATCACTCTCATCATCGCACGCTCTCCCTAGGTCCCTATACCAAAAGAACTGAAAGAAGATCGCCAGATCGAGCCCCAATGTTCCAAAGCTACCCAACAGCCAACTTGCATTCACAACAAGATACCTCCTATATTCATCCCTTGCCAAATCTACATCATCTCTATGAGGAACGTATGCCAGAATAGAAAAAACATATGTCAGGTTCCCCAGACACGCAAATAGGAAGAATAACAGACTTATCCCGTCACAGGACTTACGGCGGTAATTCAGCATAATCTGAGGCAAACGACTAGCGAGGTACAGTATCGCGCAGAGGTAGCCAAATACCTGCCCCAGCTTTGAGAAGGCTATATCCACCGGAGGATCTGGAGTTGCAGGATCATAGTGATATTCTCGTTCACCAATCCACCAGCCAAGGACACCCGCAATACAAACAGTGAGCACAGCAATGGTATTGAAGAAGATTATTTGATAGAGTTTTTTTTGTGGTCTCTCTAGAGGATCATCTTTGTTGAGGGGGTCTAGAAGTGGGGTTGCGGGTGAGAGATGGGAGCCATCGACAGTGACAATAATTGTAGGGGGTGGTTGGTGAGAGTTTAGGCGTTTGTAATAGAGGCATTGAAAAAGGAGGACAACGTCGGCGAAGGTGTAATAAACTGCCAGTATTACCTATGTTTTCGATAAGCACCTATGATGTAGTTTGCGGGAAGATAGGATAAGTACCATTGTAGGCAATACACCTTGTAGAACAGCACCAAGCACATTAAAAACGTCTCCCGCAAGCCAGACGATCAAGAATGCCAAAGACAACCCTTCAGCTGAGCCCCGCTGGAACTATTTGTGAAATTCTTGTCAGCCCTTTCCCTCTCATTTTTCCAGTATCTAGATAGACGTAACGAACATTGCTAATTATTTGCGGCGAGAAAACAACAACCCAGCAAGCAATTGATACCGACCTGTATGCGTCATAAAACTAATTTTTAGCCATAGCTCTCGTCGCGTCGCCCAACTGGACACGGAGGCAAACCCTGTTATGCCACTGATGGCTCGCGCATCTATATCTAGCTGCTGTGACGGTGGAAACATCGGAATCTCCTTCGAAATTTCTTTAAAGAGCTTGTTACTCAATGCTGTCCAACTCTCACTATATGCCATTATCAATCATAAGCCAATTCGTTCACAGTAAATCAATCTCCAGAGCCAGGAAGAAAACTCACGCTGAAACCGTAGTAGTGCTGGGATAGAACAGAATTCTCTGAGAGAATGGATGGAGAAGGTTTGAAAGTTCAATCAAGGAAACGCCTTTTTAACACCTAATGATATCCCCGGCAAAATCTGCGGGTTACAAACCCTGCACCCGTTCCTGGCATAGCAGTCGACAATAAAATTCGCGGGGGAATGTGGGGAGCGGCCTGTGTTACCCTATCACATACATAGCTTGCCACCCAAAAGATTACTCTATAACCTAATCAATAAACAATCCACTACCGTAGAGACTCGAGAAATCCGCTATGCGAGCGTCGCCGCCACTTCCTATCAAACATATAGTAGCTATCTGATCGTAAGGATAATTATCTCTAGCTAGCTTTAATTGGTTTAGGGAGGGCCCAAACGGGTCTAGAGGACACTTTTATTAGTACGTGGCGGCGACGCCCACATAGCGAATTTCTCGAGTTTCTACGGTATATGGAGTTAAGTGGCCGAACGGTAGGGGTCTACATGCATTATGAACAGTTGCAATGGAAATTCTCTGGCAAGACATGCTGATCTTTGGCCACAAGTGGCACAGTGACTCTACCCCAGTGGCCAAGTCACCACACTGAAGGGACGAAGTCTGCTTAAGGTGTAATCGCAATTGTAGATGCAAATCATGCATTTTTTGTCTTGAATATTTATTAAGCTATCTTAGATACTCTATGATCATATTATATACCCTCCCTAAAAAAATTTCTTTCTTAAACGGTAAATTAGGAATGGGTTGTGGGAGGGCTTTGTTAATTCGTCCCTCTTGAAGTTTAGTGGTGGATCATGTTAAAGTACTCCGGCTAGGGACTAATAATGACGTACCGGTACTGTATGTACTAAGGTCTATGTAGAGACCGTACCTGAATAGCTATGTATGTAGATCCCTTGGCTAGCATAAATAAAGGGCATTTTGAATTTAAACCATCACGCTATTATCGTGATAGATCAAGATCACCCTCTCCTTTCTCTAGACAGGCCCATGCCCGTTCAGTCACTTTATCCCAGAGCCTTGTAATTAGACACCCCACCTCTCCTCTATCAGACAGTGTATGATTAGTGTCTAAGAAGGTCCCCCATCTATCTAATGTATGCGCATATGCAGTTATTGTTATAATGCAGAAAGTCGCTTGAGTAACTCCATATAACCCTTATTTAGGGTGAATCTTCACTAAATATATATTACATCAGCCTCAACTCCAGATTCTATATCTAGCAGAACCCTTTCCCTTTGTTTTAAAATTTAACAAAATAAAAAACGCCTGGTATCCAATAAAGTCCTTTCCATTCCACCCCAAACCCAATAAATACAGGTAGTTTTATGTATGTGCCTCTTTTTATAACCATAAAAAGAGGGGTTGTATATAAGTATTCAACAAATTGAACAAATAAACAATAGATCAAAGGACGTTAAGAAAAAAGATACATAAGCCAAAACTCCATAGATCCCCTCCCCCCCCCCTCCCCCTTCATACCCAAAAGAAAAATATTATCAGAAATAAACAGGACCAAAAAAAAAACCGCCCAAGGTAGGTGCTATACATCATGCACCACATATATGGCCATACATATACAAAAAAGTCATCTGTAATCCTCTCATAGCGTAGTATCAGTTGTTACTTTTGACAAAGTCTGGCCCCCCCTCACTTCCGCTGTTCGCTGATAAAAATCCCCGGCTTCTACACCCTCTTCCTCTTCCTCTTCCTCATCACTACTGCTAATGGCCTCCTCGTCTTGATCTGAACCACGTTTTCTCTCGTAATCCTTCTTATGTGCATTTGTCATTGTCCGTCCTAAGCGTTCCAAAGCTTGCATCGCAGGACTGCTAGATCCATGTCTCTTGATCTTACTCCTCCTCCTATGGCGCATGCCAGTTGCATGGCCTTGTTCAATATCTACAGTTGGTTGCGCATGTGAGACGAGAAGCGGGTCGGAGTGAGCTTCCGAATTGTCTGGAACAGGAGATGGAACCATCGCGCTTGGATCATGGTCGTTTGCAAAGTGATACGGTAACCGAGGATCACGATATGCACGGTTTGCCCCGACACTATAGAAACTATTAGCGTTTTCTCTCTTCTCTCAGTCTAAGGCCCAACTTACTTTCCACAGTGCTCATTCTCCATACGAAAGAAACACCAAACAAACCGCCGAAACACTTCCCCTACAGAAATCAAAAAACTCAACAATGCTGAATGCTGTATCTCATGGGCATAGATGATATAAAAAACCCAGCTAAACCTCAAAGGAGGGTCTATGAACATAGCAAAGTAATACACCCATGGTCTCTTAAACCCAACAGTGTCACGAATGAACGGCCAACGGGCATAAGGATTAAGGAGCGACCAATCCATCACAACATCCCAGAAAACTACCCTCGGTTAGAACTCTAGTCTCGTCTACGAAGAAAAAGAGTAACATACTGCTAACAATAGAACTGATAGCTGCCATTGTTATAAATAGGCCCTTCAGCACGTTATTAGACTTATCATTCCTCCACAAGGTCAAAGTCAAATACTGCAAAATTGTCAATGCGTATTTAGCACCATTGGCAAGATGCGGGAAAGCCTGTCGTGAATCATAGTAACGGCGGAAACACTGCAGAAGACGCCAGATTGCTGGGATACACATGAAGACACCCATCACATATGAGTGAGAGGAGTTACACCGCTCAGGTCTGTCCCATGCTTGAGCATAGAGACAAAAATAGAGATATATATTCTAGCATCGCGTTAGTCAATCCATTTAACAGAAAAGTGCGGATAAAGACTAACTCCAAGTGCGTATGTCTGAGAGCACAACATATCTCCCATCCAGAAGTCTTTGAACTCAACACGGTAGAATCCAGATAACATCAACCTCACCTAAACCCAATAGTCAGTAAGTCTCTAATCTAGGCAAACAGCAAGACAGAGGCTTACCATAGTTGTTATAAAATATAGCCTAGCACGAAAGTAGAAACTTTTTATTGGATTTAACAGAATAACCCCAGCAATCGCGACATATAGGATAGGGAAGTGTATCATATCAAACTGCCCTTCCCAAAAATTCTGAATACTAAACCAAAAGCAAATGGTAAATAGTAGCGAGAAAAGCGAGGGAATCTCTAGGAATTGGCGATGGTTGAGTTGATGCCTATTGTCAAATTCGAAGATAAAAGCATAATTAATCCGGTTTCGTGCCCAAATTCGAAGATTAATGGCGAACAGTAAGGTTTGAAGAAGAATGAGAAAGACACCACCCCATATCTTTTAAAACTTGTCATTAGGGAACCCGAGCACCCCAAACATCCCCCCTCGCCCTGTAAAAAAACGTACCTGCAATATATAGCTTGTTCTGACCTTCATTTCTGGGTCTTGCTGCGGATCCTTCAATATACGTAAAGCCTCCCATACCGATGATGCACCAATGACTAACGAAGACCCCAGGTAGAAGCCACTCCTCAGCAATGAAGAGTGGTAGACAGATTTATTTTCCCTGGTTCGAAGCCTTAGAGCAGCCTCCTTCCTATTCGACCTAGAGAAAAATCTTTGTAGCCGTAAAATCAGCCCGCCTCCTACATATTTATAAGAGTGATAGAAATTATATACCTAGCAAACAATATCTCAGTGTCATTGATCAAATCGTCAAGTTTGTTGTCTGATCCACCAAAATAACTCCTATTGATATGTTCGTTCATGAATCTCCCAGACGTTCTCAGCCCAGAGATCTTATCAAACTTTTTAGTGATCTTCCGAAATGCGTCACGATTCAACTGCACATATGACTTTAAAAGCTCTAAACGATGGTAATACTCAATATATGCATATTTGAGCTTGGATTTTGCCAAACGGTGGCCAGGATCATTAGTGGGTCTTCTTCGTTCATAATCCCTTCTAGCATCGTCCATATCCCTGTTTTCGGAAGAGAGGCTCATTATTTCTGGATCATTACTATCATCCTGCTTCCCTCGGCCCATAGATGCAAGCGTATCTCTCCATCCGGATCGTCGATGTGCTCCCTCAGCTCCATTATCGTGACCACTGGTGGTTCCTTGGTTAATATTTTGTCCCTGGTGTTGTGGCTGCTCATCATGAACATCGCCGGCATCCCCTTCGTATGCAATCCGGTAATGATGTTTAAACCATCTATCCCTCAAGATATCAAGTTGTTCCTTCATTTCATCAAACCGTTGCACCGCCTCGAATTCTCTTTTCTTATAGAATTCCTCAATCTTGAATAATTCTTTAAGCAACCATTGATGAAATTCGGCCGCTGCTCGGATTTGCGCATCTGTAATGTCGACATTACCGTCACTAGAAGGATTACCGGGCCCAAAAAATGTGGAAACACGCTTCACAAATGGCCGGGGGCTGAAAGTTATTGAACGCCCAAGAATACTCTTTCTCGATGAAGAGCGATCAGCAATCAATGGCCCCCGTGTCGTTTGTGGAGAGATTATCGATTCGGGAAGTGGAAGAGGAGAGATATCATTGGCTTCAGCCCCGGTGTTTGCACGGAGCATAGGATGCGTAGGTTGGGGACTATGAGGAGGGGTATTCTCCGTAAGTATTTCGACTAGAGGCTGTAGCGGTTGAATAGGCTCTGGAAGCATTAGAGAAGGCGGTTCTCGTGGACCATCAGCCGTGGGAGTAGCCGCTGTTGTTTCTTGTAAGCTAGATTCGATTTTCGCAGAACCCCGTCTTGCCCCACTACTATCACCCCTCCAGTAAACCTCCCGAGGAAATTCTACTGATGCAGGCGACAAGCTAAAAGAAAAGCGATTACCTGTCCCTGTATCCTGGGAACTAGAACCATCTTTGTTGGGAACTGCGGCGGTGGGCCTGGGCGGGGACCAAGGAGGATGCTCGTCCGAATCACCCTTCTTAGAGTTATGACTCCAGTTTGGATTCAGCCCATTCCTAGATAGTGCAGCAACGGCACGAGTTTTTGTGCGATTGAGAGTGCCCTTTGAAGCAGAGTGTGAGGCATTTGATGGTGTCCGGAATGTGCTGGTCACGAGCTTGATCTTCTTCTTCCCTGCCTAATATGATGAAGTCAGCGAAGACCCGATATTTAAGACAACGAGAGCTATCGTAGGATAGATGAGGACTGATAGGTGATACAGGGGGAGCAACACTCAAAGATAGGATGATATCTAGCTATGAGGCTCCCAAGAAGCCAGCATGCATCACGATCGACATCACTCCACTTTGCAGCATTCTGCTCGTCGTTACTCCTCAACCTCTTTCCTCCCCCTTCCTCTTGTTTGAACTACACATAATTAAATTACCTTATATTGAATATATTGAGAGCTCCATTCCGGAACCATGAGCTCCTCCATAGACCTACACTCAGTCCATCATTAGTAAATGTCCATTGTAGTTGTTTCTAAGACTCTGCTGCCCACACACCCCCGCCTTAGGTGGGACTTGAAGGAAAAACCACACAACGGAGATTCTCACTCACTTTGCAAACTTCATGACGTATGCCGCCGTGTATACGACAAAACCCTGTATAACCAATTCGCGGGTGCCCGGATCGGACAAAAATCTATTAACCAGACCACGACCAACGTAAGAAGAACCTCGGGGTGGAAGAGAAAATATGTATGCCCAAAGGACAGGAGAAGGCACGAAAAACAGAAAAAAACAAAGAACAATAAAACTAGGGCCGGAGGAGCAGAAACACCCAAGACCGAAACCCCAAAACGTGTAGAGGCCGAAGTGCGGGCAGCAAATGATATATAACTACCCGCGCACGCACGCACTACTGCAGTGCCGGGCGGGGCATCAGCAGGCTAGACCAAGGAAGCTTGGATGCAAGTGCAGGGCAATACCTCGAAATCGTTACCTGTCACCCTGCTGCTCGAAAGACCAATAATCAGGATGCAGGGTGCATCGATGGCCGCATGAAGGAAATGGTCGTGTGTTCGCAGGGAGTAAGCGATTTGGGACAAGCGACAGGCTCAGTTGTCGATCAGCCGCCCAGACCTAGGTAACTGAGACCTTAATATTCGCCCTCTGATTCGCCACTTTCTATCTATTCCGCCAGGACATACTAAAAAAGAACGGGCAACCCCGTTTGATATATCCCGAGCCTAGGTGCTGACCTAGCCTCAATATTCAACATCTCGGGCTTACTTGGAATGCTCATAGGGGCTGACCTCTATTTGAGGAAACAAAAGCCACTCGGGCATGCAAAAAGAACCTTTCTTTGGAACTGATTTCTGATTCGTCCCGGCCTATCACAACCGAATCTGCTGGTCGAATTCACACCACCCTTTTAAAGCTCCCTACGCTTGACTAAAGTACGATCGGGAACAGGAAGTTTCACGATATATAGAAATCTCTAATTTCAAACCATACCGCTATTTCTAAGGGGTCAAAGGCTCGATCCCACACTGGCAATGTCTGTGTCTCACCAACGTACCTACATGTCAAATAGTAGTCCAACCTTAAGCTAGCAACAGTTGACGTGGCGGTTGATTTATGATATCTCTCGTTTAACCCAGCACCCCGGTCCTACAGCATGCATATGATTTTTATGTCAAATCTTTAGGGACTAGCCGTAGGTCAGACTTCCCAGAAGGTGCGTCCATAGATAGTATAGAAAAACCTACATGTACTATTCTTGATCCCTTGGGGATCTTCATAGATACTCAAAATATTTCTCCCAGAGAGAAACCCCTGAAGATCTACCTCTTGTATCTTACTTGGACTCCACAACTCTTGGCGAGACCAACTAAAACAAGCATTATCTATTGTCATCCAGATCTGCGATTGCGCCCCGATGAGTGGTTGTCCAAATCAGCCTTACTCAAATATGATGATCGGACTTGTAAATCGATGCGATAAACGGAAACGCATTCAACTGAATATAGAGTATTGTAAGCATCTTGCATATACATTATCCACGTGTTCCTAGCACATACGACCAAAGCCCACATATAAGGTCCAAATAAGGTTCACTGAGCCCCTCAACTAACCTTGGTTTTAAATAACACCTCGCTAAAAACTAATGTCCAGGTCTCAAGAACATTATGTGTAGATCTATGGCGTTTTTGGGATATACTGGATGTGCATAACATAGAAACCTTAGATTTTCATGTGAGATTTGCAGGTTAAATCGCTTCCCAAAATACTAAGGGACTAACTAGAACGCTTACATCACTTGTACTTTTATCTATATATAATCAAATCTAAGAACAAGATGCAATGACATAATTTAAACACATGTATTCCCTCCCTGACCAGGTCATAATAAGGAATTGGAATGCAACAAGCGATAGAACAACGCTGATAGGGAGAGACAGCCCATAATATCTATGATCTTGCATGGCTGCAGAGCTTACTTCTGAAACATTAGTCATGTCTTTATGATAGATGCCTGCGCCGCAGAAAGATTGACATCTGCTAGAATTTCCAAGGAAAACCTGCATGAGATGATTGGCGTGCTTTGGAAGAAGCAAATATCAGTGCTCCAGTCCGCAGTTATCTTAACCTAGATAAGGCGTACCCTAATAAGGCTTTCTATAAATATATAGTTCTAGTGAGAAAATGCACTTGGTATGTGCTACAGCTTCTAGCAATAAAGATCGAGAAACGTGGGGTCCTTATTGGTCTTTTGGTCTTGTGGCAAAGGTGTACCCCTACTCATTGACTCTAGTTTCTCAGTCTTTCATTCTGAGGACTGTGCTCTCTCGTTCCTTTAACAGTCATATAATAGAGGGGCCCTGGATTCTCGGCATACAAGATTAGTGTAACCTGCTTTATCTAGATAGGTAAGACTTTCTAGTAGATTCCACTCTGGTATTTCTATAGGGGGTTTTCAATAGGAATCTTTTTAAAGTTCTATGACTTTTTGCCACAAGGTCTTCTAGTTAGCGTTTTATTAGTTTAGTAGACATGGATACACACAATAAAGGGGATGAACACATGTAGGTAACGATTCTCTAAGTATGTCAAAGCAGGTTTTGGGCGTCTTGGGTCCACCAGTCCTTAAATTCCGGGCCACTAACTACATGTACCAACTGCCAGGAAATACATGTACTACATGCACTTGCTAGCTCCCCCAGTGACTTTGTCAGGTTTCATATATGCTGAAAAGTATTACTTACTCTATTATATAGACTCGCTTACAAAAGCTCGGCCATAGCCTTAACTTATTATAGATGGATAAGTTTGACTAGAATTTCCCAGACGACGGCTGGCCGCGAGAAAACATCGGGCTGGTCTTAGAGTATATATGGTAAAGCTTTATTTTTACCTGGTCGGCGTAGGAAAGAGCAACAAAGTATAACGGCTTAGAGATGGTATATACCTGTAGTTTATAACCTAAACACTACAAATACGTGTATATCTTGTGGAGTTTACAATATACTCTCTTGTCTAGGGTAGCTATACCTTTATTAGAACATAAGGAAAGTAATTGGCACTTATGCGGGTCGCCTAGATTTCTTCGGAGATAGCCTAGGGGTAATATAATATGTAGTGAGTTCCCATTGCATATTCACTATCGAGTGATACTCAATGTAAATCAGTCGTGAGTGTCGATCTTCCACCTCCATAGGCAAGAAGGGAGAGAGATTATACCATTGGCACCATCTACTTTGGGAATAACCAAGCTTTAATTACGGGATTCTGGGACAAATAATATCCCTAAGGGACACTGGCAAATTTAGCGAGACATCGGGACAAAATCCTGATCCGGAATCGGCATTATATACATGTTGACTTGCGGCTTAAAAACTCTTACCAAGCCAACATTCGTGCCCCTGTCTTCACATCATCCCCAACAATCGCAACTGAGTAAGGGAAAAGAGGTTCCCAGTAAACAAAAATTAATCAGCACCCCCTCCCCTCAATCCGCCGGAAGAACGTGTCCATAACATAAAGCGATCGTAAGATCTCCTAAATCCCACTCTCGCCCGGCAGCCTTGTTTCTACAGCTATTCGTTCTGGGCTTTCATCCTCCTCCGGCTTCTTCATCATCGCGCATGATCTCCTCTCGGGCCGTTATCCCCCCCACGGACGGATACGCAGCTGCTAGTGATGATGTGTCAAGTCAGGGTGGTCCATCGTTCGCAAAGTTGGCAGTCGCGTGGGTGTCACTTGTTTGGTTCGTCTTTGTATGGATAGTGAGTTTAATTGGTTATGTGCAAATGTTTGTTTCCCCTAGGGTGGCTTTCGTTTAGAATCTATTTGCAGCTTAAAGTATTTCTAAAATATTTGGGACAAATACAGAAGACAAAAATATAAAAAGCCGCCTACAAAACGGCTACCGTTACTCGGAAAAGAAGCTGAAGAACTCCCCTTTGTCTCAATCCTGCGTCCTGTTAAAGGTCTCGACACCTTTCTACACACCTGCCTCACATCAACCTGTCTGTTGGACTACCCAAAGTCGAAATACGAACTCATAGTCTGCATTGCGTCCCCTCAAGATCCAGCCGTCCCTATTGTGAATGAAATTATCGAAAAATATCCAGACGTAGATGTCCGGCTACTCATCGGCGAGGAAGATGTCGGTCCGAATCCAAAAATCCGGAACATGAGCCGAGGATATAGAGAAGCAAAGGGGGACATATTATGGATCCTTGACAGTAATATCTGGGTTGTACCAGGGATACTAGAAAGAAGCATCCGAATGCTAGAAGGCAAGGACCGAGAGGGAAAGGGTTACAAATTGGTGCACCATCTTCCAATTGGTATAGATGTTACAGTTGAGCAGCCTTCGTCACCCGGGACAATCGCTGTCAACGACTCTGAGGAACATCCGCTTCTCCCGACACAACCGGCTGCTCTCCCATTCTGGTCTCATGTTTGGCGCACCGGTGGTGGGCGCCTTGAAGAAAACTTCCTTTCTAGTTCTCACTGCAAGATGTACATGGCCATCAACACTGTCGCTATTGCTCCTTGCGTCGTAGGTAAATCGAACCTATTCCGCCGCTCTCACCTCGACGAAGTCACCCGGGATCCCGAAGGCCGACCCGAAAAAGAAGGTATCCTTGCTTTCGCTGACCATATCTGCGAGGACCACCTCCTCTCTGAGCGCCTCTGGATGACAGAACTCAAGGAAGAAAGGACTGGTACGCGGTCATGGAGTAAGCACGGTATGGGCTATGATCTCGTGTTTCAGCCTATGGGTGGGATGAGGGTTGGGGATTATCTCGCACGCCGTGTTAGATGGTTGCGAGTTCGGAAATACACTCTCCTCGCAGCGGCGTTGGTTGAACCTGGTACTGAAAGCTTCTTATGTTCATTTCTGGGTGGATTCGCTGTTACCACACTGTTTCCGGAATGCTGCATCAACCTTCTTGGTTATTTTATGGATGAACCCTCGACATGGGGTGCTCTTGGGGTCTTTTGGCTCTTCAGTATATTTGCGTGGGCTATCGTAGACCGCACTCTGTTCACGTTCCTCCACTCCTACCGCGGCGTTAAGGCCGATAAGAATTTGCCTGCATTTATGACCAGCCTGAACAAGCGAAAATTTGGCCCATGGCTGCTCCAGTGGATCGGGAGGGAATGCTTCGCGTTCGGTGTATGGACATGGGGTATGTGGCCAGGCGAAGTTAACTGGCGGGGTTCGAGGTACCGGATCAGATGGTCTGACCTCAAAGCCGAAGAGATTGGAAGGGATCTCGGGAAAAGGGACTAGGACATCATTTTTGCTAGATGTTGATGACTATTTTCCTATTTTACTCGGAGTATTGTAATTTGACATTTCCCTATTTTCTATTGTTGAATTAGCGGCATTTATTACGGGAGCGTTAACGAGGTATGGATAGCGACAGTTTTATATGCACTTTTTTTAATAGTTCGGGTTTGGAGGTTGTTTTAAAGAACATTTTTCTTTGTAGATAAATCGATAGATATTTAAGATTGTTGTAGCGGTAGTAGGACTAGAAATGAAGGTGGTAGACACAAAAGCAGTCATGATAATGGCAGGAGCTATACAAGACAAAAGTTACGCGTATGTGGAACACCACCGGTACTTAAGCCGCCGCCTAGATTTTTCAACAAAACCCTTCGGAACTTATGATACCCGTGTACTATTCTCTCGGCCGCGACGACTCGGATAACAGGGCTCCGGCTGCGGGTTTGTGGTTATTTTTTCTCGTGGGGCTATGCACTGTGCACGGCCTTTGCTTGGTATGTACCGTATAGGGTATATCTACAACGCCTGAGAAGGTTGAGAAGATTAGCATCTGTCTATGCCACGTATTCTGGGAGAATTTTATTTGACTTCAATTGTGCTGAGAGTATAGGCCCATATTTATTCAGAGTTTAGATTCATGCTATATCACTCGCTCGTCAGTTGCTATCCTATACTAGGGCCGTAATTAATTACCCGGATCGAGGAGGTGACATGTGCCAAAACACACCAAAAACCAGTCACTCCAATGCACACATGCACATTCACTCACAAAATGCTTTAAATAACACATAGGCTTCTGGGAAGAGGTAGACTTGTCTATTAAAATTCTATATATATGATTATAACTATAATCAACTACATTGTTATGGTGCTAGACTATTTAGAATATTGTTGGATTGGTTGCATCACCAATTTCCATCAAAAGTCATGATTTTGAAAGTATCTTTTAATTTAGAGGACCTTTATTAGGGGCAATAGCTTCTAGTGAACCTAGGAGAATTAAGGGAGGGATTTCAAGGTCATATAAGCCTCTTTGAAAAAAACTGAGGGCTATTTAGATTTTATTGCTTTCAAAAACATAAACTGAGAAGAGGGCTCTATTGGTGTGTTTTCGCAAATCTTTGGATCCAATCCGGGTTTTTGGTTACGGCCCTAGTATATCATGTACTTTACTTCGAGCAGCAAATAAGGCGATGAAGATCCGGGACTACATGTAAGCATAGTACTCTAATCGGGGTTTATTAAAAAATATATATATAACTAAATAGGTCATTTGTTTCTAGTTTTTAGGGAAACTAGTATAATAAAGATCTATGGTGCGGTGAATGTGTCAAAACCTATTTTACCACCGGTAGTACCAGAATTCTTAAATTTAGAGTGCTAATACCCTTATATACTGAAATTTAGAATATAAGGGATACGTCAAGTATCAATTTCAGTACAGGTCCCCTAGTAGTAACCAACCGAGGACTAGGGGGTCTGAGATTGCTAAAGGACTAGATTATTGATGTGGTCAAAGTCATAACTAGTACTACCAAGAAGCATATAAGGAACTGACAAGCTCATAAATAAATGCTACAAGTAGTAATTTACCACTAGTAAGTTCTAATTACCATGGTAAAATACATAGGTTTTGACACATTCACCACTCCATAGGCTTAGGGGAGAATGCCTCTCTTGTTTGCTGATTACTATCTCGGTTATTAACACTTTTCATTTTTTTCGTTCTCTAAAGAACCTTCTAACCTCGTATGCCGGACACGTACTTTAGAGCTAAATCATACACATATTTATTCACACAGGCTTAATAGTCTCTCTAAAGAGAGCTTGAAGGATAATATAACTCATAGCTTCTTTATCAAGATTTATGGATATAAGATTCACTCTAGCCTGAGCTATCAGCGCTTCTAGGTCTTTCTAGCTAGAACTTTAAGTATATGAAACCTCATGCCAGCAGCGTACCTGATGAACTCGTGTATTTCACGCGTAAAATTCTTCTTAAGCCTCTAGATCCGAGAAGAAGGGATTAAGACCATCCGAGAAGACACTTGATGACCCTAGAAATTAATAGAAAGGATAGCTAGCCTATTAAAGATTATGAAAATAGGAACCTAAAATTAATAAACACAGCCGGGCTAGGCCCTGGAATGACTCTGTATCTTTTATTTTTACTTTTATTTAGAGGGGTTTGGGGGGTTTTAAACCCTTTTTTTATTTTTGTGAAGGGTTTTCGTTTTTAGAATCAAAAATAAATATTAAAGATATAAACTCTAGGAAATCGGATCAGACCAGCGGTATATCCAATACCCTCTAGGGTTATTCTGCTAGTACCTAAATGTCGGAGATAGAATAGAAATAATCCTCTTCAAACAATCTAAGAAGTCGACAGTGACCGGCCACTTCATTTACCTCTAAATATTTACCTTTCCATACACATAAGAAACTATACTATATATGACTCTTATCCTTTAATGTAAGCTACTAAAGAAAATACCCTCTAAAAGAATTTCACAAGCCTATAGAAATAATCTCGGAGTATAATCAACTAAACAGGATTGAAAATAGTGGGTAAACAGAGATATGGGTACATGCATGTACCCATAAGGCCCCCACTACATACGTGTAGGTTTGACATAAGCGAGCACTGACTGCTCGACCGGGGTCCTCGGTAGAGCTAGGTCTATGATATCAAACTGCATACCCGCTACACACAGTACTGGATATGACGTAGTAATTATATGTACTCTAGTCCTAGAGCGATGTCGTTCAAGGATGCATCTGATACTTTATCGTGGAGTGTTGAAGCTGAGAACGGGGGGGAGCGCAGATCAGCTACAGGGTATAATTACCGGCGGAACTGGGGCTTACTCTCGGCACGAAAATATGATTAGCTGCTGGATCTTAAAGCTCTGCACCATAAACATACAGCACTCGTTAGTTTGGTAAGGATCACGCATGATCACTCGGGAGACATGCCCAGGCTTCCCATATATTGTCATGCGCCCTGAAAGTGCCTGTGATTTTGTAAAGTGGATGTTTCGGACTAGGAATATTATATCCTATAAATAGGAGATTGTTGTATTTTCTTAACTGTAGAAAGTCGTTCCCAGCCCTTAATTATAATGTTTTGGAATACCACCCTGAAGCTACATCACATCCTGGCTCACCACCCCTAAGGCACAACACAGGCGATTTTTAGACCACGTAGTCCTCGTTCCCTTAGCCACGACTTTACCAACGATACCATATTTCTCGATCATCATCTGTTCTTTTTCGCCTTGCCTTTCTCCGTATCAGCCATTAGAAATACCTTTGTGAGAGTGGGTGTACAAATACCTCTTGATATGCTTGGCCATCCTCTGGTGGTTCAAGGCCTGTATCTCCTCGAGTGACATTGCATTAAAAGCTCTGAGATCTTCGATTTCTTGTTTGATCTTTGGACCGAGGGGTTTTAGTGGGGTTTTAACTGCTTGTGCGTACGACCTAGATATAGACGGGTAGAAGGGCGATGAAGAGGAGAGCTCCTCTGTGATGAGAAGGTGGGTTGTTGAGTCTGTAGCCATACCAATAAGTGGAGACGTTCAGCCCAGAGTTTTCTTAATCAAGTGGCCGTAGTGCCAATAATTAGACTAGAGTTTGAAGATGCGTAGTTGGTGATAAACATCAGATGATGTCCCCGATAGGAAGTTCAACTTGCCTATCTCACATGCGCCGTGTTACATGAGAAACTCAGGCGGTTTCTATTCTATATGCTGAGTAATATTTATCAGTAGTATTTAGGGCGAAATTAAATATAATATTGCGTTACAACGAAGCGAAGGACAATATTTAATCTCGCCCCAAGTACATGTAAGCAAATACTCTCTTATCCTTCAGCTCTACTATAATATACGTGAGAGACCCAATGCCTAAGAAATATTCACAAACAAAAATAAATTCATATCAATTGGGGTAACGCAGACAAGCCTATTACTCTGACTGTGGCTTTCTGTATTCTTCCTAAAAGCCATCATTCCAATATTTTGTGCCCCTGGGAGCTACTTTAGACTACATGGATACTCATATTCGGGCTGCTATACTTGTATATATATATATACAATACTCCACCTACCTATAAAAATACGTGCATTTCTCCTCATTCTTCTTGGATGGTGTAGGTGTTAAAGGCTAATAGTTAGGGTGCGCACTGCACTGAAATTACTACATGTACATGTGCTGAAGCACCTCTCGAGGCCGTGTCACCATTCTTGGAGCCTGGTATCATGGATCCCTTTGCCTGCACCCATGAATTGGATCGTATGTAGAATAAGGAATAATTGGTGGGGGTTTCATTTGGTGGTTTATGCCCAACTAGACTGCAGAGACAAACTACATGGACATATGTAGTACCTACCTTCCCTGTAAAATTCGTGAGTGATGTTTTGTGTTTCCATCCCTGCAGCGTCTCTTGGCAGCTTGGCAAGCTTTGTTCCCATAAAGCTCCGAAACATTTTTAAACAAATCAGTCCGTCTTCGGTAGATCCACCAATGCCACAAATTCGAACCCATCTGGGCTTACTCGGCGCTCACGCATTATCCATCTGTCTGCTCTGCAGGTCTCGTCCACCTCCCTGGCCACGCACCAGCTTCGGAGTTGCGGCCCGGAACGTATCGGTATCATCGACCAGCATCAAGGCCTCCTTCCCCACGTTGGCAAAGAATGAGAAGTCTGTCGTGGCGGACGGCCTGGCCGAATTAGTTCGTGCGGGTTTTGCGGGTGAGGGGAGAGTAAGGTTGGCAGTGCGGGGGCTAGAGAGGCAGGATGCGGGGGTTAGGGTTGCTGGTTAGAGATATTTTTTTAATATTCCCCCCTTCCTTTGTTCAGCTAAGATGGTGCTACGAGTTATCTCGAGAGTATTGTTGAAAGGAAGGCATTATAGCTGATGTGCTGGACCAGTTCTTGGACGAAGCGGGTCCGAAGGGAGACTCGTTGCGGTATTACTGGCGGACCCACTATCGATGGAGCCTGAGAAAGAACGGTGGATGAAAGATATAGTCTCATGGTCTTCTTCGCTGCGGGAAGGGAAAAAAGGCTCGCTATTAATCCGGTATGTTTCAATTGACGAAGAGCATTATTTTTTCCAATTTGCGCGGGGGTTTTCGGGCCATTTTTCTCTTTTTAGACCTCTAACAATTGGGTATGCCTAGTTATGGTCCACCTTCCAAGATAACAACCCCTTCAGGATCCCCAGTATCACTACTATCAGTTCCTTCCCCGCTTCTCAAATCCTCAGCTCTGGAAATTCTCCTTGCGCCCCTCTCACCTACCTCTGAAGACCACACGGTTATCACCCTCCAAGCGACGGAAATTCCAGGCGCACGAGTAATAGAATACCCAGTCCATAAAACCCTCCTCTGGGCCGGCGAGGGCCCAGATGGATTGTCAACACTACTACGTCAGAAGTGCGCAAGCACAGGACCCGTACTAAAAGCGCTGTCACTTGCCACTTTTAACTCCACTCCATCACCGGAGGGCGACGTCATGGTTATCGATCTAAAGATCGCAGAGGATGCAGTTGCGCAACTAGAGAAGTCGACTGGGAGCATCACTACTATCAAGAGGGGGTTGATTCAGAGTGGGGTTGAGAAGATCCAGGGGTGGATTGTGGCTGGTACTTCAAGAGATACAACCCAAGAGGTCAAACCAGCAGTCAAAGACCTTGCTTTTTCAATCATTTCCGAAGCAGAATCTTTAATTCAGAAAGAAGAAGACGGCATCATTGCGACCAAAAAAAAACTAGAGAATAGAGTGATTTCTACTTCTTCACTCAAGCCCGACAACATGGATACACTATCAGTGGCATTGAGGAACTGGTCTCAAACAGCACACTCAGAGCTCCAAGACAGCCTTGACGCAGCCTTCAGAAGCAAGATATGGAATGAGCTAGCTTGGTGGAAGCTTCTATGGGCTGCCGACGATGTGACCTCAAATTCCCGTGATGTGCTAGCTATCGGGTTTCTCCCAGAGTCAAGGAAGAAATTATTGTTCCTCGCCGGTCGCTTTTCAGGTGCCGGGTACCGTGGAGGCAGTAAAGGAGAAACTCCCATTCCTACAGCGACCTCTATGGAGGAAGAACTAGCAAAGATTCGGAAATATAATATAATCAAGATGCCTCAAAGTGTAGCGGTTAATAAGTATCTTGGGAGCCTACATTATTGCCCACAGTCCATGTCCTGCGCGAAAAATTCTATCATAGAGGATACAATCCCGAGGCTCCAGGCGAGTGCAAATAAGCTACTTATGCATAGTTTCTCACTATCTATTAGTGGTGTTTTAGTCTCAGCAATGTTATATATGTCGGAAATCTCAGTTTATTCGAGCTCTAGCGTAGCGGTGTTGGCAATCGTGTATAGCGCGAGGTTTCTGCAGAAGAGATGGGAGGAGGAAAGAAAGTGGTTTCAAGATTCTGTAAGTGAACGCGGAAGGGCTGCTATCGCTCAGGCCGAGAGATGGGGATGGGAGAGATTGAGGGAGGGTGTAAAGGTAGAGGAACATGAAAAGACTGAGGATGTATGCTTTAAGAAGGTGGAGGAGGGAAGGAAGGCCATTAAGGATATTAGGAGAGCCTTAGAGGAATTGTAAAGCTGTTTGGGAAATAGGTTATGTTTTTCTTCCACTACCAGATTGGCTCCTATAGCAATCGGTTTGCACGTGATCAAATACTTGGGGCAATAGAATTAGATAGAGCCCACAAACCCCACCATTCCAAATGCAAGGTGTATATATCATCGTTCAATGGCATCCGGCCCCCGATTATGATGCTCCCTTCATGCCAGCCCGATTGAAACACGCACTAACGGACATGCATGGAAGTGTAAGGTACAGATTTTAAGCCTGACGTGCGTGCAGCCAAGACTAGCTGGAACCAGATCGGTTTCAAACCCAGCTATGTCTAAGCCTGGACAACACACGTTGCCTCTGAAGATCTGCTCAAGGTCTCTTATAGGAGTGGTATAATGGTATAAGACTGGGACAAACTCTTTAGGGAACTCCTGTGCTGCCCTAATAGCCCTGAACAGCGCACTGCGAAATGCCGGCATTGCTCACTGCACATATTTAGCACCGGTTTACTTGAGCTGAGTAGTCAGGTACTTCCGCTCACCGCCATTCACTAGTATCCATCAGTCTAGTATATCCTCGCGCTCTCTTCAAGAGAGGGGGGTAATTAAGCAGTCTAGATGAACTCCTCGGTGTACCGCGCGCAGTTGTCTAGATTTGTTGGAACGGCAAGAAGCCTGATCCTCGACCTTCTGCTTTTAATCTAGAGGGTGCAAGAACCGCCACTAGAACTTAGCTAGTCTTATAGGCCCTTCTTTCACAGCGTGCCACAGGGGCCACGATGATTCGGTGGCTTGCTTGTACCTACACAAGCTCTGTTACCACGGCCAAAGATGACAGGTAATCCAAAGCCTAAATTCATGATACTCTCTACTCGGGGCAGGCAATAAGTACCGGACAATGCAGGTCTTACTCTCACCAATCGATAAATGTACTTTGTTCACTAGGGCCATTTCCCCCCTGTTCTAAACTTGCATTGTCTGGTACATCTTGCCTGTCCCGAGTACCTTCTCTTTCTTTTTCGTTGTCTATCACCGATTTGGAATTGTGAGCCCTCTCAATCCATGTCCGATTCGCGATTCGAGCTTACTATTACGATTGGGACCCTAATTGAGCACTGCTGTTGAGATCCCGACAGCAGGAATCATAGCCCTCGTCGTTTTCACCAATTGGGAGGAAGAGGGTTAAACTTTAGTTTCTACCGCGATAGGTACTTTTTCTTTGTCGGGCGTAAGTACGCATGTTTCTCCGAGCTGAAGGTTATTAAAACGCACCTTTTCCCTTGCACCACGTGGGGTAGATGTGGGCCTAGCCCACGCAGATCCTTCCCCAATGCACAAGCAGGGAGGAGAAAACCGCGTACTCACCATCGCGACTACCCACGCGTCGTCACGAGGCGACGAATGGTTCTGGTTGTTTGGGTTGTTTACCTACTCTGTCTGCCCCACTGAGGGCTACAACCAATAATACCAGTGAACTAGGAGGAGGCAGCTATGACTGAGCAGATCCATCGCATGTCAACGTATGATACTTGGAAGGCCTGGGATCTTCCTATGAAATGTGGCGATTCGGAATAAAATGTTCACCGGCTACGGTGCTTTTTCCTCCTTGTGTTGTATAGTATAGAAAAAAAAACCACTATGGGCTACCCCGCTGATAACGGGACTGGGGGGCCGGAGCACATACGCGAATCTGCTATCGATAGGTAACGGTGCAAGCACCAATGATGTAGTAATAATTATGGACATAATACAGAGTTAGATATGTTCAGCCGCGTTAAAATAATTGAAAAAGAAACAATAGGAGAAACCTGTTCATCTGACTCGGAGCCTCAAAATATTAGGCTGAGCTGCCTCTTTATCATGCAAACTAGAGATGCCATGCATACTCGCTTATATCTTTTCTTCTTGGGGTGGGCAAGAAAAGAAAACTTGGAACCGTAGATGGGAATCGACAGGACATGGCGGATCGTAAGAGACACGAGAATCAGGTATTTCGTCTCCCTCTTCATTCACTAGGACCTGACCTATATACACTCTACTAAGTACCCGAGACAAACAAAAAAAAAAAACGGTTTTGTTTATTTCATCTACTGTACCCCGCACAATGGCACAACAGTGTCTTGGAATGTGAGATTCTATGAGGAGGTACAAACACAAGCAAGGTTGTTCTGGATCTTGTCCGTGTTTTCCTGGGCTTATTTCGGTGAGATTGTCCCGCTGCCGTGGTTTCTCGCTTTTAACCATGATACGCCACGAGGGAATACGGCCAATTTCGTTGCCGCACCAAAGACATGCTCTTGGTGAGTTGGTTGCGAAACGTAAGTAAAAAGTATTGCATTATTCTAGGAAGCATTCTTTGAAGCTTGGGGCAGCATTTTTTTCTTGTTGGTAGAGTATGCTAAGTTATGTCTATCTGTTGGTGATTGGAGGTGGAATGATATAGGAAGAGCAGTTGACCAATCGGTTGCAAGAGTAGGAGCCGAGTAGGTAGGGTCTTCTTTTTGAGCCTAGTGTTCCTTGGAAGGTGCCATGTACCAAGTACATAGATTTGTTACTTTATGGCCCTCCTTTTTGTTTGACGCACGTTTTCGTATTCATTGTTTGTTCACGGTTGGAATTAATTATCGTGAGTCTCACACTACTCATACAGACACGTTACCCACACAGCCTTATCTCTGTGCTGGTTTAGGGCTGTGTGCGTAACCTAGGCGAAAGAAGAGAATGGACGAACGCTGGCCCAGAGCTGAGACATAGCCTTCCGCCGCGCCGTCAAGAAAATCTCTTCATCTCCGTCTCTCCGAGATAGATGGGCTGTTCCTTGAGATGTGCGTGAGGAAGGGACAGTGGCACCAGCGTCGCGTACCGGCCTGGGCTGAGAATCGGACGTTGTGAGGGTCAATTGATTGGGGCAAGAAGCGACACTAGGTACTAGACGAGGGGGGCTGGATTGCGTGCAGAGTGTCAGGGTGCTCGGCCATGTCTAGACGAGATTGCATGGTATAGGTGATGTAAGTCCATGTACTCTAGAGTACGGTATGCGGCAGCACTGCCTAGGTATGTCTATGTGCACGGAGGGGTAGGTGTGGCCCACATGGGGGCATCTCACCAAACATCTCGAAGTTGGAACTTACTTATGCGGGTACTCGATACATGTCGGTCGGGCCTGTCGGTAGGGTAGAGTAGAGTATGCCCATCCAACTCTCGTCTGCAGCCAGTCTGTACTCTACTATACTGTACATCCGTATGTCTGTATCTGCTGCCTCCATCAACCTGTCTCGCTTGTTGTCACGTCTGCAAGAACGCAATTCGCTGTCCAGAGTATGTACATATAGAGTATTACATCAGGCATCAGGTACATGACTCTACACAAGGAAACCCCCTCCCCCCTAAAGAGAGGGAAAAAAGGGAAAAAAGGAAAAAAAGGAAAGTACTGCACCCTCTAGAGTGCCATATGTACGTACATCCAGTACCTGTAGAAGTACATGTAACAACCACCACACAACCCACCAGGGCCAGTCCCCAGTCCAGCTCGTCATCTGCCGTCATAGGCCCATCATGGGCAAGAAGCTAAATCTCGATCCGCGGGTCCCAATTACGGCCTCCTTGTCAGTCCACAACCCTGCTGCCTTTGAGGGCGACCACCACAAGTTGCAAGTGCGTGTTGAAAGTCGTGAACGGGTGGAGTAGGTAGTGAATGTGCTTTAAGCTGCAGGGGAGCCACTTTCGCCCTCCGTGTCCATCATACCTATCGGGGTACATGGCTCGCTCTGGTAGATAATACACGGTCCGCTCCTTGAGAAAGAAATCAACAGAGGTGGTGCGTGCGAGAGGGAAAAGAAAAAAAAGAAAAGGCCCCCCCGACACATAATTACAGACGGACAAACAGACAGACAGGCGTAACCGACGGATCAGAGGGAAATATACATTACGACAAGTCAAGAAGGTGAAGGGGCGAAAGAGAGAGAAAGAGAGAGAGGGAGACATCCAATCTACATCATACAGTACTTCGGCATTCGAGTCCGCTATCTCTCCTCTATCAACCCTCGTACGCTCTCACCCGTAAACAAACAACGTCATCCCAAGCGCCAGGGTAAATCTATCTGTGTTTCTAGAGGGGGCACATACATATCCGCATATCACTCATCACACACAGAATTATTCCCTGAGGGAAGGAACCAAGAGACTAAGCAGCCGAGAGAAAGGGATAGCCAGAAAGGCGAGGTTCAGAGAGGAATAGCAGTCTTGCTGGTATTTGGGCTTTAATTCAGGAGCGGATCAAAAGGCAAGCCAGGTTCACAGGCACCCCCGCGCTATCTGCTTCTCACTCCCCGCTTCCAGACGACAGTTACAATTTCAATCGCAACGCCTTTCTCCACGATCAAATCGGAGTCCGGATCTGAATACTCGGCGGTTCGGTAGCATTGAGGTTTTAAAATTTAAACTCAAACGGAATTGCAGGCATTCCCGAAGCGAGCGAACGGGATTTCCCCGGATTTGATCTAAATTAAAAAAAATTCCTATAGCTAGATCGGTACAACTGTCGGACGCGTGAGTGGCGAAGAGAAAGCTGTGATTTGTAGGAGGTAACGGAGGCAAAGGGGGGAAAGTTTCAAGCCCAGGTATTTTACAGCCGCTCCTTTCTAATCCATAGATCTTGGTGTGGAGTATGGATCCAAGATTAAATTGATTCTCTCCTCTCTTATCTGCCTCCCTTCCCCCCTTCCCCCACCCCACGAGATGTGCCGGCTCTTTTGGAATGCTTAAGAGGAGACTGACAGGTCAGGCCGTTGTTTCCGGTGCATATCTATCGCCCCATCAGCCCGTACAAGTCACATTTAATTCAGCCTCAGATCCGGCGGATTCTTGTTTTTGCATGAGCTGCAGAATCCCGCTGCCCCCCTACCACCCCTCGCGCCCACATTTCCTTACTCTCACACAAAGCTCCCAGTCCGGAAACTCTCGTGATGGTCGACTACCGCACTCCTCACTACCAGTTTCCCCAAAGAACCCCCCTCGGACCAGCCTTCTACCCCCCACCTGGATCAACCAAGAACCTCAGCATCAATCCTAATCTCGCACCTGCAACAAATCCATACGGCCCACAATCTGCTTCTTCACAAGGCTCATACACTCACACAAGGCGCCGGACCTCTTCCTCTGGTGCTCTGCCAACAGATACCTACCCCGCGACGTATAACCCTAAATACAACCACCACACCACCACCACTAGTAACAGTACTAGTGCTTATCCGCCTGTTGCGTATCTAAATCGTCGCTCAGGCTCAGGCTCTACAACTTCAAGTAGCTCACGCAACGGAAAAATGGATCAGACTATCCCTATTACTCTACGACGATCAGGGAGTACCCACACTGCAAGTTCAATCGCAACAACGTCGTCGAACGCTTACGTAACCTACCTACGGCGACAGAAGGCCACCGTTTGGTGCGATAAATCACAGTATGAGGACCCACGTCTACTAGCCGCGCAAAGAGCTGCAAAACTTCGCGCAGCGATAGAGGTTGTTGGATCATCGACATCAACATTTCTAAGCGCGGGCTATAATCAGCATGGGCTGGGTTCCGGAAGCGGATCTGCTGCATCTTCCTTAAACGCTGGCCGGAGCGGGAAGTTGGGACGAAGCACCAACCATGTAACTTCAACAGTCAAGAAGGCTTGGGGTGGAAGCGCTGGCCCCGGTATCGTGAATGGAAGTCTACCAAGTGGTGTTCCTGATCGGTTATCAGCCACTGAGGTTCTTGGTGACGAAGATGAAGATGAAACATTCATAATTGGGCCTGGTCTCAACAAGCGGTCTGGATCAGGAAAATCATCTCTAAATTCAAACCACCGAAAAACAAATCGAACATCCTCAATGCGCTCAGACACAAACAGAGCATCATCTATGTATGGGAACGGGGCTGGGCCACAGAACAGAAATTCCAGTGGGAGTACACCAAATTACTCACCAACATCTTCAATAATGGAGTTACAGGATGGAAAGATGAAATCAAAACATCCCAGCTCATATAGCCCTCCCGAGCGATCCGAGCATCGGAATACTTATGACCATAGTTACCACACCGCTGGGATTCCGAGAAGGGACAACACACTAAAGCGGAGAGGCAGTTTAAATGAGGAAGAGGTTGTACGGACAATGACTATGAGCAATGTGCGATTGTTTGTGGCAAATCCAGATGTAGATTGAGGATTCCCGAGTCAATTGGAAGGACGGGTGATGGGCGATGACGCAGGAAAAAGTACTTTTATATATAGATGGGTCTGGGAAGCTCGGACGGATGGTCCGTCTTTCTTTCGTTTTTTTCTCTATTTTCTCTATTTTCCTCTCTTGGCGACATTCGTTTGGGCTGGTTATCTTCTTTGGTTTGGGGTGAAAAAGTTTTGTTTGCACTCAGGATTTTTAATGCTCACTTTCATTGATTTTCGTATTGGCTGGGCTGGGGGGTTTTATCTCTCTTTTTTGCAATTGTTTGAAGTGGGTATGCTGAAGGTTGATCCTTACCAGAAATATATACCCTGGTTGGTGGGATTGGAAATGTTCACTTGGGTTGGACATCTACATATTTTCTTTTGTAATTTCTTTCACTGTATCTATGTCTTTCGTTGGTCATTTATATGTCTATCTCTTTCCCTTTTTTCTTCCTTTTTTTTGGGGGGGGGGGGGGGTTCAGTGGGGTTCATGGGTGTTTACTGGCTTTTATTGTTTTCCCCTCGTCATACCTTTTGGGGGAGGGGCTCTTTTTTCTGGTGTTCAACTACTTAGCATTCATTTATACCTGTTTTATTTGTTCATCTGTCAGATGATATGGGGGACGTTTGGAGGAATGCTTTAAAGGATTTTTATCTGGGACTTTCGTTTGAACTCTGGGGAGTTCGTCCATGCTATCTACAATATATATTATATTGCAGCAATGTATATACAAGGAAATCTTTCTAGAAACTTGTAGTGTTACTATGTGTTTCTAGTATGTGCTTTGTTTCACCGTGCGCCTAGGTGTCATATGGTTGCTTCCCTTGGATGCTTTTGCTCTTGGCGTGCCCCAACGCGTCGCCTTTTCGTGGTTCAATTCAAGGTAAGTAACGTCTTCTGAACCGCGTCCAAACACGTTTCCCACCACTCCATTCGGACCCCTTCCGTTACTTACCATCGACCAATTCGCTCACCCTAGCACGAAAAAAGAGACATTGGAACAGCGTTGTTCCTCGTGGATATTTTTCTATTACTACTCCTTCACGAAGGATACGGACATCGCTAAGCAGTTAGGCATGAGCGCGTCGTCTGCCACAACCCCTCCACCTTCCGAACTACAAGACTCCTTACCTTTAAGCTCACAGGATGACTCTCCATCTAGCTCGTCAGAGGGTTCAAAGAAGCGTGCTATCTCAGAAGTAGTAGGGGACTCGATAGCCTTAACGGCCGACGGTAGCGGGGATGGCAAGGGCCCCGCTAAGAAGAAGACTAAGTTGACAGCGGCAGAGATGGAGGAGAGGAGGAAAGTAAAAGAAGTAAAGGAAAGGGAAAAGGAAAAGGAAAAGGAGACGAAAGAAAAAGAGAAGGTTGCAAAGGAGGAAGAGAGGGCTGCAAAGGTAAGCCTCCTCTAGAAGTTTTTGGGTGCAAGTGTTGATTTGGTGGCTATAGAAAGCCGAGAGAGATGAAAAGAAACGGATTAGAGACGAGGAGAAAAGGAAGAAAGACGAAGAAAAGAGGAAAAAGGATGACGAGAAGAGAAAAAAAGATGAAGAAAAGGCTAAAAAAGACAGAGTATGTTTTCGTTCTCTTCATCTAGCAAAACTGTAGTCTCAAGTTAGCGATCTATTTGAAGAGTACACCGCTGATTACCTGTCTACAGGCTCAAACTCGACTACAAAACTTCTTTGTCAAACCTGCCGGTACACTAAGTAGTCCCGTAAAGGCTGCTGCCGCACCCCCGGGCTTGGGTCAAAAAGCTTTGTCGCCAGAGCTTGAGACAAAGCAGGAGCGGAGTGATTATGAAAGAAATTTCCAGCCTTTCTTCGTGAAACCGAATGTCACGGTTGCGCCGCTACATTACTTCCCGCGTGACAATGCCTATAAATCCACGATGAAGGCTTCAATCGACAAAGTCATGTCCCTCCCAGGAGGGTCAAATTCCCTAGACAACCAGGTGCAGATGGTACCAGGAGTAGGTACAGCAACAAGGGAACAGATCATAGAGCTCCTCCATATTCCTCCCCACAAACGGGGTCTACGGGGAAGGCTGTTAGGTTATACGACTAAGGATCTTCTTGCTAGGATAAATACTCCGGACGACTCTTCGCTACCTTCAATAATCGACAGGAAAACATACAAAGCATCAAAAGAAGATGGTGCAGCAATTTACTACAAAATGCTTAACAGTTTGCCTAATAAATTTTTGAAATTCTCTGGAGGTGTACGACCACCTTATTCTGGGACATTTACTAGGGAACCCACACAAAATGGACTCCGTAGGGGTCGTAATCCGTTCCAAAGGTCATTACCAGATATCAATTATGATTATGATTCAGAGGTCGAATGGGAAGAGACTGCACAGGATGAGGATGGTGAAGAGCTGTTGAGTGACGACGGTGAAGAAGATGAAGAAGCAGAAAGCTTAGATGATGAAATGGATGGTTTTCTGGACGATGACGAGGATGAGGCAGCAAGGGGCCCACGTAGTGCCCTGGCCGCCCTGGTCCCATTATCATCAGGTCTTTGTTGGGAGGACGAGGACGGCCGGAATACAAGGGCTGAGTTTGAGGAAATGAGGATGGAGGTGCTTCTTGGTGAGGTTGTCCTGATTATGCGTGGTAGCTTTCTTCTTACTGATATTTTCGAATAGAGGGCGTGTCTGTTCCTATCGATCCATTTTCGACGGCTTACTGGAACCCCCCACCTAAGAATACCAAGACTCTAACTAATTTTCTTGTTCCTACAACATCAATACCAAAACCCTTAGCATCAACCTCCATGGAACCGCCTCGTTTTCCACTCGCTGCCTCGGGTCGCCCTCATATGACAAATGTAGCTGTGGGCGTAGAAGCGGCAACTATTAAGAAAGGCAAAAGCGTGGCTCTAGTCCCGACAGAGGACCTCGACGCGTTTAAGCGTGCAGTTGAGGGTAGTGATATGACTAAGGCAGGACTGATTGAGGTTTTGAAGAAGCAGTTTCCAAAGATTGGAAAGGAGTCTATTAAACAGACACTCACAAAGGTTGCGGCTAGGGTTGGTGACAGGGAGAGGGATAAGCGATGGGTTTTGATTTAGCGTGTATATCTTTATTTGGTTTGGCTGGATGGGATGAATGGGGTGTTTGTCGTTGATATCTTCTATCTTGATGTATTATAAATACGTATTCTCTATAAACATGTATCAATAATCGTTTGTGTATCACGTTTGTATTCACTGAGTTCTTTTCTGGGATAGTCTAGATTGTTTGTTTAGGTTCTCAACCATAAGCTTTAGTATCCGTGAAGTATCTAGAGATTTGGGGGGGTTTCATAGTTATGTAATCTCACGATATGTTGCCCCCTCCCTCGACTTGCTTTTTCGCTTTTTTTTTTCGTAGACAGGGTGGGGAAAGTGGATAATGGTTTCTATGTATAGTGTCTATGTATTTAAGGTATATTATAATCCGTGGGGATATGAGAGACTGAGAGACTGAGAAACTATTTTAGAGTTGGGAAGTACTACTGATTATATTATTACATGTATTTGTTGTGGGGTGCAAGGACCTTCTCTATGAAGATCACATCATATCACTCGATAAGAAATATCATTTTTAAAGCTGAATGAAAACTAGAATTAATTAACAAATGGAGTTGCATATTTAGACCCAGGAAGTCACAAGAAACCCTAACCCTCATAAGTGGTGCATCAGCACCCAACTTGCACTTTGCTCTGCCTAACAGAATGTCTCTCAGTCACCGCCTCTGGGTAAAAGAACTACCCCAAATTAAATAGAAAAAAAACCTCGACTCGCTCTCAGATCCGTCTGTTCCAGTTAAAAAGGTCACTCCGATTTTTGGAGCACACACTAGTAAGTTCTCTAGATTCAATATATCTCACCCCTCCCACACCGCTTCTTCTGTCACTTCATGGAGGGTTTTATATATCCATCTATTATCATATTGAACCAACCATATAGCATCGGCTAAAATACTAATTGTTTCTCTTGTAGCACCAAAGAAATCCTGCCATCATGACTGACGACCCTACTACTGGACTAGATACCTGCTGGATGGCCCAGTTCCATGAATTACAGAAACAACAAGTTTCTGCTTTGATCCTGCAGAACCAAAATCAAAAAACACAATTAGAAATTCTTGCTATGCAGTTGGCAGTTGAAAAAGAACGGCGTCACCATGCTGATGATCACAGCGGGGCTAAAAAAGAGACTGAACAAAGTGCTGTTCAGCAACAATCATTGCACCCAACCGCCCAAAATGCTTTGGCCCCAATGCAGAGCACCCAAGAACAGGATCTTGGGATGGGTGATCTTGGTTCTCATGCTCATCAGGCCATTGAGATGTGTTTTTCTTCGTATGGTACTGAAAGTCTGCAGCATCATAACCGGCCATACCTGGACCACACCCAACAGCACTACCAACAAACCCAGAATCAACAAGAGAATGGTAATATGGTATTGCCTCGTATCACTGATTTAGATTCACCGGACAACCGGCTTTTGGTGGCACTTGGTTATGAAATGCCACCTCATCAGGTACCTTCACTGCCTGGCCCATTCACCCCAGCCAATAGACATATAAGCAGCCATGGCAGTGAAGCCTATGTGACTCCCGACTGTCCATCATCTGCTGCCTCTGAGTCTATTCTGCGATCAATAAATCGTTCATTCGTCAACAAAACACCTATATCCTTAGTCACTATGCCAAAAGCTAAACGTGCTCGTTTAGGCGACCCAGCTCTTCTACATTATACCTCTAATTTCATGAATGTCCCTAGCGGGAGCTCTTATCACTATGGACAACAAAACGAGGCTTTGCAGACTTATGCTGCTGGTGTTGAAAAGCTTGCATTCGCACTTTCTAGAAAGGATCTCGAGGAGTGTATTATGGAACTAGCACTCCGTGAAGAAGAAATATCCACTACAGTTTACCATGGTTCTGTCTCAGAAATCAGACCAAAAGAGGGACTTGTCATGGGTTCTTTGCTGAGTAAATGTACTAGGGGTGGTAGAAAAGTAATATTAAATAGAGATATCTTTCCTATGAGTATGGGCTTGAACAAAGGTGGTGAACTAGGGAGCTTTGGGAAGGTTCCGTTAGAACGTATGTTTTTTTTCGATTACTGTGAGGGAAATTCCGTGATTTTGGGTTAAAGGGCTAACGTTTTCATTTATACCATTCACAGTTCTCATCCACATGATTACATTCCTTCCACTTGATTGTGCTCTTGCATTTATTCTCAGTGTTTGCAAGTCGTTCCGTGCACTCATGTCTGCACCTTCTCTCTGGAGTCAGGTGGTCATTGAGCCCAAGACACCAGCATTTAATTCCAATGGGTTCATTCGTTTTCTCCGTAGCCTACCAGAGACCTCTATTCGATACTTTAGCTTCGATACCACGCATTGCGAGCCTACGTTTCTCACTGATGTTGTTGACTTGATACTGAAGAAGAAACATTTTGGCATGGTCTCACTTCATCTGGCTGGGAAAAAACTCAGCCAGGCAATGATCTTGAATGCTCTGAGGCGTTTGTGGTCCGAGAACCTTACTACATTTTCTCTTACTGATGTGACACATTCTAGAATTGACCCAGAGGTTGTGAATAAAGTTTTCTTGCCACTCATGCCTAATCTCAGGAGGCTGAGGCTTGATGGTGGTGTCTGGAAGAGCAAAGAACTCAAGGTTCTGTCGTGCATACACGGACAACTGAGGAATGTAGAAGGGAATAGGCTCATCGGAGATAACAGATTAACCCATTTGAGTTTTGTAGGAAAAAATACTACAATCTCCTGGGAGGACCTTAAAAATTTCGGGAAGTGGTTTCCAGAATTGGAGGAGCTTTTTATCAACTGTGTTTATGCCGATGAGTCTGCTTGGGTTGAAAAGTATGCCAACGGGCCTGCAACAACTGAAATAAGTGGTGTTTTGGCCGGAATCGAGTGGGCCAACTATAAATATAGGACACCAACTAATGAGGACATTTCGTGGATTTCTATGCCAAGGCTGAAATATTTTGGGTGCGATAATATCGGTGATGGGCAGAACAAAAAGTGTGTCAAAGTACTTGAGGATATTCATGCGGCATACATTTGGAGTCTTCTCAAAGGAAGTAAGCAGTCTTTAGAGCGGTTGGAACTTAGTCGTGGAGAAGAGTATTTCAAGTATGAACGCGGTAGAGGTATGTTATATCTAAAACCTAAAAGGTGTGGGGTAGATTTTTGGACAAGGGTGGCTAACTATATTTATTTAACTATTAGCCAATAACAAAGTGTTTGCGCCTCTTCCACAGTTAATTCCAGCCCCACTGAGGAATATGCTGCCAGTCGATTTCCCAAATTTGGTATATCTCTATCTCGCGCACTGGAAAATTCCCTGGAAGTGGTTTACTGGCTCCATAGCTTTTAGCGATACTGGCGCTGGTAATTTCTCATCTTCGCCTGGCTCTTCAGCAGCGTCGACCGTGGACATGGGGGGTAATCAGAATGGCGTAATCAGTCATAAACCGCCAAACTTAGGTCTCGTAAATGTCAAGAAGTTCACCTTTTGGAAATGCTCTGGTCTTCCGAAAGATATTACGGATGATAGCAACAGTGAGCTGCGTCAAGAGGGCATGCCGGAGAAAAACTGGGTACGCGAACTGAAAGAAGTATGGGGAGAGGGAATAGAAGTATTGGACGAGTCATTTGGTCTAGAAAAGGTATCGAGAGAGAACAGAGGGGCTGGTGCGTGGTAAGGGGAATAGTGGTACTTGAGAGCCGCTTGTAGTATTTTTTTCTATCATAGTGCTGGGGAGTTAATCTCCGTATCTATCAGTGGTTTTTTACCCCTTTTGTAGGTACTATCTGTGATCTATTTCGTCCATGTTAGAGTCATCTTAATATCTTTACTATCAATTCTCCCCTCTCTGTTCGATTTATCAGGTATATCAGAGGACGACAGAATGAGTCATTTTGTGAGAATACCACGCTCTATAATAAATTAATCTTCTACCTCAATCTATCTGTGTAAAGGCCGCCCCTTGGGCTCTACTCGCTAAAAAGTAAATGCTGGCGTCGGGGTAGGCTGCAACCAGGCTTACTCACTAAATTGTTACCTGAAAACAGACCCAAAAACAAACCCTATTTCAGCAGAACTATAGAATATAACCGGTCATAGGTGACTAGAACAGCCCTATAAATTAGATATGTTAAAACTGTACTGAACCCACATTTTAGTGCTGTGTTGCAGAGCCAGACGCCTAGGTCTGGTGGTTGCTACCTAAGTAAACCCAGGCGCCAGCATTTATTTTTTAGCGAGTAGTAGAGCTCTATCAAGATAGAATGAAAGCTTTGTATTACTTATAAGAGCCCCCCCCCGAGGAAGGACTGATGGTTATATATGGATCAATTAAAATTCTATTCAATCGTTCTTTATGACGTGTTTACCAGTAGACGTCTTGGTAAAGGTAGTATCGCTATTTAAGTTGGGGAAATTAGTCTGGTTGATCTTCGTAGTTATGAGTACGTCGTCTAAGCACGAAACTATATCTTCGGATAGGAGGGTACTCTTATTATAGGGGGGCAAAATACCCGGTCACTCTCGTAGGAGCCGAGAGCTCCATCTAGATATGATATCTTCCTCCACAGAAATACATAGACTAATGTAAGTAGATAGTACATAGACTATTAATGTATTCTTTTTCAAGTTGAACGTTCTGTTTCTTATCAATCTTGGTTGTGTAGTTACATTTATTTTAAATTTTTTGTTACCTAGTAGGACTGGGTATTTTTGTCTCCCTATAATATTAAAAGCTATAAAATCATGTATGAAGTTGGTTGGTTTAGGTAGTTCATTGCAGGGAAGGGGCGGGCGGATAGAGAAAATGGGGTTCCAATCACTAATAATTCTTTCGGGCCTCACGTCCCAGCCCATATTTTTCGTACGCTATAATACTACGATACATGAATACTTATTTTTTTTGACGAAGTTTCTATTTTTTTTCATGCATTCCCCCTAGGATATTAGTCTCATCAAACTAGGATAATTAAACTATATCATACTTTTAAAAACTATCACTATGAAACATAGAATTTCTTGATTATTACTAAGGGGTTCTTAAATACATGTAGTTTATATGTTAGGATGTAAGGGGAAGAATGATGAGAAACAATGATAGCAAGCAAGGGATATCACTTCTTACATGCTCAGCTGTGTAGGTTACAAGAAGATTTTGTATAACCAGCTCTATAACATCTTCTCATTATTTTCAAGTACCCGAGAAGGTCTAACGAGACAGAATAGGTCGTGATTCGAGAATATAGATATTCTTTATATGAAGCTCTTAGACGTGACGAGTGATGTTCTATCTGATAAAAAAATCATATCTTAGCTAAATTTATAACTCTAGAGATTTTAATAGGTAGACGAAGAAACCCTCTAAATTAATATAAAGAGAACGTATCTTATACATTATCAAGGGCACCCACATTCTTCTAAAACATTTATTATCAACCACTACCCTTACTTTAAATAAAAGCAATCTAGAGTAAGTGCTAGTTTGCGAGCCTAACTCTCAGTTACAAAGATGGGCTACGTATGTAAGTTCATAAAAAGCACAATGGCGGCATGCACATTCTTTCCCCTGGATGATCAAGTTGCTCCTTGTGTAACTCATATGTATTAAGGGGGAACTTTGTTTCTTTATTTCCTCTAGTTGTTTTTTCCTCTTCCAACTTTGTCTATTCCTCCATTATCCATAATAGATAAACCAACACTTCAACAACCAAAACAAACGAGACTTTTAATCTAGAAAATTGAGATTTTATCTTGTATCATAATAACCGGATTTAAGTTGAATCTATACTCGTAAGTACTGGATTAAAATGATGAGATTTTTGATAAGAGTAAGGCTAATAGCTGTATAGGCAGTTAACCTTGATGAAGGAATCACCAACGTATACTGTCCCGGATAATGTATATGACTCGTTTTTCTATGGAGGCACCCCGGGACTAGATATAAAATCTTTTCATACTCCAAATTTGCGTCCAGGAACCAGTGCTGTTCCAGCGTCTGTGTCTGAAGTAACAAAAATCACTGCCGTAGTTGATATTACTTCTACAACGGTAGCTCCAGACCCAACATTGTTGGATAGCAGCTCAGTATTCATAGTCAAGGAAGTCAGTAAAAGCCAGTCAACTAGCACACCGCCATCTCCAGAAGCACAGAATGTACCTATTCATACGACGCTAGCACGACAGCGAAGCTATACTGCTGTAAGAGGAAATAGCAGTGAGGGCTCAATCTCACTAATTGCCATTGTGGGGTTGGCAATAGGTGGTGCAATAGCAAGTATTGTAGCTCTGATCATTGCAGTACTCATATACAGTCGCCGACACCGCTCTGGCCGTTATCGTCAAAACTCAGTCGCCGGCCCAGAAGGCCCAATGGAGATAGTGGTTCTTCCATGTAAGATTAAAGAAAATATTAGCAAGGAGCCTATCTCGATACCACAGGAGCTACTGCCGTCTAGTCTTAGACCATCACATAGGCCTAGTAATAGGAGTAAGCAAAATAGGCATATCACTTGGAAGGACCAAGTTTTCTCTGATCAGCCATTCATGGAACTTTCCCCACTACCACCTCACCCATCATTGGTTTTGCCCTGCCTTCGTATTGGACAAGATCCTGATTCACCTGATTATACTCTACAGCCTCAAAAACGACTAGATAATAGAGTATCCTACAGGCCTTTTTCGTCTCCTAATTTAGGTAACGATAGCACATCGATATATTCATCTATACCATCCATGTATATTTCAGCATTATCCCCGTTACCATCCTATCTCTTACCTGCACCACACCAACTCCAGGGGTCGCCGATCACGTCTCCCCAGTACAATCCCATAATATCTTCCTCCAGCGAACCCAGTGATTATTACACTACAATAACTTGTACAAGTGTATACTCATTTCTCCCGGGCGGTGGTCGTCGTTCTCGCTCTGATTCCTTCACTATCCAGGAGGGCAATTCATCTAATCCTATGCGTAACTCGTCAATCAGATACTCGAGTAGTTCTCTGAATTTCTGTTCAATATTCCCCTACCCGAAGTCGTCAGCTCCGCTACTGCCACAATCCAGCTCTTATACCTCGCAAATCCCAGGCACCCGGAGCCACTTTAGTAGCTACTTTGTGACTGAGGGCGTTGAAAATGACGGTGATTCTATTTCTAGCGTTTCCTCTATGAACTCCTCAATACTAGACTATAGTGTCCAAAGTACACCACGGAAACTCTTGACTGGAGGAGTCTTAAGAGTTGATAGCTCATCACCACGCTCATCACCACGCTCTTATGACGATTCACCGCCTTCTGGTGGCTTGACATCCCCATTCCATCGGAAGAGACCTCATAGTCAAGATTTAACGATGCAAAAATTATACCCAATGAGCAAACATATTTTGGGTAATATTGATAACCCAAAAGTACCTTGTTCGAGGATTGGGATCACATTATCACCACTATTGTCTCGAACCACTTCTATTTCTTCCACCACCACCACATCTTCTTTCTCCTCTTCTACCCCTGAGGGAGTATTCCACGATGTTTTCCTTGATACACGAGACGTTGATATATACTCCTCGGTCATCGAAGAGGCATCAACCCGTCACTTCTCATGTTCGATGCCAACCCGCCCTAGACCCGTAACTCCTAATACCCTACCACCCCCATACCCATACGTGTTACCACCCACTCCAACGTACTCCAACCTCACCCCTAATATTGGGGAATGCAATATTCCTACCCTAGTACAAGATCCCCTCGAGCCCAATACGGAGACCAGAGACTCTGAATACGATAACTTCGAAATCCCTCCTATGAATTCTTTGAGTCGTATGCGGAGCGGAATAGAGAGTACTTATTCACCCACGCTTTCGATGGTAAACTTCTACACAATGGACAATTATATAGATAGTACTTTACCACCGGTAAACTTCTTCACGCCCGTCACACAAAAAGCATCGCCGAGCCCTCGCCGCCTGAGGTCGTCTTCAGCCCCATTCATATTGAGCTACAAGGACCAGAAACAGAGGGTGGAGTGGGGAAAAGAGCCAAAAATCGAGGAGTACTCTCCAAAACCGCCGAAGAAAAGACTGTAGCTATTATCAATAGGTCCTAGTTTGTAGGAGCTGACCAAGCTGGTCGGGGATGGTGTATCGACCATTAATGGTATTGTGGTAATGGGTTAATTCTCTCACGGAATAGGTGGATACTTGATGGTCGATGGCACTGATGAGGGGCGAGAGCCGGGGAATGGGGTAGATAGGCAGACCTAAGGAATATAAGGAACAGAAGCGCAATAGGTATTGATTGACTAATTGGAAAAACTTGTGGAGAGTGAGAATTTAATAGTCGTGGTTACAACACCATCGAAGGATAAATATATACAGTAATATCGAGATGAAAAACATTTCTTCTTTCCTTTCCTTTCCATTTCTTCTCCTTTCCTTTCCTTTATTTCTCCTTAAACTTTCAGCTCTATTAACCCTACTATCTTTCGAAGAAACGTGTTTAAATTTTTACCCATACTAAATTGACCACGGGGTAATTGAGAAAGGCATCATGAATTTTTAGTTAACTTTTTTAAGCCGCTGGATTTCTAGAATTTCCCTAGGACAAGACGTACCTAAAGTACTTATAGTACAACTTAATGATCATATCTCAAGTTAAATATTTGGGAGATTCCACTCGTAGTAATTTCTTTGTTGTGGCCAGGCCTCTGTACCGTCCAGATTACGGAAACAGGGAGCGTCATGTCTCGCACACTGTCACATTCTACCTCCATACCTCAAAGGGTGTTTTACCTTATATGAATAAAATCTAAAGCCAGTCATTCATCCTGCCGAGGAGTAAATGCTAGAATTGACCAGCAGCATAGATCTACAGGAATGCCCTCGTAAAAGAGACATGGTGCTCCGGTTACCGTATTCCGGAAACGCTTGAAGACTACGAGTACATCTATTCAATCCTCCTCCATTTTGCTTCATCCACTCCACCATTGGCCTCACTCTCCTCTACTCCACTTCCTAACCCACCCCCACCCATCCCCTCCTCTTGCTCCTCCCTTAGCCTTACAGTTCCTGCACCAGGCCCTAGGGTATTAGTAAAGCCATCCCCACCCACCACCTCCCCAAATTGAAATTGATCCACATTCTCCGCTGTGACCCATTCAGTTCCACTAGGAAACCCTTCGAGTCTAGACCCTCCCTCATACCCAATAGCTCCATCAAACACAAGCGGGGTTTCCATCTCATCGTCACTAGAGCCATCGTCGGGGTCGGGGTTGAGATTTGCACAGTCGCTCAGAGCCTTGAAAAATACATCTGTACACTCTTCATCGTTGGGTAGGGGGATAGCAGTTATTTCGAGTATGTCGTCATCATCGTAGGCTTCGTTATTGGTTGTATGCGACACAGGTGGTGAAAGAGATACCTGCATATATATTCCTTTCCCTTGACTGATACGTTGAATTGCGTGTAGAGTTATCGATGTGTACGGGAGCTCTACTCCAACAGACAAGGGGGGGTTGTAAAGAATGAAATTCCTAGGACTATCTGTTAGTGGTTGGTTACATGTCTCATAGTGACAGCCGGGGCGGGGTAAATAGCAAATCCGTACTCTGAAGTGACCCAAATATCGATCCCATCTACTATGACTTCTTCACTATCGGATCCAGTGGCTTGGCTATCAATGACAGGAGTTTTGTCGCTGAATATGGGGAGAAGCGATGCCTGGTTTCTTGTGAGAACGAGTTTACAGGCTTCATTTCGAAAGTGAAGGACAGGAATAGAAAATGAGGATGGAGTCTGCGACTGGTGAGTCGAGAGTGGAGTGTATTTCTCTAACTCTGGTGCTGAGCGAATGATAGTGAGAGGCATTTTCTAAAATGTGAGATGGTTCTGTTTAGATAAGAAGTGGTTATTTCTCAAGCAAATTCTGATGGTGTAATACGTTGGGCCTGGCTTGGCAGGGTATTTATCTAAATACAACTTTATGTACCAGGGGACGCAATCACACGAGATTTAGCAACTCAAAGATACGTAGGCATGAAATCTGATGATTTGGGTGATAGGGTCTGGTTAGAGAATAACCGACTCTAGTGGCATGTTCTGTAATGTCTCACCAGTATACTACATAAATACATATATATATTGATCAGTTTGTCGAGTGAGAGGTACATGTAGTTGAGATTGTTTGATGACAGCTTCATTTACAGGTGAGTTGAAGTGCCCTACTCCGTAGCTAAATCACGAGTGATAGAACTGCAGCTGGGGATTGCTCTGGAAAGCGACTCGATCGTCATACAAAGTCGTAACCCAGTGTCTAGAACTCACTCATACACATTATAGTCATCATTGCTCATTTCAGGGAAGCGGCTGCTTTTACTCACAGGTGAGTAGTAAAGCTTCTTAAAGTAGCACGCGACGAATAATAGTCACACGCATTAGAAGTTCCGGCTGATTACTTTCGCTGGAGAGGCTCCGCCAGCATTCCATTTTAAGTAACAAGGCGTATTCACTCGAATCCTTGCCCATAAAGCCTCCCCCTCCCTAAATATCTACTGCACAATATAATCATTCTCGTCAGACGTTTCTAGATTATGGTAACGGGGAGAGCGACATGCCTTTCTTACCATCTCACATTATGAACTTGTGAGCCTTTGTCATTGGTTAAACATAAGGATTATCTTTTTTTAATCCATGGCTCAGTAAGATTCAACGCATCACTATAGTCTATTTTCCCTGCACCCTAGATCTCAGTGAGCGGCATGGCATTCCCAGTCACCCTTTTCCGTAAACACTTGATAGAACAAGTATATACATCCCTGCAGCTTTAGCGATATATTCTTACGTTTTTTTTCCCTTCTAGAAGCATTCTAGATATTATATTTTATAGGATTTATAATGGTCTGACACAAAAGATAACACTTCTTTTTTTGTCTGATGATCTAGGGAGTTTTCTTGATACCACTAGCTACCCCCCGGTTGCCCCCTGCCCATGGGTAGCCCGTGGCCTAGTACTGCGCCTGAAAAGGTTCATCACCCACCACACCTTTGTAATTCCAATGTCTTGCGCTGGAATGTTAGTCATTATATTTAAGATTATGCGTGGCTAAACGTATATAAGCTCACTGAATTCCCATGGCATACAAGACCTCTATATCCTCTTACTTTTTGCACCCATTGCTACTAAATAAAATCAATATACTCTAATCCTATCGATATTTGCTTGACCCACAGCTATCGTTGATATAAAACTTGCTCATAAGAACCCGAAAATCATAAGAGCCTTAATCCTATAAAGTGATTACACTTCGATCTCGTAGTTTAAGGTAGTAATAATACCCCACTCCTCTCGGATCGCCTTTTTTCTATAATGAATCTAACATACATCCAGAGAGTCAGTACCTTACACACGGCCTATTAGAAATAGCTATGGTTTTTCCAATACTTGGAATTATCTTGGCCTGCCTCTCCCTCCCATTTTTCGTCTACGCCGGTGAACGTACCATAGGTCGTCGAATTCCTCGCCCGCGCCTGTTCCGTTCTATATCGGCACCTTCAAGGCCTTCACCTCATGTTATTCCCAAGCCCACAGAGCGGCCATCGACCCCGAGAAGAAACACAACCATGGATAGTCATATGCCACAACGAGTAGACACAAACGCTTCAGAGAGTTCATGGATGTCTACGAGCACTGGGGAAACCTACGTTAGAGGAATGAGCTTGGAAAAGGTCGGCTTGGACTAACGAGAATAGTGGAGTATAGGAAGCAGTAAGGGCTATCAACTTGAGATAGAGTTATCTTGTATCTTGTATCCTGTGAATAGTTTTTATGAATTTGTACACCATGTTTTTTCTTTCTTTTTTCTCCGCTGGTTTTTGTTATCGCTTTATTTCCTAGCTAGGATTTCCATAGACCCTAATATGATGGGTTAGAGTTATATGTATTACTCTCCTTCTCTTATTTACTGTCACAGTGTGGGTACCGTTTTTCTAATCGCTTACATATCCCTATGCCCATGGATACTAATACCATCTAATTCTCATTAATTACTACAATTCTTGCTATATGTTTCCCTACTTACTATATGATACTCATTTTAAATCTCCTTTTTTCTTAAAGTATATGTATATATATATGTACTCAGACTTTAGCCATAGGCCGTGCTTTATACCTATATTTTTATCTCTCCTTCTATTGCTTCTCCTTTTACTACGAACCCCTATCCAAATTTCTTGCTTAGTAGTAGTAGAGGGATTATATTTAAGGTACTAGCCCTATAAATATTTAATCTTTTAAGTATCAGTATATCATATGTCTGCACTTAGTAACTGTTATATCCGCCCAAGCCTTTAATTAATTTAGCCAGGCCCGATTGTGACTTATGAAGAAATTGATTGGTTACTTACATTCTAATACAATCTTTATAGAAGACAAGTATGTTATCAAAGCTGCGCTGAGTTCAAATAAAACTCACAATAGGGTTTTAGGGTACTATATATACTCACTCTCAGGTGTTTCTTAAGAACCCTTGATTTTCACAACCACAATCGACACTAAACTCCACTAAACCCTGCTAGAATCTACTCTAAAAGAAGCCTTTAAAAAAAACCCTAAGACTAAACTTTATTATTATTCCGGCCACTAGCTGCTGTTGTCATTGCGGCTTTTTTGTTGCTCCTACCTTGTTACCTATATAATTTTTGGTGTGGCCTAAGCTACATGTACATAGGGTACACCAAAGTGATTCAACAGCGCCAGTTTCTCAACCATAACAGATATCCAAGGTGGAGGAAGTTTTCTTTTAGGTCAATTTAGGCATGTAAATTATTATTCCAATATCAGAAGTCATAGTCCTCCCCTCATTATGGTTTGGTATTATAATTGGTAGCTAAATATTGCTCCTTCAGGCACAATTTTTGGGGTACAGGTATTTTTCTATAAGGTGAATTTATGAATCTCATTCTATTAATTAATAGATCAGCTATATCATTGAAATTTGCATTCTTTTTAGGTGTTGTGTTGTGGGAAAAAACATATTTTAAGCGGGTTTTGGGTGTTGCTCCCCAGAGTGTTGAATCACTTTCCTGCACCCTATGTACGGTTGCAACAAGAATCACGAACGCCTGAGCTGAGTACTAGATAAGGATAATTTAAATCTACATCATATCACTCATGCGCTCAAATTCTAATTATTTGTCATTGAAAAACAGCTATATGTAATTCATAAGATCTAGGGAAAATGATTCTGTTACGCTAATTTTTTAATTTGAGGATAAAAACTTTAATATCTATATATATATGTACTATCGTGGGTTGGCAAAAATACCTGAACACCTGTGTACTCTCATGCCAATAAATAAAGCATAAGAATTAACCAGAAGAACACAAAATAGGAGCTCGATAGAACATAAAAAGATAGTTTAGCATAGATCAATACTTTTGTATCATCCATCAATCTCAATAGCTGCCTTGTGTGTCATATTGTCAGATTATGGTATAGGTTGCGTTGCGACGCCAGTGTCCGGGTATTTTTGCCAACCCACAATATATATACATGTATATACTATACCGAGCAGAAATGGTGGGACAGAATTCTCTACTGACAAATTTCTTTCAGCATAGTTAGTGTAATAAAGTCAGAAATGATACTTTTATGTATTGGGACAAGAGTTTCTGATAACTGACTACCCCACCCTTTGCGCTCGTTACAGTATATATATGTAGTGACTTCATTTAATAAAAGTGTTATATCTTCAAGATATATTATAGTATAGCCACATACATATTGTAAGTCGAGTAAAGGTTAACTAGCGGTTATTAGAATTAGTACCTCAGACGGCGGTTCGGGACTTAGCAGCTGATATACCCTATATTTCTACCGCTGAACTCGGGTAAGCGCTAAGTCCAATCCTCTGTTTACAGGGACGAAAAACAACAGAGAAGTTCAGACTTATATATCTGTATACTGGGTTTAAGCCTTAGCCCTTAGTGGCACTGGAGTCGAGCTTAACCAATGGCCGATGATAGGTCCCATCACCTTGTGGTCACTGGCTCGTAGCCGAACCTAGCCGTAGCTTTTGGTAGTGAGTTAGGGGGTTTCTCTGGCCCTATCAGATTGGACAGATTAGCTACTTTGCTCAGGGCAAAGGGGATTTTCATAGTGTCTGTCTGCTCACCCCCCCGGGGTTACCCCTATTGGAGACAGATGCGTGCTGAGCAGCGGATATACATGACTATTATTGGTTGCTATTCATGTGAGAGAGTTTGGAGATCTTGATCGGATGTTGACTAACCCCCAACAGATCTTCTGGAAGTCCCGTGTTCGTAACGCGGCATTGACCTGGCTAGGCAGGCACCCAGATCCCTCCTAGTTATTTCATGGGCTCTTTATCTCAGCTTCTCCCCTTCTTGTCTCCTACAAATTCCTTTTCTCTGCTTATACCATTATTACAACCAGAACTACCATCACAAACCTCCCATTACACATCATGCGTAACCTTAGCAACTCTAATCTCCGTGCCCACACACGTCGTGAACAGCACTGGGAGGCTGATGAAATTTCGGTAAGCTGATTCGCGTTAGCCATTATCAATTGTTTCCGTGGTTGTTTCTAATATTTGCCTGTAAAGTCGTTGATGGACCTTACCGTTGGTTCACCACCACTTATAGCGCCAGCATTTATCCCCGCCGTCAATCCTGAGAGGACCTCCCAAACAAGCGCAAGCAAGTCCTCTGAGATAACTCCTGAGGACTATACCAAACCTTTTCTCGAGTTTATCAACGGAAACCCCACAGTTTTTCATGCTGTTGACTTCTTTGCCAACCGCCTCGAGTCCGCCGGCTTCTCAAAGCTCTCTGAACGCGATACATGGGGTTCTAAGCTAAAGCGTGGTGGAAAATATTATGTCACCCGAAATGGCTCTTCACTAATTGCCTTTACCATTCCCCCCAGATACGCCCCTGGAAATGGTGCCGGAATTATAGTTGGTCATATTGACGCGTTGACGGCTAAGCTGAAGCCAGTATCCAAGAAACCGGATTCCCATGGCTATGTTCAACTAGGTGTTGCCCCCTATGCAGGGGCCTTAAATTCCACGTGGTGGGATAGGGACTTGGGAGTTGGTGGCAGGGTCGTTGTAAAGAATTCTCATGGAAAAATCGAGACTAAACTAGTTAAACTAGATTATCCTATTGCTAGGATTCCGACATTGGCGCCACACTTTGGAATTGCCGGACCATTCAACAAGGAGACACAGATGGTACCAATAGTTGGTCTTGAAAGCCCTGAGGATAAGAACTCGGACTTCCTAGTTGGTAGCTTTGCAAAGACGCAGCCCCCTCGTCTTGTTAAAGCTATCGCTAGAGAGTTGGGCACTTCTGATTATTCCTCTATTATAGATTGGGAGCTCGAACTTTTCGATACCCAACCTGGCCAACTAGGAGGTCTCTCTAAGGAACTTATCTTTGCTCCCAGAATCGATGACAAACTTTGTTCATATTCTGCCCTTGAAGCCCTCATTTTTGTTGCTTCCAATGACCTTACGGGCTCTACGATTAACCTTGTTGCCCTTTTCGACGACGAGGAAATTGGTAGTAGACTAAGGCAAGGTGCTGCTAGTAACTTCATGAGTAGCACTATTGAACGTACTATTGAGGCATTCTCAGAACCTGGGAAAACTGGTGCAAATGTTATTTCTCAAACATACGCCAACAGCTTCTTAATTTCAGCTGACGTTACACATGCTGTAAATCCAAATGTATGTCCTTCTTCTCTTTGTGACTGGAGTACCTTCTAAGCCAAAACTAGTTTCTTAACGCCTATCTTCCCGATCACATGCCGCAGCTAAACGTTGGCTTAACGATTGGTGCTGATAGCAATGGTCACTTGACCACTGAGTAAGTTGTACCTTTTCTGATCTTTACTGCTATCTGATCTATAGAACTAACGGAATTGTAGTGCTGTGTCAAGTGCCTTCTTGGCTAGAATTGCTGAAAAGAGTGGGAACACTTTGCAAGTGTTCCAGATCAGAAACGACACCAGAAGTGGAGGTACTGTAGGACCAATGTTGAGTACCGCCACTGGTATCAGAGCGATTGATGCAGTGAGTTTACACTTTCCCGATGAGTCTACCCTACATCACTAATCCTTCTATGTCTTGTAGGGCCTTGCACAACTCTCCATGCACAGTATTCGAGCTACAACTGGAAGTAAGGATCCAGGATTAGGTGTTAAGATCTTTGCAGCCTTCTTTGAATACTTTGAGGAGGTCGATGCAGAGTTTTCAGAGTAAATTCTTTCCCCCGATAAACACAGACCTATTATTTCAATATTCTTTTAGCAACGAGCTGGGGTAGTCAATGTGGAGTATTTCGCAGGTGCTGGTGATTCTTGTGACGACCTTAGGCCCATCCTTAATAACCTAGTATCAGTCAAGGCTTGGGTAGTTATAGTGTGGGATAGTTGCGCAGATTCTCCCTTGCAAGTTTAAAACTTTAAATATAATTTTCAGATGTAGATTATCACACTACTATAATTTATCGACTTTCTGAATTCGTGGGATAATTTGAAATATGTAATGAGCAAGGAATTAACTTGGCTAAGATAGTCGCTTTACCGAGTATATATAAACTAATCAATGCATAATAATATCTAGGCTCCGGTTGTTATTTCTTCCAGACAGCTATAGGGTACCTACGTAATACTTTAAGATCTACAAGCACGCTGAGGGGCAAATCATGCTGACTGGACTTTTATACTGGATTCGCCTGTGGTATCGGTATTCACATGAACGTATTCCGGCCAACCCCGCTAGAATACTACTATAGAATTTTTACACATCTATTAAATACCCTAGAACTAGAAGCTTTCGTAATTTTTAGATCTTTACCTTAGTCTTTTGTATAGGAATATACTAGGCATGCTTTCAGGGACTTTTTCGAGCACCCCCCCCCCCAAAAAAAAAAAAGAACCCCCAGCATAGTATATAGCATTCCCACTCCCCATAAAAACAGTATCTTGAGGTCATAGTTATTATTCCTTGGAAGTATAACACCCATCCTGCCAAGCTATATGCACTTAGTCAGCGTTAAGATACTGGGCTCATTGAAAGGGAAATATAACCACTGCACAAGCCCGTGACGCCCCAATACTTGAATTAACCCTGACTTGAGTAACACCAGAGTCGGGGAACTTTAAGGTATTTGGCAGTTTTGCCTGTTTCCAAGCTCCATCACCTATATAAAGGAAAAAACTGGTTAAGACTCAATACGGTGATTATCCTATCTCTACATGAAAAGAAATAGATAGAGGCTTCCTGTTACCCCGCTTCAGAGGTAACTTCTCAAGACCTCCGACTCAGGCTCTTTTCTTTTTCTTCCGTTCCGTGTCTTCCCTCAAACAAGCTTCCTCGCCCGCCTAATCCTACTCTAAGTGAATTACAGCCACAAATCATACGATTTCGATTAGCACGCTTATCGTCGATAGTAGTAGCCTTCATCTGGAATGGCATATGGCGAAAACCACCCAACACGTTTCCCCCCATAAGTCGGGATACATGAAATTAACGCGTTTTTCCGGAGTGCCAGGATCATGTGTCAACAAACAACTATGTCAGGCAAAGCTCTTTGGGGGCCTTAACGGACGTACCCCGCCAGTGTGGTGCCAAAAATACCAGACGACAAGAGACCGAAATCTATCCAACAAAGTGAGACTGTAAGTTCACGCATTTTGCGCCTATGCCATGCGCTACCTACAAATCACCATAGAAGGAGAAAAAACGACGTGGCTGCTTTACCTCTTCCTCAAGGCTCCCACAGGTTTGTAATCCATTGTTAGACATAAATTTTGATGCAGCCTTTGCAGCCTTCTGCACACCATATTAATACTAGCGTTCCTCCAGTTTTCCCCGAAAATTATTGTCTTCATACTCTCTCCAATTAACTATCTTGCTACAATTGACGGAGTCCAGGCCGTAGATCAGTCAATTAAGCTCACTTCTTCAGAAAAAGGTACCTCCAAGAACCCCTGTTGTAAGTGCACTTTTATCGGTTTCTTTCTTAGTTACTATATTGATGTCTGGTAATAGGGCAATATTTGACTAAGGAATAGCATCCACGTATCTGGAGAACCGCCAGTTAAGACCCACGATTTAGATAAGATTTTAGATACCCTGCACAAAAAGTATAGTTTCAAAACTCTATCTAAGGAACATCATCAGCCAGTTTTCAGCCCCCCCGCCCAGAAACCAGAAGGGAATTACCAGTGGAATCGTACGTCGAGAAACTAGGGTCTCTCATGGAATCTGACCCGCAACGGGCCGAAGATGCTATCGCTTCGCTTGATGTCATAAGCGAGTCAGGAGGTAGATGTAGTAAGGACGATTTAGCAAAGCTATTATCTAAGTCTAGAGATGTCTCTAGCGATAGAGATGTCTCACTTCTCCCACTCTTTAAAACGACTTTAAGCGGAGCGGAAAATCAAAAATCAAAAGTTCATACTAAGGGGAAGAAAGAGATCAAAGGATATGACAGAAGGTTAGAAGACTCTGTGGATGTGTGCCCTAGTCCTGGCCGAGGAGGATCACTGCGTTGCTGGCGGAAGACAGGAGGATCTGCCTCGAAGCGAACAACTACCCCAAATCCTGTTAATGAGGGTATACTAAAAAGAACTTGTCCGGGTGGTAAATCAACTTTCTATGGGAATCTGGGGGACCATCAGCAGCACTTTTTCGACAAGACTGAGGGCGACGGAGGAATGGTAACCGATACCGATGATTCTAGTCAATCATTTTATTCATGTCCTGGGACACCATCCCGATCAGAACCAGGGATAGACTTTAGTCCATCAATCCTGTCCACCCTAGATAATCAGAGCTCTATTCCAGTAGCCCAGAGACCTCGACGTATAGTGAGTTATTCTCTTGACCTAGGGACTGTGCAGCAAACATCGCATCTCCGTCCATCGCATCTCCGTCCATCGATACCCGTGAACGGCGAGAAGCGACCCCAGCTATCAAAATTAGCCGGATTTGGGGCGCTATGCCAGTCACAACATCCTCCGATTGAAAATCAAGACACTTCTGAAAGACCAATACTAGCGTCATTCGGTACTACCACTAGTTCCGCCAAGAGTTCATTCGATGCTTCAAGCTCTTTCTCAAACAAAGTAGGAAAGGATTGGAGCCCACCGACTAGTGCTGATCCTTCTTCTAATGAAGCCGAGGATGCTGAACTACTATTGAATAGTGCTATTAGACCAAAAGGCTATGACCTTGGCCTACCTGTGGACACAGAAAGGATTGATGATAATAGGTTTTCAGGGGAGGCTGAAGCACCCTACAATGCAGACTTGGATAGCGATGAGACGGATGTTGACAACCCTGAGAGAAATCCCGTTACCCCACTAAAGCGGTGCCCCCGGCGACCCAGTAGAAAAAAGCCCTTTTCTACCTCAAGACCCAAAGATAGCGGGTACAAAGATAAGCAGGCAAAGGTAGTGGATAAGTACAAGGACGAGGATGAAGATGAAGATGAGGCTGCATTTCAAAAATTAGCGAAAGATTTCTTTGGGGAGGAACCCGATCACCCTACCTTAGACCTACAACTTGAGTCTCTCAACAAATATCACAAAGACCACCTTTCCACCGATAAAGATAGAGGAACACAAGCAGGAGTGGCCCTAGATGAGGCAGGCGGGGGCTTGGTAACTGATTGGTTGAGTGATTTAAGTACAAGTGACAGTAACAGTGATGAGTTTGGCACGATTGACAGGAGTTTTGAGGTCGAGTTACTTCGTAAGTCTTCCATATCAACTTATCAAGCTCTTTTATTTACCTTATCTATTCAACCTTAATACCCCTGAATAAACCCAAACCACTAGAGCACACACCATATAATACTTATATATGATTATAAAACTACTTCCTCTTCCACTTTTTTCTAACATCAAATATATAGAAATTTCTAGCTCAAAATCAACCACACACCCGCTACAAACTCTTCGTTTCTCGGTGCAATACGAGGCCACTCGGGTTGCCTTGGATCACAAGATCCACACCAATAAGTCTATTTGTGCGTACCTCAATACTTACAGCGATGATCTATATGAGGCCGAGGAATACCAAGACCTATGGAGTACCCTGACTCGGTTCTCCAAGGAATACCTGAGGGAAGACCCAACTCAGATTTCTAGAATCACAGCAAATCTAGAGCGGACAAGTGAGTCTGTTTGGGCTGGCTTCAAAGAGAGATATGAATGGCCAGACAATGTCTACTTGACAGGGAAAATCCACTATGGAGAAACTTTACAGATACCTAGTTCCCCAGCTAAAGGCAAACAAGATTCTACCCAGAGGCAGGGCCCAGAGAAAACTCCTCTTACAGTTACTCTAAATCCTTTGACACGAACTTGTGGAAATCGTTTCTTCAATAGGTTTGGGTCTGATAGGTTTTTGACCCTTCGACTTCCATCGTTGCAAGATCTACCAAAGGACAACTTGCGGCAAGTTCATGAACGAATCATCAATTGGCTGGTCGATGAAGAGATAGAGCTTATGAATAGGACTTGGAAATGCTTTTATATTAAGGGGGGTCGTAAGTCAAGAAGAAAGTCAGCCTCTGAAAGGGTTATGATAACTGAGAGCTTTAATGAGGCGGTTTTCTTTGCTACCAAGGGGGTTGGTATCGGAAATGATATTAATGACGAGCAATTGGAGGCACTAGGTTTCAAAAAGGACTACAGAAAATTACGACAGGAGATGGGTGTTGAGGACTTGCTAAAGTGGCATATTCCTCTAGAGGGAAATATGGATATGACAGTACCAAAGTTTTGGTCAAGGATCAGTTTAGGTTGATACCCTTATGTGATTCTACGCATACTTTGGCTAATATGTTATCAAGGATTCTCGGACGGGACTCCTACGGTTACATTTAAACCTACCCAGATCAAATTTGTCGATGACACCCTATCCCCTACTGGAGAAGTGATGGATGACGGTTGTTCTATCGCCTCTCCAGCAGTAATGAAATTGATTCGTCAAAAGCTTAGTTACGATGTGACACCAACGGCTGTTCAAGCACGCTTAGGTGGTGCTAAGGGTATCTGGATGATAGATCCTGAAGGCGACTGGAACTCGGATGAGATCTATATTAAAGTTACAAAGTCCCAGCTAAAGTATAAAGGGTATGGCAACGATGAAGACTGGGCAAGATTGACACTAGACGTTCTCGATGCATCCCATGGTCCCATTCCAGCTACAATCAATACACAGCTGATTCCAATCCTTGAATGTGGTGGTGTTCCTTTTACAGCTTTGAAAGAGCTTCTCGAGGAGCATTTGGAAGAAGACCTAGAGGAACTATTCCAGATTATAGATGAACCCGTGGAGCTAAGAAGGTGGATGTATGACCGGGGAAATGTAGCAAAGGACAGGGCTGTGATGGGGGCTGTCACAACTTGTGGTGCTCTACCTGTAGCTAAGCACGAGATTGTGATACTACTACTTGAGGTACGACCGGACCCTGCCCCCCTGTTATACAAAATTAAACCTAATAAACCTCGAAGAGTGGGTTTTTGGTCCGAAGGTGTAATTATTTGATGAAGCTGGTCCGGGAAATAATCGGTAATTACTGTAACGATTTAAAGGCAAAGCTACATATCAGGAGCCCCCACTCGACACGTCTTTTTTGCGTAGCGGATCCAACAGGAACTCTAGAGGAGGGCGAAGTATCACTACGGTTCTCGAAAGGGATCTTAAACCCCAAAACGATGAGGCGAGATACGGTTATAACTGGTGATATACTCGTAGCACGAAACCCCGCTCATCTTCCCTCAGATATCCAGAAAGTAAATACCCTAACCTCCTAATATTATTCAATTTTTTTCTGACTATTTTAGGTGAAAGCGGTTGATATCCAATATCATCATTCCCCAAAACTCAAAGAGCTACAAGATGTGATAGTATTCTCGGTTAAGGGAGACAGAAGTCTTGCTTCTTTGCTTTCAGGGGGGGATTATGATGGTGATAAGGTGAGAATTTTTGCTTATCCGCTGTTTACTCATTTTATGAGGGAGTAGTTGATGCCTTTGCCATGAGCTAGTGACTAACCTCTATATGCTGTTAGCCTTGGGTATGTTGGGATGAAAAGATTGTCCACCCATTCAAAAACAGCAAAGAAACATTCAATGAGTACGAGAAGAAGGTTGAGCAGTACTTTGAGAAATCTTCAGAGACGATGTATAGCCTAGATCCACACCAACCAGGCTTTTTCAATCGCTTCTTCAGAGCTGGTATATCGAACTCCCTCCAAGAAAACGTCTTGGGACAATGTACAAGCGCTTGGGAAAAGTTTTGCTACTCCCAGAATAGGATCTCCGATCCTCCAGCTATCGAATTGGCAAAAATGTGTTCGATCCTAGTGGATGCCCCAAAGCAGGGACAGTCCATTCTCCCTAAAGGAAGGGAGAAAATTGCGAAACTTTTAAGACGACTGCCGAGGCCTGCTTACAGAGACCCAGAGTGCCAAGCTATTAATTCTCCGAATGTGATTGACAAGCTATACTTCGATGTCACCGGGCAAAAGGTAATGGAAATGCGAGCAGCGTTCTATAAAGGCTTTGGGGATCCTGAACCGTATGAGCCGGAACTTACAGAGATTTACCGCTACGAGGAGGCAAAGGAGGAGGAGGCATTAAGGCGAACGTTGATGCACTTGCGAGATGAGCTCCGTAGCCTCAGAGACGCTTGGTCTGAGTGGAACGATAGATTAAAGGGGAATACAGGTGACGAGTTTAGGGTTGGAGTCTCGAAATTCTATAGGCGATTTACAAGCATAGAACCCCCAGAGGAACTATCCAAGGACCCAGCCATCAGCCACTGGATTTCGGATGGGGACTCTCATTTGCCTTACTCTTACTGGAGTCTCCTCCGAGCTTCTGCTGCATACTATACGTGGAAAAGACCAGGTACATTAGTTTGGCACATGGCTGGTCGCGAGCTTTGTTTTATAATGTCACGGGCGGCTAGTAGAAAATCAGAGTTTGGGCTAAGGACGATGATAGAAGAAATGTACGTTCCTCTAAAGACGCCTAGAAAGTATAGAGGGATTAGAAACGCGAAGGAAGAGGAGAATGTATGATATCGCCCACAAAACATTTGTAAGTTATCTAAATACCTGCTATGGACCACTAAATTTTTATCTCCTGTTCCCAGAGAAAAGCTGTTCTAGATTTAAACTAATCAACTAACCTAAGATACATTGTCTTCTTAATCTTGAACGAAAAATCCGAATAGACGTTCATAACCCTAGAACCTTCCTAGCGCATTGTCTAACTCGCCTCCCGTATTCCTGTTTGTTATCCCTCCAAATCTTTGATGCATCAATATTCGCTCCGCTCTCGTCGTTTGGTTCGGCAAGCATGCTCATCACACTGATGAGGATTTTCTCAACACTCTGTATAGGCGACCATCGTTCGCTGGCATCTTCATATTGATTTGGGTCGTCGCCAGGGGAGTGGAGGATAGAGATGCAGACAGTACCATCTTTGTAAACGTTTGGGTGAAACATTTCACAAGTGAACTTCATTTTGGGGGGATTCAATGGATAGTCCTAGTAATTATTTAATAGTTTGTAATGTTAGCGTAGGTTCTCTTGCTGTATATATTACTACCTACCGCAACCATGATATGGTACTCCTTCTAGAGTTTAAGATAGACATACTTTAGGAAAACTTAGGGTGGCCGGAAAAACGCCACCTTCAAAGGGAGTCTCGTCGGGGCCTTGTATCAGGCATTCCCATTCAAAAAGATTAGACTCATCAACTGGACCAGCCACGATACCCTCGGGTGATTCTCTAAGCAAAGCTTTGTACTCTTTGAGGAGACGTTTGTTGGCTGCGGCGAACGACATATGATGATAAATGGCCGGGGTTGTTGTGTCAGTGTATATGGAAGAAGTAGCAGCAGCGAGGATGATTAGAGCTAATGAAACCGTGGTTTCCGGATTTCTGACATTATCACGTGCTCTAGCCACCTGACCATGACTGTCATCTTATCTGATTGAATACCAGGGTACAAAGATGACAAATCAAGCTTTAAAGATCGTATTAAGTATCTACTAGTGATGCCGAGATGTTTATTGGTCACGTGGTATATTTTTGGTGGTGATTCTATCCCTACCCACCAAAGATAAACCACGTGACCAATAAACATCTCGGCATCACTAGTATATACTGTAGGTAAACTTGTGGGATAATTAAGACTTAACAAAACTAAATATAGAAGCTATCGAAATATGTATATATCAATTAATACATATAGTTACATCCATAACCCTGATTACATGTATAGTCTTTTTTGTGGCTCTTGTTATAAGTACATGTTTTATATCTACTTAGGTAACTTTTAGGCATCAAGTCTAACCTTTCTTATACCTGTCCGCCAGGGTAAGAACTAGAAAACACAGGTCAATTTTTTATGTTGTGACGTCGTGCATAGATATGTATTATACCGTACAAATCGTGACCCATACCCCGATTTTCTGGTTCATAACCTGGTGAGCAAGTAAGATCACGCATCTGTAGAGATATATAATAAGAAAATTTGACTGAATATGTTGTCTTAGGCACGTACTCTAGGTGTCATGCATAGAATGAAAATAGAGCTTTGGGGACCGGATTATATAATACCCCTTTGTACAGAAGGCGAGGAATATTGATAAAATAAACTATTATAGGGTGAATAATACAATATTATTATAAGTGGATTATAAGGTATATACTCGACTTAATAATTGAACATTCTCATAGTCTATACCAGACCTTATTGGTATTATGATTTATGGAACGCACGCTCATGGCAGCGTTTGAACACGCCTTCAGGGAGCTACCCCTTGACCAAGCCTCGGTTCGGCGGTGATCAGGGGCAGGCTTAATTAGGCAGCTAGTGGAGACAGGTTTGGCTTAGGCTTAGGTACTAATGATCGGTACTTTGGGTCAGGAACGCTTTTTCGTCTTTGAATCCGACATTTGCGGATTGCTTGCGTTTAGACGTATTGTTATATGAACACTATATATATATACTCTAACCTAGTTATTAGGCGGTCATGAATATGACTATATACAGATAAATAAGTACCAGAGGTTAGGATAAAATAGATATCAAATAAACTTACAACAGTGGTGAAGAGACTGCATCTCACAAAACGGTGCTCTTGTGTTGTGGTACTCTTCGAAACAAAAGAGTATGTACCGGCGGCTCCCTCCGGCGCTATAGGTGAGTTTTTGGCGCATGGGCCCTTTTTCTGTTATATACCCTCGCTTGGATGTAGTTAAAACTAGACCCGAAATTGGAAGGCATTCCATTTGCCGGCACGAGTCTACCCCAGATGTGGTAGAGTACACATTATACCAGGGATGGTAATTCGAATTGGAACACAGGCGAAAGGCCACTCTCCATATTTTAGATACCTTATACACGTAGAGGAGCTATATATACGAATGTATTAACTCCCGCTTTGGAGTACTGATTTACCTCGTCTGTCAAGAGCTTCCGGAAAGGCACTCACAATCCCTGTTGCAAATCACCCAGACGAGCAAGGGTGGCTGAGGAAAAAATGACATTACCAATGAAGGTCATAAAGGACTGAGAAATTAACCCAAGGGTCTCAGTGCCTGGGTTGGTGCTGGGGGACGAAGCAACGAACCATAAATGTAGTCAACGAGGGGCCAAAACGCCGGAAGCAGAGGCGCTATCTAACTAAGGCTAAATATAAAGTATCGAGTGCCGGCAAGAACTTTCTCCTATATTACCATAGCCTTTTACAAACTCTAGGTTTATGGATGCTATTGAGAACTGTGTAGACATAATAGGGTTAAGGAAAGGTGGATCGCTTTACTGAACGGGCGAGAGAGTATGTAAACTGTACTCTACAGTTTGGAACAGGTATACACGATTTAGTACTCCCTTGTCAGCCCTTCGGTGTGGACTAGGGCCAAATACGGGTAAGTGGCACCCGCCGAACGACCCTCTGGGTTCTTGGGGGTTGGTCAACAACTGCGTTTATTTCGGCAGCTCGTTGATAGCCCCAAGAATAGGTAGACGAAGTGCGGCAGCTGGCGTATCCATCTCAAACAATCGTGCAGCAGCATGCATCGTGAAGCCCTACTTCTCAACGTTCTCCTTGCCTTTGCTAAAAGACCTCTACCAAGGACATTCTATTAGTCACAGTGATAATTTGGCAATCGTGACTTCCACCCTATTTCCGCGTTTCCCTATCCATTACCGCAGGTCGCTGAACGTGTTCTGCACTCTGTCGGGAAGATCCTTTGCTTCTGCTGCTGGGAACCCCGCGCATCTGCTTGATTCACAGCCGCATCTCTTAGGCCTGCCGCTACTTCCTTTCGTGCTCGCTGTGCTCACTCTCTGAGTGTTCTCCTCCCTCCTCCCTTCTTCTCTCTTCCCTTTTTCTTCCCTTTGTCTACTCCGCTCTCGGCCATCCCCTATTGGTTTCTCTACCCATTCAACTCATCCTGCACCACCGTCCCAACAAGATCAATAATCACTGCCGCACCTCTTGCTCTTCCCCCCCTCACTTTCTAGTTCTTTACCTACAAGTAATAATAATACCAAACATCTAAGAAACAAAATAGGTAATGGGTCTCTTCTCTAAGAAGAACGGGTCTAGGGCAAACTCTGTTACCTCGGATAGCACTGGAGGAAAGCCTGGTAGGAAAGGCTCCCAGACTTCCCTTGCCAGTACCATCAGATCCCCTACGACAGGTCAGCCAGGAAGATCTTCGTCTTCTGGAAATGCATCCCCTCCATTGCCAGCAATCCCATCGATAGAGTTGCCTCCTGCTCCGGATCCAGGGCTGGATCCTTCGGGCTATCTCAGGAGCATTTACGCTGTCAGGGAGCGATCAAAATTCGTAATTCAAGCTGCTCTTAAAAATCAATTGACAAATTTTACCGTTGACATGGATAAGTTTAAGGATGTTGCAGAATATGTCGTTTCTATCATTAAGGTACTGTTTCTTGTCAATCTCTAGTTCACCTTTTAGTTGTGGTTCTTGTTACTTCAAAGGCTGTATGTCTGATTTTGATTTTAATCTTTGTGATTATAGAGAGACTATGCTCCTGACTATCACACAATTCCTCCCCACGGCCGCTGGCAGCACTTTGAGGTTGGCGGTAGACCTCGAATTGACAAACTAATACAGTCATGGCCACCGAGTGTGGACACGGCGGAACAAACAAGAAGATTGATCGACCTCTTCCTAGTTTCTGTATTGCTCGATGCCGGTGCCGGTACAAAGTGGCAATATAAATCGAAAGATAATGATAAAATTTATCGGAGGAGTGAAGGATTAGCTGTGGCAAGCCTGGACATGTTCAAGGAGGGCCTCTTTAGTAGCAACCCTGAGCAAAAAGAGCAGGTCGATGGTGGGTTTTCAAACCCCCTAAATAGTCCTATAAGATGTCTTAACTATTTCTATGAAAATTATTGCTTACTATCTGTGGTTAATATATGATAGGTTTGGCGTTGAAAGGACTGACTGTTGGGATTCTTGCAAAGGGTCTGCAGATTTCAGATAGTAATCCAATGGACGGTCTTGAGGGCCGTTCCTCACTTTTAATAAAGTTAGGTGAAGCTTTGGATAACCAGGATTTCTTTGGAGTGGACTCACGCCCTGGGAATATGCTTGGTATGTTTTTTAGAACAGTTGAATCAATTGGTACTAGACAATCTAACAACACCCTACAGACTACCTTTTACAACATCCTACGACCCAAAAATTCGGGGTAACACCTGTAATTCCGATTCCTACTCTATGGAATGTTTTGATGGAAGGACTTGCACCAATTTGGCCCCAATCTCGTACCCAATTCGATGGCGTTTCCCTGGGTGATGCATGGCCTTGTTCTTCTATGCCGCCTGCACCTGGTTGGGAACGTATTGTTCCATTTCACAAACTTACTCAGTGGCTTACCTATTCTCTAATGGTTCCTATGTCAAAATTGATGGGAGTAATGTGGGCGGGTGAGCATCTTCTCACTGGTCTCCCGGAATATCGGAATGGTGGTCTCTTGATAGATACAGGGCTCTTGACCTTGAAACCACAGCAAATGGAAAGGGGTATTCAGGCATACCATGCCAACGCAAAAAAGGCTGGCCAGCCAAATGTCGAGGTTGTACCCTTGTTTGGGCCTGAAGATGATGTCATTATCGAGTGGAGAGCTTGTACACTAGGATTCTTGGATATGCTCTTGGGAGAAGTCAATAATATGTTGGACTTGAGAAATGGCGATCAGTTGACTTTAGCGCAGATGTTAGAGGCTGGAACTTGGAAGGTAAGCCTTTTTCTACACCTTAATCTAGACCCGTTGCTTAATGAGTGGTTGTAGGGTGGAAGAGAACTCGCGGAGGTCTCAAGACCTAATACTAAGGAACCCCCGATTATGATCTTGTCAGATGGGACAGTCTTTTAAGGCACTTCGGCAAATATGCAATCTAGTGAAATGGTGTGTTTGGGTGTTTCCGGCTCCTCTCGTACTTTTTTCATCACTTTTGTGTTGGGGATGGGACCTAGATAGCTGATAGGTCCTTATCTGGGATTCTATTTCTATTTCTATTTCTATTTCTATTTCTATTTCTATTTCTATTTCTATATTCCTATTTTTCTGGGCGAACCGAGCCAAAAATCATTGCCATGTTTTCTCACGATACTTTATTGATTGGGCTGCCGGCCTATTATGTTCTATTCATTTTGTTGAATTGCTTTGTTTCAAATTATTCTGTACTTGTTCTCGATGGCTCGAGACTCATGGTAATGTCGGTATCCTGTGTACGGATATAACCTCATATCTATATCAAGGATAAAGAGGTGTGGTTTGGGTAAAGGTAGGCAAGTGGTGGCTGGCTGGCTGGCTGGCTAGCTGTATAGAATAACATACCATTCCATCATTCATGTGGCCTTTGGAATGGCGCTTATGTAAACTGCAAACAAATGCGTGCCGCTTTGTGATTTATACTACGCGTAGGTACGGTATTTACGAAGTCTGAAGAGGCTCAATTCGGACAGCCCGCCCCACATTGTTTCTAGCTGTTTCTTTGTATGTTCAACCTCACTAGCCTACATCCTCACATCGTTTTCACCTATCATCCACCTATAAATATAATCTGCTCAGCGCAGCTATCGTATAGTTGATAGCGATGCCTTCCCCTGCCACCCTCGCCGATCAAGGCTCTAAAGCCCTCAGCTCTCAAAATTATACTCTTGCAATCGATTTGTATACACAAGCCCTTCAGCAAACCCCCGAGTCTCCAGACTACTATTTGAAGCGTTCCACCGCATACCAACGCTCGTCAAATTACCCTCTTGCTCTTCGTGATGCTGAGCTAGCTGTTTTCCTCGCTCATAAGCGAGGTAAACGAGAATTGATTGGAAATTCTCAACTTCGCCGGGGTATCTCCTTGCTCATGGAAGGAAAGCTGGGGGACGCTGGATTCTGCTTTAATGAAGCTGAAAAGAAGGCTGGTAATGATAAGGATAAAAATCTTATTGGCGTGTGGAAGAGCAAGCTTGAGATGCAACTTGCTAAGGTGGATGAAGATGATGTAACTCGAGAAGTTACTGTAAAAGAGATCCCTGATGTGGAAATCCCATCAGCTGCCCCTATTACGACCAAGAATGGGGACAAAACCAACCCACTAGAGCAAAGACATAATCCCGTCACCTCTACTATTCCGCCTCCAGAGTGTGTTATCACACCGCCTAGCAAGATTCGGCATGAATGGTATCAAACTGCCACTCATGTCGTCCTCACAATTTACGTCAAGGGTGTACCGAAAGATAAAGCAACAATTGAAATTAAAGAGAAATCGGTATAGCTCCCACTATCCTTGCAAGCTTAAGTTACAGTTTAAGATTATTGTTTCTAACCAAATAACCTTCTGAGGAACACAGGTTTCGATTGCGTTCCCATTCACCTCTGGGCCTGAGTTCACATTTGACCTGGACCCACTTTATTATCCCATCAAGGCAGGAGAGTCAACATATGCAATTCTTTCTACTAAAATCGAGGTTAAGCTCGTAAAACAGACCCCAGGCCAGAAATGGGCAGATCTTGAGGCACCAGAGGCACCGCAAGTGGCAGGGGTTGCTTCAATCGAGTCTATAGTAGCAGCGCCTTCGACGAAGCTTAAGAATAATCAACCAATCTACCCTACATCATCAAAATCAGGACCAAAAGACTGGGACAAAGTTGCCAAAGAACTTACTGCGCGCCCTAAAAAGACCAAGACTGACAAAGATAAAAGCGGCAAACCAGATGGCGAGGAGGAAGACAAGGAAGCAGATGAAGTAGAATATGACAGTGACTACGAAGGTGGTGATCCAGTTAACCATTTCTTCAAAAAACTATATAAAGATGCAGATGAAGACACTAGGAGGGCAATGATGAAGAGTTATGTCGAGAGTAATGGGACTGCCCTAAGCACTAACTGGAGCGAAGTTGGGAAGGCTCCCGTGGAAACTAGTCCACCTGGTAAGTGTACAAATTCTTGAACCTTCGGTAAGACTAGCGTTGACATCTCAATAGACGGAATGATTGCACATAAATGGAACAACTAAACATGTAGTCACTAAAAAAATTCGTTGAGAGGTGGGACATATGTGCATCTGTTTAGTAGGTAGGCTATAGGAGCTAGGAATTTCTTCGCAAATGGTTAGTCGCAAAGTAGTGATCGAGCGTATTCTTTGTTAATTGTAGCTCATAAATTATGGTTAATTAATAGTTCATTAAGTGATTATATATTAGTTTAACTACTTTTAGTAGATTAAACGTCTGGAACTACAAAAGTGTTGATGTATTACCTACCCGAAGAGCGTGTAAAATTTGGACTCTGATAATATGTAACTTTGACAGTTCGGAGGAAGGGAGAGGGTGATTATTGTGGATGAACTTAGGGAAAACCCCGTAGATAGCAGGAATAGCTAAGTGCCTAGATCTTTTTTTATCTTCCTCATTAGTTAGGTGCCTAAACAATAGATGCATGGGGAGTTACGTCTCGAGCCAATACCTAGCAGCCGCCGTGAAGCTACAGAGACCTCTACAAATTCTCTAATAAGATCTACTTTACCGCTCTTATGTTTGCTGTATCCATATATCACAGGTCCAGCATTCGTGCTACCGATTCAAAGTTGCATTGTCTAGGAGAGTAATGGGTCTGCGAACTTCAAAGTATACAGACAGCTAATAGTTTCTCAAATAGACCCTAGTTAGTTTATATTTAGATTCGCTAACTCATTACCGGCTTAAGCAACGGGGCTTCACGCCGGCAATACCGCTATGAGATTCACAACATAGGTGATCAAGACATTATAAGACTATGCTACAGCGCCCTGTTATTTGGTACTCTGAACTGTCCCAGTCATAGTTTGCCTATTCTTCTAACTTATTATTTTTACCACAGCTGTCTACCCTAGCCCCCCCAAATGCGATATTTATACTAACACAACATATAAATTAACACAAATAATCAATTAATAAGAAAAATTTATATTCTTATTTATTACTTAGATGTTGGGCTTTCAGGGCACTGGGGTAGGAGATTAGAAATATAAGACCGGGCTAACCCTCAATAGTCTCGAATTTTGTATTTGTAGTTCCCTCTGTAGTTCCGCCGATCCGGGGAGCCTCTGCGACTCTACTGCTTTATTCAATGGCTTCAGTAACCGCGATCTCAAGTCCCACCACCTCAAAAACTATAACTTCAACCTTTCCCGTACCAACCTCCGTGACTTCGTATATAGCCTAAATAGTTTTAATCTCAACTAATCGAACCATCATAGGCTTACAATTGCTAATGTTAGCACTAGTGGTAATACGTCGATAGGGTTTATAGTATATTCTTCTCCGATGGCGAGCCCTGCGCCAAGAATCTCTCCGGAGCGCAGAGGGACTTAAACCTCCAGCCACAGTAATTAATGTGTAAACTAATATCCCATATCAGTGCCCATAAACCTTTTTCATGATGACTGATATGAGGACGTAAAAAGGGACACCCTAAACCGCCGAGATATTCTTGGAAGAAATAGGTGATAGCGAACTGCTACAGCCTCTGGCGGAAACATGGGTTACCGATACTACCGCATAATCTGGCGAGAGCGAAAATCGCACTAAGACGTCTAAATAAAGTGTGGCCGGAAATTATTACTGAGAAGGGTTTAATAGAAATGGTTTCCGCCACTTGCTACGCCGAGACAGACATACGATTTAATGAATGAATTAATCATAAATACATAGAGACAGACATTTTATGGGGACAAAAATAGCCGCGGATCGATACCTCAAATAAATAAAAATCTAGAAGTGGTGCAACAACCATAAGAATAAATATATCAGTCTAATAGTATATTGGCATAAAGAATAATACTAGATGAACATTTTTGCCATGGAAAAATGTCTTGTTGATTACCCAGGCTTACTCTATTGTGGGTTCTTCATGGCCACAAAAATCAATCTAATACAGCATGATCCACTGCTTCATTTAATGTGGTATCTATACCTATAGTAATGCGTTCTGCTGAATTAGAATACCTAAAAAAAAGCACATGTTTTTAGCTACTAAGGCATCCTGTGAACGGAGACTTCCAAATAGTACATTGAATTTTCTCCCTTGCATAGAGGGGTTCCTAATAATATATTTAGTTATGTGTATAAAGTTTTCATCTTTATCTAATTAGTCGAATTTGGGTGGAGGTGAGGTGCCACTAATTGAGTAGGCGGTTATTTTTGTCTCGATATAATACGTTTCTCTCGCTTTATTTGCTTAGTTAGGGATAGAGGCCTCCCTTTCTTTGCTACTTCTTATTTCAGCCTCGTTCTCGCTAGATTATACGGTACTACTGGTATTCTCACAAACACCCTGAAGACCAATAAGAAATCTTTGATTTTACACACTATAGTTCTATCGAAAGCCACTCGATCATACCGTTTAAAGTAGAGCAAAATGAAAGATTTATCATTAATTTAGCATTACATATTGATCTACCATAACAAAAGAAAAATTAAGATATTCCAAAGTGAGAGGCCGCTTCCAAGCATGACTTCCAAACATACATAACACATGACATCTAACCATGCATAACCTTTTGGCATAAATTCCTTTACATTTTACTCAACGCTATACACTGTAATGCGTTCGGAGCTATGGCAGGTGCCCTCAATCCAGAAGGCCCCAAAATACCATAATCAAGTCTTAAGGTTTCGATCATCGTGTAGCAATTCTGGCGCGCATAAACATCGGCTCCTCCCAATCTCCCCACCCACCTCTGGTTCATTGGGGTCTCGCATAGATCCGTTAAGTACTCCCCATACGCAAGCGTAACTGCCCAAGAATTCCCGGGATTTAGAGCAATAGTTGGGGCTAAAACCGCCGCAGCTGTTGTAGTACTATTGTTGATTGCATCTATGGAAATCTGCTGGAGATCACACAAGTACTCTGCCTGCACTTTAACATCCGTTCTATTCCCAAGACGAGACACATGCCCGCCGATATAGTAATCGAAATCATACTGCAAGATCTGGGCATGCGATTCGAGCCAGCCGGGAATATATTCAGAGACTGAAAGTTCACCGAAAGGAACCCAACCAGGGAAAACAACGTCGATCAACACGAGCACTTTCGATACTTTCGAATAAATGAAGATATTTCCAGGTTCGTGATTTGATCCTTTGTACGATAGCTCCAATGTCTGATTCCCTACAGTGAGGGTTAGGTCTTTCTCGAATGTGACGGTGGGTAATGGCACTTGAACCGTCTTGTATAACGAGTCGATAATCCGGTACTTGGTCTCTTCATGCGAGATAAAAGTGACACCGCTGTTGTTAAAGAAGACAGCGCCTGCAGCATGGTCTCCGTGGGCGTGGGAGTAGATGAAATGAGTAACAGGGATATCAGTTACATTTCTGATCGCGTAGATGCAATTCATGCTGAGGAGCGGGGGGCAGTCGATGACAATAACACCCTTGTCAGAAACAACGAACGCGGATTGATACTCTCCACTTAGGAGAGCATAATATCCACTACCGAGATGTTGGGTAAGGTAGCCTGTTACAGGTATAACGTTACCAATGGCGGTAGGAGGGAGAGGAGCCCATTGAATAGCAGTGGAATTGCTGCTAGGAGGGCAGTGGGAAAGGGCAGTGCTGACAAGAGCAAAAGCAGTTGAAAAAAGTGAGAGACGCATCTTTGGGATTGTACTATCTGTAGAGGAGATGTATTCTGTACTGCTGTTGCTCTGATACTGCGACGAGAGGTGGGTGATGGTGGTAACTATATATGATTTTACAGAACCGCGGGACCTACTGTGCACTTAGTACTGATACCAACAAATTGCTTATCATGCTATCGTATACTAGCCTAGTGGACGGCCACACAAGATCTCGAGGCTGGAGAGACTCGCAGTGCCTTCACCCTCAAGGGACAACGAGGTAAAACACCTGTCTTACACCTACATGAAGGAAATACTATTAAAAAAATGGTGATCGTATAGACTAGCTACAGTGATCACACAGGACGTTGAATTTACCGATTCCAGTTAACACGGGAGGAAATTTGGGGCAATGAACAATTTTATTTGTGATAGAGCTACTCTAGATTTCTACTAATTTGGAAGAATGTAGTCAGATATGTTTGGTCAAGGATTGGGCTTGGCTGAAAATATCGATAGAGACTGGGCTATTAATGGGCATACTAGAATAGTACAATATTGCCCTGTCAAGCCTCATCCGATCATATTTGGCTGTACATGCACAAGGTGCATCATTTTGGGACCAGCTTTGGTGAGTTGGCTAAAATCCCCTCAATTCTCCTCCCGTGCCAACTGAAAAAGGCAACCTTAACGTCTTGAATGACCATCCGCTGAGGCCAGTTGATTCGGTACTGCATGTAAATAACTCGATCGATCCTTGCCTGCACTGCCCCTGCGACCCAAACCAATAGAGTGTATAAGCTATTTCTGCGCTTTGCTACTAGGGATCTATTGGGTGAACATGCACCTAGAAATACCAGACCAAATGCTGGGCCATTCTTCATGAAGTAGATATCCGCTTGGTAAGGAATATATTTGAAAAACATCAAAGTGGAGCCAACACAACAAGGCAGCAGTCTGGCGACCGCAAGAACCTATGTTTCTTCATATATATCAAGCGGGACTTATTAGTTGCCCTTAGTATTGAGTACTGGGGATGTGGATGGAGATCGCCGCTAGTCTTGTGGCGCAGTAAGAACAAAGTGTTAGCAGTAGTGACCGAGTAAGTCCGTGAGGCCCTAGTAAGTCCTTACACTTGGCCCCAACTCATAAAATTTTTAGATGTAGATATTCTGTGTTATAAGTATATTGGTATTTTGTTGCGTCACGGATCTGGAGTTATTTGCCCCTGCCCGGATAAGTGAATATTCTCAATACTCGAGTGCAGTATTGTGTCATATCTGGAGGTCACCTCCGGCTTCCAAGACACGTGTGAAGCGTGGGCTCTGCGTTGAAAATTGAACCCGGCGCAGTTATACTTTCCAAGACATGACGCAGTGAGATTAGACTTGAAACTATTTAAGACACGGTATAGAAAAGAAGAAGCCGTGTTAAGATCGAGGAATTGATAGCGGGCCTTGTGGAGTAGAGTCAGTCCAGAGGAGAATCAGTTTCTCGATTAATCTATTTGACCGATTGCAAGATGCACAGTGGCGACGGAGAGAAATAGGATGTACGCCAAAATTGTTTGCTTATTCGGCTCTGTTAGTTTTCATCGTACGAATGGACACCCTGTTCTGGGAGGTAAGCGTAGTGGGGCGTATCACTATACTCGTTCTTGTCAGACGTTTCCAGATTATGGTACTAGGGTGTGAACAAAGTGATCAGAACTCGACACCGATAGGCTCAAAATTTGCGTGCGCCACACCATTGAGTAAATAGTACTTGTCCGACATGGTAAGAACCAGCAAACAGGGGGGGACAATTTTGTATGGTGTGGCGTTGTGCGCAGATATTCTGCCATACATATCATGACCCCTCGGTTTTCTGGTTTTTACTTACCCTGGCGAACAGGTACACCTAAGAAGTCCAGGCTTTCTATAGGGGAAAAACCTCCAGTATCATGAAGATAATACATATTTTTATAAGAAGAAGATGATGTCTTATTAAGCAATAGAGCAAGGTTATATAGCAAACACTAGCGTTAAGCTAGGGTTCACACATACAAGAATGTAGTGATAAGTGCCTAACTAGCTAGTAAGTACTGACATAGTGTAACAATTGCCAATTTTTCTAAAAATCTGTACTTGTAATGGGGCACTCCTAACGGGACGTCTCCTGGAAGTACTGCCATTACAAGAAAAACTGTAACCGCCCCTGCTGTGTTACTTTGTTCTTTGTTTTACTTGTTTTGGATACGGTTATGGCACTAACCACCTTGGGATTTCTTTATTGTTTCTTTGGATCTACTTTACTATGTTTGGGAACCCCACCGGAAGCGGAGCAATTATTGTACCGGGACGGTACCGGATCGGGATGATTAGTATTTCTTTAGTGTTTTGATCCTGGCATGGATCGGAGATTAGGGTACCGGGATCGGAGGAACATGACAGAAATGGAGGAATGGTTGTGCCGAGTTATTTTTGATTACTGTTTATTTGTTTTTGGACCGGAGCATGGAATGCCCCGGCTAGTTTATGTATGTTTTTGTTTTTGTATAAAACCTGCCGTGTCTAGCTAGTTTTGGGTCGGCAGGATTCAGCTACCTAAGTTGGTATCAATATATGCAATTGACCGGCTACCTTTAGTTCATATCAGTATATTAGCCTACCGAGTCTAGTCTAGTTAATCAATCTCTTTGAGATAGCTACTAGGCTTAGCCTGAAACCTCACCCTACCACAATTTATCCATTAGATTGGTGCCGAGCAGTGCTTGCACTGAACTAGTGTGTGATTGTGTTACATTTTTTTAGCCTACACCAAAAGCAACCAAGTTCATCTACCCCCACCTAGGATTGATCACCCTACGGTTTCTAGACCCCTGAAACAGCGCTCATATCGGTTAAATCTCCTTAACCGATACCTAGTACACTAGTTCAAGATTTCTTCCAAAACAACTCGGTCAGGAAGGCAGTTTCCAGAGAAACTTGGCCTAAAAGAGAAAAAGGAAGAAGATTCAAACCTGGAGGAATCCCCTGAACAACCGGCAGAATCACACAGGTCTAGAACGGCTAGCCCTGTGGACCAAGTCCCTACAGGATCCACAGAAATCCTGGAAACCCAAGAAACCCACTCAGAAACGGAAATTGAGCGGAGACCCACCCAGAACCCCGGAAGATCAAGAAAGATCCCGGACACCAGACCCACCTAAATCTGAGCCAGATATAGACAACAGCTCAGACTCAGACTCAGAATCAGACATGCCGAGACCACCCAAGCTACCGGAACCCCACAAGTACACTGGGGAAGGCAAGGATAGAACCCCTCAGGCCATTTCATCCTGGTTTGAGGAAGTGGAAGACTACCTCCGTCCCTCGGAGCTAGGACCGGAAAAGCAACCTGACTATTACATTGCTTTTACTACCGGCCTAGCCAGGGAAAGAGCTAGACAAATTAGGCATGATAAGGAATTAGAAATTGAGAATTGGGAGAATTGGGCAGAAGAAGGAGACAAACCTGAGAAACCCGGACCAGTTACAGTCAAGGATCTCAGACAAGGAATAGAGAGATATTTCCTACCAGCCACAGCCATAGATTCCCTGTATGACCAATGGAACAACCAACAACAACTAAACCATGGATCGGTTAAACTTTTTTCGGAAGTAGCAATAACCTTAGCAGCAATCAGGCTACAGCTTCCGGAAGATTCCATATCTCATTTCTCGGCAAAGAAACGGCTAGTGGAAGCAATGCACCCTAAGTTGAGACAAATTGTGGAGCCCCTTATCCATGACACGGAAGATTGGGATGAGATTGTCACCATGGCTGAGAGGTATGATGCAAGTTTCCGCAACTCCGGAGCCTACAGGGATAAGGGAAAGGAGAAACAGCCCCACAACAGGCCAAACCCCACCCGGAACCCAGAAACCAACACAAGACCTAGTAAGAAAGGAAATCTATCCAACAAAAAGAAGCCAATCCAGAAGAAGTTTAAGAAACTTACCCCGGAAGAAAAGAAGGACAGGATGGATAGAGGAGTATGCATGTACTGTGATAAACCCGGACACATAGCAAGGAACTGCCCAAACAAGAAGTTTCCCTCCAGCTCTAATCATACAAACTCCACTGGAACCTCGGCAGAACCAGCAGACCCCACACCACCTACAACTATTCAAACAGCAAAAGCTAGTACAGTGGCAAAGAACACTAAGACATTTGCCAAGCTACCGATGATACAAGCCCTGGTAGCACACATCACCCTAGCAGGACAAAAAGCAAGAGCTCTCATAGATACCAGCACACTGGGCAGGGATCTAGTATCTAACCGGTTTATAACAACATATAACATCCCTACCAAACCACTTAAAACTCCGGAGCCCCTGCAGCTAGCGGTAAAAGGATCTAGAGCAACAATCAATTATTGTGCAGAAATAGAAGTAGGGATCCCTGGAGCCAAGCAACCTATCAAATGGCTATTCTATGTGGTAGCACTAGGAAACTATGATGTCTATCTAGGAATGCCGTTCCTAGCAGATCAGAAGGCACAAATAGATTGCAATAACCTATCGGTCAGATTCCCTGAGATTAATGTAACCTTACAGTGCCTCCCTACACTGGATAAACTCACAACCTCGGCAATCCTACTAAAAGAAATCCCTGATTTCTTTGCCACTTACCCCACGGTTTTTGTAGAAGAAATCCCACTCAAACTACCCCCACTTAGGCAGGCCAATCACCACATCAGATTGATTGATCCACACAAAACCATTAACCCAAAGAGATTTAAAACCTCGGAGGTAATTATGCCTAAGTTCAGGGACTGGATAAACAAGTGGCTAGAAGCAGGAATAATTTACAGAGCCGAGTCCCACAATGCTGTCAATATGTGGTGTCAATTAAAGAAAGATGGAAGGATTAGACCCCTGGCAGACCTAAGAGACCGGAATGAAAACACAGTCAAGGACCATGCACCAATTCCCGATCAGGAAGTCATTCTAAATGAAGTAGGTAGAGCAAAGTACCGCTCCCTAATTGACCTTAGCAATGCATATTCTCAAACCAGGATACACCCGGAAAATGAGAAACACAACACAATTAAAACCCCATTTGGAGGATTTGTGTGCAGAGTAATGCTGCAAGGAGACACTAATGCTGGAGCAACATTCATGAGGGTAATAGAGACAATCCTAGGCGAGTACCTGGGAAAATTTGTTTGGGTATACATTGACGACATCTTTGTATACTCGGCAACTGCGGAAGAACACATTAACCACATACACTTAGTGTGTCAAGCCCTGGAAAAAGCGGAGCTCTATGCTAACCCAAGAAAAACCATGATATTTGCGGAAACCCTACCAATTTTAGGTCACTATATCGATGACAAAGGGATCCATGCAGCACCGGAAAAAGTCAAGGATATCTATGACTTCCCTAAACCAACTTCCCAGACCAAAATAGCGGCATTTAACGGATTAGTCAATTACATCTCCCAATTTATCCCTCATCTAGCATCAATTAATGCACTCCTGACTGACCTTACCGGAAACGCAGCATTTGACTGGTCCTACACCCAAGACAAGGCATTTGAAGCCACCAGAGCGGCAGCAAAAGCCATAGGGACACTAAAACCCTTGGACCCCAACTCTAGTAACCCCATTTGGGTAGTCACCGATGCATCAGCAGTAGGATCAGAATCATGGATAGGACAAGGACCCACACCGGAAACGGCACACCCCGCAAAATTCCACTCTAGGAAGTCCACTAGTGCACAGACAAACTACCCCACTCATCAACAAGAGCTACTAGCATTAGTAGATGTACTAAGCTGTTTTGAACCCCTGCTTATCGGCCGGAAATTCACAATAGTCTCAGACCATGAATCCTTGAAGCACTTCAAACACCAAAGCCAATACAGCAAGCGGCAGCAAAGATGGCTTACCTTCCTATCTAGGTTTGACTATGACATACTTGTTATTTTTTCAAGATTCTTAGTCTGTCTTTCCTTGTTTTGTATAACATTTTATCTCCATTTGCTACATTTCATTACGACGACAGTTCTGATTGCTTTTTTGATACATTTTTACATTTATTACATTTTTACATAACTACTAATGTTTACCGAAAGGTCGCATACCTTATTACTCACATGTATTGCGCCATTTGTTATGAGTCATATTTTGTTGCGCTCATTTATGTTTACTTAACACACCATTTCGCTTACAAGCACTGTATTACTCATTTCTTTTGGTTACCTTTACTTTGTTACGGTTTTCAGGGTTAAACGGCGTTCCCACCTCGGTTTTTACATAGTTATCTTGGTTGGAGGGTAAAGGACTTTTCTGTATAAATAGCGGGCCGTTCTCCCTCTTTCTGGGACAGTAATTCTCTAGACATAGACACCAATCTACTACGCTATCTTGTTTGGTATTACATGCTCAGAATCCTCGCTTGCCTGTTCTTTATAGTAATAGTTTATTCTGTTGCTACTACCAATTCACTGGCTTTACGCTTCTTTCTGTGCATCGTACCTGTAGAGTTATACCATTAGGACTTGCGTCCTAAGCTGTTACTCCGCTATTCTTCACAATACTGTACCGGCCCGGAAAAGATAATCACCTAGCAGATGCACTATCAAGACTGTTTGAAGAAAGCAGTGACCCAGAAGACTCCAAATATCTACTAGTGGATCCATCTATAAATACCGATGACCCCGCCGATGTGGATTTAGAAGACATGCCCTCAGACACTAGCAAACCCACTCCAATAGTACTTAGATCCACCCAAAAAACACTCAATCAAATTACCTACCTCCAAGCAAACTCAGCTATGGCCTTTTCCTCTGCAAATTACTTTACCCCACTCTCGGAGCTAGTCAATGACCAGTTAGATGAGAATGATGTTCCCTCCTGGCACCAAGCGGCACAAGAATTGGAGCTGGAGGAAGGATTAGATGCTTGGGGAAATGACATAGCCCTAGAAAGGGAAATGGCAAGGAAGGTAGCGGAGGCATCCCTCAAAGGGTTGAGGACCCCTACCCGGCATGCAAGCCTAAGTTGGACAGCCTGCTATGAAGATGCCTGCTGTAAAACTGGCCTATACAATTGTCCAAGCTACGTCCCGTCAAGCTTAGAGTTCAGTTCGAAGGTATAAGATACCCACTACCAAGGTCTCCTCAGTCAACGGTAGTAGTTGTTCCCTTAAATCGCACAAAAGAGTTACGAACTACGATATTGTCAAGACTCACTAGAGTTAGTTAGGTAAAGCGGAAAGTTGTTCAGTTGAAGCTTTGAAAGTCACAAGCGAAATATTTGTAACAGAGTTATAAGGTAAAGGTAGTTCGATAGATTCAAGTATATTGATAAGACTCGCTCTTCCCGTTGATGTTCTGGTAAAGAGACAAATCTGCCGACTATTTTATATGCCACGGTTTGGGCTCGCGGATTTCTCCTAAATCCTAATACAAACGCCTGGGAACCCCCGAAGACCCTGAAAACCTGCCAAGCAATCACGCCATACAATACAAATCTTACAACACACTCAAAACGCCAATACAAATACATTCCCCCCATACTTATACAAATCCCGACCAGTCCAAGCACTTTGTCCCAGCCCTATCGTCTATTCTAGTCAATCCCGAAGGTGTACTAGAGTAATGCAATCATGTAAAGCTGTTAGTGAACCAATCTGTACTCTGCGGACGGGCCGATAAGTGTACTAACCACCGTATCTGTTCCGTCCTTGCAGGTTTCCTCGTGGCAGAGAGTCACCAAAGCCCTTTGGTACTAATCAGCAAGCAGTACTGGGAAGCGGGGCCTTCCTCCATACCGTTAGTTTGTCAAGAAACATGCCCCGACTGGCGGAGGGCACAACTCCGTCAGTTCTTATCCGATTTCCTCGATTCCTTCACCAGTCAGCTCCAAATCATGCCCTCTCATATTCCCCTCGGATTTGGTTCGGACGGACGAATTTTCCTGACGCTCCAGGAGTTATTTTTTGTGATTCAGGCGTTAGGACTAAAAACGGTAACCCAGTCGTGGTTTGAACGCGCTTTGTCTAACTAGCAATGGGTGGTGGATACTGGGAGCGCTTGGGTGGCTTGGGTGGCTGGTGGTTACCCGGTCTACCCCTTTGTGTTGACAGGCGACGTCAGCGTACCTCTCCTGCTTGCTACCCCCCCCAATTGCTACCGACAAACATCTATCTACTGCCATATCGACTGGCTTTTGCTGCTTGTGAGTACCCCCCCCATTTAGACGTCATTTGCATGCTTCGCTGACCTCCCTGCTGGCCTCGATTCCCTGTCTATTTAGACCTCTTTTCGCCACCTATTAGGACCTCCATTCGTTGTCTATTGGGACCTCCATTCGCTACCTTTTCTGACGTCTCTCTGCCTCTGCCTGCCTGCCTGCCTGCCTGCCTGCCTGCCTGCCTGCCTGCCTGCCTGCCTGCCTGCCTGCCTGCCTGCTTGACAGCGAACCACTGCCTGCCTGGACCTCGACCAGACAGCGACTCCCTGTCTCTCGAGCCCTGGGAGAGAACCTCTGCCTTTCTGGACCTCGACCGGACAGCGACTGCCTGCCTGCCTGCTCTGACAGCAAACCTCCGCCTACCTGGACCTCGACCGGACAGTGACTGCCTGCCTGCCTGCTCCGACAGCGAACCTCCGCCTACCTGGACCTCGACCAGACAGCGACTGCCTGCCTGCCTGCCTGCCTGCTCCAACAGCGAACCTCCGCCTACCTGGACCTCGACCAGACAGCGACTCCCTGTCTCTCGAGCCCTGGGAGAGAACCTCTGCCTTTCTGGACCTCGACTGCGTGCCTGCTTCTCCCCAGCAGCAACCCCCCCCCTAGGAGCGAACCTCTGCCTACCTGGACCTCGACCGGACCTTGACTGCGCGCCTGCTTCGCCCAGCAGCAACCCCTCCCCCTAGGAACAAACCCCTGCAGCAGAGACCCCCTCTGGACCTCGACCAGACAGCGACTCTCTGTCTCCCGTGCCCCGGCAGCGAACCTCTGCCTTTCTGGACCTTGACCGGACAGTGACTCCCTTTCTTGTGCCCTGGGAGAGAACCTCTGCCTGCAAGCACTCTTTATGTCGATTGATATAGAGTCCCTGTGCTGACCATACATATGTAGATAGTGATTAGATAACTTTCCTGCCTTGAGAGACAACGTTCCTCCTTCAGTTCACGCTCCAGCTCCAGCTCCCGTTTTCGCTCCCGTTATTGCTCCTGTTCTTGCTCTCGATCCGTTCTTGCTCTCGATCCTGCTCCTGCTCCCGCTCCCGCTCCCGCTCCCGCCCTCGTTCTCGTTCTCGATCCCGCTCCTGTTCTCGTTCTTGCCTTCGATTCCGCCCTCGATTCCGCTCTCGATCCCGCTCCCGCTTCCACTCCAGTTCTCACTACCGTTGTTTAGGTTGGTTCCCAGCTCTCTTTCGTTAGTTTCTTTTGTGTGTTCTATTTGCGTGTGTGTGTGTGTGTGTATGTGTGATATTGGGTTTAGCAACCCACCCCAGGTTCGCTTCACAGACGCAGCGCTCCTAGGCCGCATCGACTCGTACATGTACGGTTGACAAGGAGTTTCTCTTCTTTCCGTGAAAGAAGAGAGCAGTGAAGCGTGGCAATTCGGCCCGCAGGTACGGTTTTGACTCTGAGTCTGACTCGAGTCTCTGCCCTATTCTGCACCCTTGCCATGGGGATAAAGCTTTCTCGGGAAATAAAGGTCCGCTCCTTCGAAGTTGAAATTTGGCGACTGTGACCTGCTCACGCGCCCTCCTGGTAGAGATTATAAACACCCGTCTTGTTCGATCTGTGGACGTGATTACACCGTATACCCTCCTGCGAGAGGTTTTAAAAGCCCACGTATGATGGAATCATGCATCTGCTATCTGCTACCTGCTCTCTATTTAATCTTTTATCTTCTTAGCTTTACCTTAAAAAATATAAACTGACGGGTGAGAAAAGACATGACTTCTAGTACCTATCCTGCCAGAGTTCTCCACCTAATTGAGAGTAGTGCTTTCACCCGTCAAAGTCTTCCTTACCCTATGCCTAGGAGAAGTTCTCTGGAGGCAGAAGTGAAGAAAATCTGGAGAGATTGGATGGCTACGAGGCAGAACCAAGTTGTTGCTATATCACCTATTACCTACCTTAAACTCTATGACAGATTTCATGGGGGGGAGACAGGACTGCTAGCATCTATTGCAGAACATTCTGGTGCTATTAGAACTTTCTCTTACTATCCTTCTTCTCTTGGACCATTGGAGATTAGGGACTCCGAGGGAGTTGTTTTAGGGTACAGGTTTAAGATAGAGTCAGCTCTTCTTAATACTTTGAGGGAATCAGATACTTTACTGCCTGATAGAACTCCTAGGAGAAGGGGTGGTGGAGGGGATCCTGAAGCTCGTGGAGTTTTTGATACTAGACATTATGGTATCTGGGCTGATTACATGCATGTTATGCCGGGCCCTGACTCCATCCCTTACTTGGTATGGAAAGGCATTCACAGAATTAACCCGACAGTCATTCCCAGAATTTTTACTCCTCTTTTAAAATACGGGTACCACCCACTCTCTCTTAAAAAGGCAAACGGTGTAGTCCTAGCCAAGCCAGGCAAAGACGACTACTCAGCCACCTCTTCCTATTGAATAATTGTACTCCTCCAAACCTTTTCAAAAATTCTGGAGAAAGTAGTTACACTCAGACTGGCAAAAATAGCGAAAGCTACCGGCCTAGTACACCCACACCAATGCGGCTCAGTCGCAGGCCTCTCCACCTCAGACGCCACCACAGTCTTTTACAATGAAATTAGAGCTATGCAGCTAGCTAAACTTAAAGTTTCCACTCTCTTTTTGGATATTAAAGGGGGTTTTGACAATGTGGTTAAACACACCCTCGCCTCCATCCTCACCTTGCAGTCTGCTCCCTCCTACATGGTTAATTGGATTCTTTCCTTTTTATCCGACCGCTGGGTTACCCTTCTTTACAAAGGCTCCCCCAAGCTAGCTGTCCCCGTTCAAGTAGGGGTCCCCCAAGGATCCCCCATCTCTCCTTTATTATTTGTTATTTACGTTAGCGTTTTACATCATTTGGAACCCTCACCAGGCATTACCTTATCGTACGTTGACGACTTTGCTGTCACGGTTGCCTCCCCCACAGTGGAGGAAAACATTCTTTTACTTCAAGGAAGTTACTATCGCCTTAAAAACGATGCAGCCCCCCGTAACGTGTCCTTCTCGGTTGCTAAAACTGAACTGATGCACTGGCGCACCCCCAGAGACAAGTCACCCGTCTCGCACCTTCCGGTGTGCATCGACGGGCACACCTTCCATCCAAAACCAATAGTCCGGTGGGTCGGCTACTGGTTTTCACCTGCATTTAACCCAAACGATCACTTTTTAAGAAGACTGGCCTCAGCCCAGGCTTCCTTTGGCATTCTTCATAGATTTTCCTCCCCCGGGAAAGGGCTCTCCTCAAGTAATTGCAGGAAACTAGCCACCCTCGCCATCTGCCCCATGCTTACCTACGGTGCCACTCTTTTTACCCCCACCTCAGCCCTAAAAGAAATGGAGGTCTTTTGGAACTCCGTTCTCAGGTGGGCCCTCGGCTGCTTCAGAGCAACCAATCTACACGCCCTATGGGCGGAGGCCTCCACCCCCCCACTAGTGCTCTATCTTCATTACCTTAAAGTCAAACACGCCATCAGGGTTGCAACAGCCCACCCCCTCAACAATCCAGTCACGGCCCGGTTTGACGTTTCCTTTCCTACCATTTCACCTGAACGGAGCTATTCACACTCCAAGCTTCTCAAAGGGTTCCCCAATCCCCCCAAAAAATTGAACTCGACTGCCAAAGCAGGAGTTAATCATCTGCCCATCGAGTTCCTAGGCTCCCTTATACAACCACTACTAGGCTCCAATCTTAGCCACAAAAGTCACTCGATGCTATCAAGCAACAACTCCTAAAGAATTGGGAGACCCTCTACCCCCCACCCAATTACTACAAATACGGCTGTTCGCTCACAACACCGTATTTTATGTCCCTTCATAAATACCAGTCTTCCCGTCTCCACCAAATGCGTGTGGAAAAGAGCTACTTAAACGCCCACAAGTCGTGGATTAATCTCCACACAACCGACATCTGTCCCAGGTGTTTTATCTCTCCCGAAACCACGGAGCACGTGCTCCTACACTGCCCTAGTCTTTCCGCCTCCAGAGACTCTTTATTGCCCAGTGTTAGCTCCCTTGAAGAAATATGGAGCTCTGAAGCTCTATCGCTGCTTGTCGGAGCCTTTGTTGTACAAAACAAGATCAATTTTCCAAAGAAGGCACCCCCGTCACCAGTGCCATCCCCCTCCACCATGTCCTCCCTCACCTCTATCACTTACTCCGAATCATAAGGAGTCAACAATCCTACCAAGCCCGTGTATAACGGCAACAAGACAATAAGTCACCAAAAGAAGGACAGAAACGTGCAGTGCATTTTATTTGTTAACTTTTCTTTGTGTTAATTTTACAAATTTGGAATTTTGAAGGGGGACGGGTTTTACTTTTAGGAAGGGGAAGGGTTCTTTTTAGGTCATAGTTTAAACTGCATACCAGATTTTTGTACCCAGAATAATAAAATCACTTGATATAAAAAAAAAAAAAAAAAAAAAATACATGTATGTTATGAAGGAGACTAGAGAGTTGCATCAAGATCAGCCAGCTTCGGGTACTTGGTTAGCTCAGAATATGGGATTGTTTAAAGCTATGTCTCATGAACTGAGAATGAGGGATCCTGAGCAATATGTTAGGCTTACGGGAGCTGTTACTAAACAGATGCTGAAGTACAAGTCCAGATGAGGAGAGGTTTTGAAGCCTGTTGCTGGTGCGTGGCATGGAGTCTGTATCAATAGGGGACAGACAGGTGATGTTTCAGCTTCACATCAAGACTGGATGGATCTACCTAGCAGCTATAATGCAGTTGCACCGTATGGTAATGGCTTTACAGGTGGCGATTTGATTCTTTGGCAGCTAAAAATGAGAGTTCAGGTATCAATTGGTGAAGGCTTTATGTTTATGGGTGCTATTATTGCTCATAAGGTGACTGAAATTACTTCTGGAGTTAGGAATAGTATTGACCTGTTTGCGCATAAGAGTACTTTTGATGTTTTGGATAAAGCTAATGCTAGGGCTGGTATACCGAAACGGGAAAGAAAGAAAAGAAAAAAAGGAGAGAGAAGGATTTAAAACAGAGTAGGAAGGAGCATCAGGTAGTGAGAAAAGGATTGAGGGAAGATAAAAGGGAAAGGCAGAAAGGTTCGGATCAGGTGAAAGGACAATGTCTTGGTTAATTACTTTGTATTTCATGTTAGTGTTTTAGGAGACTGTACTGGAGAGAAAAGAGAAGTCAAATTGGTGGAAACATATTGTACGGTGGGAAGTAACTATTATATTTTTCTTTATTTTGTACTGAAGCCAGCTACGTAAAAATACAGCTGCCATCTTTACCAGTACAGCTATCTTCCCGCCAATACAGCCACCTCCACCGATACAGCTCTCCTTCCGCCAATACAGCCAACTCTGCTAATACTGCTAATTCCGCCAATAGAGCTATCTCCGCCTATACAGCTATCTCCGCCTATACAGCTATTTCCACCTAAACAGCTACTCGCTTCAATAGAGCTACAACCGCTAACACAGCTACCGCCAACACAGCTACCACTGCAAATAAAACAATCTCTGTTAGCACAGCTACAACGCCTACTATAGCTACCGCCCGCTATTACAGCTACCACCGTTACTACTACTGTTGCCTTCACTACTATTGCCGCATTAAGACATGATGGATTTAATATTTATATAGCTATCAATGCTTCAAGACGCTTATACTCTTGAATAGCTTCTTGATCGGCTTTGATAGCTAGAGGGTCAAATGAGCTAATAGCTATATCTTTCCACCATTTAGCTCTACTTATTGCTGTATAGGCTTGACCAACGCTGAAGACTGTAGCATCTAATGTCAAGCAGATTCTATTCAATGACAAACCCTGAGTTTTATGGATGGTGAGTGCAAAGGCATTCTGAATAGGTAGCTGGGTGCGTGAATATGCAATGCCGTTGTGGTGGAAATATATAGTGTGCAGCTGTATTTCTACCATCTATGTTTCAGTACTTATTAGTAAGTCTATCAAACCTTAATACTTATACAAATTGATTTGAAGTACTTACACGTATGCCTTCTATAGTAGGGAATTGTTGTAGGCACCTGATAAGAGGAGTATTTCTGGGAACCATGAAGACCACTTGTTTGACTATCTAGGTAACTAAATCCCTTGTTCGTTTCTTGAGAAACGCAATAGGGGTTTGGGGAGAAGCGCGTGGGAATATTATTGCTGGCGGCTATCTCCTGTAGGGCGCCCCACTATGCCACCCACTGGGTGCTGGGGGGGCCCCGCAGAGTTGCTGTAAACGCATAATAAAAACACAAGCTTTGGACCACAAAAGTAACCCCTGGAGCGTCAGGAAAATTCGTCCGTCCGAACCAAATCCAGAGGGTATATGAGAGGGCATGATTTAGAGCTGACTGGTGAAAGAATCGAGGAAATCGGATAAGAACTGACGGAGTTGTGCCCTCCGCTAGTCGGGGCATGTTTCTTGACAAACTAACGGTATGAAGGAAGGCCCCACTTCCCAGTACTGCTTGCTGATTAGTACCAAAGGGCTTTGGTGACTCTCTGCCACGAGGGAACATGCAAGGACGGAACAGATACGGTGGTTAGTACACTTATCGGCCCGTCCGCAGAGTACAGATTGGTTCACTAACAGCTTTACATGATTGCATTACTCTAGTACACCTTCGGGCTTGACTAGAATAGACGATAGGGCCGGGACAAAGTGCTTGGATTGGTCGGGACTTGTATAAGTATGGGGGGAATGTATTTGTATTGGCGTTTTCAGTGTGTTGTAAGATTTGTATTGTATGGTGTGATTGCTTGGCAGGTTTTCAGGGTCTTCGGGGGTTCCCAGGCGTTTGTATTAGGATTTAGAATAAATCCGCGAGCCCAAACCGCGGTATATAAAATAGTCGGCAGATTTGTCTCTTTACCAGAACATCAACGGGAAGAACGAATCTTATCAATATACTTGAATCTATCGAACTACCTTATAACTCTGTTATAAACATCTTGTTTGTGACTTTCGAACTTCAACTGAACAACTTTCTGCTCTATCTAACTAACTCTAGTGAGTCTTGACGATATCGTAGTTCGTAGCTCTCTTGTGCGATTTAAAGGAACAACTACTACCGTTGACTGAGGAGACCTTGGTAGTGAGTATTTTATACCTTCGAACTGAACTCTGAGCTTGACGGGACGTAGCCTGGACAATTGTATAGGCCAGTTTTACAGGAATGCTACTGTTGGCAACCCATTATCTCTCAGCTCTACGATAACACCACAAGTGCCATTTGATATTCCCAAAGCCATCATGATGTTATTGAGAAACATGACTTTAGCACCTGGTACACAAACCACTTCAGCAGGATAGTTAGTACCCATTTTGAATGTGCGAGAGTTCTGACTTCCTTCTAGCTGATTTCCTTCTTCACGGTCTATTGCATATTGTATATGTTTCTGACTGTCCGGTAAAGAGTCAAGCAAAAGACTGTTGATGTTTGTAGCAGTTTGGCGGAGGGATACTAAGTGGGTTGTAAGATAGGTTTGATCCCGTGTTTGAAAGCTTTGGATTTTTTGATTAATAAGTTGTTGGCTATGAGAGCTAATATAACCAAAGCGGGGATCATTTAGGAGCTGAAAAAAGTCCAAGTCTTCATTTTGACGGATAGAGGTTTTCAGGAACAGAGGGCTGAAGAGTTTCCAGAGACTGGAGTGAAAGACTTTTAAGCCGGTAACTGGTGGAAGTTGCAAGAGATCTCCTAGACAAATAATGTGGATATTGCCAAAAGGTCTGATATTGTTGTGAAGACGGGCAAATAAAGAGGATACAAACTCAAAAAGGTCTGTGTTTACGATTGAAATCTCATTGATCACTATAACTCTAACTTTTTGCAATGACTGAGTTCTTTCAGGTGACTGGAATACACTTGACTTAAAGCCACCTCCGTCAGAACCACCTATATGTAGTGCAGAATGAATTTTTTGGCCATTGATATTATTTGCAGCAATACCTGTGGGTGCAAGAAGGAGATGTGGAAGGTGTTGACTTGTGAACCATTGTTGGAGAGCACACAACAGGTATGATTTCCCTGTACCAGCAGGGCCCGTGATAAAAAGCTTAACACTTGGGCTTGTAGGGCGGGTTCCAGTAATAGCTTGAGTTATTTTGCTGTAGGCTTGGTACTGTTCAGGCTGGAGATCAAAAACAATAGCTTGATTGAGGACGGGAGGGGGTAGATGTTGCAACTCTAGGAGCTGGTTATTGATGATTTTTTTGACTGACTGGCTTGTTGTTGCTGTTATAGTGTCGATAAGTTCCAAATAGATATCTGATAAGTGAAGGCGTGTGAGTTGGACTTCCTGCTGGTACGTTGAAATGAGTTGATAATAAAGTCTAGGGTGCTTGGCTAATAGATGTTCCTTATAGGAGCCGTATTGCCCATATCCGGCAATCTCATTATCTGATCTCCAAGAATCGAGCTCAAGAAGCTTGCAGAAGAAAAAAGATTCTCCATCTGCAAGCCTTCGGTAGGCAGTTCTGATTAATATTGGCTATGAGAGTATTGGTATTGGATTAGAAATCAGCAGTCAAGGGAAAGAATAACCTTTTGACGGGCATAGACAAAGCTGTTAGTATCATCTTTCCAGAATTTACTTTTGCTTCTGCATTGATGACGTTCTATTTTATACTGGGAATGATATTTGAAGTAGGTTAATGATTCGAAATGGTAGCAAGAAGGCCTTGCAAAGTACTTATCAATAGCATCTGGATAGTAAGGTGAGTCTCCTTCCTCTTCTTGTTCTAATAGCCAAGCAGGTTTGACTACAGAGATGCGTTCTGTTGGAGTAGATGTTGGAAGATAAATGCAACCACTTGACATTTGAAATATAGGAAAGCTAAGAAGTAGGACCATGGATTCCATGGAACCTATTCTACGAGAGAGTAAATGAGACAATGTATGATCATTGCTCTGGATATTGACAAGAGATTTAGGTTCAGCTTTGGTGACATATTTTGAAATATACTTTGCCAGACCACCTGAGGTGCAGTATTGTACGTTGCAATGAGCTTGCCAGAGCAGTAGAAGCTGGGGTGAATAAGGAACAACATAACAATCTGCTTCTGTCAACCTGCAGTAGGTATATCTGATCTCTCCATGCTTTTGATAGGTTACTAATGAGAGTTCTGCAGGAAAGCCTTTACGGCAAGGACCAGTCATTGTATCATCTCTACCACAAAGCCTGATATCACAACAGTGAATCTGGTGATCGAGTACTAGCTGATATAGCTCAGGCTCCAGTACAGCATCAGGGATATCAGCACGGACAAAATTGATTTCAATCAACTCCTGTTGAGTCTTTTCCGTCCATAAAAGTGAGTGAGTATGGATTGCACCTCTTAACTGGAATTCATGGCGCTCCACCAACTCCCGCAACTGACCAAAGCCAGAAACCTTATGGTCTCTAAAGTATGCTGTCTTTATCCAGTGCCATCTTTCATAATAGTACTGAACAGCATCCCATGGGCGGTTTGAAGGAAGAGGATCATGATTACCTGACTGGAGTAGAATCTGCTGATATTGAGACCAGCGTTCTGAAAAGGTTGTGGTAACAGATAGAGTAGGGATTCCAAATGTTTGAAGCATGCAGCGGACCTTTGCTTCTGCTCCAATAAAGAAAGAATCACCAGTACGTATAAACTTGGGAACAGTTGTTGTTAATTCTTCGTTGACTATTGACCATGGACCATACTGACTTGGTTGTAGAAGTTGATTTATGGTGTATCTCTGATCAGCTGAGCGCTGGGCTTGACCTTTAGTCAGACGGATATTGTTCTGAAAGATACGGGAGGCTTCAATCTCCATATATGTCCAGGCTGGCCAATAGTGATCATCACGGAAGTGAGAAACTACTGAGTTAAGCTTCAGCTTTGCATCAGCAAGATGGGTGTTGTGGTAAGGTGTTCTGTCTTCTTTTGCTGGTAGAGTCCACTGACCATGGCCCCAAGGATACAATACTGGAAATAATAGAGGTTCTATTGCAGGATCTGAGCGGGATAGTCCAATAGGGCTACTAGGAGATGACTGATTTGGAAGAGAGCCAACAGGTAAGCGGAAGTTACGGTGGTCTTCATTTGTTGTATCTGGAGGGTAATTGAAAGGATTTAGGACAATATCTGGACGGTTCAATGGTCTTAATTCTTCTTCACTACTTAGAGTGGAAAGGGATGCCGTTGGTAGAGAATGTAGTTGAAGTTCAGTTCTAACATCATAACGGAGAAATAGTGGATTGTGCTGGAGAAGCCAGCTGCGGCAAAGCTCTAGCTGGTGAGTATCATGTCCTCCATCAAATACATTTCTAGAACTTTCTAGAAAAGCTCCAATACAGCCACTAAAAAGTGCAATAGCACAGGGATTTTTAGACAAGCTCATTTTGCCTGCAATATACTATTAGTAAGGTTTACAGAAGGATAGTAAGTAAAAGAATTACCTGTTACTGTTCTGTAGGTTGAATATGGGTTTATATGCTCTGAATGACTGATGGTTCTGCCTAAATTCGTTTGTAGAGAAATTGGACTAAGAAAGACACGAGACCGTTGAGCCAATACTAATAAGACTTCAGGCCATGGACCAGCTGATAGAGGTTCTTTAGGCTTAGTCTTGCAATGAACACAAACAGCAATCTGAATGCTGTCACCTTTTAACCTCTCCGTAGTAGGAACACCAAATATTTCAGTCAATGGGTACGATTGACTGGCATTCTTAGTGATCCAGTGTATATGACGTGGAAGCAGTAGGATTGAACAGAAAGAGCATGGTGTACTAGGGAAAGCTTTGTCGTATATTGATCTAAAAAGTTGAAGAACTTTTTTAAAAGCTAGGCTAGGAGAATATACAGCATTCTGAGGAGCTGATTGAGGTGGAATAGAAGACGGTAAAGAGAGATGATTTACTTCTGCTGGAGCTAACTGTGATGGATTTGGTTGTACTATTCCTCGGGAGCTTTGATTGTTATGCTGAATAAAAGAATAGGTGGTGAATAAAGCTCTGGTGTCTTCAGTTTCAATATTCGAAGTAACTGAAATAAGGTGATGGTTTTGTATGTTTTTTTTTTTGTTTTTTTTTTTTATTCAAGTGATTTTATTATTCTGGGTACAAAATCTGGTATGCAGTATAAACTATGACCTAAAAAAGATGGTTTTGTATGTTGCCGTTTGCACTGGATCTGTCTCTGTTTATAAGATTTGCATCTGACTGTGGAATATAGGAACGGAATGGATAAGACATTATTAACCCTGAATACCATAAAAAATCCCCTTGATTAGCTATCAACAAATACCAATAATTTCCACCAGAAAGTAAAAAAAAAACCCAGGATATAAAACTAAATACAATGTCTGTCCCTATTCTCAAGCCTTGCCCTTTCCTTTTGCCTTCTTCGTATTATGATACTTTTTTTTTGAAGTAGTATCTGCTAATCCCAACTCATCTTCATCATTCTCGGAAGTCTCCAACATATCAATCTCTTCAAACCCATGATCGTTGCTACCAGAAGCCTCTGTAGCTGGTATAATGAGGCTGTTGGCAGGAGTAGATGGTGTTTCTATACCACCACTATCTCTGTCAGAACTGGAAACTGGTTGTTTCTTCTCTATAGATTGTATGTATACGTTAATTATTGTTTTAAATAATTCAGAGAGCTGGATAATCTTACGGAAGCTGCTGAACAGATTTCTGCTAGGCTTTATACTGTTCGGAGAAGAAAAGGGTGAGGTCATACTACTATCAGGATCTGGTTTGATAGTTTTGATTGGGCTGGTAGATGCTGTAAGTGGACCCAGCAGTACTTTGCGTTTTGATTTGGGAGTTTGAAATATAGAAGCCTTGTCTTCCTTAGGAACCAAATCCCGTGAGAAGCTGATGGCCAAAGAAAAAGCATAAGCTGTATTCACCATATAAAGTATTAGTACTGACGGGTATCAATTTAGAGGGTTTACATACCACGATCAATATCAGTTTCATAGATATACTTGAAAGCTATATCTAATGTTTTTCCCGACTGCAGATAGGTGACTAATTTGGCAAATAATGGAACTTTGGTATCTATAAGAAAGGTAACCGTACACTATACTAGTTAGTATTTCCTTTATTTTACTTAATTCTAGCTTATACTTACAACAACGTCCTCTCTAGCCTCACTATTATACTGATATATCTGGCCTTGAAAGTGGGAGAAACTTGTATCGGGCATTTTGACCAAATCAGAAAGCATAGTAACAGTGGAGGTGCAGTAGACATTGTTGGCAATAGATTTATCAATAGAAGTATTATGAAAGAGCTCAGTATTACGGATGAGTGAATACTAAATAGATATTAACTTCAAAAGCAATTTAGAGAGAAATGGAAAGCTGGATTTGTATATGCTTACCACGGGAACCTTTCCAGCAGTGAAAATGACTGTTCCATTGAACAAATACACACGATCAGGATACAGAGCATTCTCAGAGCTCTGAAAGTACTTGATTGCCACCTCATGAATAATACCCTCACCATCCTCATGGGATACTTTAGCAGCTTTGAATCCACCAACACCAGTAACAGAGAGAACTCTTCCAATAAAAGTGAAATAGATAGGCATAGTGGAAATATACGTACCAATATTGCATAGATATACTGAAAAAAGGGAGAATAGAGGTTTCGTTGAGAGAATTAGAAGAATTGAAGTTGATGTGGGATAGTAAAGAGATCAGGAGCAGACGGGAGATCAGGGAAGTTTAATAGTGGAGAAAAACCTTAAAGCATATACTTAAAATAGATAAAACTGTGTCTAATCATGTCTGCTGTATACAATCCCTAGGTGTAAGTATCTACGTCATTACAATCAGTATTTGGTATAGTTTCAACGCCACCAACAATTCATTACAATGTATGATCTCATAGCTACTATAAAAAGAACTCCATGTTATACTGGCGTTCATGAAAAACAGGTTTTAGACTATTCATTTGAAATATATGTATGTAATTACTTTATATACGTCATTCATTGTTGTTAGAGACTCTGATAGGGTTAGGGTTATTATCAACATCAGCAAACCTGCAAGATTGCGTCAGGAGCAACTGTAGCACAGGACGCTAGGGATGCCACATTCGGCAATTGGCCGAATATGACGCTACTGTGAAGCGTCAGGGGCTCCTGATGCTCCGCTAAAGGCGTCAGAGGCTCCTGACGCAACACCAAAGGCTCTTGATGCCTCTGACGCTTTCTGGTAGACTTCCTGAGGTTCTCTGGTGCTGCTTGATACTGTCACGCTCTTGTCACGGTCACATCACAGAAGTACTAGTATGGTTCTCAATTATTTTATTATATGCTATCTAATATGTACAAAATATCCCTAATTTGCTTGTCCTCAGCACCTGCTTGTCACCCTAACGGTCTCGAGGATCCTGCTGCTGTCACTTGAAAGGTCCTGCTGCTGCTGCTTAGGAGGTCTTGCTGCTGTCGCCTGGAGAGTCTCGAGGGTCCTGCTACTGTCGCTTAGGAGGTCTTGCTGCTGTCGCTTAGGGGGTCTTCCTGCTGTGGCTTAGGGGGTCCTCCTGCTGTCGCTTAGGGGGTCCTCCTGCTGCTGCTTAGGAGGTCCTGCTGCTGTCGCCTGGGAGGGGTCTCTAGGGTCTTGCTGCTGCTGCTTAGGAGGTCCTGCTGCTGTCACCTGGGGGGGGGGTCTCGAGGGTCCTGCTGCTGGCACGACGCGTCGGTAGAACGCGTCATAACACGAGTGAAAGGAGACGAGACAGCCTGCATATAAGTTAGCTTTTACTGATCAAATAGCAATAGAGAAATAGGGTAGGGGGTAGGGGGTAGGGGGTAGGGGGTAGGCGTGGTGTGGTGCGATGAGATGGGTGTGGTGTGGTGTGTTCAGGGACTTAGAGAATTTTGGCAAAGTCCCTGGAGGAATAGGGGTAGGGGTTAGGGGTATCCAAGCAGGGTTAGGTGTATCCAAGCAGGGTTAGGGTTGGCGGAACGCGCCTCCAAAACCTCGCTTGTTTTTCTAAAGAGAACGATGGTTAATAAAGACTAGTAACCTGCGGGTAAGAGTGAACAATAGTTCTCTCACAAGAAACAAGAATTTTTTAGTACGGTTCCCAAAGCCTTTTGCAGGGTGCTCCTGGCGCTGGCAGCAGTACTGATAACTATTGCAGGGCGCTTCAGGCGCTAGCAGTAGTACTGGTGACGCTTGGGGTGCTAGGGATGCTGGTAACGCAGGTGACTTCCTGTGATGCAACAGTTGCTACACCAATTGCGTCATGACACGATTGCAGGTTTGCTGATGAACTCTTATGTGATTGTATCGGGAGTCTCATTTTGACGGTATAGAATAGGGAGTATAGCTGATAGATGTAGTTTTAGAATGAATGTAGAGTCTACTATTGATAAAGAGTATTAGAATATTGTAAGTTAGGCTTCTATTCTAATTGTATTGTTTGCTCTTAGTGGGTATATATTGAATCAACTGTATAACAGTAATCGTACCAGTATATATAGCAATGCAATAGGTATACCTACTATATAATAGTACGTAACATAGACACAACACACTAAAACTGATTGTGAACCTAAAGAGGAAATAAACTACAAATGGAGCATAGTTTGTGTTTCACAGTACCTACTCATCCTCCCACACGATTTTTATTAGGTTTAACTAACGCCGAAAACAGCAACATGTGCTAGCAACTACACTACTGGGGTACAGTGTCGATTCAGGTACTAAGCGATAATGCTTTCCATAGGAATCAAACACGTGACCTCCAGTAGGCATGGTGCAACCACATACCGCTGTACTATCACAACCCTGTTACGTTTCTCAAGAAGCAAACAAGGGATTAAGTTACCTAGATAGTCAAACAAGTGGTCTTCACGGCTCCCAGAAATACTCCTCTTATCAGGTGTCTACAACTACTGCCCCCCTCTCAGGGTGTTTGCGGCCCGAAAACACTTCTTCTGACAGACTGTGGCTCCAGTAAACCTCTGACATATCACCGTGGTGTCTGTCGTAGGAAGGACTTGGCTCTTGTTGAGTACCTCTACAGTCTCAGGCGGTGGTCCTTCACAGCTCTTGGGTTTCGACGATGGAAATCGTGTACTAGCTCTTGGACCGGTTTGTCCATAGCGTCTAAAACTTGATACGAGCAGTCGCCCATCGGATATCCCAGCCATTTCACCAAGTATTCCACTTCTCTGGCGTTGTTGCAACAGGATGCAATAATTTTTTCCACGTTGTAAACAGCCTCCCCATACTCATCTACTTCGTCAGGAGTTGGTGGTCTCTGCTGGCGTCCGTGGATCTTGCTCAGGCGGTAGGGCTTGAGGAGCTCTACGTGGAAGAAGTTATGTATCTTGACCTGAGGAGGCAAATCCAGCTGGCACGCCCGAGTTCCCACTAACTTAGCAATTCTGAAAGGCCCTAGCTTTTTATGGTCCAGTTTTTTGGTACTTCGGCGACTTTTAATGTTGACAGCGTTGACCATAACGCGGTCTCCTATTTTAAAACTTGGAGGGTCCATGCGTTTCTGGTCGAAGTACTTCCCCATGCGTTCTCTGGTTTCCTTCAGACGGTTGCTAGCCTTGTCGTGGATGCCTCGGACATAGTGAGCGTACAGTTCACTAGCCGGATTTTTGACTTCCACTTGAGTTGGCCAGTTGGTTCTCGGGTGGTAACCATAGCTCGTGTAGAAAGGGGTTTGCTTCGTAGTTGTTGTAGCTGAGTTATTATATGCGTACTCAGCTAGTGGAAGCAATTCGACCCAATCGTTCTGTTCGTAATTACAGAATGAACGATTGTAGTGTTCTAGTACTTGGTTGACCCATTCTGTTTGTCCGTCTGTTTGAGGGTGGAACGCTGTGCTCATCCGAGTTTTCACATCGAGGAGAGACATCAGCGATCCCCAGAAGCTGGAAGTAAACTTAGTGTCTCTGTCGGAGACGATGCTGAGAGGTAAGCCATGATAGCGCCAAATTTGGCTCAGGAAGGTTTTGGCTAGGTCCTGAGCTGTAGCTGATTCTTTCAGAGGAATAAAGTGCGACATCTTTGTGAACCTGTCCACGACGACCCATATCTGTGTCATTCCTTCAGACAAAGTTAACTGCGTAATGAAATCCATAGACACGGATTCCCATGGACAGTGTGGTGTTTCAAGAGGCAACAATTTACCGTATTTCCTGTGTCGGCTTGGCTTGTTGCGTTGGCAGTGGTCGCAGGAACGGATGTAATCGTCTACCCAGTGATCTAGGTTAGGCCAGTAGAAGTTTCGTGAGATTAGTTCTAGTGTTTTATCCTGGCCAAAATGTCCTGCAACTTTAGAGTTGTGTTCTGCCTCTGCGATCTCGATTTTGAGGGCGTCGCTTGCTGGTATATAAAGTCTGTTTTGGAAATATACCAGGTTGTCGTGCACTGAGAATTCCTTCGCTGCTCCTGACTCCTTCCTGAGAACCTTCTCCTTAATTCCTACCCATTTCGGGTCTCCCAACCCTGCCTGCCGTACTTTTCCTAAAAACTCCTTGTCCCAGTTGACAATTTCCATGGCAGCAAGCGAGGCTGACGTTACCAATTCCACTTCTCCGGGTTCTAACTCGAGCTGTCCAGATTTGAAGAACATTTCCACGGGTTGTTTATCAGTGGTGCCCCCCCCTTCCAGCCGGTACTCCGAACGCCTTGATAGTGCATCAGCCTTTCCGTTTTTTGTTCCGGGTCGATAAATGATTTTAAAATTGAACTCGGCAAGGTTCTCCGCCCATCGAGCCTGTCGCCTCGTGAGTTGCTTAGTGGTAGAGAAGTACTCTAGGTTACGGTGATCGGTGTGAACGACCACCATGTACCTAGCGCCTTCGAGGTATTGCCTCCACTGCTTGAATGCTACCACTATAGCTAACATTTCCTTGTCCCAAACGTCGTAATTGACTTCCGCTGGGACTAGCTTTCGTGAATAGAAAGCGACAGGGTGTAACTTAGTGTCGATTTCTTGGGACAGGATGGCTGCGATCGCAAAGTCGCTGGCGTCCGTTTCCACGTACGTCTGGCGATCAGGGTCGAAGTGAGCTAGAATAGGGGCTGAGGTGAAGAGGTTTTTGAGCTTATCGAACGCCTCTTGTGCCTCGTGCGACCATGTGAAGTTCTTAGCGTTATCTTGTCTGGTACAATTGGTTATAGGTTTACAGACCCCTGAGAAGTTATGAATGAATCTTCTATAAAAGTTGGCGAACCCCATGAAAGCTTGCACATCTTTTACGCTCTGTGGAGCTCGCCATTCCAGAATTGACGTGATTTTGTCGTTTGCCATGGAGACACCTTCGGGACCTAGCATATAGCCGAGGAACTCGATTCTCTGCTGGTTGAAAAAGGACTTTTTAGGGTTGGCAACCAGGTTGTTTTCCCTTAGTTTCTGGAGAACAATTTTGACTAATCGGATGTGTTCCTCTGCTGTTTTGCTATAGATTAGGATATCATCGAGATAGACTACTATACCTTGGTCCAAGTATTCTCTGAAGATGTCGTTCATCATGTTCTGGAATGTTGCTGGTGCGTTCACCATGCCAAACGGCATTACTAAGTACTCGTAATGTCCGTAGCGGGTCCTGAAAGCTGTCTTCTCTTTGTCCCCTTGTTTGATCCTGACGAGGTTGTACCCCTCCTTCAGGTCTATCTTTGAAAAAATGGTAGAGCCGGATACTCGATCTCTGAGCTCGTCCATGAGAGGCAAAGGATACTTATTTTTGATAGTTATCCTGTTAAGCCCTCGGTAGTCGATGCAAAGTCGCAAGCTACCGTCCTTTTTCTTGACAAATAATATAGGTGCGCCGTAAGGCAACTTGCTGGGGCGGATCTTACCTAGCCATATCATTTTTTCCAAGTACTCCTTCAACACACCCAATTCCAATGCTGATAGATTGTACACTGGACCCAAGTAGGCTTTGCGGTTGGATCCAGGTCTATGGCATGGTCATATGAAGCGGTGAGGGGCAAGCTAAATCGGCTTTTTGACGGTAAAAGCAGCGTCTAGTAGCTCATGGTATTCCTTAGGTATTAGGCCTTCCAGCTGTTCCCTTTCGGTTAACTCACGGCTAACTGCTCCGATTGATTGGGCTTCGGGATCCTCTGCCACACTCTCGTCATAGACTACCACCGGCTTATTAGCGGTACAAGCATGGAGGCAATTCTTACCACGGAACTCAAGTCTTCCGTTAGAATGGAGCACTAGATTATGTTGTTGTATCCACCAGGCTGGTAGAATTGCATCAAAGTCTGCCGGGGTATCTGCAATCTCGAAGGATATTTCAGATTGGTGCATGCCTTCTATCATTAGTATAGGTAATGTAAAGGCGTGTCCCGCGCCCGATGCTATTTTTCCATCGAATCCCATTATTCGGGCGGGGATGTTTCTTTCCACTTTTGGGACATTATGTAAGGAAACAAAACGCGAACTCAAAACCGGCCCTGTGGCTCCGGTATCCAACAATACTTTACAGTGTTTTATACAATTAGCAAAACAAAATTCAAAGGTGGCAATAGGACGTGCTCCTTGTACTGGCTCCGTCGCTTGTTCTTTCTTTGGGGTGGATTCCTCCTCCTCCGGTCTTTTTCTTTTAGAACTGTTTTTGAGTTTTTCTCCCAGTGAAAGTGTTGCAATTTGGGGCAAATCTAGACCTGGGGAGTCTAGACGCCCTTCCAAAAATCCTCCTCAGATGTGCCTGCGTTATCGAACACCATCTGGGTATCTCCTTCGTTGTCCATCCTAGCAGCAGCTGCGGCGGCCTTTGCCTTGGCCCGATGACGTTGCTTGCGAGGTCTGGGAGGCTCTTCTGGGGATTCCTCCTCCTCCTCTCTCAGACGCTTGGTAAAGGTGAAGGCTGAGACAGCTGCACTGGTGTTAATATCTGAACCACAATAGCCCCAGACATGCCCCTTCTTGCCACATCGTCGGCAGGTATCTTCTTTTTCACATCTAGCCATGACATCCCGTGGGACGCCTTTGGTTGCTTCCGCGAAATTGAAGTGCTTTCGAGAGTAAGTTTTCTTTGCTGGAGAGGCGGACTTGTCATCCTTTTTCTCCGTGCTCGCTGGTTTTTCCTTCTTCTCCTCTCCCTTTGCTTGCTTCTCCTCTCCCTTTGCTTGCTTCGCCTTGAACCTAGAGTGGCGTTGCGCCGATTGTTCGCTCCGGGCACCTGGGACTCGAGAGAGCAAACGCTCCATCTCCAGAGTCTCCTCGTGTCTTTTGCCCGCGGCTTCTAGGTTGGTAACAAAGTCGTCATCGTCTTCGGTAACGGGGAACATGGAGAATCTATCCCTGATTGCCGCTGGGAGGCCAGTGAGAAAGGCTATTCTCAAGCTAGGGCCAGACATCCGGGCTTTCCTGTTCAAGAGTTGCATATGCATGATATAATCAGAGATACTGTTCTTATACTCCCACTTCCCCATTTTTGTGCCGCTTCCATCGCCTCGTTGGACCCTAGGAATTTCTTGATGACTTCCTGACGGAAACGCTTCCACGTCAGGTAATCTGGCCCGTCTTCTCCGGTGGTTTTGTAGGTCATATAACCCACGAACCATTCTTTAGGAACTCCCTTCATATAACTTCCTGCAAATATAATTTTATTCTTATCGGCAGGAAAGTTTTTTGCTCTCTGGATGAAGTAGTTCTCACAGTCGAGTAGCCAATGTCGGATGTTCTAATCCTTTTTATTCTCGAAGTCCTCAGGTTTGCGGGCTTCGGAATTATGGGCTTCCGACTGGCTTACTGTGGAGAAAGGGGTTCCTTCCCGGAGGGGACGCCTGAACTTAAGGTTCTTCCTAGGTGGAGGAGATGGGCTTCTGTCTTTGTCACTGCTGGAATCGCTGCTACCTGGATGGCCGGTTCCTACCATCCTAGGTCCTCATGGGGGCAGCATGTTGCCGCCTCCTCCCACGTCTGGTCTCGGGGGAATTGGTGGAGGGGCTTGTCGCTGCGCCTCCTGGTTATTGAGGACTTCTTCCTGTCCTGCCGCCAATACCCCTTCGACAAAGTTTTCGACCTCGGGCATGTTGCTCCTGGGTGTTTTTTGCCTAACGCCGCTAGGTTCCCCGCGCCTGGATTGGGAGTATTGAGACAACCGGCTCCTTAGCTCCTCTATTTCCTGGCGGTGGGCCTTCCTTAGTTCTTCGGCCTCCACCCTTTGGCGGTTGAGTTCCGCTATTACTTCCTGGGTGACTGCCTTCTGGCGGTTGACTTCCGCTTCGGCGTTAAGTAGCTGCTGTTGCACCTGGGCAGCATTTTGCTCGATGGCCTGTTTTTCCAGCTCTCTGGCATTATGTGCCACCAAGAAGACTTCCTCCAAGCTGCTCTGTCTCTGCTGAGCCTGTTGGAGGTCTCTTTGGGTGAGTTTCTCCCCTTGGTTGAGTCTGCTGTGGGTGCGTATCAGCTGATCCCACAGTGTTCGCTGGTTTTCGCTCATGAAGTTTAAGTCTTCTTCATGAGTGGTGAGGAACTGGTTTAAGATTTCCAGGAACTGTGTTTGTTGAGTGGATGGTTGCTGGGTTCTGCGCCTTCCACTCCCATCGGACACTGAAGATCCTCCTGGAGCTGACAGCTGGTCGATTTCTCCCATTACACTGTCCTCGTCTTCCTCCCGCAATTTGTGACGATTTAACCATCGTCATGACTAGTCTTAAGTACCTCTCCATATAGAGACACCTAAGGATCTCCCTTGAGGGATAGGACTAGCTATCCTATTCCGGTCAATAGATACTAAGGAAAGTCATTACGATGATAGCCCGATCCCTAAGCGAGCTGGCGAGCTCCTAGGACGGAGCAAAGCTCACCGTTGTTGGTATGCGACAGAGTCCAGAGTAATGCGTCTGTAGCTTATAGCTACGGGAGATACTAGTTCAATGTGACTGAAGCAGTTGCCTCCAGGAACAGAGTTAAGCTCCTGTTCCTCTAGGGGGAATAACAACGGCTTCGCTGAGGGCCAACCTTATGGAAGGCCGAGAGCCGTGAGACGAGAGCAAAGCTATGCTTAGTAGTTAGGGCCGCCAGCAAAAATAATAATTAACCTGGCGGTGTCACGAATCGAACCATACGGGGCTACGCCTTGTGCTTCGCCCTAAGGTCCTTATGGATCAAGATTACCTCTCTGCCACGTCCGCAGGTTGGGCTAGGAACGTGGGAAGGGAATCTAAGCAACGGCAGGAATCACCAGTGGGTTACCCTACCTAGGGGACTCTGTGTTTTCTAACACCCGCGAGGCGCCCCACTGTGCCACCCGTCGTTTGCAGAGGGGGCCCCCCTGAGTTGCAGATTCCCTAACAAAAAGACAAGTTTTGGACCCCAAAAATAACCCCAAAACCGTCAGGGAAATTTGTCCAACCGAACCAAACTTGGAGAGTATATGGGGGACAGTGCTGCGGATCCATAGGTGCAATCGGATTTGAAATCGGACCATTATAGCAAAAGTTACAGAGCTTTTAGTAACCAACGCTTCTTAGTCGCTAGTCTATCGACCCCGCTAGTTCTTAGGGGCGCTCTAGACTCCGTTGATTTCCAAGCACGGAGGAATTGTTCCCCGCTTCTTGGCAGCCTGCTCGCAATCAAATTCATAGCTTAAACCCGTCCTTCCCCCAAGACAACCATTCTTGCTAGTCAACGAACAACCGTTGTTCAGAGACCCTCATACTCTTCGCTAAAGACGTTTGTCTTCCCCTGGAAGCAGAGCCTTTTAAAGTCTTTAGTTTGCAACCCTTAAAAATCCTTATACCTGTATAGCCTAGAGACTGTTGACCTTCCGTGTTGACGAGCGGTTCTAAGCCTTGCTGCTGAAGCTTCTCGTCAGAAAGGGAGGTTGTTGGTTTTTTTTTGGTACGGCAGTACTCCCCTGGGAGTGTCCCCGTTACACAATTCTTCAACTCGGGTCTGGGTTTTTGCCCAGTCACCAAGTACACCGAATGCGGTGCCCCCAATTCTTCGTTGAGCCATTTGTTAATATGGTAAGTAGGTTTGATGAAAGTGTGATTTCCGATACTCCAAGTGAACTTGCGAGTATCAATATAGTGAAAAACTGGCCTATACAATTGTCCAGGCTACGTCCCGTCAAGCTTAGAGTTCAGTTCGAAGGTATAAGATACCCACTACCAAGGTCTCCTCAGTCAACGGTAGTAGTTGTTCCTTTAAATCGCACAAGAGAGTTACGAACTACGATATCATCAAGACTCACTAGAGTTAGTTGGATAGAGCGGAAAGTGGTTCAGTTGAAGTTTCGAAAGTCACAAGCAAGATGTTTGTAATAGAGTTTATAAGGTAAAGGTAGTTCGATAGATTCAAATATATTGATAAGACTCGTTCTTCCGGTTGATGTTTTGGTAAAGAGACAAATCTGCCGACTATTTTATATACCGCGGTTTGGGCTCGCGGATTTATTCTAAATCCTGATACAAACGCCTGGGAACCCCCGAAGACCCTGAAAACCTGCCAAGCAATCGCGCTATACAATACAAATCTTACAACACACTCAAAACGCCAATACAAATACATTCCCCCCATACTTATACAAATCCCGACCAGTCCAAGCACTTTGTCCCGGCCCTATCGTCTATTCTAGTCAAGCCCGAAGGTGTACTAGAGTAATGCAATCATGTAAAGCTGTTAGTGAACCAATCTGTACTCTGCGGACGGGCCGATAAGTGTACTAACCACCGTATCTGTTCCGTCCTTGCATGTTCCCTCGTGGCAGAGAGTTACCAAAGCCCTTTGGTACTAATCAGCAAGCAGTACTGGGAAGCGGGGCCTTCCTCCATACCGTTAGTTTGTTAAGAAACATGCCCCGACTGGCGGAGGGCACAACTCTGTCAGTCTTTATCCGATTTCCTCGATTCTTTCACCAGTCAGCTCTAAATCATGCCCTCTCATATACCCTCCGGATTTGGTTCGGACGGACAAATTTTCCTAACGTTCCAGGGGTTATTTTTGGGGTCCAAAGCTTGTGTTTTTACTATGCGTTTACAGCAACTCTGAGGAGCCCCCCCAGCACCCGGTGGGTGGCATAGTGGGGCGCCCTGCAGGAGATAGCCGCCAGCAATAATATTCACACGCGCTTCTCCCCAAACCCCTATTGCGTTCCTCAAGAAACGAACAAGGGATTTAGTTACCTAGATAGTCAAACAAGTGGCCTTTATGGTTCCCAGAAATACTCCTCTTATCAGGTGCCTACAACACACTCCTGTAAAGGTGGCGTCAAGTGCACTCATCTACCCATCAAGTGTGTCAACTGTCCACAGAACCCAGGACACAAAGCCAACGACCCAGCTTGCCCCACGCAAGCCAAACTATCCATCAGGAAAGGTAAGGAAGTCGAGGTAGTCATGACGGACTAAGGGTTTTCTCTACGTCTTTATATTTTCTTTTATTTCTTTTTACGACCGCGGCCAGTCTGCTAAAAATTTCTCGGTTACAAGGTTATTTTCTCTTGTGGTTTTTCCTTACATGTTTTGATCTGGTCAGGCAGCTTCCCTGTCGCTTCATATTTGTAACTTATCTCTAGTGCGCGCCATCTCTATGGCTTACCTAATAGTCCTTGGGTCTAGATGGGAAATAAATACTACTACTACTACTACTTGTATTGTTACCATACCTACCTTGTCCCTGAGTTCCTAGTCTCTCGATACTAGCCTTGTCTTGTGATTATCGCCTGCTGTTCCCCAATAGGTGATCGGTTTTTACATCAAAATACCTAGATAGTCAAACAAGTGGTCTTCATAGTTCCCAGAAATACTCCCCTTATCAGGTGCCTACAACAGTAATGTAGAGAGTCTAATAATATTGAAGCAGGTAGAGATTGGAACATTGGTAGCTCTAGAGATTTCATTGACAGGAAGGCAACATAATCCTGTACATCAGCAAAAGTATTTTTATACTAGAAAAAGATCTCACATAGTTCCAGAAATATGTGGGACAGTGGGAGATACAGTTGGGACACAGCTGGGACTAAATAGAAACACTACCCAGTCCCAAGATCCCAAAGACAGACATTTTGTCTCTTGGGATTGGGTAGTGTCTCTAGATACTACGTAACTTGTTCCACAGTTGTCCCGGGTTGCACTGGGATTGAAAAAACTTTTGCTGATGTAAGAGAGGCTAGGCCAACAATCTGACCTCGTTTGCCAATACAGGTAGTACGGCTGCGAATTTTTGCTTGACCAGACATCGGAGAAGTGGGTTTGACCCTCTAAAAAATCTCGGCAGCGCGAGTATTTAACTAACTATCTCGTTCATACTCTTTTGTAATAAACTTGAATACTCTTTCTTCGCTACCTCATTAAACAGTAATACATGATTTTTTCGCTACCTCATGATCTGCTAACAGCGATACATGATTTTTTCCACTACCTCATGATCTACCTACAGTACTACTCTCCAACTGGCCCATTCCTTCCATCGCTACACTCATTGCCTCAAGCACTTGACCGGCCTCAACCACCCACTCCTTACTGGTGCCCCACGCAGCCGAGACTTTCCCGACCCCACGACCGTATTCCGGAAACGCTTGATGACTACGAGTAGATACGGTATCCGATTTGTTAGCGAGTACACCTGGGAACAGGAAGGTTATCCCGGTCGCAACTTTCAACCATCACCTTGGCATTGCCGAAGTTGTTAACAACCGTCCTAATCACCTCCTATACCTCTCTGTTGGTAGTTAAGTCATCATGAGTTTCACAGTTCTTTTGGTACAACATGTTGCCCCATTGTTGTAAGTTCACTTTCTATCTACTGCTTTATTCTCATTTGTTTCTTCTTAAGCTAACTTATATCGTTAGTCTCATAACGAGCCCGTTAACCAGTTATGCGGATCAGGTGAGAATACATTTCCCTCTTGCTAAAAGCTACGATCGGCTGACTTACAACTCCATCAAGATACGAAATATCCACGTTACAAAGTCTTCACGAGGTTTCTCACTTGATGTCGGTTGGCAGTAGCGGCTTATCCCTTCTTTTGCTGGGAACACTTGGTTCTAGCTAACACCAACTTTTGCATCTCTAATAATAGACCCCTCTTATTATGCTTGTAGCTTCAATCCTCCGGTGTTTCTATTGGATTGGTTCCCGGTTTGAGACGAGCTTGTTGGTACAGAGTAAGTCAATTATCTAAAATCCCACCTCGGCCTTATCTTCTCTCGTATATCTCATACCGTAACATAATCTTATTACCTTTAGGTCTTATTATGATTCTAGTTCAAGGTATACTTCTTAAGGTTGCCCTTGACCACCGGTCAAATCTCGACGAAAGAGTTCCATTTGCAGGAGTAGTGTATCCTACTAAAAGACCCTACAACTTCTGGCAATGGAGGCCTCAAAGACCGTACGTCCTGTTCCCAGAAATCTTTAATATCGTCTCAACACAGGTGTTGATAGTAGACTGAAGCACAGGTATTGGGAGTTTTTGGTCTACTTCGTAGTCGTTACAGCCATTCTTCAGTTATTTTTTGGATCATCTGAACTTTTTGTCGGGCTGCTTGGTTACTGCGCCCTGGGCGTTGAAGCTACTCTTCCTATACCTCAGGTAATCGCAAACCAAAAGGCGCGGTCTTGTAAAGGTTTCCGTTTGTCGGTACTTGCATCGTGGCTGCTTGGTGATATCATGAAGACCATATTTTTCTTTTCCTCCGATCATGTCGGGATGCAGTTTAGACTGTGCGCTGGCATCCAGTTCGCACTAGATGCTTATCTCGGCGTCCAATTCTGGGTTTTCGGGAATGGCGAAGCTACTAAGAGCCTTGAACTTTCATAAAGTTGGTAACCCGCCTCTCGGTACTAGCACGCGGGATTATTGGATAATCTGGAGTACGCGGGGCGATATGCACTAGTAGGTAGATATATAGAATGCTTTTCATCACTTAGAAAATATCATGATCATCAAGTCATATACAGCTGCCTACTCTGAACAGAAGCCAGCCACATTAACCAGAACTCAGATATATCCATATCATACTTATTTTTTGAACTTCTTCTATACAGGCCGCATAATAAAAAAATGACCAGTATATCCCACTAGCGATTGACTTAAGTGCTGGTTTCGTGACCTGTGCTTTTTAGTACATAGTTTATAGTCTCAGACAGCGCAAATCGCCAGGCTAGTATATATCCTAACACATTAAGTATACTATGTGTCTGCGCTTAGTGGAGAATTACTGGCTCAATATCTCTTCCCATTTCCCACCCATCTCTCAAGTAACTGGATTGATATCTAGTGGCCACAAGCTCTTTTTACTAGCTACAATCAAGTAGTGTCACTAGCTTCGCTGTTAAGCTTCTTTATGAAGGTACAACCCGTTATGGGGACCAGGAGTCCCATATAACATAAACCACGTGAGTACTCTATCAATTGACCTACAGTGACTATAGGTCTAATATTAAACTATAGTCAACAAACTACAAGTAGCAACAAAAACAAATACCTATAAAACTTTAATAAAAAGCTTATTCCAAACACATAGTCACTGAAGGTATGGATCCTTTCTCTTATTAATGCTAAAAGATAAATGGGTGAATCAGTCAACCTATATGAAAGGGGTTGCTTTCTCGGCAATAAAACCTTCTACTAAGCGAACTTCAAGATTTCGTCCTGACCGTAACCTCCAGGAAATCCCCCGCCTGACAAGGTACCGGTAACGAGTTTTATTTAGAGAATCACTCATTAATAGTAGAGGTTCACAATAAGCATATCAAGATTTATTTCACGAATAATTTCAGGATATTCAAGTACAAAGGTATGCATATCAAGGAATCGTAACTCCCGCCCTATACGACTAAAGCTTCCTATAAGCCTAGGTATAACATTTTAGGTAAATTTATTAGATTTTTTAGCTCCCTATACTATGTATACCTAAGCTCTTTCATCTTCGGGCCACCTGAAACCCGGGATGACCTTATCCCAAGGAATGTAGAAACACCCAGAGTATTAAAATTTCCACCTGAAAATGGAATATCAAATAAACTAACGTCAGAGCAACGTAAGAGTGTGACCCCAAAGGTCACATACGAAGGGAGAATAATATGAAAGGTAGTGAGGATTTACCAAGCTGGTGGCTTTGTTTCAGCATCTTTGAGAGCTCCAAAACGCTCCCTAGCCATCCATAGCCCATTAATAGAGGGATTTCATCTATATTATCACAACCCCCCTTCTTCAGAAAGGGTATCCTCAAAACCCCGTAACCCTCGACCTCAATTGTGATTCTGAAGTTCGGTAGTTGGTTCAGAAAAGCCTCTTATGCAAATCAAAGTCATACTCTCAGTTCCACAGGTAATGTGAGAACTATCTAACTATTGACCGACAACATGCAATAATTGATGAGCTCCTCAACAGGTCTTCTAGGAGTACCTTCAACTCACTTTCCGCCTTCAGCTCTCTCAAATCCTTTCAGTAATCGTGTTATCTCGAATTTTTGGCTAGTGAGTTCAAGATGTTTAGAGGGGACCTGACGTATTTATATTTCGAGATGTTAGAGATATAAACCAAGACCAACTTCCAAGAGCCCTTATTACACTCACGGCACTAACGTGTATTCTATAGGGTGAGAGGGCATAACTACCCCCATTTCGCGCGTGGGTGGTGATGAGCCATCTAACATAGTTATAGTATATAGCCTATGTATTTGAAGACTAGGAAGCTGATTTTAGTTGTGAGTAGTGGTTATTGTAGCGTTGCAGATAACTATAGTGGCGTAAACCAATATAATAATACCCTATACTAACCCTCTTGTAGAGACAATTATACTAGCAGAAAGACGTTATAATAGCTCTTTTGGACCCGTTGATACTCATGTAATTTCTAGAATCATTATGATAATTGTAGCCCCTGATGTTATAATTAGGTGGTCATTAAAAACACTATAAATGTGGCCTAGCTTCAAATATCTCAGATAAGCCCATCCCTAAATAGATTACGAGCTCAGCCTTATAGGAGAATTTTCATAGGAGGAGTTGAGTACTGAGTATCTACCAATCTAATAGTTTGTGTCCAAAATAATATAAAAAGTTTAGGGCATAAAATAAAGTTCATCTATTCTGAGTTAACTAATATTTATACTTCTAGATCCAGAATAGACTCTCCTAAATAATATTTAGTTTTATTATCATACCTTCTTGCTATAAAGAACATAAATCAAACGAGTTATTTATTCATTATAATCAACTACCGACTACCACTTTGACCCCTTACCCAACCCGTAGCGCTTGCTCCAAACTCGATTTATTGTCGGAGGACATAAATAACCGCCCCCCACATGACAACCAGGAGCTAGCTCCACATAAACATAACACTTTCTCCATTATATAAGTTGGTAGTATATAAATTAACACTTTATTTCCTTTATTATTCAATTTTCTATTCTTATTAATTATTATTATAGTGCCTAGTTGGGGTTGGAATTGGGGTATAACTGTCATAGGTGGGCGGTTATTTTTGTCCCCCAAAAATAGTATATGCAAAGAACAGAGTTTATTCAGGGGTACATCCTATAGTAAGGAGGAGCTATGTTATATTTATGCTCTTGCAAGGGTATTATGGATTAAAAATGCCATCACCATAGGAGATCCAAGAGTCTTCTATCCTCTTCAACTGTCTTTACCAGCTGAAAATTTTTTATCCTAATATTCAATGTAACAATATATGCAAATTGGTTAAATAAGTTAAATCATATGTAGATATAGCGCCTGCCATGTGTACCTAGGAAACTAGGATTCGGCTCTTCAAGTGATATTCACTAGTATTGCAATGTTCTTACGGTTCTATATCAAAACCAAGCCAAATAAAACGAAAGGTAACCAGGGTACCCTACTAATAAGTAGACTAGGAATAAAGTGGACCAAAGAAAGAAACAAAACCAAAGCCCAAGGTCACATTAAAACCCTATACGACCGCATGTCATTCAGTAGAAGTATAGTCGCTAACATTGGTCTGTGGCTGTGATTGTCCTCGTCCCAAACCTACATTCCCCAGCCGTTCGATTAAATTTGTCCCAATCGCATCTACACCCCCTCTAGGTGCTAGGAGACTAGGGCCTTCGGGCGCGGTCTCCTGCACTCTAAAAAGTTTTACCGCGGTTCCATTCCACACACCCACAGTACCCTTGGATACATGTCTCTCGGATACAAAAATAAATCCCCAGAGCAGAGATTCATACCATCCCAGGGCTAAAGGGCTCCATTCAAACATATGGGTCTTAATGAGGGAAGGCTCGATCCCGCGAATTTCCGCTGTCCGGATACGCTCAAGAATCAAGGCAGCGTTTGACTCCCGTGTTCCATTGTTGTTTGAAAGGACCAAGCGCAGCTGAGGTTGTAACTGTTGAATTAAAATGAGGACTGTATGGAGTGGTAAATGTGGAAGCCATGTCTCAACCTATGATCTACTTAGCACGCAGTGGGATATAAGTTAAGTTATTCAACTTACCCAGATTGATGATGGGGTGAACCCAGCAGCCAATGCCCCAGGACTATTAGTGCCAATATGACTAGCTAAGCTAGTTGTACTGCCTTGTCGTTGGAAAGAGCCCTCTGGAAGTTTTCCTCTAGCCTTTTCAGACATTCCACGGAGTTGTAACGGAACAGCATCTTCGACGGAGGAAGATATTGAAGGATTCCGTGACCTCAGAGGTGGGGAGGTGACAGTGTTTGAGGCAACAGATGACTGCTTCTTCGATTTAGCTCCGTCATGGCCATCACCACTAGCACCAGCACCAGCACCACCAGCATCATCATCATCATCATCATCTTCATCACCATCATCTCCAATTTCGAATCGATTTAGAGGAGTCAGCGCCTCGGGCCCTACCCTTTGTGATTGACTATGCGATTCCTCACTAAAAGACATTTTACGGGGACTTTCGCTTCCATTATCGCCCTTATCCTTCCTCAACCTATTCTGACGATCCATCTCTTCCTGACCACTCTCGAGGGTAAAGTTTCGGAGGGCCTCGAATCTTTTATGAGATCGCAGTACAGCGTAAATAAAATTTGGATTTTCTACAAGATATGTCAATAGTTGCATCTGTATATCGAATTGTGGAACGTAAGCTACCTAGGTATTGGTGCTCAATGATTGAATTCATCGATTCCAGAAGAGAATGCAGCAGAGTATGATTTGTCTCATTTGCTAGTAAAAATCCTGGAGCGGACATTGAGACGAACAGTTGTACTAATTTTGCGCTAGCGGCTGATGATAGGTTTTGGGCATGTGGGGCCACATTGGCTACAATAGCTAGTAATGCTGGGTATACTGCTCCTAATTTTCCTTTGCTGCTCGTGATCAAGCTGTAGATAGACTATTTGTTACATATCAGGATCCAATACTTAGACTTTCATGGATATTCGGGAACTTACAATAATCAAGTAATCTGCATATGTCCCACTGAAGGATGGGACCCGAACGCTAGCTGGTAGGGTATTCTGCCCCTCGAAGCGTTTATTGAGACTCATCCCAAACTTTTGTTCTGTAGATAAAGTTTGCAACACAAACACACACATCCTGACAACCCCTGATTTTGAAGGATCTAGCCTATGTTCCAATGCGTAGTAGATTATTAATATAACAAAATCGTGGACCCGATTGGTATCGATTATGAAGCTTCGAAATCGCTACTAAGACATTAGTAACATGTTTTAAGCTCCACTCACCTACGGGGACATGCCTTGTTACATTGTAAACTCTCCCAGAAAAGCATAATCATTTCTGGCGCCCATTTGATTGTTTTTTGACTGCCTGGAAGATATGATGTAGTGGCTTGAATCTATTTTTAACCATTAGAAAGGGAAACAAAAAAACCAGTAGGCGGTTTTACCGGTTGATTTAAGACTCGCGTCATGCCATCAACCAAGAATTGAAAATCCTGTGTCCTGTGAAGCCTCCCCAGGTAATGCCTATAATTGTTTTTCAACTGCGGTTCGTTTGGGGGGGCTTCTGGGACAGGGTACAGAAGTAGAGTTAGAAGTAGCTGTAAACAGTATGTAACAAGGACCTGCCGAGGATCTGTGAACACAACATGATCATATGGAACCCTCCAACTCGCGGGGTTATATTTTAAAGTCTACGGGTTGATCTATCAACGTTTGAGATACTTGAACAGGATAGAAAAATCATTACCGTGTTTAGTAGAGAACATAAAGTCGAGAGCACAATCTTTTTCTCGCCGCAGGTCACAATATAAGTCAGTGCCCTGGTTCCCTTTATAGGTAATATACCTACTCCCTAGATGTCAGTGGATTTCTAGAAATAACCCTAGTCTGGAAAAGGAAGACAAACTGGCAGACATGAAAACGGCTTTAGATGCGACTGCCAGTAATAGCCTTAAGGTTTCTATCTTGTTCGACTCAAATTCTTTGGTAGTTCCAACTGGGGTGTTACACCCAACACCACTTTGCCAAATTGCATACGAGACTCTTGCCTTTGATGAAAATGTTTGAGGTAGAGTGAACCCTGAGTAGAATAAAAGATCTATCAAAGTGTCTATCAGCTCCTCCATTAGTGGAGGGGCATCCTCGAACTCATCCGCAGCTGGTGGGGGCTGAAGAATAGTCTCATCCTCCTGGCTCCTTTCGTCAAATAAGATCTCAGTCCTGATTACCGAAGAACTTCTTGATCTCCTCCGCCGAGAAGACCAAAAGAATTTTTCTTGCCATTCTTCGAGCTCATCCTTCTCATAGATGAATGGCAAGACCCTGGTAAGTACCCGAATACAATTCAGGGCATCCCTTTCTGGAGCAATCTCGGGGTCAGGAAATGATGCATGATTCCGTAATGCGAAGAGCCTTGAAGATAAAGCTAAGATAAGTGTTTCGAGATTCTCAAGGTGGGCGTCGCGAGTGCGGCGGATATCTGCCGCAGAGAATAGGGTGAAGACGTCTTCGGCAGATTCTGGGAGCTCCCAGAATGACAGCCAATAAGGATCATTTGCTGGTATATTCTAGCAAGCAGTCAGTTGTGAGGCTTCAAAAATGATAATGCAGAAAAGTATAACTTTACATGTTCTTCTGCAAGGCGAAACACGCCTTTTTTGAAGGACAGTTTGCTATCTCCAGCACCCATAGCGACGAAGAGTGTAAGCGATATCTATCGAGCTATATGATGAAATAAGGTAAAAACCTAAATAGATGTTGAATCAATGGATAGCTAGGGTTCTCCTTGAAAAGAACTGGAATGGTGGATCTTGCTGGGAGATAATGTTGAGTTGCGATGGATAGTGGGGGTACAATGCCATCGAATGTCTTGGTCCAAGCAAGCTATGCACAAGGTACATGAAAGTTGTCGTTGGCACCCTTAGTTACCGACCACATTTCAAAGGAATGCGTATCATTAAAACAACTGTAGTAATAAACTGCCTATAGTCCTGAGAATATATCTCGTTCTTTAGTAGATATTAATAAAGTGTCAAACACCATTAGAATTTACTCTATTTCCTCGACCTTGGGCCTCCCAAGCACACGTATACTTAGCTAGTCTTTGATCAGAAACTAGAAGAAAATTCTTTACTACATAGTTCAAGTACATGTATTAGAAAATTGAAGATTCCAGAGGGCGTTCAATGCCTTAGCGAAATTTATTATTGTGGAAGTTCAGGATACCAGTTTGTATGCCGTATGTTATCTCTCCTATGCACTGTCTATGCCTAACTACACTCTAAAGAGCACTAAATATATTTTATGATTAGGCCACTATTCATCAATATTTTAGAGAAACTCAGAGTTAATTTCGGAATTCCCCCCTATTTTTACCAGCCCAGTGTATTCACAATTTAGTGGACTAAAGGGGTCACTGTCTACATTTACCTTGTTATAGTTGTTGTCTTAAACAGAGGTTTTGCTGAGTTTCTGACCATCCTGGGGGTGGCACAGATAAATGGTATACAGCGTACAAAATCATTAGGAACTATCGTATTCTAAATGTTTGCCCTTTTAAAAAAAAAATTTAAATACGCATAAGTCTTATCCTAGATAGTTCCCCCTAGTCTTCATTTCTTAATCCCTATGGGCTTTGACTAGCTTGTCACAAACCTTGCATGGACTTAAACAGCATTTTTGATTTCCTCTACACTCACTTCCCCTTCTGTTTCTTTAGGCCCAGGCTCCTCTCCTAAGGTGTTATTAGGTGGGGGTGTAGCCTGCCACCAGTGTGTCCTAAGTGGATCGGCTTCGTCGACTTCTATAAAATTTGTTCAACGGTCAATGTCCATTCTGTCAAAAAGAAAGAACTATAACTTACCAGTATATTCACTCGAGGACCCCACCCATCTTGATAATTTTGTTTTGACAAACTCCTGGAAATCCCATTCCTCATCCTTAAGCTTATTTCTTCCAGCAGTCCAAACGTATGTCTCTGTCTCAATATCCTCGTCTCTCTCTTCGCAATTATTACCGAGGATTTTAACCTGGACCTTTGTGCGTTCGTAACCACCTCCTTCAAACCTATCTAGGCGAATAATATCACCCTGTGTGAGGCCCTCAACGTATGTCCCACGAACTACTTTGCCCTCCTCCGGAACAATCCCAGGATAATCAACGAAACGGACCTGGTAACGACAGTACGAGTGAAGGATAGCCGGACGAACGCGGAGGGAGGCGACCTGCCAGGATTCAGGAGAAGCTGTGCCATATATCACACGGGATAGGATAGGAACAGCCATGAGGGTGCCTTTAAGCGAATTATTAGGTTTATTCGTAGATGAATAGAAAGTATATATGTGGAATACTATGGCACTGTGAAGGGGGGGGATGAACAAACGTACCGTAAAAGAAGGCGGTGTTCCCAGTAGGTTTTGGAAGAGAAGCATTACTCCCAGCCATATTTTTCCAGATCTAGGTGCCTATTTACTCAGGTACGTATAGCGGATTTTTAAACAGGAAACCCGCAAGCAATATGAGGTTAGCGCAACTAGTTAAATTTATGAAGATTATAGTGTTGTATCGAGTTTTTATGCGGTTGGAGATACAAGCGAGATGGGTCAGTTCTCGTGCCTATTCTCGTTCCATTATCGTCCCTCATTCTAAGCTGTGGGTGGGGGAAAGAAGGTGAGGGGCTCTCAGGCTTTTTTTTGTGAGGGGGGGTTTGGGCTATCTATCCTATCTTATCACTTTCCTCAGACCCGTTCCTTACCACGCTTCCCCGTCTCATTCCCCCATGCTTCCCCCCTGACCCCACAGTTCATGAGGCGGCTCATCAACCCATCGTCATCTGCATACATGCACGTCAATTCCCATGGGTAAGGAGGCGGCTGAAGCCCCAGCCGTAAGCGGAAGCTTGTTGTCGCGCGCGGCTGCCAGGACAACCACGCAGCAGCAGGCTACTGGCCTATTCTTCGTCTGATGGCTTCGCGTGTGACCCTGACCTGGCATGTTGTTTACACCTTACCATCTAAACCTCAACCACGCTCCCCCGCTAGCAATCAAACCATCCGTTCCATTTTAATCATATTGCAATCTCTCTGTACACACACCTCTTCATTTCTCTAATCTTACTTTAATTGAAAATTCACGTTTTGCACTCGTTTCATTCATTCCTTCTTTACTATACAACTGCGCCTACACCGATAATTTCAACCTAGATCTCCCCCCCCCCAAGCGCCGAGGAGCGACCAAAAAGATGCCAGGCGAAGGTATCCCTATACCTACCAGGTTTCCTTGCCTGTGCAAGGCTATTTACTCATGGAGTGGAGAGGTATCATGCTGTCGACCCCATCAACAATTGGCTAACAACACTAACAAAATATGTTACTATCTGCCTCCAGACTAAACGCGACCTCGGTTTCGTTGAAGGCGACCTCATTGAATGCCTCAATGCTGGTGATGGATCATGGTGGATGGGTCGTCTAAGGCGCAACAGACAGATGACAGGGTTATTTCCGTCAAACTTTGTCCAAGTCCTCGACGATACTATACCTCCTTCCAGACCAGCTTCAAGAAATGGAGCTTCGAGCCCAAGATTTGGAGGTGGTGGAAGTATATCGAGGGCGGCATCTCCAGCTCCTACTCACTACTCAAGAGCAGCATCCCCAGTCCCTACTCACTACTCGCGAGCAGCGTCTCCGGCCCCTACTCACTACTCGAGAGTTCCTTCGCCGCAGCCGCCTGCGCATTACTACCATGAGGACCAACGATCACGTTCCCCCATGCCTTACCAACCGGGTTATCATTCAAGATCTGTTTCCCCGAACCCATACCCCCGAGGAGCCTCTCCAGCGCCATCTACGTCTAGAAGAGAGTACATCCCAAGAACTGTTTCCCCAGCACCGCCAATGCATTACCATTCTAGGGCATCTTCACCCGCCCCATCAATGATGCAGTACCATCGTGCAGCTTCTCCAAACCCATACCTGAATCATGATGCGCAGGATGAAGTCAGCCCCCCACCAGCCCCCCCGCCACATAGATACCAGCGCACTGGCCCGCCAATGCCACCTCAAGAGGGCCGGCGTACACCAGCGCCGAATGGTGCACACTCCCCCGCGATGCTAGGCAACACACCGAGTCCTTTGCGGAACGCCATGGAAGATGTAATGGAAAGCCTACAACATATGACAGCACGTGATGACAATCGTCCTAAAACCCCTGTTGATCCTTGGTCGCCCGAGGCATTTGCACAACAGTATCATCCATCACCCTCAACAAGAAAGGGCTATGTACGGCCTGAAACCTCGCTTGGGATAGGTGATAGAAATGAAGGGTATACCGATGAAGAGCCAAACGTTATAACCATATATCCTGACAATCAACGACCACCAAACTTCAATAATTATAGCGATAGAATGGATGACCGGTTAAGGAGGTTTCAGCTCTCTAATCACCCATCCGAACGCTATGGAAACAATCAGGATGACCTTCCACCCCCGCCGCCACCAAAGAACGCCTCATATGACAATATGCGCCCCCTGACTGGAGACCCTATGTCTGTAAGCAACCGAAAATCGATGTACGACATGGGCCGTCGAAGCCCGGGTCCAAATAAGTTGGTCCGCCCTAGACCACTTTCTAGAACAACAACGATAAAATCCAGTGCGACATCTAACCAATCTAGTAGCACAAATGCCACTACCTCGACGGCTCTGACCAGTGCTAGTATTATGAGTGGGATTAGTGCTGGTGGATTCTCAGCGACTAGTGCAGGAAGCCTAGCACGGAGAAAGGAAAAGGCTACAAGTGTAATAGGAGCAAGTGGTACTAGTGTACAGAAGCAGATGTTTGGAGGTTTTGGGAGGTCTGAAACCCCTACTTTTGGTTCTGGGAGTGGTTCGGGATCAAGTTCAGGGGGTGTTGGGCCAGGTGTGCTGCGGAGAGGACAAACATGGGGTGCTCCGGAGGCTACTTCGGGAGGTGGTGGGCTTGGGGGTTTATCGACGCCGAAGCCAGGGCCAAAACCAAAGAAAACAGGATTCCTCAAGAAAATATTAAATAGCGCAAAGACCAGTACTGCTTCTGCAAGAAGTTTAGCAACAGGCACAAGCTCTCCAGTCCCAATATCGACACCGAAAACCATCCCAGACGGCGTTAATGCAATATCAGGTGGGTGGGCACCAATGCAGCTACAAAGTCAAGACTGGGTTCAAGTTCGAAGAGATGTCAACCGATCCAACACGCTATCAAGAAACGAACGAATAGAAAGGCAAGAGAAGCAACAACTGATGGACCAGATAGTTCTTCGCCCTGTCGATGCTCTAGATGATGATGTGGATGGAGATGAAGGTGCGGATGGACGTGCAGTAGAGAATCCGGCAGATTTTGATACAGCGAACCTAGCACTAGTGGACAAAGGTACAAGGTTTATTGGCAATTTGCCCCCACTGACAACCCCTGAAAGCCTAGCGGCCCACCACGTCTGTCGCCCATACCGTAGCGACCTCCAGCGTCTGCGTGCTATCTTTACTTGGGTTTCAGAAAAGATTGCCTGGGAACATCCAAGTGGGCCTTTAGACGGAAAACAGGGACAAGGAGGACCAGACCCAAGAAATATTATACAGCAAAGGAGAGGAGGTCCTGCAGAGGTTGCAGAGGTTGTGATGGGAATGTGTAGTGCAGTAGGGGTTCATTGTGAGATCGTGGCGGGTTACCTAAAGGTCCCCGGTGAAGCCTTAGATGTCGAAATGTGCCCACGACCAAACCATTGGTGGAACGCAGTAATCGTGGACGGTGAATGGAGATTTATGGACTGTTCACTTGCTTCGCCAACAAATCCTAGAAGAGTTATGTATTCATCGGCATCTACATCACAGGCAGAACTCTTCTACTTTTTGACTAAGCCAAGCCATCTTTGTTGGACACATGTACCGCAAAGAGCGGAGCAGCAGCATATGACCCCTCCATTACCGATGGCAATATTACTAGCCTTACCATCCGCTTGTCCGCCATTTTTCAAACACAGCCTACAGATGAATAATTTTGACACTAGTCTCACCAGAATCGAAGATTTGGAAGTTGCTCAAATTGAGTTTACTGTTCCTATAGATGTTGAATGCATCGCAGAAGTAGAGGTACGAGGATTTGCAGTTGATCAGGATGGTGATATATTCGAGAGTGGAGATGTTGTAAAAAAGAGGGCGCTTTGTCAGGTAGTCTGGGAGAATGGGGCCAAGACATATAGGGTCAAAGCAGTATTACCTGGGGATGAAGGGCATGGTGTGTTGAAGATCTATGCTGGAAAGCGGGGCTTAATCGTGAGTTACCTAACTTTCTATAAATTCCTTTTTTTTTTAGCATAGCACATAGTTAACTTAGCTATCTTGATAGCATTCAATACGCGATAACCCACACCCACTAGCATTTGCATTGCCAATTATGCATACGGGTGAAAATCCCCCTTACGACTTTTTAGTCCGACACCCAACACCTCACGCGCAACGTCATGATCTCTACGTGTCACAGCCACAGTGTGCCAGACTAGCAGTGAACAACACATTCGTTTTTGCGGTGCGGCAGCACCCTAGTGAAGGGTTGACGAGCGACAGCTTAATTAATGGACCGAAGCCTGCCAAACTAGCTATCCAGACACCAGCTGGCAAGATACTAAGATTAATGAAGAAAGCCGATACCATGGGGACTGAGAACGGGATGATCTGGGAGACAATAATAAAGTGTGGAGAGCGAGGAGCCTGGAGGGCGTTGGTGTTGGCGGATAGGAGCGCTAGGTGGTGTGTCTATGCCGAGTGGACGGTCGTATAACAATTTCTTTAGTCATTGCTTTAGTTTTCATTCTTCGTGCTCTTCGTGCACTCCAGGCGTAGCAGTTTTTCAGCATTTCCCCTGTGGCTTTTTGTTGGAGTTTCAAATTTCTTTCTTTCTTGCACTTACTTTTTACGAGCGACGGTAACGGGGTGGGATATAAACTTATTGGGTTTACTGTATATTGGTTTGGTTGTGGGTTTTTTTATCTTCCCTTTTAGCGTTTTAGCCGGAGTAGTAGTAGTAGAGTATATTTTATTTTGGATATTTTTCATGTTATACCACCTAATTACATGTAATACTCCTCTATGAGGTCTTGCTTTCACGTGTCAAATTAGCAAGGAACAGGGGCAGCCCTGATTGAGTGAGTGATGTTTTGTGACGCTCAACAGTGATGTATGGATCTGAGATCTCGATGATGTCATGTAGTTTAATATACCTATTACTAAATACATGTATGTTTTTTTGGATACTAACTTTGTCAGATAATCATCTACTCGTGCTTCCGAGCCAAGAAGTTCAGAACACACTGTAAATATATAAATCTATTAAAGATTTAACCCATTATAATACCTCAGGTCTGCTACTTCTGAAATCTTGATTGATACTAGATATACTACCCCTACTAACTACTATGCCTACACGTAAGTTTCACGTGTCCACTTCTTGGCTCTGAAGCACGAGTAAACCTATCTGATCGTAAGGATTATTATCATGAGCTAGCTTTGATGGGTTTAAAGGAAGCTCAAACGAGTTTACAGCGTACAGCTCTTGGTAGTATTATTGTGGAAATGTGGCGCGCAAGATAATTGGTCTTCTACGTTTTTGACGAACGTTTAGACAATATCATTTGCTAGCAGCCCTGCTCGATAATCCCTGTTTCTAGAATAATTCTACCGGAGGCTGTACGGCAAAAAAGATCGAGAAACCAGGGTCTGCTACCAGGGTATTGTGGCCAATTCTACTACTAGAATCTTTGCCAAAAACCTAAAGAACGAATAGGAACGCTGATTCTCGTGTCTCGCGTTTCTCGATCTTTTTTACCGTTCGCTGTAGAGAAGACTATTAAGCATAGGTGGCGTTGACGCCCGCATAGCCAATATATCGAGTCAATACGGTAGATGAACTCAAGGCAATACTGGGATCTGTGTATACTTACCAAGAAATAAGGCCTGTCGACAAGTTATGTAACCGTGAGCACTTGACTTGTTGACAGACTTTATTTCTTGGCGAGTACAATGCCCCCCTGTCAAACGCTTAGCCTTGTGCGGTGTAACATCTATAAATGACGTTATGAGCACCATGTGGTAACTCAACCAGTGGCTAGCCGATGCAGGATCACTGCTAGAAGCATTCTTCACCTCATTTTATATGCGTTTCGGTGGTAGCTTCGCTCGAATGGTACAGGCAGTGAGGGAGTTGACCGGGAAGCGAGGAGGACTGGGAAGCGAGGCGACAACCACACCACCCAATTTGGCGAATTTGTATGAAGAGATGAAAAATACATCTCTACAGTTCTCACTACAAAATTAATACAAAAAATTATTGAAATATAGGTATCTATTCAAATTCTCTACAGGATTCAGAGTATTTAACCATGAAGGATAATATTAAGTTTATGTGGAGGTAAAGGTGTATACATTATCCCCATATAAACTTTTCTATGGATAAAGTGTAGAGTTTTATATATTTCACAATACTCTGGCTAAAAATGACTAAATATTAGTCTTATTTTAATTAGAGGTAAGTTAGAGTAATAAGATATTATATAAAGGTTTGTAAGAATATTCTCAATTTTTTTGGTAATGTTCTGTGTTGTTAGTTGGGCGATTTTTGGTGGGTTTTTGTTGCCTCGCTTCCCGGTCCTCCTCGCTCCCCGGTCAACTACGTTATATGGTATGTACATAAGCAAAAAAGTAAGATGTCGCCAAGCCAGGCCAAGCGAGTATGGAACTGCCCCCACCAAGAAAACAGCCCTTGTCAGACCCACGATAATCCGATATGTTGACAACTATTAGAGGCATGCGAGGAAAAGAATCTACAGATTTCCCCACCTCTGGTTAAAAATTCACGATTAGGTAGATTCCCCTAGCTCCTATCAAAAAAGCGAAGATGTCGTATCGCTGGTTGGCTATCCCTACTTAGCCCTTAATGGAGGGTTAAAAGAAAAAAATTATAAAGAATATACAGTTCCTGCCCTGTTCCTCAGCGGCCCTCCACCACACCTCCCCCTCCACCTCACCACATACCCACCACCTACCCATTTTGTACCAATTATCCGTTATTCACACAAACTCTTCAGCTGAGCTATCCACAACCGTAAAAAGCTATCATTATCTACACTTAACCCATTTATCTTTCGCTACGCTTACTATCGGTACTTCACCAGTTGTAAACAAAATCTCCCCGCTCCCCGCTCTAATCGTCCCCTTAGATCCCCAGACAGTAACACTCATAAACATGTCACACTCACCTCCGGACCTTGATGGGCCTGGCAGCAAACGCCCGAGAGGCAAGTTCTGTTACTCTTGCCTTAGTCAAACCTCCGCCCAATCTCACGCTATTAATACTTATTTCTAGGGATTCTTAAGAACTCAAACTCCTACCACCGCTCGCCAACTGAAAAGCCCGTCGCCGTCCTGCCCGATGCTGAAATCATTTCTTCCGGGGCTATTCCTGCATCTTCTCCTATGGAACATTCCCTCTCTGAGAAAGACGTCACCCTTCAAAATACTCTTCAAAATGCTGGGCGACGTCGCTCATCAGCTGGTCAAACCCCTGTCCGAGTCGGCTCTCGCCGTCAATCATATATAAACGCCAAGGATGGAGACGGTGAGGACCAGGAATCTTCGCCACGCCTAAAATGGGACGAAGCAAATTTATACTTAACTGAACAACAAAAATCGAGTACCATGAAGATCACTGAACCCAAGACACCGTACGCAAAGCGATATGACCCTCTGGAGGATGAAGTTGAATTCAGAACACTGGATGCTGAGGACTTAGTTGTAGATGAGCTCGATGCTGTCAGGGCCGAGGCCGGAGAAGGATCAAGCTCAGATGGGGCGAAAACTGTTAGGAAAGAGTACGCCATGCGGGAAGAGGATATCCCTGGGTTAGAACTCGGGGAACCAGAGGAGGCAGTACCGCTGAAACAAAAAGAAAGCCATTCACCAAAGCAGGTCGTTGTGCAGGATGACTACATGAGCGATCATCATGGTGAACCTGGTGATGACCCGGAAACACCAGAAGAAGAAGAAAAACACAGAAAATTTGCTGAAATGAGAAAGAGACACTATGAAATGAAAGAAGTGGCAAATCTACTAGGGCAAGTATTTGATCTCTTGCTATTAGTCATGAACAAGAGTTAATACGGGAATATCTAGGCATCCAGAAGAACTTGATGAGGAAGACGATGACGGCGATGTTACGGTTGAAGATACCTCGAATGGTACACCCGAAACCCCTAAAGTATCATCAAACCTTGCAAATGGAACAAAGTCGTCAGAGTAGTGTCTATAGAATATGAAGGAGCACCCCACTCTCCTGGGAATCGGTTTTTGATAAACCTTACTTGCTCTCGTTTTTCTGGTTTTCTTTAACGAACTTACAAAGCCAATGACAAACTGGATACTTGGGTGCTACCAGATAAGTACTATAAAGAGCATTATACGCATCGGGTTTTCTTCTTCTTCACTTTATATATTTCGTTTAGTCATTTTTGTTAGCAGGTTCTACGGCAATACCTCGTTTTTTACTTTCCCCTTTCTTTGGCTGTCGGTGTACTGGAAATAAGATGGAGTCAATGTCCTAAGGGTACCTGTTCTAGTACGGGATGGCAGCCAATACGCAAATTTGATTGACTAAGTATAATTTTGAGTTGGCACTTGGATTCATGGTTCGCTTCTATAGTTGTTGGTTGTGGTTACTACCATTCTTCGTAAATCCAAAAAGAATAGCTACCATGAGATGAACTCGGCCTGATTCCCACGTTTATCGCTGGGTCCTGTATTCATACAAATATTATCACCAAGTTTAGCCTATTTTACATAGCCTAATTATTGAAAAGAAAAGAACAGTGTGGGGAATACTTATTACTACAGATATATTTGTTCTAGAGTGGTTTGTGAAAAATAGATATACTGTGGGATATACCACGTACCACGTACCATGGAGTCTTTTGTTTTTGTTTTTTTAATTCATAATTTCATTGGTTTCTAGATACAAGAACATCATACAAAACATAAAGTTATTACATGAACAAAACCTAACGGACCCTCCAACTTTATACCCTCTTCATCTATCCCCATTCAGTAGACATAGGAAGCCGTAAATTTCACTTATGAAGTTTAGTGACTCGAGCATTGAAACTAGGTGGTATTAGAGCTCATGAGCAATGGGACTTTCCACCATAGCTAGCGTTTATATAGCGTCAATATTTGAACTATTTTTAGACCCAACTAAGAGAATAAATAGTATAGGACTCCATAGTAAAGAATAGAAATAAGATAGGGTATAGTACGCATATACTACCGCCGGTGGTAAACTCTAGGCCATTGGCATACCGTATGTAATAAAAGGTAGAACCGACTATTGCCTTTCCTTTTTACTTTACTATATATATTGTTTACTTCTTTTTATCCCTATGTCAAGGGAACGACAGAGTTTTTAAGTCATGGTTTATAACTACATACTTGATTTTATACCCGAAATAAAATATCACTTGAGTTTAAATATATAAATTTCAGGCCACTGGTGCTAAACTAGAAGCTGCTGTTGGTAAGCTGAAGACTACCTGTGGCAGATTTAGAATAGGTTTAGGCTCAATTGGGAGTATAGGTTTTTATAACAGAAAAGACATGGGGTATAGTACGTATTCATTTGCCAGTGGTAAATTCAAGTATAAAACCGCTGAACTTTAGCACCTGCACATGCTACCTTCACTAAGTCTAGCACCCTGTACTTAGATTAGATACTCCTGTTTGTCATTAGTTAACTACTAACCCACAAATATATACACCATAGCTACTTTTCCACTAATACCTAGGTGGTCTAGGTACCTCAGTAAATACATCGGCCCAAGCACAGAGTGCTGGATTCAAGTTAAGTAGTATATATAACCGCGAGGATCAAAAGCTTTTGTACTAGAACTTACCATAAGTGATAAATTAGGTTTTGACCAATTCGCGCCTCCATATATACTTATTGTCTAGCCCAAATACCTATCCCTTAAACCGTCACACACAACCGTTTGAGACCGGTATTTCAATGATATACCCCAACCATAACACCTCTAGATATTATAGAAATTATGCTAGAATATTTATACTACACAAACTAAACTATTATCATTATAAATTCAATGGGTTATATAGCTAGTGGTTGGGTAGTAAGGCTGGAGAGTCGGAGGCTGTGGCAAAGACCGGTCCCACTCGGGACCATTGACGGTCTAAGAGATAACAAGTGAGATAAAGAGGGAAATAGCCAACCTACTCTAAGGTGCAGTGAACTTTATCCCCATACTTTATATCCTGTAATTCATCTATTGGGTTTTAAATTGCGCTATTAAACTTGAGGTTTAATAATAGCTCATAGCTATGTAGTACTATGTGTCTAGCCTATACATTTTAATATTTATGATTGCTTTACCCTAATACAGTTACATGTAAGATTTATACAGTAAAAAAACTATTAAAACCCTTAGAATTTGGTAGCGGAGCTGTTTCTCTTAGGTATTTCATCTTCCACCTTCACTGATAATAAAAGTCGGAACCTTGGCACTCCGAACTAAAACCCCATGTACCCTAAGATCAAAGTAATTCATTCTTGAAAAAGCCGTGGAGGGAGGCTGGCTAAGTATTCTACAGCAGTTAGAACCTTAGAATATTGTAACCCTGTTCATGAAACGCAGTATACCATCTGGCACGGTACCTGCGCGATTATACGGGCTTTCGGTGATCCTTCTCAGAACGTACAACCTAGTACTGACGTCCAGTAGAACACTGGATAGATGACAAAGTTGACACTGACCAGCCTGTTGAGAATTGTAGGCTGGACAATGTTATGCCAAAGTTCTGTGGAGAAAGGAAGAAGAAGGGCAGGCGAAAAGTTTGCTTTATATGCATGCCAAGTGTTTTGCCAAGAGAATATTATGTAAACCTGAAATCATGCACACAAGCCGGTAGCATCCATGACCTCGGCTATGGGGAAACTTTAAGACGTGGAACCAAATCACCACTCCTCTTGACTGTGATCATATTCACTTGCATTCATCACCATGTTTTCAAGTGCCGCGTTTAGAAGTTCCTCTAGATGTAGGTACCATCAACCTGAAATTGTTACATAGGGGTGCAATGTTAACATATACCTGCTCTATGTGACAGTGTCTTCAAGACAAACCGGCCCGCTTCTCAGAGCCACCTCTTTAAGGGTGTCAGCGCTGAGCCCTACCATCCAAACCAGGTACAATACTCTGGCTCCAGTATTTAGTCTTCACCCTGACAGTTGTCTTAACTTATAGGTCCGCGGCCACTACATCGGAAAATGTCACCCAGGACAAGGCATACTCGATTCTCGTCGCCCAGCGCAAGCTGCGTCCCGTCTCTCCCCACCTTTCCATTTATCAACCACAGCTGACCTGGTACGGGTCCATTGCTACCCGCATTACCGGTATGGCTATCTCTGGTGGTGTTTACGCTTTTGCTCTTGCATACCTGGCTTCCCCTGCTCTTGGCCTGCACCTTGAGTCAGCTACCATTGCCGCTGTATTTGGGTCCCTGCCAATAGCTACAAAGGTTGGGATTAAGGCGGCAGTTGCTCTGCCTTTTACCTACCACTCGTGGAATGGGATTAGGCATTTGATCTGGGATACTGGAAATGAGTTGGACATCAAAGGGGTTTACAGGACTGGATACGTGGTACTAGGATTGACAGCGTTGAGCACAGGTTATTTGGCTTTTATGTAGATAAAAGTTTAGAAAAATCAGGCATACTTGAAATTTTCCCAAGGGAGCGTTGGGTCCTAGGTTTTTTCATACCACTTCAGGTACTACTTCAGTTATTGGTTTGTGGCCAGCTATGCCCGACCTAGAAACACAAAAATTAGCCAGCCCGAAGAATATCCAGGAATCATCTTCCGAGCTAGAATGCATATCTAATTTAAGACAGGGGATTAGGTTTGAGCATCGCTTTCATAAGAGTGGGATGCTACTAGTAGTTAGCCCACGCAGCAGTCAATATATAGTTATCGTGGTTCGGTGGGGGTGGAATATCCAGCCTTCTATGTGCTCTGGAAGTAGTAAGAATAGAAAATATAGATCCTAGGTGGAGGAGGGTCTCTATTGGGAGTAGCTTGTAGTGAGTAAAGTGAAACTGTCAATTGGTGAGAGCCGTGGTTTAATCTAAGTAGATATACCATATCACCATAATAGGATTGTCTCAGAACCATGGTAACACCATATTTTGTTGTTGCTCTTGCAGAGGAAGCGAGCGAACGCCTGTGCTGAAATTCTTGGCATAATTCAATTCAGGGGTCAGGCTGCATGCCCTCCTTTTCCCGAATGACCCTTTTCCTCTCCCCCATATCTTCTTGCTCTACTCTTGCTCCAACTCTAACCCCAGCATCTCAACCCCCCCCTCGTAACTGTTTATCTCCTTCTCTCTACTGACCCTCCTTTTACTCCTGGCTGCTGGAACTCTCTATCTCTGTGTCTAGTTTCTTAGCCTCAGCTTAATTCAGTAGAAAAATAAAGACAATTACAATGCCTTCCGGACACGTCGATAACGCGATTGGTATTGCTAATTTACCAAACCAGAGGCATAAAATCGTGGCCAAGAGGTAAGTAAAGCTTCATGAGCTAACCCTCTCCACTTCTGCAAATTGGACTGGACTATTTAGTACATGAGCTAATGTGTTTCAAACACTTGTACAGAGGCGCTGCTTTCACTATCATGGTTGTTGGGGAGAGTGGTCTTGGAAAGACTACCTTTGTAAACACTTTGTTTAGCACCACCATCAAGAACTACTCTGAGCACCGCCTCCGCCACAAGAAGCAGATGGACAAGACCGTACGTCCATCTAGAGTAATTTCTCTCGGTATAGCACTAGTTAATCCCTTCTAGGTCGAGATTGCCATCACAAAAGCAGAGCTTGAGGAGAAGTTTTTTAAAGGTAAATTTCGGTTCTAACACAGTTAATTCAATTGAGCATCGAATCTGATATTTTTCTAGTCCGCCTGACAGTTATCGACACACCCGGTTTCGGAGACTATGTCAACAATCGGGATTCATGGATGCCTATTATCGAATTCCTTGACGACCAACACGAATCCTATATGCTCCAGGAGCAGCAACCACGCCGTACCGATAAGATCGATCTGCGTGTCCATGCATGCCTATACTTCATTAGACCCACCGGTCATACACTGAAACCTCTCGACATCGAGGTTATGAAACGCCTATCGTCGCGTGTAAACCTGATTCCTGTTGTTGCCAAAGCGGATACCCTTTCTCCAGCAGATCTAACTCTCTTCAAGCAGCGGGTAATACCTTACTTTAATTTAAACTAAATAATCCAAAAGTTAATTTTCTCAATTTAGATTCGTGCAGTTATCGAGGCTCAGGGTATCAAGATCTACCAACCTCCTATTGAGGAAGATGATGAGGCTGCCGCTCAGCATGCTCGTAGCTTGATGGTGTGTAACAATTTCCGCTAGATGAATTATAGGTTACGATTAACTTTTGTTTTAGGCTGCCATGCCATTCGCCGTTATTGGTAGTGAGAAGGATGTGAAGACCGCCGATGGCCGTGTTGTTAAGGGTCGCCAATACTCCTGGGGTGTCGCTGAGGTCGAGAACGAGGAGCACTGTGATTTTAAGAAGCTCCGTAGCATTCTCATTCGCACCCACATGCTCGACTTGATCCACACGACTGAGGAGCAGCATTACGAGGCATATCGTGCACAGCAGATGGAGACTCGCAAGATGGGAGAGGCTCGCCCAAGGAAGCTTGACAATCCTAAATTCAAGGAAGAGGAAGAAAATTTGAGGAAGCGATTTACTGAGCAGGTTAAGAAAGAGGAGGCTAGGTTTAGACAATGGGAACAGAAATTAATTTCAGAGCGTGATCGTCTAAACAAAGATTTGGAGAGTACTCATGCTGCGTATGCCATCCTCAATTAGACGGATTCTTTGATTTTTACTAATCGGTATTTGGAAATAGGATTAAACAACTGGAGATGGAGTTGGAGAATATGCAAGGAAACGTAGTGCGAAGCCATGGCAGACGCTAATACGCCGGTATTAGTTATGCCAATAGGGGGATAAAAGTAAGCTTTATATGGTGAAGCAACAGAGTATACGGTTGATGAACCCGATAATTTGAGGGGGGGAGGCAGCCGTTTTCTATTACTGACGACTTGATACAAGGTTGTTTTTCTATTCAACAATTCGCATACTCAAAATCTTTCCTTAACCTTCATAGCACAGTTCCACTGCTAGCGAAGGTGTTTTTCTTTTGTCTCTTTCTAGTTTTCTCTTTCGTTTGATCACCCTACTTCTTTATAGTTTCTATTCAATCTACTGTGCGGTTCTGTACCAGAGAAAAAGGTATTCTAAATACAAACTTTTTCCTTTTTCTGGTTTATAGCCAACACTTATTTTTAGTGTCTTTTTAAAGCATCTTCCAAAATCTTTTCATAGATTTCCTCAAGACATTCTCGTAAAATCCGTAGGCCACCATGGCTGTTATATACCTCCAAATATAAGACTAAAAAGGCTTTTTAAAAGCTAGGTAGAACCAAATCAAAGGGTATGACTTTTTGAAGATTATAAGCGATGAGAAAGTGCTGCTAATATTATGACACATGAAAGTACATAGGATATACAGGCTTGCAGAAGTAATAGTTTTTAGGTAAGTTTCTGCTTGATGAAGAAAGCTCTCAAATGTGATAACTGCCACGCGCAAGTAACACCTAAAAGCAGAAGTTGGATCAATGTCCATCGGACAACACGGGCATTTGTAGATTCAGACTGATCTCTAAATTCTGCTTCACGTTCCTATCCCAGTATTTTATATTAGTTTATGCCTCTAGATATAGGTTATGTAGTCCAGAACTGCCAACTCACCCTCTGAAAGACCTGCTCCCTCCTAATGTCTTGTAGCCTCGCGTTGAGATCCTTAACCCGCTGTACAATATCTGCAAGCTTATGCTTATCCTTGCTCTCGATCTCACTTGTCTCTCCGATCGCAAGGTCAAGGTGAAGCTTAACGCCCTCAGGATTGTTGCTGAACCAGGAGCCCGAAGAGCCAGCGTGAGAGGCCCAGAAGCAGAGACGGTGCTCGCCGCTGTCGCCGGCGGTGAAGGTGAAGCGGCCTGAGGAGGATCCTTTTTGGTTTACGACGCGGTGGTCATTGTCGAAGATTTCCTGGGTTGCAGTTAGTATTAGCTAGAACAGGAGAGACCTAAAAGTGTGTAGATTACATCAACAGTAATTTGAATGGCAAGTTGGGGGTTGTCGCTGAAGGAGTGAGTGTTGGCGTTGTATTCTTCGGCTCTGTACTGGCCTGTAATCCCAGTCTGTTAGGTAGCTATTCAAGACCCAATCCCCTATAATTCGAAATCAAGCATCTCGGTAGAAGCCTTAAAATCCAGAGAACCTACCAACAACCAATGTATCCTTCGGCAGCTCCTCAAAGAAACATTTTGGTGTAACACCATCAATGTAAAAATACAGGCCAAAGCTTGGTACGACCTGCGAAGCCGCAAACAGTAGCGATACTAAAGAAGGGCGCATGATGGTTGTTTTAGGGTCTGGTTGAGTTCAAAGGCTAGTGAAAAGTCCAGATAGGGAGAGTTCGCGTGTGGGTGGTCGATGATGTACTTCAGGAGAATATGAAGGCGAGTGCTTCTGACGAGTTGGCCTTAACTTTTTTGCGACGAGGGGTTACCCGGCTTTTGTGGTATGGTTTATCACTCGTTTCTAGGTGTGGCTTGTGAGAGGAGTACATATGCAATTCTTTGAACTTGAACATCAATCTTCCATTCTTTAATAGCAGTCGGTCAATAATTTCCTCTATCACTAAAGAGTTTTTTCAACGTATCAGTATAGATAGAATAGCCACAATAAATTAAGCTTCTCTCATAATTGGAAGTACCTTACTCGCCCCAAACATAAACCGCGCCTATATCAGTCAGCCTTAGTCTTACATTCACCTAGGAATTACCCACCATCAACCCCCCCACTTAGCATTTGCTTCTTCCCTGCCGGATTATATGCCACACTTGTAGCTGCTTTCCCCTTATGCCCTACCATTTTATCTACCACTACACCTTCAAGCAGATCATACACCCATATGAAACCGTCTTCGCTTCCTGTAATAATATATTTATCTCCATCCCCGAAGCAACTCCTGACCCTGTATTCTGTGTTTAGATGGCCTCTGTAACTCTGTAACATCTGCCCGTTGGTCTTATCTATTAATCTAATCCCCCCATCGAGAGCAGATACAAGGATCGCGTTGCCGTCGGAAGACTGAGTAGTACAGGTGACAGGGTAGCCGATTACGTCGACAAAGCAGCGACCCATACGAATGTCGTAATTCCTTATTCTCCCATCTACACTCCCCGTCACAATCTCGTGGCCCAATATATATACGCTGCTAATACTATCCTTTGCGTCTTCGAGCACCTGTATCGGTTTTCGGCTTTGACTTTTAATGTCCCATAGCATCACATTGGTATCATATGACCCAGTAACTAGGACGGAACCATCATTGTTGAAGTGGGCACTGTTGATGCGGCTGAGGTGACCCTCAAAACGGCGAAGTGTTTTAGCGGTAGAGACGTCCCAGAGGAACGCTTGTTTGTCGCCGCCGACGGAGGCGAAGGTGGAATTGTCGCTGGTTACGGTGATGTCGAGAACTTCGTATCCATGGAGTTTGAATTCTTGGATACGAGAGGCTGTTGTGGGGTTCCAGAGGTAGATCCTACGGTCTGCGCCACCTGTGAGAGCCTATTATTGCTTTTTGTTAGAATACCTCTCATATCAGGACTTGGGCTAAACACGTACGTACTGGCCGATACCAGCACTGTAGGTAACGCAGTGGACAGCGCCTAGAATTCAGGAGTTCCCGGTCAGAAGCGGCTTTGGTTCTTAATAGACCGAGAGTTTAGAGGAACCCTACCAATGTGGCCTGTGAGAACGTGTGTATTACGAGTTGGAAAGACCATACCTGGCTGGGCCACGATCGTGTTGAGAGAGGTGAACGCTCTGACAGGTTGGGGCTCTTTCAATGGTTCTTGGCAGGAATATCTAATTCATAGCATCGCACTCGAATAGGGGGCAACATGGTCGAGACCAACTATTGTGTTTAATAACAGCTCATAACTACATTACGGCTTGGGGGATTCAAATACTATTAGGAATCCATCGCTTTACTGATTTTCCTAGATAAGAAATATATGTATAATAGTTCGGGTATGGCAGCACCATAGATACAATAAAATAGGCAAAAAACATGCCACAGTACCATATGGAGGCTCGGAAGGTATATGCAGGGCGTGTAGAATAATAAGAGGCACCCCTGTATGAGGATAATATGCCCTGGAGATATTACCAGTGATGCCGATTGATTGGTCATGTGATGTAACTTTGGTGGGCAAGAACATTGCCACCAAAAATAAATCACGTGAGCAATAAATCCGTCGGCATTACTCATGTCGCCATTTTGAAGTCGTGTTTCCTAATCAGGAAACTTTCCATTCCTAAGCCAAAAATTTCTAGACTTGTCTGAGCCAGGGGTTTTTTACATATGTGTAGCTAAAATATAATGGTATCTCACTGAAGATTGACACCCTAAAGGTCCTATGGGGCAGGGAAAGCTGTTGAAAGGGCGCCGAGAATATGCCAAGTGGAGGACCAGAGGCTGCCAAGTATACTTTCAACCAATAGTAGAGACATATCTAGTGGTGTTTGCCTGATTAGGAAACGCGGCTTCAAAACGGCGACATGAGTACTAGTGCTTAAGGTACCTACTGCAGCTTATGTCAGCGTCGAAGCCCCGCCATCAATTACCCAGACTTCCCTTGTCAGGGACCCTTTACAAAAGCACTATATTCTGTCCCTACCTTTCTATATAATACGCACCGTTCACAGCACTCTACTCATACATTATGGCTCCTAATAAGCTTACCGGCAAGCCTGGAGAGATCGCCGCTTTTATTGATAGATTTGATGTGAGTAACTGAATTAAACGCTCTTTCTAAAGCTCTTTCTCCACATTTGAAATATTACTCCTAATAAGGTCGCGTCTAGGTCTTTCTCTTTGATTGTGACGGCGTCTTATGGCATGGCAATACCCTTCTTGACAATATCGTCGAGACTCTAGACATGCTTAGAGGAAAAGGTGAATAAAAGTCACTGCCCTCTACCTCAATTCGTGGGCAGGGCTTAAAATCCTCCTCGAGCCTAGTTGACACAACCCTAGGGAAACAAATCGTCTTTGTAACAAACAATTCCACAAAGTCTCGTCGTGCCTACAAGAAGAAGCTCGATAGCCTGGGAATCCCCGCCGAAGTAGATGAGGTCTTTGGCTCCGCATATTCCTCGGCAGTATACATCAAACGTGTCATTAAACTTCCCGCTAACAAGAAAGTCTACGTGATCGGCGAGAGTGGTATTGAGGAGGAGCTGGAGAACGAGGGTGTAAGGTACTTTGGTGGAACTGATCCGGCGGAGAGGGTTGCCATGGAAGAAGAAGACTATACTACTTTTTTGCCCGACCCAGAGGTGAGAAATCTTACTTCTCGCAATTCATTGAGAGATGTTAATGGTATGAGAGAGGGAAAGGTTGGAGTGGTCCTATGCGGTCTCGACCACCATATCAACTACCGTAAGTACGCAAAGGCATTCCAGTACCTCCAGGACCCAGATACCCTATTTCTCGCAACCAATGTCGATAGTACCTTCCCCAACAAGGGAAAACTTTTTCCTGGTGCCGGAAGCATCTCCGCACCACTGAGTTATATGTCCAAGCGTGTTCCTATATCCCTCGGAAAGCCATCTCAGGCGATGATGGATGCAGTCGAAGGTAAATTCCAGTTCGACCGCAAGAGGACATGTATGGTTGGAGATAGAATCGATACGGATATCAAGTTCGGTATTTCTGGAGGGCTGGGGGGCACATTGGCAGTTCTGACAGGGGTTGCTACTGAAGAAGATGTCCTGAATGCGGGACCAGAGGGCGCACCGGAGGTATACTTGGATAAGTTGTCTGATTTGCTTGGATAGGGCTGTTGAGGCTGCTTCAAGGGATTTGTGATTCGTTTATATAGACAATTAGTGCTGCGCCCATATATAGAGGGCACATAGAGGAAGCTACTATAGAACATTGGCTGATACCCACCTTCAATCATTCTTTACGCATAAAAACAATTTGATATGATTTTTATTATAATTCACCCTTATCCCGACAAACCTCACCCCCTTGGGGGAATGCTGATATTATGGGGGGGACAAAATGCTCGGTCACCTACAAGGTAACGAAAGGCTTGAGATGAGTATCACTACATAACCACAATATATAAGGAACAGAAATCTCAACTAGAGAAAGAACACATAAGTACATGTAGTTCATGTATTATCCGCCTACATTAATCTATGTATTATGAGTAAAGGCGCGATCTACCCCTACTTTTCGGGTAGTCATTGCGGTTTACCCTTCGGTCTGATCTACCCTCAAAGAAAAGCCTAACCCACTTGTACATACCTCAATAATTTACTCCATCATATATCCATTACCCCACTACAACCATAACTATGGCCGTGATACACTCCTGTGGTATATCACTACTCTAACTTCCTCTACTATCACCCCACCGGTAAATATTGGGCTTCAATTCCTAAGCAAACACCAGGTGGATGTCTTCTAATGACATGGAAGGAGAAGCCCGAGGGAGGTTAAAATTCTCAGGCACAAAGCGGTAACTTACCAAGCTCTCCTAGAGTACATATACATGCAAGTGCAATATCCGTAAATAACATGTATATAAAAAATGTACTGGGTTAGGTTTTCTTTTGAGGGTAGATCACACTAAAGGGTAAACCGCAACGACCATCCGAAAAATAGGGGTAATCGTACTTTTGCTCATGTATTATCGTAGAGGAAGATATCACATCAAGGCGGGGCCCTCGGTTGCTATGTCAGTGACCGGATAAATATTCTAAAACTAGATAAGATAGAAATCGCTCCTCGCTTATCGGATAGATGCTTCAAAAACATCTAAGCTCATATGGGTATTAATATAAGATTTAGGACTAATATAACTAGCTGACTTATACAGATATATTATACTAAATAAGGATATAAGAGTGTGTTAGGCTGTAGGGAGAGGCCGTATAGAGTCTATATGGAATAAATTTGTGCGTTATTTGGGTATCCCATGGTCTGTAACGCGATTCGCACGAAAAACCGTGCGAATTTAGGCCCATGGCAACACAGCGAAATAGCAACAAAATAAGTCTTATAAATTAATTAACTACAAATGAGACCTAGAGTCTATGAAATTCTGTAAAACAATTGCGTGAGGAATTAACACATAGAGGTAATTCACATGTAGAGCACTTCCACTGTGTTTTATACCCTCTTCCTCCTGGAAAGGACCCACCCCCAGAGGGGTTAGTCTTTGTAGCTTCCTTAATTTTAAATCTACACAACCAACATTCCTCTGCCTGCCTCTTATGGGCTTCAGCAAGGTGCTCGCTATTGCCACGGCATGCAGGGAAATCTGTTGTTTTGGTTATATACTTGGTTTTTTGATGGGGTGCTTTGTAGCATCAATGATTGGCTTGCGCTTTTTGTTCTCCACCTCTTGTGTTCTTTCCACCTCCATCTCTTGTGCCCCCTCTAAAATAAAATCCCAAGCAACCTGTAGCCGGAATACTTTATGTGGAATATTTTTAATAGTGATATCAATATCATTAAAAATAATAAAAGAATTGATAAGAGCTGTATCAAGACACCAAAAAAAATTGGGAACCAAGTTCTAAATGTAGTAAGCTGTGTATCATAATAGGTACGATACTGATCAGTAATATCTACTTCTCCTATGTGGTGGTTATAGTATCAAGAACACTCATTTCTTAGTCTGCCTTGCTTATCTTCTTGTTTCATGTATCATTTCATATCTTGTAGAATACTTGTTATCATTGGTCATGTAAGAAATACGTGTAAAAACCAATCACTTATTGGGGAACAGAAGGCGATAATTACGAGGCAACGCTAGTATTGAGAGACTAGGAACTCGGGAGCGAGGTAGGTATGGTAACAATATAAGTAGTAGTAGTAGTAGTTTTTACTTTCCATCTAGGTTCGAAGCCTATTAGGTAAGCTATAGAGATAGCACGCACTGGAGATAAATACAAAAATATAAAGCAACAAGAGAAAGCTGCTTGACCAGATCAAAACACGTAAGGAAAAACTACATGTCAAGAACGACAAATCATCAGTTCTCACTCGGTCACAAGTTGTCACTCGACCACCAGTCAGCCTTGCCCGTTTCATATCAGTTTCATGTCTAGTCTCATTTATGTTTCATGTATGAGATGACGTGGCCTGCCACGTCATCAGGATCTCCTTAGTTTCATATCACGTATCATGTTCTTGTTTCACGTAGCTACGCCACGCGTGTCAGCCCCTTCCCTTTTCATGTTTCGGCCATACTATAAGTATCGAGCCATTTCCCCAGTTCTTAGTCTTAGCTCTCTATCCTTCAACTTGTATTTACTACCAAGTACCTACTCTAGTTCCAGTCTTCCCAGTCTTCTAGTCCATGTGCCCTTAGTGTCCCAGCTTTTTAGACATCACCTGCTGTCCCCACTAGAGCAAGGGCTTGTGTACTTTTACACTTTGAAGGATCTACCAGCATGACAGCACCTGGTGTCTCGTCACCAACTAGAGAAATCTCCTTCTCTACCCCACCAGCCAAACTCCCTGTCAACAACACCAAGGGCTCTGCTTCTTCTCACTGAGAGTGACCTAACCTCTCAAACCAGTCAACACTACCAAGGACTTCTGTCCTTCTCACGGAGAGTGACCTAACCTCTCATCCCCACGTCTACCAATTCCTGTCAAGCAGACCCACCTAAGTCACCCAATATTCAGAGACACAGTCCTGAAGAAAAGTAGTGTGAAAAGTGCAGTCACTGAACCACGCCATAACTATTTCGAGTACCCAACACTCGATTCCGTGTTGAGCACCACGAGCAAGATACACACCCACCCAGTCATCAACAAAGGAAGCGAACCCACCGACCAAGCCTCTCCTACTCCTCCAAAATCCAACACAAACTCCTAAATTCAAGTGGCTAAAGCCCTCGAATAAGCCAGCAAAACCCTGTTAAAAGCCTCCACCCAGTCATCAAAATTTTTTCGTCTGCTGCATCTCAAGCAGCAATACTCGATTTTTTCTCCAATGCTCGGGGACGAGCATTCTCGGAGAGTGACCAGGGGTGAAGGAAGGCCTCAGCCAACCGAACCTCCAAGCCAAGGAACTAGGATGGAAGCAAGAACTCAACTATGCAAGTACCGTCTCACAAGATGAAGCTGTCGTAGCTACACGAGAGTAAAAGTAGCAGCTGGTTGTACAAGAAGCGCAGAACGGAACAAAGGAACAAGCATAGCCCAAAGCCAACAGTTCTCCATCCTACAAACTATCAAGTCAACATTTCCCTCGAAGAAGCCAACAAATAGAAAAAACCCCCACGGGTTCACAAACCTAGAATTTTTGAAATTTTAGTTGCCAATCACCAACCCACCACTTCACCACCAAGAATCAAAAGCAATAGAAGCAACCAGCGTCACAGTACCTGAGAACGACTATTACTTCTTTCAAGATTCTCCTGTCTGTTGAAACATCTCCTGTTTCAATCCCGTGTTGAGCCTCTGCGGCAAGATACACATTCCCTGTTTTTTTTGAAACACGCCCTGTTTCAAATTCCGTGTTGAGTTTCACAAACAAGATACACATTCCCCGTCCTTTGAAACACACCCTGTTTCAATCCCGTGTTGAGCCTCTGTAAAACAAGCAAGATACACATTCCCTATCTTCGGTATACGTCCCGTCTCATCCCGCTGTTCCTCTGCGGCAAGATATACATTCCCTGTCTTTTGAAACACGTCCCTGTTTCAATTCCTGTTGAGTTTCACAACAAGATACACATTCCCCGTCCTTTGAAACATATCCCGTTTCAATTCCGTGCCTCTGTAAAACAAGCGAGATACACACTCCTTTATCTTCGAGACATGTTCCGTCTCATCCCGCGTTGAGCCCCCGTGGCAAGATACACATTCCTCAGTCCTTTGAAACATACCCCGTTTCAATTCCATTGAGTTTTTTCACAAACAAGATACACACAAAATTTACCACAATCCAACGTCTATAAAAGACTAAACTCTCGCGCTTCCACGGAACCAGAAAGAAAGTCTTACGAACCAAAAAGTACTCCAGAAAACCCATTATCCACCACCACGTCCCAACCTCAGGAAAACGCTTACTCTCCTCCAAGCCAGACGAAGTCAAAAAGTCTGCCAACCACGAGCATGCCTGCATGCACTTCACTGCCTGTTATGATGACGGATGTCTCATACATTACAGCGCCAAAGTAGGAGCCAACTACTTTCCCCGTAAACGCAAAGTCAAGCTGCATCGAAGCGCCGTTAGACGCATATCGACAGCAACCCTAAAACCATTGTTAAGGGACTAACAACCTTGGAGAGGGACCTACTGTCAAGAACGACAAATCATCAGTTCTCACTGTCACAAGTTGTCACTCGACCACCAGTCAGCCTTCGCCTGCTTCATATCAGTTTCATGTCTAGTCTCATTTATGCTTTCATGATGATGACGTGGCCTGCCACGTCATCAGGATCTCCTTAGTTTCATATCACGTATCATGTTCTTGTTTCATGTAGTCTGACACGCTACGCGTGTCAGCCCCTTCCCTTTTCATGTTTCGGCCATACTATAAGTATCGAGCCATTTCCCCAGTTCTTAGTCTTAGCTCTCTATCCTTCAACTTGTATTTACTACCAAGTACCTACTCTAGTTCCAGTCTTCCCAGTCTTCTAGTCCATGTGCCCTTAGTGTCCCAGCTTTTTAGACATCACCTGCTGTCCCCACAAGAGCAAGGGCTTGTGTACTTTTACATCCACACAGTGTCAAAACTGTCAACGCTACGGCCACCACCACCTACGCTGCAAAAGTGAAGCTTGCTGCGCAGTGTGCGCTGGCCCCCACCATTCTTCCGAACATAAGTGCCACTCCTGTAAAGGAGGCGTCAAGTACACCCACCTACCTATTAAATGTATCAATTGTCCACAGAACCCAGGACATAAGGCCAACAACCCAGTTTGCCCTACGCGAGCCAAACTCTCTATCAGGAAAGGTAAGGAAGTCGAAGTAGTCATGACGGACTAAGGTTTTCTTCTCTTCTTTTCGTTTTCTCTCTTTTGCGGCCACAGCTAGTCTGTAATTTTTTTCGGCTATAAGGTATTTTTCTCTTGTAGTGTAAAAGTACACAAGCCCTTGCTCTAGTGGGGACAGCAGGTGATGTCTAAAAAGCTGGGACACTAAGGGCACATGGACTAGAAGACTGGGAAGACTGGAACTAGAGTAGGTACTTGGTAGTAAATACAAGTTGAAGGATAGAGAGCTAAGACTAAGAACTGGGGAAATGGCTCGATACTTATAGTATGGCCGAAACATGAAAAGGGAAGGGGCTGACACGCGTAGCGTGTCAGACTACATGAAACAAGAACATGATACGTGATATGAAACTAAGGAGATCCTGATGACGTGGCAGGCCACGTCATCTCATACATGAAACATAAATGAGACTAGACATGAAACTGATATGAAACGGGCAAGGCTGACTGGTGGTCGAGTGACAACTTGTGACCGAGTGAGAACTGATGATTTGTCGTTCTTGACAGTGGATGAGGTAATGGGGATGAAGAGCTTGAGGTGGCACATCCTGTTCAAGATGACTAGGTACCTGCACCTGAGGTTTTTGATGGTGACTATTCCTAGGAAGGCGAAGATCATGGTGGAGTGTTTTTTGTTGGTCCGGTCTCTGCTGAGCCATCTAGAAATTTGTGCTAACTGTACATTTGGGAGGTTAAGCTCGACATGGGCGGCTATCTCTTTGCCCACTTTAACTCCGTCTGCAACGGTTGTGGGGACATCGTGGAGGATGAATTTGGACCAACGGCTGTTGGCTTTGACTGAGGTGGGGGAGAGACCAAGGGCAGACAGTGCCGCGCAGATTTTTTCTGAATATGGTGCCGCATTCTCTCCTGGTTGGTTGGAGGCGGCGAAGAAAACCAGGTTTGACTTGCTGGTGAATCGGACCATGAGGAAGGAAACTCCCGTTCCCTTAAGGGTGTCGTTGACTTTGGCCAGGATGATGTCTTCAAAGACGCCTTCTGGCGCTGGTTTAGAGGGTTCATCAGTAAACGTGAAGGTTTTTCTCAGATGCATCAGATTGTGACGATCTAACCATCGTCATGACTAGTCTCAAGTACCTCTCCATAGAGACACCTAAGGATCTCCCTTGAGGGATAGGACTAGCTATCCTATTCCGGTCAATAGATACTAAGGAAAGTCATTACTATGATAGCCCGATCCCTAAGTGAGCTGGCAAGCTCCTAGGACGGAGTGAAGCTCACCGTCGTCGGTATGCGACAGAGACCAGAGTAATGCGTCTGTAGCTTATAGCTACGGGAGATACTAGTGCAATGAGACTGAAGCAGTTGCCTCCATGAACAGAGTTAAGCTCCTGTTCCTCTAGGAGGAATAACAACGACTTCGCTGATGGCCAACCTTAGGGGAGGCCGAGAGCCGTGAGACAAGAGCAAAGCTATGCTTAGTAGTTAGGGCCGCCAGCAAAAATAATTAACCTGGCGGCGTCACGAATCGAACCATACGGGGCTATGCCTTGTGCTTCGCCCTAAGGTCCTTATGGATCAAGATTACCTCTCCGCCACGTCCCCAGGTTGGACTAGGAACGTGGAAAAGGAATCTAAGCAACGGCAGGAATCACCAGTGGGTTACCCTGCCTAGGGGACTCCGTGTTTTCTAACACCCGTGAGGCGCCCCACTGTGCCACCCGCCGTTTGCAGAAGGGGCCCCCCTGAGTTGCAGATTCCCTAACAAAAAGACAAGTTTTGGACCCCAAAAATAACCCCAAAACCGTCAGGAAAATTCGTCCAACCAAACCAAACTCGGAGGGTATATGGGAGACAGTGCTGCAAATCCATAGGTGCAATCGGATTTGAAATCGGACCATTTTAGCAATAGTTACAGAGCTTTTAGTAACCAACGCTTTTTAGTCGCTAGTCTATCGACCCCGCTAGTTCTTAGGGGCGCTCTAGACTCAGTTGATTTCCAAGCGCGGAGGAATTGTTCCCCCGCTTCTTGGCAGCTTGCTCGCAATCAAAATCATAGCTTAAACCCGTCCTTCCCCCAGGACAATCATTCTTGCTAGTCAACGAACAACCGTTGTTCAGAGACCCTCATACTCTTTGCTAAAGACGTTTGTCTTCCCCTGGGAAGCAGAGCCTTTTAAAGTCTTTAGTTTGCAACCCTTAAAAATCCTTATACCTGTTTAGCCTAGGGACTGTCGGCCTTCCGTGTTGACGAGCGGTTCTAAGCCTCGCTGCTGAAGCTTCTCGTCAGAAAGGGAGGTTGTTGGTTTTTTTTGGTACGGCAGTACTCCCCTGGGAGTGCCCCCGTTACACAGATGCATCTGAGGCTTAGAATACAGTTGGTGGAATTTGATGATCAGGAGACGGGATATGTCTCAGAGACATTCAGCTAGCTGTCAGAGCTCTCAGGAGAGCCCCAGAGATGTAGCGGCGGTGCTTGGGGAGGTGTAAAAGTACACAAGCCCTTGCTCTAGTAAGGACAGCAGGTGATGTCTAAAGAACTGGGACACTATGGGCAAATGGACTACAAGACTGAAAAGACTGGAACTAGAGTAGGTACTTGGTAGTAAATATAAGTTGAAGGATGGAGAGCTAAAACTAAGAACTGGAGAAATGGCTCGATACTTATAGTATGGCCGAAACATGAAAGGGAAGGGGCTGACACGCGTAGCGTATCAGACTACATGAAACAAGAACATGATATGTGATATGAAACTAAGGAGATCCTGATGACGTGGCCAGCCACGTCATCCCATACATGAAACATAAATGAGACTAGACATGAAACTGATATGAAACGGGCAAGGCTGACTGGTGGTCGAGTGACAATTTGTGACCGAGTGAGAACTGATGATTTGTCGTTCTTGACAGGGTCCTAAGGGGGGTCTTGCTGCAGCTGTCGCGCTGGGGGTCTCTGGAGGTCATGTCAACGCATCGGACATGGGGGGTTTGTACCTCGATGAGTAGGTTATTTGCTTGGTAGCCCGAAGGCTGCTGGAGCCTTGCTGGAGGTCCTAGGGGGTCCTGCTGCTACTGTCGCGCTGGGAGTTCTCTGGGGGTCGCGTCAACACGTTGGACATGGGGGTTCGTACCGTGACGGGTAAGTTGTTTGCTTGGTGGCTCAGAGGCTGCTGGAGGCTTGCTGGGTGTGCTGGAGGCTTGCTGGAGGTCCTGTGGGGGTTCTAGGGGGTCTGCTGCCTGCTGCTGTGCTGGGTGTCAGCTCAAGATCCAGTCGACACGTCGGACAAAGAGTGTTCGTACCTGGACGGGTAGGTTGTTTGCTTGGTTGCTTGGAGACTGCTGAAGGCTGCTGGTGCCTTGCTGGAGGTCCTAGGGGGATCTTGTTGCAGCTGCCACGCTGGGGGTTCTCTGAGGGGTCACATTGACGCGTCGGACACGGAGTGTTTGTACCAGTATGTTGTTTGTTGGTGGCCCAGGGCCACCAGGAGCAGGCAGGCTTTGCTGGAGGAGGTTCTCGTGATTCTGAATAGATTGTTAGCTCTATAATAGACTGCTTCTAGGTGGGGAGAGGTAGGAGGTACGGAGTTACTGCAGGTAGGGGGTTGCTGCAGGTACGCGAGACTGTGGGGACTTAGAGAATTTTGGCGAGGAATATAGTTGTGATGGGTGCAAGCCAGGTAACTGTTTAGGGACTTAGCAAATCTTAACGAGGTGCAGGTGTTTTTTCGGAAGGAATAATCTCCAAAGCTCCAATAGTTACTATCAGTGCTTTAGAAGCCGCCGTCAGGGCTTTCAAGGCTCCGTCAGACAGAGCTGCAGTAAAAAGAATTTTAGTGTTTTGGGTGCTCCAAAAAACTTTACCAGATACTTCAGGAGACTCCACCAAAGTCTCTGAAGCCTCCCGGGAGACGTCAGGAGACATCATGAGACTGAAGCTCCTAGAAGTTCTATCAGGAGAGTGTGGGTGTATCTGATGTACAATTTTCTAAGCCTGTATCCTGACACAGTGCTTGTCCCTCCTGATATAAATTTTAGTTTGCTGATGTCTTCAGTTAGAATTAATAGAAGTTTTTTTCTTCTTGCCGCCTCCACTACTACATAGCTACGCGATTGCTGATTCCACTACAAATACTTCACAAACTCTTGATATTTTGCTTGTAACAGATAGTTACTGTGCCATTAAGTTAGTTGTATTCTGTAGTTACACTGCCCTCACGCTGTCCTCCTTGAAAGCGGGGCTTCACCCCGTTTTGTGGAGAACTTTCTTTTGTTACGCAATCTCCTGTTTCTTTAGTTTTATAGTCAAGAAATCCCAGTGTCCCTGTTGGATCTTGTCAAGAACAACAAATCATCAGTTCTCACTCGGTCACAAATTGTCACTCAACCACCAGTCAGCCTTGCCCGTTTCACATCAGTTTCATGTCTAGTCTCATTTATGTTTCATGTATGGGATGATGTGGCTTGCCACGTCATCAGGATCTCCTTAGTTTCATATCACGTATCATATTTCTTGTTTCATGTAGTCTGACACGCTACGCGTGTCAGCCCCTTCCCTTTCGTGTTTTGGCCATACTATAAGTATCGAGCCATTTCCCCAGTTCTTAGTCTTAGCTCTCTATCCTTCAACTTGCATTCAATACCAAGTACCTACTCTAGTTCCAGTCTTTCCAGTCTCCTAGTCCATGTGTCCATAGTGTCCCAGTTCTTTAGACATCACCTGCTGTCCCCACTAGAGCAAGGGCTTGTGTACTTTTACAGATCTTTTATATCTAAAGGTTTTTTTTCGAAGAATTAGTGTCACCGTCTAAGTTCTCGCCATCCTTCTCTTGTTTTGCTAGAACCACAACGAAACCCTGCCATTTATCAAGTCACCTAGGTAACCCCAAAGCCCCGCCGTTACACTCTATATGGAGGAGGGTCTGCTGGGAAGGTCTGTTGGAGGGGAGGGTTTGCTGCTTTGCTGAGGAAGGTGTTGCTGTAGTCATAATATGTATGGAGAGGATCAGGGACTTAGAGATTTTTAACGAGGCTAGGGCCGGGTAACCTTGTCTCAGGGACGCTCGGATCCTCTGCAGACTGTCCCGGGGACCCCAGAGACTCTGGTGTATGTCCCAGGAGTAAAAATCTTTTGCTGATGTTGAAATATCTCTAAACTATAGAGGCGTGGCTGGGTGTTACAAATTCCACCAAAAATCAACAAGGAGTTAATAAATAATCACAAGCCCAGGCATTAAAGTTTATGACAGTCAAGAGAATGCTTTAGATAATTAAAATAACCTCAAATTTCAGTTGTGTTGAAGTTTATTTTCTATTTTCTGTAGAATTTGTCGTACCCTGGTTTCGTCATACCCTCGGGAGAGCCTCTACATAAAATTACCTATTCTTCTGCTAAGACTAATTTCCACCTAAAGAACTAAATCACTAGTTAGAGCACCATTCAGTAAACTTTAAAAAAAATTACCAAAAGATAATGAATATGTGAAAGCCATTCATAATATATTCAGGTACTCAAAATTGTAGAGATTTGTAGGAGATTTTTATCTTCTCCTGGTTTTATCCTTTGGACCGTCAACGGTCCCGAGCAGGGGTCTTTGCCACAACTCCCGATTTTCCAGCCTTACTGCCCAAAAGCTAGCGATAACCCATTGAATTTATAATAATCATTGTTTAGAGAATGAAGCCTAAATGTTCTAGCATAATTCCTGTAATATATAGAGGTATTGTGGTTGGGGTATCATTGAAAGACCAGTCCCGAATGGTTGCGTGTGACGGTTTAGGAGATAATTAATTTTTAAACCTATAAAGAGGCATTTATTTTCCTAAAAGGGTGTCTGAAACAGCATCACAAACATATTTACCTAGTGACTGTAAGATGCGTACAGATTTAGCTTGGGGCCTTAATATCCTATCTCTCTGACTTTGCGCCATCTCAGTATGTAGTTATTAATAGAAAAACTTTAACATTTGATAAGGGTTTGACTGATAGATGTTGAACTAGACCGTACAGCCTATCCTCAACTAGCAGCTTTCATATCTAATTTCTGGCTAAAGAGCGAGTGCTCTAAGAATGCCTATCCGAAAACTTTTAGGTGTGTTAACCTTACCCCCCTTTTTTTATGAATATACAGATAACTGTCGGGTAAATTCCTAATAGAATATCCATAAAAACACTATCAAGTGAGGCTGAAAAGTGAAAATTCCATACACCGAATGAAGCGGAATGGCATGAAACGCTTTATAAGAAAGGAGAAAACCAAACCCCGCGATAATGAGAAAGGTAAGTAGTAGTTAGAATACAGGAATACTCGTGCTCAGGGGAGGGGAAAGAAACAGAAATAAAACCATAAAGTATTGTCTTGCACAGGGTCTTCAAGAAAGAACAAAAGCAATCTATCTATTTGATTCTGATTTCTGGCCCTCCAGACCTGCCCCAGCCATTTCCGCGGTTGTTTTTGTCTGGATGGTCTAAACCAAGCATGTCATCGTTTTCTGAAGCAATATCCGAAAGAATATCATCTAGATCCAAAGATTAGTTGCTTGAACAAAGAAGTGCCTACAGCCACAGGATCGCATACCATTTTCAAGGAAAATCGGCTTCGAGTATTGCATTTTCTTAATAACGGCAAACTTGATCTTTTCAAATGGTTTCCCCTTGATCCCCGTCCGAGCCTGTAAACGCTCCTTAGTCTTCTCGAAAATCTCACCCTATGTGCCTGTTAGTACCTATTCCTTGCATAAATTCTAAAAAATCTCGGCTAGGATTTATACACACATTCTTAACTACGAACTTGAAAGGAATTCCCGAATTATGGGATTTACTCGGCTCTTTATGGAAGTGAAATGCATAAATGAACCGATCATCCTCTGTCATCTCATTTTCTTCTTCGGGTATCCGCTCTGCAAACAACGTCATATAGTCTTGGATTCCAGCCACATGGAAGTTGGGCACTAGCTCCTTTTGGTATTTTCCGAGGTGCGATTCATAGAATCGTATCCCCCGAACCTTCTCTTCGTCGAGACCCAACTTATTCTGTAATAACGGAACAATATCCTGAACTTGTCCACTCTTTGGAACCAAGAGCTCTAGTTGTTCTTCTTTAGAGATACCCTCTGGCAACCACATCACTTTGACAAGCTTCTTTGTTTCAAGCTCTGTCAATGATAGTTCCAAAACTTCGTAAAATAAGCTGTTCGAGGATACAGTTGAATTGGCATAATACTGGTTTGTGAGCATCTGTTGGAGATTGGCGTTAGGGTTCCTTTTAACAATTGTTCGCGCAGTTCCTGTGTTGGCGTTCATGGTAGTAAAGCGAAGATGAGTTGGTGGGGCATCCAAGTAATCGCCTACTTTATCGGCAAGCTTTATAAGAGATTAAATATATTAGTAACTGGAAATAGGAAAAATTAAAGAAAAGCGTAACCACAATACCTGATCATAGCTCATTTTTTTGTTCAATGTGAGCTCAAAAACGCGGTGCACTGCTTGGTGTGGGAGTCTAGGCAAGAATTTGATCTTCATTTTATTGACCAGGTAATCATAGAAATCCTTCGCATCAGGCATAAGGCTCTTCTGTAATAGTGAGAGTTGCCTGGGTCTATCATCAGTATTGTTTAATTAGCAACCTTGTTAAATCAATTAAAAAATCTACATACTCCTTTTCGTTATACACCTTCTGGAAACAGATGATATCACCATCTTGAATCTCAGCCTGTTGAAATGTTTGCTTGGGCTTCATTGGCTCAATCATTGACGGTTTTATCTCCTAAGAAAATTGATTAGTATAGATTATTTCAGAATAATTGAATTAGGCAAACCTCATAGAGCTTGACTTGCTGACTTGATGACCACCCCATTAATATATGAATTGCAGGTAGCAGTTCTGCCACTTTGTCATTCTTACGCATATATACGTGATCTACACCTAGAAGTGTCTGCTCCTCGGCATCAAAATGCTTCAGAAAGACAACAATCCAAGCGCTATTCGAATCTCGGACCTGACCCCATGACTCCGGGACTTTGCTCTCAGTGCTATTTGCAACCTCTGCCCAAAGTCGGAAATCGGTTGTCTTATTACTGTGTTTCATAGAAGCCTCTTCGATGGCTGAACCGTAAAGTTAGTTATAACCACAAATAGTAAATCCACAAATTTAGGACCCGCATACTCATCTCAACAGCGGTAAGTGGTTGATCAGGACGAACAGTCTTATTCTGCCTATTGACCATCACCCATAGTCTCACCCTACTCGGATCAACATCGACAAGGTCCGCAGCCACCTTCTCTACGAGCTCTTGGACCGGGGCAGCCTTTAGCATCCGATAAACCCTAGGCTGCGCATCCTCTGGTTGCTCCTTTTCATCCCAGTACGCAAGATCAAACCCCTGATGAGATTTGAACTGATTTTGCGTGATAACCTTAACGTTCTGGTATAGATGTTGCTCTTCTTTCTCTTTTTTTTTCTGATCACGAATAGCCTTCTCTTCTTCCAATCTTTTTTCTGGACTGATAGTTAGGTTTAGGCTTAAAATCGTGGTAAGGTTGGTATGGACTTACGAAGGTGTGAAGGTGTGTCTTTTTCAGTGAGTGGGGGTAATATTTCATCAATTTTATTCTTTCGTAGGTAAACCAGCATGTAGGCATTCATTGATTTTTTCAGAGAGGCCACTCTGGTGTATTGATTTCTGACGGGGTGCCCATTTGCGCTTGGGCCATAATCACCGCCAAAATTCTCTTCCATGGTCTCTCTCAAGGTTGCCTTAGTAACACGATCGTCGTCGAATTTGAAAAAGGAACCACCTTCCTCAGGCCTTAGAAATGCGTAATAATGGCCAGCGTTTAAATCTCCACTGTGAACAAGAACACTGCAAGGCTTTAGTATCATCCTCTTAACATTCAATAGATATGAATTACCCATGGAGAACATATAAATAAGGTGCTGATCGATCTGCCTCTTCTGAGAGGTAAGGTGAGGCATCAAACTCCTCAGGAAACTCGTAGTGGTCATTGACCTATATTTCGTTAATTAGATCACACTTCCGGAATATGTCAAAATCTCTCAGGTAATATATACTTTTTGCATCTGCATAGTATTGAAGTCGTACTCAAACCGTTTTAGGTGCAGGTGCAACACCTCCGGAAAGGTTTCGAAAATTACACCTTTCTTTGCATCCTGGAGACCATGACCCTCGGCGAAATATTTGTTTTCACCATCCATTGTCTCTTCAGCGATATAATCTCTAAAGGATTCGTCTAGATTTTTGAACCCCCGAACATTAAGCTGGATATCCCAAAAATCTTCAATCCTTTCCGAGGAATAGTGTACGTCGATGCACTTGATGTAGGTCTTTGTCTTCCCAACGAACATTTTTGCAAGGGAGTTCTCAGCTTCCGTTCCCTTCATTTTTTGTTCCAGGCTCTCCATTAATATTCGGTTCAATTCCTGAACGTCTTGTTGGGCAAATATATCTTGTGTCTCCCAGCCAAAGGAGTGGGTAAGCTCACGTGTTCCCACCGCTTCGTTGGATGTTTGAAGAAGGTAGAATAGCCTTTGCAATGTAAGTGCGCTATTGGTAAGCGGCTCATTCTCGGTGGGGATCTGATGTACGGCCTATATCCATAAAATTTAGCTCATGAGTTTAAGAATCCCTAGACATTAAATATACTTTTCTAAAACTATTTGTAAAATATAGGGATTGAAGGAGCGAGTTCAAGTAACAAGTAGCACCCTGGTTCTTCAACCCCACGTAACCTGTTTCTTTCTTGGAATCGTAGCTGCCAAAATCAGCATTTTCCTACCTAAGTAATCTCAATATGACTACCCACTTGACGAAGTTATGCCATAAAACACCTGTCGGATCCTTGACAACTCGGACATATGCGGTCAGATTTGCGCGATCGTCCTCGACCAGCGGACGATAGCCGTCCTTCGATCTAGACATCAACGTCCGTAGTTCAACGAACTTAGTGAAACCCCAATCCCCTTCCTCTGCAGTGAAGCGATGATGCGCCTCTAATAGAAAGGGAAAAAAGAAATAAATATACTCGTCAGATGCTATGAATTTATAAGGAAACAAAAAAACTAGGTAGACTTACGATGCGTTGCGTTTATTGACGGGTCATTGGGATTCCATAAGACTAACCCAAACTGTACACATTTATACCAGTTCTCAGGCGGTTTTTCTTCGTAGCCCTGTTCGAGGTAGAATGAGGCATACTCGCAATTGTTTCCGTGAGGGAAGAAGAGAACACGCCTGGTCGACCGTCAATACACTGACAGCTCTCAGACTGAAGGTAGTTCTGTTTTTCTTTACCAAGGATCACCACCACAATGGAAAATCGGGCCATGCGACCTTCTATCCATTTTACGCCAGTTTTCAATCTTCCATGTAAAAGTAGTCTCATCCTCTATTTCAAATGCTGGATCATCTGGGATAAGATGCTTCCTCATTGCGTCATCTGGAATTCAACATTGTTAGTAGCTTGCATACACGATTCGGATCCCATTGGGGAGAACCAACAGTTATCGGCCATCATTATTGCATCCTTTTCCTCGACTGACTCAGAATCTAGAGACTGTTGGGGACTTATAATAGTCACATCTTGCTGCTTTTCAAGATCTTGGTCCACATTGTCTATGAGCATAGACTGGTCATCGCCAGTCTGTTCCCGCACAATGGGCCCGTCAGTAATTAAAATTACTATGAAAAAGGGAAGTAGAATCGAGAATTCTTTAGTATACACATACCATATCCATAGTGTTTATTTTTAAGATTACGGAAGAGAGTGGTGGTCTATTTTAAGCTATCTAACTCTGAGGGATGATGGTGAGCCTAAAGTGGCTAGTTGATGCGAGGCAGACACTACTCAGATGCAGAGAGTAGGGCGTAAGTATTCAGTTTCGATCGGGCTTGAGGCGTGTGAAAGTACCTGTTGGTTAGAGAGCGGCGGCCGTAGCGGGGTGATGTTGAGGTGACAAATGGCAGCAGCAAGCCACCGGATGTGCCAGTTGACGAGATTAAGAACAAAAATGGCGAAGGAAGCTACTACAACGACCAGCTGAGTTCGTTGAGCGGAAGGGAAGCGCTGGGGTTGCTTGTGGGAGTAGTGGATGGTGGCGGGGGAGGGAGAGGAAGGGGAGGAAGAGGCAGGCTGTGGGACAAGAAACGTTTGGAAACGAAGCTAAGAATTCCAACGCTAGTAGTAGCAGTGGCTAGTTACGGCTACTCTGTTCTGGGGTGATGCGGGAGTGTGCGTAGGAAGTTTGAGTACTCTTTTGTATAGATTCTTGTGATGAGGAAGGGGCGGGCAGATAGCTCTCAAGAATAGATGGATGCCTCTTCTTGCAATTCATGCTCTACATGCACAGTTCCAGCTGCTCTATAGTACGTAGTTGTTGCGCGGAGAGCCTATATGTGGCTTGATGCGGGGCCCTCTTTTACACCGCCACCGCCCGGGCCAGGAACATTTCTACCCAATACCATCTCCGATACAGATAACTGTGCCGAGACTAGGGTTTCGGGGAGTAGCGATAACTTGCCGTATGGATAACCGCTGTCGCTCGGTCCGACTCCAGAGCCCTTCGGTGGCCCTGTTGTGCCATGTTCAAGCCTGTCGGTGTCTCATGCCTGTGCTTGTGCGGGGAAATGTATGTATTCTAAACACTGCGGGGACCCGCCCTTTGTGACTCGGCCCCGCATCCAACACTCACTAACAAACTGACTCAAACTCACCTTGTTCCCGCAGCAGTCCTACTCCTATTCCCCTTCCTCTACCCTCTCCATAGGGCTTCTCCCTTGGCTATCCTATAGCGTCATCCCCATCCCCCATCCCCCACCCCTCTATCCTTCCATTCAATCAATGGCATTCCCACCGTCATGGCCTCTATGTTCCCCTTCTCGCATAGACTGCGACTTTGCAGCCTCTCGCTAGGTCTCATTTCTAGTAAAACACTTTCATACTCTCCAACTTCACACCTAGTGGCATCTTCTAGATTTATCCTTCCCTTCACTGCTCGAAATCGACCTTTCCAGTCCTCCGCAACCTATCAATGGCGCTCTTCAGTTGTCCTTGACTCATATGTCGAAAAGCCTGCCCGCCCAATCTCCCTACGACAATTGATATTTTTTGGTGGGCGCAATCTAGACGAGCGCCGTATTATCGATTTTGCAAACTATGTTCGCTCTGAGTTGCCTGTGCGTATTGCGCATAGGATTAGAGATATGCAAAAGTTACCGTATGTCGTGGTCACAAACCGTCATTTGTCAGAAGTATACGAGCTTTATTACAGCGCGTTCGATGCATTCCGAAAGATTCCCGAAATCAAGACAGTAGAGGACAACGACAATTTCTGCCAAGTAGTCAAAAGAACTCTTAAGGAGCACCTGACAGTAATACCTAGTTTGGCTATGGGCGTCTTGGAATCTAGAGACTTAGTGCCCTCAGAGGAATTGGACAGATTCATGAATCGAATCCTACGTAGTGTATGGTGTCCTCGCGAGCACATAATTTAGTTGGCCGTTCATATGCTAAGTTGATAATATCTATTTGTATAGCGGATCTCCCGTCGAGTGATAGCAGAACAGCATCTTGCCCTTACAGATACCTTCAACTCTCCTTTTCACTTCCCCGACTCATCTCCTCACCACCACACCGGTACTGATTTTGTGGGTGAGGTATTCCCCCGCTGTAATGCCCGGGAAGTCGTTGAGACAGTGGGGAAACACGCCCAGGATTTAGCCCGCGAAGCTAATGGACCCGGTTCTCGCGTCCCTGAGATACAAATTGAAGGTCATCTCGATACAACCTTCCCCTATATCCTTTCTCATATTGAGTACATCATTGGTGAGCTCCTCCGGAACTCTATTCAGGCTACCGTCGACCGCCATTCTACCGCAACTGAACTTCCTCCTATCAAAATCCTTATCTGCCATGCACCACAACACGTAATATTCCGTGTCTCTGACCGAGGTGGTGGTGTACCTGCCGATGAACTGGCTGATCTGTGGTCCTTTGCCAAAGGTCCACGACCCCAGGCCAGGCTCCATAATTTCTCCCAGGTTCCGAAAATGGCAGCCACACTACAGGAGTTACAGAAAACATCACATACCCATTCTCGTAGAGAGGGCCAAGATAGTTCTTTATCAACCCTAACGTCCAGGCCTCCACATCTACGGCTCGGAATGGGTCTACCTATGAGTAGGGTGTATGCGGAGTACTGGGCTGGTAGTTTGGAGCTTCACAGCCTAGAGGGGTATGGAACGGATGTGTTTTTACAGATATCAAAACTTGGGAATAAGAGCGAGCAATTAAACCTAGACGGTGTGTAATGATAATATTATGTTTTATGGTTTTATTTTTCATTATTATATATTTTAGTTCTTGTTATAAGGAGAATTTAGGCACTTTGTGATGAACTTTCTTATTTCCTCTTGTTTATCTGTTTGACTGAATTTAGTAATATCTACTCCACTTAACCGTTAATCGGTCTCATAGAGCCTAATTTGGGTTACAAAATCATGAATAATCACTCGGCAAAGCTCATATTCAGCTTTGGTTTATGGGAAATCTATATAATTTAAACCGTATAGGTACTAGATGTATGGTTTTAAACCTACAATGTTAGCATAGCCCCCCCCCCCAAGCCGTGTTAAGATGTCCCAGTTATGTGTGCCTCTTGGTCTAGTCCCGATACTATAACAAACCATAGAACTTTCTATAGCTGCCTAATACTAGCAACCCGCCCACCCCACGGTGGCTATGGAGGTGATTCCACTATTGAGGGTTATAAAGTAGCAGCCTCGTAGGTTCGGGGTTCATAGTTTTTCACGTGTGCTACTCCACATACTATAGCACATTGGTTTAAGTACAGTGATAACTTCAATAACACAAGAAAAAGAAAGAAAAAGGCAAAAAAAAAGCAATTGTTGGCTATCATCTTATCGTAAATAGAAATGCAATGGCTATATCAAGATAGGATTATGTAGGTAACTTTGGAGCCCAGAATAAAAGGTACACATTGCTAACATAACATAACATTATCAATGAATTATTATATCACAATTCCGTTATTGACTGTAAAAGTACTTGTTGAAGTACGAACAAAAAAGTCCATAAGATGATTAAGAAGAGGTAGGTTCCTCTCAGACATACCCTGCTATATGCTTTAGCGGAATGAGAATGGCTAAAGGGACCAGCAAGCAGAAAGCAAGTGGAACGGGAAAGAGTGGAGTCTTTGCTTACCTTTCCGCGCACCTTGGAAAAAGAATCTAACAATAAAAACTTGCAAACATGACATCGTAACCATCATAAGGGATTCAATAACTGAAAAATTAAAAATCCGAGATTCCGTGGAGCGGACAGTGCTGAAATTACGATTCTCACGGGTGCGGAAGTATTTTTGATTGCGAGAGATGGTAGATAGTTGGCCGGAAAGCTTGAAGAGGGATTCCTCTAAGGAAGATAGATGTTCAGGGGAGGTTCCCTGCTTCGAAGGAAGCTCGGCACGTGCTTCATTCTCAACCTATAATTTTATTTATTGTCAATCACTGGTCTGTTTCTTGATTTGGTGGTTTGGGCCTCGTACAGCAATCTCAAAATCAACCATCTTCTCGGCGAAAGTAGACATATCATTTGAGAAACAAAAACTGTAATCTCCAACCTCGTTTACAGTGAAGACAAAGTCTCCTTGCCTCTCCCTTATTCCCTCGAGGATAATTTTTTCGTTAGGCCCAGTGACCTTGTAGTCCACATCGAAAGAACCACCAGATTGGACCTATAAGGAAGCCACAGAATTAGGCGACATTGGGGAAAAAACATTGACTAGCAAGAGTCGTGAGAGCTTACAGCAAAGTAAAAAGCAACCTTTGAATACTTCTTATCAGCGAATGTATAGAAGCATTGACGTTCGTTCGGTGCAAGTTTGTATGTAAGGGCAGTAGCTGAAACTTGGGAGACAAGCAAGACGATTGAGGCCAGGATGGCACCTCCTGAAAGTGGTAGTAACCGCATATTGGAGATGTTGTGTAGTGTTTAGTGAGAAATTCGGATGGGGTTGGAATTTGATGGCGCGAAGTATAGGAAAGGAGTTAGAAAAGCTACTGTTTCGGTGTCCCGTCTGGGTTCTACGCAGTAGTTAAGAAAAATGTGGCCTGCAGAAAGCATCGTCTTATTGGTGGCTCAGTAACGGGCAAGCTTTCGGGACATCCATCTATTCTAGGTTAGTCGAATGGCCAAGGCTTGTAACTTCTGGAGAAGTATACGGATAAAAGAGCTGCAGCAAACGGTCGAAACAAAGGAAATTGGGTAAATAAGGAAACTTGGTTTTGAGAGAAGTATTTTCAGTGTTTGTAGTTGGTGATCTTGAAGATAGTTACTTCTGTGTGCTTCTGCGATCAGTCACACAAGAAACCTGTCGAACACTTTCAACGCAATCTCTCCATCCACTCTCATTGTACGCACCTTTTTTTGCTCCTTGTCAACTTGGTGGTTATGGTTCCTATTCCGTGACGGTAGCTGCACCTTCCAAACGAAATACCTATTCCCAGCATGCCTTCTGGGCTTGAGGGATCTGAACTCAATCAACTCGAGGGCAAAGACGAAAACGAAGACCTCGTGGCTTTGGTATATACGCGCTCCCCACATCTCTCCCGCATCCCCACTCCCGCATCCCTCTCCCCGTTAGTTCTTGTGAAGTGGGATATGTTCTAACTGATTGCCCTAAGGTTGGAACTGGGGTAAAAACGCGCCGCCGCTCTTCCCCCGAAGGTCGAAGCAATGCTCCACCCACACGAGACGAGATACGGCACCTCCCCAATCACCCAAATGCTACTATGTTTGTTCCCTCTTCCACCACTCTTACGGCATGAATTACTTACTAACGTGGATTGAGTGTCTAATCCAGACCATCCAAAGACGCAACCAAGATTGCTACGCCGATGAGTGGCAATAAGTCCAAAAATAAAGTCCCAGTATGTTTAATGTTTATCCAAATTGTTCATTAGATTCTAATATGTAGAAAGGCTATGGGGCCACAACCAGGGAGTAGTCTTCACGAAGTGCGGGCGGATCGTTGCGGAGGTGGAAGCAAAACATCTCGCAAGAGAGGACTTCCTAGACCAGCCGCGGGACCCCCTAACGACCAAAGTCGTCCTAAAAAACAACAAAAAATGATTTCGGCAATGGAGCCAGCATCTCTGGATACTGATGACGAGTTCATGGAGGTACATCCAAATACGATTGTGCAGCAGTCAGAATCACGGAAACTATCACAGTCAAGAAATATATCAAAACACTTTACAAACAGTCAAGATTTATCAGATGCAATGGATATAGACTTGAAACACTATGAGTCTGATAAAAGGAAAGTGACTGAGCCAGGCTGCAAGTCGAGCAAGAGTGAACCAATTGGTAGAGGAGATGAAGATCTTATAAAGAGTATTTACCTTCTGGATGTCCCTACAAAGGTACGTTGCAGCAAGAACAAAACTATCCTAAGCTAACTAGCTTTAGTCTACACATCCACCTAACAATCCTGGCAAGTGGAGCTCTTCCTCTCGGTTATTAAAATCGGATGGAGATCTCGAGCGCATAGCATGGACGAATTCGAGCAAGAAAAAAGTTATGCCCTTACAAAGACGAAAAGTAACCTCATCCAAAAAGATTGATCTTGTTTGTTTCCAAAAAGGCATCGAATCTTACCCTACTGAAGGGGACTCTCATGGCTTGTTCATTCGGATGTCGCCTGACCGCGTGTTAACAGCCCTCTATGGAGAGAAAGGAAAGGAACGGGAGATATGGAGAATTGATCTAAATGATACTCACTCAGAACAACGTGTCTATGTATGTTTATTACTGAAACTTCATACTTGATTTCTTTTAACAACTTATTCTAGGTCAATACGCCTAGTCGAAAATTCGCTATTAAGAAGAAGCGAAGACTGAACCTGGAACCGGACAGGACAGTTATGTTCACTCTGGAAAGCGATGAAGATACTGAAACTTGTAAATCTATTTTCCTCAAAGGGGAGCCCATGAACAATCCGATAGAGGCAGAAGAGTATGTTCGTTCTTCTAGAAGTCTTTTATGTTAGTATCTGACGGTGATAGAAAAAAATTCGACAGTATGATCAATGAACTTAAAGAATGGAAAGACCGTCACAAAGTGATCACTCCTAAACAACTACCGGAGCCTGTGGCTATTCACCAGCGTAGGACTCGCCAAAGCAGGGTGAGGTCTCAAGAAATCTCTCATATCGAAATTCCCGCTAGGTCTGAAAGAAACAGGGTGGACAAGGCAAAGGTTCCTTCCCCCAAGCATCCCAGGGCTTCCCCGGCAGATGATATCGAATATTTTCCAAGGGAAATGCGGTCATCGAAACCAAAACTAGAGTTGCCAAAGCCACCATGGAAGAGCCCACTCGTATACCCTCCTACTGATCCTAGAAAAGAGGTCATTGATTATGACGACCTAAAGCGGCTCGATAGTAATTCATATCTGAATGATAATATCATCAATTTTTACCTAAAGTACGGATTATTCCCCCTCATCTAATAATTAAGACTTACAGATTTAAAGATATATCGAGGTTCAACTTCGCAAAAAGTGCCCTGAAGTAGCAAAGGAAACGTATTTCCTAAACACTTTCTTCTACGAACGTTTAACGAAAAGAGATGAAAAAAAGTAAGTTGGCCTTTAATTTAAGACTCAGATCTTACTCACATCTCATAGGAAACGCGATTTTGATTCGGTTCTAAAATGGACTTCAAAAGTAGACATATTCAAGACCAGTTACATTATCATCCCAATAAATGAGGCGTGAGTGCTACCCTGTACGCCGTGGTACACCAATTACTAACCCATACTAGAACACACTGGTATCTAGCCATCATTTGCAACCTATGCAACCTTGAGCGAAAAATGAATAATAAAATTTCGAACTCCCCCGAAAGAAAGTCAATTGATCTGGAATCTAATAGAACCTTGGTCGAGCCTAAAGAGGCTGACCAAAAAATACCTTCGACAAACACCTTGGATTCTAGTGGTCCTATTGGATCTCTACTATCAGCTACGTGTGATAGCGAAGAGCAAGACGTAGAGATTGTCGAAACACAAGATAACCTTGAACAAATGGCTCCCGACGAAGAGCCTCCAATAGAAAATGAAAATAGGGCGATGGATAACGACCGAGATATCATTGAAGTTGAAGATTCTTCTTCACAAAGAACTAAACTGAAAGGTAGAAGTAAGTTAAAGGCTAAGAATAAATCTCCTCTAAAGAAGAATAGAGGTGCCATGCCGCCTGATACGTATGTTCTAGAATAATCTCTCAAAAGCTAGTTAAAGCTAATGGTTTGTAGACCATCTATCATTATACTCGATTCGATGGGGTTTGGCCCAACCATCCATAACGGAACAATAAAAAATCTCCGAGAGTGGTTGACGGTTGAAGCACAGAAAAAAAGGAATCTAGAGATTTCTACAAGCGATATCCATGCCGCTTTCGGCAAGGTAATATATTAATATTCATTATGGGACCACCAGATACTGATTACCATTGATTAGGCACCTAACCAGAACAACTGGTACGACTGTGGGCTTTTCCTGTTACACTATGTAGAGTTGTTTTTCGAGCAGCCGGTTGAGTTCACTAGTATGTTCCTTGCAAAAGGGGATCGTGTGTCTGATCAGGCGCTTTGGCGCAAAGAAAAGATCAAGGACATGCGCGAGAGGCTTTTCCACCTCTTTATAGAGTTACATGATGAACAAGAAGCGGCCTTGACAGAAAAGACCCACAGGCAAGGGAGTACAAGCTTAAATGGAAACGGGGACACAAGTCAAAAAGTAGATGAGGGAAACAGGCCTTCTCAAGACTTGACAGAAATGAGTACGGAAGAATTAGAGAAGGACAAGGACTTACGGAGCGCAACCCCTGGGCTCACAACTACAGTATTTGAAAAGTTCACGGGTGAGTTGGGGGAACTTGTCACATCTGGTAGGGGTGGGGAGGGTACACCTACAAATTTAGCGGTACAGGCTATAGACAAGTTTACAACTCAGCCGATAAACCTGGAGGAGGTGTCAAACATTCTACAGCCTGGTAGGGAAATAACCCTACCATTTCGGGACAGTCAAGATGATGGTGTGATCACACAGTAGCACCATTTAGATCTTCGATAAGTGGTAAATACGATTTCTGTTTTCTTTCTTTTCCCCCCCATCTGAGGGCATTGTCGAGATGGAGTTTGTCATTATACCGGGATTTCTTTTGCTATGTCTGGCGTTGTTTAAGATCGGATGTAGTAGCGGGTTTGTTAGTCAATGAGTTCTGTATTTACTGTGACATTAAGGGTCATATTTTCCCCCTAGCAGAGGTTTTATTTACAACTTTAATTAATCCCCTGGCCACGATGTGGGTCCAGTCTACCTGCTGACGTAACAGCAGTGTCGACCTTTCTAAAGCGAACTTAAATGCGGGCGAAGTTTACTAATATTTTTTTTTCTATTTGAAGCCAAAATATCCTCGCTTTTGGATCTATGTATAAAAAGGAAGAAGACTCATACAGCCGTGATAATCCCAAACCACGCAATTGAGCAAAACAGGAAAGGAATGGAAAGGAAACCATAACTCAAACCAGACCCAGCATAACTCAAGACCAAGAGAGCTCAATCCCGGACCGAATGCAACCTGAGCAAAAAATTAAGGGGAAAAAAATATATATACTACTAATACACATACGAATACAAAGTACGAGCACTTTAGGCGACCGAAGTCTGACCTTGGCCATGACTATGGTTGTGGTTAAGATTCTCGCGGATCGGTGGTTCTTGCTCATCTGACGACCCAGCGCGGATCGAGTGTGTGGCGTTATCCATCTGTCTCCGAGTATGTTCAAAGAGGATTCTAATGTAAAATCTATCAGTCTCAAAAACTTTATTACGAGCCGCCGAAAAACTGGCCTAGACACCCGAAAGGAGAAAGGTGAAATGGCTTACCTAGCGTATTTGCTCATCGGGTCGTCTTGATTTTGGGAATCAAGAGAGGTGCTGAAGTTCTGTTCAGGGTGATGGCTACCGTTGGTAAGGTAAGGGCTAGTAGACTGCATATTCGAAGGGGATGTCATTCTTGTTGAGACAGTCATTTTGCGGATGCGAAGAATATTAAAGAGAATCCGGTTATGGTGAGGATAGTGATAGTAACGGCCGAAAATTATTAAGAGGAGGGTTTTGATTCAACTAGAAAAAAATGTAAACCTATGTGATTTAGAAAGTTTTGGCCCTTTTCACGTAATAGTATCAAGATGAGATTGTAGTTGATGGTTGGTGATGGCTGATGAAGCATGAGATTTATGGAGGAAACCACAATGGGAACAAGCTTTTATATATGATATTTGATCACTCAATGCTTGCTTTCCTAGCGGGTTAGTACCTGCCAACGGCAAGTACTCTACGTAGATACAGTTTATGATCGAGCAGACGTCAATCAAACCTATGGTAAGATGGGATATTCATCCAATCAACGGTCTTGCCACATTTTCGGCTAAGCGTTCCTTATTGTACCCTATCTGTCACATTCTAAGAGTTGTAGGTAGGTAAAACATAAAGGCAAGCGGCGGCAGAACGTTACTGCATGGGCACGGTTCCCGTAAATCGTCATAACCCTGGCTGACCGAATTCGGCGCAACGCCGCTGAAAGAAGGGATGAAGTTTCGCCTACATAAGAAGCGAATTCTAAACATTTCGATAGTGCATCTTGGATACGCACTGTTAAACCCCAGTTGCGGGTCCGCGTACATGTGATGTCATGATCGGCGTGGACCCTTATTTTTGCGGGGGTGTGGCTGCATTTTCCAAGTCCTGATAAACGCCCAAGTCTTGGCTTCCATACCACACCGTCCAGTTTCAAATCATGACGCTGATCCGGGATAAGCAGCTGTCTGTCAAACAGGCATGTCTTCTTTTTTTCGAGTTGACGCTGCGATAGTACCCATGGCGCAAAGCTAACGATACCGGCCAAGTAAACACTCTTGTATTCCTACGTCGTCATTACAGCAGCGCTTCTACCAGGATACCTGCCAAGTCAACTCTTGCCAAGCATCCTCCCGCGAGCGTGTTTAACGACGCCAGTGTATCCTGTTTAAAGTAAACATGATCTATCTGGGCGGAGTGCTTCGGTAAGTCTAAGCATTGCAAATACACTCGAAGAGGTAGATGAGAGCCCGATTGTGTGTTTACCAGAGTTGCAATACAGAATCCTTTGTTAGGTGTACCTTTATCGGCGGCCTATCTACTGTATTTGAAAACAAACCTACTGATATTGTTATGGTCAAAGTTCCAAAAAAAGTCAGGCTGTTCTATAAAGTGAATACCCCCTCTGAGTAGCCAATAAAATTTTATCGATGCATAGCGTCCCAGTGTTGTCATTTGCAATCGGATCGTCATTGTGAGCCATTTGCCAATAATCTGGGGAATTATGGTTATGGGATTCCATTTCTTGAAAAATCTATGCCATGTATGTACGGTGCCATAATACCCAAAAAATAGCTACCGGTTGATCCCAGAAAGATACCGTGTCGCTCCTGGGCAAAATAATCGCATATTACCTGCGAAAACACTGTGTTCATGGATTCACTTGTAGGTACATGAAAAAGACTCTACCCCACAAGTGCGGCACAGTAATCTAACCCCTCACATCGTATTCTATAGCAACCATCAAAAGGAGAACAGAAAGAGAAAAAATGCAAATAGAAGCTACAGCACTAAGAGAAGGATCATCCATTCCTCAGGGGGTGTGTCAAAGACTCCCTACCATGAAATCCTACCCCGGTTGCTGGTGAGGTTGCTCTTGATTGAATCGGGCTCCCCCGAATGGAAACACTTGAAGCCCGCATCCCTATAGACCCCCGACTTCTTGTGCTTACTTGCCTTTCATGCTCTAATCGCGCTATCCGTTCATCTCGCTCCTTGAGCTGAAGTGTCAGCTTCTCAATTTGTTTATCTCGGGCTTGAATCTGGTTATTCTGTTGCATTTGCCGCAGTTTCACAACAACCTCATTGCTCCTCTTCTCTAGATGGGAGTTCTCTTTCCGTAGCCTTTCATTATCCCGCCTCAATTCGAGTGCGCCATTTGAAGCTTCCTGATACTGTTCCCGTAAAAAGTCGAATTCCTTTTCTCGTACTTGTAGGCTACTCTCCACTGAACGAAGTCTCTCCTCTAGTCTCTTATTTTCAGCACGCAATTTTTCGAGTTTAGCCTTCTCTGGTGGACCAGCCAGAAGACTATCGCGAGCCTCTTTCAGTTCCTTCTGTAACTTTGACCTTTCATCCTTCACCTTCACCAGCTCATTCGACATGCGTTCTTTTCGAGCTTCTGCGTCCTTCTGTGTCTTTTGGGATTTTTTCAGTTCCTTCCTAATATCAACAAGTCTCCTCCCTAGTTCCCCATGCCGTGTTTGAAGCCTTCCGGTAGACTCCATCCATTGCCGTAAATCCTCAGTCTTCCTCTTAAACGCAATCACTAGATCCTCCCGAGACTACACCGGTTAGGTAAGCCTCACAAAAAGCACAAAGGGACTAACCATAAATTCCATATCTAAATCATTCATAAGCACAGCCCTAGCAAACACCACTCGATCACCCTCTAACACCATCCCTTCTTCTACCTCACTCTCTAGCTCCATAGGCGAGGAGTCCAACGTTTCTTCTACCACATCCAGTACTGTCTGCAGTTGCGCTACTGGGAATTGACTGGGTGTTGAGTCACTCGGCATTGAATCACTAATATGCGTGATATCCCCAACCTGAAATTGCTTAAAATCCACCACAGACAAGCTACTCCCGGGACCAGGATCGTGGACCCTCAACCTTTTAGTTCCCACAGGCAGCGAGATAGCAGTTTGGGTTTCCTACAAAGGTTTTATAAGCAGTCAGAATAAATAAAATCGTAATCAACTTACCTGTCGTTTCCGCTTATCGTTTCCTTCGCCCACTAGGCTAGAAACAAGATTTGTAGCCATCGTGCTTTGGACCTGAGTCGCTGTTTCGAATAGTGGTAGTTCCGGAATACTAGGAATATCCAATTCACCCTCCGCTTTCTTCTGCAGCCACTTTGAGATCTTTGTTGGCGCACGGGAAATTGCAGACCCATACTCTTGGCTAGCGATCCCAACTTGTTGCCGTAGGTTCTTCAACGTCTCGATGTAAATATGTAAGGGAATCTCCTGACCAGGAGGACTACAGAGGCGGAGATGCTCAATTGTGTTTATAGCAACCAATCGGATCACTGGTGCTAGCTTCTCAACCTCGACGATATTACTGCGGAACCCTCTAATCTCGGGCATGCTTGCGTCAAATGTTGAGTCCATTGCGATGAGACAATCAGCCGCATTCTAAAAAAATAGTAAGCTTTGTTCCGACTTTCTTTTTTAGTGCCCAAGCAGTACTTACTGTAACAGCTCCACTCCTACAGCTGGGCAGAAGAAATACTTTGACAGCCCCTTCCAGATCATCATCTAATATTCTCGGCAGTGTACTAAGTTTATCCATCCTCGTGTAGGAGATCTTAATACCCCTCAAAAAGATTTCCAGTATGTCCTAGATTCCCATTAACAATCTTACCTCACTCCACCCATAACAAAGGGTGTATACTCACAATTAACTTTCCCTTCTCCGCCACAATGACAATCTTCAGAGATAGATGCTTTACTGTCCCCAAAAACGCCCTCAAAAAAACAAATTTGCTACTCATAGCCGCATGATACTCTGCCTCCTTCTCTGCGGCTGTATTTGAGATCTCAACTTTCTCAAATGGTAAATCTGGATGCGTAGCGATCCTCCCGCTTTGCTCCAAAATCTCCCTCATAGTCCTATTAAGGACATCGTCTGCTGCGTTGGGATTGGATAGAAACGTCTGTATCTCTTTGTGTTTACCAACAATTGAGTTAAGATATGCTGTTTTCTGATCGATTACTTTCAGCGTGACTGTTTTCGTGCGGAGTGGTAGGCCGATTACGTATTCTGCTTGGCCGAGATATGGTGTTCCAAAGGGTGACTGTGGTTGTATTTGTATCACCTGTGCTTGTGTCCCTTCCAATGCTAGTGAGTGCTGGTTCACAGGCAACACCGACTTCTCCCCCACATTATCCTCGACCATGCCATTTTCCAGTGGTGGAATACTCGGGCTCCTCGATACCGTAGCCCTCACTCTAGGACTGATTGCTGTCGAATGAGGCAATAAAGTATTCCGAGCATTCCTTGTAGCTGCAACCTTCGCATTCCGTTCTTCTCTACTCCTCGCGAGACGCTCCCGTAGCGCCTGCACACTCGACATGTCTTCCCCTAGTAGTATTGAAAACCGCGTAGATATTGAGACCGTACCAAACCTCCTTGGCGCAGCCCTTCTATTGTTGCTGAACCAGCTTTCAAGTGAGTCTATTGGTGAATTTTTCGTCCCTTTATCTTTCGAGGTGGCCAAAGCCTTTTGTAGAGACTCCCCAGAGTGTATACTGTTGGTGTTGCTTAGTGAAGCTGTTGATTTCGGTGTTCGATGGACCGCCAAGATTTGAGGTGAGATCCCTGACTGAGCTCCTGTAAGATCCCGGCTACTGGGTCTAGGCGACGGCACGCTAGTTGTGCGAATCTCTAGAAACACTCTAGGTAGAGATTATCAATAGATTTCTGTATTGACAAAAGCTGCGCGTCTGGCTACTGTGGGCTCGATCTTTTGCTATGCGGCTCTTCTGATTTGCGGGGACCCTGGTTATTTGCAGACTCAGGTTCTGAATCGGGAACCGCAACCGTACCCCCATATACCAAAATGACCTGAGAGGAACCTTGTGAACCTTTCTACCACGAATTGCTGCGGCGAGAGCTGCTCTTGCTTTTGGGCTGGTAAGCCCTCTCCCTGTTGCTCTTCAAAGTTAGAGTCAGTGTAATTGGTATAATCCCCAAACCCGACCACCTTCACTATAGTAACCTCCAACTCTTGTAGTGATCTGGCTTATGGTACTCGGTTGGTAGAGTCGTTTGCTGACAGAGAATCGCCTGTTGCTTCTGCACCTGCTTCCCCCACCCCCACTCTCTGATCGCGCCTTTTGAGACGTCGGCCTTCCGCTTCTACCAAAAGTTAACAACCATTTATAGTCTTAGCTTGAGGGGCAAGACGAACCCACTCTGGTTTCCAGGGCTGCCCTGTAACTGGATCTTCACCTGCCCAAAGTACTTTATATTGTTTCCCTGTTTCAGCGATGATCTCTTTAATTTCGTACCACTATGAGTTTTATAGGGTGGATTGAACGCAGGTACGAACCATGACGCAGGATGCGGGTTGTCATGAACGCATTAGGGGGAACACGTGCAAGAAGTCGGCGGCGTCTTTTTCATATTTGATTTTTTTGATTTTCCTTAAATGATTGCTCCCGTGGCTAGGCGGCAGCAGATACAGGGATGGGTGGGGGGAGGTGCGTGATATCGAGTACCCTACATGTACCTCTTATGTGGGGAACTGACTAGTACCCATAACGCGGGGAAAGCATGGGGGCTGCTGAGTGTGAGTGAGTGCGAACGCCTAGATTGTTCTCACCTCCATCTCTTCATCCCAACACACCATGTCTCATCCAATCCGTCAAGATACTGAGGAGATAAATTATCACTATATGTATGAATCACCTAGAGAACTCCCAATAATGAGTGGGTAAGTACCTACCTAAGAGCGTTCAGTGAGTGACTACTCACTGAAAATCACTCGGGGGAAAGACTGAGGGGATGAATGAGTGACCACTCATACACTTGCACTTGTCCTACAGAATACTCCCAACAGTTCCTTCGGGTGCATGGAATAAGATAAATATAGAAAACTCCCCCTCTCGTAGCGAGGCTCATGGTAATCCCGAATTGTTTGTCCCCCCCATTCTCACAGTCCCGAATTAACTTCCGTTCACATATTTACTGTATCGCAGGGTGCCAAAGACGTCTCTATAAGATATAGTTACCATGAGAAATCCCTCAGAGAATATTCCCAGCAATCGTGCGTTTTTGTGATACCAGTGAGTGCTTCATTACAAGGGAGATCGATTGATCGATTAAGCATCTTTCTTTTAGTCGTTACCTCACCCCTATTTAAGCCCCTCGGAGCTTCCCGATTATTCCCACTTCATAGCTCAGCCGCATCATACCTCAACTCCCCCCAGTACTGTACTGTACCTTCCTACACTTCACCCAGCTCTGCAGTCTGGCGCACCCTACTATACTTACCTTCAATGGCGGACCCTCCCTCTACCTGGCCATCAGAAGTGCTCCCCCTTGCCTCCCTTACCCCAGACTCATCACACGCGTTCATCAACGCCATCGTAACTCTGATCTGGCCATTCTCTCCCTCAAGTCGCTCTCTCTCCGTCGTAGCATCCGAGGAAGACCCCCGGCTCCGACGAGAAAAAGGTCAGCTTAGAGTCAACTTCAACGGCGCAGTCGCGACAGGTGTCGACGCGCATGGACTACAGATCGGCGATCACGTGCACATCTCGCTTGAGGGTGCGGTATGGGAGGAATTAGGAAATGCGACAGCGAAGGATGTGCCCTGGTCTGTAGGTTTTGAGAAGAGGTTGGCTATGAAGGTATGGAGGTGACCTGAGCTGTCACATCTGATAAGGTGGGCTAATTGCGAATACTACAGGTCAAAACGAGTGATGGCTGGGAAGTTGTCGATATTGATGCTCCTATAAACCCAGAGCAAGAGCAAGAGCAAGAGCTTCCTGTGGTAGAGGAACCTCTCTCCCCAGCCTGGCCATCAACACCGCCTCAAACTACACCATTCTCATATTCCCAGAACGAAAACGAGTGGACAACACCAGGTCTCTTCAAACGCCGTCTAAATTCGTTAGACGACGATTCCTCCTCCGTATTCGCGATCGGTTCTCAAGGCCTTTTCGATGAAGAGGATGAATACGACCTCGGCCACCGTAAGAAGCGCCCTCGCTTTAGCAGCTCCTACCGCTTCGAAGACGAAGGAGAGGCGACCGCAGCCCTAAGTGATGTGACTTTTGGCATTAGGGGAGGAGAAACAATCTTGGACGGGATTACTGAGGATGATATGGCAATTGAGCTACCAGAAATTGAACAGCAATCGGAGGATCATCTAGAGCATATTGATATGCCACCACCTCCTCTGCCGCTACTAGCACTTACTACAACCTTTGAGATTGTAGATAAGGTTTTAGAGAATGTGCCAGACTCGCCAAATCTGAGGCCTGTACCGAGTGAACAATTACCAATTATTTCCCCATTTTTAGGGAGGGGGTTGGCGGGAACGGATTACATGGGTGCCATACTTGATTCTTCTCTACGCGCTAGGGAAGTGGGAGTTGTTGCAGAAACTATATCACCAATTTTTGACGTCGGGGAGGCACCCTTAGATATCCCCCCCCAAGGGTATATAGGCAATGCTACAGCAACCAATGAACCCCTTGATTTCTCAATTACTCCTGAAGTTTTTGTAGTCCCTGCCGAAGACGATCTTAACCTCACTAACCCTACCACCACCCCTGGTCCCTCTCATGCTCAACAGCTCGCTGACCAACGCCGCGGCTCCCTTAGTGAAGATGACCGTCTCCCTAGCGACTACGAATCTGAGAAGGATAGTCTCTTTGATGAATTCAGCGACAGCGAGATGCGACGTCGTATCACCAAATCCCGCCCAATTGGACGATCACCCCTCAAAAGTGTAGAGTCACTCAAGCCTCGCCGATCAACACCATTCTCAAAGCCCTCGCGCTTAATACTCGAATCTACCCCCGCTGCAGTGAAGCCGGAAGGAGAAGAGAATAGGGAGGAACAGGTACCAAAAACACCATTTTTGTATCTTCCCACCCCTAGCCCGAAGATTGAAAAAAGAGGGATGAATTTTCCCCCAACTTCGGCGCCACCAAAATTTATGAGCAGGGAGTATGAGAGCATATTAGGAGGGGAAGGCACAAGTCCTATACGACGCAAAAGTAACTTTTGGGGAATGAGGGAGGAGCCAGTGCCAAGTGAGATGGGTGCGTACTTTGGCAGGCCGAAGAAGAGCGAGGATGTTGAGAGGGAGGTGGAGAGTGTAAGTAGGACTGACGAGGAGATTTCGGGGTTCTCTACGCCGGTAGATGATGAGGATGACGACGAGGAGGATGAGGGGGATGAGGATGATGAGGATGAGGATGAGGAGGGGGGGGAGGAGTTTGGGATTGAGGTAGGAAAAGGAGGATTTAGGAGTGGAGTTACCACCAACGTAAGCTGTCTTTTCTTCTAAAAACCAACTGAGCTGATATGTAGAGATGTCAGCTATCTGATTTCCCCGCGCTGAGTTCTTTGACATGGGGCGCCGTGGTCGATATCATAGCCGTTGTAGCTCGCTTTCGCCCCATGAAACATGCAAATGGTGGACAGAAGGACTGGTACATGTCAATGCGCGTTGTAGATTCTTCGCTTCCTACAGGCATGACAGCTACAGTTCTTCGGCCACACAAAGAGGCGCTTCCGCTTGTTGAAGTTGGCAATGTTGTTCTACTCCGCTCATTTAGGGTTTGTACCCCTCAATGTAAGGGTAGAGAGGTAGTGACTAATAAGCATAGATTTCCTCGCATAAACGAAACTTTGTAGCAACGTCTACGGCGAACAGCGCGTGGGCAGTGTGGAGAGATCATGGCAAAGGACCGCCAGCCATTGCGGGACCTCCAGTCGAGTATGGAGAAGGGGAGGAGGCGTATGTAGAAGGGATTGCAGGGTGGTACGAAGGATTAGATTTCGGGGTTAGGGAAAATATGGAGAGGGAGAGTGAGGGGGAGGAAATGGATGTGTAGTGAGGTTGGAAGTGGGGGATGTGAGTGGGGATATATACTTTATGAGTAAATGTGTATGATAATGATATGATACCCTACCTACATAATCTTTTTTAGTCCGGGAGTAGGTGGGTGTAATAACGAGATGTTCAACTACATGTTTCTATGTAGAGTATTACATGTATTTAGCTCCTCGAGTACTTAACTGAAATACATTACTGTAGAGTATAGTATGAGTACAGGACTGGAAAGCCGGGTGTGACCGATACCGAATTAATGTGGCATCTTTAAAAATACCATAGTAAGTTGGCACTACAACCCGATTATACAAAATCATACTACATTACTCCCACATTGAGTAGAATTCGGCACTAGATTTAATTTGATTCCCCGTATTGTATGTATATAGGGTGTACGAAAGTGATTCAACAGCGCTAGTTTCTCAACTATAATAGATATCTAAGGTGGGGAAGTTATCTTTAGGTCAATTTGGGTATGTATATTCTTATTCTAAGATTGGAAGTCATAGTCCTTCCCTCATTATGGTTTAAGGTTGTAATTGGTAGCTAAATATTGGTCCCTCAGGCACAATTTTCTATTAATTCATAGATCAACTATGGTGCAGGAAGCGAATAATGTGTACCGCTTATTTAGCCGCTTATAAAAAATTTTAAGGAAAGTTTTTTGACAGAAATTCTCTACAGAAATAATTGATAACTAATAAATAAGATCCTATAAGAAAGTGTAACGGGGCCCTTAGGGGTATCTATAACTGTATCTAACAGAGAGAGGACGGCCGTTGGCAATAGAGAAAAGCAGGTTGCAAAACTAAAGATTCTATCGCTGAGAACTCAATAATCTTAAGGGCACTGCTACTGACTCTGAGGAGGACGCCATAACCTCGGTTGCATGCGCAATTTTTATACCTAGAAACGAATAATTACATGATTGAATAAAAAAAAAACTGACTCTGAGGAGACCGAGGAATGCTGTTTCTAAGGGGTATCGGTGCCAGTAATTATACTGCTAGCACTCAGCCATATCTTCTCAGGATCCAATAAAATCGCGGTCGCTTAGTAACGGGACACGTCAAAAATAAACCTCGGGGAAACCATACTTCCCCACCAACAAACTACCCCACTGCAATGCCAATTGATAGTATCACAGGAAAACGACGCCAGGCCACAGATGTGGAGCGTGTGGAATTTATAGAAATGCATGCAGAAGGGTACAATTACCGGGAAATCGCCGAGAAGACCTTGATATCCAAATCCGAGGCTCAACGCATTGTTACACGATGGAGAGCCTCACATACTCTAAATCCCCTAAGCAACCAGGAAAGAAACCTGCGATCCATGAAAGAGGTCGGAGACGGTTATGCCGAATAAATGACGCTAATCCCCGTGCTACGTTACGCGAAATTGCGGTAGAGTTTAATATGGGTCTTTCTGGAAGAATAATCGGTAATGCTTTACGGTCGGACAACTACTATGCTCATTTTGCGCGGAAGAAACCATGGCTAGACCTCGAGCATAAAAGGTTTCGTCTCTCTTTTGCTCGGCACCGCAAATACTGGACAAAATATGCGTGGCGCGAGCATGTTTTTACCAATGAAATTAGAGTTGAGTTGGGAAGTGGTGGAGGACGAGCAAGAGTACGCGACCACCAGGAACAGCACTTGAAGATTGATACCTAGAGCTTTCTTTTCCCGGCGAAAAACTTTCTGTTATTTTTTGGGCTGCATTCACATACGGCTATCATACTCCTCTAATTGCACTTTGTCAGAGGACCGAAAAACAGAGAGTTGATAAAAAAGACCGTTTAGGTATCAATTCCTTCCAATATTGCCACAAGATTTTGGGTTCCTATGTTCTTCCTATTCTAGAAGCACGCGGTGGACCTGGTAGTGGGGTACAGACAATTGAAGATGGTGCTCGTATACATACATCAGTGTATATGTCACGAACGACAAATCATCAGTCCTCACTCGGTCACAAATTGTCACTCGACCACCAGTCAGCCTTGCGCATTTCATATCAGTTTCATGTCTAGTCTCATTTAGTGTTCGTCACGGGGGACTCGGTCCCCCAAACTCCTCGGGGAACCGCGCCAAGAAACCGCCCCGAACCGCTCCACAAGGCGGGGCGATTCCGGATTTTGAGCAAAGGACAGGGGAGGACCGTGCATCTCAGGGCCCCAATTAGAGAAAAATCGATATATACAGCCTTTGGGGACTGCAATTGAGTTCCAAAGCACCGTGGAAGGCGTATGGAAGGCGTATGGAAGGCGTATGAATGGCGTATGAATGATGGTACAGTCACAGGAATGATCTATGGAAAAACAGGGGTTTATGACTAGGGTGAATTTGTATGGCGAAATATCTGTGCACGACGCCACAACATACAAATTCAACCCCTGTTATTTTTCCATAGATCATTCCGGTGACTGTATATACATAGTGGTGCAGAAATAGGACCCTCCCCAGTGGGGAGCCGCCCCAAACCGTCCCCCGGCCAGGGAATCGCCCTGGCCGGGACAGGGTTTTTAGTCAAAATCTGCTCCAAACCCGCGGTGGGGCGGGTCCAGAATTTTAGGAACCGCTCCAAATCGCTCCAAGACGAACACTAGTTTCATTTATGTCTCATGTATGGGATGACATAGCTTGCCACATCATCAGGATCTCCTAGTTTCATATTGCGTATCATGTTTTTGTTTCAAGTAGTCTGATACGCGTAGTGTGTCAGCCCTTTCCCTTTCATGTTTTGGCTATACTATAAGTATCCATCAGCAAAAGTTCAATTGTCTCTGGGACCCACAGCAAAGTCCCTGGGAATATCTGGTATTCCACTGGTCCCATGGACCCTTTGCAGTTCCTGGTAGTCCCAGAGACCGCCTGCGCTCGTCCCGGGAGTCCCGGGGGCCGTCTGCAGTGTATTTGGATGTCTCTGAAACCTTGTTACCTGACCATTACCCGGCCCTAGCCTCGTCAAAAACCTCTAAGTCCCTGCTTCTCTATAACACGTCGACGCATACCATGACAGCAACATCAATCTCCTCCAGCAAAGCAGCAGACCCCCCCCAGCAGCAGCAGGCGTCTTCCCGTCACAGTAGGAGAATTCTATGTCCGGTTGTGGTCTAACTGTTACTGACACGTCGATTAGGACCCGAGCAGCAGACTCCAGGAGCAGCAGGAGCAGCAGGAGCAGCAGCTAGCCTCTAGCAGGAGACCTCCCATATAAAGCAAACAACCTACGCATTCAGGTACAAACACTCCTTGTCTGACTGAGGTCTAGATATGTCTGACGCATCAATTAGGACTCGAGAAGCAGAACCCACGAGCAGGAACCCCCTCCAGCAGCAACCCCTCCAGCAGCAGCAACCTCCCAACGGACCCTCCCATATAAAGTGAACAACGTACCCGTCCTGGTACGAACACCCTTTGCCCGACTGTTGTCTGACGAGGAACAAGACTCCCGATACGAAGGAAGCCACAGACGGGGCAGCAAGCAGCAAGCAGGGCAGCAGGCAGGGCAACAGGCAGTGGGCAGAGACATGGGGAGTATATTGTACATAAACTATATAGAATATTGAGCCAATAAATTTGATTGCAAAAGTCATGACAAAGGAACGAGAACAAGCCAGTCCCAAGAGCATTCTAAGCAGTCCTTTAGTAGTTCTATGACGTCTCTAGACCGTCCCTGGGACATCCCCGAAACCTCTATATGTTGTCTCTGGGATACTCCTGGGAGACCAGCCTATACCCCGAGATTGGGTGGTGTATCAGCGGCCCCAGCGGTCCCGGAGACTCTCTGGGAGTCCCCGAGACTATATTGATTTTTTGCTGATGTAGTGGGGACAGCAGGTAATGTCTAAAGAGCTGGGACACTATAGACACATGAACTAAGAGACTGGAAAGACTGGGACTAGAGTAGGTACTTGGTATTGAATGCAAATTGAAAGATAGAGAGCTAAGACTAAGAACTGGGAAATGGCTTAATATCAGCAAAAAATCAATATGGTCTTGGGACTCCCGGAGAGTCCCCGGGACCGCTGGGACCACTGATACACCACCCGATCTCGGGGTATAGGCTGGTCTCCCAGGAGTATCCCAGGGACAACATATAGAGGTTTCGGGATGTTCCAGGGACGATGTATAAAGGGTCCCAGGGACGGTCTAGAGACGCCATAAGACAACTAAAGGACTGCTTAGAATGCTCTTGGGACTGGCTTGTTCTCGTTCCTTTTGTCATGACTTTTGCAATCGAATTTATTGGCTCAATATTCTATATAGTTTATGTACAATATACTCGCCACGTCTCTGCCCGCTGCCTGCTGCTCTGCTTGCTGCTTGCTGCCCCGTCTGTGGCTTCCTTCGTATCGGGAGTCTTGTTCCTCGTCGGACAACAGCCGGGCAAAGGGCGTTCGTACCAGGACGGGTACGTTGTTCACTTTATATGGAGGGGTCCGTTGGGGGGTTGTGTGACGATTTAACCATCGTCATGACTAGTTTTAAGTACCTCTCCATATGGAGACACCTAAGGATCTCCCTTGAGGGATAGGACTAGCTATCCTATTCCGGTCAATAGATACTAAGGAAAGTCATTACTATGATAGCCCAATCCCTAAGCGAGCTGGCAAGCCCCTAGGACAGAGCGAAGCTCACCGTCGTCGGTATGCGACAGAGACCAGAGTAATGCGTCTGTAGCTTATAGCTACGGGAGATACTAGTGCAATGAGACTGAAGCAGTTGCCTCCATGAACAGAGTTAAGCTCCTGTTCCTCTAGGAGGAATAACAACGGCTTCGCTGATGGCCAACCTTATGGGAGGCCGAGAGCCGTGAGACGAGAGCAAAGCTATGCTTAATAGTTAGGGCCGCCAGCAAAAATAGTAATTAACCTAGCGGCGTCACGAATCGAACCATATGGGGCTACACTGTGTGCTTCGCCCTAAGGTCCTTATGGATCAAGATTACCTCTCCGCCACGTCCCCAGGTTGGACTAGGAACGTGGGAAGAGAATCTAAGCAACGGCAGGAATCATCAGTGGGTTACCCTGCCTAGGGAACTCTGTGTTTTCTAACACCCGCGAGGCGCCCCACTGTGCCACCCGCCGTTTGCAGAGGGGGCCCCCCCTGAGTTGCAGATTCCCTAACAAAAAGACAAGTTTTGGACCCCAAAAATAACCCCAAAACCGTGAGGAAAATTCGTCCAACCAAACCAAACTCGGAGGGTATATGGGGGACAGTGCTGCGAATCCATAGGTGCAATCAGATTTGAAATCGGACCATTTTAGCAATAGTTACAGAGCTTTTAGTAACCAACGCTTTTTAGTCGCTAGTCTATCGACCCCGCTAGTTCTTAGGGGCGCTCTAGACTCAGTTGATTTCCAAGCACGGAGGAATTGTTCCCCGCTTCTTGGCAGCCTGCTCGCAATCAAATTCATAGCTTAAACCCGTCCTTCCCCCAGGACAACCATTCTTGCTAGTCAACGAACAACTGTTGTTCAGAGACCCTCATACTCTTCGCTAAAGACGTTTGTCTTCCCCTGGGAAGCAGAGCCTTTTAAAGTCTTTAGTTATCGACCCATTAAATCTTTATTCCTGTTTTTGCCTAGGGACTGTCGACCTTCCGTGTTGACGAGCGGTTCTAAGCCTAGCTGCTGAAGCTTCTCGTCAGAAAGGAAGGTTGTTGGTTTTTTTTGGTACGGCAGTACTCCCCTGGGAGTGCCCCCGTTACAGGTTGCTGCTGCTGGAGGGGTTGCTGCTGGAAGGGGTTCCTGCTCGTGGGTTCTGCTTCTCGAGTCCTAATTGATGCGTCAGACATATTTAGACCTCAGTCAGACAAGGAGTGTTTGTACCTGAATGCGTAGGTTGTTTGCTTTATATGGGAGGTCTCCTGCTAGAGGCTAGCTGCTGCTTCTACTGCTCCTGCTGCTCCTGGAGTCTGTTGCTCGGGTCCTAATCGACGTGTCAGTGACAGTTAGACCACAACCGGACATAGAATGCTTCTACTGTGACGGGGAAATGCCTGCTCCTGCTGGGGGGGGTCCTGTAACACAATCACACACTAGTTCAGTGCAAGCACTGCTCGGCACCAATCTAGTGAATAAATTGTGGTAGGGGGAGGTTTCAGGCTAAGCCTATTAGCTATCTCAAAGAGATTGACTAACCAGACTAGACTCGGTAGGCTAATATACTGATATGAACTAAAGGTAGCCGGTCAATTGCATATATTGATAACTAACTTTGGTAGCTGAATCCTGCCGACCCAAAACTAGCTAGACACGGCAGGTTTTATACTAAAGCAAAAACATACATAAAATAGTCGGGGCATTCCATGCTCCGGTCCAAAAACAAATAAACAGTAATCAAAAATAACTTGGCACAACCATTCCTCCATTTCTGTCATGTTCCTCCGATCCTGGTACCCTAATCTCCGATCCATGCCAGGATCAAAACACTAAAGAAATACTAATCATCCCGATCCGGTACCACCCCGGTACAATAATTGTTCCGCTTCCGGCAGGGTTCCCAAACATAGTAAAGTAGATCCAAAGAAACAATAAAGAAATCCCAAGGTGGTTAGTGCCATAACCGTATCCAAAACAAGTAAAACAAAGAATAAAGTAACACAGCAGGGGCGGTTACAGGTCCGCTGCTTTGCTGGAGGTGGTTGATGTTGCTGTCGTAATATGCGTCAACGTGTTATAGAGAAGCAGGGACTTAGAGGTTTTTGACAAGGCTAGAGCCGGGTAATGGCCAGGTAACAAGGTCTCAGAGACACCCACATCAGCAAACTTGAAGGTTTCTCTCAGATGCATCTGATGCATCTGAGGCTTAGGATACAGTTGGTGGAATTTGACGATCAGGAGACGGGGTTTGTCTCAGAGACGCTCGGCTAGCTGTCAGAGCTCTCAGGAGAGCCCCAGAGGCTCCAATAGTCGACTCTGGAGGCGTCAGGAGACGTCAGGGGACTCTATAGCTGTCTCTGGAAGGGCCTTACTAGTCACACTGGTAGTCACGCTGGTAGTCACGGTTCGGAGTCTTCAAAAATTTATTTATTTTACTATGTACATTTTCTAGTCTATATACAAAATACTGCTGCTTTACCCCCCTCCCCACCTGCCCCCTGCTTGCTGCCTGCCTGCTTGCTTGCTGCCTGCCTGCTTGCTTGCTGCCTGCTGTTGCGCTGGGAGTCATCTGGGGGTCACGTCGAGGCGTATGACATGGGGGGTTCGTACCTCGACGGGTAGGTTGTTCGCTTGGTGGCCCGGAGGCTGCTGGGGGTGCTGGAGGCTTGCTGGAGGTCCTGGGGGAGGTCCTAGGGGGTCTGCTGCCTGCTGCTGCCTGCTGCTGCGCTGGGTGTCAGCTCGAGGTCCAGTCGACGTGTCGGACAAAGGGTGTTCATACCTGAACGGGTAGGTTGTTCTCTTGGTGGCCCGGAGACTGCTGAAGGCTTGCTGGAGGTCCTGGGGGGGTCCTAGGGGGTCCTGCTGCTGCTGTTGCGCTGGGGATCCTCTGGAGGTCACGTCGACGCGTCGGACATGGGGGGTTTGTACCGTGACGGGTAGGTTATTCTCTTGGTGGCCTGGAGACTGCTGAAGGCTGCTGGAGCCTTGCTGGGGGCCGTGGGGGGGTCTTGCTGCAGTTGTCGCGCTGGGGGTTCTCTGGGGGTCACATGGATGCGTCGGACACGAGGTGTTTGTACCAACTCGAGTATGTTGTTTGCTTGGTAGCCCGGGGCTACTACCAAAGGCAGGCAGACTTTGCTGGTGGAGGTTCTCATGATTCTGAATAGGTTGTTAGCTCTATAATAGACTGCTTGTAGGTGGGGAAAGTAGGAGGCACGGAGTTGCTGCAGGTAGGGGTTGCTGCAGGTACGCGAGACTGTGGGGACTTAGAGAATTTTGGCGAGGGATATAGGGGTTCTGATGGGTGCAGGCTGGGTAACCGTCTAAGGACTTAGTAAATTTTAGCGATATGCAGGTGTTTTTCGGAATAAATAACCCCCCAAAGCTCCGATAGTTACTATCAGTGCTTTAGACGCTGCCATCAGAGCTTTTAGGGCTTTGTCAGACAAAGCTGCAGTAAAAAGTATTTTAGAGTTTTAGGTGCTCCAGGAGACTCCACCGGATACTTCAGGAGACTCCACCAAAGTCTCTGAAGCTTCCTGGGAGACGTCAGGAGACATCATGAGACTGGAGCTCCTAGAAGTTCTATCAGGACAGTGTGGATGCATCTGATGTACAGTTTTCTAAGCCTGTATCCTGACACAGTGTAACGGGGGCACTCCCAAGGGAGTACTGCCGTACCAAAAAAAACCAACAACCTCCCTTTCTGACGAGAAGCTTCAGCAGCGAGGCTTAGAACCGCTCGTCAACACGGAAGGCCAACAGTCCCTAGGCTAAACAGGTATAAGGATTTTTAAGGGTTGCAAACTAAAGACTTTAAAAGGCTCTGCTTCCCAGGGGAAGACAAACGTCTTTAGCGAAGAGTATGAGGGTCTCTGAACAACAGTTGTTTGTTGACTAGCAAGAATGATTGTCCTCGGGGAAGGACGGGTTTAAGCTATGAATTTTGATTGCGAGCATTCTGCCAAGGAGCGGGGAACAATTCCCCCGTGCTTGGAAATCAACTGAGTCTAGAGCGCCCCTAAGAACTAGCGGGGTCGATAGACTAGCGACTAAAAAGCGTTGGTTACTAAAAGCTCTGTAACTTTTGCTATAATGGTGCGATTTCAAATCCGATTGCACCTATGGATTCGCAGCACTGTCCCCCATATACCCTCCGAGGTTTGGTTCGGTTGGACGAATTTTCCTGACGGTTTTGGGGTTATTTTTGGGGTCCAAAACTTGTCTTTTTGTTAGGGAATCAGCAACTCAGGAGGGCCCCCTCTGCAAACGGCGGGTGGCACAGTAGGGCGCCTCGGGGGGGTTAGAAAACACAGAGTCCCCTAGGTAGGGTAACCCACTGGTGATTCCTGCCGTTGCTTAGATTCCTTTCCCACGTTCCTAGTCCAACCTGGGGACGTGGCGGAGAAGTAATCTTGATCCATAAGGACCTTAGGGCGAAGCACAAGGCATAGCCCCATATGGTTCGATTCGTGACGCCGCCAGGTTAATTATTAATTTTGCTGGCAGCCCTAACTACTAAGCATAGCTTTGCTCTCGTTTCATGGCTTTCGGCCTCCCATAAGATTGGCCATCAGCGAAGCCGTTGTTATTCCTCCTAGAGGAACAGGAGCTTAACTCTGTTCATGGAGGTAACTGCTTCAGTCTCATTGCACTAGTATCTCCCGTAGCTATAAGCTATGGACGCATTACTCTGGTCTCTGTCGCATACCGACGACGGTGAGCTTCGCTCCGTCCTAAGAGCTCGCCAGCTCGCTTAGGGATTGGGCTATCATAGTAATGACTTTCCTTAGTATCTATTGACCGGAATGGGATAGCTAGTCCTATCCCTCAAGGGAGATCCTTAGGTGTCTCTATATGGAGAGATACTTGAGACTGGTCATGACGATGGTTAGATCGTCACACACAGTGCTTGTCCCTCCTGATAAAAATTTTAGTTTGCTGATGCAAATACACTGCAGACGGCCCCTGGAATTCCCGGGACAAGCGCAGGCGGTCTTTGGGACTACCAGGAACTGCAAAAGGTCCATGGGACCGGCGGGATACCAGGTATTCCCAGGGACTTTGCTGTGGGTCCCAGAGACAATTGACTTTTTGCTGATATAGAGCAAGGTGTAAAGGTACACAAGCCCTTGCTCTAGTGGGGACAGTAGGTGATGTCTAAAGAACTGGGACACTATGGGCACATGGACTAGAAGACTGGAAAGACTGAAACTAGAGTAGGTACTTGGTATTGAATGCAAGTTGAAGGATAGAGAGCTAAGACTAAGAACTGGGAAAATGGCTCGATACTTATAGTATGGCCGAAACATGAAAGGGAAGGGGCTGACACGCTACGCGTGTCAGACTACATGAAACAGGAACATAATATGTGGTATGAAACAGGAACATGATATGTAGTATGAAACTAAGGAGATTCTGATGACATAGCAAGCCACGTCATCCCATACATGAAACATAAATGAGACTAGACATGAAACTGATATGAAACGGCAAGGCTGACTGGTGGTCGAGTGACAATTTGTGACCGAGTGAGAACTGATGATTTGTCGTTCTTGACAACGGAGTTCAGTCAGGAAAACTTTTCAGGTAAGCTCATAGATTTTGTGGATTATACTAGTGCTCACACCCCTAGCTGTATATAACCGGTTACAGAATACAGCTAAAGGTCTCACGGAAGTACGCTGCTCAAAATTACTGGACTGGTATCAGAAAAAGATTAATGAGAAACTCAAGCGTATGGATAACCTTCCTACCAAAAGAACGGAGGGTTACAAGAACCAGGTCGGTGACTATTGTGGTGACCTCGGTGAGAGTGATGAGGACAAGGGGGGGAGTGGTGAAGAGGGGGGTAAAAACGAAGGTGTAGGCAAAATATTGAGCGAGGGGTATTCAGACTGAGGGGAGGAGGTTAGTAGAAAACTATTAGATACAGGAGTTATCTGATTGAGATTGTATACAGGCCTAAGTTGAGCATTTTACGAAGACTACTAGAGAAAGAGGGCACGTTCCTACATCGTAAACCTGTGACACTAGTAGACTATCTACGGGGTCTCATGGACCATCCGTAGTGACCCAAATGTAGCTCAGGATTGTTTCGCTAGGTCCCTAGATATCCAAGTGGACCATCCACACAATCCTATAGACTGTCCGGGGCGATTAAGGTTACGCTCACCGATGCTCCACAAGGCTCCGGGAAATACCTGGGAGACCCGCATAAACACCCAGGAGGATCTCAGGAGTACTGTCCTATGTCCCAAGAGCGTCCCGGGGATATACGCCTGTTGTCCCAGGGGTACCAAACAATACCTCGGAATCGGGTGGAGTCTCGAGAGCCCTAGCGGTCCCCGGGGCTCCCTGGGAGTACCTGAGACAATATAAGTTTTTTCCTGATGGACACCTTTGTGCGTACCCCCCCTGTTTTCTGGTTCTTTTCTTGGAGGACGAGTATGTTGTCAGCCGCACTCTCGGCATACTCCTGGTAATATTATTTACTAACTGAGTGTAGGAGTGGAAAAACTATCCTGTAGAGCGAATAAATCACCATATTATGTCAATGTCTAGAAGGATTGAAGCTTGTATTGCAGATGAGGGTGGAAATAGTTTTAATTTTTAGGTAGCGAGTGTATGTAGCTTTATTTGTATGTATGCAGGTCATATGCAGGTATATGCAGACCCGGTCGATTCTCAAAACGTCATAAAATTACGAGCACATGACCCTATATATATGTAAAATGACGTACTCGAACCTTACTTGCATCAAAACATCTCCCTCCTAATATTTACATACCAACCCACGAGTACAATGCATATAAGCAAAATGTCCACCTCTAAAAGTATTGTAGGTCTTCTCTCATTTCCACATGAGCTCCTTCTACAAATAGTCGAAACTCCTCTGCCTCTTTCCTCCCTTAACGCGCTCCTTCGCACTTGCCGTACCCTCGCCTCTATCCTCACACCAACCTTACACAAGCTCGCCTTAGAAACTACCCTCGACCACGGTACCAGTATTCTTTTATGGTCTGCCGAACGCGGCTATACATCTACAATCGCATCCCTCATTGACACAGGTAGTGACATTGAGGCGAAAGACCACACCTATAAAACACCTCTCATTAAAGCCACCGAAAACGGGCATCTGCAAGTCGTTAGAGTTCTACTTGGTAAGGGTGCTAATATTGCCGCTAATGCGGGGCGTTATACCGATGATGGTACCGCGCTACATATTGCGGCTCGAGGGGGATATAGAGAGATCATTGAGCTGCTACTTGAGCATGGGGCTGATATCGAAGCAAAAGCATCACGAGGTGCAACACCACTCCACTGGGCAGTTGAGGAGGAGAATGAGGATGTGGTACGGCTACTATTGAAGAAAGGGGCGGATATTAATGCGCAGCGCCTCTACGACTCTGAAACGCCACTTAAGCTGACGCCCGAGAATGAAGGAGATGAAATATTTCGTTTACTGCTGGAGAAGGGTGCAGATATTAGTATCCAAGGACGTCTGAAAGAGACAGTTTTATTAGCTGTAGTAGCGAAGGAGAGAATAGAGATGGTGAGGATGCTCTTGGTGCGTGGGGCAGATGTATTCAGTAAAAATGAATACGGTGAAACGGCGCTACACTTGGCGGCGGTCACGTATACTAGCGGCGATGAGATTGCGAGACTGTTGCTGGATCACCGTGAGGAGATGATGCAAGTTACTGAGAGTAGTTTGGGGAATTGGTATATTGATACGCAAAACGATGAAGGGAACACGCCGCTACATCTGACAACGCGGGACGAAGCAAGAAGAAAGCGGATTGAGGTCGAGAAGGTTATTCGGCAGCTGGCAGAGGAACAGTGTGATGAGATGGATATTGACCCAGTTGAGATGCTGGTAGATCCTGATATCGCGATAAGCAACATTCAGACATCTGCAGAGGCGAACCTTACTGCGTTAGTGAGGCTACTACTGGAGAGAGGGGCCAACCCGAATTACGTGAATAAATATGGGAGGACACCACTACATAATGCCGCTGCGAACGGATATGTTGAGATGACGGGGTTGTTGCTGGACTATGGGGCTTGGGTAGATGTAGAGGATGCGGATGGGTTTACACCACTGTTTCGGGTGGCCAAAGTGAGTTGGAATTTGAGAAGAAAACCGGAAGATACTATAGGGAGGATCAACGTTATAGGACTATTGCTGGAGTGGGGGGCGGATTTGCATTATAAAAATCGAATGGGGGGTACAATTTGGGAGTGGGTTGAGGGGAATCAGGCATTTATTGACTTTCTACGCGAGTATTGTGAAGATTATGATGAGGTGGATGATGGGATTGGTTATTATGGGCAGGGTGATGAGGGTGCAGAGGATGTGACTGAGGTAGAAGGGCTAGTTGATGATACTTACGATGGGGACGGGTCATCGTAGAAACAAATGACGATAGAGACGGGTGATGATAAAGGAGAATGACGGCAGGGGCGCACAAGAGCGGTAGGTAGCAGTACTTGTAGTCGTCAAGCGTTTCCGGAACAGGGTGACTGGGAACGCTTGACGACTACAAGTGCGTTTTACTTTGGGGTTTATATTTATTGCTCTTTTGGTGGCACTTTTGGTATTCACTTTTGTAAGGCTGGAGTAGATCAACGGTACTTAATAAGCCACACCCACTCTACTACTTTAGTAATATTCATACTCAGGCGTTTATTAAGTACTCGTAGGGAGATTGCAACCTTAGGCGACACTCAAAATTATGTGTATGGGAGGTAGTAGCAACAAAACAAAATGAGGAGACAGCAAGCGCAATCACAATAAAGATATAGATTTATCATAGTAGTTCTAGGTACTATACATAGCATATGCCTGGCTTTTTGTATGATTTTGGGGTTTTTCTGTGAAAGGATTTTGGTGAGTTTTGGTGCTGTGTCACTTCTCACTACGAGTATTTAGTAAATACCTGAGTACAACCTTCTGAAAATCAAGATAAAGAATCAAATACCTTGTTGATTTAGAGCAGCCGGTACTGTACTTCCTGGCTTTATTCTGTCATGGGGGGCATATGGTAAGGTTAACTTGGGGTTAACTTGGTAAATACTGTACCGGCATGGGGGAGTATGGAGGATTGTAGTACCCGTAGTCTCCTAATGTTTTCGGAGCCAGGCACCCGGGACCGCGAGTATATACCCACTACCACAGCTTGAGTAAACAGTGGTTTTCTTTCCTATCGCAGTACCAGATGTTACTCAACTACTATTTTCATAAACTCCCTAAAGAAAATCATGGGCGGACATACTCTAGGTAGTAAAGTAGAATATATAGCTAATACATAGTTGGCCTCGCCCCTCTGGTCAGTGACTGCCCCGTAGCTTGGCCCCGAAAGCACTATGAGTACGAGCAGAGCGTCTATTTGACACGTGGCTCCCTGGATTTCAGGTGTCAAAGATGTTCGATGATTATCAGCCAGTGATGCCTCGGGTACCGGGGCCTTATCGCCACCTGTTTACCGGTATTGTCTTGTCCTATGCCACTTGGGTGTGGGTAGTTGATCAGGATACTAGCGTCATAGGTAGTTGCTGCATTCCTGCTATATTGAGGCTTTTTGGTATTCTATTATGGTTATAAAGAACCATTACACCGCCCAGCATCTCATCTAGCTGTTGGGAATACGAGTGACTTTCTATGACTAGTGTGACATACAGGGTTTACTCAGCGTTGCCCCCCCCGCAGGAAAACAACTGCAACGTAAATATCACCTCATCTCACCGTGCCTTGAATTTAGTAATTCTTACAGGATGACAACTCCACTGAGAGTTGGGTTCGTACCTGGTATATTACCTTGCTCCCTCTGTCTTAGCAAATTAACGATATATGATGTAATGTCCATACTAATCCTGGTGACGATCCCAGAGCACTTCTCCACTCCACTCCACTTCGCTCAGGCCCATGGATTCTTTGCCTCGCGTGGGGTTACTGTTGAGCTCATCCCTTTCCCATCTGGGACTGGGCATATGGTCAAGTCGCTTGAAGCCCACGATATCGATATTGCGATTGGCCTGACAGAAGGCTGGATTGCTGCTCTCGGGAATGGAAACAAGCACTTTAAGCTGGTCGGGAGCTATGTCTCTACTCCACTCTGTTGGGCTATCTCTGCGGGCGCGAAACAGACAAGGGTCAATTCCATTGCGGATTTGAAAAATGGGAAGCTAGGGATCTCGAGGATAGGGAGCGGGAGCTATGTCATGAGTTTTGTCCTCGCTGATCAAAAAGGTTGGCTAGAGGAAGGGAAGGAACCATTCGAGTTCAAGATACTGGATAACTTCAAGGGGTTGAGGGATGGTGTCAATGATGAGACTGTCGATGCGTTTATGTGGGAGATTTTTACATCAAAGTAAGTTTAACTCTTCGCCATTCCCTATTGATTCCCACCTCCTTCGGTTTAGTTGCTTACCTACCCATAGGAAATACTACGACTCTGGTGAGATCCGAAAAATCGGAGAAATATACACCCCTTGGCCATCTTGGCACATTGTTGCGCACAGTGCCCTTATATCTTCTAGTCCCAATACTATTACCTCATCCCTCAATGCGATCAATGAAGGCATCACTTACTTTAATTCGCACAACGACGAAGCTGTTGAATTCATTTCCGTGAATCTCGACTACTCTACTGAAGATGCAAGGGCCTGGTTGAAGACTGTCAAGTTTTCGCCTGATGTTAAGGGTGTTGATAGTAAGATTGTCGGAAAGACAGTCGATATCTTGCTGAAGGCAGGGGTTATTAAGGGGGGTGGGGCAGGGGTGGTTGGAGATATGACTGTTGAATTTTAGGTGGCATGGTTCTATTGTCTTGGACCTAAATTAAGGCACTATATATAAAAAACACATGAATTACTACCTAAAAGTAATGTGGATTCGATGCGAGTGATAGTCTATGTATCAATGTAACAGCCCCTCAAAAATCGAAGTACTCGTAGACTTTGAATTTCTTAGCATTAACTGGATAATATAGCCTTGTGTCGTAGGGGATAAAATTTGCCAAGTGATTTCTTATAACTAATTTATCCTCCTTTCAATTGAATACTATTTTTCAAAAAATAAGTACACCACACGTAAACTTATTTCTACAAGCTGATTACCCAAATTTTTCATGGGTAAATATGGTTAATGGTAGTAAAGTACTGAACTAAGAACACTTTGGTCTGGAGTCCCAAAATACCTTTACCGTCTCGTTCCCTTTATTAGAGCATAGTATAGGAAATTAAAAATGTCACCCCACAAAAACCCTTACCCAGCCTCTCCCACTTTACAAAAAGTCACAAAACAAAAAACAAAATCCAGAATACGCCTCTCCTTTATGTTCATTCCCATCACCAGTGAGAGAAAGAACAATTGATAGAAAAAAATTACTACTCAAGCAGTATCGCTTCCAAATCTCCTGTCTAGCTGTTTCAACACATCCCTAACACTACTGACCTCAACCTGTGGGCATCTCCCATCACTCCTTCGTACCATCAATGGCCTTAGCAAGCTTCCCAAGTCAGCCGTTGCCTCTTCGAATCCTCGGTGCCGGGATAGCGCTTGGTAGGCTGCACTACAGGGTATAAATGTTCCTTTCTCGTCACTATTACCTTTAGGTAGTGACTGGGGTGGCAAAGTCTTCGCTACACCATCACCACAGCACCCACCACCGCAACATCCAGCAGGGTTACTAATGGGACGTGACTTGACCTTCATAGCGACTGATTGGCAGAACAACGTTGACATTGGGTCATTTTTACATTGTGCACAGCCACCGGGTTGACATCCACTTCCTGGGCCGATAGAACTTTTGGTCATGGGTGGATGTAGCGCTATTGGTTTTTCTAGATGGTTCCCTTCAAGGTTGTGGTCTCCTGGTGGTGGTGTATGATTTGACAACAATGGGGGGAGTTTAGTGCTGTGGTTTTCCTCGGAATCTGTATCATCCTCTATATCCATCATCGAGTTCGCTGCAGCCTCAGCACAAACGCAGTGTGTACCATCTGAGCAGAATCCACACGGATCTGCCGGCATCTGTGCGATTACCGGGGAATCAGAGAAGGAAGGTGGAGCTGGGGCTGGTTTTGTCATGTACGCTGTCGTAAAATCGGTTGCTAGCTCATCTGGTGGGGTTAGTTCAATGAGGTTGGTGATTCGTGTGCGTTTGGGCGTATTTTCGCTTGGAGAAATGGGACGCTTTGTTGGGTAGATGGCCGCTACAGCTTCGGTGATACAGGCACAGTTACCGTCTTTAGAACAGCGCCCACAGCCGAGAGGGTCTGGGCTTTGAGGGGGTTCAGAGCTGATTTTATTCCGGTTGCTTCTTCGGCGGATGGGAACGGAGGGGGCGGGTACAGGTATAGGTATAGGAAGCTCAGGTGGGGCAGGTTTTTTGTCACAGAGGATCTTATCTAGATCATCTGTACATATACAGTTTGAACTGCACGGTGTTTCATGTCCTGACGACGGTGCAGGGGAAGCAACTTGTGTCAAACTGAAGTTTGATGTTGATGTTGACGGCTGTTGCTGCTGCTCCTGCTGCTGCTGCTGGTCTGTCTTAATTTGTCGCAGTAGTTCCAACTCCTTTTGTAGACATTCGAGCTTTGTTTTATAGCGACTGTTCTCCTTTGCAAGCTCAGTATTGTTTTTGGTGAGCTGATTCACCTGATCTTGGTACTCAGTTATCCGTGCTGCATTCTCGAGCTCAATTTCTTTGAGTTTATCTTCGAGTTCATTTACGCGTGCGGCACGGCGCTCGCGGAATGCTCGCTGAGCTGCACGATTTTGTGCCTTTCTTTTCTATTAAAGTGGAACATAAGCTCAGCTAAAGAAAGTTGGGATATGGCTACTATCTTACTGTTGGCGGGGTATCTGTTGCAGGCTTTCGTCCAGGCTTTAAAGGTATAAGATGTCAATAACTAAGACCTCATAGAATCTATGAAGGGGGTCGACAACCTTTGGCCGCGGCGGTACAACCCATTCCTTGTGCGTAACCACACCCACTGGACTTGGGGCATCATGGCTCATAACACTTGCAGCCCGGGGGGCAAGAGCTGGCGGACCCGGACTATAGGCAGATACTGGTGAAGAAATCGCTACCAACAGTCAGACCGGGATACCGAGTGATAGATCGGTGCTCAAGACGGAACTCACCGATTGGGGATAGAGAATCACCGGACATGGCGGCAACGGCGAATCAGCAGCGCCAGCACGAATAGCGAGGGGGTGGCAAAATGAGGTCGAGGAGGACACATCAGATAAAAGGTGCGCGCCGGGGGGGTTTTGAGAGAGACCGCCTGACTACGCTGCGGTGGTGGTGGAGGGCTGTCGGATACCGTCGTGGGGTTGTGCTGCCGCGACGCCTGCTAATCTGATCAGGATGGATTAGATGGTCTGATAAAAACTCTGCACTGGGGCTAGGCTTTATGGGGTAAAGAGCCGCCACAAGCCGCCAGAAGAGGGAGGTGAGGGAGAAATCTGATAAGAGAGAGGAGAGGAGTCAGGTGCCAGGGTTATCTTATCCGATGGTCCGATGCCCCTCGGTTGAATCTGCTACCAATCCTAACCCTTTACTGTGAAGCACATCTTGGCAGGCTGGATCACCCACCAGCCTCTCTTATTACAGCATCCCGAATTTATACCTATAAAATACATTTACCCCTCAGCCCTCCTCTCAAATATCCACCCAAAGTAGGTGGAGCGGGTAGTTGGTAGGAATAGACAAGTAAAAACCCCACCTTCAAACACCACAACCAACGAGTAGGAATTTATAGCATGATGATACCAATACCGCTCCCCCTTTCCTCATCAATATTATTCTTCTCATCAATACCACCCCGGATATGTGCAGTCCGCCAGTTAAACAGGTAATAATGAAGCTGTCCATCTCCAGCACTAAATTTTTGATCCTTTAGAAATAAGGTGTTGTCAAGGAGGGTAAGAGCATTAAAGACATCAAATTTAAACTATTTAATTACGAAATCCAGTGTTAGAAACTATAGCAGGGGAAGCAGGGGCTAGGTGAAAGGCAGACCCTCTTAGCAAGAATAAGCGCATCATTTATCAGTGCGTTTAGTCGAGTTTTCAATTCCTTCTTCATATCTGATGACTCTTTGAAAGCGACTTCAGTAGCATAATAGGATAGGTAGGCTGCCCGGATCAACTTATGTTTACTACTCGCGATTACCGAAGACTCGAGCGCGTAGAACGAAAAGAAATCCGTTATACGCCCCTCATCCTATTAACTAATTAGCAATCACAAAGCTTTTGACTGGAAGAAGTATTAACCTCTACGACATAAGTAAAAACAACTCTCTCTCCAGCATTAATATTCTTATGAAGCAACCAATGTTCAACCTGATCTCTGTTGAAATCTGGCGTCATATCAAATCTCTCAAAATATCTCTTCATCAAGCCATGAGTCGCATCTATATCCTTTGCTTCCATATCCCTAAGCCCCTTAGTGCTTGTCCGGGAGGGTAGATTTAATATTGCGATCTGTCTCGTCTTCGTACTAGTATGGGGCAGCGAGCTAAATCCAACTTCATGCAGCTTCAGCCAGTCCAGGGACCTATGGAAGTACCTACAGGTACTGATCGGTTTCGGTAGTACAATACCCGCTGTATATATAGCATTCCAAACCTTTTCTACATTACAGCGTCGAGTAATCTCTTTAATGAGTACTGGAGTCAACCGCTTCGACCGTAGTTTCTTGTGGATGCATAGAAAATTGATTTCAGAGCAACGAATGATATGTGTACGAACTTTGAGATTGACTGGGACACCTGAAATGAAAGCAACGAGCTTGTGGGATGTGGTAACCCGCACACCGATATGCCATTCCGGGACCCAGCCAGGGGATTTAAGGGCCCAATTTAAGAATGATGTAGAGTAGTTGAAGCGGAACATAGCCTCGTTATCCTCGACATAGTGGGCACTAAGGAGCTCATAAATCTCACTCAGCTATTGTATATACGATATTTCATTAGAAAAAAGATCTGAGACAATCTAAAAGGGCTTTAAAGTTCTCACATGATTCTCATCATTCAAATCCATAGTGACCCATTCGAATCCATCTAGAAGCCCAACACCGTGTGGTGGAATTACCTCTGGATTCCTTTCCCGCACTGGTCCATCAGGCCTCAAAGCTTCCCCTACGTCTATGCTTATTAGCTTGATATTGCTGAATATTAGTCATTAAAAATATATGGAACACTCGAATTACATACCAAACCTCGCAACTGGCTGCGTATTCCAGAACTTATGACTCGCCATATCCTTCTGTCCTGGCGCTATCCCAGTCAATATTTCCTCTAATTTCATCTGCCGTAACATTTCCTGGACCTTAGCCCTCTCCAAGGTAGGGTTCTTCTCCAAGATCTGATCAACAGCGCTTCCCTCAGCTCCAACAGTAGCTGCAACAGTGGGGGAGATACTATTTGCTCCCTCGCCGCTACTACCCTGCATAACCACAGAAACCTTCTTCTTTTTCGGCTTCTTTTTCTTGATGTTGGTTCCTGGAACGGGTATCTGAGTAGTAACATTATTCCGTACAACATCTTCTACTTCTTCGTTGTAGGCAGCTTCGGACGGATCGGGGGAGGTAATAGGTTTGGTTAATTTAGACTCTTTCGACATAGTTACAGCATGCGTAGGAGTAGGAATACTGATATTCAGGGCGCGGGGCACTATGATGCAGGTGGTAAACAAGCGAGAGTGGGGCTCTGAAATAGCAAGGGTCTAACGTACATGGCTGATACTTATTTATAGCCTTCCACGATATTTCTCAAAATTTAGCATGAAGTTACATTTCTTTGCAAGAATGATAACCAAAAAGAATCTCAATTGATCATATTTTCCACTTCTTGCCGTCGCATAATATTGACCTTTAAAATCCTCTAAAGCCCAGAAAAGTACTAAACATTGAAAAGAACATAGGACCCGCATTCAACTAAAAAGACATAACTAGCTTTAAATCGTACATCTATAGTACGCCATTCTATGGTACAAAAATACCATAACAGTAGCCATAGCCTGATCCCCCACCACCTCCGCCTTTTTTAATTTATTAGAAACTTTAACCCTCTTCCACTGTGGGCTTTGGCGGGGCAGCTGTCTTAGGCGGTGATCCAGGGGCAGGGGCAGGGGCAGAAGCGGACTTCTCATCAGCAACAGCGGTTTGCTTTTCCCCAGAGGCGCTCTTCTTACCCTTCTTCTCCTTTCCAACCTAAGTAGTAAAAGTTATTAATATGCAAATCTCTAGGAAAATAATATTCGGATTTCTTATTTACCTTATGCCAAGCCCAGAGGGGTCTAAAGCTGTCGAAGAATCCAACATCCTCGAACAAGTTCGGATACAACCAAAGACCCGGCGAGGCCACAAACATTGTAATTACGAACAAGATTAATCTAAAGATGCTCATCGCGATGAACAGTCCAATAAGGCCTAGCATGCCCATTGAAAGATACCACACACCTAACCTTAACATAGGTGGCCAGAGCGGAAACATAACGATCAACAGCAGGACAAGAATAACACCGACGGCCATAAAGGTCTGCGTCCAACTACGAGGTTCGTAGAACCAAGTATAGTAGAGCTCATCTCTCATTTCCTGGTGTTGTTCGATCTTGACTGTCCATAGGCCCTTAATTCGCTTGCCGGGCTTACCAGCTGGCTGTCCATCGGAGCCGGGTTCAATCTTAGAGACACGTAGAGCGAGGAGATTTCGTGGGAGGAGTGAGAAGGCCTGGATAGCCTCATTGGCGTTGGCAACTTTTGGGAGGAGTGGATTTTTTTTGCAGGCTTTTGTGTAGTTTTCGCTCTGGAGGGCTCGGACGGCGCGTTTGACTATAATATGGAATCAGTATTGAAAAATATAGAATAAGATTTACGCTTAAATCAAAGTCGCCATACCTTTAAATAAATCTTTGCGCTGACCCTGAAGGATACATGTCCTACTTTTAAGATCCTGACTACGAAGGAACTGAGCGACGGCCAGCGCCTCAGGTGAAGCAACAGGTGGAGCTTGAGCTACCGGTTGTCCAGGGGCTGACATTGTTGAAGGATACAAGATTGATTAATGTTTTTTTTTTTTTGATGGGCAAAGGAACGAGGTCGAAGATGCTACAGGCGTTTTTGAGAGCACGATGGGGATCCTTAGTTGATATGGTAGGGTTTGTGCCACCATAGGGGGTAGAGGCCACCTCTTCATTCGAAGTGGCTGAGCTTCTATTTTTAGTGGCCTAAGATGATTATTTGAGGCGTTGGATCAAGCGTGGCTAAACTGATGGTGAGAGTACTAGTGATAGGGGTGTGAAGATGGGACAGCGGAGATCTCCACTCTATGGGGTCACCATAGAAAAATTGTGAGACCGGTTCCATCTTCACCCTAGTAATGCCGAGAAGTATATTTGTCACATGATCTATCTTTGATGACGATTCTGTTCCTCCCACCAAAGATAAACCACGTGACTGATATACCTTTCAGCTCGCTAGTACTAAGGCTTTGCGTAGAATTCATGTGAAACTGAGCCCTAGGGCATAGGGCTGGGTCATAAGGGTTATACTAGGGGTAGGGGGGTGAAGATGGAACGGGTCTCACAATTTTTCTATGGTGACCCCATAGAGTAGAGATCTCTGCTGTCCCATCTTCACACCCCTACCCCTAGTACTAGCACCAAGACGAGAGTAAAAAGGCAAGGGGAACACCGCCTATCTAGGAATATTCCTGAATGAATCGGTCCGCCAAAGAACGGTTTATTATACTAGATAAACCCTCACCATTATCAGCTAAACTATCTGGTTAAAAGGCCTAAAATATTCTAAGTATGTATATATTGTACTTGGATGAAATAGCAGTGTTCCTGAATGGACTGGCCCTTGTATGGTATATGATTCTGTTCCCTGGTCCCCCAGAGAATGTTCCTGGATAAGCGACGTTCCTCAATGGACTAGAACATTGACAAGCGGATTCAGCATACTCCCGGGAATGGCTCAACCAAACTTCCAGAGTGTTTCTAATGCTGTTGCTACTACGGCACAAGAAACCTCCCCGCTGTTTATCTCGGACAACAGATGTTATAAACGCAGCAAACCCTCAAGCAAATGCAACAAGCTCAGCAGCAGCAGCAAGGCCAGTAACGTGCGGAAATCTGTCGGGAGATCTCACACTCGTAATTCTCCTTCTTATTTTTTAAGGGTCAAGTGACCGATATTGGAGGGATCCAGTGGAAGTACTGATTTTTTCAAGACTAAATTCTTCTGTCAATCGCTCAGAAACCCGTCTTAGAGTCTTGTATGGCTTGGATAATCAACTCGTTTAAACTGAAAAAGGTGCTGATATTGGAGCACTTACTGGGAAAATGCCCTATGCCATTATAAAATCATTTAATCTGAATATTGTTATAGGCCTGAGCCCATCATACTCCTCGGTTAGCTGGGTTTGCCTGTTGAGGGTAAGATTGCTGATCGTAAACGACGGTTGGTGAAGTTTATTGGCTTGTTTAATAGTTTAATTTAATACGCTGTTGCCGATTTTTCGATGAGGTCAAGGGCCTTCATGTTTGATTAGAGCTTCTTGTTTTCTCACCTAGCTCTGGTCCAAGACTAGAATGACTGGTGTTTCTTTGCTTTGTATCTCCTCAGAGCTAGGGCGGAAAGGAACCGTTTTTCTTTGTTGTTTCTTTTTTCTAGCTGCATGTAGTGTTAACGGGGTCTTTATAGCGGCTCGGCGCATTGAAAAATCAATTTTGTATATTCGCATTTTATTAAAACACACAAAAAAAGGTATATTCTGGTCTGGAGTTAACAAGCCTTATTCTAGATTTGTTGCTTATAAATAGTCCAATACTGGCCGCTAAAATTAGTGACACCTTGGTATAATTTAGCCCGACGCGAGTTCATAGTGACACTGTATCTGCAATTTTCTCTTCTAATCCAGCCTTCGTGGCTTATCCAAGGACCTACATGTATCATCCACTACGAATAAACAAAGGATTACATGAGGGAATACATCAAGGCTGTAGGATTTCAGCGGGTATAGTATGGCTTGCAATACTGACCTATCATTGTATTGCCTCCGTAAAGCTAGCGCCACTTTAAGCGGCGTTGAATTTACTTGCAAAGCAATGCCCCACCAAAACGAAAACCCCACCAACTGCAGCTGAACCTTCAAACAACCACAGAAACGCTTAAAGGTCTCAAAGTCGAAACGGGCAACCATGAGCAACCGCAAAGAAAAAAAAACCACAGCCTCTGGTGGAAAGAAGCAGGCCGAAGAGCAGAGAGAACATCTTCTCCAGGCAGTCGTGAGTGGAGTAACCCTGAAATTTAGTACGCAATGGCTTTCCTGACTCAAAGATACCCAGGTACTCGCAGATGCATTTGAGAACAGGTTCCGACCCCTCACCCTCGAAACGCCTAGAGTGAGTAACTCTATTCTCAGGAGAATCCTGACCTTGCAAACTAAGTCGAGTTTACAGTGTCTACTCCCTCTAGCAAACACCCCTCTCATCGACTACACCCTCGAGTTCCTCTCCCTCGCTGGTGTTGAAGATGTCTTCATATATGCCTCTAGTCATGCTGAGAAAATCGAAAAATACATCCGGTTCGAAAAATTCCTCCTAACTACAGTAGCGCTTCTAATAGTATTTATTTTATTCAGAGGATCTAAATGGAACATGCCGTCATCCCCCATCAAGAATTGCCAGATTATTGTGTCACCTTCCAGTACCTCAGTTGGCGATGCCATGCGCGATCTAGACGGAAAGCAAATGATCACAACAGACTTCTTGCTCATTCATGGCGATTTTGTCGGCAATTTATCGTTGGAGGGCGTTTTGGAGGAACACAATAAGCGTAGAAGGAACGATAAGAATGCTATTATGACTATGGTTCTGAGGGAGGCAGGAATTGAGCATAGAACAAAGTGGGTTGTAGTTTATGTTTACCACCTCTTTGTTCGGGGGAATTGGGAATAGCGCTAACCAGCACCCCACAAGTAGATCAAGAAGTGAAACTGGAATATTTGTGATTGATAATGGATCAAACCGATGTGTCCACTATGAAGATATCCACCCCAATGGAGGAAATATGACTATGCTGCCTGCAGATCTCATTAAGACTCACTCAGAGCTTCAGATTCGGTCCGACCTTATTGATTCCTTCCTTGATATTTGCTCACCTGATGTTCCGGCTCTATTCACAGAGAATTTTGACTACCAGCATATTCGCCGCCAATTCTTGCATGGTATTCTGACAGACACCGATCTTTATGGGAAGACCATTCACACCCACATTCTCTCAGATCAGTATGCTGCCAGAGTTAAAAGTCTCCAGACTTATGACGCTGTCAGTAGGGATGTTATGAGTCGCTGGGTATACCCATTATGCCCAGATAGCAATCTTGGTACGGACCAGACTTATAGTCAAAAGAGCGGGAATATCTACATTGAGGATGATGTGTCTTTAGCAAGGTCTACAATCATTAACCGTATGACTGTTTTGGGTTCTGGAACCAGAATAGGGGAGAACACTATCGTGGGCCAGAGTGTTATCGGTAGAGAGTGTGAGATTGGAGATGACACTGAGATAGAGCGAGCGTATATCTGGGATGAGGTAAAAATTGGAGTCGGATGCAAGATCAACAATGCAGTTATTGCAAACAATGTCACATTGGGGAATAGGTGTATTGTTGAGCCGGGAGTCATTATTTCATATGGTGTTAAGATTGCGGATGGAACGACTATAAAAGCGGGCAGTAGAATATGTAATTCCAACAACAAGAGGGACGGTGATGATTCCGATGATGAAAAACAAACAGATGAAGATTTGGTTGGGATTGGTGGTGTAGGGTTTGAGTATGAGGATTCAGATGATGAAGAATTAGAAAATGCTCTGTACGATGGTTTAGGTAAATTAACCCCACAAGTAGTTTTAGTTTGGATTTATATTGATTATTCATAGTCTTCGATATGAGTCATGCCAATATTTCCGATTCCTCTATATCTACTATATCTGATGACGAGGACGACTCGGAAGACGACATACCGGGCATAAAAACAAAACAAGACTCCGTAACTACTGCCGAATCCGATGATAACGATGAAGCCGAGTCATGGCATAAAGAAGCCTCCCAGTCCCTCCTCTCTGCTGTCGAGGGTGATCATCCTGTCGAAGTTGCATCTCTAGAACTTAACGGCCTACGAATGTCCGCCAACGCTTCGTGGCACCAAGTCCGCCGTGCTGTTGTCACAGCACTTATAACCCGCATGGAGCAGGTGGTTACCAAAGACTCTAAAACAGTTCCAGCAGCTGCTGAAGCTGTGTTTACACGCTGGAGTCCGCTCGTAAAACGGACGATTTATGAGCGGAAAGATCAAGTTGACTTTTTGCTCCTCGTACAGAAGGAGTGTGTAGACAAGAAGCAGGGGCCTACGTACCTATTTGCCATTTGTCAGAAAATGTTTGAAGCGGACTTAGTTGAGGAGGTAGCCATTAATGCTTGGTGGGCGGATGAAAAGAGTAGCACTGAAGCTGGGGGGATGTCAAAGGTTAGGAAGGCTACAGGGGCTTTTGTTGAGTGGCTTGCTGAGGCGGAGGAGGAAAGTTCTGAGGAGGAAGACGATGGCGATGACGATGAGGATGAGGATTGAGCTTCTATAAAGGAAAAGAAGGACTGAGTTCTTTTTTTCTTGTCACGGCGCTATTTAGAGTCTATATCCCCCCCCCCCATAATTGTGCACCACCTCCATCCTAAGGCTGATCCCATGCCTGGAGAGTATAAGGTAGCTAGTAGTCTAGCTTTTTTAGAGAATTTAGTTTTTGAAATCTTAGGTTCAATTGCAGCACATTAAGTATTAATTACTTCAGGGTTCGAGGGATAGTCGGGGAAAGACATGCCATAGGGGAGAGGGAAGTGATCCTATAATGACAACCATGAATTGGCTGTGGTTTTTATATGTTCATAATTAGATAGATTGCTGTTCGTAAAGTAGTACTAGAATACAAGAAAAACTGCCACCTGTAAACTCGCCACCTTTTCTCACCGCAAACTCATAACACTTTGAGTTTACAATGAACACCATCCCCTTCCCAATAGTTATCTACACATGATACTACTGTCGCTGCGGCCCCACACTTGGATTGGAAACATTCCCTGCTTTCCTCCTGATGGCCTCAATTTGTTCCTGAACATTGACATTCTGTAGCTGCTGCATACGAACTGCCTCCTTCGTCTCTGCTGACCCATCCCATGACCCTCCGGTCGCAACGCGCTTTCTACGCTCTAGCTCCTCGACAGGGATATTGTGTCCACCTGTAGAATCGAAGAGGTCATCACGTTGGGAAGCAAGACGTTTCAAGTTTAAGACTGTATCATTAGTGGAAATGTTTGTGGTTAGCTGTTTGGCATCAGCGCGAGCGCGTTGTTCCTTCCAGCGGGGGTCAAGGAGTTCAACTGTAGAAACGTCCATTAGTAAAGATGAATAATTAAGGTAGTTCGAGGGGGGGCGGGAATACTTCTCATATGATCCTCCATCTCATCCAATGGAATATTTTGCCCACAGTTCGGACAGATACCGAGCTGTCCTTGCTGTCGCTTAGCCAATGCGCGGGGTACATAGTCACTCCTGATCTTCATCTGCCCTTGTCCAAGCCCTTGTTTCGCTGCCTCCTGCGCCTGCCGTTTTCTATCCTGCTCGCGTTGTCTCTCGCGATCCTCGTCATCGCTACCTTCCATCTCCATCTCCATACCATCCTCTTCCTCTGCAGCCTGTCGCTGCTGTCTTTGATGTTGGTGGTATGGAGTCTCGATGGGTTCGGGGTCAGAGGTAGGCATGGCTTCCTCAATCCGTAGGGCTGAGGGATGCAGCGACATTAGAGCTTTCTGTTCCAGTGATGCGTGTTGCAGATCCGACAAGGATGTCGGAGGCGGAAGATCAGTCTGGTCATCGCCATCAGTGAAGACGACGGTTTCAACAACAACAAAGTCATGCCAGTCGATTTGAGCATATGTGAGGCGCTCTTGATCTTCCTCTTCCTCCTTCTTCTCCCGTTCCTTTTCTTGGAACTTAGTCCATTCTGCACGGCCCCGGGCTCGATCAAGAAGATGGAATTTGTCCTGGACGTTTTTCTCAAGCTCCTCAATGGAGATACCGCCGGAGGGTGTTAGAAGTTCGGTGTATTGATCAACCAAGCGCGAGAAGTATTGGTAGAATGAATGGTTAGGGCGGAGGAAATCGAACTGGAAATTGCGGGCTTCGCGTTGCGATAAGGTCGTTAGGAATGAGCGTCCGTGACGTGCGACGAATACCGCGGTTAATCGGAGAATATCAAGATCTTGCGCGGAGATATTCGGCATCCGAGCACTAAATTTAAACTCTGGTGGTTCTGCGGGCCCTTGGGGCTTTTCTGGTTCTACTGGTACTGGTTTACTTTCTGCGCCACCTGCACGTCCAGCTGCCAGGGCTGTCCCACGACCAGCGCGGATCTCTTCGAGGCGCCATATGTAGAATTGGTAGTATGAGTCGGCTGTATTAAGGAATGAGAACTTTGGGTTATGTTTTTCCTTCTCGCGGATACGTTCTGGTGCGGGTCAGCGAATAGTTACTTTCTCCTCTTCTCCTTCTTCTCTATTGCTCGACTCGTGTATTACCCTCCCCCTTACCACGAATCAGCCTCAGAGGAAATTAGAGAGGATGGACTGGGGAGACTCACGCTCAAAGACTTGACCGTTACGTGCGACGTAACCGGCAGTCTTTTCAACGATGGCTATAGTGCGAAGGTATGCGGGTTAGCTTGATGTCAAGTATGGTGGGGACACGCGTGGAGTACATACCTCGAAGGTCTTTTGGAGGGAGGACGACACCCTCTGGAGGGCGGTTAATTTGCTCGAGGGGGGCGAAAGCCTCTACTGAAGGAGGAAGAGCTGGAGACATTTCAGCGATGTTGTTATTAACGGTGCGAGAAGTAATATGTATGTGGTATTGGAATGTTGAGTGAGAAATTGCTTGAAGAAGCTATTGACAGGTTACCCTACTGCTGTCCCTGTTACCCGGTCTTGCAATGAACATGATTGTTGTCGAGCCTCAGTGCGCTGTTGGAGTCAACCACGAAACACTGAGGCACCATACACTTTGAACGATATACTGCTGCTGTTTAATCTCTGTTGCCTATTATGAGTGTAAGCATCTATAGCTGTGCCGTGTCACTTCTGAGCCTCTCCTTTTTTTTGCTAACATGCTGTGCAAAGTTCGTTCCTATTAACCCTCGTCCGATGCTACAATCACTGTACGTCTACCCCCGGGGATAAACCACTCTAGTAAAAGTGCCCCTGCTAACTCTGGAAATGTGCTGAGTTTAGTGTCAATCAATCTGTAGTCGTGCGCTTAAAGTGGGGACAAACAGAGTATAAAGGAACTCTCGTTAGTGTCGATTCTTACATGAATATTCAGCTCTCCGGGACCGAGGAATTTGTCGATGGGAAGAGTACAGGAAGCTTGGGGCAGGTGCTGATCAGGTATCACATGTCTCTCTCGACCCCCCCTCCCAAGGCAGGTATGTACGTGTTGTACTGACAATATAAGGTGTAACAACGTGCTGTGGATATCTGGGGACAAGAACGCTGCCGAAAAGGACGTCAAGATGGAAGGCTAGAGCATTTTTTGAGGGGGGGGGGTAGCAGGATGGCTAATGTGGAGCGGTGTTCTTTTAACAATAAATACCAGATGAATGGCATGGGGTGCGTAGAAGCTTTATTAAATCCATAAAACAATCACAACGCATAGATTTGAGATGCGAGGCAGGTAGGTTTACATATTGGTTATGCTCGCAGATTAAAAGCGTCTGTACTTCGGTTATTACTCAGGATGTTGGTTGAACCAGGATGGAAGTTACATGTACCAGCCAAGCATATTGATATTGATGCCAGTAACCTATAGGGCTCCACAGCAGTCCTTGTGCTCTGCTACTGTTTCTTAGATTGTGCTGAATATTTTTTATTATGATCTAACGACTATTACATAACTTAAATTTGATTTTAGAATTGGTGCCTAGTTACCTCTTTGCGAATCGATGCCTAGTATATCGACAATATTATCTTATGACCACACGAGGAAATCCATCCTAAACCAAACCCACTACAGCTACTACGCGCTCCCACCAGGACTATCAAAAGTGGGAAATGATATACTAGCAATCTATAGTAACATTGGCCTTCCCCCAAACCCTTCCTCTCAGCTATATCACATGTTTCCTTTTTTATCATTATATCGAAAAAAATTCCACTCTCCGCCTTACAAGGAATCGGTCAAAAGTTTGTTTAGCTTGGCCATCTTGGAAGAAATGGAGAGGTCGATAGTCCTATCACCAATCTCGACCACGAGTCCCCCAACAATCTCAGGGTTGACCTAATTTTGGAGCATGAGGGTTAGGAAAATAGTACTGGGAATGAAGAGTTATTAGAGTAGTATACCTTGTTAATAACCTTCAGCTTCTTACCCTGACCAACGTACTGGGACTTGGAGATAGCGTTCTCGAGTCGTCCAAGGAGCTTAGAGTCAAGATGCTACGAGGGCATATAGCGTTAGTCTCACTCATCTTATAAATCATAATCCAATATCTTTCCCCCAATACACCCATGAACCCACACCCCAACCCTCACCCTTGAACAAACTAAACAATATTTCTCCTCACAAGTGCTGTAGATCTCAAACATGGTGGGGTATCCTACAGAAGCACTCGTAACAACAGCCTCAACCTCTCCTCTATGGGCACCCATAAGCACAGTAAACTTATCAATAACACTTCCAATAAGTCCCAATCTGTTGTTCTCTGCGAGGGCCTCAAGCAAATTCTTGACGGTCTTGTCACCACTGATCGGCTTAGTGATCTGACTGATAATGGCCGACTTATCCGCCGCGCTTAAGGTAGGCGAGGAGATTATGGTGACGAGCTTAGTATCGCGGTCAAGAGTTGCCTTAAGTGTTTGAAGAGACTTGTCGGTTGCTTCGAGGTTTGAGGTTTTAGCAGATGCGGTATACTATCAGCCGGAATGGAGGGGTTAGCCGGGCGGACATTTCGATGATTGATGTCTCATTTACACGAGAAAATGTTTGAACAGCCCCCTCTTCCACCTCCACCTCATACTATGAACCATTGTAGTCTAGAGATAGACTTTCTATAAAATATCAACTAGGAGAACCTACCAAAGCAGAGGCATAAGTTCCATCAACACCAAACAGGGCAACTGGCGGCTTAGCCGACGTGGCAGCAGCGGCATAAGTCCTGGCACCAGCGCGGGGGACAATTGCCCTGGCAATGGAGGCTGAGCGGGCGGAAAACATTACTAAGGGCGGAGAGAAAGATACGCACAAAGTGGATTGGATGGATACCGGACGGCAGAGCGATGTGGTGTTAGGTTGCAGGAAAGAATTGGAGTCGTAAGGAAACGAAACGGGTTCGATCGAAGGTTAGGGTTGGGGGTGGAGCTGATCATGGCGTTGCACTCGCCCCGCATGGTGGCACCGCCACATAGTAAGCCACAGTCGAGATCATCCATGAACAACACAACATTAAATCACAAGATACATCATGGTGTAATATAGTAGTAGTGTTTTAATCTACGGCAAAGGTCTAAAATGACCCACCCGGGTTGGTTCATGCTGCAGAATGACCCATATTTTTAAATGACACATCTATGGTAATAGTAAGAAAAAAACTGTGAACTGCATCTCTAAACTCCTACATCAATCCAAACAGTTGTCTTTGCAGTGTACTTCTACTTGTACTAGGCCCTAAAACCACCATATCTCAGTACCACTAGAGGTAGTGAAGTTGATACCATGGTGGGATGTTGATAGATAGTAGGATGTTGAGTAGTCAGTGATCACAGTGGTGGGGTAACCGTGGGTGTGTTATTTTAGAATATGGGTCATTCTGCAACATGAACCGGCCTGGGTGGGTCATTTTAGACCTTTGCCGTTTAATCTATAGAATATTTTATGGAGGCCCTTGGTATTTGAGCCTATAGGAAAACCTACGATTACTACATAGATCACTTGCAAGCCCCAACAAAGCAAACGTGGAATCCAGTAATGAATAGTACGTATCAGGGGGGTGGGGCACAATGACTGTTTTTGCCATGAGTTACCCAGTCGTAGAATAGATACTAGCCACCACAGAGAAAACTCACTTGCTAGAAGACCCTTTTTTGCCTGTCCCATTTTATATACCTCAACATCTCTCCCTTAGCCCATTGATACTTCGCAGAAGGAGGAGGTGCCCTGAGAAACTCAAATTCTTTGAGTTCGTAGAAAGAGAATGGGTCCTCTATTTCGAAAAGTTGCAATATCTTATACGCATAGTTCGCTTCCATTTTACCATCATTGAAATCTTGGTTCCCAATTCCTTGATCAGCTTCATCAATTTCCCCAGGTTGCTTCTCACACCCGATGGTTGCAATGTATTGAAGTTCCTGAACGGGTGCCATGACGTAGAACCAGATTCTCCTCACAGATCCCGGGATGGAATACTTTCGAAATTCGTGCGTCTTGAGGCCAGACGCGATGTTTTTCATACTCTCCGATTTGACTGAGATGACAACATCTTGGTGCTGAAGCCTGTCGTGCGTCATAATCTTTTGTCTATCTGTACGGTTAGTTTTAGAATAATAACTGAGTTTGGTAATAGATAAAAATTTGTACCTTAGAGCGGAAGATCTATAGTAAGCGCTCCGGGGGGGTTCTCGGAGAAAGAGAGGCTCACAATTCGTGTATGAAGCTGGGTTTGTACCTAAGGATAACTCCAGAAGTTGTTTAACGAAAGTGACTCAGCAGGCACGTGACATGATGATCGGCCTATGTGTTCTCACTTTAACGTCATCGGAGAGGAAAAAATATCCCAGCACAGAAACCATCCAGTCTTACAACCCCGAACTCACACCCTCAACCAAAAAAAAATTCCGCCACAATGGTCAAAATCCAAGAAGTCGAAGATGAACACTTCACCGAGGTGAAGCCGGGTGCTGGCTTTGTTGATGAAGCTGAGGATGACGATTACACAGACACCGATAGCGAAATCTCTGAAGAGGAAGACGGCGAGGAAATTGAGGAGACACTTTATGACCGAGTTGTTGCTTTAAAGGATATAATTCCGCTGAAACAGCGCACTTACATCTCGAACGGTGTTTCACATACCTATAGGTGGATTTCTAGGGGACTTTTGTTTGGTGGGACTTCGTTGTGGGTTGTGACTACTTCAGTCATGATTTTGGGAGTACCATATGCAGTTGCCCTTCAAGGTGACCAGCAAATTGCTGAGATGGAGAAGGAATATAATGTTTGCCCTCATCGAAAAATCCAACTGGCGTGGAAACGGGATGCTAACTTACCTACCCAATAGCTGCAACAATTTACCACTGAAGTATGCCCCAGATAGCTTTAAGAGAAGCAGAATAGAAACTAAGATGCTAATAATGCAAATAGTCCCTCACTCCCGGCGCACAATCTGTCCTTACTGAAGGGACACAGGAGAAACCCCGGCAGTAAACGGACTTTTCTCGTATTGTACCTTTACATTTGCTCTTCTTGTATCATGTTTAACGTACTGTACATTTCTTTTTTTCTTTTTCTCAAGGGAAGTTTAAGAATAGGAACTTCAAAAAGCGGTTTAGATTTCTGTGGGGGGGGTGGTCTCTATTCTGGAAAGGTCTTGAATTGATAGGCCTGCATTTCTCCTCTCAAAATAGTACACCTTTGAATGATTATCTTGGTTTTTGGATGTTAACCTTAGTTTATGTATCACTGGTTACCCACGACTAAACCAAGGCCCTGGATTTGTCTAAGACATAGACTATAATCTATATCTCTTTAGAGAAAGTGATCTAGTCCCGCGAGTTTGTTTCAATGCCACATGTAGCTGTTTGTTAGCGATCATGAGATATCACTCGGTTTACTTGATCGGCCGGAAAAACAACACATTCAGAACCACGACAGAGGCCGAGGAAATTTCCTGCGCACATTTATATCGCTGTTCAACATAAGTTTCATCATCGTTTCGGCTCCCGATGACTTGTGATATCCTCATCGCCTTATTCGCAATGAGGTTGGCTCACGTTCTCATTGGGTAGTCACCGGCTGTGCTGGCCACCAGTCGCCTTGGTAAGGCACCACATCTAGGCAGCTAGAGTCTTCAAAACCTGTCGTCACACTCCTGTCACTAACCTGCCTAAGGCCGGCAATACACGAATTATTGGCCGCTGGCATACCTTGATCATGCAAGTGCAGCGCCTTAGGGTGCCAAAAGCAAGCATCGCGGCTGAGTTATTACACGTACCTATCAGCTATGTTGTTACCTTTGGTGGAATATAAAACAAGGGGGATACCTCTGGCGCTCGCAATGTATTGCGCTTCGCTAGGTCTCTGACACCGTTCGCGTAAATCAAATTACCTGTCGCTAAAGATAATGTCGCCTTTTGAAACCACCATGCGAGAGACGGCTTTAGCGAAACATACGAGGGTTCAGTTGATTTCTCTTCGTCGGAAACTCAAGAGTCCAAAGCCGTATGGTCCTGCTACTGCAGTCTTTCCAGCAGAAGTATGGATGCTGGTACTTGGATATTTGGACGAAGACGAATGCATCTATCGCCAGCACAAAAACCTCTACTCACTTTCCCTAACATGTCGGTTCTTCAACGAATATGCGACAAAAACGCTGTATGGGACCCTCGATTTGCAGTTTAATGGGCAGCGAGACTCGCAGCCTCTCGAGCCTTTCAGCCATGTAGATATCGAAGCCCCACAATGTTCTTGCCCGGCCCATCTAAAGGCGCATGAAACGCCCATATCGAATACCCTCAGAAGAAAGTTGGATAAGCTCCTACTTACCCTCAAATCTCGACCAGATCTTACCGCACAAATTCAATGTTTGAAATTACCGAATCAGTATCTGCCATCAGATATCAAGTATTTGCCTTACGACAAACTAAACCGGCGACTAAAAGAGATCTATTGCGCTCTTCTTGAGAGGTGGTTCCGGATTTTTAAAATCTGCTCAAGTACGCTACGCTCAGTCTCTGGACTAGGGAATTTATGGCCAGAGCTCCAGTATCGTTGTTACAGGAGAGCAGAAATTCAATATCGGTTTGATCGGAGACCTGAGTTACCGAATGAGCTGTGGACAGCTCTAGAGGATAATCCAAACTGGACACGATGGGACTTTACAAATTGGTACACGGCATTGCTGCCGGGCACCGACTTGGAGATTTTCAGAAGAAATATGGATGGTATATGTGACTGGAGCCCAGAAAGAATGCGGCGAACGTTTCTTGGGTGGAAGAATCTTGAGCATATCGAGTTTGCAAACCCGGCCTGGATTCACAAAGGTCTTCATCTTCTTCAAAGCCTTCGTTCGGTAGCGATTCATACGAATTGCCACACCAACTACAATGATATATTTGAACATCTGCCTCTCCAGGGAATTGAATCAATATCGTACGATTGTTTTGAAAGAAACTCCCGGAATACTATAGAGATGACCTCGGAACCGTTTGGACCGTTGACAAACTATCTCCGCAACTGTCGACGACAATCCGTCAAATTAAGACCTTCTACTCTACCAATCCTCTCATACCTAAATATAAATCTACAGTGGTGGAACACAAAAGGTCGACCAGCTGGAATGGGGACATTCAACCAGCTCGCTTTCTCTATCTTCACATTAGTACCGTTACTCCAGGAGCTTGCAATAACCCTCGCTACCTCTCACGAGAGGACTATTGGAGGGTCTATAGCAGATCAGCATGAGAAATCAGCGATATGGGATACTGAATTTTCCGCACAGCATCTTCGAAAAATGAAGATTTCTCTCCCAGCTCGGACAAATAAGGAATGGCTAGCAAATAAGATGGTGACGGGAGCATTTCCGGTACTCTCTGAGTTCACATTTCGGTCAGCGATGAGCCGAGGACATGATCAGACCTGCTCTTGCGAGATGGCTCAGGATTCACTTCTGTGGTACAAATTTGGCCAGGCCCAGGATGAAACCATGGTTAATGCGTGTCAAGCAGCCGGGATAGCTAAGTGGACGATGCAGATACGGAGTAATCCTGAAAATGTTTGAAGATCTATGCTTTTCATCTATAGTTTGTTATTTGAACTGACAATTTGATAGGCATGCCCTATTTTTTTAATCGACCATGACCTTGAGTATGGTGCTCAAAGTCTTTACCGTCGAGCACCGTGGATGCCTGGTCCAGGAAAACTGGCCTACGAGGGTACATCAAGGATTTTAGGTTCGTAGACCGGAAGCGGCATTTCTAACAAGGAGAAATACGCTGGGACATAAAACTGATCTGCATTCAGGTGGTACCATATGCGAAGTGACAGATTTTTGAGCGTAGTTTGTTATATGATAGCAGATATTGGTTCGATATTTTCTGTTAGAATTGAGCAGGCTCATTCGTTTAATATTTGTAACTTCTTTTACAAATCACCTGGATAGGATGAGGAATGGAGCTATTTCTTTTTGCTACATTTTCTTATGTCTAACAATGAACGGAGAGGAGGGAGCGACTTGAGTTATTAGGACGTAAGCGCTGGGAGTCTTATTGGCTGAGATTCAACACGATGGAAGGACTAACGCCCGTCTTTTCAAGCTAACGCAAATAAGCTAAGACAGGACATTGCTGGGCGGCATTTATTGTGAGGAAACTATCACAATCTAGGCCTCATCTAATGGGTTAGTGAAATAATGAGATTTGTCTTTGAGTTAATATTAATTCAGGCCTTGGGAATTATTTCTTTTCTAGGGCATGTATTTAGGGTTTTTTGGAGGTATGATTAGTAGTTCATATAGAATCACTCAGATGACATTCAGCGCTAGTTAAAAACAGATTCTAAACATCGTATGCAAAGAAACTCACTATAGCGTATGGGACGAATGTAGAGTGACACTCCTCGTTCCAAGTGTTTATAGATTACTAGGCCATCTTTGAAATCCTAACTACAACTTGATAGGGTTAGGGTTTAAATTACACCTAGAAGCAGCCCCCACCTAACGCGTCCCCCGTGTGCATCGAGCAACGACAGCTCCCTACACAACGTCATGAGTGAGCAACCGCGCTCGTCGCAGACAGCCCCAATAGACGAGTATCGGGTTCTGTGGACGACTGTAGGCAAATAATTCCCCTTAAGAAATAGTAGTTCTCATGGCGCTGTTGCTGACTAGTGCGGCGGTAACAGCAAAAAAAGCAGAAGCTCAAAAAATGGCACGATGGTTCGCCGGCCGTTCTTTAGGGTACTTATTGATGGAGAGTATTAATTTATTTATTGTATAGGTTTTCTTCGCTTTCATAGATTCAACAAACGGATGCTGGTTTACGATGATGCAAGGCACCTCGTAGTGAGTACTTTCGTATAGACCAGAAGCCATCGTATTGACTTTTACAGGCAGATATGTACCTACGGGGCCGGGATGCCATCGGTGAGGGAGATGATCTGGAGTTCGAACATCACCTCGTGACTATAGAAGACTTCAAAGGGACTGTAGTCCAAGACTTAACACCTTTGTTCTCACCAGCAGTACAGCGGAAACAAGTATGCCTATATCCGCATATCCGGTTGCTGTCACTGCTAACAGCTCGAATTACAGAAACTACAGGCAGGCAACGCTCTTCTCGACTTCCCAACACCAAACCAGGCAAATAGACATGGGCCTTGGGGGCCTAGCCGGCATGTCTCACCGACCCCGCAACCCTTCCAACAACGATACCCTGTGGCTGTTGCGAGACCCCCTCAAACACCTGTGCAACGAAAGCCTACAAATACACCAAATACGAGCTTACAACAGTCCATCCGGGCAAATAATAATATTAATCATCCATCTCCATATCAGGGCAGGTCATCTAGGCCAGGTCAGTCTCTAAATATTCTTACAGGAATGGAACCACCGAAAAGACTGGATATAATATCAAAACCGAACCTTCCAGTACCGTACCTACCACAAGGACAGAACTCACTACAATGGCAAGAAAAACTACAAAACTCGATTAAAGAAAGGCAATCTGGACCAAAGTCAGTGCCTGCAGTTTATACTAGTAAGGGGCCATCATTCAGCGTTCCTGGTGGTCTACTGAGCCCAAGCAGGAGGTCAAATCAACCCTTACCTCTACCTCATCTACCTCCTGTACCCCTTCAGAGAATTCAACAATATTCCCCTCGGCAGAATAGTGTACCCTCAAACCTAACTCCTCGTGCAAACCAGGGGTCTATTGCCGCTTTTGATCTAGACAGTTTTTCTGATTCCATTCGGCTTCCGCCTGGTACCGAATCACCTTTATTGCATAGTAGACCCACTAGTCTGTTTTCACACCCTGCTCCGCCTCGTATAAATAAGGACACCCCCGAGGTGGCTATAGACATATATAGTGACGAAGGGCTATATGAGTCTGTACATGATTTCCATATTCTTACATCCCCACAACCTCCTCGGCGGAGTGGTACCCCGGAAGACTCCAAATCTGCCCGTGCTCAAAAAAGGTCTCCGGCAGTCTTGAGTGTAGATAATGATTCTCGTACATTCAGGCCTCCATCTAAGCGGAAAACTACGATTTTACCTGAAAATCCCAGCAATCCTCATGGGTTTCGGCCACCATCTCAACAAAAAGCTACCGCCCTCCCAACTAAGCCCCTCAAGACATATGATTGTAACGGCTCAGGGTCGGGTGAGAATAGTGAAAAAGAACCATTAGGGCCGCTGATAGGTGCTGGGACTCTGTTTTTAGGTAATACTGCAAAACGAAAGAGGAATAAGTTGCTATGTCAACTGCCACCGGATTTTTATGCGTCAGCATCTAAGGAGCCACCGGTACCCACCACAGGGCAGAAATTTGCGAAGAACTCAGCCAAGAGGCCTAAAACAGACTTTGTCTCAAATTCAACTGCTCTGGGAATTATAGAGAAGACTGTGATAATCAAAGATGACTCTGGTATACCTCCAACCATGTCACCTCCAGCTACAAAAAGGGTTGCTATACAGAATCGAGATAGCGATAAAGGCAAGAGTAGTTCAAATTTTTTGAACTCAGTACAGGAACACCGAATCGAAGAGGCCGAGGATACTCTTAAATACCAACTAGAAAACGATATTGGGCCATGGAGCTCGGAGGCGTTTGATTTGTTTGATTGGAGACCGCCGAATATAGCGGGTAGGAAATGAGAACTTTTACTTTTGTTTATCGTGCATAGAGGTCTCATATTCTCTTTGTTGAGCTGTTTAGTTGGAGGTATGGGACTTTATTTATTTTTGTACGGCTTTATGGGATTTGAGTGGTGGTTAGGTATATTTATTTTCTTAATTAACAATACATATTATGCTATAATCTATTGTGGAATACATGAACGTGTACGGAGGCCTGTATGACCCGAACTGCAATCCTAGTGATAATTTGAATTTTGGTGTTGTAAAAGTTGTGTAAATGAAAGAAGAGGGTAAATAAAATTGAATAAACACCACAGAAACTTTAACCCTAAATTGTACTGCTACAGGCTGATGGCTTTCATTGGGGTTAAGAGCGCTGGTCTACTTGTAGTTCTATAGTATTCATATAAGAGTTGTAGTTTATACGCTTTTCGCATTTTTATAGTTTTTTATAATTTTTGCCTTTTACATATTCGCATTTTTTTAGTCATATTTAATTACATATATCTTTCATTTCTTCGCATTTCTACATCCCTATATATAAACTTCCACAAGCACACCTTTAATCCTCAGTTGACAGCCCCCCCCCCAAAAAAAAACTTCCCAAATCAGCTATATAACTCTCAATATAGAGACATGTATTATAGTTGAACCTAATTATTTATTAAGCTATGGAGAATTAGTAGCTATTAGTAGATCACTTGAACTTTATATTTACCACCTAGGGGCCGGCTGGGTGCACCTCATACCCTACCTTAGATTTTAGTCCCAGTTCACCTAGTTTCAAATTTCACATCCTCAAATGCGCCAGTACCAAATACTCAATTTTAACTTACCAATAACATTACGGTTCGGGTCGTATAGGCCTCCATATACCTTGGTGAGTTTATGCGGTTGCACTTTCAGTCATTGTTTTTGTTCTGCAATAATAATAATTAATTTCCCCTGCCTCGCATTATAACATTGGCTGTTCTCCCCATTCATTCATCTACATAGGTATACACTCCACGATATGTGCCCTCACATCTCAAAGAAAAAGAAAACATAGATTTCACATGAGGCTACACAACTAAAACAAATGGAACTTCCCAAAACGAACACTTTTCAATTGATGTCAAAACCCTCCCAGTGCTTCCAAGTAGTATAAGTGTAAAAATAGCCATAGAAAAACAAGTAGTAACGATAACCCGTAAAAACAATCGCTCCCCAAAAGCAAATTATAAGTCGGCGATATTCAAATTATCTATAATAAGAAAGAAGGGGGAAGACAAATTCTGCATAATTCGTAATACCGTCATACCCCTCAAAATCACCTTCCCTCAACCCCTTTCCCCTTCCCCTTCCCTTTCTTCAAACTGCCATCACCCGCTGCCTGCAATAGCATCTTCAACCTCTCCTCTGCGCTTACCCCTTTTGACACCTCACTACTTCCCCTACTGCTCCTCCCACCAAAGAATCCTGCCCAGCTACCTGCACTATGGCGCCATGTACTTGGTGGTTTCGAATTCGCCGGGCTTGCACTTCCTCTATCACTTCCCCTCGGCGGAGAGGCATGGATTCCGGAATTCGTACCGTTATCACTTTCATGGGTCATAAATGCCGCCAATGTTCCGGAAGATGCCCGTCTCGACCACATCCCACTTGACCGCCGTGATGGAAGCTGCGGTGACATGGGATGTTCGAGGCGCGGTGAGATCGATCCGGCGAGTTGCTGCTGCGCGGTATACATAGGACTAGCTAAACTAACCCCAGTTGCTGTTTGCGACGCGATAGGGAAGTAACTACCACTCGCGCTTATTGGCTGGTCTGAGTCGTTACTTGGGCTGGGTAGAATAGTGCGGAGTTGTAAATGTGGGCTGGATAAGCCCCGATGATGAGTGTATGTGCCTGACCTGTATGCCGTAGGTGAGCTGAGTAGCAGAGACGACGAAGTCGAGAGACGACGACGGGACCACATGGATGGGTCACCAGCTGCCCTTGAGGATGAGGATTCACCGGGGTCAAGGTCAAGGCGGGAGATAAGGGTTTGGACTGATAGTGGCCGTGATATAGGGCGTAATTCGGGGGAGCGAATGTTACGGAAACGGATCTCAATCTCTTGGGCTTTATCAGCAAGCAGAGTGTGGAGCTTTGGGTAATGGTTTTTGTGGGCAGATGTGAGCAGTGATAGGCGCTCTTGCACTGGTAGCATCTCATCGATTGCAAGTAGGGTCGTGATGATGGATGTAAGGGTTGTATGGGTAGTCTCTGCAGCCTCAGCAAGTGCATCTACTGTAGAGCCTATACAGCAACAAAATCAACAAACCCGCACTCGCCGTATACTTGGTATTATACATACCCCCTTTTAATCCTGTTGCCTCCGCATCCAATCTCTCGGTCCTTGTCTTTGTCGTTTTGAGAGCCTGGTTCGTCAGCTTATCCGCCTCCCTCATCATCGCGTCAATCTCCCCTTGCGCGTCTGTGAGCGCATCGACCTCTGTCCGTAGACTTGTTTGATACTCTTCACATAGCTTGCTCACGGCATCGAGCGTAGTAGTCACTACACTTAGATTAGTATTATTCCAGCGGTACCGGAGTGAGGTGCATTCTACCCGCGGGATCAATAGCTTTCAAGATCCCATCAAATGAAAAAGAGTCAATAGATGGGAGTGCAAGATCCTCGGAGTCTTCATCCTTTGCGTTGAGTTCTGGATTAGTGATGTGGTTCATGTGTATAAACACGTAGGTAGTATTCGCAAAACAAATTAAAGAGATGTGTTTGTGACCCCTGTTGGTGGGGAAGGCGGGAGGGGGTGGGGGTGGAGATGACAAACACACCTCGTGTAGAGGAGACGCATTTCTAGAAACAGCTGGTCCCGGGTTATAGCTTTTGACAATAACGGGCGTATCCACCACAGCGCTCCTAGTATGACGATGTCCATACCTATGTCTATTGCCTCCCACCCCCGCGGTCCCGTTCCCACTCCCGTTTCCATTTAGCAATGTATCACCGGATATCGACGCGCTGCGATGATGGTGGTAATTATTATTGGCAATTGCCGAATCGACGTTCTCTGTACAGTTAGAGGAGCACTCTCTATTCTCCCGGTTTGCATTTTCGGCACCCCACAGACTAAGGAAGGTACTAAATGTGGTGGACGCAGGGAGCGAGTGGCGGCGGGTAAGGCGGAGAAGCGAGGACTGGGCAGTTTCGGAAGAGGTTCCAGAGCTGTTGGAGGAGTCTGGCATGCCGAATCAGGGGTGGCGGTGGGGGGAGGGGGAGGGGGGGAAAGGTGTGTACTATAGATACCGTAGGTAGATACTGGCAGATGTGTGGTGTAGGCGTGGTGTGAGTGATATGTACGTACTGTACCTAGCTGGAGACAGACACTACTGTAACGATCGAGGAACAGGCAGAAGAGGTCTTTGTGTGGAGATTGACAGGGCAGTTTTTTCAAATGTGGTCTAGTAGGTGATTTTTCTCCTTCGCCTCTAGGTATGTCCTGCTTGGAGCTGAGCTGCCTACTGTGAGGGGAAAAGCTGGGTCCCGTTGGTGGAGTCACTAGTTGGCAACGTGTTCGTGCATATTGTTGGCCCACAGACGAACATCGAAGATGAGGATCAATACCATAGGTCTGTATCGTATCTGTTACTTTATGTAGATGCCCGTTTTGATGGGTGAATGGATGGAGTGTGGTGAGGAACGGTTTCCATCACCTGCATGACAATTGCTTTGTGTCTGAGTGGGGAATGGATGCGCATGGAGCCGTCCCATGGATTTCCCAACGCACCCCGCAAATGCAGCTGTACTTATCTGAGACACCACTGTTCTTGTGTGTGGGGCATCTCTTAGGGATCTCGAAGGAGGGCTGCGATTTAAGATGATTCTGGGATTTCCTTTTTTAGTGCCCTTTGTATTAATGTACTTTATGTTTTGTCCCTTGTAAAATATCAGCAAGAGTCCCCTATATCAGTATCCATTGTAGGGGGGATCAGGGTACATGCACTTATGCTTTCCAACGTAAATATAATAGTTCGTGCTTTACCCTGGAAACAAAACGCCCCCCCCCCCCGGGATACCTAAATCTATATTCCCCGAACCCCCCAGCATAATAGTAGCAAAAAATAAGTCCTATACAGACACTCCCTTAGATATCTCTGCCCTCTCTTCGTCAACCCACTGCCAACACAGAAATTTCCAATTAAGTTCCCCTCTCCAAAACAGCCCATACCCACTCTCCTCCCCACTCTCACCTTCCGCCATCAGGGCCCCCGTGCCTGAAACTCTCTGCCCGAATACCACCATCCCTACTCTGCTGTGAAGCAAAGCCATAGTACACATAACGCATGGCTCATGAGATATATATATATGCATATTATGACACAAATACCCTTCTCTATTTTTACCTGCCTCCTGGGTAGATTTAATTTCGAAATACCGCCTTTCAAGATCTGTTAAGGGTTTACACGGATTCTCTGGCATGACCTGTTCTCCGTTCTTAAGTCTCTTCTGTGCAACCATTGCAACAGCCCTCATGACTGAATGGTTCAATGGGTTTCCCCATCCCTTAACCGCAGCACATCTTCCATCACCCGCAGCGGCCACAACTCCGCCTGATTCCGGGTCAACAACAACGCAGCCGAACCGCTCCCCCACCCCCGCATCAGCTGCCGCTAACCCAATGTTCCGGGCAATATCTATGTACTCTCCTGCCCTACATAATTTCCTTACCGCGTTTTCGACCGCTGCTGGGTGGGGTCCATATGGATTACCACGTTTATACACCGTTGGCCAGTATTTTTCTGACCATTCGAGTGCTTGGGATGCCGAGATAGGCGGACAGGAAGGAACGGGAATTATGCTAATACGCGGTCCATCTGGATCCTCTTCGGTAAATACAGGGAGTACAGATAGGAACGACTCAAGCTCTGGGAGAGAAATATGGGAGATTGGGCAGACAAGCATGTACATAACGGGGAACTTGTACGCAGCCGTTGTAGTAGCGAGTGGGATCTTTTCGGCTACCGATGGAGGGAGGAAGGATGGTTTGATGAGGCGGCGAAGGTGCTGAAGGGGGTTGGGGGTGGGAAGGATGGTGCGGAGGGAGGCTAGGACGGAATTGACAGATTTTGCAGGGATGGGGAGGGTGTATATGTTGGCTTGAGAGAAGAGGAGGGGGGTCAGGTGTTAGTAAGAAGAGGAGATAGAAAGGGGCTAGATTACAAGTAGCTGGATGGGTTGTAGAGGGAAGATACTTGTTTTTATAGCAGCTTTCAGCTCTTCTAATGTCCTGAGAGGGACAAGTTTCCCAGTAGGCTTTATGGTATCATAAGAAAGTGTCCCATCTCGTATATTTCTAGAAGCGGTGATAAATATTCCGCTGTGTTCATACGGAGAAGGCACACCTCCTGAGGGGGTGAGAGGTGACATGGTAAGATGTGATGATTCCGTGGTTTCTTCAAATGCTGAACGAGTGAGAGGTGAGAAGATCTAAGACAATAAATGGATGAGGACATTCCTTTTTTTTATTGGGTTAGGGTTTCTAGGAAGGGGGGTAAGATCTTATCGATAACAGCAGGGGGACACGTGCACCAGGGGTAGGGCTATGGGGACTGTGACTGATAGAAATCTCAGCTCTATATAATTAATAAATGTACTATTACATGTGCTCTCGTTATCTATGTAAACATAGAAACACCAAGAACTACCGTAGGTGAATCAGAGTACTCATAGTCTTCAAGCGTTCCCGGAATATGGTAACAGCGCCATGTCTTGCCTAATGTTACATTGTATCTTCAAGGTGTAGTGTGCCCCATAGGTGTTTTATCTGTCTCGTGCCCAGCCTTCTTGTGATTGGTAGTAAATATGACCTTAATTGAACTAAAGACTGCGCAAGGCGCGAGCCTTGGCGCCAAGTTCAACAAAGGCTGGGCACGAGACAGGTGTTTTACTATAAAAATGATCTCGTAGGAAGACACGGCGCTCCTAGTTACCGTATTCCGGAAACACTTGAAGACTACGAGTATTACGTGCATCAAGAGCTAGTACTACATAAATAGTTACCCGGTACCGATCACCAGGTAGGGTTCTAACTTTATTTCCTATATTTACCCACACGCCAAGTACGATGTATACCTCAGAGTACATTTAGTACTGATATAGGGTTAGGGTTCTCCAGCCTTCAAGACACCTGGCTGGTTTCGGTCGACCTTGATCATATACATGTAATCCCGAGGCCTTCCTCATCTCACACACTCGACTACTCAAACAATTCCACGTTCCGCACACCCATACTCACACACATCTTCAGTTCCTGAAGAAAAAACTGGGGTAGCTTTACGCCTCAATTACCAGGTAGCAGTACCGGTTGCGCCTCCTGAGTACTGTATTTACTGCTTAACGCCCTACCCCCCCCAAAAAAATCGCTGTCATGCGCCAACTAAACCCACTCGGAAAATCCTCAGTCGGGGTCCTCTTTATCTCTTTCCTCTCTCTTATTCAAGTCGCCAAAACGGTTAAACACGAGAATTTCAAGACCTGCTCACAGTCTGGCTTCTGCCGGCGTAATCGAGCTCTCGCCGACCGAGCCACTGCTGCTGGTGCTGCTTGGGCATCGCCCTACGAACTCGATGTGCAAACTATGGCCCTCAAGGATGGTGTTCTCACGGGGACTATCTTGAAGAGTGCTGGCGAGGGCGAGCATGTCGAGCTACCATTCGTTTTCTCCTTTTTGGATAATGGTGTTGCAAGGGTTACAATTGATGAAGCGAAGCGGATGACTGGCCAGATTGAGCTTAGGCATGGGAGTAAGGCAAGGAAAGAGCGGTATAACGAGGCGGCCAAGTGGGCGCTGGTTGGAGGAGAGAATTTCTACAAGGAGGCTATTATTAAGACGGAGGATGGGACTACAAGCGTTGCATATGGGCCGCCGGGGTACCAGGTGAAGATTACACATAAGCCATTTAGTGTACGGTTCCTTAGAAATGGTGAGGCGCAGGTGGTACTAAATGAGAGAAACTTTATGAATATTGAGCACTGGAGACCGAAGACGGAGACTGAAGGCGAGAAGAGTGAAGATGAAAATACTTGGTGGGAGGAGACATTCGGCGGAAATACGGACTCCAAGCCTAGAGGTACCAAGCTCCAAACTTAAAGCTAATGATTAATTGCTAAACATCGAAAAGGTCCCGAGTCGATTGCTATGGATATTAGTTTCCCCGGTTATGACCACGTCTACGGTATCCCCGAGCATGCCACTAGTCTGTCACTTAAGGAGACCCGCGGTGGTGACGGTAACTACAATGAGCCGTACCGTCTATACAATGCGGATGTCTTCGAGTATGAGACAGATTCCCCCATGACTCTCTATGGTTCCATCCCATTCATGCAAGCGCAGAAGAAGGGGTCCACAGTTGGTGTCTTCTGGCTTTCTGCTGCTGAAACATGGGTCGACATTGTCAAGAAAAATCCCAATCCTAATGCCATTTCGTCCGAAAGAGCGACCACACAGACTCATTGGATATCTGAAAGTGGTCTTTTGGATATTTTTGTGCTTCCTGGGCCTAGCTCTGCTTGGTTGTATAAGCAATATGGGGATCTTACAGGGTTCACTGCGCTGCCTGCGGCTTTCTCAATTGCCTACCACCAATGCAGGTGGAACTACGTCTCTCAGGATGATGTCAAGGATGTTGACCGTAAATTTGACAAATTTGATATTCCGTACGATGTCATCTGGTTGGATATCGAGTATACCGACAGCAAGAAATACTTCACTTGGGATCCGTTGACTTTTAGTAAACCCCAGAGTATGCTCAAGACACTAGAGAAGAGGGAGAGGAAGGTAGACTTACCCAATATCGAGCATATATGTGATTCCCGCTAATAAGTATAGCTTGTTGCAATCATTGATCCGCACATCAAGAATGATAAAAGTTATGACATCGGCAATGAGCTCGTTGATAAGGGCCTCGGTGTCATGGACAAGACTGGCCAAAAGATTTATGAGGGTTGGTGCTGGCCGGGTTCCTCCCACTGGATCGATTGCTTCAATCCTGCCGCAATAGCCTGGTGGAAGACTCTTTTTGACTTCAAGAAGTTCGTTGGCTCCATGCCCAACACCTGGATCTGGAATGACATGAACGAGCCGTCTGTCTTCAACGGTCCTGAGACCACCATGCCAAAGGATAACATTCATCATGGTAACTGGGAGCATAGAGATGTGCATAACTTAAACGGAATGACATTTCACAATGCCACATTTGAAGCTCTCAAGAGCCGTCTCGGCCCTGGAAAGGAGAGACGCCCATTCGTGTTGACCAGGTCCTACTTCGCTGGCTCTCAGAGAAGCGCAGCCATGTGGACAGGTGACAACCAAGCAGACTGGGACCATCTCGCACAAGCATTCCCTATGTTACTTGCTCAAGGTATCGCCGGTATGCCTTTTGCTGGAGCCGATGTTGGTGGCTTCTTCGGAAACCCAAGCAAGGAGCTTCTAACTCGCTGGTACCAAGCTGGAGCCTTCTACCCCTTCTTCCGTGGCCACGCCCATATTGATGCCAAACGCCGTGAACCATACCTTGCAGGTGAACCTTACACGTCCATCATTCGCGACGCCATCCGTCTCCGCTACTCACTCCTCCCTGCCTGGTACACCGCTTTCCACCGTGCTTCCTGGGAAGGGATGCCGATCCTCCGGCCTCATTTTGTCATGTTCCCTGATGACGAGTCCGGTTTTGGAATTGACGATCAATTTTACCTTGGTGATACTGGAATGCTCGTTAAACCAGTCGTTGCTGAGGGTGTTACGGAAACATCTGTTTATATCCCCGAGGACAATCATCCATATTATAACTACTTTAGTTACGCCACATACACTGGTAAAGGTGTACACACTATCCCTGCGCCCCTTGAGTCTATCCCTATGCTTATGCGTGGCGGACACATCATCCCACGTAAGGATCGCCCACGTAGGTCCTCAGGACTAATGAAATACGACCCCTACACTCTTGTCATCGCGCTCTCCTCTGAGGGCAGTGCTGGTGGTGTATTATACATTGATGATGGTGAAACCTACGATAATCAGAATGGCGCGTTTATTCACCGTTCATTCATGTTTAGCCCACAGGATAAAACACTCCGGTCCGGAAACCTTAATCCTGAACCGGCCAAAGCGGCAAAGTATGTCAAGGAGATGAAAGACGTACGGGTGGAGCGGGTTATTGTTGTTGGTGTGACTGATGAGTGGAAGGGGAAGAAGGTCGCTGAGGTAAAACAGGGAAGTAAGACGTGGGAGGCAAAGATTAATGTTGTAGAGGGTACTAATGGAAAAGCGAGTTATGCAGTCGTAAGAGATCCCAAGGTTGCTATTATTAAGGATTGGAGTATTAGTTTTGCATAAGGGGGATAGATTTCTTGTGGGCGGATATCCAAGTGTATTGTACTGTAGTGTAGCATGGTATTATGAGTATTTCTCTTGAGCATTGATTTTGGGTTATTGTGTACAAATGCGCATAACAATGAAAGATCTGGAGTTGACATTTATTGCGTACCCCAACCCACCCAACGATAGTAGTGAAAGAAAATAAACTGTACAAAGCCCTCTACTCCACAATCCTTGTCCCAGACCTAGACCGCCGCCGCCGCCCCATCACCTCCAACCTCAGCATACCTTCTCCGCTTTTCCAGCAACGCCTCACGGCGATCATTAAGATACTTCATCTGCCGCTGCTCAACCCCCATAAGCCAATACCCAAATGACCCTGTGATCCCCGCGTAGAGTGGGTAGTGAATCAGTGTTTCCTTTGCGAGGAACGGACGCATTTCAATTCCGAGCTGCCACCAGCGGACGGCCATCCCTACTGGTTGTTAGCGAGATGGTCGGAATTTGGGAGGAGGGGGAGAGCACCGAATGCGGCCCAGCCGAGGACTTTGGACATGTTTATTGAGTAGAGTGTAAGTAAAACAATTGGCTGTAGTGAGAGGGGGATTGTGTGGTTGATAACGAGCAGGTGGAGGTGGAGGTGCGGTATGAGGTATTCGCTGCATTATCACGTGATAAAGGTGAGTGATAGGTGATAGGTGATGGGCAGGATCATTCCTTATTCCGCCACCAGTACCAATAGTTCTTTAGTTCCCCTAGTAAAGTAATTTCCTTGACTCCTATCCATCTATGTATATCCTATTCTAGAGCCAATGTAGTATTGAAGGGGTCCTACCAATGGTTTTGCCTTTTGGTCGTAGTCTTGCTGTAGTGATTACAGTGAAGCACATCAACATAGATCCATTTCTTTATGTCCCTTTTGAGGTTTTTTTATCTTTAGCATGCTACTCCTAGGTTGTAGTTTGGTTTTGTGGACATTGAATGAAGAAATACAGCCCGACAGAAGAGGACAGTAGGAGTATATTATCGATTGATAGGTATAGTACTAAAGGTAAATCCCTACGTAGTTTCTAGAGTTATGAGCCCTAGAAAATATGAAGCTTGACTAAATCCAGGAGGAGGGGCAGTCCAAAGCGATTGTTTGATCGGGTCGGTGGGACTTGCTAAATAAAGTAAGGCTATGAGACCTAGCAAGACCCTATATATTTGAGGTCTGAGATTTCTTGAATTCGCTCGTCAATATTCACCTTGCGGGGGCTAAATTACATGAGTTACTTAAATCAGTAGTAATATTCGGCTCAATCATATATATGTTCTGGCACGTTGGAGGGACACACTGCATACCCTGAACGGGTAGACAGCTATTTTGCCCTATTTTATCCAAGCACATCGCTCATAAAGCACTCATGTTTGTCAGATAACACATAACTATTGTTTGCTACCAAAAAGTGCCCACCATATAAAAATCCCTAGAGACAACAATGCATGGTATAAAATCATAACAAATCCTAAAAGCATCTCAGGATAAGCTAATATTTTTCTAACTACTAACTTAATTTATTTAGGATTGCCTGTATTAATTGAGTAATAATTTATCACCTGCCCATATGGGGGACACTGGTATCCCTCCAACAGGTAACCCATTCAGGGGATGCCTACCTGTCCGCTCCCAGGCCAGAACATATATGTACATATAAGTGGAGAATTCCAGGATAGCGTCTGGATGATGAAATATTCAAATGAAAGAGCAGTGAAGAACTTGAATATGGCCTCATTCCCTTTCATCTGGTCTCTTGTTATCGACTATTTGGTAACCTGGCTTATAATAATAACCGCATGGGTATTAAACAAAACCCCAGTAGTGAGACATGTATTTATTTTACAGTTCGCACATATATCTCACCATACTTTGTTAAGGAGCCCGCCTGGATCTAAAAACATACTCAATGAGTCGGGCCATGAGCTTGGTATTATCTCGTGGAGTAGTAAGTAACTTGACACATTGTGTCCTCTTTAATGTCATAGGGGTCATCTCATGGACACCTCTTATAAATTTATGATCCAAGCACTTTTTCTTAGTGACTTTAACCCCGGGGGGACTCTGCATTTCTTGGCATCTGTTTGAGCTGAGCCTCAGTGGGGAAGGCACCACATTAAAGGAGATTTCACTTCTAACCTATTGGCCCATTTATAATGAGCTGTATTGGAAAGACGCTTACAGCCCCTAAATAGATTGTATATGACCTAGCTTCTGTATCTTTGCCTTAACCACTAGGGCTGGGTAAGAGACCACCACTACCAATACTATATGTATTACCCCCCCTCTACCCCACAACTTCACCCCACTTTGACCATCATGAATTCAGAAAATATCAACTCAGAGGCATCTGAGAGCAACTCAGGATATCCAGAAATGTACTTTCGTCTCCTCTCCACCTCTTCAGGTCCCCGGTTAGGCTGTCTCACACTCAATAAAGTCACCCTCGACACACCCTCTTTCATAGCTCCTACTTCCCGTGGTGCAGTACCTCACCTTTCCCACGACAACCTTAGAGACCATACAAATATCAAGGGAATCTATGTTGCACTGGAAGACTGTACTTCACATTCTCTCCTTCTAATATCACAACTACTCCCCCCGCCCAACAGTCTGTAGCTCACCCTTCTATCTAAACAGTCATCGAAAAGTTCCCCCCAAATGTCCCAATCTACAACCACCCTGGAACACTACGAACATTCACCTCGACACCGTCAAACGCACTTCTCATCCTAGCCGGACGACGGGTTCCTCCCGTTACTACAGCCGCCTCAAACACAGATCATTCTCTCGCCATACTCACAAGCGTAGGCTTCCGTATGTTGAAGGTAGACGACTATGTAGCCGCAGTTTCCCGCCTCCGACCCGACATCGTCCTCGGCCTCCCAGACATCCCGCAGACTGCTCCTGGGAGACACCGTGCACCGAAGATGGTATTCCGGACTGAGCTGTGGCTACAGGAATTAATAAATAAGACACCTACTCTCCCTGAATATACCCCTCACATATTCGCTCCACTGCTACCATTGGAATTCGAACAACAATCATACTATATAGATGGACTTACGGCTGCCGCCTCCAGCTTGTCAGGTCTAGCCTTGTACGATAGCAGTCTAGCGGTGGAGTTGCCGCAGGAACTTGAAGGACTCCCGAGGATGAGTCTAGATGATCCTGGGAACCCCCACAAGGTGCTACAACAGGTAGAGTGGGGGGTTGATATATTTAATCTAGCATTTATTACAGGGGTTACGGATGCCGGAATTGCGCTAGACTTTGAGTTCCCTCGACCGCAGGTCGTCACCTGCGAAGAGGCAGCAGAGGCAGGTACGGGTGGGCTACAGCCACTAGGAGTGGATCTATGGAGCAAGGAATACTCTGCCGACCTCTCCCCACTTAGTCATAACTGTGCTTGCTACGCATGCCGGAAACATCACCGTGCGTATATCCAGCATTTACTAATAGCAAAGGAGATGACAGCTTGGGTGCTACTACAAATCCATAATATCCGTACTATAGAGTCCTTCTTTACTGCCGTACGCACGAGTATTGCACGAGGGACCTTTGAAGGAGATAGAGCGCTTTTTAGTAAAATTTATGAGAGTGAACTGCCAGAGAAGAAAGGGCAGGGGCCTAGGTAGTTTACCTCCCCCAACTATCTTATTTTATCTTTGAGGAAGGACTCTAGATTAACAGCTCAATGATCAAATATAGACTCCGTGGATATCAGTTCAAGAGTCAGGGAGGCACGGGGAAGAAAAACCCAAAGAGTTTTGCAAAGTTAGGGGCTGCAGGAGTGGCAGTAGGTGGTGGCATGAAGGAAGAGTTAAAAGAGGCGGAAGAGTGTAGGGTAGAATAGGATATTATAGAGGGGTGGGCTACGGAAAGATTTAGTTAGATTGAGAATAGGGAATGGGAGCGGGTCCACGGCAAGTTAAACTCTGTGAGTATTGCGTTAGAAGAACGATAACGGTTATGGCGAAGTGTGGCAATGTACATATTAAATGAAGTATTTAACAGGAGGTTTCATTTCTTAGGGTGCTTCTTAAGGTTGGCTTAACTTATTTTATTTCTTAGGGCACTTATGATTAATTCATTCATTCATTATTTCTTAGGGCTAGTAATCATAGAAGATCACTCGTCTGTAGAATTATGTTACGCCAATCCTTGCGCATTCCCGCGGTAGAAACTCAGTGGCATCGGTGGGTTCCCCATTCGTGCTCAGGTCTTCGCTACCTTAAGTGCCAACTTGAGGATGTAGCAAACCCAATTGAGTATTATACAATAACCAATACCCGAGAAGCTTCATAAACTTATGAGTGTGATATAATCAAGAAAAAAACTCAATAAAAACTCTAGTTAGTATCAAATAAACTAAAATAAGTCTGGTATATAGCTAAGCATCAAAAACTACACCTTCGATGACATCTCCCCTCCTACAGTCCCTCTCTCCTTAATACTCTCCCTCAACAACGGCGCCACCTGCTTTCGACTCGCCTTCAGGTCTCTCTGACACCAAGCCTTCCTCTTCCCTCCTTCCCCATCCAATGCCCCCTCTCCCCACGTACTCAACCCTAATCCAGCCTCATCGGCCTTTTTTATAAAATTATCCATACAATCTACCGCCTCATCCTTCAATATCCACACCAACAACTCCCTCCTAAAGTCACCACCCCGCCCTGTAGTTGTCATAATGCTGACTACATCCAGTTCCATTTCTTCCGCCCAGCTCTTTACGCCCTTAATAAATCCAGAACCCTCCTCACGCTCCTTAAGCCACTTAAGCTCACGTAGAATAGAGGCAATACCAACCTTCCGTTTCAATTCAGAGTTAGTGACTGTCTCAGTCCATTCCTTCCAGTCCTTCCTAAGCAAATCACGAAGCGGCATAGCATCGACATTATTCTTCGCACGCCAGACCCCATCGTAGAATTTCTTCCTATCCCATTTCTCTGGTTCACCCGTGCCACCTTCAGTGGCACTTTTCCCAATTTCGGATTCAAGGAATCCAAGTGCCTTTTCGTCATGGGATGTGACTTTATTCGCCATGTTTGTTGTGTCAATCAACACTGCTGCGAGTGTCAACCTCGCAAGTTCACCCCTAATAGCCCCTCCTTTTGGGAAAGAGGACCTGAAGTGGTTGGTGATTAGAGATGTACACGATCCACTCTTTTCGATTATCCTTGGGTTTACAGATCTGTAGTAGCCTTCATCGTCGTGGTGATCGATTACGCCTTTTATAGTATTATCGTCTGGGAAGTGGGAGAGGAGGTTGGTTTCAAGATGGTTATGGTCTACTAGGGTTACAGTTGTAGAGTCTGCTGAAAGCGAGGCAATGGGCGGGTCATCGGTAAAGTTTAGGTCATCGGTAGAAATCGAGAATAGGCTACAGAGATGAAGGATCTCAGGGCGGAGAGCGAGGTCGGCACGGGGGATTGAAAGAAATGGAATTAGAGTGATAGCAGGGGAGTAGTATGCATAGATGATAGAGGATGCAAATGAGTCGATATCTATAGATCCATCAGCCAGATATACACACTAGGGAACTATACGAGTGATATTTCGATGTACCCGCAGACTGGTTGCCGATAACTATGTTTACGGGCTTCTTGGAGTTTAAGGAAGCTAAGAGCGACTGCCGGCTAGAGTGTAGGAATTGCTTCAACGAAGTACGGACTATTGAAGACATTGTTATCTGAATTTTAAGAAAGTCAGACGGTTTGAGGGATGTTGTGCGAGATGAGGGGATATCTATTTTGGTCATGGTGTTGCGGTTTCCCGGGAAAACTTGGCAGTGACAGTCAGTAAAGATGGGATTCTCTACGTCATGATCATAAGATCTTGAATTGGTAAACAGACCTGAAAATCTCAAGAATTGGGGTGCCCTTCGTCCCACGATCGCAGCTTTTCTGAGCTGGAGAAACGAACAGAACGATTGGCTGTGTAGCCAGGGGTTAGGGATACTGAGGCTCAAAAAGTCCCCTCACCCCACCATAACTTTATCGAATACACTCCTAACTCGAGGAGTATCACCCAAAAGGCCATTCACCAACAATACCCATGAAGAAATCAGAGGTAGAGCGTCTTGCGCTGTCCGAATACTGGGATGAAAAATACACCGCCGAAGGTGTCGAGAAGTCGTTTGATTGGTTCCGGGATTTCCAATCCTTGAAGCCGTTTTTCGAGAAGCATATGCCAGAGAAGGAGGCCAGAATTATTCACCTTGGGTGCGGAAGTAGTGTAGGGGTTTCTGAGAGGAAAACATCTGGGTTAGGGGGCTGATGGATGTTGTGATAGACATTATCAGCAGACCTTTTAGGCGAAGGATACACGAATCAATTCATGGTTGATTTCTCAGAGGTCATCATAAGGCAAATGAGAGAGAAGCATCCAGAGATGATTTGGGAGGTTATGGATGTCCGAAACATGAGCTACCAGAGTGCATCTTTTGATCTCGCAATCGATAAAGTTGATCCTTTACTCCCTCCATATACTTGTTTTAAAGAAAAGTCCAGGTCCTAATTTAGATCACAGGGTACCCTCGACGCCATGCTCTCTGGTTCACTGTGGGATTTGGAAGACATCGTCAAGGAGAACACAACAAAATATATTGACGAGGTACCGGTCACATACTAGCGAAGGGTAGTTACCAGAACTAATGTGAATGTGCAGGTTTCGAGGATCCTTAAGCCTGGTGGTACATTTCTCTATATCACCTACCGCCAGCCTCATTTCATAAAGCCCGTAATCACCAGAGATCAGGTCTGGCCTGGCTTCAAGATAGAGAGTTTGCAGACCGAAGGGGGCATGTTTGAATACTTTGGTTTTGTCATGACGAAGAAACGATGAAGATTCGGTATCAATATCGTGTAACATGGACATGTGACATCGTGACAACCTCCACGAAACTCGGTGAATATACCAAAATATCAATTAGATAGTTGAAGATCTATCTTCTTTTAATCCGGTTGTTATTCCTTTGAGGTTTCCTGCATAGATAATACATAAATTCTCAATCTATCTAGCCCCCGTTTCAATCAATTCATATATCACAGCAAGCGAAACTCCCCAGATAATTCCCCAGCCCCAAGTAACAGCCTTCAACAAACATGACCACTCCCCTCCACCTCACACCATCGGTACGTACTCGACTCTTTAGTATTTTAAGAAATCGTCACCGCTTCTTCTCGAGCGCGCCAACCCCCCCGCCTACAACGCCTACCCCTCCACCTACCTCATCAATTGACTCTATCGCTTCAAGGCTTCCAAAACGCCTAAGACCCTACGCATCTCGCTTCCTCAACCGCCCAGTATCACACTTAACATCATTTCTGATACTCCATGAGGTTACCGCAGTAGTGCCGCTAGGTGGACTATTCTGGTTGTTCCATGCCACAAAATGGACCCCGCCCGGGATGCCGGGAGAGTGGGTTGATGCGGGAGTAGAGAAGTTTGGGAATTATGTAAGTACAAGTTAATGAGACTAGAGGTCGGGAGGCTAGGGAGCTAATAGATGGTACAGGTGAGGAAGAAAGGATGGGAAAGCTTTAAAGATGACAAGGGAGGGAGGCTATTATTTGAGTGAGTTCCGAGCCCACACCTACAAAAGAATTACTAAAGAAGGTCCCCGTGAATTTCAACGCGGAGAAAGCTTTGCTGATATTCTATTGAATAGAATTGCAACAGCATGGGCAGTTGTAAAGGCCCTTCTTCCGCTTCGGATAGGCCTTAGCCTGTGGGCTACACCATGGTTCGCTAGAGTTTTTGTGGTCCCAATCGTCAGTATTTTCAACCGGGCACGGAAGGCTCCTTCATAAATTAAGGGTAGAAACGAAAAAGCGATAGTTAAGGAGTGAAGTCTGGTACCGTAATGCTTAATCCCAGGGACTAGAGAATAAGGGACAATAGAGACACCTGGATATATTTGGTATTCCGTTCTTCTACCCGAAGGATCATTACCCAATGAATGCAGCCGTGAAAGGATCACCCAGCTAGAAATTGGGGGGGGTGAAGTATAGATACAAATAGTAAAATACTAGTTAGTAACAATTCATCGGCCACGGCCAAGTATTACTTTTTTCAAATACAAAACCAGAAACCATTTGACGGATCTACCAGCTCAAGAAGATCATCTGATAAGCACAGCCGGGCAGGGGAAACTCCCCAAAAAGTATTAAGAACTTTCTCGGAGACAACCTGATTAATACCCGGGGTCCCGGATACCAAGAAAGAACCCCACTTAAAATGTCTAACAACAAAGAGACATACGGAATATCCCGTCCCCAAACTTTTGACTATGGAATCCTCAAGTTTTACCATCAAAAAATAGCTATGACTCCATTTACACATATTAAAGGGGCAAATATCAAGTATCCAGAGGAAATTACGGATTATGTATCTGCACAAGTCGCGACCTCCCAAGTATTTGACAGCTAACTCATAAATAAGTTACTGGTAAATATATGCTAAATACAGACCCTAACTCAAACCGTAAATTTATGACTCATAGATGTGCTTTGCCAACCTTACGCTTTCTCAAGAATCACATTAGCGACTGTTGGGTGTGTATATATCACACTGTTATTGAGAGAAGAGTCTGTTTGACTAAATTAAGGGCAGACGGCGAGTCGGCAGCTTTGAATAGCGGCAGTTTCCAACCGATAGCAATCTTATAGATTGATTGTTTTTATCGTCTCAAACACAGAGGAGAGCCACCAAGTCCGAACCTATTAAATCAAGTACCCACCCTTCTACCGGGAAAACCTTTTGTAGCACACACACTGTATGACCCCAAAACCCTTACTTTTCCAAAGAGAGTGATGCTTACATACTCCTGAGATCTTTCTATATACATAGAATCTGACCTATTGTCTAGAATTGCAATTTTGTGTAACTACAGTAAAGGAAAGTGGGCTGTTTTTGATATGGCATTGGTACGGTATTCTGGAGAATCCTAGATTAAGTCGGCTGTGTTACAGGATTTCTTGACCAACTCGGTAGCACCTCCAGCTTAAAACCGTAATTCCCACCAACGTGGTAGTGAAAACACCCCTCTTTCCGCTATTGTATATGTGCATGCCTACCTAAAATAAAATTAAGTCTTCACCCTACACCACAAAGAATCACTCGTTCATTCACTACCGTGTATATTTTCTTCCTCTATAAATTTCTGAGCTGTTATACATTATAGATATGATTGAGCATCTCTAAATTTTATGACCATTCATATGCAGTTCTGTGGTTAGAGTGATTCTTAAATTCGATCTTACATGTAGATTATATACATACAGGTACTCTACTCACTAGTCTAGTTTTCATGCAGCGGCACAAAGTTATAGATGTAGCTATAATTATGCAAGTTATGACACGATTGTAAACAGCCACTTGTCTTATGTTCTTGTAAGTACCCGTTTTATAAAACAAAACCATTCCAGCACACTCCCTACTTCCCGTACACATTATACTTTTCAAATGATTCGCTGAGCGTCACCTATGTAAAAATTACTAACTCAAGATCTTTAGGAGCTAATAATCTATATCTAAATAGCGACATATAACTCTCAGAAACAAAGCAGTCACTCAAAGCTATAATGCTAATTTAGATCTAACGCCACCAAAAGCCTTCATAGAAATATACCAGGTAGCATTAGGTGGGCATTGTGCCCCAAACTCACCCTTTATGTGTCATTTATAAGATGGAGTCATTTGAGGCTCCAATGTATCCCAACCTCATGGATTCCTGAGTTTCAATTTACACAGAAACTTACATAATTACAGTAGGGGAAAAAAGATATAGCTCTATTATTTAGGTCGAATTCTACAATTTTGCGAAGGATTTCACCAAATCTAAAAGTGATCAGAAAATCTAGACATGTTAAGTGGATGGTGCATCTGTGCATGCCACGAGCCCATTTACTTAAACATAGTATTTTTTCAAGTCTCCTGTCTTACTTCAGCGCTGACCCGGGGCTATTACCGGGCGGAATATCTTTTTAACGGACATGGGAATTCAACGGCTCGGATTTGCTGATCCCCTTTCAAGTGAGACACTACACTTAACGGTCTGCTTTCTATCTTAGGAACAGTATACCGCCAGCTTGGACCACCACTACCAAGGGAAACCCGGAGCTTGTACTCGTCCTCCAGGAAAAGAACCAGAAAACAGGGGGGGTACGCACAAAGGTGTCTCGGAAGTTCAAATCCACCTAGTAGCCCCAAATAAGGCAAACAACAAGCTACTGTTCCTACTCTTATAATGACTCAAGAAGCTCCCGCTACCAGAAATGGTATATTATTGAGTAAATCATGTCAAAATACGTGCTTCCGCTACTTAAACACCCCCCCCGGTTGTGCCTGTGCGTACCCCCCCTGTTTTCTGGTTCTTTCCCTAGAGGACGAGTACTTGGGTAGAGGCTCATGCGCGGTGGTTCGAACCTCTCAAGACTTAGGGAAATATCCTTATGTCTTATGGCCCACAAAATGTATAAAGACAGACCATTTCGCACCTTCATACAACACCATCTCACTATCCAATTCACTCGCTTCACTCTCAATTACTACAATAAACCCACTCTCTCTTATATCTAATAGTCTCTGTCATCTCGATCACTCCTTAATCTTTAATCTTTCTCCTTAATCAACCAAATACCAACAATCAAAATGCAGTTCTCTACCATCTTCTCTATTGCTGCTCTCGTCGCCGCTGTTGCCGCTGCCCCTAGTTGCAATTCCCCCGCTCAGCAGAACGCCTGCGCCGCACGCACTGACGGTCACAACGTCGCTGCTTGCTGCACCACCATGAATGGCAAGTCTGAAGAGGTGTGCCAGACCATTGCTAACGTTGGTAAGTATCTCTCTTTAGTGCTTGTTCCTTTTAGGGCACTCATTAACATATCTTCCCAGGTGTGTGCACTGCTACTGTTGGTGGTGTCACCTCAATCAAGTGCTGCAATGTCTCCAGCGCTGAGCAGAAGGGGCTCGTCAACGTTGCCGCCCCCCTCTGTGTCCTCTAAGCGGTTCGCGAGCAGCGCTTCCGATTCACCTAGGTTTTAGGAGTTGTTGGGTCTGAGTATATCTAGGAGGATATATTAGGGAGAGGGATAGCGCTGTAAAGTGGTGACTTGGTTATATAGTTATTGGTCTTATGTTGATAGTATATTTGTCTTCATATTGGAGGATTACTTAATTCATTAATTAAAAGAGATACAATTGATACTTCCTAAAATCTGCCTCCATGTGCCATGGTTATGATATCTGAATACCAGTAGTACTGATAATATAGGCATGTGCGCAGCTATCCCATAGTCTAGTGGAAAATGCTGCCCCCCTCAGTGTGGCGCTGGCTTGGTGCGTAGTAAAATCCATGATGGCTAATGGGAAAGCCTGGCACTCATCCGTAGGTCAGCTTCACCGGATTATGGGATAGTTAATTAGTTTTGATCTTTTACTTAGGAGTTTTGTAGGTCGTATCTTACCATAGGAGATTCCTTCCTTGAACAACCTAGATATATCCCGAGTGATATATCATGACTCGCACGTTGTAATCATTGCATTTATGTTGGCGATAAACTATTTACCATATAATAGCTATGTATCTAATATCAAAGAGAAAATTTCTTATCCCGAAGTATAAAGTCTGCTGGCCTCCCCTTAGGTATCAACGCCCACGATTAGGGCACCAGTGTTAGAATTCCAGGGGTAGGGTCTAGAATATAGCTAAGGGGGTGCTCCTTCCCCTTCCCCTCCCTCATTGTTTTTTACTGGAAAGTTCCGGGCGCTCGAACCGTATCTTCCTAAATTCACGTCTAGAACAAACCCATAAGATTGAAGTTGCCAAGTTCCACGCACGGACAGAACACCTGTCCCACCAATGAGATGTTTAGTAACAAGGATTTCTGCAACATCTCCGGAAAGGTGGCCTGGCAATTATGAGTGGAGAACTCTAAGACATCCCGTACACCGGAACCCCCTATCGGGGTTGGGGTTTATTGAAACATTTGTTTCATGACAACCCCAACAATCACTATGATTTTGGTGACATGAGATATCCGCGGGTAGAACGACCTTTGTAGACAAATAGGTGATCTGGGAGCCCCCTAAATTACCATGAGATAAATAATCTTGGCGGAGTATTATTTGAGTAGTGTTGATTAGCAGCTATCCCCATACTTACTAGATTGTTTGCACTATTATTGATAGTTCAAAGTATGAATACCGTTTGTCATCCTCAACATGGTAACCGCCGAGGCTCTTTTTGTATGTCATCCTCAAGTTCGTATAACTTTACAACCACAACAGCTATTAAAGTTTAGATAGATATGGAGCTTCTTCTTCACTATATTAGGTCTCATATATATGTGAATCTTAATATCTTATTTTTTTGTGAAGTCATAAGAACCTGGGATTTTGTGACCCTTATGACTGCGTACTAGGCCGGGTGGGGGAAAGTCTGGCGATCGGGCGGTTTAGTGGCTCGGAATGTATACTGCCTCTATGGAGGCCTATACCGACCAATCCGCCACGAAAAACAAAAGGCGGAAGCCGAAAACATGGAAATTTGAAGTTGAGTTTACCGGGGAGATGATGCTTTAGTGTTTCGCCTACCCTAGGTATTGCAGCGCCGCTATATATTTTTTGTGGCGGTATCAATTTGCTGGAAGTTATTCTCTCCTCCATAGTCTTTGGTGATCCTGATGGAGTTGTCAGTAGGTGAGGGGTGGTGAGATGTTTCGCCTCTTGATGGGCTGGGTCTTCAGCACGAACTTGATGAGTTTTACGGCCGGTCAGCACCGGGTTCACGGGATACAGTTTCTCTTCGGTACGGCGGAAAATAGGAAGGGTATGGAGTGGCCAGCTAATACTTGAGTGGCAGCTGCTGAACCATACAAGATCAGGGATGGCCTATAGCTGGTGTAGTACCGAAAAGAACCTATAGACTACACACTATGAGTTATCCCGGGTATATTCATTCCTTAATCTCCGTTCTTGATAATGCCCATCAAACCCCTTTTGTATTCTTTTCTTACTTCTACTGGCCAGCTAGGTTCCGGTTCTTTGGCTACTATACCTTAGCCGCGCGAGAGTTACGGAGAATCACTCGCCGCTGTAATGAAAAGCAAAAGCAAAAGCAAAAGTGTATATTCCTCCTAATAAGGATAGCTAATGAAGATCACCGGATAGAGATCAGGCGCCTGAGCTCAGGGACTATGTTTGAGGATCCAGGGCGAACAATTCTTTGCTTCTCTCTTAGACAATCATCTCTTTTCTACTACATATAAGAAATGTGGTAAGGCGGTAGGGGCGAGTGTAGACTGGGCTTAGGGAATTGCTCTAGCGAGTGCTCCCATGGCCTCTATATATATATCCTCCTACATCGTAGACCAAAGCCTGCCTGTACAGTACCTATACTAACCTATTTAACATTGTGCAATAAGAAACTATTAAAGTTCTCCCTGAGATTATATTTATGAGCGCAGGACTAGCCGCAGTAAACTAGAATTTTCTGATACATATCTATGGTCTAGTACCAAGAGGTGGGAGGTTGGGGATATGATGACATTTCGCCAGCAGTTATTATGATTCGTGAACAAGGGGTTTTTTTGAGCCGCATTGCCAAGGAGGGTTGTCTTAAACACTAAAACTACAGTCACTAAAATTTAACCTCACTCCATCGAATAATCAACAGCCAACAGCAATTCCTCAAAGCTATACACGATTTTAGCAATGGCCTCTCCACCACCACCAAAACGTCAAAAGCAGTCAGGTCAGCGGACTGGCTTACGCGAGAAACACCGTAAAGATCCAGAGCGCAAGATAGAGGCAAAGTTGCCGCAGAAGAAATTCTATCGCCAGCGAGCTCATGCAAATCCGTTCTCGGACCACCAGTTGGTTTAGTATATCTTTCCTCTCCTAATTTGAGAGATGGTTTCTTTGACTAGACAAGGTTTACTTATTATGTGGTTTGTATAAGCAGTCCATCAAGCCCGAAGGAGATGGTCTGGGCAAACCATTTCCCGAAGCATTTCTCAAGCATAGTAGGCGGGATTGGTGCTGGGGCGAACTCCAGTGGCAAGAAGGTTGAAGTTGCAGATATTGGTTGTGGGTTTGGTGGCCTGATTGTGTCACTGGCTCAAAAATTGCCTGATACTTTGATGTTGGGTATGCCATATCTTTATTCACCTTTCTCAAATACGCTGTTACCCCGCGAGGACTTTTGTCACAAGAATTTTTTTTTTAACTTTAGCAATAAAGGGGTTACTAACTTTTAATCCTTATTTCCGCGGCTTAGGTATGGAGATTAGGACACAGGTTACAGAGTATGTAGATGAGCGAATTAAGGCACTAAGGATACAACACGAGGCAGAAGGACACTATCAAAATATCAGCGTGCTCAGGGCGAACACAATGAAGTTCTTGCCAAATATCTTTGAAAAATATCAGGTTGGTGCCTTTGATGCCAGTTCCTACGGAAGAAGGGCAATGGCAGGGAATCTGACCGTTTAACAAACTAGCTCAGCAAAGTATTTATTTGTTTTCCAGATCCCCACTTCAAAGCACGCAAACATAAAGCGCGCATCGTCTCGTACTATCCCTACTTCCTTAGTAAAATTAGATGCTACCTACTAAGATTATCTATAGCCCTACACTTGGTGCAGAATATGCCTATGTACTCCGTCCATCTGGCATAGTCTACACAATCACCGATGTGGAAGATCTACATAAATGGATGGCCAAGCATTTTGATGACCACCCACTCTTTGAGCGGTTAACTGAGGCGGAGCTCGAAGGGGATATATGTGTGGATGTCATGAAGGTGGACACTGAGGAAGGAAAGAAGGTCGAGAGAAATAATGGCAGTAAATTTGTGGCGTGTTGGAAAAGGAGGGTAGATCCTGAATGGTGATCATGCTCCGCGCCACTTTCAAAATCCCTGATCCTCTTATTTATAGGGTATATTTTGGGTTTTTTGTGCAGGGCTCCGTAGAGATATTCTAAGAAAAAATGGGGCTGGAAATCACTCTAATATATAATCTGCCAATAGCTACTTGGTGTCCTGGCCGTCCGTACGTGCACTACTGTATCCTCCCCCGCGTAGACTCAAGACTGTTTAGGTAAGAAGCCTAGAACGCCCCTGTGCGCCGTGAGACCGTATCCCATCCCTTTTGACTGAACCATTCTCTTAAGTATACGGTATTTCGTCTATGCCCCTTAGGGTTAGGGGTGCCTTTGGTCTATCGGGTTAAGTGCACCCCGCGCGGCAGGCTACCTTTGAGAAGACCCTATATCGAGTTAACGCCAAAACTGTGACGCAATAAATGAATCAACGCCTGTACAGTCACAGGAATGATCTATGGAAAAACAGGGGTTTATGACTAGGGTAAATTTGTATGGCGAAATATCTGTGCACGACGCCACAACATACAAATTCAACCCCTGTTATTTTTCCATAGATCATTCCGGTGACTGTACTCGTGTCAGGGCTAAAGTATTGGGACACGCTGAAAAGGGAAATATAACGATTGCACAGACCCGTGACGCAATCAAACGCAGTAAAAACAGTGAAGCACGGTGGTAGCAACAGAGAAAAATAGTGACCGCTCAGATCCGTGACAGCCTGGTCTGTCCCAATACCGTATATACTCGTATAATCCACTATCGCCGAAAGATCCGAAGCAGGGTGGTTACCTGCAAGCGAGTGCAGTTCTGTGGGGCAGAAGTGAGTTCAGCTTTACACTCACCATTCTTGGGACTCTAAGCAGAAACTTTACTGGCTCCCACAATCATTAAACCTTTGCCTCAAACATAGAGCCTCAAAAATTGTAGGGAACCACCCTGCCCCGGATCTTTCGGCGATAGTGGATTATACGAGTATATACGGTACTTTAGCCCTGACACGAGTACAGCGAACGGTAAAAAGATCGAGAAACGCGAGACACGAGAATCAGCGTTCCTATTCGTTCTTTAGGTTTTTGGCAAAGATTCTAGTAGTAGGATTGGCCACAATACCCTGGCTTCTCGATCTTTTTTACCGTACGCTGTAGTCTGAAGACATGTCTGCTACCTGATTCTCCTTACGGAATCTGGATCCTGCCCGGTAGCTATATCCCGCAGCCCAGGTTCGGGCCCTCGATTCTGTGGAGCGATTGGGTCGAACCCCCGAGATCTAAGCCTGTGGAGATACAGGGCTGTTTCGGAGGAGGTAGGTGCGTTAATTATTAGGTAAGGTGATGGTAGTGTCTCAGCCTTATATACATACATATATGGCGATACCTACCGTAACTACATGTAATTACTCATTTTTTACTTGTCTACAACCACAGTATGATTCCCATGGAGGATTTAGGAGAATTTTTAGACTATTCTAATGTATATTTTGTGTATTAGAGACATTATGAGGCAATCTGATTATAATAAGAGAGTCATGGATGAGTGTTGATAAGATAAGATAAGATGGTAGTTCTACTGAATTCTAGAAACCTCTCGGCACTTCGCGAATTAAGTTGGAAGTAACACCAGCTTTCTCGAATTATCTAGAGTACAACTTCACCTAAGTGCTCTACGTCATACATTCCTTTTCTTTCGAAGCATTTAGGTCTACGAGAAATTTCTACAGAATTCTTGCTACGGTATTTTTACAGGTGCCGAATGGGAGTGGAAAGGGTTATAAAATATCGCACCCTCGAGCTCATCCCAAGAAATCAAAACACACTCAAGTATCTTCTGCTCTGCTTTTCAATCGCTTTACCTGTAAGAGACTCTACGATTTTATAAGTCACTTTAAGGTTTTCTAAATCTTCAAAGCCCATTTCCACAAAACATCTCGCGTTTCTAAACCTACCGCCAGCCGTATAAAAAAAATGACATTCCAACCACGTGACTATCAGACTCTCTTCCGTCTCCTCGGCGATCCATCGCTCTACCAGAAATATCAGATCCCTTCATCGACTCCCGCCCAAGCGCCATCTCGTCACGCTTTCTCTCCAAAATTTGATATTCGTGAAACTCCAAAGGAATATATCCTCGAGGGAGAGCTTCCGGGCCTCAGTGATAAGTCTAAAATCAACATTGAATTCACCGATGGTCAGACACTACTAGTACGCGGTAAAGTCGAACGGCCTTCTCACATGGATGAGCATGGGAAGGTGAAAAGCCTGAAGCCTACGGTCGAAGATGAGGAAGAGGCAACCAAGAAAGAAGTAGAAAAAGCTATGAAGGGCAATGGGATAAAGTACTGGGTCTCAGAAAGGTCGGTCGGCGAGTTCCAGAGGGACTTTACGTTCCCAGTTACTATCGATTTGGATCAAGTTAAGGCTAGCTTGGAACATGGAATCTTGAGGATTGTGGTGCCGAAGATGGTACAAATTGGGTCTAGGAAGATTGTGATTCATTAAAGTTCCCAAGTTATTTTTTATACTGGGGTTATGGAGGATTATTAAATTTTTTTCGGTATTGTAAGCCCTGAATATATGGCTTGGATTCAGGTGCTAAGCTTGTTATTTGCCTTTCTTAGCCCTATTTGTTATTTATCTTTTTTTATATTGATTTTAGGAATTTAGTTATTGTTTATGGATTGGTTATAAGTCGCGATAGCCTTTTATTTATTATAAAACTTTAATTAGTAGCCTTTTGGTATTGATTCGCCAATTAAACTTAGTGGTGTTCTTGTAGTAAAATAGAGGGGACGAGAGTATATTGTAGGCTTAGGGGGACTCACTTCAGTCAGCCTCCTATGCTGCTCCCTATATATACTCCTGGAGGTGAAGCGTGTTGTATAGTAGACCTAATTGTACCTCACTATATCTAGATATTATATATGAGCTCAGAAATCCATAAGCATTGGTGTTTAAATAGATGTATGGACGCCACTCAAAAATTGTAACCATTGACTACATGTAATACCAGTGTAAAAAAGCCAATTAGTACTTATAAAACCTAATTTCTTTCTGTATATATATGGTCTGTACCCGCTTATTGGAAACAATCTTCACGCAGCCGTAGCAAATGGCCCTATAAAGAGGCCTTCTCTCTGTGCTATAGACAACTTCATTTTTATTTTAGTCGATATAGGGATTGAGTGCCTTCTCTTGGCTCCTGATACACCTTATACCAAACCATCAAGTATCTTCATCGTTAGACCAAAAATACTTCACATCCAGTTCGTAGCTGTGGCTGACTTGCGAGCCCCCCCCCAAAAAAAAAAATAAAAATAAAAATAAAACAAGTCTACTACCAGATTCTAGACCAGAAATATCCCCGGGATAAGGCATTTATTGGATTCCCACATCGCCTAATAATGATAGATATAACTTGTACCGGACTCCATATAACGTCTTAGCATTTTGTGCGTTAAGGATTATTGCTTTTCATGTATGGTATAGATGGGGGTTTAATTGTTATTTTCATCAAGAGGTGAACTAGTGTTCCTTGGGGTACTTAGTGGGTAACATATGGCTTAATAGCTATGTTGTGAACCCTGAAGAGTACCATAGCTCGTATAAAACTTGATATTTTGGTCTTGCGGGCTAATCTCTCTATAGATAGCGCATAAAACTTGGGTTTTCCACTGAGCTAGGAAAAACTATGACTCTAGTCAAACATAAGACTGTGCCTTTAAAATTTGCTCTATGTTAATCCGTTACCGTACCTTACAAGAGAGACCCAAACCCCACTTTATTTACACCAGGAAAGATAATAAAAATGTATGATGACTCCCTTTGAAGCCGATGAGGAGAGATAATTTCTGAAACAAGTGAATAAGAGAAAATATATGTTATAAAGCATCCACTTGTGTTTTTTTATAAGGTTAGGCTTGTTGCATTGGAATTATTTTGCTAGGGGACCTCCTCATACCATGAACACCAATCAATCCATCTTCATGTAGTAATCGATAGCAGCACTGAACGCGGCAAAGCCTGCACATCCAATAGCTGCTGCCTGAGGTCCTGCTTTCACTCCAAGAGCACCGCCGGTAACGCAACCTGCAGCTACACTATTGTACCTTTACATGGGGAAGTTGTTAGCATGCGATCACTACCTAACAGTGCATCAAACAAAATAGGTAGTTCCAGATGTCGTACATATCATTCTTAGCTCGGAACCCTTCAATGCAGCACTCTGACCCAGCGTACATGGCTCCAACGAGGCCAAAGCCCTTTGCGCTGGACCATGATCTCTGCCCCATGTCTTTGAAGCCTCGCCTTAGCTGTTCCTTTAAAGGTAAATCTACCATTTGTTTCGCTCCAGGTATCCCAGACATGGGTGTATCGTAGGACATCTATATGAAGCCCCTTAATTTCAGCACAGAACGTCGTAATAACTGTTTGGGTCGTGGAAATCTCGTACACTAGCCATAAACAACCCGAAAACTCCTCCAAGTGCAAAACCAGCACCCCCCGAAATAGCAGTCTTAATTGGACAGGATTCTAATCCAGCTTGCATCTATAAGTTTTCATATTAGCTTCTGTAATCTGGCTTTTGGGTGGAAAGTGAATGCGAGACGAATAACGAAATACATACCATTTTGATCATTTGCTGCTGCTGCTCATCGGCGGAGAGCTCGCCGCTATTTGCACCCCCTCGGGTGCCCGAGAATCCGCCAAAGTTCATAGCTTTAGGTTTGATATCTACACCGGGTCGAGGGTCCTGGTAGTCTGCTGGAGGCGGCTTAAAATTCATGGTGGGAGAAAAGGTTTTGCCAAGACGTAAAGATCTTAGTTGGCTCAGATACATATGTCACGTGCGTGTCTATACATCCAGGCCTGAATATCGTAAATAAGGAAATAGGCTTTACTTGATTTGATTTTGTGAAATCATTTTTTTGTGAAATCATATATGCATGCTTTTATTTACTTCATTCCTAAAATCAGACACAGCCTATTCAAATGCAATAGTATGGCCACATTATGCGGTGATCTAAACTAGAGTAGACATAATTCTAGGACTCCATGTAAAAATACGAGCATCTATTTCTCGTAGATCCAGGAGTGCTGGGACTGCTTGTAGCTGACAAGGTCCTCCTTAGAGAACCAGAGGGCAATCTCCTTCTGGGCGTTCTCGACAGAGTCAGATCCGTGACAAACGTTCCTACCGACATCCTATATATATGGTCAAAATCCTACATCTACGATTAAGTATAGATTTGGAAAGTCTCACGATAGCGTAGTCACCGCGGATGGTCCCTGGAGCAGATGCCAAGGGGTTGGTGGCGCCGAGGATGGCTGAAAGAAAAAAAGCGAATTTTTAGTTGGGAGCTCATTCTATAGTTGAAAATAAATGGGCGTTCTTACTGCGGCCAGTCTTGACGACCTCACGTCCCTCCCAGACCATGGCGCAGATGGGGCCAGAGTTCATGTAGGTGATCAATCTAAAGAACTAATTAGCTTCAATCCTAGTAGAGGAATGTGTTTTGCAGACTTACCCAGGGAAGAAGGGCTTATCAGACAAATCAGCGTAGTGAGCCTCGAGGTGCTCCTTACCAGGAGTGATGAGCTTGATGGCAGCAAGCTTGAATCTATAATCCATTAACAAAACTTAATTTTTTACGGATATCAACACCCACCCTCTGGCCTCGAAACGTGTAATGATGGGCCCAATAAGTCCACGCTGTAGGAAGAAATTATAATCAGTTTCGTTCTACTTAGTTGACTAATTATAAACTGCATACCTGGACACCTATAACCAGAACCGGTTGTTAGTCAAGTTTCGATTGCGGGTTCTTAGGATCCTAAGCATACCGTCGGGCTTGATACTATTGTGAGGGAGATTGAGTTAATAAAGGTTTCCTATCTAATAGCCATTGGAAGGAACTTACGCGATGAAACTAGAATCACAATAGTGTCAACTTCAGCAACTAGACAGGAAAGAAATTACAAAAAGATTATAAAGGGGATAGCATACGTCTGTTCAGTAGTCATTTTGATGAAATTGAAGTTATAGGAAGGATTGAACGATTGATTCTGATGAGAGATGGAGGAGTTGGGGGGAGAGGGGAATAAAAAGGGTCCTCGTTAACTTACTAGAGGTGGGGTGGACTGGCGAATCGCTGCCCCTCTTTCCTATCTAGGTAAATTTGCTGCTTTTTCCCCGCGTTCCTAATTTTGCCTCTTTGGGGGCTCGCAGCGGCTTACTTGAACGAGATGAATTTGCTCTTGACGCACATTTTAGTAGAGCAATTCTCCAGCATCCTAAAAGCTCCAGACCAACGTTACGTTTCACAGCTGCAGGTGATCTATCAAGTAATAAATCTATGGAACACGATCTTAACCGGGTATCGGAATTTCTTTTTTCCACTGGGTTTCATTCGACATCCCCCATGTGCGCGCACCCGTCCTAGTCTCATGGAATGATGTGCCTCATATGGATTCTGTATTATTGTAATTTGTAATTTCTTTCTCTCCTTTCCAATGAATGCAAATAGGATCTCTATAAAAAGTAACTAAGGAAGGGTACTTCTACCAAGAACTTAACCTGTCATTCAACAAGGCCTGCGGACTAGGACTTATGCTTAGGACTAGACACAATGCATACATACATGTATATACCTATTGTGTAGTACAAGTCTCAAGAAAACCTTGGAAGATTTACTCGAGAATAACTACCGGCCACCAGGGCCAGCCTCTGATTCCATGTTGCTCCCACTTCAGTCCCACGTAAAGTGCCTAGTACCGTATTTAAGAATGTCTCATTTCCGCGGCACATAACTGAGCCTCATCTAAATTCAATCTCTCACTAGATTTGGAGCTGACTAAAAGCAGCCAGGTACAGGAATTGTCAGAATATCTTATTTAGGTTGAGGCTAAAGTAACTTCTCTAGCTGCGGGTGCCGGAGCATTTACTCTGTTCAACCTCACGGCCCGACAGCTCCGTAAGCGAACCCCGGAAAATCATCCTTGAGGCTAGAACCCAGGCTTGGTTTATCAGAATACAGCTTCCGGCAACAAAGATCGAGAAACGTGAGATTCGAATTTAGGGTTTCTATTGGCTTTTCAGTATTGTAGCAAGGATTCTAGCAATTGTACTGGCTGTAGGGCCCCTGCTCACTAACCCTGGTTTCTCGATCTTTCTTGCCGGAGTGTACCCGTTCTGATCTTCCTTAGACCCCAGCGCATACAACCGTTCTATACGATCTTACTGGTCAACCGGGCATATTACTAGGGCCCACGAGCTTTGGCTAATATTCCGGGACTAGGGAAGCGGGGAGTGTAGATGCCTATATCGGAGGAATTACAGTAGCTGGCACTATCGCGTCACCCTCCAACATATGATTTTTAAATGTATCCCAGGCACTTGCTCTAATCCAGGTTTAATGCGTGTAGGTATAGGAACTATTGAGATTACGGCAAAATTTTACTTCAAGGTAAATAACTAGGATTCTATTTATCCCTACGAAAATACTCTCGGGTTAGTCCTATTTACCTGCAGAGCAGCGGACGCAGGGAAATAATGCAATATATAAGGGAGTCAATTTCCCTCATCATGAGCAGACTGAGTAGGAAAGTCTCGAGCCTTGTACTTTGAAGGTCAGAATAATATTTCAGACTCCTGGGAGGCTCTATCGGTATCAACTTCGCAAATTGATATTCAAAATGCTTCGGTACGCAGCTTTTGCCTTGCCAATTTTGGTATTAGGAGGAAATGCCACTCCCTTGGTAGGTTTTTGTTAGAACTCAGACCGGAATTTCTGATACACTAACCTGTTACAGGAGGGAAACCCTATCCTTGAAAGAAATGCCGCTACTAAGACCGTTTCTTTCAATGCTTCTGCAGGGACCACATACCTCCCCAATAATGATTACTCAAATGAGAGGCTAGGATTTCTCTGGAACCAGGTCGGCCCAATTGCAACTCATCCAGTTGTTACTGCCACAGTAGAGCCCACCCCAGAGCCCACCTATCCTGGACCCGACTCCGTATTTCATCCCCTATTGGGTAGCAGCAACCCCGCAGCAGCAAACGCGAAGCTGCCTGCCAACTTTGCGTGGGGTCTCAGCTCCTCTGCATACCAGATCGAAGGTGCCGCTAAAGATGAAGGCCGTGGACCTTCGATTTGGGATTTACTCTCTCACCGCGTCCCAGGGCAAGTTGTGGACGACACCAATGGTGATGTCCTTGGCCAACACTACTATCTGTACAAACAGGATTTTGCACGCTTGAAGAAGTTCGGTACTCCATGGTTCTCTCCTAGTATCTCATGGCCTCGTATCTTCCCCTTTGGCCACGGGCCAATCAACGAGGCGGGGTTGAAGCACTACGACGACGTGATTGCGGAGATGGTTAAACTCGGAATTAAACCTGCTATATCTTTGTTCCATTGGGATACTCCATTGGCCCTGTTCAACGAGTATGGTGTAAGTCTTTGAATCTTTTGAGCGAGTGACAATATATGATTTAGGTCTGACAACTATGACGTTTAGGGTTGGTCAAACAAGAAGATTGTTGATGACTTTGTGAACTACGCAAAGTTTGTCATTACTCGTTATGATGAGTACGTTCCTATCTGGTTTACTATTAATGAGCCTCAATACTGCAACTGGCAATACTCTTATTATCCTGCTGGATCTTACTACCCCTCTTATGGTGTTGGCCCTGGTCAAAAGGCTCGCTTCTTATGTGGACATCATACCTTGTAAGTCATTCCTAGCACCTCTTAAAAAGCATGAGATGACCATTAACATGTTATTAGGCTTGCACACGCAAAGGTCGCAAAATGGTACAAGGAAGAATTCAAGGGAAAAGGTCGTATCACCTTCAAGAACTCTGGAAACTACTTCGAACCCAACTCTACGAGCCCTGAAGACGCTGCTGCCGTCTCTCGCTCCTATGACTTTGTCCTTGGTTGGTTTGGTGGCCCATGGACCGACGGTGACTACCCACAGACGCTCAAGGATACACTCGGTGACGTCCTCCCTGAGTTTACCGACCGCGAAAAGAAGCTCATCAAGGGCTCTTGTGACTTCTTCGCTATTGATGCTTACACTGCGTACTACGTCGGTGCCCTCCCTGATAACGGCGTTGAGGCCTGTGCTTCTAACAGCTCTGCACCTGGTTACCCTGAATGTGTTTCGCAGTCTTCAGCCGCTCCAGACGGATTCGGTATCGGCCCTTCTGCAGATATCGGTGTCTCCTGGCTTAAGAGCACCCCAGGAGGGATTAGAAAGTTTTTAAACACCATTACAAAAGAATTGTTTCCCAAGGTTCCGGATATCATGGTTACTGAGTTCGGTTTCGCTGAGCCCTTTGAGAGTGATTACACAAACATACAAGATGCAACTTGGGATCTGAGACGTGCCGATTATATCCAGGGATATCTCGACAACGTTCTTCTTGCTTATACTGAGGATAAGGTCAATGTTACCGGTGCTTTCATATGGTCGATCTGTAAGTACCTAAATTTTGCTAAACAATATGAGTTAATGGTTACTAACAAGTACATAGTTGATAACTTTGAATGGGGTTCTGGTGCCGCGGTCCGCTTTGGTGTTCAGTACCTTAACTATACCTCTCTTGAGCGTACTCCTAAAGCGTCCTTGTTCCAAGCCCTCAACTGGTTCAAGTCACATGGTGGTGATTTTATTGGTAGTGTTGCGAACGCAACTCTGAGGAAGTAATGGGGTGGGGAAAGAGAAAACCAATAGTCAATAATATAATTTAGCTACTGGCAGTCGCATGTAATCTTACGCGAAGTTTTTCTAACTTATTATGTATTGCAACTATTCATAATAAATGAAATCTTGAGACTAAAGATTTTGGTCAGATTTAGATAAAGCAGGTATATGTGAAGCGTACCAAGGAAACCTAAAATTATAATAGTATTTACAATTTCATAGTCTAAAAAAGACCATATCTTGGTAGGATTGGTAGTACAAACAGGTTTTTCGGTGGTATTTTATGAATTGTTTAAATTATATATCATGATTTTACACTAGTGTGGTCTACGAGGCCGCTCGAGGCGAGGTAGGAGGGGTGGTCTCGAGGTGCGTCGGCTTTGTGGGCTTCTGGCTTTGGCTCGCCTTGGGAATTAGGAGTCTGGCCTCCAGGTACCTCGAGGAGCCTTGACACATAGAACTATTTTTAGTAATAAGTAAAAGCTATTAAATAATGGTCAATAGTGGTCAATCTGTTCCGGGCCGCTCGCCAATTTCACGATTTCGCGAATGGACCCGGGCCATTCGCGAACGGACTGCCTTTTGTATGTATTGATGACTTGCCTGGTCCATTCGTGAATGGCCTGGACTTACAGGGATCTTTGAAGGGATCTAAAGAAGATAATGGTAGACTCTCATCAGCCCTAATAGCTTAGAGAAGACACATTGTACACCCAAATAACCACATAATAACTTAGAAACCCTATAACCTCAATCTAGGGGGGCAGGTTGATCTTAATATTATAATACCAGATCCTAATTACTTTACTCAAGTTAGTATATACCTCTTTGCTAAGCTTCCCCAGGTGGTTATAATTAAGAGATAACACCCAGTACATGGGTATCCATAGAGCGCCTAGCTAGGTTTATGGTATGGCTGATGAGGGTCTAATATTTTTTTTAGATCCTTTTAAAGATCCCTGTAAGTCCAGGCCATTTGCAAATGGACCAGGCAAGTCATCAATACATACAAAGGACAGTCTGTTCGCGAATGGCCCGGGTCCATTCACGAAATCGTGAAATTTGCGAGTGGCCCAGAACAAATCCATATGAGGTCATAGGCATATATGGGGTTGGGCTTACCCCCTCCTCCAGGTGTATGTAGTATCAAACTATCATTCTATTGCTTGCACCTGTACTTTCACAAATAGTGTGACAAATCATAGTGGGAATAGCTAACTTATACTTCTACTAGAGCCTGTGATATTTTTTAAATTTATTATTATTTACCTTGAGCCACCTCGAGGCGAGCCCAGAGAGAAGCCTTGAGGTATTGCTGGGTATCAAATTTAAGCAAACATTGCAACACCAGGACAAAAGAGACATATAATACCAGTACCAACAAATATAGTATACTAGTAAAATCAAATGTTGAATAAAGTTCATAGGTGGCAATAGCTTATATAGAAGCATTTTTAAGCTTATGAATAAGGCAAATTGATGATATGCTTACCTACTAGGTGAGATCTCTAACAAAAATAACTATCACCCCTAGAGTTTAATTCTAGTGGTGATAAGTAATAAAGTACTGATAGAATACCAAGGTATAATATAGAGAGATTCTGGGCAGAAACCATGGAGTGTTGAGGAATTGTAGTTTTCCGGGGTTTTTAGCCTTTGGTAAAAACCATGTTTTCTAGTGTAGATGGGGTAGTTTTGATAACTAAGGAGCACAGAGCCCTTTATCAGATATTAAACTCCCTCTCATATTTTTATTTTGAATTTATAGCATTTTTTGTGGTTATTATAGATCATCTAGAGTGGTAGCATCAAAAGGAGATGTTGATGTTCGCTTAAATTTGACACCCGACAATACCTTGGCCTCGTGGCCCCCCTGACCTTGCGCCTCCTCGAGGCCGATACCACAAGGCGAGGCCCCGAGATGCTCGGCCTCGTGGCCCATACTATTTTACACCCGCGTCATTTATTTCTTTATAGAGTCTATAAATATTATAATATTTAACTATTAAAACTTGCCACTCAATACTGGCTCGTCTAAAATGTTCCTTATAATCGTGGAGTCTTATGTGAACTTCTCCATATTTAACCTCCAGAGCCCTCCGTCAGAGTTATTACCTCCCCTCAAAACTCACCCTTATGGCACCGAGGTTACTATATCCTTCTTGGTCCCAAATACCCCTCCAAAAGTCCATTCTGTCTCTCCAGTCCATATAGCCACCTTCTATTCCGATAAATGGAGTTCTAATGCTGGGTTAATGATCGAGGAACTATCTGAATAGGAACGATAAGCAAGTACGCAAGATGGTCCCCATGGTCTTGGGGTTTGTGGGCTATTAAACACCTATTATACATAGCCATAGACGAAAGCAGTTCTTCATAGTGTTTATCTCATTTGTTATAGCAATAAAGCACAGCAACTTAAGCAGTACAGTTCGTATTCAACAGGCCAAAGCCATATAGTAAATAAAAATAAAAATAAAAAACAGTTGAAAATAATATACTTACAGTACTGCTAGACCAGTCTACTGGGCATAGCTTCCTTCCATTGCCACTATCACCGCTGAAAAGAACAAAAGAACAAAACTACCAGAAGATATCCATGATAAAGGTATAGAACAGATGAAATATAAACAATTTTCTTAGCACACGTACGCTGCTGGAAATCATCAGAGGGCATTATATAAAACTGGAAAAATAATTCCAACAAAGGACACCATCCTTAACCACCGGTCATCAATGAACATAGGGAAAATTCATAATATAATACGCCTTTCCTTGCCTTACCATTCACTACTCTCCACAAAACCATATTTTATCATACCAGCCATACAATCCTCCGAATTCCGGCCTCCAACATCCATCCAATACCAATACCCAATGCCAGTATCCAATACCCAATACCCAATACCTAACCTCAATCAATTCTTCATCCCATAGCCCCGTTGTCCACCGTATCTCACGGTGTCAATCCCCCCAAACTCCAAAGCCTACCAATATTTCGAACCTTCAAAATATGTTTGAACTTAGACTTCGAACCAAAAACACCAATAAAATAAACCAGGCACCAGATCAGTCAAGCATTCTTTGACTTGATTGGACTCGCTGCCCTGGGCTTTGCCCCCCTTGCTCTCAACTCGCCCTGCTTCCCTTCCGCATAGTACCCAGTCGACCCAGTGATAGCCGGCAGCGGTGCAAGGCTCTTCTCAACTTGAGAAACCAACGCCGTTGCTGTCTTCTTCAGCGTCGTCGCCATTATAGACTGATTCCAGAGTGCGTTTGACGTTGTAGAACTGCATTAAAATAAGAAGAGCACGAGATTTAGTCCAGATCCTCCGAGAAAAGGCCAGCAGGATGTACACCGGGAGTGGAAGGATGAAAGAGGGGAGAAAGGAAGAGGCGAACCTTGTGCTTGTTCGAGGCGTGCTTGAACGTGATGTGGGGGGTGAAATAATTGCCGAGTGAGAGTCTGAAAGAACCGTACTACTGGTACTCCACCGGGTCGAGGAGCTGGAAGGGTCATCCATCAGGAGACTCTCTTCCTCAATCCTCTGCGGAGTATCGTCATCGCCGAAATCAATTAGTGATTCCTCCTTCTTCTTCTCCTTCTGGTTTTTGACACTATTGGCAGGTGATCCGCTACGTGTAGATGTCTTGGACGATGATCGTACCATTACTGTGCTGCTGTGAGGGGATGCACGGATTCCGGTACTGTTCACGGAAGAGCTGATTGCTTCGTCACCGACAGTCGCTTGTCGAAGGTCCTCGATAAAGGTCCATAATCCTTCCTTAAAGTCTTCCGCCATCTGCTTCCCCGTTCTCAACAATGCGTCTTGACTGTTACGTTTAGTACCAGAAGTTGAAACATCAATAAGACTTTGTGGCCTCGGTGGTCTTGCAGATTGTACCGATGATACAGAGCTCGATGCAGAATGCGATGATGACGGAGTGGCAAACGTATGGCGTTTGACCAGGGCTGGGTGATCTTCATCCAGCCCAGCTGGCTGTGGGAACGGCTGTCTGTATGTATGGTCCCTATTTGTACTATTCGTTGCTAATAGACTTAATGTCCTCTGATGCCGCTGGCTAGGCAGCACCTTCCTGTTGTTTGTCCCATTCAACGAACTTAAGGTTGCCTTCCGCGCCTGGTACTGCTCCCGTCCCGGGCTCATCATACCTTCGGCAGCCGCAATGGAGGTATTAAGAGGGCGTAACCGCTCTGTACTGGTCGGTGTTATATCATGTAGCTTCTTGGTCGCTTCATGGACTGCCCATTGGCGCTTTAGCCTTGAAAGCTCAGTCTCGGCCTTCCCCAGCTCCTCTTTCAATTCCAATACTCGTCTCTCCTGGGCCGCAAGCGCGGTGAGAAATGCCATCGGATCATCGGGTGTAATAGTCGATGCATCTATCGTTGGCGCTGAAGCAGGAGAATATATCGGTGACGCAACGGGGGAAGAATTGCGCGGCGATAGACTAGAGTTAGCCGGCAAAATAGGGAAAGACAGCGATAACCGCTTGCGAGCCGCTGTTTGAGTCTGGGGACTAGAAGTAGGAGCAGAAGCCGAGCTACGAGCATGAGGGCGAGGTCCATTCGATAGAGAATGTGCTCGTTGAAGGGAGCCTTCCTGGCAAGGGATATTCTCAGGAGTTGTTGTCCCAGAGGTCGACTTAGACAGGTTCCGGATGTTGATGCTATCCAACCCGTGCATTGAAGAGATGTCCTCCATGTTTGCTCTCTCTATTGCTTTTGTGCTATCGATTATTGAATATCAAGCCTCCCTTCGCGCATCGGACTGAGAGACAGGTCTTGTGCAGGATGCTTCCAGAAACTCGTTTCTCACGGTTGTTATTCGAGGTGGTTAAGCCAGGGTCTGTGCTACTAGACATAGGGGCTTCTTGGCAGCAGCATGGGGTGCTCGAGGGAGGGCTAGAAGTTCCCGAGACCCCCAGTGATAATTATAAATTGCGAAACACACGTTACTGTCCTGTAATCTGGGGAAAGAGAGGTGACGCGTGATTTTGTACGTCAACATATTACTACTTATGGTGTGGAGTGGAACCTCTCCCTGGTCCGTGAGCTGTTCGACTCGGAAAATGTCCGAAGAGATGATGTTTGTTTAGAAAGAAAATGTGCTGCTTTGATGGTACCTGCATATATTCACTAAGAGAGTTTTGAATTCGACCTGAGGCTTGGGGGGCGCGGGGAGATACATCGTACATGTACTACATTTATGATCTCTAACAAAATAATATTTTCTTCTGGGGCAACTGCCAAGCTGCACTCGGGCCTCGGGTCTCGGGGATGCAGTAGAGACAACTGTTGTGCATACCACAATTTCTTGAGGTTCATTCAAGAGGATTTTTATTTACATTTATTCGTGCATCAGACCCAGAGTCAACCTACTCATGGTATGTACCTGGTTCACGGCCCTCCTGGTACTAGTGTGCTCAACGAAAATCACAAACTGCTATTGGTAGAGTAGTAATAATACAGGCCCCCCTTATTAGCCCCCAAACCCCCTAAGACGAGGTGGGATGTGCGAATATAGCTGTTATCCCTAATTATATGTGGCTAGGCACATGAATGGTAATCATTGACTTGGTGCGCAAACCCTAAAAGCAAATTGACTATCTGTAATTCGACAATATATCGCTACTATTCTGTAGAAGAAGAAACTAAAAACTAAAAACCAAATTGACAGGCTACACTTCCAAGAACAAACAACAAGGTAAAGAGTAAAAGTCATAAGTTTCAAAAGAGTACGATATCCTAATACTGTACTATGTCGATGCACAACTAGTACTTTCTACTTACACATAACTCAACACACCCTCTGGCCACCACTTTCCCATCACCTCCAATGATACTTCACCGCTCCCCCCACTCCCCGCACCAGATACTGTCAGTCCACGTACAAAAATCTCACCCCGACTCCCGCCCTCATCCCCAGATTTGTATTCTTGCCAGTCCCGCGTCATGACTTCACACCCCGGTGCAGCAGGGCCAAAATGCGCACATTTTCTCGGTATCCCCTTGGTGCGATTTGGTTTTGGGATCTGTGCCTGAACGCGGTAGTCATATACATTTGTCTGACATATGGGGCCGGCAACAAGATAGTGTTTTAGCCCGTAGACGACTTTGCACCCAAAGAAAACGCGGAGATCAGAAAGGTCTTCAGAGTTCAAAGGTTTAGATTCCAGGTCTCCGGCCGACTCGGCAGTGATAATCAGGCGGAGGCGGCTAGGGGAACCGGCGGAGGGGCGTGCGTAGTCGTTTACACGAGTCCAGAAGTTGCCTGCTGGGATGTTGCCATGGACGGTTAATGTACGGGTTTGGAAGAAGTGGATAATTCCGTGCCACATCTCCATTTGGCTTCCCATAGTCTTACGATGTACTGCTTCAAGCGTACTCGGGGAGGCTACAACAACAGTTGGTCTAACACGGGCTACACATTTTTCAAAATCTGCGGTGGACCCGCTGACCGGATTAAGAGCGAGAGTAGCGCCGCATGCGAGTGCGGCATAGGTGTTGACTCGTGTATGTAGGTCACTAAGTGTATCTGCTGGAATGAAGACATCAGATTTCGTGAATTGTTCCGGTTTCGGGAGTGCGTGGATGGACGAGGCGACGCCGGCAATGATGTTCTTGTGATTGAAAGATGTGATTTCGGTTTTCTTTGTATTGCCTATAAAGTTTGCCGCGAGCGTGATCACTGCTGGAGCCTTTAGGTCAATCTCTATATTAGGAGGTGGGTTGCCTAGGTTTTTAATGATTTCGTGGTAGATTGCCGTCTTTACATTTGATCCGGGAGGTGAGTTGAAATCGAGATGCTGGGAGCCACGTTCAACGACATAAATGAGTTGTTTTAAAGGCACACCTTCAACATCCTTAAGTGGGAGCTGGCCAGCAGGAGCGATAAGGATATCAGGGACGCTGCGCTTGAGGAGTGTGTTGACAGAAGGGTTAGAGGCAGTAGGATCGAATGGTAGGACAATCAGGGTAAGGTCATAAAAAGCACAAGCGAAAGTCGCAACGATGTTTTCAATGTCATTTGCGAGGTAGATTGCAATTCTTTTAGCGCCGGGAATTGAGGTAAGATGGGTTCCAAGGGAGTGAATGTTTGCTGTTAGGTCCTCTATGAGCGTGAGGAAAGATGAATTAGTCCAGGTTTATAGAAACAGTTGTGAAAGGAGAACAAACTCATGTCAATTTCGTGGATCTCAGACCCGCGGACACTGAGCATCTTCCCATTGCCTTTCTCAACAGCCAGGTTCCAGATGTCGCGGATGTCGCCATCACGGTTTGTGTACTTCTGTTCAGTAGGAAGATTTAGGCCTGTGACGAAGGGCTGGTGGAAGGGGACATTATTGGATCGATGAACAGCACTTTCTTTCGGTTTGCGGACTCTGCTCGTTTTGTTAACTCCAAAAGCTCCAACAACTCCCCCACTCCAAGAATAAAAACTCACGGAGCAACATTTGACTGTTTGTGAAGAATGAGCGGGTGAATATCAGGGTCTGACTGCCAAAAGACAGGTATCACTAGCAAACCCAGAACCACCACGATAAGCGTGTAAGTCACAACGTTAAATTCCAGACTTTCCATGTCGAACATGGCTGCACTATGTGTGCTGGGAGTGGAGAAGTGAGGAGATTGATAGGATTTTCGACTATACTGTAGGGGCAATAGTTGTGGTGGTGGTGGGGGGATATGTGTTCACATTGTAGTAGAGTAACAGGACTCGGGTAGTCTAGTGTAGGCCAAGTATGTAGCATAACCGGGAATAGGTATGTAGTGTACCCAGGGCATTGAGCTGAATGTAGCTGACCTACGTATGTGGGCAAGTAGTCCGCGGCCCAGTGATGATGGTGGCTGACGTAGAGTGTGGCGCTGTTGAGGCTCAGTAGATGAGGTATCTAATCTAATCTCTGGGTAAATTATATTGATCTAACGGATGTTGCTGGCGCAACAACTTTGAGGACAAAGGGGAAAGTCGCATATTCTCTATTCTACGCTCACTCTGGGTAACCAACACAAACCCTTCACGCCCCCCGAGCAACATAACCAAATACACACCCAGGGGGTCTAACAACGATAACCTCCACTAAAGCCCCCCTTTCCTCTTCCTTCTTCCCTCTTCCCCATCTTCTAACTACTCTAACCACCAAACATCGCGTAAATCACACAAGACCCCACCCCCCAATTACGTGTGATCCAATGGCTTCTCCCGCTCCCACGACTCCGTACAAGTCGGCACCATCAACACCGTCAAAGGCCGGGACAGCGCCCATTTCAACCGGCTCCTGGCGTCATCCTGCTATGGATATTGTCGCAAAGAGAAATTCACAGAAGGCATTCACGGATACAACGTTCCATCGTTTGACACTGAATAGTATTGCACTATTTCTATGCTGGTTTGTTGTCGCACTATTCAAGCAAAGGTTCGTCCTCCCTCTCGTCGCCCCAGATACCCCTCCATATAATAGACACGACTAACACATATCTAGCCCAATACTATCTCGCCTTGCCCCCACTTCCCCTATGATATCCTTCTACTCCTTCTACGCCCTCTGGGGCGTTCGTGGTGTCCTTGCCTGGAACATCCTCGAGTGCCTATACAAGCTTATCCGCCCAGCCGATGAATTCACCGACATCCCACTTACCCCCGAGCAGCGGGGGCTCCTCGGTCTCAACCCAGACACACCTCTCTCTGCTTCTGCTTCCGCTGGGAACATTGTCACTCCCCCCCGCTACACCAAGAGCACCTCTTCTTCCCGCACCGGCAGCCCAATTGCATTCAACACCTCCACCAGCTCACCAACAATGAGCCGGAAGGCAGCCGCGACACCACCACCTATGACCCCTAGTCCACTACGTATGGGGGGTGCTGTCGATCGTCGTAGTAGCTTTGGTAGTCCGAGTCCTGCGGGAGGAAGAGTTGGGAGTTCCGTTGTGCCCGGTAACAAGTGGCTGTATGAGAAGAACCTTCAGAGGAAGAGTATGCCGTTTTCTCCGAGACCGAGTTATTTGTAGTTAGGTGTGTGTGTGGAAACTGATTCGATGTGTGGATTTGCTAGGCGCTGGGTTAGGGATCAGTCCTGGGAAGGGCATATTTTCGCCTAGACCGTCGGGGCTATAGTGGGTGCAGTTTTTAGACCATATAGTGTTTTTCTATAGGGCATTTTTTTTCCCTGCTTACTTGAATATTGTGTGCTTTTTATGATTGTTATGAACTAACGGCTGTGTGGTGAAGGCAAGAGGGTGACTTTGACGGCATGGGCCTGACAACTTTGCAGGCTTGGGCCAAAGTGTGGAAAGTCATTAGGGGCAAGGGTGGAGGGTGTTCTTTGTAGTTTTTATACTAACGGGTCTGTACCATGCATATGCTTACCGTATTCCGCAGCAAACAAGAGAAGAAGGTTGGTTGATTGTAGATAATGCTCTGTTGCGTGTTGGTATAGCATTATCATGCTTTGTTCTACCTGCGTAATAAAACTCCGACTATAGTTAGTTGCAACTTGTAAGTTAAGCTAGATACGAAATATAATTAGTTATAAAATTTGTTTTTTGCGTTCGTGGTGTTTTCATTAGAGGGTGAAATTCTACATATATATGTAGCTGCTATAGAACTTTAGAGCCAATGGTAACAGCCGTCTTATGCCCAGATTCCGGTCTATGCTAACGCACTGCTACTATACCAAATGTCTCTCAAATCATAGGAAGCGAGCAAACATTACCTAACAGCACCTACTACTACAAAGATAGGGTAAAGCCTAGAATTTTGGTACTGGGTCAAATCACCAACTGTCAGACACCTTACTTAAATGAATATACATATCTTATATCTCTAGCTATAATCTGAAAAATTCTAAGAGTATTTCAGACCCCAAACCCATACCATGGCTGTAGGGCAATAAATAGTTTGTCGGTAAAGTAAAATTACACCTGGGGGAAGTTACTAATCTTGTATAATAAAAATTAGTGGCCTAAATGAAATAGCAAAGTATCCAAGTAAATTATAGGTACATACATGTACCTAGAGGGTTTGATATAAACAAAGCCCGAAGGCATTTCTTACTAGGACTTACGTGGGCAGAAGGCCTTGAATATTGATAATTTCCAGTAAATTTCTTATATATTAACAACACCCTGTGCGGGAATACTATTTTATATACGTATGTACCTCTATACTAGGGAATTGCACTCGTCAATGATGTTTGGTACTGGAATAGATGGCTATCAGTTCATATGAAAAGCTCATTATCCTTTAGCAGGATAAATAACTTACCAAATGAGACGGCTTATAATTTAAAATAAAAGTAAAGGATTAATAAGGTAAGAGGAGTTTGCGTGGTAGCACCTGTACCAGAGGAACTAAAGCACGGACCAGTGCATACTTAGATGCCAAGGGGCTATTTACAGAGCCTCACCGAGCCTCAGAACCAGGGCACAGGGCCGAGGGTTGAATGTGTTGTCCAAGAGGCCAAGACCGTGAGCAGGGGGAAAACCGGGGAAGAGAACGTCAGTGTAAATTCGGGTTAATTGAGAAAACTGGCCAGCATCATATGCAGTCCATTTACCTAACATACGCCTATGCTCTGTCTGTCCATCGGTGTAACGACTACGGGCACGGGTCACGGGGCATATCGTATGTAATGCTATCGGTCGTGATCGGGTGCGTGATTGACTGCCGGAAGGGCCTTGTGGAGAGGCTTCGCGATAGCATACTACATGTACTTCCTCTACTTGTGCTCATAGCCGTTGAACGCTGGAGAGCCGAGAGCTCTATGGCATTGGAATGGAGGCGTGTCCGCTTCGGTCACCAATTACATACATACTGCGTGCATGGAGAGGGGAATAATACAGAAAATGTCGTGAGATACAGCATGGTGATAGGTGCCATGCACAGACAGTAAACAGCGTTATTCTGGAGCGTAGAGTAAAAGCTCACGCAACTCCCCAGCGAATAGCTTATCAACATGAACCTAGAAGCTGGCGGTTTCTGTTGGCGGAGATACAGTAATGCATCTTCTTGAAGCCACCGCTTTGGCTGTTCTCGATTATGGCACAGATGGATTAGATAGATAGTATCCTCTTATTGCGTGAATAGTGTAGAGCATGTACATGCACGTACGTACGTATGTACCGTACTGTACTGTAGCCTCCGAGTGCGTGCTAGTACATACACACTTCCGTTCAAGACCTCATCCTCCTCCTCCTACACCTCCTCCTCTTCAAACCACCTATTCCCCCACTCTACTCCACTCCCCCTCCCCCACCCCCCGAACCTCGTCTTATCCTCTCCCTCATCCATTCCTACCCTTTATCGTCCCAAGGGTTTCTAAACGGCCCGCCACCGCTTGCCTTACATTAACTACCTCAGCTCGAGCTTCTTCTTAACTTGCCAGAGAAACCGATCGTCTATCCCCTGGTTCCTGGCCTGTCTACGTCTCGTTTCGCCTTTTAGCACCTTGCAGGGTCGGTTTACACGTTGATAGCGTGTGCTGGACCGTTTCACCTACAGAACTTTGACAACGCCGCACTCCTTCCCAAGTTTGGTGCCCCAGCATCACGGAATTTCCCCATTCGCCATTCACAGCACCTGATATACTCGGGACCTCATTCTGGGCTCACAACTACGTTCACACTCCCTCCGCCGCCCGCCTGCCGCTTCCTAACCAAGGCCTCGCGTAGAAATAAGAAGTTGATTCTAGAAGTCTGTCAGATCGGTCCCCGAATCGCCTGCCTCGCCTTGCTCAGACACAGCTTATTTAATTTGCTCCTGCTCTCTATCGTGGCCATAATTAGCATTACATTTGACAACCTCACGACGTATCTCACGGCGCCACTACCTCTCTCCGGCTAACACCCTGTTGTTTCTTCTTTCCTTTTTCCCCTTGAACCGGTTTAGCGGTCGTCACCCACTGCACCCTCCCATCTCAAGACTTGGTTCTCGAGGTGTGAAGTGTTGGCAGTAATCGACTATCCGCCAAACCACCTATATCATCGTCGTCCTGGCAACAAGAAGATCGCACGGAGCTCTTTCATCCTCCGAAGAAAGTGAAAGCGAAACCGTACAAGCAGACCAAGGTCAATCGTCGCCAGATAGGCGTCCGAGGTCCTCGATCCTTAGACAGCAACCCTCGCAGCCAGGCACCTCTTCTACTGCTTCCACTTTACAACCGGAGTCCCACCAACAAGGAGGCAACGAACATCCCGCCAGGAAACGCAGACGGACGTCCGCGTATAATCCAGGCAGTGAGACGGCTATCACACCTTATCCTCCCGGGAGCGGCGCCAACGACAATATGAGAATCGAGAACAGTGGCGTCAGCTCTCAAGGGTCTTCGAGCAACGGGGCACCATCGCCTGTCAGGTCAGTCGAGATGAATGGCAACGGCATCACCTCAGTTCGGAATGGGTCTTCGAAACATGATGCAGGGTCCAACTCCTCTTCATTCACTATGTTAGCCCCACCTACACCAAAACCGAGCTACTTTGGCCATGACCGGGAGGAAATAACTAGGATTGCCATTCAATCCTTGGTTGACTTGGGATATCATCGGGCTGCGAGGGTACTGGAGGAAGAGAGCGAGTATACATTAGAGTCACAGGAGGTCTCGGAATTCAGGAATGCTGTATTAAAGGGAGAGTGGACAAAAGCGGAGGTGCTACTTTTTGGGTTGGAGATTAACAGGGATTATGACGTTAATGTGAGCCTGTTCGATTTATGGCTTCATTGAGAGAATTGGGTGGTGCTATGTCACTATGAGTGGATGACCGGCGCTAACTGGAGGCACTGGATAGGCTCTATTATTTTACTTGAGGCAACAAAAGTTCCTTGAGTTGCTTGAGGCTAGAGAGGTATCGAAAGCGTTACAAGTTCTCCGGACAGAACTTACGCCATTAAACCAAAGTGTGGACAAACTACATTCCCTGTCAAGGTAGGAGCTTTCAATTGCGAGAGTTTTTTGGATGCAGAATACCTCATACTGCCCTGGGGTTGTATTTTATATGTGTTGACATCCGATGTATAGTTTGATGATGTGCTTAAATGCCGAGGATCTTAAATCACGAGCTGGATGGGATGGGGCTGCAGGCTTATCTCGGCAACATCTTCTCTCAGAACTATCCAGTAAAACTACCCCAAATATCCTACTACCAATAGAACCTCCCTTTCTAATTTGCACTGCCATTATAGAATCTATTTCACCTTCTGTAATGATCCCTGAACACCGTCTCGCTTCTCTGCTACACCAAGTCAAGCAAACTCAGATTTCGAGGTGCCTCTACCATAATACAGCAAACTCACCATCATTATATTCAGATCACAAATGCGATAGAAATCAGTTTCCGCTATCAACTGTACAAGTTCTGAAAGATCACAGTGACGAGGTATGGTTTGTACAATTCTCGAACGACGGGACAAGGCTAGCAACCGGGAGTAAAGATAACACGGTTATTATTTGGGATCTTGATGTGAGTTTATTGCCCTTATCCTCACTAGTATCGCTATAAATATTTGCTAAAGTTGAAGCATATTCTATAGACTTTTGAATCTATATACATATTCAAAGAACATTCAAATCATGTGACCTGTGTGCAATGGTCACCTGATGACACACGGTTGTTGAGTTGCTCTACAGATACAAAAGCAAAACTCTGGGATACAAGAGTGAGTATCCCCATGATTTATAATGTCACTAGACTCTGATTAATGACTGGATTTATCTTTAACCTTTAGACTGGTGAATGTATCAGAACATTATCAGGTCACGCGGACTGGGTGAGCTCTTGCGCCTGGGCACCAGATGGGCAGACATTTGTAACTGGTAGCGTTGACCGAGAAATGATAGTTTGGGATCTGGAAGGAAGGGACATACACCGGTGGACAGGGTCTAGGGTATACGATTTGGTGATAACACCCGATGGACGACGATTAGCTGCTATCTGTACGCAAAAGAAGTTACATGTCTATAACTTCATAACGCGAGAGAAGGAGTACGAGCTCCCGATGGGCTCTGAACTCACATGTATATCTGTTAGCAAGGATTCAAGGTACATACTCATCAACATGGGTGCTGGCTTACAGGAGGTACATTTGTTCGACATCGAAACGGCAGAAGTTGTACGGAGGTTTTCGGGGCAGAAGCAGTGTGAGTTTATGATACGGAGTTGTTTTGGGGGAGCGGATGAGAATTTCGTGGTTTCCGGTAGCGAAGGTTTGTTCTCCCCACCCCCACCTATAACACTATTTCATTAATATATTCTAGACTCGAATGTTTATATTTGGCACAAAGAGAATGGGACATTGGTTGAGACTCTACCGGGCCATGCGGGAATCGTAAATTGCGTTGCCTGGAATCCAGCAAACCCACATATGTTTGCATCCGCAGGTGATGATCATAATGTCCGAATGTAAGCATATAACTCAACTCCTCATGCTGTTATGTATTAGATTCAATCTTTCGAAAACCAAACTGATGACGGGATCTACTAGATGGTCAAAAGCGCCCCAGCTCAAAGGGAAAATGAAAGGTGTTGCAGATGCTTTCAATCGGTAAACAAACATTGTTCTTACCCTAATCTTACCCCTCTCCCTGTGTGGGTTTTAACAAGACCAATGGATGCACTATTACGAAAACGCCGCAGTCCTGGGAAGGTGTTTATTCTACGATTTTCAGTTAGTTTGCCATGGCTGCAGTTTTGCCTGTGCTTGTATACAGCTTTTTTATTATTGTATTTTCTTCCCTTTCTCGGTCCGTCATTCAAGGTTTAGGTGCTGGGGAAACGGGGTCACGGGGTAACGGGGTAGGGGAGAATTCGCGGGAGCTTTGCCGGGGTTTGGGGGGGGCGGAGAATAAATTAAACAAGAAGGTACACTCCTGATCACGATCAGGAGTGGAGGACAACTAGCATCACCTTTATTATTCTCTCCCTTTCTTTATCTTTATCTGTACTACTTATGTTATTTGTTCTTATGAGGTTACGTTTAGTGGGATGGTTAGAGTTGTTTTTAAGTTGAGGACTCATTGTGAGGTTTTTGCGCTGCAGGTAACTTTAAGATCCACAAAGGCTTATGTCAAAGTGTTCAGCTTTTATCATTATTATACTTCCTTTTAGGTAGATATCTTTCCATGGGCAATTACTAGAGTGTTTGTTTCCTGGTCTATTCCGGTCTTGTTGTATTACTGCTATGCGAGCCTGATTTAAAACATAATAAGTATGGTTACTCGCATGGGATTTACGGATATCATTTAAGGAACGAAATTCTAGCTCCTCTCAGTTTATACGCGGAAATTATCATTCTAGGAAATTACCTATGGCTAGCTAGATTTTGGTATCCTATTCTTGTTTATCTTACCAATGAGACTATATAACTGGTAAGACAAACTCAAAAGAGGGATATTTAAGGGTTATAATATACATCAACCCTAAAAGTACAGGATCAAAACGTTACTTGAAAATACAGAAAATATATTCTTGAATTGAGTATAAATCTACATCTAAATATTTTCGCTCATTCTACCTATCTAATTCTCTTTTATCTTACCGCAAGAGCAGCGACAGTTTCCTCAATCTTCTTGTAGGGCCAGCTGAAAGCGGGGTATAGGAAAGGTCTCAAATCAAAACTATAAAATATCTTTTGATTAGTAATGTTCTCAAGGAAGCAGCAGTTTGGTAAAAACAAAGAAAGCGAACCGGTTATCATCCGGACTATATTGCTCAGCATGGTACGAAGGTGTAAGGACTGTCTGTTTGTGACGATTAATAGCATAATAAAAGAAGAAATTCCTCGTTTTAGTCGCAATTTGCCTAGGGCTCATATTGTCACCCCACTCGTGAAGAAGTTTGTTGAAGGTGCCCCAAGGTCCCAGCTTGTCGTTCTTCCTCAAACGACCGAATACTGAGAGCTCGTCATAGGTAAACCCCATGTCAGCCTCATCAGACTGCACATATTCCTTCGTGACGGGCTCCAACTCTGCGGTTGGGACCGCGGTGAGAAATTCATGTAGAATTGGGATCTCGAACTTGTCGCGTGCATATTCTATGAATAATTTTAGGTCTGTTTTGGAGATACCACCAATAGGGTTGATGTCCGCGCTCGAACAGTCGTATTTAGTCAGGTAGCCACGGAGACTAGATATTTATTGTTAGGTCTAAATAAGCAGGCATTATTTTCCTAAACATACCACTCATCGACATTGGCGCTTCCTAGGACCAGCAAGCTACCTTGTTTGCCACGAACCCAAGGCAACAACTGAGCAAACAAGTACGCCAAGACCATTCTCAACCTAGCCTGAAACATGTACCCATTAGAAACCGCTCGCTGTATTACCAGCCATGGTGTACTTACCTGGATGTTTTGCAAAGCTAGATTCTCTACTTTCGAGCCACCATGAACCTGGAACACAGGCTTCTTTCCGGTTACGAAAATGAAAAGATCTCTCACTGCGGTGACAACACTATCCATGTTTAGATCAACATGGTATGCTCCGATAGCCTCGGCAAGTTCTTTAGCCCGCTGGCGAGTCTCCTTGCTGGAATTTTCTGTTCCCATAAAACAAGTATGAAAGATACGACCTGCGAGTTCTTGTGGAGTTTTTGGCACCCACATAGAACCTTCAGGTTCCCCTGTGATCTTGCGAGCGTCTTTGATAACCTGTTCCGCTATAGACAATATACTACATCAGTCATGATTGTAATAAGAGATGTGATTTAATGAGCTCTTTACCTCCACTTTCACACGCTTCGACAACGAGCCTACACATGGAATGCACTATAGTCGCAGTAGCACAACTGTCGATGCCTCCGCTCAATGGCAAGAAGTATCCAGAAACTCCTCCACACCTTCGCAAGTAATCCCACAACCAGCAAGCTGGGCCAAGTGCGATCTCTTCCTCGGCTGTATGGAAGCGTACGTCAATACCTTTTGAGGGCTTTATAGAGAGATCAACAGTAGAGCCTTCAGCGGAGATGCTCATATAAGCTTCAATACGTGGATAGGGTGTATTCTGGACGGCCTGTTGGCCTCTGGAAGGTGCGAAGCGATAGCTGCGGACTTCCTCGAGATCAACAGTAGCTGTTACAACCTCCTAGGCGTGATGTAAGGAACATAGATTATATATGAAATCTACCTTATTTCGGGGCTACTCACAACATCCCGTAGTGAGAATTGGGAGCCTTGAGCTACGATCCTGCCATTTACTCCAATAATAGCGGAGCCATCATAGTAGAGGCGGTCTCCGTCGCAGCCTTGCTGATTGGCATAAAGATAAATACCTCCGCACTATTAAAGTTATGTTAGGTGTATTTATAAGAAAAGTAGAAGCTTTCTTGCCTTTTTAGTAGCTTCGGTCATCAATTCGATTCTGGTGTTCAGTTTACGGAGTTCATGATGACTCCCGCTGGAATTAGTCATAATCTCGATACCATCTAGAGACATCCCAATGTGTGGGCTTCACTTCATTATCAGTAAACAGATTTCCAAGAGATGTTTCACTAAAATACCTATTCGGAGTAAACAGCTCCTCGCACGTCTCTGCCGCAATACAGGTGTCAAGGGTTGAAATAGCAGCATCACCAAAAGGTACCTTCCTCTGTCCGGTAATTTCTGCAATCATCCTAGGTAGATAATAGTCCTCAACATACTTTACTCTACCCCAGCCAGTGAAATATCTCATCTCGCGGTAATTTCCATCGTTGGCCAGATAGAGTTTCGGACGAATGAGTAGGATTCTCTTGTTGTATGCAATTATACGACAGTTGTACCGGATATTCTTATGACCGACGGGCCTTAAAATTATTTGTCAGAGCTTCCTCTAGGGATGGATGCGCTTAATTATAAGATGTAGACCAACATTCCAATATCAAGCAGAATATCTTGACAATCTTCATGCGTGATAATCTTCTCAAGCATTTCCCAAGAATGAAGATAAGTATCGCCTATAAATTCGGTTAGATATTATTCTTTCTAGGAGACAAACCCACAGAAAGCTACCTTCAAGGAAATGATCAAGACATCCATAACCACTAACTCCATATTAGAATACGATGAGTCAAATAAACAAATAAAAATTTATACAAGAGAGGCTCTCTATAAGAATATTCCTAGGAAGCTTCCTAAGAATTCCACTAGATCATATTCGGCATCTCTCAAATTTTTTTGGAAGTCTCTTATCCCATAAACCAGTAACAAAAGCTGACCATTTCTCGTAGGGTCAAAAAGCCTCTCAAGCTAGCTGAAGTTTATTACTGCAGACCCTATGGATTGAAATAAGCTGCACCCGTGAGTCTAGTCACAGGGCTACCAGAAGTTCCATCAAACGAGTATACGCACTGGGCTGGGAAATACTTGGGTAGACTTTAGACATAAACCACGGAAAATGGTCAGCTTTACTGGTTAATAGAATAAGGGTGTTCTTCCTGATTATGCATATTTTTCGACATTGATCGTAATCTTATAGAGAGCCTCACTTTTATTGGGTAACATTAAATAGTTCATTAAACCAATACATACGTCACTTCTAGTTCCGGGCCTACTCTCAAAGAAGCCCCGGCTTTTTTTGCAATCCGAATGCTCTCAATGATTCTTTCAGTATTTCCTTCAAAATCGAGTGCCCACTGGTTGAGCGAACTACGAACAAACCTATGTTAGACCTCGTATTTGTGGGACTGAAAAGCCGTACCATGTTGCTAAAATTGCGAGATGTCCCATTTTCGAGCCTAAGCTGCTTCAAGATATTAGATGTCCAGGCCAAAAACGAGGCTAGTTATAAAAGCAGGGAGGCCGAGAACGAATTCAAAGAGAGATCAAAAGCAAGGTTGATCAAGGTTTATCTAGTGGTGGGGTGAGTTTTATGCCTATCGATAAGAAAGGTAGGGTAACTCTCGGCTGATGAACCTAGTACCTACGTTAGGTTAAGATAGGTATCGGAACATCCAGACCTACTTAAACAATACTATAGTGATTTATAACACTGACAATGTATCTTATTAGCATCAAAGTCTAGGTTTGAAAATACAAGCCCCCCCACAATACATAGATTAATCACTCGTGCAAGAAAAATTAGAAGAAGCAAGCAACTGAACATAAAAATTAAACCTTAGAATAAAAGTCTACAAGCTGTATCGTTACCGTATAAGCAAATAAGAATGAGACTAGTCCTTGTACACGTATGAACTGTTGTATAGGAACGGAAAATTCCAAATTGTTTCCGGAAAATTATCCTTTGACCGATTTTTGATTCCGTATGCTCCTACTAGTAAATCTCCTATGTAACTAAATTCTAACAACCTCTAATATGATAGTAGGAATGAGAACAAGGGGAGATCGAGTCTTTGGTTAAATCAAGAAGATAAAAGTAGGTAACTCTGAATACCATTAAAAGTTTTGGCTAACATATACTACAGATATGCTAAGAGATGAAACGCAAGAATACGATACGAATACAGCGAGGAACGTCACGTCATGAATGAAGGACGCCGCCGCATAAGCCAAGAACCTGGAGAGAAGGTTGTCAAAATTGTAGAATTGGAAGTACTGTATTTTGTTATTTCTAGTTTCCGTTTTTTTTTCCAGTACTCATCGTTATATAGAAGGGCCTTTACGAATCTTCGGTCAGAAGATATGTTTCCCCACAGTAACCATGATATAATCCAGCTTAGGAGTTAGATTTTGTGCTGAATGAGCTTACGGCAGTAATTTCATACTATAAAATACAGGATAGCTAGAAAAATACTCTAGAGTAGGAAGAGATACCAGTTAAGTAAAATTCAATTTTCAATCTTCTATATATTCCTTTGGCTTCTAGGGATCAGAGGCAAGGCAAGAGCGTAGTAGATACGATAACCCTAATAGATCAGCAAATTGCTTTTTTTGTCTGGCCTAGCACACCATAATAACGCCCACACTAAACCTCGTTTGCTGGTCCTGCATGGTGGTACAAATTGAGGGGAGCAACCTAAGTCGGGTGTGTAGGGGCGCTGAGGGATATGATGAGGCAAGACGGAACACGGTTGGGTATATATTTCTACACGTATGGTGCACACGCTTATAAAGGTGTACCGCGATTTTGAAGCCGATATTCCAACACCAATAATTACCAGAACCCTCCAAGAAAAGTTGGAAAGGTTTGTATTGTAATTTTAAAGGTCTCCAACTTTTTATAGCCTAACAAGAGCTATGGTTGTTGTGAAATAAAACTTCACTTTTGGGTGTGAAAAGGGGCCATGTGGAACGTTCTCCATTATACACTGTACATGATCATATATACTTAGGCAAAAATTTCTAAAAATTATACATAAGAGAGGTATCTTGTGTATTGAAAGTATCTGGGTGCTTTTGTATACTACTAAAAGTACTTTTAGCATAGATATCTAAATATCTTTTTTTAGAGGATAAAGCAGCCAAAAAAGTTGGCATACTTGGGCATACTTGGGCATGCTTGGGGCACGCTTAGGCCTAATAGGGGTGTTCCACATGCCAAATTTGCCGGTACACCTTTATGGCCGTGCGCACCATAGACGTAAATTTCTTGATGTATGGCTTTCTTGTAAAGCTTTATTCCCGGGTATGTCTGGGGGCATAGCTAGAAGATTAAATCCTATAGGACACATGCGGCACAAGCCTATTGTAGGAGCTCGCACAACCCAGACCGCTACCAAGAGTAAGATATACGAGTATAGACTCCAGAAGGTGAGCTATAAGCAACCATGTGAAAATAATCATATATCAGCGATCATACAATTGACCGGTAAAACTACTACTTACCAATGAAAATAGTCAACTATTGTCTTGTAATCTAGCCTCTAGAAATCTAGAAATAGTCTTTCCTGTCAAATTACTATACTTCCTACCTATCTAAAGATTAAGTGGCATAAATCATAAATGGGTGAAACGAGAATAAAGAAAACAGGTATCATTAGGAATTCTTTTCCACACGTTACGGAAGATAAAAAAAAAAGAGAGCAAATGAATAAAGCTCAGCGGTCTACAATCTTTAGGCAAGGTGAAAAAACCATTCCCCAACTCCACTTAGACAAAGCCCTAGTCATTACCAACATCGACACATTGTCCTATCCATAATTCCATGGATAGAGATATATAGCTCTCTCCTCATACACACGCATACAAAGAACCTACCTCCTACCCCCTACCTCACTTCTTGTTCTCATACTACTTAACCAACAGTGTTGACAATCTCTGATGCCCTAGATAGTGACTCAACCATCTGCTGGCACTCCTTCCTTCTCCGGACCGTGTAGTCGCTCTCTTTAAGCAAGCTATCAAGTTCGTCAGACTTGTAAAGATTTTCCAAAAGTTCGCGTTGCATCTCCTCCTTCGTCATCCTATAGGAAAAAAAGAAAAGTTGTTAGACGGCTGATATATATAGCAGTGGAATGTTACAACTTACTGGACTAGATTCAGCATAATAGCTTTAGGCACCATGTCAATCATAGTTCTTTTGACAATATTATAGTATGAGTTAATCAGAAGCTCTATATTCACACATTAGAGTCTACGTGAAAAGCGTTTTTTTTCACTCAAAGTCTAAGGGGCTTACTGATAACCTCAACCTCAATACCCTCTCTTTCAGACAAGGTACCAGAGGCCTTTAGTGTAGCTGGTGGAGGTTCCATCGCCGCCATCTTCTTCTTGTTCTTGCTTGCGAAGAAGCTGCCAAAGAACCCACCATTGTCTGGGTTTGAATCCAAACTTTGTGGATTTGGTGAGTCTCTGCCACCTGGAAGAGGCTTTCCGGTCTTCGGGTCAACCTGTACGGGCTTTGCAGCATTGTGTCTTTCATTCACAATAGCCATTGCCTTTGAAGCATATTAGTAATACTATTTACGATCAGCAAATGTATGGTTATGATTTACCCTATGTCCATTGAGAAAATCAGGATGCCCAGTGTTGATATAGCAAGACTCCATGGACACCATATCTGTAACCAGTTTGTTTGTCGGCCCCATTGCCTTTTTGAAGAAAGCGATGACAACCTGATGGAATTTTTCCTTGAGGCCTGGGTACCTCCGGAAAAGCTATTGAAATATTTAGTGGGTATTACATCATTACGAGAATTGGAAAGTACAAACCTGCTTTTGAAGAAGTTGAGTCAAGATCCTAACCAACTCGTCGTAAACAAGACTGACACACTTCAAGCTAGGATCCTCTAGCCTTTTGATCTGTTGTTTTACGATAAGCTCAAAAGCGGTAGTCCCCACAAACAACGCTGGAGAAGACCCAGAAGAGTTATAGAGAATTGTTCTAATGTCGATATCTTTCACCTGATCAAATGGGTCTACAGCCTTTACACCATTTGCGTACAACTCATGGAAAACAAAACTGATACGTGCACCACCAGAAAGCTCGATACTGGAAAGCTCTTGGTTGTTGCCATCAAGCACAGTCCGATATTCATTGCAAAACTCCGTGATGATATTAAGAATAATATTAGCACTGTTACCGAGAAGTGAATCGCCAAGTTGTGAAAGCTCAATAGAGTACTTCTGGAGAGAGGAGGAGATGCGAGCTTTGATGTCTGGTAGGGTCTGTTTGATATGCATCATCAAGATCTAATAAATTTAAATTTGGTCAGCTCATAAGTTTGGTAAGTTACTAAAGCTAGCTTCTTACCATATTGAGCTTCCTAGCGAGATAGGGAGTTCCGCAGTATGCATGTTTGTTCCTATACGCACTGTGATTCTCAAAAAATGCTTTCTCGTGTTCCAGAGCCGAAGAAATAGGCTTTCTATTGTCGATATCACGTTGTCCACGGTTGACAACCGGCACATAGCCCAACCGCAAAGGAATAACCCTCCCAGCAAGAATATCAACAACGTTGGTACCTTCATCCATCAAATCGATTTTCGTAAGGACACCGATCGTCCGCTGTCCCTCAGGATCAACCTCTCTTGCCAGCTTCAAGCCATCGGAGTTTGCCAAATCGTTATTACCAGCAGTGACCGCCAGGATGATTGAATTTGACTTCGAAATATGCTTGAGCACCATGTCCTTAATCTGCCTCTCAATATCCTTCGGCTGGTCGCCCACCGGTACTTTTGTCAATCCAGGGAGATCGACTAGGGTTAAAGTCAATACATTCGGAGAGTAGATTCGGAGACCGATAGGCTGTGGAGAGATTCCCTGGTTTTTTCCTGTCTTTGCATCGGTTTCCCTCACAATCTCCTCTCGAATCTTATTGAAGTCATAAAACTTCTGGCCTGGGATGTGAAGGAACTCGCCCCATTCGTCTAAGTTGGCACCTAAATCTGATTGCTTCATCTCATCTTCTTCCTTGCTTGTGCCATTTGTCCTATTGGTAGTACCAGGACGGTTGATAAGTTGCAGGACCTATCAGCTACTTAGATAACAGTTCCCCTGACTAAACGGACTAGATTCCTTACCAAAGGCCTTCTTGTTACTATACCAGTACCTCGGGGAAGGCTATGAAACCCTATATCAACATTGATCCCAAAACTTCAAATATAGAGAAGGAAATCTAAGAGGCTCACAAATCTCTACCGACAATATTCTCCAGCACTGAACTCTTGCCACTAGACTGGGAGCCTACTACTGCGATTTGAGGTAAGTCAATAGGATTTTGAACCTATAGTTATTGCCAAGTCTATATTAGCTCGAAGTCACAGAACCCACAGATATCCGTAAATATGAATAGGGGTGGGGAGCAAGATATATTGAACATACTCCTACGGTTGCAAAGACATCTTGCAGCTTATTCACTAATGTAATCAGCCCAGGGTCGTTGACGTTGATACTGGTTCTTTAGCGGGGAGTCAGCGGGTAAAACACTCTCACGGACTCCAACGTAGGAGCTAATGGAAGAGAGGGGATAGTTACGAAGACTGCGCCATCGTAAATCAAGACGAGGCAGTAGATAGTATACGGGGAATGGAGTATGAAACTGAGCAGAAAGATACAGTGATGGGAGGAGCGGGATGATGGTCTTGTTTGCGTAGGTGCCGGTGGGAAGCTGATTGTGTGAGTAGGAGGTGGTTACGAGTACGGTATCACATAAAAAGCATTGACTGGGCTGCCACCAGAATGGATTCCTCTAGTCACGTGATGAGTTGAACTCCATAATTTTATCGCTTTTAAGCAGTTTCTTTAGCTAAATTTACCTAAAATTCTATAGGTGATTTTACCTGATAATTCATGTATTTTCGGTATAGCCTACCTTTTTATTGTACGTAAACCACCCGATTATGGACAAGCTTTACTTCCACAAAGAACACCCCCAATCCGGCATCCTCATTATTTGTGCAACGAGAATTCCAGGTAAATGTATTTCCTCTGTTTCTAGAAAAATCTCCTACGGGCTTCGGCCCGGCCAAAGGCTAAAACATAACTATCACAGGCTCACTCTATCAAAAAAAAACATCTTGCTAGAATCCCTCAACCTCGAGCCCACTATACAAAAGTTACAGCGACATGAATAACTCTTTTAGGTTGATTTAGAAAAAAAATCATGGTCTATAGCTATACCTTGCGATACTTAACTTGCATAACTCAACTGGTTTCATCCGGTATAGCCAGTTGTTCGGTATAGAATATTAAATCCTAGGAAAGCACACTAGCTATTTTACCATGCCCATACTCCCTCTACACTTGTCTGTGCCTACCGGTGAGTCTGATAGACCTTGTGTAGAATCAAAACCATGATAATAAATATTTTCTATGGTCCATCTCTTAATACCCAGAAAGCAAGAGGAGTACGTTAAGCTCCTCTAGGAATCCATGTAGTATAGGTCAGGTAGAGATGTCCTAAAATCTTTGCCTAAAGAGGGTGGTGAGGGGAGAACGAGCCCTGTGAATTGGCTTATTAGGGTTCGCTAGAACTGTAGGCTTTAGCTGCTGGGATTGTTTGCCGTTAGAAGTTGCCATAATTAATAGTCGTTCAGGGGTGTGGGTTCATTTGCTACAAACCAAAATAAAACCTCGATACTTAAATTTGGAAACCCTGATGTCACCATGAAGTACGTACTTCTCGCCTATCGATGTTTTGTTGTACCTTCCTTGTATTTGCAATAACGATATCCAGTGCTCAGTGCTCATTGTGGCCTGTCATGACGGCTTAGATCTCGCCCCTGATCTTCAGCGAGGGTTAATATATGTATTGTACAAACGGTGTCCGTGGGAGGGGAGGGGGGGCACTATACACATACCGCCTGGGAATCCCATTGTATAATTTGTAGCGTAGCCACCTGATTTTTCGGTAATAATCACTACTCACGATGGGCTGCACAACCTAGACTTATCCACCGTCCTTGTCCGGGCAGAAATTTCTCGTCCCATAAATTTATAATCGCATCCCAATATGGAAGCACCATATCTTCCTCATTGAATAATTGTACACAAACAATAGTAGTTTTTCCAGAATTTGAGACGTGATCCTATTCCCAAAACGTGATGTTACTGGTGGAGGGATAGTACAACCGCCGCGACTAGGTAACTAACTAGTCGATAAAAGTTTTTATATCCGGTAAGATGCATAGCTGTATAGGGAAGTGTCTTTCCTTGCAAGGCCTTACCTTGCGAAAACGATGATAACTCGTGATCCACCTTTGCCGTGGAATTCTGTAATTTCGCTAAACAGAGTCTAGAACGGATGATGATCCGCTCAACGCTAAAGCCGATTTTAAACGAGCATGCCGAATTGTGCCATAGGTATTTTACAGCCCAAGGCGAGTGAGTCCCGCTATTGATGACAAGCGATCATTTCTCAGTAGGCATGAATGTGGATGTCAGGACCTCTCTCGCAAGGCGAGAGAGGCATGATGAAGAAAATATCGGAGTCTGGACTGTACCTGGCGATTGTTATTTTAACGTTGAGGCTCCGATGCAAAGGCACGCACTTTCAAACGCAAGAAGATGGCGAAGATCTTTAGCCGCCCGCTCCCTCAGTTATCACATCCAATATTTCCGCCCCCAAGCCTCCACCCCGCATGCCGTCTTATTGCACTCGTAGAGTAGTCACCACACTTGTAGCCTCGCCAGGGACCCGCTGACTCGCTGGTGGTGACCTGCTGCTGGTGCTGGTGCTCAGTATCAACGGCAGTTCCTTCCCTCTATCGTCTCACATCCCTTGCCCATATCGAGTTTCTCTTTGATAATTTGCTAGGGCCATTTCGCTATAAAATACACATGAGTACATAACTAGAGCAATGTAGAGTACGCACTGTTTTGTACCCGAGGGGTAAGTATTCGCGTAGTAGACGCATATCACTCACTGATTCTGATTGCGGTGGTCGGGTCCGGCTGCAGAGAGGCTTATGGGGGCTCAGCCGGTGGGAGTCGACGCCGCAGACGGGCCAGGGCTGCTCAACTGTACCCTTGATCCAATTAAAAACACCCGGCCTTGCGTGTGTGGGATCACTCACTTACATCAGTGGTGGTATATTGATGGAGGGTTAATAATTTAAATCATCTGGCGCCCACACCCAGCGGAATTTCACATTCAACTCGAGTCTGATACGTTAGTACTGCAATCACTTTGTTTGCCGGATGGGCGCTCTCAGGTCAACACTATGACTACTATGACACTTACGATCACTGTACCGACCAGCGACTCCAACCGACCCATCGAAATGTACGCCAGCGACGATGGAGATGAATTCGACAATCACGTTCTGAGGGAAGATGCGGGGTCGGATGCAGACTATGTTGAGCCGTACGTGACGGCGAAGGAAACGCTATGGCTTGTACCCGGAATCGACTACATAGTTCAGAATGCGCTGAAGAGGATGGAGAAGGCCTTTGCCTACAATTCGGTCTACTTTTTAAAGGTTATTCTCGACCTCCAGGTTACTTATCTTGGGTTGAATTCGGTGCCGGCCCCAGACATGCTCCTCAACACGAATTTGGTGTTGCGTATCGCTGAGATGATGGCTGGGAGGATGGCACGGAAAGACAAGGACAGCGCATCACCTTCGAGGGAGCTACAACTCCGCACGCTCGTTTCAGCGTTGTCGCTTTTGTATCAGGTCAGGATCGAGAAGCTTGAGAACGAAACCTATGCAAAACTGCTTAAGGATATCTCGGAGAGGGATGCGGAGAACCGAGCCAGGTTTGAGCAAGGGGATGAAGAAAAGCCAAGTAGTGGTGATATCGAGTTCCTCGTTCGCTACGCTTGCGACCTCATCAGGTGTTTACCAAGTGATCTCCCAAGTTTCAACGATTTAAATACACCGACCATTCATTTTCTTTTTGCAGCAGGTTTTATTGTAAGTCACTTCGTATCGGCTGTTTACTGAATCATATCCTAATTTCTCTTCTACTCAAGAATCAACTCGATGGTGAAACAACTCCTGAAGCTCTTGATAATATATTTGCCAGAATCAAAGCACCTCCTTCTGAATGGCATAAGGATATGCGCCATCTTTACGAAGGGACCGCCGGTGCAATCTCACTCCAGCACCAAGCCCAGTCCAGAAACCCTACACGGGCGTGCCAGTACGCTGGTATTCTAGCGGCTGATATTTCCAGGTCGATTGTTGAAAGGGCTGAACAAGAGTTGCTAGCGCTCAGCTCGCAAAGCAGCACGACTGAATTAAAAATCTGCCCTGCTGGAGTACTTCCGAAACATGAAGCCCACTTAATGATATCGGGACTATTGGACCTGTTGAACCAGCTAGTTTCTTCTTTCCCTTCATCGGATGAAATTGTACAGCAGGCGAAAGGCTTGTCTATGAAAATAATACAAAATTCAGACAGGCCTGCATTCAGGTATAAAGCTGTGAGTTACCCATACCTCTCACTTGTTCTGTGTATAATTTCTAACATAGAATAAAGTTCGAGATCATTATATCGTCTAGCATAGGTTACACTGAAGCCGAATACTATAACATGATGCGCGACCTGGACCTGGTAATTGACCAATACTTTGGGGTCATAAGCGGCCCCGGAGCAAGTGATGAGAGAAACCTACGAATCGAAGAGCTTAAAATAGAAAAGCGAGACACCATGGACCGATGCGAAAAGAAAGCAATCCTGTACAAAGGCGCTGTCGAGTCGATGCAGCGCCGTATTGAAACCCTACAATCCAGCGCAAGATCTTCTTCTACACCCTCATTTCAAACTTCACATTCCATTAATGAGGTTATGCGTAGTAGTACTTGGGGGGCGATGGAGGACGGTGCTAGGTCTACTACTACGGCTAGCCCAGTTCCAAGCAGTATGCCCAGTCAGACCCCCACTTTGTCGAGCGTAGCACCAACCTGCGATTCCAATGTTAGTCCTACAGAAACTTGTACCCTATTAAGTCCCACCGACACGTACCGCACGCTCCTTAGTCCGATTTCAAGAATCCAGAACTCCGATTCGCCAGTAGAGTCCCCAATCCTCCCACATCTATACCGAACACCAAAATTACCTCAAGGGAGTTTTCTCGCGCATAATGCACCAGTCACACCCCAAGAAGCTATTACCCCAAATTTTGATACCACTTTGCGTTTTGATCACCTGGACCAACTATTCACTGAAAGCTTATTTGAGGAGCCACAAGATTATCCTGAAGATGCTAATGTTTCGAAGGTATCTTTGGATCTACCGATACAATCTTTCGATGACAGGAAACCCGCTTTGTCCCAGACGGTTTTTATCCGACGAGAAGAGCAGAGCTCAGACTCTGAAGAATACCAGTTTCGTAAAAACTCGAACGACAGCATGAAACCACGATCTTTCACAAGCCAGATGCTCCTTGAACCTCCGCAGCCGTCACCTGTATCTATTTATCCTGAGCCTTCGCTTTCAAGAACACCCTCTGGTCACAGTGGTTCAATGGGACGGTTCTCTCGCGCTAGCAAGATCTTCAGCCGTAGGCCCGGATCCTTGGCGAATCGTAATCCTCCCAGGTTCAGCAATCTTCAGCTCAACAAGCCTCTACCACCCCTTGATACAGCTGAAGATGCACCTGAACCAGTTGACCCAAATGCGCCACCAGTCATCGTCGAGCCTATTAGATCACATTCTGCACTAGAGGTCCGTAGTGAGAAGCAAGATTACATGCGAATGCGCAGTAATTCTACACTTGGACACAATAGATCAAATAGTTATGAGCCCATGATGCCTATCTTTTCTGGTGTTGAGACTGTGCCTGTTCGAGCATGGGATTCTGTCGAATATGAGTATCAACCGTATGAAGAAGTATTCAAAGTGGCGCCCAAGGATTCGTGCTTCAGTGTTTTTATTTCCTCCGACGCTAGATATGCTGTCTATATGTCTCCACACGCTTTTCAAGTATTTACGATTCCTCGACCAGGTGATTCATATTCAACAAAGCCAAGATTCACATACAGGCTGGGTGAGGCAGAAGGACTCCGGAAGGGAAAGGTATCATGGGGACCATACAAAAATGGTGTAGCGTCTGAGAAATATGTGGTGACGATTACTGGCAAAAGAGTTTGCCTCCCGTATACACTTCCCGGTCAAAAAATATACTAATAAATGAAATAGGTACAAGTCCATGATCTCGAGCAGGAGTGTAAGGTAATCTTCACGGAGGACATAAATGCCTGGGAATACTCTTGTGTTGCAATCGAGGCCGATAAGCTTGTTGTTGGTTTGACCAAAACTTTAAGGGGAGAGAATGTTGGTATGGTCCGCATCTTCAAGATGAACGCACCAACGTATGCGGGTCTCCGATGTGAAAGGTTAAGAGATGTCCACCTACCAATCAATCCCAGATCTCCTCAAGATGCTCCTCACCTCCTTTCAATATCAAAGGATGGCAATCATCTTACTTGTGGAACGCCTAAACATGGCTATTATTACTCATGGAATATATCAAAGGTCCGGATGGAAGAGCCCACTCTCATTACTAGCGGGCGTTTGAAAGTCACTGATGTTTGTTCCCCTAAACCAACCCACCCACATGCTTTTTTTTCTGGCTGGTTAACTCTAGATAGGGCTATGGATCAGAGATGCTTTCCACAGTAACTCTTTTTCCCGATATGAAACACGTTCTCTGTAGCACATTCCCCACAAGCCCCAACGAAGCAGAATGGAATGGATCATTTACTGAGCCTGTGGGCACAAACTTCGGCAAACCAAAATCCCGCCCAATCCGTCAAGTAGGCTTACGGGTTACTCATACAGCCGTTGCTCCGCTTGGTAATGCTGCAGCATTCCTTACCAAGAGCGGAACAATCTGGGTAACACCAGTATCTTACCTAGAAGGAGATGAAAATCTTACGACATTTGCACCTACACACACCAAAGAAAGGATGCAGAACCAACAAAGCCCTGAAACTGCGGGGCGAATGATGTTCACCCCCGAGGGCGACCGTCTGGTGGCAGTTGATAGGAAGGGGAAGATTATGTCTCTTACTTTCCGCAAGGCTGGCCTATCCCCGGTCCTCGCGCCGCCAATGAAATTAGAGGTTGGGGGCTTCTTCTAAAAGATACTCAGCAGCTTTCCTTTGTCCTATTAGTTTCTTTTCGGGAGTTTAGGAGTGTACGGCCTGGGGGTACTGGGATTTATTTTTCCTTTCCTATCTCTTATTTTTATTTTATTTATCCTGGTCGCGAACAATGGGTATGGAGTTATCGGCGAGGGGATATTTGTTTCTAGGTTCTTGTACACTATCGTCGCAATTTTTGCGCACTGGACTTTGTAAATACATTTTGATAAAATTCGATAGAGTGTTACCTTCATTCTCTACGAACCCGGTAGCCAGGTAATTCCCCATGTAAATACATGAATGAAGTACGCCCAACGCGTATGTACGTCCCTCATAGATCGTTTTTAGCCTGACTGTCTTGTCCTATTTTTTGTGCCACTCAACTTAACCGCTCGGCCGCCCCCCAGCCGCCTGGCAGGGGGCCGGGGTTACTTGTCAAGATTAGGAACTATAGCGAGACTCATCCTATTCTTAAATAGTAATATATTTCTCAGCAGCCTCCAGCCTCCGTCAACCCACTTAAGCCACCATTTACTAGCGATAGGCGGGGTGAGAACGCGTGCAGTATCTAAGTGTATATTTTAGACGTTCTAGCGGCAAGTTCTTAAAGTATTGAATGATTGCTACTGCTTTTAATGCTGTATAAATAAACTCATAGGCCATGCTAAGCAGCGTGAATCTTAGACAAAAGAGAAGACGACCAGGCTTGGCTTGAATATAGAGTATAAGTTGTAAGACATTAGACACATAATGCCGGGGGACTGGGGACCGGGTAGAGGAGACCAGGTGATCACTGACTTGATTGGAAATGAGTCCGGTGGGTCAGATAGGGAAGGATTTTGTCAGGTTGAGATCTAGTAGTTGATCCTGGTAGCAACGTGAGAAATTGATGACCAGATCGAGATCCAGGGATCAAGGTGGCGCAAAAGCATGCGAGGTACGGGCACAGTATGAAATTTGGTCAGAATATTTTCAATGGTGCTGAGAGTGGCAGATTTGAGAAGTATGCATAGTAACTACAAATAGGGGCTTTGGGGTCCGTGCCGTTCTAATATTCTTATTCCGCTCTACCCGCAACACCTTGAAACCCGCCTTACCCAACCCGCCCCCTCAAGCCTACGAGTGAGAGAAGGTGAAGATGGGAGTCTTGCCATCATTAGATTTTATGCTTTTAGAACACCACCTATTATACTTATTTCTCAGGTTTGCCAACCTTTGCTTATTTTCTCAACACCTTTTATGTATTTCCGAATAGCCTTTGAAGGCAGTGTAGCAGTCACTTTGAGGAAAAGATCCTAAGATAAAACGTTGAAATTTTTGAGACACTCAGCGGTCAGTTAAGATGTAAGACATATATTCTTGCCGGTACCTATACCCTCCACCGTGTACTTACAGATACCCTAAACGCTATAACCTGACCGGATCCAAATACCTACACCATCTCCTAAGAATCCGGGTCGAAGACAAACCGGACCAAAATACCACGGGATAAGCTAGTATCTACGATTAATTCATTCGTTCGCCATGGGGCGAGTTTCGTCTCGAGAAACAAGCCTTTTTAGGCTCCTGTAGAACTTTTACTAACGCTTAATGCGAAGTTATTATACTAATCCTCTTTAAGTACTGAGACAAGAGAATCTAGTAGACTTATAAGTGCCTTATTTTATAGCTTGCATAACCTCGGATTTACAAGCACGACAATACATATAGTTAAAAGTCCCCTAAGGAGACGAGTGAGATCTTATGTGTAGGTTACCCTACCCACCTACAAATAATCTCAAGATTACGGCGGATAAGGGAGGCCTGAATATAAATATATCCTAGGGGAGCATGGGGGTAGCACCAAGATTTGATTTATCAAGCAGTTATCAGCGACTTGTGACTACATTATAGTCTACAGGGGTAAAAACAAAGAGGAGGAAAGGCAAATCTTTATAACCCCCCACAACTATTGGCCTTTATCTCTTCTGATTACAGAACGCCTCTAATTTGGTAAGCACCATAGTCGATATTGGCATTAGCTTCCTTTAGATTGTATACTAGTCTAATATAATCCCTAGACCAATAACTCGCTTAGCTTAAGCGTAAAGATTACCTCGATCAGCCCACAAGCTCATGCCTCTTTCAGATGCGATAGCCTCGGTGCCTCGGTCAAGAGTCTCTCCAAAGTAAAAAACAAAGGCATTGTGAGAAAAACAAACATACATGGTACCAATGATTAAACAACACTCCACACATGCAATAAACTCCAGTCAACGTCCCAGGTTCCCTCCGGCTGACGTTTATTAACAATTCTCCAATCATAAACCTCAAACCCATATCCCAGCCCTTCCTCCATATCCTTATTAATAACTTTTAATACATCAGACAAGCCTTTTAGCGTCTTTTTCGTCAAGGATGTTTTATTAGATTCAACCAAGACGACGCTTTTGTTGCTAGCTGGCATTAGGGCGGGAATATCTCTAGCAGTAGCGGGAAGTGGGTGGATAACCCCAACGTCGTGGTTTGATATTTTTACGATTAGCTCTGGGAATTTTGTTAAGTAGTGAGGAAGGAAAACAGTTGCATTAAAAAGTGGGGAGATGCGCGAGTGACCATTTTTGAGCTCGAGAATATCCACACCTGTTATAGCAGTAGCACAACTCGGGAACGGCGGTGGAAGTTCATGGTCCCTTCGGACACGTTGCTGAGCGCATTGAGCAAGCTGTTGCTCAATTATTTGACCAGGTTTATCCGTAGGACAAGGCTCCATAACCAGATTATTTCTACCATCTAGTCCGAAGAAATTTTCTGTGGTATCGGTGCGTTTTGGTAAACCTATTACACCTTTTGTATCTGATAAACCGTGATCATCTGCCGTATCTCCGTGTAATGGTTGTTTTCCAGAGGCATTTAACTGCTGTGAGATATCGCGAAGAGCTGTAATAGACTCATTTCTAGGTGTTGATAGTGAGACGGTTGCCTTTATCGGCCGCCCCACGAGATTTGAACAGAACTCAAAGTTGCTCTGCTTCACTATTGCTTCTAATGTCACGCCTGTAGCCCAACCAGCAGATTTTAAAACCCTATCAGGTACTCCCTCTTTTCTCGCAGCTTCCGTGGGTATATTTTTGGGTGCAGGGTCAGAGACCTTAGACTTGAGTCTTTTTTCTTTACCTGCCACCTCTGCCACCTCTGCTTCCTGCTTCCTCTTCAGTTCTCTCGTACTCAAACCCCCCTGAGACAAACCCAAGCATGCCTTCTCCCTCGTGTCCCCATTCGTTGTCAACACATTTTCCGAGTCCACAATTTCCTCTTTAATCTTACCCTTCTCTGGTTCCTTCACCCCTAGATCCTTCTTAAGTAGCTTCTCAATCCACTGGCTCTCCGTAGTCATATCTTCATACTCTTCACCCCCAACATTTACCGCTACTTCTGCCGTCTCCTGTAGTTCTTCAAAACTCATCGCTTCGAGAAAGCTTCTTTCCCAATATATCTTACAAACCCTAGGATGTCGTGGAATATAGAATACGCAGTCTGTAGGCTTTTCAAATCCGCCGCCCATGATCTCGAATACGAATGGTTTGGTGAATATACAATCGATTGGCTTCATCCCGGTCCTGGCTAGGATTTTGGTGTCGAGGTCGAAATATGGGTTTGTTTGGCCTGTCTATTAGGATATTAGAGATCTTATTAAATCTCGTAAACTAGAAATAAGAATAATCACTTTATATGGGATAGTCTCGAAGGGCGCGATCTGGTTGATCCATTCTAGGTCGGGCTTTGAGATGTTATAAGTGACTTCGAAGATAACCTTAAATTTTGGCTTCACTTTATCCTTCTGTACTTCGCATTTGTTCATTAAGCATCCCACATGAAACACTGTGAGTGCTCCCGGCTTCACTACATAGCTCACATATGAGCCAACTATTGTTATAAATATAAAAAGACGGCACTCACGATTCCTCTCCCACCCCCTCGCCTTATCTGCTGCCCCACCAATGACAGCAAAATCTCCAGTATCTCCACAGCCTTGAATATAATCTTTCTTCAACTTCACCCATGCCGCACTACCACCAGCGTGTCCATAGGTCCTTTCATTCCTATCCCCAACCCTCCCAAAATCTAGGTAAGGTTCATCAATCGGCTTCAGCACAAAGCCTTCCCAGCGCTTCACAATACCTTGCGCAAACAACGCTCTCATCTTCTCTATTGCAGGTTTGCCCATCGCAAAGTCGATCTCTATACGCTTGGCGAATTCCATACGCCCAATGACAGGGCTTTGGAGGACTTTAGACAGATGGGTAAGGCGAGTCATGTACGGCTGGTGAAGAAGCGACTGCGAATCAAAAAGAAGGCAGTCAAAAAGCAGTATCATCAGATGAGACCGGCGGTCGCGGGAACCGTCAGCAGCGTTACCAATATAGCTCCCAGCGCGGTTAACGTGAGAGCGGATATGGTGGAACCCAAGGATGCGTTTTTCCCGGTCATTATAGACAACTAGTTCGCCCTCGACGATACATTTTGTCCAGGATCGCTCCTGGGGTTTGTCTATGAGTAGTGCTTCCCTAATTGTGCTGTTCGGCGAAGATGCATATCAGTCGAGTGAGAATATATGAGGCAAGCGGGGGGTACATACTCGTGGACCCGGACCCTGTCCCCAGTGGAATCCCGGCCACTTTTGGAGAATATTGTTAGCCAATCATCGGTAGAGAGATCTTTGGTACTGTCGATGTGGATTTGACAGTATTCACCGTCATATTTGCGTTCCATTGACATACGGCGGCCTGCAGCAATAGTAGAGGCGTGTTTGCAACTCTGTATTTTGATTAGTGATCTAGACCCACTATCATACTTTGGTTATTTTTGTTAATTATAGGAATATGGCCTACTCTCGCTTTGACAAACTCTGGTCTCCCAACTTTCACACCGATATCCGGTCTCAAAATCTTTGCCCCCAGTGTCTGCAGTGTCTTTTGTCTCTCGTCCACAGCCGGGAACCGTATAAGTGAGTGATACTCAGGTGAGCACATAAGGCTACACGCCTTTTCAAGATTATGCTGAAACTGCAAAAGGTGGGGAAGAAGAAAATGGTAGGCAGATAAAGTATGGTTCTCTTTGATTCAAAAAAGACTATTAGCTCCAATCTACAATTATTTACAAAGAAAAGGCAGTATGTACCCGGCAGAACCACAGGCAAATGACTTTTCAATATCACCCTTGTTACCCACTTTGCCTGTGTGCTCGTCAACTTCCTATAAAGGGCCTCAAGAATATTCGCACTGGTCTGGTTGCTGAGATCCATGCCCGAGTCCATATTGGCATTGACGCTGACCCTTAACGCATCGCTTGAGAACCGGCATTTGGCTGCGAGTTGGTTCAATATGCCTTCTATGTACTCCACTGTAACTGTTTTATCAAGAGGGGTTTCTGTCTGCGCCATCACGCGCCCTACTACAGCAGCAAAACCACCTTCTTTAGATGTGCGCCAGTTCTTTAGCGCATTCTGTCGGGTTAATCCTAGAAGCTGGGACCGGGTTATTATTTTTGACAGGGCGGGTTCACGCAGCCCATAGATGCGGTCCGCACGCAGGTCAGGCAGAAGAAAGGAGAAAATTGAGATGAGAGTTTTCGGGTTGCCGCGAATCGTGGGATAATGGAATTCGAACCAGTCATTGATACGGTCTGCGGCCTTCTGCGATAGGACCCTAGGAGCGAGAGGTGGGAGCTTTTTATATAAAGACTCGAGGGATTCAAGGAGATCAGTCACATTAGAGAGTCCAAAAGACATTTTTAAGGCATTAAGGGTTCCAAGAGGACATGTTTCAAAAAGAGGGAGGGGGTTCTTTATATGAACAGGACAGATTTAGGCCGAGGACACGACGCGTGACCTACTGTGATGGAGGCTCCGTAGATCTAGGGCCCAGTCACCTGTCAACAGGGATGTCCAGCGCGTCATCCCATTTGGAACGCCTAAGTTCGTGCAACCCACCAAAGACTACCCACCATCCCCACATCTTCAGCATCAACAGTGGGCAGAAATACGGTCGCCTTAATACGGATACCTGCGATATAAAAATCCTGCATTGGGACTCGAGGTCTCCGCTCCTTACGTGCGTCCATAGCACTCTTCCTACTCCGAAAAATGGTCTCCGAACACGGTTGGGATTACAACACATCCTCTGGCCCCCCACAAAGTTGGGACCACGGGAAAGATGCTCAGAGTTACTACTACATTACCAATTGGCTCGATTTTATTCGTTTTAGTGGCACTGCTCTAGGTGCAGCGGAGTTAGAGGCTCCAGTAGAACTAGAGACCCCTAAGGCAGCAACGACGGATTGGGATGCGGAGCCTGTAGACGTCTCAACAACTCCCAACAGCGAAGCCTTTGAAATTATAGGTCACGATGAAGAGGTGAAAGAATTAAAGAAAGACCCCGGTGGCTGGGATATGAAGCCGACTCCTGGAGCAGGGGATGGTTGGTTAGCGGAGGATACGGCACCGGGAATCTTCCAGGACGGAAGAATCTGGAGGGGTACTAAGAGGTTTCGGGTGCCGGTACTAAAAGATATTATAATATCCGAAGACCCATCCGTATCAAAGTCAAAGTGGGTGGAGCCACCGCCAGGGTCGAGAGGTGGTTATAGAGGACGGAGATCTGGAGGTGGGGGTTATCGAGGGAGGGGGAGGGGGAGGGGGAGAGGTAGTTATCAGGGAAATTGGGCGGGGGCCTCAGGTTGGAACACAGGCGTGGGAGGAAGTAATCGTGGGACTCGTGGAGCTGTTACTGGTGATATGTGGTGATGGTTTGCGGGTGTTTAGTTTTTGTTAGCCCGGGGCATTGTTTTCTTTAGATGTTTTTATTTTTATTTCTTGGTAGGGTTAGGCGTTCGCTGGTGAATGGGGAATAGGGATTTATTTTTGACTGGGAAACTGATGAATATTTTTTCTAGTAGTTGGATGAGGTCGCTGTACTCTACCCATGTATGTACTCGGGGCATGCCATAAGTACCGGATAATGCAAGTCTTATTCTCACCAACCAATACGTATACTTACTCGCTAAAGGTGATTACCTCCAATAAAGAACCCATACTCAAGACTTGCATTGTCCGGTACTTATGGCCTGCCTCGAGTAATATACTTATGCATGCAGTGAATAAAAAGTACCTACATATGCACTATGTATGGCAGGTACTATCTCCCCGCAATTCGAGGTTGAGTTCAAGAACATTCACAAATTTGCAAACATAGCCTTCTTTAATAGAGGGGTACCCATATTCAACAAGACTCCTACTGGAGCTACAGTCCTCCTTATAAGAATCTTCGGGGCAAGCACATGTGTATATATATCTAAAGAAACCCTTACAACTTCAGGCTACTAATTCTAGGCTGTGAACAGCCAGGTCCTCAACTCCTTACTACGGCAGCCGCAAATAGCCCTAGATCGAACCCAGCTGTTTCATTACCGGAGATCAATAGCAATACCGTGGTTTCTCTGCTTCGTACATACCAGCCTCTCTCCACCGGCTACGATAAACCACGAGCATGATCCCTAGTGAAACACAATACATACATGTAGTACTAACATCAGAATGCGGGCTAAAACCCTCCCCCACAAAGCGCCTGGAATGTGATAGAAGCTTCCTCCAATCTTCAGACGAAATTCCCCACTCTCGCCTCCCAGATGCAGAAAATAAACCAAGCAATCGGGAGTGTCGCGGGGCCCCTTGCATGAAAGTAGCATAGCGTGCTGGCAGCCAGGGTTGTTGCCACAGCAACACTGCTACAAAATCAAAACAACGGTGTGAGCTTGCACGATCGTTTTCCCGTACCGTAGCTAGTGGGTTGGTTCACCGCGCATAAACCTCCCCCCAGGGCTTTCTTTCCCTTCCGCACAGATTGTTTTATCCCCCCCCCCGTCTCTCATCACACCTTCCGTCACTCTATATCCTTTTGATCGCCCTACCTTCATTCACTTATTTAATATCTGTTTCGATTGCTTGCTCCTCTGATAACTTCGTATCTTTTTAGTTGAGCAGTAACTCTTTTTCAAACCCCTTACCGGAGATTTGAATAGAAGCTCGTTTATCAATTAGGATGCCCGTCAACTACACAAACACGTCTGTCGACGTTCTAGCATCCAGTTTCCAAGTATTGGAAGAACTTGGAAGTAAGTTACACAACAAAGCTCCAAGTTCTCATGAACCCCCCTCCAAAAAACAAACTAACAATCGATAATTTAAAAAAACTAGGTGGGAGTTTCGGTGTCGTCTACAAAGCAATTGAAAAAGAATCAGGCACGATTGTTGCTATCAAACATGTACGTCAACCAACTGACCCTTTTTAACGCGGCACCGGAGTATCATTTAGCCTAGGGTACACTAACACTATCTTGGGGAAGATTGATCTTGAGTCGAGCGAGGATGATATCCAGGAGATTCAACAGGAGATCTCTGTGTTGAGTAGTTGTGCGAGTCCATTCGTTACTCAGTATTATGGTAGTTTTGTGAGAGGATTCAAGTTATGGATCAGTGAGTTTGTCGTTGTTGTAGTGGGGTCTGTAGAGATGGATGGCTAATGATTGCTTTTGCAGTTATGGAGTATCTGGCTGGTGGGTCGTGCCTAGATTTGGTATGTGAAGCCGATGGCAAAAGTACCTTGCTAGTATGGTAGGGATAAAGCTGACGGCTTGGTAGTTGAAACCTGGGCCCTTCCATGAAGCACATATCGCAATCGTGATGCGAGAGCTGCTGCTGGGTCTCGAGTATCTACACAGGGAGGGAAAGATTCACAGAGATATTAAGGGTAATTACCCAATTGACAAAGATAAAAGTTGATCCTTTGGTGATTTTAATCTAACCTCTCAATAGCTGCAAATATTCTTCTCTCTGGCACTGGACAGGTCAAGCTCGCCGATTTTGGTGTAGCAACCCAGCTCAATAATATCAAATCCCAACGAAATACATTCGTCGGCACACCGTTCTGGATGGCTCCGGAAGTCATCTCCCAAGTCAACCCTTATTCTTTCAAAGCTGATATATGGTCATTGGGGATCACCGCTATGGAACTCTGCCATGGAGAACCTCCACATGCTGCAATTCATCCTATGAAGGTGCTATTCCTTATTCCGAAAGAGCCTGCCCCACGTCTAGAGGGAAACCGTTGGAGTAGGGATTTCAAAGACTTTGTTGAGAGATGCTTGGTTAAGGACCCAAATCAAAGAGCCAGTGCGAAGGAGCTTCTGAATCATAGATTCATTAAAAATGCTGGGAGGGTTGAGAAGTTGCAGGAGTTGATTGAGAGGAGACAGGCTTGGCAGATCAATAGAGATGCTCGAGGCGCGAGGAAATCACACCCAAGGCTTTATGAGGAGACAATGTTTGTTACCATCTAACACTATATAGATCTTTCAGTTGCTTACTTGTAGTTTATAGGAACACTTTGGGAGCATCACCTGAAGAAAGCTGGGACTTTGATACTATTCGAACTAATCCCCACTCTGGAACACCCCGCATCGATCATCACAAGAACACCATGAGAACTGGGGGTGTTGTGTCGGAACGTAGTATGAGTTCAGCTCTACAAGGTCTCAACCTCAACGCTGCACCCCAAAATGGTGTTACTGAAACCCGGAAAGCTCCAGATACGGCAATCAGGGCCAATAATCAGAAGCGAAGGCGTTCATCGAATTCGAAGAAACCAGCTGAGAAGTCAATTCCAGAGCAACCTACCCCTACTAAGGCTAGTCAGGAAACAGCTAAGAAGGAGAATCCTCTGGCACCTGAGACTGATTATGGAAAGACACCATCAACTGTGCGCCAGTTTAAAAGGGTATTGGATAATTCACCTAGGACTTCAGTCTATGGTACTTTGCAGAATCATGGCATGAAGGGAGAGGAGGAAAACAAGCCACCGATAATGAGGACCCCGACTACTGATGAGGGGTTGTTGGGTAGAAAACTTTATTCAAGTGTTGTACAGAGTACTCTCAGTGAGGTTAGTCACTCCTTCTCCCCTTCAGTGCCGGTTGCTTGCATTGTTGTTGTGGTGAACACCTAATGTATTTACGAGGTGGATTAATATCCCGTTGCGTGACTACCGCAACTTATGTTCTCCGGTTTAATCCCTGGCTACATGATTACATTTACAAATCACACTTAACATGATTGGAGATGACAGATTCTGACGTCATTATAGATGGAGGATAGAGCCACCCAGTCCGGCAGCTCATCCATAATAGATGCAACATCCCGCCTTGCTGAAGCCTGGAGTCAACTTGATGCTATCGACCCAGAGAGCGGTTATCAACTCTTACGTACCCTGATGGATCGTTTCCAGCAACAACAGCCGCAACAGCCACATCCGTCACCGCAGCCTCAACTTCAACCTCAGCTACGACCACTGGTATCCTCAAGGCCATTTCCAAAATCACCAGCAGCAGAGGCGGCATCAAAGATGATAACCCCAAAGCCTTCCCTTTCTGGGACAACGTTGTCGGCCTCGTCCCCGGTTCCCAAGGCGATTACGAGAACCAAAAGAGCACCTAGCAATGCCACCAACAAAAAGAAAAAGAGGGTCTCGAGGCAGAGCGGTGAGTTTAGCATAGATGATGCCGATGATGAAGATTCAATGAGCTCGACACCAGCTGGAAATCAGTTGGCTGATGTGCTTTATGGACGTTGGCTGGAGGGGCTAAAAGGCAGGTGGGGTGCTGTGGCCAAGTAGCGGAATTGGCCACTTGTTTAAATGTTGTTAAATGGGCTTTTTCAATACCCAAAAGACGACAACTTAATAAGTACTCGGCACATTAAAATTCACGATTTACGAGTATACATGCGAAATGATATCTATAGTATTTTAGTCTATACCTCAGGCTATCTTTACTCGAGGGTACAACTTACATATTTCCTACTTTTTTACTTCTTATTCACTTTTTACCCAATACTTCTTTTTATTTTGTCATTTTTCTCTACAATACTTATCAATCCTAGTAGATGCCAAGAAGAGTGTTTGTCTAGTGTGTATGGTCATTTCTTTCGGGGCATATGAATAGGTGGTGGACTGACAAATTTCCTTTCTTCTATTTCCCTTGTCTCCACTAAATAGGCGTTTTTTTCTACCGATCATATTGGCGTCGTGCGTCTGCTTTATCTCCTTCATAATCTAACTGTACGGGTAGTCTCATGTTTTCACCTCTCTTCTAATATATAGGATAACCTGTTACTGGTACTACATATGTGTGGGTCCTATTTAGATTCCAGGAAAGTAATAGTTACAAAACTATTACAACTTGAAATATTCATAATTCAACCCCAGTGGATGCAACTAAATATTTGCTCGTAACCAGTTTTGATGCTTTCTACAACGTCATTGTGTTCGCATCGACTAATTGAGTGTGCTATACGTACTCAATCCATCACAGCTGCTCACTCGGCTTGGTGTCACTACTTACAAGGCCAAGCATCAGCCCAGATATGCGTAGATCGAGAAGCCAATATCAGATGTCATGGGATTACTGTTTTTTTTTTGCTAGATTCAGTGCCAGTGTAGGCTTTTGAATGGCAGGTTTTGTGGCATCTGCGGGGGGATGAGACTCTAAATTACCAAAATTACCATTCTCGCAGCAATTAGCGGGATATGCTGACTCATCAAGGACTAAAGTGACCTGTTTGAGGCCAACCTCACCTCTGATCAAATCGTAGGACCTGTTGGAGAATCAGTGGAGATAACCAACTTGCAGTTATTAGACACACGGCTGCTGCTCACTCCACCAAACACAACCCCCGCGCGTGGTGTTTAGGTAGGCTACGTACTGCTACTGCTACAACAACAGCTTCTCGGTAGCTCTACCATTCTGTTTGCTGGCGTTTGACGTCTGTCTGACTGCCCAGTTCTGTTTGTCGCAGCTCCCCGTTGCTGACGCCCCGCTCGCAATTGAGCCCTCCTCTTCTGCCCCTGGCCACCTACCCAGCAGTTCTACCACGAGATCTATACTCAAGCATCCGCCCCCGGATCCCCTCCCCTCTCCTCTCCCCCGGTTGGCTCTCTCGTCTCCGCCCACACATCCGCTCGCCAAGGCAGTAGTCAATAACAACAACAAGAGCACAGCAACAGCAGTAGTAACACCCCCCCCCTTAACTATCAACGTTAGAGCCTCTAGCCAACGGCAGAACGAAGAAACAACGTATTGAACAATCGAATATCTCAACTCTTCCAACCAGCTGTCCTCCGTCATCCCGTTGTGTTTTTCCTCCGCCAACGCCTTACCCCATCTCCCGTTACGAATCTCCCATCCCCGTGATTATTCAACGATAGGCAACAACCCCCCCCTCCATCTTGAACTATCTCCAATCTACACGTCCCTCTTGGCAACGCATTCTTCCCCCTCCTCACCGCTGCATTATAGCTGGTTTCTCCGCTGCCTGTCCCTCGAGAATTGATCCCGGAGACCCACAACGCAACAACCCCTCATTTTCTCCTGTCGCTCCTTTGTTTGTTAGATTTCTCCGACCTTCGAGCTTAAGAGCACCCTATTACTATCTCTCCCCGGTTGCCATTAGGTGGATTTGAAGATGAAGGGCTTTAGGCAGAGAGTGGGTGTATGTCCCCTTCTTCCACACATTCCTCATGTTTCCCTGGATCTTCCACCATTGTTCCAGGGTGAGCATGTGGCACGGCGTGGACAGCGGCCCATTGTTACTAACCTCTTTTTCTATAATTTGCTTCGCCGTTTCGTAGTTATCCCGAACCAAAGATTCGTCTAAGGCCTCGTCCAAGAAGGAGAAAAGTGGCTCACCTGCCCCCGCAGGACAACCAGGTCCTTCGTCGTCCTCCTCTTCAGCCTCGGACAAGAAGGGCAACGGTCATGAGAACGGAGAAAAGGCATCAAGTCATAAAGGCAAGGATTCATCATCGTCCTCTGCGGCTTCAATAGCATCCACTCAATCTGCCGCTGGAACAGCCTCGACAGCTTCATTGTCAAATTTGCAGCAGCAGATCAATAGTGTAGCAAGTCCGTCAAGATTAATCACACCATCAGTCATTATTAGTCCATCTTCAGCTCCTGTATACTCACCCTCACTCCCCCCATTTGTCCCATGGCATTTCCAAAGTTTCAGGAGCCTGGTCGCTAATTTTTGTGTGACTTGACTATTGGAAGCATATCCCCCCTCCAGGTGCTGCCGAAACTATGCCCGGAGACCTTGCGCCGCCTAAGGCTGGAGCAAAGGGTGTGGCTTTCGATCGACTACATACAGCCCCGAAAGCAGATCAGATACCCGAGGGCTTGAAGACCCCTAAGAGACAACATAGTTCTAGATTCGATATCTCGGAGAAGAGGGAATTGGAAAAATTGCCTGGGTTTCACGGTACGCTTCTACTTCGACTTTGCTGGCGCTTTCTGTGGTGGCTTGTATTGGGATATTTGATAGGCTAGCATTCTAATATTTGGGTGTTTAGAGGTACCTCCTCAGCGGCGCCAAGAGTTGTTCATGCAAAAAATTGAACAATGCAACGTCATCTTCGATTTCAACGATGCTTCTGCGGATATGAAGTCCAAAGAAATCAAACGTCTAGCCCTCCATGAATTACTTGACTATGTTGCCAATAATCGTTCAGTCATCACCGAGCCTATGTACCCCAAAGTTGTAGAGATGTTTGCAAAGAATCTTTTCAGGCCTATCCCACCCCCGGTAAATCCTGTGGGCGATGCTTTTGACCCGGAAGAGGATGAACCCGTTTTAGAGGTTGCATGGCCACATATCCAGGTTGTCTACGAGTTCTTCTTGAGGTTCATTGAAAGTCAAGATTTCAATACGAATATTGCAAAACAGTATATTGACCACCAGTTTGTTCTTCAAGTTAGTCAGGTTCCCCTCATAAGCGCGATCTCCACATACTTATTTGTGCTATAGTTACTCGAGCTTTTCGACTCTGAAGATCCCCGAGAACGCGATTTCCTAAAAACAACCCTTCACCGCATCTATGGGAAATTCCTCAACCTTCGATCTTATATTCGACGGTCCATCAACAACGTTTTTTTCCAGTTTACATATGAGACAGAGCGCTTTAATGGGATCGCTGAACTGTTAGAGATCTTAGGGAGTATCATCAATGGTTTTGCTCTACCACTAAAGGAGGAGCACAAGCTGTTTTTGACCAGGGTCCTCATACCTTTGCACAAGGTCAAAAGTTTGAGCATGTATCATCCACAGTTGGCATACTGTATAGTACAGTTTTTGGAGAAAGATGCGGCTTTGACTGAGGAGGTATGTTTAAAAGTATTACGAATATCGAGTGATACCACATCTAACTCGAATATGTAACAGGTCGTTCTTGGATTATTAAGATACTGGCCCAAGGTCAACAGCACCAAGGAGGTCATGTACCTAAACGAAGTTGAGGATATTTTTGAGGTGATGGACCCAGCCGAATTTGCTAAAGTTCAAGAACCACTTTTCCACCAGCTAGCCAAGAGTGTGGCTAGCCCACATTTCCAGGTACGTGTCTTACTCATCTATAAGCTCTGCTGTTATATCTAATAAATAATAGGTCGCCGAAAGGGCACTATACTTCTGGAATAATGAGTATTTTTGTAACTTGGTGAGCGACAACGTTGAAGTTATCTTGCCGATTATGTTTGCACCACTGTATGAGAACTCGAAGGGTCACTGGAATAGGTATGTTGTTGATTTATGTTTACTGTGCATAGTCAGCAATTAACATGTTACGATATAGAACTATCCATGGAATGGTATATAACGCCATGAAGCTTTTTATGGAGATTAATCCAACGCTCTTTGACGAGTGCACGAGTGCATATGCAGCGGATCAGGAAAGCGCACCTCAAAGACTTTCTGAAAGAGAGGGCTTATGGAAAATGCTGGAAGAAAAGGCAGCTGCAAATCGGAAACCCCGAGCATCAGACCAGGACGGAAAAACTCTATCTTTGTCATCGCAGAACCAACAGGTGATAAGAGGTGGGTCGCCAATGCAGATTACAGATGATAGCGGTACCGGGGAGAGTCAGAGGCAAATGGATGCGTTGAATATTAAGGATGAAGGCGCGAAAGTGGTAGGTGTCGCATAGAGCCTTCATTCTTCTAGAGAAAACAAAACAAAAAAATTTCCGGCGTTGGGAATTGTTGCTGTTTAAGTAAATGAAATGTCGGCATCAGAGATGATTTTATTTTTTCCGTTTTGTGCTCTTGGCAACTCATTTTTTATACTACTTTCTGGGCATGTTTGTTTCTGTTGAAGTTACCTTTATCTTTTCTTGCTTCTTTTCTTGCTTCTTGATTGATTGACGTGCAAGGAGCGTTCTTTCTTTCTGACTTGTCATGGTTAATATCAAAAGAAACGACGTCAGGCGCACGATTCTCATCACCAGCACACTCATTCCAAGTCTCGATCGCGAAGCGGTAGTAGCGGTTCACTCAAGACTCCAACCTCTATACCGAGCGGTACTAGGCGGCATTCATCTCCCACTATGGTTTCTGGATCTGTGGTTGGAAAGCAATGATGAATAGCTGGCTGTCTAAGTGAGGAGTGTTGCTCTTTCTATATTCTATTTCTTCTCTCCTCTACGATTTGTTTCATAGGTTTGCTGGGCTTGCTTCTTTTTTTTTTCTTGTGACGATAGGGAAGATTTGGGGGAAAGGAAGTTTTAGAGTGTTTGTGGTGAAAAATTCATAGGGGGGTGGAAATGAACAGCACACATTGAGATTCAAAAAAAAACAAGACAGCGAAACGAACCAAGATGCTGGTTTACTCTCTTTATTTTGTGCTTATGTCTGTGGTGTCTGTGGGTTGTGGTTTGCTTTTTGCGGGAAATAGATGTGGGGTAGGCCAATTTGCATTTTTTTATCTACTTTCATAATTCTTTTGGAAAAGAGGAACACCAGAGCTTGAGTAGAGTGTGCTTAGATTTCTGGTGTTTGCCATATTGTCAGAGATGACTTATTTAGCAGGTTCTTAGGACTATCAACTGTCCTACTTTAACTTCGCGAACTATTAGAGTAACAATTACTTCCTATTTTCTCGGCCCCTATTAGGTTTCCATCCCCCGGTAAATTAAAAGTTACTATAGATGTCTACTTACAGAGAACTCAGTCGACTAACTATAAGCTAGTAGCTACTCCAATCAGTCTAGTCTTCTTACTACCAACCCATATCTTAAATAAAATTCATACTGTTGACATTTCTGGTGTGCCCCCCCATCACCAACAAGGGGAAAAGTGACTAAGGATATCCCACTTATTATATCCTTGGGAAAATTGATTCATCTTGACTAAGAGGCTCCTTTATCTTGGAATAGCCCCCAAAAAATAGTTCTCAATGATTGTTGGAGATCTTCAATAACCCGAGTCTGTGCCCGGAGTAATTTCGGTGAGACCTCCATATCGGGCTGTAGCCGGCCCGATATGGAGGATATATTATAGTAGCAGTACGCCCTTAGGGGGTTAATTATCGAGCATCCTACTTTCTATAATTATTCCTAGCTCTGTATCGAGTGATGAGATATGAAGAAAATTACTATAAGTGCTTTGTAAACCAAGTGAAAATTCTACTGTTAGCAGTCTTCCCAGGAGGAAAACAACAAGCGCATTAGAGCTATATGTCTAGTATATATCAGTATCGAGACTAAGGTCTTCAGATTCTGGGATGCCTACGCTTGAAATTGCTGGTTTCTAGACCCCATATCGGATGAGGACAAGAAAGTGCGTTTCCGTCCCATTACTTACTTAATTGAGACACTAAAAAACTATAAGACGAGTCTAAGAGCGAATAACAGCGTACCTCCTTCTCATTGGCTTCCAGTCGTAAAAAGACAGGATAGCTTACAGCGAACGGTAAAAAAGATCGAGAAACGCGAGACACGAGAACCAGCGTTCCTATTTGTTCTTTAGGTCTTTGGCAAAGATTCTAGTAGTAGGATTGGCCACAATACCCTGGTAGCAGACCTTGGTTTCTCGATCTTTTTACCGTACGCTGTACTTCTGCTGCAGGTGCTTGTGCTCCTGGGTAAGAGCCAGGAGACATGGGGCCAGCCTTGTACGGTGTGGCGTCGTGCACAGAGCCGGAACACCTAAGACGCTTAGCTATAGTAGCTGATGTATAAAAAAACTCCTACTAGCTCCCTCTTAGTGTGCGAAAGCTCTCTTTGGCGGTGGCATTGAAAACTTGCCTGGTCACTTAGGGGCCGAGAGGCATAAAAAGGTACTATTTCCTATCATTCCATCTAAACTACCCCCCCCCCCCTTTGGTAGTTTTATGAATCGCGCTGCTAAAACTTCCTGCTGGCCGTCTATTGAGATATGAGCACAACAAACCCCATCCCCTGTTTTTACCTTTTGTTAATCGGAGGATAAATACCCTTTTCGGTGTGAATCAGACTCTTAATTTTCGCTTCTGGTATCTTTAATTTTAATTTTACGATAGCCTATTGGTCAATGCTTAAATCTACAGATAGTCAGGATTACCTTTGGGAGTAATCATAGCGGCGATTAACCGTGCAGTGATAATGAAAATCGCGATCGTGATGTCGTTATCACGGGCATTGTTGGGATCCAGTAACCGCATCACAACCCCTGATCGAGCGGCCTATGCGCACCCAAAAGCCACCAATATAACAGCCCGGCGCACGGAAGCCCCCACTACCTGTCCGCCAGCATAAGAACCCGGAGACAGGAGGGGTATGCACGGGCACAACCAGGGGGGTAGATAAGTGGCGGTGGTATAAATTTTGGTATCATGTATTGGATTATATGCTATTCTTGGTAATGGAATCTTCCTGAACCTGTTTAATATTGGGGATCATAGCTAGTTATTTGCCTTATTTGTAGATTTCAGGTGAATCTGTAGCTCTAAGACATCTCCGTGCGTACCCCCCCTGTTTCCGGGTTCTTATGCTGGTGGACAAGTACAGCGTACGGTAAAAAAGATCGAGAAACCAGGGTCTGCTACCAGGGTATTGTGGCCAATCCTACTACTAGAATCTTTGCCAAAAACCTAAAGAACAAATAGGAACGCTGATTCTCGTGTCTCGCGTTTCTCGATCTTTTTTACCGTTCGCTGTAGACACATTAGATTAGGGTCGTGCCTTCCAGCGGTTCTGGTTCGCCTCGTCTATCTGTGATTTTGGTACTGTAAATTATTTCTTTAAACTTTGGCTTGATATTCAGCTCTCTACCAGAGTAATTCAAATGTCCTCCTTCCAAAACTAGAAAGAAATATTCGCCCCTCCACAAGCGCTTACTACATGTGCTAGATAAGTCTCGCATTACGGGCTTATATTTATGTATACGCCCAAACTACATGTACATGACAGGATAAAAGCTAAGCCTCCCAAGACGCGAAACGGTTATGTGTTTTGGCAAGGGGAGGTAGAGACCCAACTGTAATTACGCCATATACGATATCTACCTTACCTAAATGATTGGATGGCCGTTAATCCATGATCAGCTCAATCATTCGACCGCCACCTCAACCTCGAATACCCCATAATCCACTTAAACGCCTCATTCCTATCAACCATATCCACTAATTTAACCACCCCACCATCCGTAAAAGATATTTCGAGGCCCTCTAATGAGAGTAATCTCCCTACTGGCTCCGTACTTTTAACCTGCCATTTCCGAGTGATATGTTATGATCTAGCTCTGCGGGACCACAAAAACACGCTATAGTAACCGATGCATACCTTTTTCATCTCTACAAGTTCCCACCATGTCCTATTCCAAATATCCCTACGTTTTCTCACACTCTCAAAGCGTATTCCAAATGGGTAGATTACGAGTCTCCCTAGATGGCGCCCATAGCGACATTTAAAGGTTGCAAACTCATGATTATCATCAATTGCATGTTCCAGCACTTCTTCAGCTGAAAACCAACCATCTTCCTCGCTATCCACTTCATTCAGTTTCTCATCGGCTAGATCCTCTCCATAAGCCGGGACAGCAAAACCACTATACTCCGATCTCTCTCCTAAACCCTTATGATCAGCTTCCTCGGTCCAGAACGCTTTTTCAGCATTCTTAGATATAATTTTCTCTCTATTATTCTGTGCTTCTATGCGAAGTTCTTGGAATGCCCATTCTGCATGGGTAGGTATATTCCAGAATATCCAACGCATGGGAGAAACGATATATCGGTAGCGAGGATATCTACTGGATACTGGGAACCAGAGGAAGAATGAGATACCGAAAATGAACCAGAAGAGCTTCATGCAGAAATCGGTGGAAGTCAAGAGGCCGAGGAGAAATGCGCTGAAAAAGAAGAATACAGAGCAGGCGGTGAGGTAGGGTGAGCGCCACTCATAGAAACTGAGAGTAAAAAGATTAGTCTTTTTGGATATTTTGAGAGATTTTTGGTAGGCCTTGTTTCTGTGTTATCAATAGCCAAGAAACTACCAATTGGGTGGAGAGTTTTTTGGTCGTACTTTTCCAATATCTCGAGAAAATTTGCCAAGTCACCTAGCTGAACCTGCACCCAAGGGCCTAATGTGTCGGCCAAAGGAACCAACCATTCTTCAGGCCCATGCTTTTCAATAACCTCTCCAAGTTTATATGCTTGTTTTCCTGTGCTTCTTGCCCTCTCAATCGATTCCCTAAGATCCCCCACCTTCCTTTCTGGGTCGAGATATCTCCTCAGTGTGAAGAACACGACACATAGCCACTACCCAAACTCGAAATATCACACATATATGGTTAGAATTTTATTGCCGTTAAAAACAAAAATACCACCAAGCATGTGATTTTGCATAGGTAGCTGTTTCATATTTACCAGGAATGTAATGATATATGAGTAGTGCCATAAAACCACGTAGAGTATAAGCCAGCGAAACGTTTCATAAGGATCTTCCCAGCGGTAAACGCGACGGATGTGGAGGAGCCATTCTTGCCAGGGCGCGGTCGAGACAAAAAGTCGCTCGATGCTAGAGCGAGTTTTTTCTAAGTTTATTCGCGTGGGCTCACGGTCGTCGATATAATGAGTTGTAATGCCTTGGGAACTGTACAGGAGGAACTAGGATAAAGTTGAGATGAAAATGTACAAAACATCAAAATTACTTGAGGAACATGTTTTTCTAGCTACAGGATTTCTCTGAAAAGAGGGAAATAGAGATAGAGAAGTAGGAAGACGTACTTTTCCAAGCCATTTGATATAATCTATCTTTTCCTCGCTACTATCAAACCCTTTAATTGCTTTTCCTGCTTCATCCTTGACGACGAAGTCACTTTTTCGCGGCCTTTCGATTCTATATGTAGGCGCAACCATAACACTGGTCACATGCCTATCCATGGTCCAATTCACTTGCATATTCCTCCTCCTCCGAACCAGCTGCTCAATCTTCCTTTGAGCGTCCTCTACATCCTCCTGACACGCATTTTCCCTCGCATTATCACGCTTGTCGTGGGCCTCGACGAACTCGACTTCTGCAGTTTGCGGGATGTATGGGGCATTCAAAGTCGAGAGTTTCTCAGCAACAACGTGGGTCAGGGACGCCTTTAGGGCAGTACGAGGATGCGCCAGTACTGCGGGCGCATGAGAGATTAGAGACCGCGGGGAAACCGAGTTATTTGATTTCAAGCTGGCACTCAACCCGGCTCCGCCCGCGGGGGGGGTCTCGGTATCCTTGCCGGTGTACCACAGCGCGTTTATTGTCTTTTCTTTTAAGGCTTTTAGTTTCTCCCGCTTTCTAGTAAGCCTGTGGTTGGTGGAGGTGTGCTGTTGCGAATAGTTTCCTGTAAAGTTTACCGTTTCTGGGATTGACGAAATGACAAATTCGTGCACGCTGCTCCAATCTTCTTCTTCGGTATCGCTGTTCCCCCTACTACTACCGTTGTCAGTGTTAATTTCCGACCCCATATGATCAATTATACCAGTCCAGTGTCTCGGTTCTGTTTTTCCGCAGGTTCTCTCACACTTCTCATCCAACACGGAAGAGTATCAATATAGCAACCAGTACTGTAAGTACTGGGCGGTCATGAACATAATGCTTGTTAATCTAGGTATCTCTACTTTCGGGGGGAGGGAATCTTGTCGTCAATCCCAGGGAAAGTAGTAATAGATGGGGGAACTCTTGCTTCCCCAGGAGCCCGGCCACACGAATCAGCTTTTTAATCAACGAAAACCTGGAATAGTGACGTACAAACCCAGACGTGATCCTAGGGGACCTAGGGAGTCTGGAGTAATCATACAAGATACAAGATCCACTCTACCATCCAGCCGATCATCAGGATAAGTGACGAGTGACGGCAGGTTGACGCTATGCAGGTGGCGATTCTACGAAAAGTGGCTTAGCATTATGGTAGTGGATTGGCATTAAACGTGGCTTTTGTGTCTCCCTGCATGGCCCAATGGTGTGCCTAGGCCTTAAAGTCCGGGCCTTTGGGCGAGGCCCCATTCAGCTGCCTACCTATTTCGCCAGCACATAGGTAATTGCGCTCGCTATGGGGGGTAATGGTGTTCTGAGATCGCCACCGCGTGAGATGGGAAATTTGACAAAAGGTTCTGAGATTTGGTACTGTCTACAATGTAAGGGGTGAAAGACAGAGGGTGTGTTATTAGAGGTGTTCAATAGACGTTCATTCATGCGGCAGGCAGCAGGTACCCACAGAGCGCCCACATGTTTATGCATTCGATGATTCAGCACAACGTTACACAAATGAGCCGGTGTTCCTGGACATTAACAACAACAATAACCGGACCAAATAACGTAGATATCAGAGCACTCTACCAGTAGGTGTGCTTCTACTGATGGGAGCACTCTCAACGGCTAGAATCTTTGCACAATTAGCCTCTCGATTCAAAGTCCCCAGTCAGTTGATGTCAACTGGGCGATTTCCTATGCTTGTAATCTTGCATGGGCTGTCTTTCTTGCTGTAAACGAGCACCTATGACGCTTGAGACCTTGGTTCTCTCGGGGTTTTCCTCTCAGCGAACCAAAATTAAGCAGGAGGCTGAATATTTCTTCCCCGCAACTCGCCAATCGCTAATTACAGTACAAATTTCGGGGGCATTCACCCGGAGAAACAGCTGATTGAGGCATAAGCCTGAAGCAGTGCGTGGCTTGAGCAGCGAAAGCTCCAAATTGGTAAGGATCAACTAGTGTTGCGTAAGTAGAGTAGTTGCAGTGTTGAGACATCTGCACAATCTACACACGTCCACCACCGCCACTCCAAGTCTCGATGCGATCCGCCGGTAGCCAACCAACGATGTCCGCGGGTTGCTTTTTTTCCCGCAGGAAAGTGAATGCGAAAGGGAAAGGCTGGTATCCTTATGGACAGATGGGATTATTATTTTTTTTTTACAAAGTTCAACTTGGCAAGACGAGGAGGAGGGTTTGACAACAAACATAGGCACATTTACGGAGGCAGACGCAGCTAACGTGAATTACTTCTGTTCGTCAGGTTTCTCCGCCGTCCAAGATTGATTCACCGATGAGGTACGGTGCTAGTCTTGGGTATGTTAGCTCTAATTTACCTTGACCCGTTCCGTGTTTTCCTTTTTGCTTGTTCTGCGAAGATTTCGTCTTTTTTGAACTGCTGTGGGGTCTTACGTGTTTGCGCTCTTCCCTATCAGGACGTCGGGGCAGTTCCCAACTTTTTTTCTGGGCCAGCCAACTTCCCGTGTTGTTGTTCCACTCTGGACAGCATCCGCGCAAGGACAGGCACACCGACAGGGACTACTTCTCCGTCATACCTATCATTCCCATACTATTGAGTATATCTTGGCACCTCACTGATCAGCCCGCCAACCTCCATATAACTCCACCTCCCTCTCCCTCTTCTTGTCACCTCCTCAGCCTGCTCAATCATCCACTCGCTCCATCAACTCCTCCATCCATCCTCTTTACGCAATTCCTTAGGAATTCACGACATTTTAACGATCTCACAATGAAGAACTCAATCATCCTCCTTGCCGTCGGAATTGCCTCTAGGGCTTTTGCTCAGGACCAGTGTGCTGGATGTGACAACATCAGTGCTTTTGATACCGTCCTTACTCCTTGCTCTCAGAGCTGGTATGGTGCTATTGGAGCGTAAGTACTTCTCAGCGTTTTCAATTGCTCATAAGTTTATTATATTAACTATTATTATAGTTGCACTGTAGCTCCCTGCAACCGTCAATATGCCAGCCCATATGCTCGTTGTAGCCCACCTGCAGTTGATCAATCTTCTGCTGCTGCTGCATCCTCTGCCTCTTCAGCTGCCTCTGCTTCAGCGTCCTCTGCGGCTGCAGCCAGCTCAGCTGCTGGCGCGGTTACTACCGTGACCTCTACTGCGTCTGATGGCTCTACCACCACCTTCACTGGTGTTGCTCCTCCTGCTTCTGCTACCTCTGCCGCTGGTTCAAGCGCTTCTGGTGCTATTAGCAGTGCTTCTGCATCCGCCTCTAGTGCCATCGACAGCGTCTCTGCTTCAATCTCTAGTGCTCTTGCCAGTGCCTCAGCCTCAGCATCTCAAGCCCTTTCTAGTGCTGCTTCATCAGCATCTGGCGCCCTTTCATCAGCTGCCAGCAGTGTTTCCGGCGAGGTTTCATCTGCTACAGGCCTCACTACAGTCACTCCCGGTCAGGTTTACGAGTTCACAACAAGTTCTGGAAGTGGCCTCTTGACTATCACTACTACTGCTCCTCAGCCAAGCACCACTGTCTTCACCACTACTGGATCTGATGGAAGTTCTACAACTGTGACTTCAACAGCAAGCTCTTCATCAGCGAGCACTACCTCTTCCCGCCGCACCACTACCACTACTACTGCGAGTGCTACCCCTTCTGCTACTGCCGAGGCCGCAGGTGGTGCTGCCGGTCTCGCTGTCTCTGGTTCTGCTCTTTCTGGTGTTCTTGCTATCATTGGGTTTTTCCTCTTGTAAAGTTGTGATGGTTGGGTTGGGTTGAACAATTGGTGCGAAAAGAAATGTAGTTAATGTCTCCTTTGTTTCTGTCTTAATCATGAGCGAATATCCGGTATCAGTAATGTAACCTCGAGAATACAAATTAATGAAGAAAAAAACAAAGAACTCCGCATCTTGACATGTCTTGTTGTGAAAGTATTACTGCCGCGTAATTTCCACCATTTGAATAATATTACTACTTTTGAAGTCGGCCCGCTCGTTCTGAAACCCAACAGCCAAGATGTCTACAAAGTAAGAGGGTTTTAGGCATATGCAAGCCACGTGTAGCACTTCGCACTTTATAATTGGCCAATGGTGGATACTGGCTGGTACTGTCTTACTTGATGCAGGCGATTCCCGAAGAAAAGAATAGTTGTCGACCTCTAAATGATCCTCTTCGATTTCTTTCTCCCACTCAAGAAATGACGAAAGTTTCGATCATAACTAGGGTATTTGCCATGTTAGAAAGTACTGATTTGGGAGAACCTCGTCATAGGCCGAGATCCGGAATCCCGGTCTAGAATGGTCATTGCTTGACCTTATTGCTTGTTTTTGCCCTTACCTTGCTACTTGCGATTAGAAACTTACGCCTTCTCGCTTAGGATAATCCTTGTTCCGTTTATCCGTGCGACATGCGTATACTTAGCGTTGTCTTGCACTTTGACCAGAGAGGCTGGGGCGACTAAATGGTCATTGGCTTGGTACTTGGTACCGGGCCTATCGTCATCAATGCGGGCCGGGGAAAGGGAGGGGGTGGGTGCGAGTGATTTTGTGTGACTGTGGTCGTCGTTCGGAAGGATCAACTTTGCATGGGTGGCTGGGCCGGGAGTCGAGGTGGGATCAGCGATCAGTGGATCAGACGATGAGGATGTGACCCAGGAAATCAAGACAGTGACTCGTGACGGGGGGAAGGAGATGTAACGTCGGGTGGCGATGGGAAGTGGCAGCGCGGGAAGGTAAAAAAAAAATACTGTGCACTACCGGGTCAAAGTAGAGTGTGTAGTACCGTAAATACAGTATACGAGTGAAGAGTTCAGACTTGGCTGTTTAGTTTTTAGCCAGAGGGGGGAATTGGTTTTTTTTTTTGGCCAATCAGGGTGTGTAACAACAGTGAAAACCCACCATTTCTCGTGAAATTGGCCTGGGTTCTTCAGTCTAGAGTTTATAATGATATTTGACTGTTAATATACTTGGTGGGTAAAGTCTTTTACTTCTATACCTAGATTCTTGGTAGTCTTATACGAGAATAATGGGTCTGGGTTTCGTTTTCGGGTGGTATGATGTGATTGCGTGATCGGTGATGACCTTCTTGGAGGTATTACGAGGCTGGCTATAGACATAAGCTGATGATTGCTTTAAAAGAGCCTTTTGGAAAATTATTGAGAGGTTCTGGGCCTTATCTAGTACCCTTTAATCGTTTCCCGTTGTTGTTTCGATTTAAGTCTCGTGGAGGAGCAGAAATTTCAAAGTGTTCTCTGTGAGCGATGATGCAACTATATATAGAAATAATTTCCCTTGATGCAGGAACACGATCGTTTGTGCATTGATCGTGCAGCAGCTGGGTTGCATTGAAATGCTTTGACGTTTTTCGGATGCAGACTTGGCTTCCTGGGAGTGTTTTAAAGGCCTGTACTGAGGTGGGCTGGCGAGTAAGATTCAGTGACTCAAGGCATGTGTGCCCAGCCACAGTAAAACTAGTCAGGCGCAATCTCAACCAATTACAAATGTGTGGGGGGACCAGGGCATTTCATTGACTAGCGAGGGGTGGGTGAGTTGTGTAGATACTTGGCCATAGAATCGTATAATGTAGGCGTTTAGACTATAGACATACGTAGGGAAGTTAAGGGAGCTTGGTCGCATTCGTATTTAGGCTTAGATACCTTGGGATTAAACATGTTGTCATGAGCTTTCATAATATTTGTAGTTTTTTCGGGTTGAGCTTGCATGGTTTTGCTTGCCCGAGGACAAGATTTGGGTCTATGAATTGAGGTAAATAGCTAGAAGAATTTTGTAGTTTTTATCTGCTGGGCAATAATGCTGTTTATCTCACAAATATACTGAATGGTTTATATTCTGATATCCACCTGTGTATTTCTAGCACCCTAATTACACGAAATATCACTCGTTACCATCTTCGCTAGAACTGGTTAGCAACCAATAACAATCCTTCATAGAAGAGTTCATTCAATCCATCACAAACCCGTCTCCCCGTCTGCGTTAGCGAATAACTATTTTTGAATTTTCCCGGGGTTTTTCTTATGCATAAAGTTTATCTATTCTCTATCCTTGACCTTGTAGGTTTAGGGTTTAGAGTTTAAGGTTTAGGGTTATCCATGTCACGACCATGTCACAACCTCACAGCACTGCAACATGAGTCTATCCTCATGGTAGACTACTCTAATTCAGCGGGACGGAGCCCACTGCCCCTACGCTCCTCAAGCCAACGCAGCATTAAACAAGGATCGAGAAAGAGGAGACTCGGGGTAACAAGGCTATCCTCGATGTTCATGCTCTAGCTGGACCTATTTCCAATATTACTGAAGCCAATAACGATTTAAGGTGAATTATTTGCGCGTTGAGAGTCGATCATGGCCGCGTATTCGTTCATGAGGCACACTACCCAGTACTACCAACCAAGAGTCGTCGTATGCAAGCCTTCGTACACGCAACCAAGAAAGCCTGATTTCCGCGAGAAAACTGAACAGTGGCAAGAAACCTATAGTGGTTCGGTAAAGAAAAAGAAAAGAGCGCACTGGGAGTTGAGGGGAAAGCAGTTGTAAATATCACTGAGTATAGACGTCAGGCCGCGTAAAATCCGAGTCTCAGGGTAAAAGTCGGGCCAAGTTTAATACAGTGAAAAGAAAGAGAATTATTGGGGAGGTTTTCCCAAGGAACTTAGTAGAGACAACCAGGTGGAATAAGAATGCTTGGCAATGTTTTTCTACTAAGAAAACTAGCTACCTTCCAAAAGGGGAAATATGCTCTACCCGCATCCGTTTATAACTTCCTTTGACTGTTTCACGATATTTTGACACCCATCAAGCCGTCCGTCCTATAGCGGCTGCAGCCGTTTGTTTTATCTAGGTACACGCTCAATCTCCTGCTAGCATTGCGTCTCGGCAAGCTCCATGGTTAAGTCTAACGGAATAGTAGAGATCCTGAAGGAAAGGATAGCATGTACCCGCTTCTTCATGAATCGGGCGCGGGATACTCACGTGGTATAATTTTAATGTGTCTCTGAATATGACCCGCGACGCTCTGTGCTTAGTTATAGGCTATTTATAATTCTCCACAACTGCTCAAATATGTGAGCTCATCCTCGTTGTAGATCTTCCGTTAAACGAAACGCAACGACTGTTTAAACAGCACCACTATCACCATGAGGAACATATACGGACTACTTCCCTTATTCACTGCAACATGTGTCGTGTATGCGCAATCAACATCAACATCACGCAGAGATACGGGGTTCGGGACGTGTGCACAGTGTGTTCTTCTCGGCAATGAGCAAGTGCTTCAGTCGTGCTCGCAAATGTGGCGCGACATTGTTGAACTGTCCGTAATTATCCATGTTAATATATTTTCTGTGGGCTATGATAGTATACTTATAAGATCCGTTTACGGATAGCTTCGATTTCAATATCAGAATTTTTATATCTACTGACACCTCACAGCTGCTACACCCCCGAATGCGCAAGCCAGTACTCAATCTCCATCGACACCAAAACTTGCACCAACACTCCACCTCCGCTACCCGGTGCAACAGGAACAACATACTACACAAATCCATTCCAATCGGAATCCCTCACAACTAGGACTGCAACAACATCCGCCTCAATGACAACATCCGCCTCAGCGACAACATCAAACTCAGCAACGACATCTGCATCTAATACCACTTCCGCCTCGGGGACGACTTCCGCGTCCGCCACTACATCTGCCTCGGGGACTACTTCACGGTCGGGATCTTCGCGGACGGCATCTCAGGATGCAGAAACTACTCGGTCTGTCGTCATAGTCTCTACTAGCGAGTCCGCGGGGACGTTTTCGCAGTCTATATCGACGGCAGGTGCTGCTATCGGGGTTGTGCCTAGGTGGGTTGAGGGGTTTGTCTTTGTGGCTGGATGGGTTTTTGCATTGTAATGGGGTCCTATAGATGGGAGTTATTAGGGCGGGACTTGGTTATCGGTATTGGTGTATGGGGAGAGGCTTGGTGGTTGTGACTTGGGGAGAAGTTTTTTTTTGTGAAGCTCAGTTAATATCTTGTATTAATTTTATTGGAATACACAAGGGAGATATAAAAGAACGAAAGGGAAAACTCCAAGGTTAATAAAAAGATATCTATAGTACCCCACAGCAAAGCATCTCATCCAGAACCTTAGGATGAATTGCTTTTCTGGTGACGAGCTAGCGATTTGGATAACTCACCTTTCAATGGAGGTGATTAATGGGTTTTGGATTCAAGTCTAGTCTATTGTATAGAAGAGGTGTCTGATAGCATTTCCAAGGAAAGCAATCAATTCGAACCACCCAGCTAATAAACTCTCGGGGCTAGGCCCTATTGAGAATAGTAAAGGGGGAAGAAAAGATTACTAGCACTTTGTTAATTACTAGTAGAAAGTTGTTAAAACAAACTCTAGAGACAGAAAACTTAAATCGAGTGGTACAGTAGTGTAAATAAAAGTCAGAGAAAAACATTTCTAACTAGTAAAAGCTCCTATAAAAATGTGCGCCCCTCTACTCAATCTTCGATCTTAATATTTTTCATCGCACCAAAGAACTTTTTCTGGAAATCCTCATCGAAAGCAAATTCCTTGGCCGTGTCGGTACCACTATCCTTTCTTAGTCCAGCCTCAGGGAACGTGATATAAAGACTGATATCAGTACGTCCATCGTAATCATAATATGTAACATTAAGTCTGCAAGCCTCGAGGAGCTTTTGTAGGGAATCGACAAATTGCTTGCGGTAAGACAGCAGTGCGTGTGGAACTATGCCGGCCCAAATCTCCAACTTTTTTTGGGAGTCTAATGCCCATGGCGGGAGTTTAGTGCGGTCGTCTTTGTTTTTATGGAGCGTTTGGAGTTCTCTCTTGAGTTCGTTCATGGTTTTCGTCCCCGCATCGATGAGCCACCTCCGAGCATCAGCATCAAGGTTGGGATATTTTTTATAGTTGATATAGGTAATCGCCTGGGCAAACGCAAGACCGATCGGTGCAAGGTCGGGGAACTCCGGTTCTTCATTTGAAGCAGACATGGCGATAAGTTCTGGCCGGCAGGATCTAGAGGAGATGCGTAGATGTGGATACGGGATGAATGGAGGGGTTTGGTGTATTGGTAGTTTTTACCTTGGGCGAATGGATATGTTTTTGCTGCGGGCCTTATCCTGACGATAGCTGTAGAGTAGGAAGCCTTATTATGGTTGCTTTGCCTTATGTCACGTGTGGTTTAGGCAACCACTGCCTGAACAAAGCTGTTATTGCATCTACTGTAGCCAATGGGGCCAGAGACCGGGCGCCTGAGGATACGCAACGCCTCAGCTCATATTCATAGTCGCCTCTCGTACTCGCCGATGTAGCATATACCCGTAGGTGTAGCTCACTGTATGCCGTAGTATCTGCAGTAGTAACATTTCAGACAGTTTTGGAACCTGCGGGGGACGCCCGGGTACCCTGGGACTTCTCGGGACTTTGGGTTTCCGGTAGCTTGGGGGGATTTCTGATGCTCAAAGGCACTTAGGCTAGTGTAAAGTAATCTAGAAGTGGTAGCACCCACAAGTCCCTGGGACACTAAAACCCCTAAGGGAGCAGCTGGAGTAGAAAACATATGCCTAAAAAGTTTTGTGTTCTAGTCTGGAGAGGTAGCTGCCCCAACCTCTCTAGTTATTGTAACTAAAAGTAGGTGAATGGGCTTACCAGGACTTATGGATACTCGCAGGAAAACTGAATGGCTGATATCCCACACCAACTTTATCAGTACCTGGCGGGCGGTTACAAATAGACGACTGGGTTCTGGTCTATGTAGCCTTATACTTTGGGATGTTTATATTGAAACTCTTAACTATCATTATTAGATGTTCTTGTTTCTCATGGTACTAACTTTAGTCCTCGCCATAACTCTAAGTTCTTATCCCCTCTATGGCTACTGGAGCTGCTCAACACGCATAGCTAATACACTTCTGTAACTGAACTCGTCACCCCCTCAACGGAATTAAGCGGCCTGGATTAAGGACAAGATCATTTCCGACCACGAGCACCTAAGTGGGAAGAGCGCACCGTAGCTACAACTTGGCTATCGCTCGCAAGATTGTATTAGCGCACTGCTGGTCCTCTCTCATAGTAAGCTTCTGCTATATGTATACACTCGGGACTAAGATTTTATATTCTTATAAGCCTCTAAATCTTATAGTTCATGCGTATAATACCATAACCAATCATGGGCACAGAATTTTTATATTCTGATATAGCTGTTGTTATTATTACAATAGGTACATACTCTTACAATGGAGGTCTGCTATACTTTAATGATTCGTCTTTAGTATATAAATAGTTAGCCACTTGTTTCCAAGACCTGCGCATGTATGAAATTGGGAGTATAATACTGCTATGACGAAGGTTTTTTACTACAAGTTATTATTTCGTGTTGGACTTATAGTTTTCTGCTGGTTCTTAGATAAAGTTTGTTCGGCTTGGCTTGGCTTGTCTCGGCTAGGGTGGGTTCCTTTGTTTCTAATCGTTGTATAGCTACAATAGGGTCTATGTACTGCGGAAGCGCCTTGTTAACCTCTTTACACAACCTCTTGTATACTATCTTCGATGGTTTTCATAGTCCGTCTGCTTGAAGGCTGAAAGATGAAATTCAATCAAGTGCCATACTTTTTATCAATTTCTTATCCCTTTACGGAGGCCTATCTGGCCTAAATTTCAATAAAATTGATAGTTACAAGCCTTGATATGTTATCAGTACGTGATGTTTGTGAGAAAATGAATAATCCTCCCCAAAAGAAGATCTAATAAAGTGAACCCAATGTACACTTCATATATAGAGACTACTATATATATAATTATGAACGCACAATGGCTCAGAAATCATACACTACTTATAAAAAACTACCAACGATTTAGAAATCATTACCAATATATCTGCCTGCCAGTTGCAAAATGCTAGTCTCGACTGTAAATAAGTTTGCTATTGGTAGATATAGCCCCATATAGGTGCTTTAATATGGTGCTCGATTTTTTCGTGCTGTGTAAGTCCAGCTCAAACATTTTGCTCTTTATCAATTTCCTCCTATTTTTCACTATTGTTTTAGAGATTTTTTTATAGGTATCACTTGACTACAATATCAAGGTTCAGAATTATCAATTTCGTTGCGATTTGAGTTATATAGGATCTCGTACCTACTAGAAGCCCTCAGTTACTCTTTAATGTAGGTAGGGCAACTTAGTACATAGAAAATGGAGAGACGTTTTGATGCAACTTTTTTCTTAATGGGTACAAAGAACTCAATATGTAGTTCCCTCTTCTCTATAATTTGTTGTAAGCAATAAGTAGCTGCCATATGTCATAGTCTCTGCGTTTGTGCGCCAAACCGTCCATCATGCTCACCTGCGCAAAAATATACATGCTAGGTAACCATATCTAAAAGGGGTTTTGTGAAAATTCCGGGAAAAGGTACTAGATATACTTTCTGCCGTGTGAACAAGGGGTAAATAATAAAATACCTTAATCATAAAAGATTAATTTCTCTAACAAGCTCCTCCCTTCACTGATTGATTAATTTATCGTGATAAATGGGCTCAGAGGGCTAAGATATTACTTCATGGCTGTATACTCATGCTATGATAATAACAAAAGAAATTTACAAGGTTGAAAATTGTTGTAGTTAAGAATGTGAAAAGGATTGATTTATAATCTTGGGCTGCTGTAGTATAAGTTTCTTTCGGATTACATTTTTTCAGGTAACGAAGGTGGCTCGGCTGGCGAGCTGGTATCTGATGGTAGATGATAATAGAAGCTATTGAGGAATTAAATTTAATACCTTGTACACTGGGTATCTAAGATAGTAGCTTAAATACCTTTTACTTATAAAAGGTCCATATTATTGCCTTCGAACAGTTTGACCACCCCTTTACACCCATAAACCTTCGCAAGTTGGAGAGCCGTAATACCCAGACGGCCTACAGCAGCGGTATCAACGCCTCTATCAAGTAGTAAAGATACAACAGTCTCGTGGCCATCTTGAGCTGCTAGGTGGAGAGCTGTGTACCCAGTATTTGTGATGGCAGTGGTATCAGCGCCCTTATCAAGCAGCAAAGATACAACAGCCTCGTAGCCATATTCGGCTGCTATGTGGAGAGCTGTCGCTCTACCATCCGTGATGGCAGTAGTATCAGCACCCTTATCAAGTAGCAAAGATACAACAGCCCCGTGGCCACCTTGAGCTGCCAGATGGAGAGCTGTGTATCCAGGATCTATCATGGTAGTGATATCAGCGCCCTTATCAAGTAGCAAAGATACAACAGCCCCGTGGCCACCGTAGGCTGCCAGATGGAGAGCTGTGTATCCAGCATCTATCATGGTAGTGATATCAGCACCCTTATCAAGTAGCAAAGATACAACGGCCTCGTGGCCATTGTAAGCTGCTAGGTGGAGAGCTGTGTACCCAGTATTTATGATGGCAGTGGTATCAGCGCCCTTATCAAGTAGCAAAGATACAACAGCCTCGTGGCCATATTCGGCTGCTATGTGGAGAGCTGTCGCTCTACCATCCGTGATGGCAGTAGTATCAGCACCCTTATCAAGTAGCAAAGATATAACAGCCTCGTGGCCATTGTAAGCTGCTAGGTGGAGAACGGTTTGTCCGGAATTGTTTCTAGCGTCTAAAAGGGGGATTCTTGTGTGCCCAGATGTTTCAGTGATGGTACCTTTCTCAAGTAGTAATTCTATCACTGCCTCATGGCCTTTTTTAGCTGCTATATGGAGGGCAGTTTGTCCAGTATTGTCCGTGATGGCGATATCAGCGCCCTTCTCAAATAGGAATTCGACTACATCTACGGCACCGATCTCGGCGGCACCATGGAGAGCCGTCTGCCCTTCACTGTTCGCTGCTGATATACGGGCATCATTCTCTAGTAGTAGCTCGATTATACCCTTGGACCAGGTCGCATTATGGAGAACTGTATTCCCCCGAGAATCCACGGCCGAGATATCACAGCCATGCCGCCCAAGTAAAGTCCGAACAACGGCCTCGTTTCCACAATCGCCTGCTAGGTGGAGGGCCGTTTCGTTAAAGCAAGTTGTAGCAGAAATATCTGCACCTTTTTCAAGCAGTAATTTGACCACAGGTCCATGTCCATCTTGCCTATATGCTGCTACATGAAGAGCCGTCCATCCATCGATGTTCTTAGCGGAGATGGCAGCACCTTTCTCAATTAATAACCGAACCACAGCTTTATTCCCGTAGCCGGCCGCGAGATGGAGGGCCGTATAACCTTTACTGTCTGTGGCCAGAATATCGGCACCTTTCTCGAGCAGGAATAGGACCACCACCGGATTTCCTAGAATGGATGCACTTTGCAAGGTGTTTGGGTCAAAGTGCCATGTGTCGTTATCCATTAACGTTGTATCAGTCTGCAAGGCTTCTAGGTAGGCTGCTACGGATTCTGGGCGGTCAATGAAATAAAGAATCATATCCATTGATAAATCTTCGTCACAGGCGTGGAGATGAAAGGATAGATTAAAAGCGGCATAGTCAAAGAAGGATGGGTGTGGTCGCTCAAAAACCTGAACTATCTTGTTAAATGAAAGATAGGTAATGCAAGCCATGGCAACCTTGAATTCCGCATCATCGGGGAGAATGGTCTTTGCCAAAATATATTCTTGGACAGTGTAATGTGCCAATCGAACCTTGCCACTATCAATCATTACTAGGCTAGCGCAGACATCTAATAGCATCTGTCCGTCCGGTAAATCTAGATCATCGAGTTCGTATCGTTTTTGTTCAACAGAAACGGCAACTTGGATTTGATCAACTGTCAACGGCTCCCGAGCTTTGACAATCCATGTGAGGACCCTCAGCGCTAGTTCTGTACGGTTCTTGGGTTGCCTGCGAATCGTCTCCATGACCCTGTCGTACGTAGCATCTAAGTCTGAAGAGGAGTGCTCGAGTTGGTTGAGTATATTCAAGATCTGATTTGCATTCGTTTGCTGGCAAATATAATCGATGTGGAATCGCACAAGCAAAAACCTATACCCCCATGTATTTAGTAAAGTGCGTAAAGGTGGATTTAGAATATATGCTCATGAAGCTTACATTCCATTGGCACAATCTATAAGTTTAGAAACGATCTTGCCTTCGCAATTTCCTTTCCGTATTAGGTTCCTCGCTGTCGGGTTTTCATCGATTCTCTTTTGAATATATGTCTCGATGTCCTCGTCCTGTGCAAAAAGTGTGATTTTTGGTACATTTCTGAATGATTCTTGGATATCTATTGGATGAGGGCGGCTTGTCATAAACAAATTGGCACCGTCCCCTGCCATGCGGTGGAATAGGGGAAGAAGCTTTTTGCGTAATTCCTCGGGATCACATTCATCTAAGGCGTCAAAAATAAGATAAATATCATGGAATGAGCCGAAGGTAGCAAGGAGGGCTTTGTATAGGTCTTCGGGTGTAGGCTTCTTATTTTGAGGTGATAATCTATCATATAAGGCTTTAATTTCTGTGGGAAGCTGTAGGATTTGATAGGCAAGTTGCTTAACTAAGCTGGCAAGAATCTGGGTAGAATTCTGCTGGTCTCGCTCCTTGAAATCGAAATATATGTAGGCCACTCCGTAACCCGTGTTCAAAGCTTGCGCTTCACGATCATCGATCACTAGTGAACTTAAAAATGTCTTGCCAGCTCCAGCTATTAAAGCGGTTGTTAGAATATATACTAAGTCTAAAGCAGGCTACACAGAACATACGTATGCCATGCCCCCAGAGTAGCCGAGAATTCTGATCTTTGCCCCAGTCCCGAAGCTCTTGTGACTTTAAAAGCCATTTACCGGTATTTTCTTGCCTTTCCCCTCTGATTTTAAGATGCTTTGCGTCGTATTCTTCTGGATAAAACCAGTCAAGGATTGTTTTTCGGGTTGAGTCTAAAATTACGTTAGCAGGGTGTAAGCTAAACGTTTGATTTTCTTCCTCACCTATTCGCAAAAGTTCTTCCTGCTGTTTCGAGTATTTTAAAGCGTCGGTATCGTTCTGAATATCCTCAACAAGTACATGCGTCTGCTGGATGGTTGTGTTTACTGCTTGAGTCAGGGTGCTCAAGGAGTAGTCAGTATAAGTAGTCACTAAAGTATCAGATGTTAACTCACAGCTGATGCGTACTTATGGCTGTATTAAGAAGGGTTTTTTGTCGCTCAAGGAATGATATTATCTCGAACGTCTCTGCCTTTTTTAAAGGCCATTTAATGCTTCTCCACAGGGTTCTCCATCCCTTCCCCCTAGATTCTAGCTTTGATAGCTTTGATTGTAGCGACTGTAGATGCTGGGCACATTTCTGAAGCGGTCCATCTAGGTTGCTGAGAATTTCTATTGTTGGGGATAGTGCATTGTCTTTGGCGTATTGGTGTAAATCGTCAAGTACCGTTTTAAAAGAGCTGAGCTCGTCCGCGAGTTGTTTTATTTCTTTCGGTGCATCCTTGACGCTACCAATATAGTTGTATCCAACAAAAGCAAGCTTTCCGGTAAGCTGCGTGATGCCAATGATGCTAGCGACCAAACCGATGATTTCGGCCATAGTAATATAGGAGTATTTCTGGGCTCTGAGCTAAGAGTCGGAGGGCGAGATGGCGTATATCGGTGGGTTGGGTTCAAGGCGATAAGTAAAATAGCCTGAGGCTGCGGTGGGGTCGGTTATAAGGCTGAGCGTTGCCGCTGTTACACCATGCAAGGTGTAGAGGTGCAGTTGACCAGCGTATAAGCTTAGTTATTTTGGTAAGCTGATAGATGGCCGTGGCCTTTATCAATAGAAGGTAATAAATATGTACCCTAATAACATTTATTGAGATATCTTCGTTAATCATAGCTATCTAGTTATAAAATTTCTGGGGTATACTTGCTTAAATACGTCACCTAGGCTATTGCTACGTCTACTTGCTGAAAAGGAAGTTTTGTCTAGGGTAGCAACCAAATGGAATACTAAAACGGCCGCGATAGAGTAGCACTAAATTCAGCAACAAATAGTCATTTCTAGGCCCTAAAATTTTGTGGTCACTTAATTTGTCAATTCGTTAAGGTGACCTTTAGCTATCAAGCTCTTGTAGGGGTCTGTTGTGTTGTAGGACCTGTAGGTGCTTATAGTATGTGATAGATTTTGTTTTCTCTGACTAAGATTAAACATATCCCAACGTAACTGCTTTCATGTCGTTATTCTTAGGAGTAGGGTTCTGTAGAATAAACTGACATTTCTTCACAAGAAAATCTAAAAAATTCGTATAAGGATATGAAATTAGAGCGACACCATACACTTATAGAGCATATAAACTTATAAAAAAGGCCCAGCACATATAGATGACCTTATTGGTACCGTGAGTATATACCCTTATAAGACGAGTATCCTTATAACCCGGACCATTATAGGGTGATTTTTCTGTACAGGGTGTTAAAGGAAAGTGATGGGAACTGTCTCTGGTTGGATAGAGCTTGTAGTTGGCTTGAAATACTGGAGAAGTTCTCACGAATCCCCCCCATACAAATCTTGCATTCTCTAGGATGCACTACTGGCTTCCTTGTATGGCGCACGTCAATTTTAGGGCCTACCTGCGATGGGTTCTCATTACTTTTGCACAAATCCTAGTACATCATTCTTTACCCCACCATCCAGTGATTGCGTTCCATCACCTTTTCTTATCACCCATCTCACCAGCTGAGTTATTATACTAGCAGGTATTGGGTGATAGGATGTAACTAGGCGGGCAATAAAGGCACCTTGGCTTAATTTCTTACTCGTCCGCAGAGTTCGTGATAGAATCCCAATAACCGGTAGTGGACCATTCCTAAGAGAGCGTAAAGATAGAGAGATCTCTGACCCTCACCCGCTACTAGGTATCTATTAACTAAGAGATATATGCATATACCCACTCTGAATTTGTTGCCCAAGTACCAACTCAATATTAAAAGCAAATCTAAATATTGAAAAGAATCTCATCCCGCCCTAATCCTCACTCACTCGGATTCACTTTCACCACTAACCTCCCTGTAATCTCCTCAAATACTCCACAAAGTCTACTCTCGCCGTATCTCTCCGCCAAACCCACTTTCCTCCCCTCCTCTCGTGCCCAACTACTCTGACTCTCAATCATCATGTTAAAGCTCGGATCAATCGGGACCTTCCCTAAAAACTCCACACCAAACTGTTCCGCCATGACAAGGCCCCCACCCGACGAAAACACATTCGTACACTCACTGCAATGGGGACACACGAATCCACTCATATTCTCGATAACACCGAGAATGTTAAGACCGACCTTTTTACAAAAGTTGAGTTCTTTACGGACATCAGCTGTTGCAACAGCCTGTGGGGTTGTGACTATTACAGCACCGTCGGGGGATATCGAGCGGAGCTGTTCGGCAAGTGATATATGTTCATCAGATGTCCCTATTCACAGTTAGCCCTTCCGCTACCTTAATTATATTATAGGAAACCATACCCGGTGGTGTATCAATCAATAGATACTCAACTCCTTCCCACAACACATCCGTCATAAACTGCCTCACCATCGCTGTCTTCTTCGGTCCTCTCCAGACAACACTATCCCCCCGGTCCTTCAATAAAAACCCTAAGCTCATCAACTGAATCCTCGTGTCTACTCCCTCACCCTTTTCACCCACCCGTACCGGGATCCACCCTCCAGGTGCTTGGTGGATCTTCTCATCTTCAACATTGAACATCCTCGGTATATTCGGGCCTGTAAGGTCTACATCTAGTACACCAACCTTATGCCCTGCTCGAGCTAGCGAGAGTGCGAGTTGGACCGTGACAGAAGACTTTCCAACGCCGCCTTTGCCAGAGAGGACCTAGGTGTGTTATTATGGAGCTTGATGAGGTGGGGGCGGGGTAGTTACAAGGATGACATGGGGAATTGTTTCGAGCATTGTGGGTTGAGCTTGGTAGCTCTGGTGATGTGTATATTGGGGTTTATGGGGTTTGTGGAAGGAGTTTAGTATCGTAAATTAATTTGTTTATGGATCTGCTTAGAAATGTTCAATTGTGCCTTTTTTTGGTGGGCTGCCCACCAATGGCATCATAAGTGAAGAGCCTCATAGGTGAAGAGATCCACGTAAGGCTAACACCAACCCTAACCCTGATATTAGCAATTGTTTTCAATTCTATACCGGTATATTGTATTTTGTTATTCAGCAGGTTCGTAAAGTGCCTTCGGATCTTAAATGTTTTTAAATTCTTTTAAGGGGTCGGAAGCTTGTATGGTGGACTGTTTTCTATCACATCGTACCAAACATCACAAAAACGGCAAGGTAGCACGCAAAAACATGTCTGTATTAATCGTAAACAAATACATACGTTGAGGTATATATCTTACTCAGCCTCTCGGATGTTATCCTACCCACCCTAATTTCCCACCTATTTTTAATGAATAACTCGTACATAGACCGCCCAAAGTGAACAAAAAAACATTACAGACTAGGTTCCCACATTGCCGGTTGAACGCCATGAGGTTACATGTATCCCCCCGCCCGTGTGATGCGGGTGAAATTGAGTAGCAGGGGGAGGGGAAGTAAAAAAAGAAGGCTCATCAGAAGATCCCATGCTTCTAGGGCCCAAAAAAATAAAGTAGGAACAGGAACAGAAACAACATAAGGGTCGACCGCAAGAGCAAGGGGTAGAAGTGCCATCTACTTTCGCATTCCGGCACTTACTGGATATTCCATACATCCTCCGCTGCATGGCAAAACTTACTGCAAGCCACACTTGCAGACAGCGAATAATTGCTCACTCCAATCTTCTCATCCACCCAACTATCGGCAAAATCATCTTTCCCTTTTGCCATTGCTCCGACAACAACACAAATACTTTCTTCTTCGCCTAAGCCCGTGATATACTCTCTCACGTTCATGACGGGGGCTTCCCAAGAGAGTGTGACTTTTCTGCAGTTCGGCGGGAGATATTGCGAGACTGGGTTCTTGATGACCTTAAGAAGCTTCTCTGATGAGGTTGTGGAACGGATGGACAACTTGTGGAGTAGCTGTACCATGAGCCCAGCGAAACGCTTAAAAGTACGCGGGATCCGCACGGCAGGGTTAACTTCGATCAACACACCCTTTGAGGATTGGATGTAGACCTGAAGTTTCCCGGCTTTGTTGACGGGGGAGTCGAGAAGGGTTAGGAGACACTTGTTGGAAGTGCTCGTTAGCTTTGAAAGCACAGACAGAGAGGGTTGAGCCGCTCGCCATAACATAAAGGGTTGAAGATCTTTCACTGCTCGGTTTTACAAGAAATTACCACTACCTCCCCATCTCGGAGGGTAGTAAAAGAGGTAATAAAAAAAAACCAAACATAGCATAAATCATTAGGATTGTGGGAGAGGGTGGTGAACACAAACCTGATGGAGAATGTCCGGTCGGGCATCACTGATATCCCGCCCCATCTTCTTCAACACACCGATGTGGTCATCAGAATTGAGTAGCACATACTTCTCCCCTCCATTTGCACCACCAGTGGAAATCTTGTGGGTTTCCAGACACGCTTGTGCAAGAACGACGATGAGCCGTTTCGTGCTCTTGTCGTCTGTTGCAATCGGCACAGCTTGTTCAGCCGTCAATGTTGGCAGCGAAGGGAGCGATTGAGTCCTTGGACGCTTCTTTACTGGGGATCCTGGGGTGGCCATTGCGTCTTTTGAGGGGGGGGGGTTTAGTATGGTTGTGGGTGTGGGGTAATAGTGTAAGTCGGGCGAAGAGTCAGAGACTGAGAAGGAGAGAAAAACATGCCAACCAAAAAAATTAGACTGGCCCTGAGGCTTGGCAGGGCGCTAGGATAGACCTGTTTGCCGGGATGACGCTAGCCACGGTGAGCTTGGCAACGGTAATGATCGCGGTGCTGGCTGGAGGGAGAGGGAGAGAGAACTCCATGGCCCAAGATGAGAGATGGGATTTGACAGACACGTCTGTCGCGGTGCCTGTCATCTATTGACACATTGGCCACATCGCTGATACGTGGGAAGCCATAAATAAATACGTCAAACAAATTTTCTGCGGCTCTGTTTCTCTAGGCAGACTATGGGATTCGCATGTTGCCAAGGGATGAAAATATCTACAAATAATCATTTACTCTCTTTGGCTACAAGCATCTTGAAACTCGAGGCCTCCGTTTTGATCCAGCACACAGTTGATATGTTTGTCTGTTACTCGCTCAGTCATCGGAATCGAACCGGATGCATGAACCGCTGTTGGACTGCCACAAACTGGTCTAGAGTAGAATCATGCAGGAATCATGCATGTCACAAAAAAAAGAGAAGAGGATTTTCCCAACCTTCAGTTAGAACTTGCAAGTATCTGAAACCCCAAACATCTACCGGTACCTAAGCATCCAACTCGACGCTCTCATACCAATCCTAGTACCATCCACGTTTGTAGTCTCCAAAACATCCCATCCCGTCCTTTAAACTCTTCGTTTTTATTTAAGGTCTTCCTAATCTGCAAAAACTCTTTCGCACCTTAAACCGTAAAAATGACAACAAAAATTCCAGGCAAGCCCCGCAAGCCCCTCAACTCACTCTGCATATTTTGCATTAATCCCTCTTCCCGTTCCTTATCGCGTCGCCCCTCCACAGCTGACTCTTCCCCGCGGCCACGGCAATTTCGCCTTCGTCCTCCAGCCCTAACACCCCTGAACCTCTATTTCGGCATGACATCTCTGATCTCCGCCACTTCCGCACTCTGCTATCTCACCTCTCCCTCACAGGCACTTACAAAGCTCGGCGGTACAACTTCACCGAGTGCACTAGTGCTTGTTCAGGTTGTTGCATCTGGGGAGGCACTTGTCTCTTATTTATGTCTTGAGGGGCTTTTCTCGAGTATCCCGGAGAGTCGCAGATTAGTCGTGAGGGCGATTGGTGTTTATAACCTCTTCCACATGGGCGCATTTTGGTGGGGCCATAGGAAATATGTGAGGAATCCGAAGGGGACTGGGATGTTGGCTTTTGGGCTTTTTATGGGGACTGCGACGAGTTTATGGTATGGTATTTCATAGGCTTTTTTTTTTTGGGGGGGGGGGGGGATTATAGATACAAAGAAGGTAATATAGGGATGTACAGGAGGGAGGGAGGTTATTCTACTTGCATACCGGGGGGTCTTTTTTTATACATTCACTACTGTCATTCATTGAATAATTTCTTATCACTCGACTAGATATTGAAGTTCAAGTTGTGCACATGTCTAGAGTATCGTGGAAAACAGTCAATTACTTTAGAGATCCCCTATTATAGCTAATACGTAAACTAGGAAGAATGATAAGGATCAGTACAAGGGAATATTGAAATAGAACATATATAAGGAAACCCTAAAAAAAACAAGTGTACAAAAGCGCAACTAAACAAAAAGCAGACAGCCATACCCAGTAAAGAATTACAAGTTCCAACCTCTTTAGTTTTTCTTTAGATCCTCATGAACAAAAGAAAAACCCGCCCGCTGATATGAAATAAGGGTAAAAATAAAAATAAATGTTTTTGAGGAAAATTATTACGCCAACAACTCCTGCGCAGAAAGAAAAACACCTCGAGATTCTTTATTCTTTCACTGAACCAAATCTCTACAAGTCCCCCACACCCTCTAACTACAAGTACGGCATCCAAAGGTTATCCAACTGTGCCAAATTGATCGGGTTCGCAGCCTTATTGATGAGATCGATGACGGTCTGATTCGCTGGTAGGTTGCCTTGTCCAGCCTGTGCTAAAGAGGTTGCTCTTCTAACAATGATCTCTGAGTTCATCTGAACCTTTTCACGCAACTGCTGCTCCCCAAGTCCAGAACGATGTTGTTGAGTGAACCAGAAAATCATCTCATCACGTACAAAGACACTGAGATGTTGCTCAAGCTCAAACTATAAATGGAAGTTAGCACAATTACCTTCCAACATATATTTATATAAGGAATGTCATACTTCAGGCTCTGTGAGACAGCGTGCGATGGCCATAACAGCACAAGAGAATATACCCTCAATGGCAATTGGGCCCATTAGGGTCTGAATATTGGGGGTAAATCGGAAAGGGACAGTCTCGTTGTTATGGAAGAACGCATTCGTCGACGCCATTGCGGGGATTAGCTCAGAACCCCAAATATTACCAGTTTCTCTGGCAATAAACATCTTATGCGGGAATCGGTTGCTCATGCTCATAACGTAGGTCATGAATGTCAACGCTGCGTATTGATAGCAGAACTGTCGTCTAAAAAGGAAAAACTCCGTGAAAGAAGGGTATGATTTTGATAAGAACTATAATATATTAGTTAAATGGTTTATTGCTGGGGTAGTGAAGGATTTACCTCAAGAGCAACGTTCTGGGGGACCATATTAGTCTGAATGGCATTGAATATCTCCAGTTTGATGTTAGGATTGACGAGTTGCGTTGGCGGCTTGCTAGGGTCTAGTGAAGCGATAACCTTTTTTAGTGAGAAGATTAACGGGTCATCTTTGCTCATTCCCGTTCTTCGGCAGTGGTCTTCGTAGATTCCTTGCAAGGAGATGTATGAGGAGTCATCCTGAACAATGCGAATATGAGGCGCTAGGGGAACCATCAAAGGTAGATGGAACCCAAGGTTCCGGCGTCGACTCTCCTTTCTTCGGCTTAGAACACCGTTAAATATACGGAATAGCTGGAGTATCCTCTCCTCCCTACGACAGTGCCTAGCCGCGGGGTGTTGAATGGCAAATGCGTGTACGCTACCATCATGGCCTCTGAGTTTTAGCCTCCTATGACACACACCATACCCACGGACAACGTCTACTCGCGGGAGGAACCTATCGATGCGGACGAAATCCTTGTTGTTGTCCTTGTGCTGTGGGTTGTTAGTAATTGAGCACAAAATAAATTGATTTGATTTCTTACCAATAGATATTGACCAGGAACTTCGACATCATCAAATTTCTGGAATCTGAATTCACTGAGGTGTGGGCTATAATTTTCTAGATTCTGGTATGGTGGCCGGCGGTCTAGCTTCTCCTCAAATCGATCTCTCCATTTTCGTAGTCTCTCAATATAAGCAAACAAATTAGGCTTCACATTGACGAAATCGGCCTCGAAAGCGACTCGAATATTGGCAGGCAAAATGGTTTCTGCAAATCGGGTGATATTCGATTCGGTGGATGGGGGGAGTTTTGAATCATCAAGTGATGGGTTTATTCGGGCAATCCACTGAAAAGGTAAGTCACCCGCGGGCAAAGAGTTAAGATTAGCCTTTCTTACCTGCAAACCATCGTTCAAAAGCGCTACGATTAAGCGGTAGGCGTCTTCATCTGGGGGACACTTGAAGAACTTTTGGATCTGATCGCCCATGGTTTCCATTGAAAGGGCAAGAAGTGGGAATGCTGTTTTGAGAACGGACATGATTTCTTCAGCATACTCCCAGGGTAAGCGTTTGACTTGCGGTTGTGGGCTGGCTGCTGTAGCTACAGGCGATGAGACGCTTGGCGCATTGGGGGCAGAAATCGGTGAACCAGCATCTACATTTTCTGTTAGTAAATATGTTCAGTAGATAAAGTGATTGAGACTTACTATTTGTTTGAGAAAGGGCATTTGTATTTCCTTGGGGACTGGATGCTCTTCCAGCATCTGTGCCATTCGGAACACTGCCTTGACGTGCTAGGGGTGTGGCCTGGGCAACAATGGGAGAGCCCGCCTTACCACGGTTCGACGCGGCAGCAGCGGCGGTTTGCTTTTTGATAACTTGGTAATCTTCTCGACTGGTACGCAAAAGGAAGTAAAGAGCCTAAGTCTGGTTAAGAATATGCCTTACTCTCAGATGAATTCCAGAAGCTTACCTGTGGATAATTTTTTGCAATCTTGATCAAGATACCACGGGCAAGACGAGCTTCCTTATGAGAAAGTGATGTTAATAGCTGCGGAATGTAAGTAATCCAGTACCACACAGGTGTTTCTCCTTTGTAAGCGTCAAACGCGGAAGATATCGAAGCAGTGGCATCATCTAGACTGAGAAGCCAAAGAACCCGGCCTAGTAATTTTCTTGCTTTCCCACTTTTGTAGAGGCCGGCTGCTTCGAGATAACAGCTAACAGCGTTGCCTGCGGGCTGCATTTCTCCAGGATTCTCTTTGAACAGGGAGTCATTGTAATAGCCCCACTCAGCCCAAGCCTTTGGAAGTTTCAGATCGTGGTAAAGGGCTAGGCCAAATGCCTCGTTTGCTTCTTCCTTTTGCTTTAGCTTAGACAAGAACATGCCCTTCAATGTGTAGAATTCTGCCTTTTGCTGAGCGCCAAAGTAACCCAGGTTGGTATTATTGATAACCTCCAGACCTTGTGTAAGCTCTAAAGGATTCTGGTAATGGCATTTCGCTTGCTCGCGTAGTTTGAGGAACGCTTCCTGGATCTCGATATTCGGCAAGGTATAAATCTTGCTCAATTGACTGATACACACCTCTGGTAACTGGTGTTTGCGGGCAACATGGGCGAAGCGATTAATGATCCAGGCAGTCTCATGGTATCCACGATAGGCATAGGAGTTATTGCTGCTATTACCACCTGCACTCTGAGCTTGGACTGGTAGGAGTGGTAGATATGTATTGTTAATCGAGTGGAAGATGTGTTGTCTCCAGGTGACCAAGTCATGCCAGCTATTGATATCATCCCAAACGTTTGGTAGGCGGTCTCTCCAGGTACCGAGGAGCAGCTTGAGTTCTTGTGATTTCGCATCTAGGTTCTGCGCCGTGGTTGTTGACAGGCTGCTATAAATCACGCTGGCATCATGAAGCTCGACTAGCTGTTGGAATGCCTGTAGGAGAGGAATATGAGCATTGGTAATCCTGCGCGGCAGGTTATGCCATTTGCGTAGCGAAAGTTGAATGGCTTCATCACATAATCTCGAAAATTCGGCAGGAACCTCGGTCTTCTGGTGAACTTTCTGCAAGGCCATGAACGCGGCAAAGAAAAAGCGCCGTGGTGTCGGTGCGTCCATCAGAGACTTGATAGTCTGGTCCATGCGATCGCCATCAAGTCCGTTCCAATTCTCGAGCAATCTCCATCCACACTCAAGAAGGAGGTCGTTATAGTTCTCATGTTTTGCAAATTCACTCAAGATTTCCCACTGCTGAAGCTTCTGAGCGCATAGTACCCAATGATCCTCCCACAGCATGTACTCCGAATTTGAGAATGGCAAGGCGCCAGTTCGTGCCTTAATTTGTGCATTTTCATACATTTGCTGAGCCTTATCCCACATCCCGTTTTGCTCGAAGGAAACTGCAGCATTCGTCTCCAGATACTCAGCCCTACGTCTCCAGAGACCATAAAACAAATCTTCTTCTTGAATCGCAGAATACATTTCGGCCAGAGCGTCGCAATTGCTCTCGCGAACAATTGAGCTATCCATAGGAGGGAAATTGGCAGAATCTTCGAGCATATGTAATGCCGTGTACCAGGCATCATACGTCTTGCTAAGGAATTTGACCATATGCGGAGGCAGCGTAAACTTTGGCTTGGCTATCTCGCATCCCTCAAGGAGACTCTGGATGACATTAGGCCTTTTGTCCATTTGTCGTTGATGCCACTCTTTAGCCAGGAGGCCAACAATCCCGCGCGAAAGATCTTGGCGGTCCTCTTTCCCTAATGCAGACCAACACAGGGGAAACAGAGCAATCCAAATTTGATGAGCAACCTTTGCATCTAGGTGCTGAAGCTGGGCAATCGGTTGGAATATATCACCTGCTTTGACCTCGGCTAAGCTTTGACAGAACCGTCTATGACGGTGCATAAGATCCTCAAATTTGTCGTCAAGCATGAGCGAATCTTTTCTCGAATCCGTGGTATAGGTTGAAAATATCGATGAGGCTGTTGCGACCTTTAGGTCGTCATTATGTAGCTCTACTCGGGTATCCATGTCGACAGATCCAAAAAGTAAGTGAGTTGCCTGATTGAGCCAGTACGAATCAGCAAGGGTCTCCCAGTTTTGCGTGCCTAGTACGAAACTAATGCGGTTACTGATTGTCCTGGAAAGACTCCTATCGAAGATTTGTAAGAACCGGTTTCTCATGTTGACGTCTTTCGCCCGCGTCCCGACCAAGAAGGCATGTTCAAGCCGAACAGTCAGTTCAGTATTGTTGACGACCGGGCTCTCGTAAATGTCTATAACTAGATCTAAAAATTTGCTGCAAAGAATAGGGTCAGGTCGTGTCTCGAATGAGAGCATCTTTGACAGAACTGCTGTTTTCTCCTTCAGTGTTGGGAAAGACTCTGTGGACCCGAATACCCATTCCCTCACAATACCCAAGATCTTCGTGCACAACTCCGTACTTGACGACTTCTCTACCAGTTGGGCCATAACACTTAAAAATGGTCTTCGTTGATCCCCTAAAACAGAAACCCTAGATGCCGCTACATCAATCACCATACGAAGGAGTTTTGTCGTTGTTTCAGGATCAAAGACTTGTGAATTTCCACCAGTATTAGGTTCCGGCTTCGCCGAGTTTGGTAGATTGACAATAGGAGGCTGCCCTGGCGTCGCTGCGGGGGACGAAAGATGGTCTTTTCCAATTTTCTGGAATGCCTTCATCAGGGCGGCGATATGGTCGTCAATGACCGCTGGCCGTTTTTGAGAAAGAGTCCATAGAATATTGACACTCGACATTAAATTTGTGTTCAAATTGTCTTGAACAATGGTCGTGAGTAAAGTAGTAAATACTATAGCAGGCGGCGAGTCTTTTACATCCTCCTCCTCCTCCTCCCCTTCTTCCTTCTCTGCTGGGATGGCTTGTAAAACACGAGCAAGCACAGGTTGGAGGCTTTCCTGAACCTCAGCTAGCTCGGACCTCAACGACTTTTCCAAAAATTTCTGAAGGTCTGGCAGACGTTGCATCACCCAGTCATCTGACTTGAGCTCCAAGATAACCTTTAAAACCTGTAACGCATTGAGAAACCCAGGTAAGTTTTGATCGGTAATGTCATTTGCGACGAGAAACTGGTCCATGACCTTGGGGAACAATTCGATCTCAAGATCGTCCCAATATTCTGGCCCCAGAAAGTCCCCGAGTAAACCTAACGCTTTTCTACACAGATCGCTAGTTGAAAATTTCTCGTTCAGACTGCAGATGAAGGTGACAAGATGTTTAATTACTAGGGTACGAAGTGCCGGGGCGACTGCATATTCTGTGTTTCCAGCTATAGGCTGAGAACCACCTACTGAAGGAGATCTAGAATCGGCTGGTGGCTGTTGGAGTTTTCTTTTCCGTGATGGTGATGTGTCGGGGCTCTGTCTTTGCATTTCAGTAAGCCGGCGGCGTTTCTCCCAATCTCGAATTAGAACCATCAGATTGATTGAGAGTTTCTTGTTTTCGGTCGAAGGGTTCGGTAGATGTAAAACTAGTTTTGGTAGGGATGTGACTATCCAGGTCAAGAAATGCTCCCTTGACTCATAAAACAAATCTCCATGCTTCACCAAGAACTGGAAGATATTAGTCATCTGCTGCTGATTGTGACCTTCCTCCGACAAAATTCTCCTTGGCCATCTCGCCCAAATCGGATATCTAGGATCACTGGCATTTGGCACCCTTTTCTTGAGTACTGGAGCGATCAATTCCAAGGCCTGGGTAACAAGTGCTCTTCCTTCGTGTTGGTGTGCTTTGAGCAAAGCCACGTATATCTGAATCACAATCTTTGAAGGTGTGTCGTAGTGTCGAATGAAGAAAGCGATTAAGACGTATGCTGCCTGTTTATTAACAATATCTTCGAGCTTGATATAATTCCAACCAAATTTGATCACATCTTTCCTGGCTTCGGCCAAGATCGTATTATGATCCTTGATGAGGAGTGCAGACATCTGCAGTAACTCCATCCTTGAGTGATCCAACCCGGGAGAAGCATCATCACCAATATCACCAAGATTTGGCCTCCAAATTTTAGCATGAATAGCCTCGATCATATTCCTGTCGACAAGTTTCTGGCCATTGACTGGGAGCGAACCACGTTGGACGTCCATGGCTAGGATTGGGTTGACGAGATAATGGAACGCGAAAGTTTTCGTATCTTGTGTGGAAGCCTTCGTAGTGTACAAATCCAAGCATCGGTATATTACATTCCGCCAGTGTTCAATAGACCCTTCGCAAATGATTTTGGTGTATATATAATGGGTGAGTGCGTTTGATCGTTTGAGCTTATTAGATGTTCGCGCATCGATTACCTATAGAATGTTAGAAACAACCTACAGAAAGGCTAACCTGACTCTTACCTGAAAAAGGAACTCTAAATCTTGCTCAGCATGTGTGAGATATAACATAAAAATTTCCTGCAATGTCTCTGAAGACTGGTCAACCCCTAACCTGATCGGTACAGGTACTTTTCCTTCCTTCAATCGTTCCCTGATATCCACTCCAGCCCTTAATAATCTTTCCATCAAATCCCTATTCTTTACCAGCCACTCAGCACTACTAGAGTGCCTAGCAACGGAGTAGACGATATTAACAGCATTGACCTGAGCCACAAATTTTTCCTCTTCCTTCGCCTCAATGTCGATTGTTGCTCCTAAAAGTCCTGCGGTATCTGAACTCACTACGTTCCTCATGGCCTCGCTCGATTCGTCCGCCAACAACTGGGAAAATATTCTACCGTATCTCAAATCTGTCATCTTGGGCTTGATGAACCCCCATGTCTCAGCTGGATATCGATTCACAAATTTCAATAGCGGCGCACGGAATGGGCTATGTTGCGTCCGCCGAAGCTTCTCCTCGAGGTCGATTACGATCTTGAACATCTCCTCCAAGAACTGAACTGCTGCGGGCGGCAAGAGGTGAAAGATGTTCAAAATGGATGCAATGACGCGGATATTGGGGTTTTGTTCAAGTAGTTTAAACGATGTCTGCTGTAGAACATTGGGTTCCGCAAGATTCTTCAGGTGATCCAATAGCCTACTCCCAATTTCAACCTTGAAGTAGTTTGTCAACAATTCCAGCAGTCTCGCAAGTCCCTCTAACCCAGCGACATTCAGTCTCTTCGGATCCGAAAGATTCATTAAGATCGGGCGAAGACCGTTTTGCAACAGATCTTTGGGTAACTTGTTGGTCTGCGCAAGCACACCCTTCAACCCAGAGTTGGCAGCCTCGATAACCTCGTGTGATTTCGAATAGAGCGACTTAAAAAATACGGAAATGATCCGACCTCTAGTATGTGACTTGTCTGGGGATGCGAACTCTGGATATGTGATAGCTGTCGAGAGCAATTTAATACATACGACCCGAAGATTAAGAACAGACTCGGTAGTCCTATGTTCGGGGATGCGATTATTTGATAAAGCATCGTCATCAGCGTCAGCAAGGGCAAGGGCTTCCATCATGAGGCGGTTCATTTCTTCATTGAACTCTAAAAATGCAGGCTGAAGACTTAGGCAAAAAGTGATAGCATCAATATACCCAATCTGACTAGCAAACGGAAGTGCACGAAGAGGTTTATTGAATATCGGAGTCAACAATCGCTCTTTGACGGGTGTCATCAACGCGTGGATATCTACCCCAAGGATATTTGATAGGGTATGAAAAGATGTCTGCGCGGTTTCTCTGACATGTTTATTAGGATTCGAAATTTCGCAGATGAGGAGAGCGCATAGGTTGAAACTCTTCGAATGATATGTGCCGATCTCCTCTTTTGAAACATTTTGATTGCATTTTCTAAGCACCAAGTCCAGTGTAGATTGTGCACACTCCCTTGTACTAGCAGGTAGATCCGGTGGCATATCCTTGATAACGTATAACAAAGCCCGTACAAAGTCATGTTGACGTTCTACCATCCATGTCTCGCCCATATCTAGATCCTCTGTGAGCGCCCGGATCCCCAAACACCCACCAGACTTCGGGTACCACTCCTCTTCATAGCAGGAGTGACAGAACGTTTTTGCTAGCCATTGGAAGAATGGAAGCTTGTGCACCATCTCATTTGATCCGAAGAGGGTGGCAGCAGTATCATAGATGACCTTCATCGCTTTCTTGGCTATCTCTCTAACCGCTGCATGTTCGGAGGAAAGGCAGTCCGCAATAGCATCTGCCAAAACCCGGCTATCTAGGTGCATTGGACCCTCCCCACTGTTGACCATAAATTGCTGTGTTTTCTGTCGCATTTCCGTCACAGACCTTCCTAATTCCAAAATTGTAAAATGTCTGCATACATCATACGCCAAGGCCGTTGCTTCCTCTTCCAGTTGCGGAATAGAAACAGCATGAATAACAGATCTCAACAACTTCCGAAGTGTGGCTTCTTGATCGTGTTTCTTGAACACTGGTTTGTTCCTGTCTGATGGCACAACTATCGTAGCCGCTAGATCTGTCGATCCTGCTGCGAGATCGTTTGCTTGTACCCGAACTAACTGCGCAAAATCCTCTGGTAGTTGGTCGTACCCAATAAAGAGCTTTAAATTAGCACTGAGCAACCGCAGGGATTGATGCTTGTAGAATATATCTGTGGCTTTATCCTGGTCGGTTTTTGGGGGCTTCATATCAAATAGCCTCTCCACGGCAAGATCAACCGCAGACAGAATTGGAAATGCACGTTCCCCTGGTGCCCCATGTAGCCTAATGTTGACACTACATGCATCGTCCGCGTATAGTTTGTACGGTAAAGGCGGAGGGTGTGTCAAGAACCGCCGGTTCCTACCCCCAAGCTTCCCCAAAATTCGCATAGTTGTGTGGCTGTGTACATGGTTATACGGTAAAGGTCTTAGATGATCCCAAAGAGCGGCCATTAAGTCGTCGATGACAGGTGCCATGATTGGATCCAAGTAATCGGCCGTCAAATTGTCAACACATAGCTCCAGCGTCCTCAGTCCCTGGCTAACTAGCTCTTGCCCTGCCCTGAGGGCTACAACCAATGGCTTCATTAAGAAGCTAAGATGAGGTAGTAGATTGCTAAGGCGAGCCGGGACGGTAAGACAAAGTTCAACGTATAGATCTCGTTGCTGAATGTTACGGGCAGAGATAAGAAGTGTGTTCAGGACCTCAAGAAGTACTTCCAAAAGAGGTAGAATCTCTTTATACAGATGCTCGAACCTTCCTCCACCAATACTTCGAAACAGTGACCTTAGAAGCAAGAAATAATTCATCGGCTCCTCTGCTGTAGTTGACAAACTGATAGATTTCAGGACAATCTTGCTGACGTGTGGCAATAGAACTTGTTCATTCTGACTGGAGAAAAGAGTGACCGCCATAAAGGATAATTTGAAAAGTCTGAGTAATATTTGTGATTTCCTCGTATCGCTGGTCCCTACTTCCTCAATATGATCCATGAGGAATTGCAGGAGCATCCCACAAAAACTCGGAGAGGTTGCTTCGCTGGCCAAGAAAAACTGTGGCACGTGCAGAAGAGCTGTATGCTCAAACATCATCTCGTAGAGGTGTGGAATCTCTGAGTGGAATACTTCGTGAAACGTCGCTGGGTCGATGCAGTGAAATACCGTCGCAAACGTCTCAAGTAAATCTTTTTCCTCTTTTCCACTAGGTACCATAAAGTGATTTGTAAGAAACTCTACTGGCGACGTGTTCGGATCTACTGGTTTTGAATCATGTTCAACACCATAATATCTGAAAACTCGAGCACCCTCCCGGAATAATTTGATGATGATATTGACCTCCTCTGCACTAAATCCATATGCCACCTCACTCCAATTTGGTGGATTGTTGTCATTTTGCTTCGACGGGGGATTACAGGATCGCAATGCAAATAGCATACTCTTCAACCCATTCATCAGGTTCTTGAATAAGAATTTGTTATCTAGCCATGCCTGTGGTTAGCAGTCTATTAAAGTTATTTGGATTAAGACGGAGTACTTGCCTGAAACGGGATCTGCACCTCGCTCTCTAGGATTTGAAGTTTTGATGGGGGTTGCTAGAAATATATCGGTTTCATCGTACCCGCCTTCTTTCCCAGCCCCAACCAGGTCTGTTGAAGCCTCCTCCAGGCTACCCTCTTCTTTTGCCTGCGCGTTCAGTCGACTTTGCTTGACAGCATTCTCATACTGCCTGTTCATAGCCTTGAACTTCTCAGCGATAGCATCAAGTATCATTATTAGGAAATGTCGGGCTACATATTTAGTGTCAGCTAAAATAGAAATTTTGAATCCAGTCCTCTTACCCTCTTGTTTGTCTTCTAGTTTTGCGATAAATTCTGCTAGGTTAAGCAATAACTTTGCGCTCATGGTCTGAAAACTTGTCCCCGGAAAGTTGTCGTGCAGATTTTTAGTATACACTTCGACGGTTCTTCCTATTTGGTTGCGGTCTAGTGAATCGCGGACATGATGTATTAAGTCTGCGAGCATACTATATGCCAGTGGTCTGTTACAAGTATTAGCCCCCACCAAGAAATTCCGATCAACAAAGTTATACCTCATGGTCTCATATACTGTTAACCCATCCCCTATCAAAACTCTCTCATCCAGAAGTTCATCTATTTTTCCCAAGAAAATTTTCCGGAAGTTGAAATTTATGATATGTCGTGTAGCCACCAAGAGCTCCTAATATGGATTAATAATAGGATCAGCATTACGACATATAGCTCTGGAACAACAGCCCAACTAACCTTTCTTGCTCCTGACCTCTCTCGAGGACAATCCTTCAATAGCCTCACAACGATTTCAGGGAGTTTAGGTAGAAATTCCTGGAGTTGGTGTGCGTAAACCCGAAGTACGTACGCCAAAAAGCTCATTGTCTGTAAATTCACAGTATCAGCCCATTGCTACTAAATGGTGCTGGAAATATTTCTTAATCCTTACTTTAACCTGGGCCGTTATAAATTCCCCAAACGCAACCCTATTCTTTATATTCGGGCTTACGCCTGTGAACACTTCACCCTTGGCTTTTGAATGCTTATGTGCTTCCTCTTGGGGCCCTGCTTGCAATTGGAGCATGTCTTGGATTAATGGCACGAAGGCTTTCACATTCCGGTGCACACAATTTCGATGAGCCTGAAACAAGCTTACAACAATAATGGGACATTCAGCCAACACTTTGAAGCTCTGCATTCCCTTAACCAACATTTTGGCTGGTTGTTGAGCATCAGTTCCTGGGTCTTGGCCAGCATTCATCGGTGACATTGGCCTGGGACTCTGGAAGTTCTGCCCAGTATTACCCGGAGTACTCGGCATTGGAGTTCCTCCAGTGGTCGAAGATGGGTTCTCAAATGTTTCCTTGACAGCTTTCGGCATCATCGCGAACATCTCTTGTATCAAATCTAGAAATGGTTGCACCTTGTCAACAAGCTGTTTTTGATAATTCCGTTGAAAGTCAATGATTGTCTTCATGCAAAGGACGGCATTGTCCTCGTTCTCTGTCTTGACAAGATTCATTAAGAGGGTCATTAGATCGCTAGCATATGGCTCCAGAGCCTCTACCGGCATGAATGGTAATCGATGGATTGTGTCGAGTGTAATATTTCGTAATTTCTACTATAAGTTAGCTAGATAGAATTTGGAAAGTAGGAAGCGCAATAACTATCCCATACCTGTTCAGGGGATGTAGATATAAACACCGGCTGCCCACTAAGTATCGTGTTGAATACGGGCATAAGCTTCTGCAGAAACTTTACGTATTCTGCTGGGGTATGAGTGAACATGTCGATTGAGTCCCGAAGCTCACCCGCGATCTGAAGCTTAAGTTTGGCATCTACCATCGACCTCATTAGCCATCGCCCTGATCCTCAGTAACTCGAGCAAGTAACAAACCAAGAGTACTGTCCCCCAGCCTCGCGGCAAAGACATCCGCATGGGCTGTTCCCCCAGCCATGGTTGCAGATCCTCCTCTTCAATACTGAGGTTTCTTGTCGCAATAAAATCGTACGTGTCGTTATCTATATTCTTGTGATGGATGGGAGTTGGTGAGGAGGCAAAAAGGCTCGCGTAAATTGGAGGATCCAGGACGCGAACTCAAATACTTATCGCTAAGTATTGGAAGCCAGACCTCGGTGGGAAGGTGATGTTTGGCAAGCGATAAACACTATGATGGCCACGACACTATTCGATTGCTGAAGAAAAAAAGAAAAAGGATAGAAGAAGCGAGTGATAGTCTGAAAGAAATTAGAGCGCCCGTATGCACTCAAAGGGCGACAGAGAGACGCGGGGAAAGAATTTGTCAATATACTTGACGAATGCGTTAGGCCTGAGAGGCGAGAGGAGGCTGTGAATTTGGGGAGAAGGGAATCACTCTTCTTATGCTATAAAATGGCAAACCAATCAGAGCCTCCGACCTCTTGGCATGTCACGTGACACTCGTTTGCAACTGTATTTACAGCTGTTTAAGAGGGATCTTGAAACAGTATCTGCATACAACTATCTAGGTAGCCTGATAGTTCGCGGTGAGCTTTTGTGAGATTAGTTTCCACTCAACGTAACCCAGTCCTGACTAATACTGTCCTAAGACTGTTTTTTTTCCTTCTAATCACCAAATGTCAGCCAGAGCTTAGTTTTTAATCCAAAGGGCCTTCCAACGGGAAAAAGCACTACTTTTTGTGGTTAATAATATTTACAAAGAGCCCCACCACCCTGATACTCATTGTAGCCTCACAAACAGATCGTCGATTCTCTAATCTACTACATAAAAGCACATGCCTCCAACACACCACCCCCGAAATCATACACGACGTAAGTATCATATTACTCAAATATCTTTATACTATAGGCACATTATGCCAGAGACTGTGATGAGAACCCCAGGGGGGCACTACGATCCCCGAAACACATGTACCATAATGTGCTTTTAGTAACGCGGCTAAACCAACCGTAGGAAGGCCCCTACCAGGCATCAAGCTCAGAAAACTTGAGCCTCTTCTTATAAGGCAACAAGTCGTGTGGCACATACACGTAGCCAACACCAGGATAACGAAAAAAAACCAAGATTAGAAAAACAAACTAAATTGTTTTTTTTTTGGTCTGATGGCCAGGCTTAGCGCAAAAATGCCCTCAACAAAGTGAAGGGTTATGGGAAAGGCATAAAATGTCCCGTGGACGTTGGCTGCTTCGTCCAGGGCGTACGACGCCCCCACTAGGTAAGGATAGCTCTAATGCCGTCTTCTAGTGTATAAGTACTCTACTGTGCGTCTTCACTCAGTGAATCGATCATCGGCCAGACGGATCTAGTAAAGGGCCAGGTCAGTGACTCTCTTACATTCAACCCATGGCACTCACAACCTATCACTCGCTAACCTAGTGGCCGAGTTAAATAGAAAATCCGACCTCCCTAAGATAACACTAGGTGGCTCCAGTAATCTATCGCTTCTTATAACACGTACATACTCTCCAGGTATACTATTAGAAGAATACTAGGAAAGACGTCACCACGGCCCTTTGTCCGTAGAGTACCTCATAAAAAAAAAGCTGTAAGTGGCTTCGATGCTAGCTCTCGAAAAATATCCTTGCCATTGAATCAGCTCTTTGATCTTTGGTCAATCGGTAAGATAATACTACCGCTTACCTCTGTTCTGTTTCATATTATTCTATATCCTTAACAAAAAAAATAGGGCCCACTAATCCTAATCCACTCAGAAACCTCACTCTATCACTATGCAGAATGCAGAGCCATGTCAGGATGTGCCAAATCGGCTCAAAACCCGTGTTAAGATAAGGTATTTGCTGAAATGAGTGGCCCGTTCAGTCAGGTATGATTATCTCATTTACCTCTGTGAACTTTGGTTCATGTTTGCTCCGTATTACATGTATATTACCCTAGGGGCTAATGCAGTCCGATACAGAAGATTTCGTGTAGATTCTTATGAGGTATATTTCTTCGCCGCCATGACTTTACACTGTGCTTAGGTTAAGAGACTACTCCGTGCGGGGTTGATAGGGCTATGAGGCGATGATAGTGCACATTACATCTTAGAAACGCAAAGTTTGGCTAAAATCTAAGACTTTGCTTGGACATGTTAATCTGCCCCTTTGTTCGGTGGTGCTATAAGCACTTTGCCTATTTCTGCCCGTAGGGTAAAAGCTAACGTACTTGACGGGTTGGTCGAGGTAGTGTGTCGCATAGCAACACAGAAAAATGAACATACTACCAGCTGTATGACACCCATCTCCAATATTCAAATAGCTTGATTTTATTTGATATTTGATATTTGGTATAATCTATCCTTTGGATTACTTCTCTTTTTTTTATAGGTGAATTTGGCCAATGGTCACTGAGAAACTCTCCTGGCCCCTAATCACACACAATCTTGTATGGAGAACTTAGAAAGCAGCATAACACAAAAAATTATAGGGCAATTTGGCTATAGGGTCTATAATCCTTAGTTACTCTTCTAAAACACATTTATAGCTAATTATTTATCTCTATACTGTTGTAGTTCTGTAGCTACTAGCTAGGCTGCTCTTGATGTTTTGCTGTGTTTTCATGCGGCACACTACCCCGACTGACCCACAACCCTGTCGAATACGCTAGTCATAACAGATCACTCGCTCACATAATGTACACGTATGTCAACAAACAAAAACCCTACCAAAAAGCATATCACCATATACGAGTTAGCTCTCCTGTATCCCTATGCTCTGTACCAACAAGCGAGTCCCGGTCGTGGTTTTCTGAGTGCGAAGTTGTGCGCACTGTGCGTGAGTGACAACGAACCCGCAGCAAAGAGGGGGTGATCTGGCATTCCTCCTTACCCACCAACACATGTATGCTCTTTCTAGAGATAATTGATAAAAAACGCCCTTTGGTTAGGGTCAAGCTAGTGCGCAGTATACACGAGGCCAACGATCCGCTAACTATCGAGCGCGATGACCACACATTCAGTCAAGCTCGATTCTTGAGCAGCCCCGGTAGTTTGGAACCGAATCAAAAATCCATGACTTCCCGTGTATATCGGATCAGAATTGAGCCTAGCTAACTATAGGCCATACTTTGCACTTTTTTGCCTATCGGGAGGGTTCTTTTACAACTGGAAGACTTGTCTAGTTAATTATAGATTGGTTGATTTGCTGAAGGCTGGGCTGGCCCAACATTGAGTTTGAGCTGGTAAGTAGTCGGCAGTTAGAAAATGATATTTCTCTAACTATATGGTAGGTAGGACGAATCGGGAGAGAAAAACTCTAGACTCGAAACTTACTTCGATCTAGATTTCAGAATCTGCGGTTCGAGTTATGTCATTACTTCGATTCAGCCTGCAGATGCTCGATTTACGTGTGGAACATGCCGAAGTAAGGAGCTATCATAAGATTATCGCTAAACACCAAGAGCTCTAATTTTCTTTAAGCCCAATAGTCTCTTCATAAAGGTAGAGTGAGTTATTGGTGCCCTTACCGTGGGATAAACCCCTACACCTATTGTTCAAGGAACTCGAGCGAGTGAGGAATCATGATGCAGACCACTATTTCTCCCAAGGGCCAGATCCCAGGTGTTGCTGTTTTATTTAATCAGCTGCCCTTCGGTCCAAAGCAGGATTTCTACCAATAATTCGGTGTCGCTTGAAATCTCTCCGTGGCAATTGAAAGGAGTCCTCAGCGCCTGCCCTCCCACCTTGGGTTCTCCTCTGGTGTCAAAATATTGTCGGGGAGCATAAATAACTACCCACCCACATGAAAACCAGGAGCCCCACATTAACATAATACCTTTACCCACTATATAAAATTAATAGTACATAAATTAACACTCAATTCTCTCTATAGTTCAATTTCCTGTTCTTATTAATTCCTGCTTCAGTTCCTATCTGGGATATGGCTGTCATAGGTGGGCGGTTATTTTTGTCCCCCAACAATACTTCGCAAGGCCCTCGACAAAAAGAGTAGTATTTTGGCCCTTATTTAGTCTGGAGGGAGTACAAACACTTTCTTCCCCGCTGACAAAGTTTTTACTTTCAGACTCCATCCCCCAAATTTCCCGACCGAATAGGTGAATAGCAGCGGTTTCTGCTTCGTCTTGAGCGAGCAAATCAACAAGGTAGCTTTAAGAGATTTTTGCCGATAGTGTATACGGAGACAGAAGCTATTGTGGACCAGGTCGCGGTTATCTTGGTGAGCTCAGAAATGTCAAAGCTAATTTTCTCGACCATATTGATAGAAGTCCCTGGATTCCGGGAACCTCTCTATTTCCGATATTCTAGGAATCGAATATGGCCCTTTCAATCTGATGCTTGATTTTAGGAGGTGTTTGTTAAATATTATTCTAACAGTGTTGAGATCACAAAAATTAATCTTAGCCGTCTTAAGACTTATGTAATACCCAGAGATCATGAAATACTTTGAGGCTAGGAACCCTTCTTTTAATACAGCACACAGACAGCTCGGACGAGATGTTTGAAGAAATTCCTTAGCCCTGAATACACCGTTAAAAAACGCCACGATGAAGCATATTCACCATTATCATCACAAGGCTCTACTCGTATGATTCACTAGTAGTAGGGATAAAAAGTAGTATGAACCCCGAGGATCACTTTGTAGCTTTCTACGGCAAAGATCCAACATACTCCCAAAGATCGCCCGCCAAGTCATATATATATTATTATTAGTGATATGTAGAGCAACCAATCAATCAGCACCTGCCAAGTCTAACCTACAGACTACGGCGGACTGCAGCGACCACTCCGCCATAATTGCGAAAGTGAAAGACCAGAATCCCCCCCTCCACCAAAGTTTCCCCCAAAATCAATGAGCCAATAAGTACATTTAAATTAACTTGTGCTCTTGATAAGTAAATAAACTTCCTCTTACCTATATCACCCTGGGATGTAAGTGGAAGAGGGGTGGAAGTGAGGTTTTTAAGTAAACTCCTTACCCTGTTTCCCAATTGGGACATCTCAGGCTTGAAGTAGAGAGATTACAGCTACCCAGAAGCTTTATAGACCATTAGGGATATCTCAGCTAGGCATATAAATTCTTTTAAAAAAAAATTTTTGGGAGGGGGGTTGTGAACAATCTTTTTAGAGATCTCTACACCCACAATATCCCAATTGCGTCTCAGGACAAGGGTCTCTATCCTAAAACCTTACTTTCATCCCTCTTCTACTTGCTTTCTAGGGCGCTATAGGTAAGAGAAAGTGTATTTACTTATCAAGAGCACAAGGTAATTCAAATGTATTTATTGGCTCATTAACTTTGGACGGAATTTTAGTGGGGGGATGATTCTGGCTTTTCACTTTCGCAATTATGGCGGAGTGGTCGCTGCAGTCCGCCGTACAGACGGATACACTTTTTGTCAACTATATACACGGACATTTAACAACTTTAATAGAATAAGATAAAAAAATTAAAAATAGATTCAAGTCGGGGCCATAGTTTGTTAATAAGTATCAAATTGAAGTTACTGGCTGGAAATATTACCGAGAAAATCGCATTAAGTTGTGTGGTATGGGTGGTGGTGATCCATTATTTTTACACTTGTAACATTAACGTTCATTCGTGGCACTGATACAATCCATGCTTTTCCAGTGACGTATGGCACATACAATGAGTGATTGCTCTAGCTCATGAATAGTACTAATCTGATATTTACAGAATTACCGGGGCTCACCCAGCAAAGGAGTTTCAGCTCCATGTCCTGACCATAGAATTTCTTCCAGTACAAAGAGCCCCCTGAACCCAACCCAACCCAATCAAACCAAAACCCATATTCTCACCACGAGACTAAATCTAAGCCAATCGAATAAAATAAAATTCAAAGCCCACACTTATAAACTTCGCTCCCTCGCACAGAGGCCAAGAAGCAATGTTTTGTAACCTATGAATGCATACCAATGCACCTAGGCGGACAACCACTCTACGAGTGACTGACCGTATTCCCGAGCCACTTATCACAGCATTGCAAGCGCAATGCCGTCGTGTACATGCGGGTGTCTAAACAGTGTAAGTGAACGGCCCCTAACGTCCGTATTCGTGCTTACAACTGACCAGAATGCCGAAGCATTCTGTGACCTTCAAAGACCAAACTTCTGACGAAGAATATCTTGGCATATCCAAACATGCTGCGTGAACGGCCCCTAACGTCCGTATTCGTGCGCAGTCATGACCAGTCTGCCGAAGCATCCTGTGACGCATCAAGATCAAGCTTCTTGCGAAGAAGATCTTGGTATATCCAAACATGCTGCGTGAACGGCCCCTAACGTCCGTATTCGTGCACAGTCATGACCAGCCCGCCGAAGCGTTCTGTGATGTCTTCAGAAACCCTCTTGCGAAGGTAGTCCTGAGGATTTCCCGCTGAGATCACTCTCGAAGCAGTCCATGGGGGACAAAAGAAAGTAGGCGGGAAATTTGGCTTTATACACTTTGAGGTCTTGGCAGCTAAGTGAAATTTCGCCGATAGCCCTAGACCTGGAGACCAAAATTTGCCGCGGCAAACCAGGTAGACGTGGGGGTGATTTTTACATTTATGTATCAGTGATTTACCGGAGGTGTATCATTTAAAAATCAATTCCCTAGTAAGAGATGTTATAGAGAGACAACTAAACTATAGGTTGTCTTAATTCCCTGAAGCTGCTAGTATATAGCACAACCTGATCATACCCCCCACCAGGAGAAATCAGAGGCCTCATGGCTGGGATTTAGTTGTTTAATCTCAGATTTGAGTAGACCTGGAGCCTCTACCATATCTAATGTAACCAAGGTACGATTCAGGCTTCAGACTAAATTTTTAAGTAGAATCATGCACTCCTCCTAGGCTATCCTCCCCAGACTATCATGATCCTCCCTTAATCCATGCATTCGAGCCATTTTAGGTCTTGAGCAGGGTGTTTAATGCGAGAAAGTTCTCAGGATTGTCCCTAGAAAAAGCCAATCTAGAGATAAAACTCCTCCTAAACGAACAAGAACTGATTTATAAATTTTTATTTCTTACCTACTGATGAGGTAAGATCTAGAGCTACATGTACTTATGATTAATTCATTCATTCAGGTAAGATCTATGTAGGTACCTATACCATAGCCCAAGTACTCCATACATTTATGGTTAATTCATTCATCCTATGTAGATACTCTGATCTTCATGGATAATCACTCGGTCCCTACACAGCCAAAACAATAGATACATATAGATACCGGGTAAGGTACATGTAGTTGCTTAATTTTATGTTTCTAGATGTTTCACAGACTCTATTAATATTCCTAAATACCCCATGTTTAATTGGTATTCTAAAGCTTTCTATACCTTATATCTTGCCTACTCTTTTATCAAATTCATCTGCTTGTTTGGGAGTATAGGAAGTAACCCCGCCCTTTCCTAACTACATGTATCTTTAAAAAGTGAGTAGGGATTATTCCCTACTCTTATATGCGTAGTTGTTACCTAAACGGTAACATATCTCTGAAACATATAAGGTTTTCGTATATCTCTAATAGACCTATTCACACAGAAACGGTTTATTGAAACATATTAATACCTTGTAATCAAAGTCTATCTATATAATTGACCGAATGTGATTATCTTTCACGAGACCCACCCAAGACATATACACATGTTACCCCAAGGGCCAGTACACTCCATATAAATCATACTTGAAGTAAGTTATAAAAAAAGAAAACGTGACAACGAACTTAATTTCAACCCTTAACCCCTTTCGCCCCCAACTTAAAATTTTAAAAAAGAGAGAAGGAAATATAAGTAAAATTGCTGACAAGCATGTAGAAAAGCACTGGCCAATCCCCCTACTCCCCAATAATTCTAAGCACCCACACTCAACTCTGCTGTTCTCATCGATAATTCTTCACACCCATCAACGATACGGTCAATAATTTCCAGCCCTTTCACTTCACCATACCCATTATACCCTACCCCTCTCAAATTCCACTCCACATCTCCTTTTTGTAGGTTACCGGCTGTATCTAGTGCTCTAGACCAGATCTTTGTGTCTTTGTTTATCCGCATCGTGTTCTCAGCACTCAGTCGGTACTTCCAAATTGCCCAACTCCACCTATATTTGTCCACACCACCCTCCTCCGCTACTTCTGCCTTATCAGGGAATAAAACATTTGCTTCGTTCCAGTTCTTACCCTGGTCTATTGAAACCTCGACCTTAACTATTGGCCCACTGTCACCCTCGGGGAGTGCATATCCGGCTATTTCAAGCTCACCATTGACAAGGTTTTCGGTATTGATAACTTCATTACGCGCTGGGTATGCGATTACCGAGTTGATCGGCATTGATTGAATCGGTGGGATCAAGTGCCAGTAGGATTTAGCTTGGGCGCGGGTCTCGACCGATGGGGGGAGGATTTTGTAGTCCTGCTGCATGTAAAAGTTATTGCTTTCCTGGCGCTGGACTGTGATACGGTCGAGCCATTTTATCCAGCGTGCGCCAGCAACACCAGGGATTACAATACGCAAGGGGGCACCATGGTTTACGGTGAGTGGGCAACCATTCATCTATTAGGTGTCAAAAAAAAAACTAGGTCAATGAGGTCTAGGGTAAGGACACATACATCGAGAGCCAGAATAATCTTCTTAGTCGGGTCCATACACCGTGAAATGCAAATAGAGCTACCATAGTACCGATCTTCCTGACAATCTGTTTGCATGCACGAAAATGCGACATGGGCGTCACCCTCAATCGCAACACCGGCTTTGGCGAGGACGTCGGCTAACAACGGGCCGCTCCAGGTACAATTGCAAACAGCACCATCATTCCAGTCAATGCCATCAACTTCCTTTAGCTCTGTACGCATTGTATGGCGGCGGTTTCCAGCACACTAGTGAGATATGTTAGAATGGAAACCATACGTGGGGTTTAGGGAAATTACTTGGAGAGCAGCGATGACTTCATGTTGTGTGAAGTCATTTCGAAGTGACGACATAGAGAGCTCGAGGACGCTGGAAACGGCTCCATCAATACGGATGTAGTGGGATTCGACGTCGATGTGGGGGAGAGGTCTATTTAAGAGAAAAGATGAGTCAAGTGAATAAAAAAAATCGAAGAGGGGCAAAGGGAAGGAGAAGATAATTAGGACGCTTGTGGGAGAGAAGAAACAGGAGATACATACCCATGATTCCTGTCATATGCAGTACTTGCTGTAGTGATAAATGACTTAACGAGATCTTTGACTGGAGGCTCTCGGTTAAGAGGCTTTTCGACACTATACTCAAGCTATGAACAAATGTTAGAGAGAATTTCATCATGAGTTGTGATGAAAAACTTACAAGCATAATTGATAACGAACAGGAGATTCAGAATTGCGCAATTGCCAAGGGTGATAAGATAATGATCGAAGGTGCAAAATTAAACAATGAAGTCGAGGAGTGAAGTAAAAGTTGAGAAGAAAGAGACGCAATCTAAGAAAGTGCACGAACAAGAAGGGTCATAAGAACAGATTGCCTATTCTACATGTAGTTGTGAGGTAGGGTGAGTTGGCTTAAGTAGATACTGCTGCGAGTGATAGATCAACTGACTGACTCTCAGACTTTTCAACAACTTTCTCTCACTCAAGGACTGACGAACCCGCCAGTTCCAGACCTTCTGTGGATCCATGTCTCACTGATGACACCACCAGCCCAAATACAGTTAGCGATCCCGCCTCTCTGGTTTACCCTGCAGGAGATATGACACTGCCGGGTAACATGTCGCTAGAGTAGAAGTCCTAACCCTTCGGCCAGCCAGCCCCACGTGCACGGTCGCCGCATTGACTCTCCAGTCCCGGTTTTGGACATCCGCCAGGAGCATCTGGTGGATGAACGGCAGCTGAACAGTGCAGATGATGCACCTGACACCTACAACACCAAGGCACATATGTAGTTGCCCGAGAGTAACCGTGAATTGACGATGTTCTTGATTTCAATCAGAGCTTGCTGTACCGTATTACTTTCCCAGCTGCAGCTACGTGAGGATTGGATTTCAGCTGTTCCAGATTTACTCGAGGAGAGACATGAATACGTCAATGTGAAAACATCCAGAGAGACGCGTTTCCATACAAGCTTATCTATTTCTCGTTATCCAACCATCATTCGAGATCTCAATGTGAACTCGGACACTAAAAGAATTCGAACCCCTTCTCTATCTTTGCTTAAAGCGTTAACATCAATGAGAAATTCCAACCAAGGTTTACTACAAAGGTATACTACCTTTGCGCTAGAAAGTCAGATATGCACAACGTGGCAGCCTGTTATCGTGCATCCCAAGAAAGCGACGATCTACTTATCTCTTGTCTGATAAAAATGGCTGGCTGTTGATACCTAGCGGGACGGAAGCCAACATTAATCTTTGGATCAGCACTGTTCTTCCTGTGATAGAACTAAATATGGGCCTTGTTTGGAAGATCACTACACAACCCATTCTCCTCAAATTGAAATTGACTAAGATTCCAGGAACAAAAAATACGTAGATTACATAGTGGACCTGGTTGTTCGCTGGAGGATGAGGCCCGCGGAAATAGCCGAATGGTTAAGGGTTCGGCAGTGATTCGGGGTCTGAGTTTATCCGGAGTAATAGCCCATGAGTAAACTCTTATCGAAGTTGTTCTAGGATCATCGACAATTTCATCGGTCCATTAACATCTTATGGTGCTCCTATAAATAAAACAAGACTACAGATACTTATACTACGAGCGTGAAGTCGGATTTTCCTATTCTATTTACCAGGATTATTATGCTAAATATTAGATCATTATTGTGTGACAACCATTGAGTATAACTCGGCTCCTCGGCGTTACGCATGGTCACGCATAAGCACTTAAGTACTCCGGGTTAGTATGAAGTTAGTAAAGTAACTAGCATATTGCCAAAATTCACCCACTATCAACCCCACGCCTCAGCACCGTTTATGCGGCAAAGGCTATTCGGAATATATCTCATCGGAGTCCGGAAACGAAAGAGAAAAACACCCTGCTTGTTCAACCGGTATAGTTATTCAACTTTAACCAAAATTTAGGTACCGTACCAATCTAAAAACTCGATTCCTGCATAGCCCCGCAACCCACCACCGCGGGTCCTTCCAGATGTTCCGCCGGTAGAATTGAACCCCCCAAAACATCATAAAGGCTAAACTACAGCGCATCTGGTCGTGATGAGCAGAGGGGTAAGATGTTGAATTTGTCCGACGGCCGGTTTTCTTGTGAACTTGGAGTTTAAATAAAGGGTGACTGGGAAGGATTTTTATGCCTGTGCGTCGCTGAAGGAATACTTACAAGGAATCAATTAAACCGCTCAAGAAAATATGAAGTTCCGCGATGGTGAGAAGGCATCATCTATACTTGGGTACTCGGGGAACCGTACTGATTTACTGTGAATAGGAATGTGGCTCGTGAAGGAAGGTGTGAGAATCGAGTACGCAGAAGATATTCATAAAATTACAGAAGGTCCAAAGGGCGACTCTTTGAACCTCCTCTGTCCTACTAGACATATTAGGTCTCGTGGTGATACATTGAACTTGCCTACTTTGACACTTGTATGTTCACTGAAATTGTACTCTTATTCACTACAGTAAGTTAATATATTATAGGACATTCAAGCGGAGTTTGAGGATGTCATTTCCGTCACGACTCAGCACTGGAAGGGCGCTCAAAATCCAGGGCCTCATTATGAACTATACCCCGACGGAAGACCTTCGTCTTCGGCAAAGATTACCACCTCGGAGAAAGGGACTACGCTTACTTCAGGAAACCTCTCCTGTACTATTTCCTCAAAGGTGAGAACCCCTGTGGGCATTTGGCTAGGTTTCTAAACAAGTCCCTAATAAGAAATAGTCCCATACATTCGACATAAACTTTCATGATGCTACCACCGGAAAATCCGTAACTTCTCTTCTCAACCGCTCTGTTGGATTTGCATACACCCCTGCACCATCCTCCCCCATGCAGACTGGCGACATGACGAAAATAGGCCATCATATCTTCACCCAGCACAACCTTGCTGTCGGCGAGTCCATCTTCGGCCTAGGAGAGCGATTTACCGCATTCAATAAAGTCGGGCAATCACTCACACTTTACAATGCCGACGGCGGAACCTCGTCAGAACAGGCCTATAAGAATGTCCCCTTTTATCTGTCTTCAAACGGCTATGGTGTTTTCATTGATCATGCTGAACCAGTTGATCTTGAGGTTGGCTCTGAAAGATCCTGCAGACTCCAGGCAAGTGTGCCTGGACAGAGATTGAAGTGGTACATTATCTACGGGCCCAACCCGAAGGAAATCTTACGCAAATATACCACCCTTACTGGGAAGCCAGGGAAGGTTCCCTCATGGAGTTTTGGGCTATGGCTCAGCACATCCTTCACAACATCTTACGATGAAAAAACCGTGGGTAGCTTTTTAGATGGAATGAAAGAGCGAGAGATTCCGGTGCATGTATTCCATTATGATTGCTTCTGGCTACGCGAGTTCCATTGGTGTGACTTCGAGTTCTCGAAGGAGCATTTCCCTGATCCAAAGTCCATGATGACTCGACTGAGGAAGGAGAGACCAGGGCTGAAGTTCTGTGTGTGGATTAATCCATACTTAGGAGATGCATCTCCTGTGTTTACAGAAGCTGCAGAGAAGGGATACTTGCTTAAGCGTAAAAACGGTGATGTTTGGCAGTGGGATCTCTGGCAGGCTGGTATGGGACTAGTCGACTTTACGAATCCTGCTGCCTGCGAATGGTACGTTTCGAAGTTGGAAAGCCTTTTCGACGTCGGCATCGATTGTCTCAAAACAGACTTCGGTGAGAGAATCCCGGATAAGGATGTCGCCTGGTTCGACAAGAGTCTTGACCCAGCAAAGATGCACAACTACTATGCGTTTTTGTATAATGAAGTTGTATACAAAGCGCTGCAGAAGCGGTACGGCAAAGACCAAGCCGTACTGTTTGCTAGGACTGCTACTGCTGGAACGCAACGATTCCCATTGCAGTGGGGTGGTGACTGTGAGAGCACATTTGAAGCCATGGCAGAGAGTTTGCGCGGCGGACTGAGCTTAGGAGTGAGCGGATTCGCGTATTGGAGTGTTGATATCGGAGGTTTCGAAGGGACGCCAGATGCGAGCGTTTATAAGAGATGGGTTGCGTTTGGCCTATTGTGCTCACACTCAAGGCTACACGGGAGTAACTCATATCGTGTTCCATGGGCTATCGATGAAGAATCTACAGATGTTCTTCGTACATTTACGGATTTGAAGTGTAGGCTTATGCCGTACCTTTATAGCCAAGCCATTTCCTCGACTACATCGGGACTACCCGTCTCCCTCCGTGCAATGTTCCTTGAGTTCCCGGAAGATCCAACAGTATGGTATCTCGACCGTCAGTACATGCTCGGGGACTCACTCCTCGTCGCCCCTGTTTTTACAGAGTCTGGAGATGTCGAATTCTACCTTCCTGAGGGTAAGTGGACGAACTGGTTTACCGGAGAAGTCAAGTCTGGGCCTAGATGGGTGAAGGAGAACCACGGGTATTTGACATGTCCCATTTATATCCGTGAGGGGTCTATCCTCGTGCTTGGGAAGGTCGGTGAGAAGAGAGTCGTATATGATTACTTTGAGGACGTTCAAGTTGTTGTTGTACAACCGATAGACGGGAAGCACGCAAGGGCCCCGGTAAAGCTAGTGGATGATAAAGGTGAGGCGATGGGGGAAATTACATTAAAGGGTGGGGAATTGGTTGTCCCAGATGTTGTGAAAGAGGGATGGAAATTGACGGTGAATGGGAAGGATCAAACAGCAAGTGTGCAGAGTGTTAAGAAAGCGGGCAAAAGCTGGACTGTTTGGCTTAGGTTGTGGGTGTGATTTTTTATCTTGTATCTGATAGGAGCTTTCCCCCTAGTACTACATGTACTTTTATTTTATATTCAGGGGCCCAGTGGTTATTGATAAATCAACAGATTCTCCATCCGCTCTAGTCCCTATAATATATATCCAGTAAAACTAATTCTACTCTAACCTCATACATAACCATGATTGGCCGGGAATATCTTATCAACGTTTAAAATTCCCATAGGATATTTTTTCCTTCATCTTCTCGCCACTCAAATACTTAGGTATACATAAGTATAAACTCTCAGAGATCTTGTATACATTCAAAAGCCGTATTGATTTCTTTAATTATGACTCGCTTCTCTACTATGCTACAGGTTATATTCCATGGTACATATATATAGCCGTCACGAAATCGCACTCGTCTGTTTGCTATGTCAGCAAATTAAAAATCTTACTCCTAATTGATTAAATAAAACTATTTCTAGTAACTCTTCTCTATAAATAGCTCACCTTCTAGGAGGATGCGCTTTCGATCAGAAGGCGTTTTAAGTGGCCGAGACCCTAAATAGGAACAGGACACGGCCACCAGAGTTTGTGCGCAAAATTTTCCTCCCCCTGAGTAGATTGAGTCAGCGAAAAACAAGAAAAGAGATCCTTGCAATACTGAAAAAAAAACTGCCGGATAGGTAGGCTGTTCCGTGGCAGGGCAAAAAAAAGCAAGATAGCCACCAAATGTAGTCAATAGTTTTTTTTTTGGTCATCTGTTTCCTGTCGAGGGATTTCTTTGTCTTTTCGGCCCTTCCCGCAAAAATTTCTGCAAGGTATCTGTTTAGCTAAAGGCTATGTAGGAACCGCCCGCGGGCCCAAAAAAATTCTCCGTTTTCGAAGGCTTGGCGGTTTAACTTTTACCCCTCCATCCTTCTCAATTCTTCTTCTCTTGCGAAAATTCCATATTCTCGTCGTAGGCCCAGAAAATCAAAAGACATTCCTGCTCTACTCACGTTCAATTTGCACATTTGGTAAATATTTGCCCTAACCCTAATGTTGCTTTACAGGACTGACGTCAATGCAGAAGAGGTCCACATTCGCAAAACTCCTTTACAAGATGAGTGAAATTGTGCACGCTACCATCAAGGGTTAGTCTATCTTGCATAGTTATCCCTTGAAGATTGTCGGGAATCTACCAAAAAATTGAGCGTGCAGTCAGAAAACCAGCGAATATCATTGACTGAAATGGGTTAATAGATGGCTGGTTTCGTGAGATCTCGGACATGTGGCCTGGTCAAGCGATGACTTTGAAAGTCAACAAGGTCTTGCATCACGAAAAGTCTCAGTATCAAGACGTTTTGATTTTCGAGAGCAGCGACTACGGCAACGTATTGGTTTTGGATAATGTTATCCAGTGCACTGAGCGTGATGAGTTTGCGTAAGTCTCCTTCGAAAGACCTACAAATAAGTCAAGAGCTTACTAGTTTGATGACGATTTAAAGGTACCAGGAAATGATTACTCACTTGGCCATGAATTCTCACCCAAATCCTAAGAAGGTTCTTGTTATTGGTGGTGGTGACGGTGGTGTTCTCCGTGAGGTCGTCAAGCACGAGTGTGTTGAGGAGGCTATCCTCTGCGATATTGACGAGGTATTCTATGGCTAGTTTTGGTTTAAATCAGGTATTTCATTCTAACCTGAAATCATAGGCTGTAATTCGTCTCTCTAAGCAGTATCTCCCTCACATGGCCGAGGGATTTAAACACCCTAAGTCTAAAGTCCATGTCGGTGACGGCTTTAAATTCCTCGAGGATTATAAGAACGAGTTCGACGTCATCATCACAGATTCTTCTGACCCAGAAGGTCCCGCTGAGTCGTTGTTCCAGAAGCCGTACTTTGAGCTTTTGTTTGGTGCTTTGAGAGAGGGTGGTGTCATCACCACACAAGGTTGTCTGTTCTCCCATTTATTTACCCCATGTTAAACTTCACGAAAATTGAGGGCTATCTTTATGCGGAAGCCAGTCAGCTTACTATTATCTGTGCTGCAGAGACTGATAGATCCCCTGCTTATCTTTATTTGTCTTCTCACCCTCAGCTTAACACTATAATATTTGCTCCCATCGCTCTTATCATTATGAGCTTATGTCACTGACTTATCTACCCTCTACAGCTGAGAACCAATGGCTTCATTTGAAGCTCATCACCGAACTCAAGAAGTCCTGTCGTGAGGTCTTCCCAGTCGTCGAGTACGCCTACACCACCATTCCAACATATCCATCTGGACAGATCGGTTTTATGGTCTGCACAAAGGATGCTACTAGGGATGTTAAGAAGCCGCTCAGAACACTCTCGGATGAGGAAGAGCAGAAGCTGTTCAGATACTACAACAAGCGTATTCACGAGGCCAGCTTTGTCCTTCCGACTTTTGCGGCAACTGCGTTGAAATAGACTTTCTGGGTTGGAAAATCAAAATAGATCAATAAAAGTTCTGATATCATTTAAAAGTCATATTTAAGGTTATACATATATTATGTGAGCGATAGTGTACCCCTATAATTTTAGGTCCTTTTGTATTATCAGTTGGTTACCATCTCTCTGTATGGAGATGACACCACCGCCAGAGACCCTGGAAAACCCACCTACGGAGACTCAACACTATTAGAGGTTCCTTCTGTGTTCTTGAAACTCACTGTTGCTACTCTTGGGAATTTCCAGAATGCATCCAAGGTTTCACATTACAATTTTTAAAGGCATACCTACAAAACCGGAGGTTGGTGGGAGTATTAAAAAGGTTTGTTCTACAGCGAAGGTTAGCTTTGCCCAGTCCGAGTGATTTTATATGAATGAACATGAGTATAGTTTCTCCAGTAAGGGAGTCAAAGAGGAGATATTAACAAGATATAACTGCTACCTGGCTTGGTATTTACTATAAATCTTAACTGAGGACTGTAAGCTTAAATTATGAAGGAACTATACCTCTATTTACTCTTTAATTTTAAAATATAAAAGGGCAAATAAATCACCAGCGATATTACCATGGTATGATCGTTATTCCACGGTATAGTTCTACTCTTGTAAGTTTCTTTTTATTGGTATTTTGCCTACTAAGAGCTATTGTGATAGAGGTTAGAGCACGGCTAGCATTTCCATTAACTTTTATTTACGAGGGTTATATCACTTCAATAGATAAGAAGATATGGGTTGGGGCTGTATCCCGGGATAAAGTAAATTTCAGAGGTATAAAAACCTCACCCTATTAAGAAGTCTTTAGACGTGACCTAGCATTGGCATTCTCAATCTTGTTTCTCTGCCTCTGGCGCCACCAGAAAAAGGGGGGGGAATAAAGCGAAAAGTTACCAAAACCTAGATGACATCTCCCGCGGGAGCCGAGGAATTGATAACACTCCCAAGAAAGACAGTCATAACAGCAGCATATCTATTTTCAGAAGTCAGCTTTACTTAATCCTACATATTGCAACTCTTTGGGGAACCTTACCCCGCAGTAGCACCGAATATCTCCCCATTGGACGCCCGAGTTGAAGCCACAGCTGCAGAGAACCCCAGAGTAAAAAACACGATTATAAACATCTGCCATTGGAGAGTCTTCACGAAACATAAGATGACAATTGGTATGAGGAGCAATGCTGCAGCTGTAATCGTTACAACGATCCTCACGATGAGTTCTAGAATCCCCGCAATTTTTAGAACACTGTCGTCGGGGATATAATACACGTTCTCATCGGAGTTTAAATGGTTTCGTGGGTCGCTCTGGTTTTTGGTGGTTAGGCATTATCGGTACTCTAGAGGGGAAATGGCGGAGGTTACATCTGAGCTGAGATACTGTTGTGGCGAGAATAATGAGTTTCGTTTGTTCAATGTATATTCTGGTTCAGATGCTCACTTTTTTTGCTAGGAATCCAGCGATTTTTAGCTGAGTACCTCGCTCAAGCAAGTCCTCTTTGATAGCGACAACATCCGAACGATCTTCTAAAAATCTTTGCTCCTCCACTTCCAAGGGTTGTGAGTCCTCAATCCATTGCCCCAATTGTTCAATATTCTTCGTACTCGCTGCCGGAAAATTATAAATCTTGTTACAGTTAAATAATGCCTTGTCTATCACCACCAATTAGCTAACCAAATGCCCGCGCTTCAGGATCGGAGCGCAACATACCATATTCCTTTAACACTATGTCAATCTCCGCTAGCACCGCCTTCCGTTCTACATTATTATCATATCTCCTACTAGAAAGATTAACCTGGTCTTCCTCTTTCACATCAAGTACATATAACTTTCTTTCTAGTTCTGTCAGGCGGTCCTGCTTGTCGAGTAGGTTCCGCATCCGAAGTCTCCCAAAACGGCGAAACATTGCGAGACAAAGGTCGCTATTCATGGTCGCGGATAGGTTAGGGTAGCCGCGGGGGTACCTGAAAACTTTGTATGATTCACTTAGCAGGTTAATTTCGGTCTAGCCTGGAGGTCTCCCGCTTACGAGGTTCGGTCTCGGGCGATTGGCTGCTAAGTCTGGGGCCATTTGTGTTGCCTTGCGTACTTTGCCTGGGAGAGGCGGTAGGGGGTGTTTGTTGGGGGGGATGTGCAGTGAGAGGGATGTTCGTAGGCGCCATAGAGCAGATACAGATTCTAATATATAGAAAACAAAGGTTGAAGAGCGATGACTGAGGTTGTTACACGATGATGCAGAAACTGCCGAGCTATTCAATCATGCTGCAAATATCCGGATTCTCGAGGTTGTTGATATAAGGGTGGTTGCACCAACGTCTGATCAGGTGAAACCACAGCCGCGAAAAAGCAAGATATGAGTGGTACAATGTCTAGCAAATAAAAACTGATGAAGATCCTGCGGCCCAACTGCACACCAGCATGCCTGCATTTACGCGTTTAAGGGATGAACCGAGTGCCATTTTGGACCGAAGTGAACTGGGACAATGCAGGAAATTAAACTCGGATTTCTTATTTGAGTACCAATATGGTCTTTGACTCCTCATTTCTACTTATAAGGTCTTGGCTGCTAAAAAAGAATCACCTAAAATAGCTAGTGGGAGGAGTAAAGGAAAAAGCACCCAAACCTCTTGCTCAGCCTTCCTGTGATTGGTGACGACCAACTCTTTTTCGGCTCCCCGCCAATCAAATGCTTGTGTAATACACCAAAAAATACCGGCGGGGCTGAGGTTCGGTACGTGGAACTACTGTGTCTTAAGAAGTCACGGAAGATTAGTCTTAGAGATCTGCTCTAAATATGGGGAGACCCATACTTATATCCCCACGTTTCCAGTGAAGCCTTGATCAACTCGGTAACCAATTCTTCGGTTCCGTCGGGCTTATTTAGGGCGGTCAAGCTTTAATCCAGCTGGGCAAATATCTCGAAAAGGGAGTAGGTGAAAAAATGGATCTCGATAAAGGGAGTAAGGCTAGCCGGCATAGTGTGACCCCTTACTTCAACAGTGTTGTAAGTTATCACAAATACCTAATACTTCATTATTACTAAAAGTAAGATAGGGAAATGAGGATATACCTAGTATTGAGATACATACACCTCCAGGGCCATACTATCCCGTCAATGTGATCAACAATCTATTTCCTGGGGGTGAGCATATGCCACTTGAAATGCCCGTAGGACACCCGTAACTTTGCTATTTTGTGACAGTCTATTTATTTCTAAAAGCAACCGGAAGATTTTAGGGTTGCGCATCCCGAGGAAAAGGAGGAGGAGGAGGAGGAGGAGGAGCACCAGGTAAATGAAGAGGACTTTAAAGAAAGTATTACTGTATGAATCCCCTGGTACGCCTCCAATTCACGCGCTGAACGTTAGCTGACTGAGCCCTGTGACAAGCCTAAAAGTTATCATCACTCAGATCTTGAAGATTCTCCAAAATGGCGGAGGGGGAGCCATATAATCCACCGGCAACGGATAGCCTCTTTAACCCCCGGATCTCCAGGTGGAGCCCAGGTATTAGTGCCCAACATATCTCGCGATCCCCGGCCCTTTAGTTAACTAGTAGCATCCACGGTATAGCCTGTAGGACCCATAAGCTACGAGAAAAAACTTCCGTGGCCTACTGATCTTGAGAGTGCATATATGCCTATTGGACCCGACATAGCCCTCCTAGACGACTACTATCTACCGAACGAAAGGCCCCCTTTTCTTGGTCTTGATAGAAGCTATGAGGAGGATCTATTTTCTGTTAGTGAGCGTACTCTCTACAGGTGAAGGGTGCAAGCGGATCATGGAAACTCGACTGACTCAAAAAACCACCTTATAAAAATCTAGCCTACAGAACCTGAGCAAGCCGAAAATCCATTCGCATCACAGCCGAGTCCAGAACCCCTGCTAGTTGAGAGAAAACAGGTATATGTGCCTTATAGGCCTTGTATGCCCTTAAGTCCTCAGCATGAGTCGGAAAGGCCATATTCAGTCAGTAGTTTTGGTAGCCCTTACGATGGGTATAACGCATTTGCCTTTGACAAGCGGGCTCTTGATGAAGGGGTTCTGACTGTATGAATACCTATTACCAGGCTATATTTAAGCTTACGCTAACAGGAGACTTTGCAACATAGCCTATATCAAACTATAGCGTTGTAAGCAAACCTCCATATAATAATTTACAAGCAGGATATATTGCTAAATAGTGTTACAGACACCTAAGGATGATTCCAACTATCAACCCGTTCTACGGAAGCCTGTTCCAAAGAGTTCTGGGAGTATTTCTCGTGTAAGTCATCTCCCAAGTTGAATCTGGGAAACTCAACTAAGCATTCTCAACGCAGCCCGGAACAAGGCACCAAAGTTTTACCAGTGCAATTACCAGTGTAATGGGTTCTGAGAGCGGAATCCCTGTATGATTACCCCCGATCACCACTTTTGTCGTTAAATTGAATTAACATAAATCCTGTAATATAGCCAATGCCTATAAGAGACTTATACTCTCCTCCAGCAACTCCTCCAATACCTTCCCCCGCACCTCCTCCAGTACCTCCTGTAAGTCAATAATTAGAAAGACCTATAATGTTAATGGATTACTAATAACGAAGCAGAAACACAATATTAGCCCGGTAGAGACACAAATAACACTATGTGATGTTAGCAAGCCGGAGCCCGAAATCCGGATGACAGTAGGAGCACCCCCCTCCCCCTCTAGTTACGATTATGAAAGGGAGCTAACCTTGATTCTACATTACAGGCTACAGTGGGCCCGGGAAATAGTTCATGGCCGACAATACCAACCGATAATCCATACATTGACATGACAAGTTCACGGGCGGCCAAGACCCAAGTACCGGACGTTGTGCGGAACGTAGTACCGAAGCGAAAGAGCTGGTGGAAAAGACTATTCTCTCGTAGTCGTTCAAGGTATATTTCTACAACCCTTGTAGACTAACGTGATTCTCTGAAAAGATATTAACGTGGGTACGAGTTAACATAGGGTGTGATTTATTTCTTATGAGGATGCCAGGTGCAGCTCCCTACAGTGCTAAGAATGTTAGATGACCGAAAGATACACAGTGACCCTAATCTCTCCTATGTTATTTTTTTATTTTCTATTTTTCTATTAGGCCTCAGATTGGAAAGGCAGGCGTTCGGAAGGGACTTGGGAAGGGGTCAAAAACTCTTAAATTATTTCGACTATAATATGTATACCGAAGTTCTCGTTAGAAATTCATTTTGTTACCAATTCCCAATGGTTAAACCGTAACATTGGTCTCCACCCCACTGAGGTTGATTGTGTGCGAGTGATAGGATATGATTTCGATGTAGGCTGCACCCAGTAACGCACTAGGCACCAGGACTACAGAATATTATGCACTAGGGGGCCCAGAATGGACCGCACGCCAAGGCGGGGTACATGTCAAGACGGCTCTACACCAACCACCAAGCTTCTTCTAACACACAATAGCAAGTTCCCCGTTATGCATCAGCTGATGGACTCCTGCTGCTGTTGGTTTTGCACCATCTGGTAGGGTAACGACATTTGACAGCACGCACAGGCGACTAGATAGGAAGGGTACATAACCCATGTCGATCATCTCTACTGATAACTGTTCAGGCTGTTGAGCACGCAACCGCCCTAGATTCTTGTGTGATCCCATCTCAGACACCATAGACAAACTTGCACGTGCATATCAGGCCCTGTTTTGAATGGTTAAAATGTTCATTACGGTAGCCATTTTGATTTTTCTTACGGCCAGCTCGATAACTTTCTCGTTTCAATACGCGTTCCCTGAATAATCCCTGGTCTTTCTACTTAGTGATCGATCTCCTCTCCTTATTCGCACCCATACATTGACAAAACAAAAAACAAAAAACAAAGAAATGTCTCTCCGACGTTCTCAGAGTCCGCGAGCCGGGAATCGGTTTGCCGATGAGAGCTCGGCTGATGAAGCGACGGCCATTGCGGCAAGAGAGGTCCCGAACTATGCGAGTACCGGGACAACAGACCGCCCTGGTTTCCCAGAGAGAGTCAATAAAAGCAGTTCTCCCGAGCGCAACGGCACTAGACATGAAACCCCAGAGCCGAAAGTAGAGAAGGGCTGGTTCTGGAGGATGAGGTCTGTTGAGTTGGAGAACAAGGGCTCTACTGCGCGGGATCATTTAGCATTGGGTACCCACTCTGGATATAGTTTCTACTAATCTGTTACTGATATCACTTTAGAACGAACCTTCCTAGCATGGTTAAGGACCTCACTTGCCTTCGCATCAATAGGTAAGAGGTTGATAATCCGTTCATGTACTCATAGCTGACACCAGATTCCCGTTAACCAGGAGTTGGAATATCCCAACTGTTCCGTCTCAATGCCGCAGTCCGACCTTCAGACCCTCCTCGTTTGTCCTCCACTGCTATACCCCCCTATACATACTAACCTTCTATCCACAGAGGGCTACTCAGCACTACGTCATATGGGAAAGCCCCTTGGAATCACCTTTTTAGCAACAGCAATAGCCGTACTCTTAATCGGCGTCCACAGGTCCACCCCTCACCCTAATCCACACATAGCAACCACTAACAACCAGCCAATTCAGATATTTTGAATCTCAAGGCTGGCTACTGAAAGGGAAATTCCCAGCAAGTCGAGGGAGTATATACTTATTAACTGCGATGGTTGCATTAGTATGCTTTATTCCTCTCCCCTCTTGTCAGCTTGCATATAACAACCATACTGACCACCCACAAAAAGCTCATAATCACTACCCTGGTTACAATACTAGTAGTTCAACCGTCACATGTCGAGAAGTAATGAAATTGAGTCCTGGTTGATGGCGTTGATATTTCGGATTCGTGCTTTTTTTTCCTCTCATCCTTTTATTCTTTCACTCCTGAAGCGACATCGTAATAGCGAATCCCCCATAAGGCATTATATATCTTATTGCTTATTTGCCCATGTCTTGCACAACGGGAACGCAGCTCCATAATTTTTTTCTTTTTCTTTTTTTTTTCTTTTTTTCCCCCACTACCACTCATGTCACCATATTTTTCTTAAATAAATATATATTAAATCCTGCAAGGTAATTTCTCACTCGTGTCCCCTCACCGCAACCTCTAGAACCTCCTTCTCCAACCCTAAAACCCTCACGAACCTTACGCCCCCACTTTCCAATTGTTCCCTTCCAGTGTTCACCACAAATTTCTCTGGTTCACCAGCACCAACGTATACTGTCTTTATGCCGGCCTTGAGTATCCTCTGTACACAAGGTACATTCCCAGATAACCTCTCACTGCATGGCTCCATAGTCGTATATAGTACGGCATCTTCTGGTAATTCCACCCCTTGTGCCACTAGTTTCTCGAGACAGCATTGCTCAGCATGGGTATTTCCTGGGAGCTCGCGAGAGTACCCAGTTGATAGAATGGTGCCGGTCGAGGTGGTGAGGATGGCACCGACACAGTAGGCTGTTGGGGTTGCAATGCACTTTTGAGCCTCAAGGAGGGCGAGGCGCATATGTGAGAGGTGAGAAGAGTCCGCGGTAGTGGTAGTGGGGGCCGGGGTAGACATTTTATGGTTGTTTGGTGTTGGGTTAGTGTTGGTGTTGGGTGAGGCTCAACCCCGCAGTGGGGATTATGTCGTGCATGGGGTAGCACATGGTGCAGCTCTGCAAGGGAACATTGGCACTTTCACTGGAAACAGTTGGAACAGGGTCAATTACTCGATATGATCTCAATTCTTTCTCTCCACTATATAAAAAATAAAATAAATAATGTCCCGGGCGAAACGAATAGTCGCATTCGATGGGAATATAGAACGCACATCAGAGGGCCCGAGTTAGGTTTAATCTTGGAATCGTCGTGGTATGCCTGGTCAGGTAGGAAAAAAGCCGCCAGGCATCCGTAGAATGACGATCCGTAGGGGGTAAAGGAGAGATAGGAATAACGAGTTGTCTAAAAGATAGGAGGGGTACCGGTTTAAACATTATATAATTTTTCATGTATCTCGTAATCTAAGCTGCCGTCTATGTATACTTGTTTTCTTTGAACCTGCCCACCTCCACCTCTTCGCGTTAAGTCAGCTTCCTTCCCATCATGGAAGCTTCTTAGCGATAAATCTCTCACGAAGTCACTGATTCTATCTTGGTTGTCGACGCTATGTCGGACGTATTAGGATATACGGTAGGGGTACTTCCAGGTTTTAGCCCGAGAGTGATGGTGACGGTGCGTCCGAAGCCGCCGGTGGTTTCTCACGTGTCATCGATCTGGTGACTGTCGTAAGCATAACCCTCTTTGGTGGCTGCCCCCCTTGTTTGGCTATTGAAGATTGCAGTTTTGCATCCTCATCTTCCTCCCCAGTATCGTCGCCACCAAGCTTCCGGGGAGGATTCTCCAGCTTGGCTTTAGCACCTATCTCGGGGGGGCTCTCTTCACTCGGGATAGTCCTCTTGTTCAGGGCAATTCTTGGCCCAGGTTCTGGCTCTTCATCCGGATCCGTGAATCTAACCCCTCCTTTCCTTTTTAAGGGCTCAGGTTTTGGTTCTTCATCCGGGTCCGCAAATCTAACTCCTCCTCCTTTCCTTTTCTTCTTTGGTTTTGACTGTTCTTCTGCTGCCCATTTTGCCTGTTCGGCTCTTGCCGCCTCACCCCGTTCCTTGATCCGTTTTCGGAATTCCTCGAGTTCCTCCTGTAGTTCAGGGCTGACGAGGCCCTCTGCTGTTGGCTTATATTTGGCATCGTCCTCGGCTTCGTATTCGTCTTCCTCGTCCTCTTCATTTTCATCAATCTCGTTTTCGCCCTGCTCGATCTGCTCTTCAATCTTTATGACATTCTCTTGAGCATCTTTACCCATGTTAGTAGTACAATGAGTATGAAGACCTTAGAGATAACTCACAATCGATCCTGTGGGTAATCTCCGTGATAACCTGAATAACCGTTCTTTTTATTCCCAGTTCATCTCCGAGAAGATTCTTGACCTCTATAAAAACATTCCATTAGCATGAACCCCCTTGAACTCGCTCCAAATGGGCTAACCTTTCTCATCAACCACCTTTCCCTTGAACTGAGTCCCCACTGCTAGCTTTTACGGAATCAGCTTCCTATCCCTCATAGACAACCATTCCAGCCACGTACCATATCCTCACGCTTCGCTTTCAAAGACAAAGAGGACATCTCCCGTCTCAACGTCTCGTACTCTGTAGAACATATCTGCCAGTGCCGTAGAATCTTTCGTAGCTTTTCGAGCCGTGGACGTAGAGCTTCTGTTGACATGTTTCGGCGGATGTTTGTTGTTGTTGCAGCGTGTCGAGATGAGAGGGGGTAAATAAATACGGGGATGTTTTCTCGGCACTGGCTGTGGTGTAACGCTGTGCCCCCTTACCCGAACCTCAATGGCGGGGCGATGCAGGGCAACAACCGACATGCATGACGTAGGGGTTGAGGTCATTAAGCACATTTACAATCACGGGATATACGTAGGGAGAAGTGATTGCCGTGAAAAGCACGCTGTTGAATTATAAGTATCTTACACGCACTGTAAGGAGTATTAGGGGGGAAAGACCTCAAGAGTCTAAAGGAAGAACGGATGTGGGAGTCGAGAGGAGCAACTCCGAGGATCTTTTTAGTGTGGGGAGATAAAGACCTTAATGAATAGATAAGGTATACATAAGTGAGGCTTACTACCAGTTGAGAGACGAAATTGTTATCTGATATACTCAAGTAGAAGTTTATAATATTATGACCCTAGAGAGAACTGAATAATTCTAGCGGTGAATTCCAATGGATTTATATGTTTTTTATTTACAAGGGTCTAGTATTTGGTAACAGAGATTTGTTTTATGTCACTAGAACCCCGCCTAATTCCATCGGCTATCGCGGACCATACTAAACTAATATCATCTCTGACGTTAGGCCCTAATCATATACTAAGCATACATATATGTAGTCCCGAATGGCTTTTTCTCAGCATATTCTTAGGAAATATTGCACAGCTCACCCAAGAAGTCTCACGATCCCAAGATGCCTACAGATATACCCACAGATATGGAGGTGTATAAACAAATTCAGGAAAGTAAAGCTTATACTTCCGCCGAGAAGGTGAGTCCTTCTAAACCAAGATAACCAAAAGAGGCCTATAATCACCATTCTCAGAGAAGTATGACTATCTGGATAATTGGCATAATGTTTTACAAACTCGGCCTCGAGACATTCCAAGGCTCAATAACGTATAAATCTCTCCCCACTCTCCTTAATCTCACTGACTGAACCCCGTAGGACCATCGCGCTCGAAAAATGGGGGGACGAAAAGCACCGTAAATATGGGCTTCTCCGCGGCCTCGACCTACTCTTCCAAGTAACCTCCCTCCTTCCATAACCCTACACCAATTCTAATACCCCCAGTGCATAGGCAGCATTCTCATTGCGCCGTTGATCCGCCGTTTCCCCACCCGGGACATCCTCATGACTGCCGCCATGATTTTCGGCATCCTCAGCGTACTCCTCATGGCCATTGACGCTAGCACCAATGGCCGACCCAAAACATCCAGCGATGTGAACCCAAAAGCAGACATATCCACTGAAACCTCCCTTTTCACTGAATACCTTGGGACTTTCAATGGAAATGCTCTTTTCCCCATCATGTGCGCGAGCGGAATCGTATACGGTATGATTGAACTCATCCGCCGCGTCATACCTCGCGATATCGTTGGTGGAGATATCGAAAAGCTCCGAAAGATGGATGCGCTCGTCCACATACTTTACGAAGTGTCCGGGACTCTCGGGGCCTTCCTCTCCTGGGCCCTCATCTCCAATCTCGGCAGCGTCTACGGCCTTATAGCCACACCCGTATTCTTCACCCTCTCCGCACTGAGCTGGTACTTTTTCAGTAATCTCAAGAACCCCCACAACCCTAGCCCCACAACCTCCTCATCATCATACCCCACCCAGGTCCTCCACGGCATTAAATATTTCCTCCTCTCAATCTCTAAAGGTGCCCGCATTATCTTCACCTCCCGTACCTTCATCTGGCTCCCCCTCGGCTACTCCCTCGCCCTCTATACCCACCGCTACCTCGAGAACTGTCTCATCCCATTCATATCAGAAGAAATCCTCCATTCCCCCGCCTACTCCCGGATCCTCATCTGCGGGTCCAACCTCGGCGAACTCATCGGCGCCGCTTCAGTATTCATCTCTGGAAACCTTATACCCACACCAATCCCCTGGCTTCGAGCCGATGCAATACTTCTCCTCCTAGTCTGGGTCATCCCCTTCTACCTCTCTGGCGACCCCACAACTGTAAGTATCCCCATCAACCTCGTCCTACACTCACTAACACACCTAGCACTCTCGCACTGGGTCTCCGGTGGCAATTAAACATGTCTGGCGCCTCGCACCACTGTTTATACCCATCTCATTTGGCTGGGCTGCAGGTGATGTCTCGTTGGCGGCATATATACAGTCTACACTATCACAGCAACCACAGGATACACATATCTCTAGTCTAGGTGCTGTGATGGCGTTTCTGTATTCGGTTTATATATTGCTTTTTGCAGTGTTGTCGCCTGTTCTGGGGGCGTATGTAGATAAGGATGAGGATGCAAGGAGGACGGTTGCTTGGGTTGGAGGAGTTCAGGTCAGTGTTGTTGCGATTTTGTTGCTGGGGAGTACATTTGTGCCTAGGGGAGCTGGGAGGTGGAATCCAGAATTACTTGGAGAAGGAAAGAAAGATGTGGAATGAAGATGTATATATATATTTGACTTTGTTTTTATAAAAATGCAAGTAATATTAATGTACTTTTTTTTTTGGCTAAAAAGAAAGTAAAATCTCAATTTATCCTAGACTTACTTTTAAAACCATGAATTATCACTCGTAATATTGAGCCCCCCCAGGAAAATATTAGTGTCCCTATTTAACTCACCGCTCGAGTTTGGCTAGCTGTTTCTATTACAGTACAGTCAACTCTTGTTTTAAGGTCTACTCTAAAATTGTAGTCGAGGCGCGTAGTACATAGGATCAAGACATAGGTTAAAATGGATGCCTTCGGTCAACTAGTTTATGTAGAGTAATTTAGAGGAAGGGACATAATGGTACTTTGTAATTCATCACACGGGTACGTACTAGGTGAATAATGGTTTATGATCCATAGCATGATAATGCCTCCACCAGAACAGCATAAGGAACCAAGACCTCACAAATTATGTGTTTAGAAGGTTACATGCTATTACGATTATCGGTTCAACCTATCAAACAGTACTTATATCAAGACAAAAAAAAGAAATGAAAACTGAAAAATAACTTTGAAAAAAAAAAAAAAAAATATCTCAGAGTAAGGATAGATACAAACTTTTACTAATGATATTATGAAGCAGGGCTCTGCTGTAACTGACTACGTCTCAACTCCCAAATACGATTTTTATGAAGCTTCCGGAGCTCATCTCTCTCCGCTTGAAAACAGGCAGCTGCATCACATAAAGCATCCATGGAAGCAGGGGGTGGCTTGAGGCTAGAAAGATAGGTGAGAATATCGGAAAAGAGACTAGGCATCAAGGCTGATCTAGGAACCTCATTATGGAGTCTGTCTAAAAGCTCTGCTCTTGCTTCTTTCTTAGTGGAGGTTTTAAGAAGCTTTAGTAGATGTGTATCGGATGATATGGTAGTGGCTACTGTATGTAGAACTCGTTTTCTCTCTCTTCTGCCGAGAGAGGGAGGCATCGGAAAAAAACTAGATAGTGTAAGTTTATTAGGAATAATGCTTTGGTGTGGATAACTTGGGTTGTAAGGAAAGAGTTTGGGGTTTATCAATTGCGAGATGGAACCTACTGAGGCCCTACAAATGGGAACACGCATCAAGTATTTAAATCCTCTAGCTCTCGTAGAAAAAGCAAAGAATAGCCATAATAGCTCAAGGATAGAGTAGTAGTTACCTAGTATGCTAATAAAAACAAGGGTGAGCACGGATATATTAGGACCACAGTGGGGCCACGCGTGGGCAAGAGTAAGACTACGGGTAGTAGACAAGCGGTAGACGTGAAGGGGTACCAAATAGCAGAGCCACAGGAGTGGTAGGCGGTAGAGTCAGGAGTAGCAGAGGCTAGGCCTAAGAAAGCAGTCTATAGATGAATTAGTATTGCAAAATATATGAAAGTAGGGTATAACTGGGATATATACAGTCCTATGAGAGAGCTGGTAGCTGAGGTTCGGCCTTCTTTCAATTTGTTTGCTAGGTGGATGAGGATATAGTCAGGGGAATCTACAAGCTTACATAACCGTAGATCGGGAAATTGGTACGTTTAGTAATACGCAGAGTGGAGAAAAAAGCAAAAGGTCGTGTCCGAGACAGACTTAAATGAGTCGATAACGGTAGCCAGAGCCTCTGCTCTACCCGCTAAACTACTACGGTGACTGTCTAAACGTTTGCGAGATTAGACAATTACATATATGAGTCAAGCGTAGAGTGATACCTTCTCAACTTCAGTGCATATATATCTTACTTTAATATTCTAACAAATATTCAAGTAATATCTCATGAGTTGAGTGGCACATATCTGAAACCTACTAGCGACACATAGGAATAAAGAAAACATAACATCATACAAAATAAAATTTTAAGAAACAGATACTACAATTTCGAACCCCACCTGTAATTAAAATCGAAAGGATACGTTACATGTGAGCTATATCAAGCGACTCTTAGGGATGGTCTTTTAGGAACTACTACTAAGCCTTAAAAAGTTGAATACCTCGGGACGGATTTGAACACGCCGACCTTAAGTCATGAAGTCTCATGCTCTACCACTGAGCTACCAAGGTTTCTTACGAGATTAGCCAAATTCAAGTCTATAGTTGCAGCGGAATTGAGGTCGTACAACAGTATGACCTCATATCATTATTTCTTAACTAGATAACGACGACAACAAAAATCCCAAATGTTGAAACGGTGTACGTGTGTAGAAGACAATCTAGGGAAATTATTTGCATAGTTAGATTATACTATGTAGGGATATATAATAGTTTTCCTTGGCTGTCATTGCTTGTCATTGCATAGTATGTAATTAATATTTAGTAGGGGGGTAGTTAATTTGCGACCGCGACGGATAAGTTCGCCGCAAGTACGAGTTAACTTCGAGTGATATTTTGTGATTTGTGGCACGCCCCGGTATCTTATAGAGTCTAATGCAAGGGGTTGAGTTTACTAGCATACCGTAATAATCTATGATACATAGATATTGGCTAAGCTTTATGGATTTATATACGTAATATATAGAGGCTAAACAAGAAGAAGGTTGCATGAGTTATTTATGATTAATATATTCAAAGGGTTGTATCATCAAGCGCTTGACGAGTGATATCCCCTGACGAATCCATACATTAGAAAGCAATTAAAGATAAGAGATATCTATTTCACCCAGAATCAATACGTATCGATCTCAATAGTTATCTTCGCATCAATACTAATAAACATCCAAATGATAAGATTATGCACCACCCACACCCAGTTACCCTACCTACTCAAACTTTGGGTTCCACAAACTTTTTTTCACTTGGGAAAATTTCCCACCAATTTACTTGTCGCAGCGCAGCCATTCCCACTGTACACCCACCACCACAATGGCACAATTAAAGCAGAAGTCCTCCGGCACAGGTGGTGTGTCAAAAACACATGTCGTCGATGACTTTGTAATGACAATTTCCGACTCCGACCCGGACGTCCCCGACCTCGACGAAGACGACGATGCAGAGCCTGAAGTAGTTCCAAAGTCTCCGGAACCAGAAACTGAGAAGGAGAAGCGAGGGAAAAAGAGGAAGCGGGCGGAGAAGGAGCGAATTGATGCAGAGGAGAGGAAAAAGAGGGAGGATGATGGTGGGTTAGACTCTGATTTTGAGTTTCAGACTGGTGAGGGTGGGGCGGGAGTGGGGGAGTATGAAGGGTGGGGGTTCGAGGGAGCAAAGAGTGCAATGAAGGATGGGAAGAAAGGTGTGGATATTGATGATATTATCAGGCGAAGGAAGGGCAATGAGGGTATTGAAGTAGAAGATAAAGGAAGTGAAGCAGATACAGAAGAAGACGAGGAAGAGGGAGAGGAAGAGGGAGAGGAAGAGGAAGATGAGGAAGAAGATGAGGACGATAAAGAAAACGTCGAGTTTACAGGCTTCGACGAAAATGACGAAGATCTAGCAGAAGACGGGTTTGGAGCAGGTGCCGATACAGACTCCGACACCGATAATGAAGAGTCGAAGCCCGAAATCTCCCCCGACGACGAAGCCGCCGACTCCGACAATGAATCCATCGCCTCCGCCGTCCCCCACCCCGACGACCTCTCCTCCTCTTCTGATGATGAGCCCTTGGAGGACCCCGTAGAAGCCGCAAAGAAGGCGGCCTTCTTTGCCCCCGAAGAAGAAGGCACAGACATGCGCAAGCCCGACTCCGCCAACTTCCAAAACATGAACCTCTCCCGTCCAATCCTCCGCGGTCTTGCAAACGTCGGCTTTACCACCCCCACCCTTATCCAGCAAAAGACCATCCCCGTCGCACTCCTCGGAAAAGATGTTGTCGGAGGCGCCGTGACTGGTTCCGGGAAGACAGCGGCGTTCATAGTCCCCATCCTAGAACGACTTCTTTTCCGCCCAAAGAAGGTCCCCACCTCCCGTGTCGTAATCCTCTGCCCGACCCGTGAGCTGGCAATGCAATGTCACAGCGTCGCTGTAAAGCTTGCAGCCTTCACCGATATCAAATTCTCCCTTACAGTCGGAGGTCTCTCACTCAAAGTCCAAGAACAGGAGCTAAAACAACGCCCCGACGTGATCATTGCCACCCCCGGACGTTTCATCGACCACATGCGCAACTCCACCGGGTTCTCCGTCGAGAGTATTGAAATCGTAGTAATGGATGAGGCAGACCGTATGCTCGAAGACGGATTCGCAGACGAACTCAACGAAATCATCAACACCATTCCCAAAAGTCGACAAACCATGTTATTCTCCGCAACAATGACAGACACCGTCGATAAGCTCATCCGACTATCACTTCAGCGTCCCGTGCGAATAATGGTAGACACAAAAATGAGTACCGTAAAGACGCTCGTCCAAGAGTTTGTCAGAATCAGACCACAGAGGGAACACCTACGATTGGCAATGCTGGTACTAATGTGCAAAGAATATTTCCACCAACGTGTCATCGTCTTCTTCCGCAGCAAAGTCTTTGCGCACCGAACAAGAATCGTATTCGGCCTCTTTGGTCTTAAAGCCGCTGAGCTCCACGGAAGTCTTTCTCAAGAACAGGTCAGTCCCATACTACCCCCCCCCCTCTCATAGCCAAACTAACACTCCCATAGCGTGTGAAAGCAGTCGAGTCCTTCCGTGATGGTAAAGCCGACTTCCTCCTGGCAACCGACCTCGCCTCCAGAGGTCTCGATATCAAAGGCGTCGATGTAGTAATCAACTACGAAGCCCCCCAATCCCACGAAATCTACCTTCACAGAGTCGGGCGTACAGCACGTGCAGGCCGTCAAGGTCGCGCTATAACTCTCGCCGCCGAATCCGACCGCAAGGTCGTCAAAGCAGCCGTCAAAGCCGCACAAGACCAGAGTGTTAAAGTCGTCTCTAGAGTACTAGACGTATCAAAAGTCGACAAACTCGGTAGTGAAATCGAGGGTCTACAAGATGAGATTGAAGAGATATTGAAGGAGGAGAAAGAGGAGAAGCAGTTACAGACGGCAGAGCTGCAGCTGAGGAAAGGTGAGAATTTGATGAAGTATGAGGACGAGATTAAGGCGAGGCCAAGACGTACGTGGTTTGAGACGCAGAGGGAGAAGGATGAGAGGGGGAGGGTATCGAAAGCTCAACTTAATGGGGTGCAGCTTCCGGAAAAGAAGGAGAAGTTGTCGAATAAGAAGAGGAAGAGGATTGAGGGGCGGGAAGAGCAGGAGGAGGCTAGGGTATATAAGAAGACGAAGGCGGATAGGGCGAGTAAGCTTAAGGGCAAAGGGAAAGGGAAGACTCTGCCTGGTGGCGGAGGGAAGGGAGGGAAGAAGTTTGATAATAAGATGTCGAGGGCGAAGGGCAAGCCAGCGAAGGGTGGGAAGGCTGGAAAAGGGAGGAGATGAGGGTTGGGAGAATTATTGTAATTAGTGGGGGTAAAATGTGAAATAGCGAATATCCACGCCTTCTGTATTATAACCGAGCATTTATCAATTTCTTTTCGGGGGACTGAGGGTTACTTGGCTACGATCCTATAAGATTCTACTCTACGGGGTAAAAGTCTCGATTTTGTATGCTGTTAAGCTTAAGGTGATAGAGGTAGACTTTAGTATGCTTTTAAAGACGTACTAAAAGTGACTACTAAATTCTCGAGTGATGTCCTGTGAAGTATTCTGGGTTCCCAGAAAGGAGATTTCGGGCCTCTTTACGTGTAAATGACTCTAGATATCAGACAGAATAGAAACAGATTAATGGTTCTAGCTAAAAAGCTGGTTCCTTCTACTTTTGTGTAATTCCACGGTCCCTTAGTTCCTCTCACCACTGACACTCTCATCTATAAGTCAGTGTAGGGGGTGTATTATGACACAAATAATCCGTGTCATTCAAATAGTATCTACCAGACTAGCTGGGCAGGAGTACAGGTACACATCAAAGCTGGTATCGCCAACGTCCTATCGTACAAATATTCGTAAAAGTAAAACCCAATATTAATATATCTTACTAAACCCTAATCGAAGTCTGCAACTCTTGTCCATCCCTCAGTCCCATCAACCCATCGGAACTCTACTCCCTCACCAAAGAATCCATGTTGATTCCAACTCGCCATTTCTGCACTCCCATAAGGGCCATAAACACTATCGTCATCTCTCCCATCCGTCCATCTATATTCCCAAGTCTTTGCTACAGTGTCGTTTCCTCCTTCGACCTGAGCTTTCGGCTCGACCCAATCTTCTCCACTTTCGTGACGGTATTGTCGGATCAGGGCTTCGCGGGTCTCGTCGTAGATTTCGTTCTGACCGCGGGTTAGGAGACGATCGGCGGCACCAGTGATACGTTCGACGGCCTCTTTTCGACGAGTTTCTACGGGGTCTTCCACCTCTTTACCTTTTCCACTGCTGTTTCGTGAATCGACGTCCATCTCGTCTCCGGCGTCTCCAGTAGCTGCTTTTTTCTTTTGTCGCCAGGAGTTCTTGTTTGTTTGTTTCTTCTTTTTGTTTGTCGTTCCAAGACGTGCCAATGCTTCGAGGACTGTTTCACCCTTCTCTAAGCACCGAATGAGCTCTGAGAGAACCTCGCTCGTAGAGATCGCGTCGTCTTCCTTCATCTTCTCTCGTAGTTCTGCGTCCCGTTTCTCTCGTGCTTCCTTGGCTCGTTTCATGTCCTTCCTACTTACACCCTCTAACCAACTATCATGAACGGCATCCTTCTCGGCAGCTTTCCGGATGAAGTTTCCGGCGTCATCAAAGCGACCTTCGTCCATTTCGCTCGTCATGTTGAATGCGTCTATCTTCGGTGCATGTTTCTTCTTGCCCCCCTCTCCAACCTCCGGGTCGATTTCCTCCGGCTCATCGTCTTCTTCGCTATCATCGCCCTTGCCTTTATCCTCATCGATGATGTCTGCAAATTCCCTTTTACTCCCGAAATCCTGCCCTTCAATCTGCTCCAGCTCCATAAACTTGACATTCTTCTTCTTCTTTGCATCCGCATCCGCGTCTACACCTGGCTTCTGCTCTTCCTCCTCATCACTCCCTCGTAGATCCGCAAACATATCATCATCCTCGCCACCACCCCCTCCGGCTGCTCCGGCTGCTGCTGCTTCCTCCTCCGTCTTCCACGTTTTATGAGTCTCATCAAACCCATCCCCAGAAGAATCACTCTCATAGCCCTCAATATCGATGCGATTCCTATTCACCTTCCGTTTCCCGACCGCGCCCTCGTCAACCTCAAGGAATACATCAGTGTCGTCTGGAGCGTCCGGAGCAAGCTCGTAAGGATTGCGAACATCGAATTTGGGACGCTTGGAGTCGGGGAGACCGGCGCCAGAACGGACGGCTGCGTCAAGAGCTGCACCTGGGCGTTTGGGGCGTTGGGGACGTGAGGAGGATGACATTGTTTGTGCTGTGTTTGATGGGTTATGTGAGTGAGAGAGCTCGGCGTAATGGTACAGGGTGACGTGACGGGTGTTACCCGGTACTAGTGCTTGGCGTCAGGTTGACGACAGGGGATCGGCGGATGCGAGTGATCGGCAGTGAGTAGTAGGGCGGTAGTGTTGGGATTGGTGTTTGCGCTTACTCCCCGCTATACACTAGCTATTGTGCGGGGCTGTAGAGTGTGACTATAGTGTATGGTAGTGGAGAAAGGGGGGTTTAGTGAGGGTAGCTACATGTAGGTCACTTAAATTCTTTACTACTAGCCCTGTGACTTAGCTGTCAACCCTGGAGTATAGATAAAGACTATAATCTTACCTTAGGTCCGGGTGGACTCTTGTCACATCTAAACACTAACTGGGTTAATACTACGTAAACTGCTATAAATTTTGGTCTCACAGTAAATATAATTTGTACTACGGGGTCAATGGTAAATAAATCTGTGACGCCTTTGAACATTGAACAGGTCTAATAGTCACTACTTCTTGTTGTAAATCATACCACGTACGAATCACTTACTCTGACCTCTTAGTGTAGACCTAGGTAGTAGAGACACAGCGTTAAAGGGTCCATAGAACACGTAATAGATTTTAAAGCTCCAGGGGCTAATGGTTAGAGCCATGACGGAATAATGATTAATGATTCGATCGAGTGGTGGATATAAATATGGTACAATCTTCCTATAGGGATATGCGACTGGGAGAGATGTCATATCTCCATAGAGGAGTTAAGGGTTTGAGCGGGTTCTTACGATTGTAAGACTTATTACTACATTGCTTTGGACCGGGGCCTCCTATCAAACTCTACAGTGTATCTTAATTTTCCGTGACTAGAGACTCAATAATATACCTCGGTTTAGCCTTAATATTCATCTTTCTACAAGAATACCAACATAAGAAATTAGAATGCTAAAGGTGCCCTTATATAGCAATATGAATATATGAATATCTTCCTATATATGTTTTCTCTAAGCTACTATTCATACTCTTAGAGTGAATATCCTATATATCGACACCTTATATGACAGCTGAACAGAACCGTAGTGGGATTCAGCAACTAGGAATCGACAGGAAAAAGTGACGCTAAACTCCTACCTTACCTAATGATATTTTGGTAGGCTTTTATGGGTCACATATAAGGAGTTCCAAAGACTATGTGCGTCATCTAAGAGGAACTATTTTCTATGACCCGTAATAAGGTCAACATAGCTGTAGAAAATCTTTTTCGTGAAAATTCTCACTCTATAGCCTTATTTCAGACACATTTATAACCCGTATTCTCCCCCACCGCGCTCCAAAACTCTTCCAAGAATTTCCCTCCCTTTCCCTCCCTACTCTTACAGCCAAAAAGAAGAGAGGAGCTTCATCAGGATGCATTACTCCAAGATAACCACCACTCTTGGTGCCTTAAGCATTCTCCCCTCTCTCGTCTCCGGATTTATCCAACTCAAACCCCCTTCAAATCCCAACTCGACCGAGGCTAATCACTACGCCACTGACTCCAGTGGTCAAAACACTCTCCCGTGGCTTATCTGGCCCGGTGGTTCATGTGGTGGAGGGAAATGTGACGATGCTAAAATTAACCCCCACGAAATGCTCCTGGTCCAGAATACCGCATCTAGACGCACTGCACAAGATGTTACAAACATCTGTAAAAGCCCGGATTTCCAGTACACTCCTGAGAACTATGTTCTCAGCGGTGCGGGCGATTGGTTGGAGAGATATACTGCGCTGCATCAGAGCGATGGTGACTTTGGTAGAAGGGGGTTGCTTGGAAAGATTGCTTACGAATTTGTGGGTGATGATGGGTTTAAGTGCGGGATTAGTGCTATCAGTCTTTGTGAGTTTTCATGAGTTTTTTGAGGCTTGGTGTTGAAGATACCTATGGGTTTTCTAACGGATTTGAGGGGGTTTTAGGCAAGATTCAGTGTTCAGATGTGTTGAGTAATGTGAACGATCTTAATGTTGCTCGTGCAGTACTTTTCAACCTCAAATCAGCCCAACACCTAAATCTCGTTTTTGAGACTGTTCACGTAAGTGAACCTTCAATAACTAATATATTAAAACAGTTCTAACACTCCACAGAGCACACTCGGGGTTGCCCAAAGCAACATTGGACTCTGGGCACCAACCATGGCTCGTACCTTCTACTGGGCCTCCCCATCGTCTTATGAAAAAACCTACAAGATGCTTCTCGGCTTCCTCAACCTCTTCATCCAAGTATTAATTGGCTCCGCATCGAGCTTCATCAACACCAGCGCCATTCTCGAATTCGCCGAAAACAGTCTAGCAGTTGCGCAAACGCAACAATCCTTTATTGCTGACAGAATCGCAAGTGCTACCGCTGCCGATGATCCCTCAACTCTTATAGCTCATTTGTCGTATCTTAACAGCATTACTGCTGCGAGGAAGGATACACTGGATGCTGTTTCTAAGAGGGTTAGTACGAGAAGGGGCTATGGTGGTGATCAGTGGTATGGTATTTCGTCTGGATGGTTTGGGTCTGCGGCGCCGCAGATTATATTTGATATGGTTAATAACTACGCCGATCTTGAGGGGGAGACTGCTGCGCCAGAGCAGAATTCGGCGGATCTGATGAAGTATATTCAGCAGACGACTGCTAATAGTCGTGTGCAATTACATGAGCTTGTTGACAGTATCTTCCGTACTCAGGAAGTTGAGGATTATGGTAAGTAAAGCCATTACTACCAGTGTTATTTATATTAACATCTTTTCTAGGTATTACTAGCTTCTCTAAACTCGTTGGTGGGGGTAGTTACCTCCCTGTCAATGATAAAGCCCTCGCCAAATGGACCAGTTCCGAAGTCGAGGAGAATATTACTCGTAAGATCCTTCTAAAGGCTCTCGATGGAGCCTTCAAGTCTCAGAGAATCTGGATCTCTTGCACAAAGGACTTCCGCACCACCGAGCCAAGAGAGAACTCATACGCCAAGGCTGAGACTCCTACTACCAGCTGTGGACGTGATAGATCTGGGCCTCAAGATCTGAAGGAATGTGTTGATGACTACGTTTGTTACCTGTACAAGTGGGACTCAAGAGGTCATATGGGCCGTCATCAAGTGGAGAGGCCGTATGGTATAGAAGATATCGGTGAACCACCTTACAATGTCAATGTCAAGGTACGAACTATCCATGTCATTACTTATTTCACTTTATTATTAATATAATACTAACCTCTCTTCAAACCAGGATATCATCCACTCCTCCGTCAAAACTCACTTCCTAAACCTCACGGAGCCCCTCCTCAGCACCAACATCTCCTCCCTCGGATCTGCCGAGCTCGCCGAATCCCTCTGGGACCCACGTGCCCCAGGGGCCTTCTCTATCCCCGTATGTGTCTCCACCTACAACTGGATGACACCCGTCGAGCCCGTCTTCGACCTAATGTGTGACGCAGACGCACACTGCCAGAAGAAGAACCTTCCCTGTAACTGCGGTCTCTGGGGGAAAGACACCGAAACCCTCTGGAGAGAGACTGGTCTCTGGTACCACAAGAATGCGGACGAGGAGTATAAGTTGCGTCTTTGTCCACGTCAGATTGAGAAGAAGATTGAGGACCCACTTCAGAAGTTTGTGGCTTATTGTAGACTTAATATACGCCAGAAGGGGTGCATTAAGAAGCTTGGTGCTCACCCGCTTTGTGAGGCTATTATTGAGGGGGTTGAGGCGGCTACGGATGAGGATGGGAAGATTGATGCGGAGATGAGAGTTAAGTATGAGTGTGCGGCTGGGATTATCAGTGAAAAGAAGTGTAAAGCTGCTCAGGCCATGAATTGGACTTAGAAGTTACATAGTATTTGGCGGTGTGCCGGGGGTTCTGTAGCGGATTTAGGTGTTCTTGGTGTTAATTAAGTATAGACAAAGAAGGGGAAGGTTCAGAATGTGATACATATATCAGTATAGATAGTGAGTAAACCTATAGATTTATTTTGTTATAATTTTGTAGATAATGAGTTTTATTTACTTTCTTAATATTTTATGGCAAGCCTGTAACATGGTCCTTGCTCACCTTTCATTACATTTTTCATAAGCTCTATTAAACCCCATCGAACATCTAAAATGTCCCTCCATGAGCGGTCCTACTCTCAACATAATACATGTCTAAACATCTCATCATTTCCCATTCGGCATAACCGCCACCCCTTTCCTCACCACCCCTGCCAACGCCCCCGTCTGTATTCCCTCATTCCCCCCACTCCCCACTCTCCACTCTACTTCCGCCAAGCCCTCCATCCACAAAGCCCTCGTCTGCTTCGGTACCTCCAACCTCGTCAACTCCTCCCCCAAACTCGCCAACAAATCCGCCAGAGCAAGGCCCTTCTTCGTCTTAATATCAATAATCGTCCTTAAAGACGTAGTGATATCACTGCTCAGTAGCGTCTTCAAAATTAACTGTATATCCTCCGGATGAGGTGCAGCAATACAGTCATATATATGAGTCTCTGTAATCACTTCCCGCTCTGCCGTGGGGTCAGGATGCCCTTTTGCGTCGAGAGGAGTGGAGGATGCGTGGCAGGCTTGAAGGACATTCAAAGAGCGTCTCATATCGCCGCGGGAGAGTTTAAGTAGTGCTTCCCGGGCATCGTCTGTGATTTTGACTTGCTCTGCCGCAATGACGTGGTCGACGCGTTTACGGAGTGCATCGAGGGGGAGGGGAGAGAACCGGAAGCGAGTGCAGCGGGAGAGGAGGGCAGCATTGAGTTTGTGGGTGTAGTTTGCGATTATGCAGAAACGGGTGTTTGCAGTATATCTGTTTAAGAGAGTAAGTTACAAAGCTCAATTCCGAGTCGACCTTGGAGGGGCCTTACTTCTCCATGATACGGCGTAGGGCATTCTGGGCAGTACTAGTCATGGCGTCTGCTTCGTCGAGGATAATGAGTTTGAAACCTCCTAGTCCGTCTTTCTTCCCCGCTATAGACCCGAAAATCTGCTTTGTAGAGGCAAAGGTTTTGATCTGCTCTCGTACTACCTCAATACCTCGGTCATCGGAGGCATTTAGTTCCAGCACTTGCTGTCGGATGTTCTGTGCGCCGTAGATATGGCGTGCAAGAGCGAGGATAGTAGACGTTTTTCCAGTTCCTGGGGGGCCATAAAAGAGAAGATGGGGCAGACGATTTGTCTCGACGAATTTGTTAACTAGAGTATTATATTAACACTTGTAGTGAGAAGACCGAGAATAGCGTACTAGTCTGTAGAATATCCTCATGCCCTGAAACATCTGCAAGGGTATCCGGTCGGAATTTCTCAACCCTAGCCTCAGTTATAAGCCTCAGAGTGCTGGAATTGGGACTAGAGATCTCAGACGAACCATGGTAGTGTGTCCCCTGCACTCACGGGCAGATTCGCTTTGCTCATTTTCTTGCCCTTTGCTTCGCTGTTGAAGGAGACGGGAGCGTCGACTGGACGTTCCTCATCGAGTTCCATTTCGTCGATGTCGGACATTTTGTGTGGTGTGTTTTAGGGATATAGGGTTGGTTTAATTGAGAAGCTTTTGGTGGGGAGGTTCTTCGAGGTGGACGTGATACGTGATGCGCGTAGAGTGTAGGCTTGGCAGATTAGTAACGTTTTTTAGGAGTCCTAATTACTTCTAGGGAGCTAAGCAGTACATACAGCCACGTTCAACTAATCTCATCACAATAGCACCGTAAAAAATGCTAGCAGAATTCATATGGAGCCTGTGTCAGAAAACTAGAACTTAAGCCCCCTTTGTCTTATATGTAGTGCTCAATACACTTTGTCGGTCAAAACTACAACCAATCAACTCTAGCCATCAACGATTTAATACAATAGGACATCATAAAATACATATATTTCTAATCTAGAAATTATTACCCCATTTCTGCCTTCATTGTGCCCTCTATTGTGGGGCCGAGGGGTTAATACGTCACGTGAATACCAAGCACATTTCCCACTGTCTCTGCTGTTTGGGGTTTAAAAATTAGAAATTATCCTAGCCTCTACTCTAAACCTATATGAGGTGTGAGAGAAATCTAAACTAGAGAGAGGCCAGAGAGTGTTGTTGGTGGAGATAATGTGGGTGCTACACAAGAGCTACCAGGGGGAAAACTTCTCAATTCTTAATTCTGATACCGTATTATCTCACTTCGTTCGGAAGGTTGCCAAGGGCGTGACTTGCGGATACTACTCGTCTTCCAGGAAAAGAACCAAAAAACAGAGTACGCAAGGGGGTCTCAAAAGTTCAAATCTACCTGTAGCCCCAAATAAAGCAAACAATAAGCTAATATTCCTACTCTTATAATGACTCGAGAAGCCCCCGTTACCAGAAATAGTATATTATTGAGTAAATAGTGTCAAAATATGTGCTTCCGCCACTAAAGACCCCACAGGTCGTGCCTGTGTGTACCCCCTCCCCCTGTTTCTGGTTCTTTCCCTGGTGAACAGGCCCTATGCTTTGATCCCTCTCAAAAAGGCTCGACTTTCGCTTTTATACTCTATGCTCTAGTTTAGCATCACTTCCTCAGAGGGTTAAGTTTGCAAGCCAGGCTACTTGGCAACCATCCGAACGAAGCGAGATGATACGGTACCAACCAGATTAAATCCCAAAAGGAAAGTTTGTAAAACTTCCAGTATCGCTCTACCTATATAGGCAAGTATACTCTTCATTTTTATGTATTATTCCCGTTACTATGTGCCTTTAATCCTTAACCTTTCGGCCGCACTACTACTCGGGTGTGCGGGGGAGTCTGACGACAGGCGATGGCTTGCGTCTGTATTCCCATACAAAATCAGTGCCACCACAGCCACCTGTCTTCAGACTTACCCGTTCACCCCATATCTCCAACCATAATTCCAGTTTTCTGTCGTTCATTACCTATTTAGACCCCTGTTCGCCATACGGGGTGAACGACTGTACTCGGGTCAGGGAAGAAGTTTAGACCCCTTGTTTTTCTGTAGCGTAAAGTTTCCGTATTTATACATATAAGTTTATCTCAAATGCTTCTTACGGAAGTAAGGAATGTCCCCGCTGCTACTATAGGGGGCACTCTAGTATTGGACGCGACGTCCAAGAATCCATTTAAACGGAGCCACAACTTAGTAGCTGCCGCCCACCAAGCGCTAACAGCCAATCTATAATTGTGCGTATATGGGCGCCTTGCGAGCTGTGAACACTTCTAGTCGATTGTGACCAACAGCCTCTTAACAGTCTCTAGAAAATAAAAAGCTGTGGTGGTGCTCGTAGCCTAACTGAGCGGTTAATACTATAATAGCCCAAGGAAGCGCCATTTCTTTATAGTGAAATTCCTATGGCTTCTGAAGTCTGTTGCTTTCGGTATTCGGTGACTAAAGCCACTAGATCCAAAGGTCTCCTACAGGTACGCACGATATTACGTTAATTCTGAGGGAGCCCAGGAAGCTGTAATCCTGCCAAGAGGCTTTCAGTATTTATTACAGGGGTTGTTTCTGCGTGTTATCACCTTCTGGGGAGTGAACCAACGTGGCAGGCCAACTGCGCCTTCGAGGATCTAAAGAACCAATTAAAAAACCTCGAATCTATGTTTCGCACCCCTCAACATTTCTTTACCAGAGGCTGTATAAATAATACGGGACATGTATTTTTTCATACCCACCTACTCCCTCTCCGCGATTCCTTTTATTTCGTCTCAAAACACGGGATTTCAAAAAACCTTTTATCCCAGCTCTATCATTCTAGGAAATGGCCTCTAACACCGGAAAACGCAAATATAGCACTAGTGAAACTACAGCTACAGCCTCTGCCAAGCGGAAACTTCAGTCTGCGCTTGGGAACGGTGTACCTCTTGTAGAAATCACAGACGGTGCCGGAAAAATCGGTGGTATCCAGGAAAGCGGGGCATTGTTGTCCGACAGCAGACGGGTTCGAACTACAGAGGACTATGGTTGCTCGGCTCGGGCTGATGGTGATGGATCCCTTAAGGAGCCGGTGTGTTTTCGGGTATCTGGAATACCTCCGAACTGGTGTAGAGATACTCTCGAGAAAGCCTTACAGACTATCGATCCAGAACTCGATTTCACGGATGCCGAGCTCTCTCAACTGTTTCCAGCCTCCTTTGACACCACACAAACGGCATTGCTCAATTTGAACCGCTATACGGCGTATTTCAGATACTTTGAACGAAAGGAAGAAAAGATTGTAGTAATTCCAGAAGGTGGAAGAAAGGTCCGGCTGGCTATCGATAGACACTTCTATGACCTTACACCAATGAATAGACCAGAATCACCAATCACTGTGGAGTTAGTACAATCGCACACTACTAGGCGTGTAATACTCCTGAATGCTAACTTGCTGACGCGTAGTGTGATCGCGGTTACCGGCCTTGCCCACCATGCCTTCGGGTCATGGAGGAGTCGGAGCCAAAAAGATCGTTCCATAGATCATCCAATGTGGCTACGCGACTTTCTACCCGAGAAGTTCGCAAACACTCGTATTATGACATATGGATACGACAGCAGCCTAGTTAGTCCCAACAAGGCTAGGATAACTGATTACCAGAGGAACTTTACAGAGTGTCTATATAATGCTAGACGTGGTTGCCCGGTATGTCCGGTCCACAGATGCTACTACTACTAGCTACGATGTTCCCGGACTAGTTAAGATTCTTATAGTTCTTCGATACAATCTAGAAGCGACCAATCATCTTTATTGGTCACAGTATTGGAGGGCTCTTGATCGTTCAGGTAGGAGAGCTTTGTTTGAACATCGTCGTCAAAGGCTAATCATTATACCTGGTATAGACATTGATTGAATGGAGTCAATATTCGAAGTACCATAGTATCCGCGATTGTATTCGAGGAATATTCTTCTTCGGAACACCCCACCAAGGACTTAGAACTGTGGAGCTTAACGAGATGGTAGGCGAGACGGCAGACGACAACAAGGTCCGAAATCTATTGGCACAGTTGGAAGAAGGTTCTGAGTTCTTGGAGAATCAGAAAGACGCTCTGAGCCAAATCTGGAGCAACTTCAGTGGAAAGGTTTTTACCTTCTATGAAACCGAGAAGACAAATTCAGTTAAAAAGGTGTGTATTCAGAGTCTACGTTATCCGGAGTTTGTGATATACATTCCTTAATATTGACATCAATAGGTGGGAGCAGGGGTTTTCAGTAGAATGGGCGATCCGGTCCAAATGGTACAGCGATTGTCAGCTCAACTTTGCCTACCGAATGAGCATCGCTTTCCCATCCAGTCAAATCACACGGATATGGTGAAGTTCGACTCACCCCAAGACAGAACGTTCCAGACAATTGTCACGTGTATGGAGGAATGTATGGGTGTGTAACTAGGATGCTGTATTTATTATAATTTAACTATTAGGCCATGAGGGACTGATTCTGTGATAGAAGAATACACCAATAAAAGGGTTATCGAATCTATCGGGAAGTTAGTAAGGAGAGAAGAAGACGGTTATTTGTTGATCAAAGTCATTATATTAAAAATTTCTCGGAATTCTACGACCTTGAGAACGATGGAGGGTTCTTCTGGGTCTTCCGCAACCTGAACTATAAGAACTAGGCTGAAAACCATAAGAAAGTCCAGGTACTAGTATTTCGTGGGGTTCCCGCTTGAAAGACGCAGAGTCCAGTGTTATCCGTACTCTGCATGATAAAGAAGGCGCTGGGCTGTTGCTGCACTATCTCTACGGCTCCGTGAGAAATGCTAAGCTTCTTGGATCTCTGAGAGATTCAAAAGGCACTGAAGAGCATTTATTCGCCGCGTGGACACTTTTGAGGTAGGTTATCGATGCTCACCCATTAGATTAGCAACAATGTCTTTTCAAATGGTTTCTGGAACATCTTTTGGCTAGGTTCCATGAATAGCGCGAATCTTACTATAATCCAGGATAATCTCGCAGAAGCTTTTAAGATGCTAATGCATCTTTCTAATCTTAAAGACCTTTGGGCACACGCTAAGCAAGGCGGCAGAGTTATTTGAGAACACCAAGTTAAACCAGCAGAACACACTACAGAAAAACGAAGTTTAACATTCGTTTTCGATCTCAACATCTTTCTATACAAGCCTGACAAGAATTGATTGATAAAATTCGTCTTGTGATAAAAAACCTGCGGTAAGATTACTCAACGGTGAAATTGTTAATTGTAAATCCACCAGCGGCATGTGACCTTGAGCTCCAACAGCCGACAGAGGTTCTTGTTGATTATGACAAGGAAAGGAAAGGTATATGCGGGCTGCGGGCTCTCGGCTTCCAACCATGATTAATTTAAATTAGCTGACATCATCACAGATTGTCTGAAGATTCTCTACTTCAATAATTCACGATATGATAAGATTTCAACACACTACAAGAATACCTTTAAATGGCGATGACAGACTCCAGAGTATAGTTCTTGGAAATCTTTACTGCTCGAGCCCAGGCCTTCTCCTCGTTGAAGGAAAGCCAGGCAGTGGTAAAAACACATTGTTGCGATACTTCAAGGACCACTTTATTCCTCCTTCTGACACCCCTTCAGACAAAGCCATTATTGCAAGTTTTAAGGGCAGCGGAGACATGACAGTGTTACACTAGGCGGCTCGAAATGGACACGAGGCTACAGTCCAGCTTCTCCTAGACTACAAAGCTGACGTCTCTGCCAAGGACGGTGAGGGCCTGACGGCACTTTACTAGGGCTAAGAATGGACACAATGGTATAATCCAGCTTCTCCTAGACCGCGGGGCCGACGTCCTTACCAATGACTGCGAAAGCTGGATGACGCTGCAGTGGGTGACCGAAATGGTACAAGACCACTATCTAGCTTCTCGTATGAAACAGGACCACTCAAAAGAATATGAGAGATATTCTAGTTTCACCTAGACTAGGGCCGATGTTCTTGTCAAGAACTGGGGAAATTAGACGACGCTGCAATAGGTAGCCGAAATGGTACAATATTTCTGTCTAGCTTCTCCTAGGTCGCGAGGCAAACTTCCAGGGCCACATTTTCTCAGGCTACAGAGCCGGTACTCACAAGTCAACTATATAAGTGTTCTGACCCATTGAGGGACGCCCCTCGTATATAAAAACCTACTTAGATCCAGCCCCGTATAGGAGCATCCCTCCGATAGATAGTGTTCCCCCAAACTGCCAGAACATAAGCATGACTGTGCCGGGCTTTCAAGGGGCGTGGTAGTAGGACTATCAGTTATCTTCTCATTTGTAAGGCAGGAGGGGAAATGGACGTTCTATGGTCTTGTAAGTTTATATAGATACCCTAGGGTTAGAGATAAACTTAAATTATAATTTCAACTAGGTAATAGGCAGTCTGTCACTTCAGGTATAAGTCGCGGTACAGTCCTCACAACAAAAAGTGAAGTACATCTACACCAGACTGACCTTGTACCAATTACAACTGTGGGAAATAGAGAAGAGTTATAGAGAGCTTGAGAGGTGAGGCTGAGGTATAATAGTAATAAGATTATTAATAGAATATGATAGTTAAGATGTGTTACTTGGGTTATTAAGTGTGGAGGCTACATTGTGACTTGTAAATTTGTTGATTCACTTAATTAATGAAATATTTTAATTGTGAATTATCATAGTATTCCAGATAGGTAGTCCGGCTTTATACTGAATTCTAGCATGCTGGCCCATGATTTTACCACTGGTGGTAAATTTCATTTTTGATATATTTGACGCTCTGTAAAATGTGCACAGTGAAAGATAAGGTGGGTCTGGTACGAGCATATATGTTTCTGTATAGCTTACTGATCTTAATTATGGCAGACTGATGGTATTCAGTACGAGACATGAGGTTTTAGTACTAGTTAAAATTAAAAAAAAGGCAAAACCAGCTTTTATCTGCTATTATACAGGTACAAACCTGAAGGCCAAGTTTAATCGCCGTATCCACTCTTCAGTTCTGCTCTCACTTCTAAAGCTAAGTTCATCTATTTACCATTTTTGCCAACGACTCAGCAAGGTTCAGCTCCTTCTTAGACTCCAACTCACCCGTCAGGAGGAAAAAAGTAATGATATCTTCTCAGCAGAGGCAGTGTGACCAAATGGAGAGTATGGCCTCTTCGTAGCCTTCTCGTCACCTACAGTTGCGATGAGAATCTTGCCGGGGCATAGGTGAAAGCGTATACGAACTTAAACGTCAAAATTTATCCCCCTATTCTTGCGCCAGCCCTATCTCCATTCCCTTAATCCATCTATTTACCATAGTAGGCGAGGACTCGACAAGTTCCAGGTTCTTCTGAAACTCCCGCTTCTTTTTTGCTGTATCTTCGTCATGGCTAGTATCTTGAAACCGCTTTCTCTTATATATCCATCCAAGCTCTTCGTCAAACACCCGTCTTAGTACTGTTTTTTCCCAGTTCTCCATTCTTTCAACTAGAAGGGTATTGCCCTTGTCCTCGACCGACAGAGGTGGCGGTCTTTTCTCAACGACAGGGCCAGTGAGAAACTGAGGATATGTTCTTTCTTCCCAGCGAGGGTGAATATTCACACATTCCCAATCCAAAACGCCGGTTACTCGGCAGCTTTCCGGATCAACCAAGATATTGCTGAGTGAGAGTTCGGCATGGTGTAATATAAACTTGAGGTTACTATCTCCGTGGGGATGGCCTTGATCCGGCTTTCCTGTAGTCCGAGGCTCAGGTGGGAAGACGGAAGGCAGAAGGGAATAAAGCGAAGAACAGGCCAGTATAATGTCAGGGGCATCTTCGACCAGAGCTTCATTTAACTCGACCGCACTGTCCCCACAACTCCCTCCTGATTGTTGATTCTTTAATAGAAGCTCCATATCATCAATTTGGACCTGAACCTGCGCCTTCATGTATTCGTAGTCGGAATGAAACGGGCCCCTATCTCTTTGCATCATGGCCCTGCGTCCTGTGAAAAAGAACGGAGACACGATTGGTCCGATAGCAATATGCGCGTAATCACCCACTCCCTCAAACACCACCGTAGGGTCCTCTAAAACAGCTTTATCCAATGTTGGTAGATAATATAGATTCCCCACCGCCGCAAACCTAAGCTTCTCCCGCATCTGCGCCACATATCCAGCCACTTCTCTCACCACCCCAGATTTCGCATCATCACTCCAGTCACTCCAGACTTCCTTTAATGTGCACCCCGGGACCTTGTCCAGGAGGATCCATTCGAACCCGAGCTCGTTGTCGGTCGAAGAGTTGAATGCTATTATGCGCGGGACGGGGATGGTCGTGGTGTAGCGGACGAAGCGCAGGGTAGCGACCTCGCTCTCGGTCTTGTAGAATGGCTCTACGGGTAGCGAGATGCGGAAAACATAGCATTTGGGGTCCTCGGTACAGGAAATCGTGTACAGCTTATTGTAGTCTCCCTCTGCAAGGAAAGTAACAGTGATAACTTGCTCATCGGTGATTGGAAGGTGTTTTCGGGAGATCCGCTGGATCATGTCGAGTGAGGGTTCTTTGGTCCATTGGGGAGTAGGGCGGAGTAGGTCAGTCTTCCAATGGAGGCCAGGCTGTTTGAAGGTTCGAGATGATGCAGTGGGAGGCATTGTGATTTCGGGATATGTTTTAGGAGCAATTGCTGGAAGTCGTGAGGAGGGGGTGAGGGGATTAGAGGTGCAAGACCTGCGCGGAATTACCCGGTACTGCGCATCCCAAGATCCACAGAAGGCTAGATTACAAATGCGGGTATCACAACTCGTACTGACTTTGGCAGACTCGTGAGATACTCCGGCGCCGGTCTCCGATGCAGAATTTTTCCGGAATTGGGATTCGGATCTGGCTGGGTGGGTACTGGTGCTACATTACTTGTGGTATAGTCCTGGCATTTATTTGCCTTACGGTGTATAATTATAGTAAACTGGGCGAAAGGTCTTTTATCATCCATTTAAGAAAGGATATAATTCTTGAGTAACTTAATTCCAGATTACCCTAATTGGTACGAGTTCCGAAAGGCTGAAATCACAGACTTTCAGCCGCCCAATATATTGATTTGCAGATATGACCTTTAAACATTTCTAATCCTGATCCTGTGGAATAATCAATTTATCTTCCCATGTTATAATCTAGACTACCTATTTAGAAATCTTAGGCCGATACATTGTACGTTAGCAAAATTAACCGGACATCCGGGGGACCATCACTCGGAAATATGTTTCATTCTTTTCTACTTAGCTGATGTTTTCTTTCAACTTATATATAATTTTTTAAATCAGTGGACTAGAATTGGCATATATCTCTATGGATATCCGGCTAATTTTATTAGAGTACAATAGTTACTTGACCTACATAACACTAACCTATAAAGGTTGTTATATAAGTCAAAAATCCCTAGTGCGACTACCCACATCAGGTATTCTCCTTGGCAGCAGCACTAAATAATAGGTGTAATTCTATATTAATGATAGGTTCATCCTTATAAGCTCCTTAACACATAACGGTTCAGGACTTAGTACTAGAGGGTCGCCTGGTTTGTACGTTGCTTTGTGGTGGTAATTATCCTTTGTACTACCATTACACATTGCTAATAGCTGCCAACTTCCGCTTGTGTACCTCTAGTAAGTAGATCTCTTGAAGATTCGAGAGGTGAGGTCGGCTTGGAGAAAATCTAAGAGTCGTTACCCCTCGGTATGCTAGAATTACTATAAAAGCGACCGCATATGCTGATAGAGTTGTCACTTGCTTATTTACCAACACACCCGTAGAAACTCCGAAGAAGGCTGGAGGTTGCGCAAGCAGAGCAAGTAGATGCGGGTACATCAAATGATTGCACAAATATACTGCTTTGTTTCTCTAAGTTAATTTACCGCTATTAAATACTACAACTGACTGGTTGGGGAAAGATAATCTACTAGAGTTGTAAATAAAAATACGGCTTATGAGTTGATTTTTATTACTATCAGTAGAGTACACAGTACAGGGGTTGGTAAGTTCAGTGTAATCACCTATAAAACTCTCCAGAGACTTATTACCCTTCTGAGTAGCGTCTCAACGTATACTACTAGGTTTATTAATGATTGTAAGTATCACGGCGATAGGTTATATTACATTTTATTACCTATAGTAGTAGCACAGCCCTAGACCCGTATTGTCTCACAAAGCTTGGCATCTGAAGTATAAAGGAGTCATTCGTAGCTTAGAGACTCTATAATATAACAACAAACACCACAATGCTACTTCTATCTCTCCCGTCAGAGATCATACTCCTTATCTTTCGCTATGTCGGACGCCTTAAACGTAGAAACCTATATCTCTCCAAAGCATGGTACACGTACGCCAAACCTGCATTCGTCAGAACTATCAACCTCACCTCCACGCAGCTCCCCTACTTCCCCCTTAAAGATGACGTTATACAATCCCATACCAAATTCATATACCTCAGGCTCTTTGATTTATTCGCCAATTGGGACTGGCCAGAGTACCAACGCATAGACGGACCAATCCCTGAAATCCTTACGCCTGAATGGGTTAAAAGGTTATACCCTGGAGACGATAAATCCGAAAATATTGGCGAACTCAGCGAAATCCTCGGGTCAAATATATCAAACTTTGCAGCTGCAATCACCACGCTAAAACGCCTCAAAAAGCTCAGCTTTGTTGCATTCCCCGAGTCCGCGGCGATTTTTGAGTCCACTGGCAAAGCTAGACCTTATAGAGCCAAATTCCACGTTGACAGGTTTAACTACCTCTTGGAGGAGCCCATATACACTCTCGTCTTGTCACTCCCAGCACAAACACTCACATCCCTCACACTAGACATGTTCGGGTCTCGACTAATGTCCGATGCCAACGATGCGTTCAAGCACAGCGGGGTCGGGGCTTCCAAACGGCATATATGTCCTATGCTTAAAGACCTCGTGATGTTACGCGTATTGAAGGTGCGGATGGCTATGATCTGTGAAGATGTCTTCCTCATTGCGAGTGAGGGTTCAAGGATTAAGAAAATCTATGTTTGTATCGCACGTCAAGACAAAAGCTGCTGGACAAGGGGATTTTGTGAGCTGTGCGACTGGGGTCCCGACGCGCCCCCATCTCGTAATGTTTTGGGTGTACTCGTGAAGGCAGGGGGAGAGGCGATGAAGCGGTGTAAGCGTTTGAAGAAATGTGTGGTTTTCAGTGCTTGGGATCGTGATTATGATGGGAAGTTGCAGAGCGGTGATACATCGGATTACGGTTTGACCAAGGTGAATTGTAGTACGGGAAAGATGAGCTGGGCACTTAGAAATAGGGGGATTGAGAGTAGGGGATATTGGGATTTTGACTCTTGTGATGATGCTTCTTTTGGTACTGTTACTTCTTTTGATGCTGCTACTTATGTCGATTTTGATGCTCCTGTCTACGGGTGGGATTGGAGCTTTACTCCCCAGATTATCAATTTTGTAGAGTGAGTACTATAGATGGGGGGTATTCAAGCTATATAGCAATATTAGAAGCCCTATCTCTTTACAAGTAAACGGCCTAAATTAGTATAGATTTTGATAATAGGCGTTATATACTCTACTGGCTCGTACAATGAATTCGATACTCACTTACATTTCTGGGTAATTATTCCCTATCACGAGTACCACCTCACTAAATGGGTAATTGCCTATTAGTCTAAGCTTGAATTTCTAGTTAATTGCTTGCCCACACTCGGCATTAGTATAGAGAGGGCTGCATGTGGCTTGGAGACAAAAAGATCTGAACTATTCCAATATCTTATAGAACGAGTAGGGTTGTTTGTTGTGATTCTCCTATAGTTGTTTGATCTAGGTGTGTTTTAGAAAATTTATCTACTTCTATTGGATGTTGTGCTACGGTAAAATATGCACCACTCCACACTGGGTGAATTTCTATTTTCCCGTACTTATTGCTCTGCGCATATGCATATCCAGGCGACAGCTCCTCTCCAGTACATCACCAGGCCCCACAATGTCGCTCCTATTATCTCTCCCATCAGAGATCATATTGCTCATCTTCGACTACATCACCCCGAAATACCTCCAAGATCATCCCGAAATCCAATACATCTCCAAAAACTGGCATACATACGCCGAGATCACCGCTCTCCGGTCTCTTCAGCTTGTCCCAATACACCTACCCAACTTCCCACCAAAAAACAGCCGCATCCGCGAACTCGTACAATCCTACACCACCTCCGTATCCCTCAAGCTCGTCAGATTCCCCGAATTGAACATTAGCCTACTCGGCGGCGACGCTAGCGATTATGAACTACTCTTTCCAGATTTAAAACCACTAAAGCTCCATCTATCCCACTTTGCATCCTCAATCACCACACTGAAAACCCTCAAGAATTTCTCCCTCGTTGCATGCTGTGAGTTCATTTCCCGCTCACTCAGCCACAATAGGCAGCTCTTACTTGGGGGACACACCACGAATACACCTCCCCAACCTGTAGAGGAGGTCCACCGGGATGGGCCATACAGTTACCTTTATGACAAATCCGTGTACACCATCATCTCGTCACTCCCAGCGCAAAAACTTACCTCGTTAGCACTGGACACGATCGGGTCCAAGCAACCTAGAAGGAGTAGACCTTCACAGTGGCATTTTTGCGCCATGTTTAAGGACTTCACTGCGTTGCGTGTGTTGAGAGTGCGGATGCCGTATATCTGTGAGGAGGTATTTCTTGTTGGTGATAAAGAGGACTCACGGATTGAGGAGATCGACGTTAATGTTGGACACCGGGACCAGGCTGGTCAGTGGTCGCCTAACAAGTGCATGTCTTGTCGTGGCCTGGCTTCTGGTCAGACGCTCTGGGAGGTGTTGGTGGATGCGGGGAAGGAGGCGATGGTGAGGTGTAAGCGGCTGAAGAGGTGTGTGGTACTGGTCGATCTATATCGTCCTATTCAGTCTAGATGGGACTTGATCGCGGTAGATTGCGACACGGGACATAAAATCGTGTGTTGGAATGATGAAAGTTCTAAGGGAGTGATGGGGGCGACTTTGGGGAGTGAATATGATGGATGGGATTTATCTAAAACTTGGGACAAGAAACTAGAGATGTTCTTGTAGATTGCATTTATATCTGGACTTCTGATAAATAATTTTTATTATCCTTGGATTAAATTTAATAATGATCGATACTGTTTTAGTTGTCCTGGCCTAGCCGTAACAGTGATTACATACCAGCCCACGAGGTCTTTCTCCTACAAAAGGCTTACTAGGGCAATAATACCCCCATAATTAGAACCAGTAGTTGCAAATGAAGCAGGTTCTATTCACAATATCTTTGAGGAAATTTAGTAATAACTAGCTTATCTTTTCTCGTCATATTACATCACTCTTATCATCTCTCTCGTAATATCCTAACCATATAATCCATAATGCCGACCATAGCTGCTTACTGCCTTGAGGTTCCTGCTCGGAGATTAGTTTATTGGTAACGGCATTATTTAATGTAAGAAAACTACCATGGTTTTGATCGAGCTACTTATCACGGGCTATTGTCTAGAATACCTTCATCTAGCGGTATAGTGCACACCATTTAACGAGTATTTTATACTATACACTTTAAACTTTATCTGATATTTACTAGCTTTACACGTCACTTTTAGGGCCATAAAACATTTTTAAGACAAGCCTATGTTTATATAGAAAGGGACTACAAGACACATGATCACATGACCATGCATACTACTCACTAAGTACCTACCAGGGGGTCAGTCGTAATGATCTCAACCAGGAAAGAAATATATATCCTTACTTAAGTAGTAGCAAGCCTTACCAAGAAAGATATTCTTATAGCAAACGATAAGTAGGAAATCACAAACGGAAATGCCAAAATTTCTTAGACTACCTATAGCTCTACAAAATTGTTAGCCCTGGAAGGATGCAAGTTATAAGAGTCTACATTACTTTCTTACAACCATGTATATATATACCTGTCCGTAGAAAGGGACCCCTGAACTAAACCCAAGGCGTATCCGTCCACTAAGCAACCCATTCATCCCTACAACACCTGAAACAAAGCGTAAATGATAGTTTACCCTAATCGTTGAAAGGCTTGAAAGCAATGCAAACATGTCCTCCACAGGTTAATACTATTTTAACCCATAGCAGAGAGTCTAATATACTCATCACTCCAGGATTTTTCCAATCAATTCTCGGTGATATACCGCATTTTCGGTACTATTGTTGCCAAACAATTAATCATTTCCAAACAATTCCGTTCGGTCTACCCCTCAACTTTTCCCCATATCACTACTCGGAAATTAGTTCCTTTCATCACGCGCTTCGCGGTGAAATTGTGATCTTCGGCTGTTTCCGGTAATATCTGAGGGCCCCGATACGTTTTGTTGTGGCTCAATATAAACCCAAGTACTCCCGAACACCAGAAACTCCCCTATCAGATGTCCCCAAGTAATACCTAGGTATGTGCTTTAGTACTCTGATCATTGCTGCCAAGTTTCCCCTCCTGGCCACGATGCAGGAGTAAATACCAGATAAGACCTCTTTGGGAGGACTTCAGTTGCTCCGCTTATTTTTGTCTCAGAAGGTATGCCGACTCCTTAATCCAATCCCACGAAGAACTTGTTGCACCCATGTTTTCCACAATCGCACCCAAGACGCTGGTAGAGTGAATGATAGATCGATGTCAGTGGGATGACATCTACCTCTCATGAGGTTTAGAGAGTTTAGAGTCTTACTTCTCAGCCTTCGGAGCTAGGTAAATGATGCGGCTTTTTTGGAGTTTTCTGGATACTCCAGTGTGTAGTGGCTGGTCTGGATTATGAAAGGCTCGATAGCTGATGTGAGGTCTTTGTCTTATACAGGACCCGAGACGTCTAGAATGATCGATATATTACCCGGATTTGGATAAATTTTAAGAAGTCATGATCAGATAAATGGCTAGTCTCGTAGCTATGGTGATGCAGTAAGCTGTGCCGTAGGGGATGGGCACGAGACTAATAAATGGCTACTTATATATAATGTAACACGGCGTTATGAAGTCAATATACGATACAGAGACTGCATTATCTGATCTTCTATCGAGGTTGGGCATTAATTACGAGGAACTTCCTCATCCATAGCACCAAAGAACCTCTTATAAGGCCTTAAAAACAAGAGTAGTAATACAACAACAACCCCGGCGATTCAAGTATCAATCTAAAGTTCATGAGAAATCACTCGACTGCGTGCCCTTTCTGCAACCCTGGCTTATCATGAGCTCCCATCACTCAAAATGAAAGCTAAATCTAACTACGGCTATTCCTAGGTTACTATAAAGAAGCCATTAATATCTTGTGAACTGAAGAGTGTGGACCCGTAGACTTTCGAATATAGTAGTGGCTTGAACGCTCCGAAAGCAGTTACTCTATTAATCTTATGAGACTGGGTCACATATAGGCTCAGTGGACCCTAGTGCAATCCAGGGACCATAATAAGAAACTGACCAGACAGATCTCAGCCATTCACCTAGTCAAGATTCCTCGATAAAAAAAATTGACAAAATCCGATTTATGGTTCTATCTATTGCACAGCAACAATAACCCTTAAATCTAACCCCATACCACCCAAGAAACAAAAAAAAAAATACCACCGAAAAGAAAGAAACCCTGTAAAAGCTCATTCGAACATAACTCATATTTTGAAACTGTGAAAAGAAAGGGAAAAAAACACCGACCCAAATGTAAAGCCGTGTAAGAGAACCCCCTGCAACTAAGAAGATAGGGACAAAAGGAAACATTCCACTTCAACTCTAAGCATCAGAAGAAGAGTTTGTCAAGCTAAGATAAGTCCCCCACGCAATACCCCACGTACTCGCAAATGGGAGCTGGAACTGCAACGGGATAACCCTAAAGTTCAGCATCTGCACCGCCGGCCAGAGGATGTAATTAGATTTCCTACACGCAGCATTAGCCCCAGCCCATAAAACACATCAAGAGGAGGGGGGGACATACAGCGCCGGAATATAAACATGATCCAACTTTCTCAAAATCTCCTTCTTCCTCCCACCCTCTGCCAAAGTCATATACGTAAAGAACGCCCCCAACCCTACTGGGGCAAAACAAAGCTGATCTAGCGTAACCCTCTTTATAGCGGGCACTGTCGCCGCAGCCTTCGTGATCGGGAAACTACGTGATAGAAACTGGAACCACTTGAACTGAAACGGCGCAATGATGAAACCCCACGCTGCAAAACGCGCCAAGCGCTCGAAATCGAATGGTGGGGGCAGGACTCTAGATGCTGGGATGAGCTCCTCGCCGTACCGCGGGAGGGGAGATTTTGTGTCGAGGTCGTGGAGTTGGATAGCCATAGTGTCGGAAGAGCGGACGCCACCGGGTTTGCGGACTGCACGTTCGCGGATGGCGGTGACGGATTGGGCGACAGTATCGGCCATGCCGTTGAGGATCTAGAGGGTTTTTTAGATTGGGTAGGGTTTGGGGTTGCGAGGGGGGGTTACGGAGTTGGTGACCATCATGGTTATGACGGGTCGGGCTTCAAAGTAGGCATCGTAGCGACGAGCTATTCCTGCTATTGCGGCCATTTCGAGGAGGAAGACGATGAGATGGAGTAGAGGCTTGGACCACTTGTTAGTTTTGTGATGGGAGCAAGTGGAGGAGAGAGACCCACAACGTATCCGTAGATGTAGTAGTTATTTACAGCAGTAGCAAAGCGTAACCGTAAGGCTGTGATCCTAGATATCATCGTGAAGGCGAGAACTGGAAAACAAGGTAAATCTAAAGTGGGGTGTGTTATATAAAACAAGAGATCTCTTTGGTGGGGGATTCTGATGACGGCGGAATGATGAAGACAAGACAAGAGGGACTTGTGCTGGATGGAGGGAGGCGGTTAACTACGAGGCACTGCCACACTTGTCGATAGATAAGATTGGATTCTCTCATCTTATCACTTGGTAGTGTCTTGGCAGTCATTTATTATCTATCATTACTAACTATGGCACCCTCGCTCACAGCTACCGGTGGAGGGGTGTGTGGCGCTTTCACCGCATAGACGTCATTAGGTAGGACCCTGGTCTGGTGCTGTTTCGGAGAGTAAAGACATGATGGGAATCTTGCAGGAATCCCACCATGTTCTACCTGCAGTTGTGTTGACGTTGCTTTTTTTACTATTCACGAGAGCTTACCCCTGCCTTAAACACGTTGGAGGCAAGAGACAGCCTATTCAAACATGCAATCTACTTGAGCATTCTTTACCTGTCTGTTCTTCGAACAGATATTTATATTAAGAAACCCATGTCTAGCATATGGCCAGGCATAGATGGGGCGCTTTATTGACTAAAAAGCCGCTTAGGTACTTGTAAAGTAAGAATATATCTAGTGATTCACCGTGCTTCTATCTTTTGCTGTGTTCTATTGTATTGTTATATCCTGACACGGGCATTCCAGTTGGGACTTCGTGAGACTTGGCGCCAAGATTACGAACCTCGGACCTCATAGGTAGATGCCCCCGCCAATCACGTTTATTTATATTTTATAACTCCTGAGATTCTAGTTATTGCACCGAGTAAATAACTATATCAGTTACAGGTACATGCTAAAACAGTCTCCCTAAATGTAAGGAAGAGCTAATTCCCCTCTCCCTTTAAGCTACCATCTAACACTTATTAACCAGACCCAATCCCTCAACCTACCATGTCCCTCCTCGGCCTCCCCAATGAAATCCTCCTCCTCATAGCCTTCCCCCTCCGGCCCAGAGACCTAGCCAACCTCCTCTTCACCAACCGCAGACTCTCCATCCTCCTTCTCCCTCAACTCCACAAACTCGCTCTAGACCACAAAGACACCCTCCCAGCCCTACACTGGGCCGTCCTCCGAAATTACAAACCCCTCATAAATCTAATCCTCACCACCCGTCCCGAGCTCATCGACCAAAAAGACAACGACGGCTGGACCGCACTGCACTACGCAGCCGTCCAAGGCCGCACCGACACAGTCAAGACACTACTAGAGCACGGTGCTGACACAACCCAAAGAAACAACATCGGCGAGTCAGCATTAGAGGTCACTCCAGAGTTTGCATCAGACTCCAGGTTTGGGCTGTTGTTACAGTTCCCAGCACATAAGCCTGGCGGTGATAAATGGCAAGTGAGGAGATGGCATCAATGGCAGGGGGCGGTGCAGTATGAGACTATTACGAGGTTGTTGATTGAGCGTGGGGCCAACATCAATAATCAGGACCATTTCGGGCGTACCCCACTCCACTGGGCGACGAGGTCGTCGTTACCACGTATTGTTAGGATACTACTAGAGGCCGGGGCGGACCCAGATGTTCAGACTAGGGATGGCGATACACCATTGTTGTGGGCCGTTGAGCTGGTGTTGCATGATGAGGAGAAGAAGATAGAGATTATCAAGATATTACTTGATAGTGGGGCTGATGCGACAATCCGGAATGGGGTAGGGGAGCCGCTGCTTCATTTCGCCGTGTCGAAGGTGTCTATAGAGGCCACGAGGTTACTTCTAGAGAAGGGGAATGTGGATCCGAATGAGGTTGATCAATATGGTCATTCGGCTTTCTTGAAGGCTGGATTTACTGCGAAAAAGATACATAACAGAAAGCCTGAGAAGTATGGATGTATTCTTGAACTGTTTTCCTTGTTGCTAGAACATGGGGTAGAGATTGATGTGATAGATAGCAATCACGATACGGTGCTGCTTATAGCGGCTCTACTCTGCAGGGAAGATTTAATTAAGCTGCTTTTAGAAAAGGGGGCTAATCCGAGGAGGAGGAATCGGCAGGATTGTACGGCGATTGATGTAGTGCTTCGGCAGGAAATGGAAGATAAAGCTTCGAAGGAGAGGATTATTGCTTTGCTGAAGTCTGCTGAGAAGACGGTCATATAAAAGCTATATATCTGATTCTCTGAATAATATAACTAAATATACTTTATCCATTAGAATCATAAGACGTTAAAAAACAATTCTTTGGGAAATCATTAGAATACATGTAATACTACAAGATCTTATCATTTGTTATCTGATTCATCTTAGCCTCACCGACCGGGTAACACCAGACCAAACAGCGACAACGAACGAACTGTACAACACTCAACCAACCTCTCCCCCCCACACACAGGACCATCACAACCCTCTGGTTCAGATTCACAAGACAATCATTCACCATGAAGCTCGTCAGGTAAGCTTTTTCCTTCTCAGTCATCTGACAGAGATATAAATCATCTCTTTCCTCATCTTGTACGAGGCTGAAGAACTTCTCTCTCTTCTCTCAAGCATCTATCTATCCAGCAGCGAGCTGACTCGACCCCATCTAGGTTTCTCATGAAATGTCAGAACGAGACAGTAACAGTTGAGCTTAAGAATGGTTTATTCCCCCCTTTCCATTATCTCGAATCGCAAACTAACGCGCTATCCCCTCTCTTAGGCACAATCCTCCACGGTACTATCCTCTCGGTCGACGTGAAGATGAATACCTCACTCCGTACCGTTAAAATGACGATTCGTAACCGAGACCCGATCTCGCTGGACACGATTAATATCCGCGGCTCGACTATTCGGTACTATATCCTACCGGACTCGCTGCCGCTCGATACCCTCTTAATCGATGACGCACCTAAACCAAAGAACAAAGCTAGGAAGGAGACCGATAAGGCAGCTGGCGGCAGAGGCGGAGGTGGTGGACGAGGTGGTGGAAGAGGTGGTCCCCCGAGAGGTGGACGAGGCGGTGGAAGAGGTGGTGGTGGAAGGGGTAGAGGTGGTGGGAGGGGATTCTAGACGTTTCCTATTCTTGTTTTATTTTTATTTTTTTTCGCGCGTGGGGTTATGGAGGGGGGGAGTGGAATTCTTTAAATACCCTCCCCTCTCCCTTCTCCCCTTCCTCGAGGGACAAAAACAAAATTTACAGTCAAAATTGGTTCTGATTCGTTGAGCTATATGGAGGAATTGGCATATAATTTTGGCAGATATTAACCCCCCCCCTCCCCCTGGGGTGGAAAGGATAAGTATCAAAATTGGGGCTTGAATTATGCTTTTTTGCGTTGTACAGATACAGAATGAATTGTTTTTAACGAGAATATCGGCATTACGGCGGTTCTACGGAGTGAAATTGAGCCATTGGGATATATTGCATTATAGGCTAACAACCCTCGATTATATGCTATAGCTAGTCGTCTATCACCTTTTCATTTTGTGCCATCTACTTCATCTTCAGCGATTCCCACTGCGCTCCAGCCCACTCCTCAACATACCCAACCCCATTTGCATCCAGAGCATTAGGAACACAAACACAAGTCGCAACAACAATCGTACCCCATTCCATCCCATCAAGACCCATCTCATCCCTCTCTAGCATACTAATAGCATACGGCATAAGCTGGAACTCAAACACCCTACTCCCAGGCTTCCTACAATTCCCACAGGCCGGTATCTTCCTCGTTGTAAAATCGCCCTTACTATCCAGGAGCAATTTCCCTATCTCATCATCCTTAGAATAAAGCAGCGGTGTCCCAAGTCTCTCATACCTATCCCCACACATTAGCAAGAACTCCCCCCAAAAAAGACCCCCCAACCCACTTACCGCAAGACCTGCTCCGGGTTCTGAGAAACCCGATCTGCAAACTTCTGGAACGTCTTATCTACAGTTGAATCGCCATCTGCAGCATTACTCATGGGAGTATCAGCATACTCGTCTGTATCCACAATCTTGACGTTCTTTGGTAATGATGGAGCCCGCATATCGAGTTGTTCGTATTCGGCATCGAGGTGGTAGGAAGGGTAAGAGTGTGGAAGAGGATCAGGCCATGGTTCTGCAGGACCATAGAATAATGGAGTTTCTACTGGAGTTGGTGTAATACCGAGCTTTAGTGTTTCGGCGAAGGATTTTGTTATTGATTCTGTTTTTGGGTCTGTTTTTGGCGCTGGTTGTGGTGTAGGTTGGGAGGATGCGAATGGGTTTGTGGTGGAAGCTGCGAATGGGTTGCTTGTGGATGATGAGAATGGGTTTGAGGTGGGGTTTTGAGTGAATGGGTTTGCGCCTGGTGCGGGTTTGGGGGTGGCGCCGAAGAGGTATGCGCCGGTGTTTATAGACTCTTTTGGTTCTGCTTTGGGTGTCTCTTTTGGTGTCTCTTTGGGTGCTGGGGTTGGGTTGGGCTGGTTGGAGCATTTGACTCCTCGGAAGGCTCGGACTGTTCCTTTCTTTCGCCAGCATGTCTTCTGCTTACACGCCCACACGTAGAATACTCGCTCGTGGGGGGTTTCTGGTATGTCGCCGTTGAGTTGGAGTAGGAGTGACATTAATTTATTGCAGTTTAGACATTTTGCGAGACGGGAGTCGGCGGGTGAGGCTGGGTGCATCCATCTCTAGAGGGTATGAGGTTAGAAGAGAGGGAATTGAAGAGATAGTAGGGGGGGGGTTACTGGGCGCCCTCCTAGTTGAGATATAGGGTCTTCTGTAGGTTCTTCTTCGGCATACCCTAGGAGGACGGAGGTGCTGGTGATTGAATCCCCGGCGTCGGACTCATTGTCTGACATTTTTTTTTATTTTGTAGGATAATCTCTTCTCTATTCAGATACTATAATTAAATCCAAGAAGAAGAGAGAGAAAAAACAAAGCTCTGTGTTTGTAGATATCGATTGTTGAAAAATGGCGGGGTATTAGTGGGGCATCCCGTTCCAAAAGTCACATTTCTCTCGGGGGGAAGGGAAATCTTATCAGCGCCAAGAGATGCGGCTGCCCGCTCATCTTGGCAGGCTACACTACGCAACTACCAGACGAGCTCTCTCAAGCTCCCCCCCTCCCCTCTCACATCCCCTCCATCCACCATGGCAGCCGCTGCAAACGCATCTTCAAAAGACCGCCAATTCATTGCCGTCATCGGCGACGAAGTCAGTATTATTCCACTCCTCTCTCTCCCTCCCTCATACAGCTACTAACGCTGGTTACAGGACTCCGTTACGGGTCTTCTCCTCGCTGGTGTCGGTCACGTTACGCCCCCGCCGAACGCGTCGAAAAACTTCTTGGTTGTTGATGCGAAGACTGCTGCGGATAAGATTGAGGCTGCGTTCGACGATTTTATAAATAGGAAGGATATTGGTATTTTGCTAATTAACCAGCATGTAAGGTTTCCTGTCTGTAGGGGGAAAGTTTGGCTAATGGGGTGTGTAGATTGCAGAGAAGATTAGGTATAGGATTGATACGTATACTGCTGCGTTCCCAGCGGTGCTCGAGATCCCGTCGAAGGATCACCCGTATGATCCTGAGAAGGACAGTGTGCTGAGGAGAGTGAGGAGGTTGTTTGGAGAATAGAGACTATTGGGTGTAGCTTTTTGTGCATAGATTTGGAGAGGGAGTACTATAAATACCATTACAGGGTCACTGGCTACGGGTTTTTGTTTGAGTGGTTCACTCGGTTCTTGAGGGCGATTATTTTATTTATTCAATATTTCAAATCCAGGGACACCAAACTCCATGCCTATGCAAGAATAACAAAACGAAGGGGTATCTGTAAGCATGCCATTATACATACATACCAAGGTTGGAAGGATTAAGTCTCGATAGTCCCTATCAATAACCCTCCTCTTCCATCTCCCTCAGTCTCTCAGCCTCCGCATCATCCCTCTCCTGCTTCTTCTTCTCCTCAAACTCATCATATTCCTCCCTATTATCCACCCACCTCTCCTGCACATCCAACGCACTCATCCCCACACCCCACCCACCTCTCATTGCCATAGTCCAGACATTATCCCCCGCCCCCTCCGCCTCCCCAAAAACATACCCCCCAGCCCTATCAATACTCTGCAGTAAACTCGTCATACTCATCTTATCCTCCACCGCCAGCGTCTCAAACGAGACCAACCCAAACCCATCCACAACATCCACAATCGCCTCATTCAGCTTCGCATACTTCTTCAACCGCGTATCCTCCTCTAGTAACGGCAGCATATGCGAGAGATCCTGCACCTCCGTATAGAAATCAAGGTTGAACGCGAGCGGGCCGTACTGGTTCAACAAGTCGATTTTCGACAAAACGTTGATATGCGGAAGGTCTAGCTGGAGCATAGAGCGAAGACAGAGCAACAGCACAGAAATGTACTTTGAAGGATCAGTGCAGTAATGCGCATCAACAAGATGCACAACAACTAGCTATTCCGCAGTCATATACAGTCAGTAGGGGGGAAGTACGAGACGACATAAAGAGAAAGAGACGGACTCTGTACCCCATCTTCTGCAAGCGGAGGAATATATTCCGTAAGCTCCCGTGGTGCGTGAATAGCTCAACTTGACCTGGACAATCAAATATCACATAATCCTCTACCACCCCTTGTGTTAGTCCTCTCATTTATAGGATGAGGTAGTGGTGTAGAGGTTGGTACTCACGTCCTAGCCTTGAAAGACCTTCCTCGAGCCATTCGATATTCTGTTCTAGCTCCTCTAGCGCATACATGACGCCACCATTTGGTCCGAGCCCTTCCTCGTCCATGACTTCGTCGAGGGTGATTAGTTTCCGCACGTCGATAGCGCATGGGTAGGTTGTTTGTTCGTTTGCTGGGTCCAGGTTGACGATGGAGCATTTACGCCCGATTGCGGACATGAATTGGTGCATTCCGTTGCAGTAGGTGGATTTACCAGAGCCTGGTGGGCCGATTACTAGCTGGTGGGAATGTTAGTTAGGTTGGAGAAGTAGGGAAGAGTACTTACTTGGGCGAAAGGCATGGTAGGCGGTGGGTGGTGGTGGTATTCTGGGGTTGTTGACGGGGGGGAGCTTTGGATGGTGGGATGGAATATAGTAGTGGGATGATAGGAAACTTATCGGTATGTAGTTACCCGGTTGGCTTATCGTCATGAGACATCACTCGGCCAAACCTCATATTCTATGGGGAAATGAATTCATAAATAGATTAATCATTTATGTATATGCGGCCGTAAGGTCCCAAGTAAAACGAACGAATGAATTAATCATAAATACATGGAGCATATTCTATGTGTTTATTCTCCGAGATTAGATATTTCTAGCTATTACACTCTACACCCAGTTCTACCCCACTGTCCTGAGTTGTGTATATTAAAAGTGTGAATGAATGAATGAATTTATCATTTGTACATGCAACCCAAGGTTATGGTACCCATACTACGCACTAACTTATCAAAAACACACTAATAACCGCAAAATAAAATAACGAAAAAATATGAATAAAATAAAGTGCTGTAAACTTTCAGCCCCTCTCGTGCTCCTCCTCCTGTCCCTGTATGCTGCTCGTCACGTCTTCCCACACGTCTCCCCATTCCCATTCTTCCTCCCACTCCCTCACTTCCATGTCTGCTTCCCCTGTATATTAAAAGTTAAATAAGATACAAATGACAAACAACCCCAAAGTCGAATAATAAATAAATAGCAACGCTCTGTGATATTATACCACTAAAAATAACTCTAGAAAGCCCAATCATAAAAAATAGTAGTCCACCCAATTAAGTTCCCCCAAGGTCCAAGACCGCCCGTCCATACCATCACGACCCAACAACCTCAATCTCCTCCCCTCTATGCCACTCAAACATCCCCCCAGCCCTAACCACGCCATTATAACTCCTCCCACACCTTCTTAGCACCTCCTCTGCCCCTAGCGCCGCATACCCACATCTCACACACTGACCCAACTGCCCACAAATTCTCAACTCCGCACTTCTATAAACCCCAATCACAGTACAACCCCATCCAGGCCCCGCACCCTGACAGCAGAATAGATTCGAGATACCGTAGAAGTACTGAACAGCCCACATAATATCTGCCGAAGACGGCTTCTGCGAGGTAGTTTGGCAGTGCGGGGAGTTTGTGAATGCGTCGGTGCTATATTTAGTACTGGTAGAGGGGCGGGTAGTGGTGGTGTTTGCGCTAGTATTGGTGGTATTGATATCGATAGGGTGGTAGATTGTGCCGGTGAGGGTGGCTAGTGTGTATGAGATATATTTTGGTGGTTTGAAGGGTGTGAATAAGGGGGCGGTTTCTGTTAGGACGGGCAGACATAGAGTTGAGGGGAGGACGACCAAGAGGAAGAGTATTGGGATGTGCATTTGGTGGTTAGTAGGTGTTTGTCAAGGTGTGGAGATTATATTTGGGAATGGGAACGGGAAATCTGTGTTTGACTTAGGAGTACCCACTTATATAAGTTTGTGTTCCATTCTATGTAATACCTTAGTTTCTTCATTTCTGGTGGAGTTGGGTTGGGATGTGTTGGTTTATTGGCTTACATTTTGTATTGAATCTATCATGTCGCGTCAAATCACCAGTCTAGAGTCACATTGGCCTTATCAATCTCACATGACATGAAAAACCGTGGTATACTACATAAATATAAAGACCTAGAATCCACCTAGGACCACCAAAAATACTGTAATTTGCCATAGTCTAACATGCAAAGTAAGAAACAGCTTGATGATATAGTTTACCCAACAATATACAAGATAAAGCTCCTGAGGTTACCGGGTAGGAAATATAGTATTCTTAGTTTGAGAAAAGTAGCTTGTGGAGTTGATTCTTGACTATTATGTAACCCTTAACTAGTCTGAAGAAGGAAGATAAGAATCATCTACATACTCTAATTTTCCTAAAGAGAGTGTCTCACTACAAGTGTTTGTGAATCAGTGCCGTTGAATCAGTTTGTGGCACCCTGTATGCTACATAGGTTGAAAATAGATACTAGAAACATGCGCCATGTTCAGAAGATTTTATCAAGGCTAGTCCCAGCTTAGAGCTATTAGCAGAGAAAACCTTTTAGCAATTTATAAATCCCTATATATATCGTAATATATAACTTTGAAAGTATAATACAAGGAGATTAATTAGTATACTACATGTACTCTTCCCGTTTCAATTTGAAATAAAACTTCACACACCTTCTTTGTTTAATCAAGTAAGTACATTCAGACCATCCACAAACAATCTCTTGCCTATACGTAGTTTCCGGTATTACCTACACTTCGATAGAAGCACCTTTTTCACGCAATAGCTTTACTATTTCTTCATCTCCTGAAATCTCCGCACAAAGCAGCGCAGTGTTACCATCTTTATTTCGTGCCTCAGTAGCTGCGCCTTTCTCAAGTAAAAGCTCCACCACTGCCTTACGCCCCTGTAGGGATACTTTATAGGAATCCCATCTCGAACCCTAAATTCTAGCATCAGTACCGTTCTTAATAGAGACCTTAAACACTTCGTTATACCCTAACATTGCTGCAGCAACTAATGGAGTATCGCCATTCTCATTCCGCGCTTCGATAGCAGCGCCTTTTTCAAGCAATAGATTAACCATTTCGTCCTGTCCCTCGAGCACTGCGGCAAGTAGCGGAGTGTCGCCATCTTTATTTCGTGCCTCGATAGCAGCGCCTTTCCCAAGCAATAAATTAACTATTTCGTCCTGCCCCTCGAGCACTGCGGCAAGTACAAGCAATAGACAAATGCTATAATTGATTAGTTAGTCTATGAGGCAAAAAGTCTCTCCTATCTTTGAAGAGATGAGTCTAGCAAATGTTAATCTGTCGGGTAGCAAAGATACATGTACATTTGCGCAATGACATGGCAACACAAGTAAGTAAAAATAAAGCATAAAATAAAGCCTCGATAAAAAAATGAGAACAATAAGCTGATACCTATCCTAGGAACAGCTAATCGCAAGAGCTGCCTAGCCATCTTCTAGCTATAGCTTTGTGTCAGCTACATTATTACATTGTGAGAAAGAAAAGTCCAGGAGCCCCCTTAACATACTTCATAGGTACAAAATATGCTGGAACTTTCAGGTGAAGATGGCCTACCGGTATACCGGGAAGCCTAGTCGCACTTATTCTGGGACAAGTGAGAAACGGTCCGCGGTTCAGCCCCTGGGAGACACTTTTTTTTTTTGAAAATGTCCGGGTATTCTTGCTCCCTAGAATATCAAGTTGATGGAAGGCCATTCGGTTGTAGTACCAGGATATGCGTAAGTCTTACTAGTATGTAGTTAATACCGGGTAGAGTTGTAAACAATCTAAACTGTATTCGTACTTCGAAACTACATGCGGATGTACTAAGGTTCGAAAACTTTGTATTAGCTACATATAGTCACCCCATCACACCGAGTGCTATTCTATGAAGTAGCTCCTTAGTCATCTACTTAGACCTTAGCCCTAAAACAATTCCAAATCAAAACCAGCACGATAAAAAAGTTAGTTTCTAAAATTTTCGAATCTCAGCTATTAAGGCCACACCGTCATTCACTACTTCTAAATTATAAAACTACTAAAGAAAACCTAACTCCCCTTAGTCAATCATCTCACATTCATACTCTTCACCCGACCCACACCATCAGATAAAGCCATAAAATTGTATAATCATAAATTACACCTTCATCATTCATCCATACGTGCGGTTCCCTACAACTACACCCAGGTATAAAACCACCTCAAAAAAATAATTACAAGAACCCCCACCCCAATCTTTACACCCCACTCCTAAACACACTCCCTCCTCCATTCCTAAACTGAATAGTCTCTCTCCTACTCATTACTACCAATGCCCTACCCAGCGCATTCTCACTATACCCCCTCCCTGCACATAATTCCCTCTTCAATGTCGCCAAACTTGTACTCCACCCAATTGGCAACCTCCTTCTCAGCTCTGCCTCAACCTTCCCAACCTCTTCCAATAACTCCGCACTTGTACTAGCTCCCTGTCCAACGGCATCCATAGTACTCGCCAAAAACAATCGTATTGCTTCATCAACATGTTCTTCCGTAGCGATAGGCTGTAGTGAGAGTTTTGCCAGCGCCTCTGTAATCCGGATGATAGCTTCCAGTTGTCTCACGGTAATCGGGATTGAGGAACGTTCGTTTGCATCTACTTCGACTTGATGGACCTTCTTCCGGATACCCACAAAATGAGATGAGAGTTTTTCGGCCGCATCGGGGGAGAGACGAGGGGCACAACGAGTTTTGCAGTATGTGATATAGCGCTTCATGCGCTCTATGCTAATATCTGCTGCAACGTCTTCGGGGGCAACACCGGCGGGGGTGCGATTCATGTGGAGTGACATAACGTGGCGTGCCATTGTTTCATCGCGAGCTGAGTTATGCTCATCTTTGACGATAAAGATCATGTCGAACCTAGACAAGATAGTAGTCTGAAAGTCGATATTCTCGCCGGGAGACTTCATATCGTCGTATCGGCCAAAAATAGGGTTCGCAGCAGCAAGGACGGAAGTTCGGGCGTTGAGGATAGTGGTGATACCAGCTTTGGCAATAGAGATTGTTTGCTGTTCCATTGCTTCATGAATAGCGACTCGATCTTCGTCCCGCATCTTATCGAACTCATCAATACACACAACACCACCATCTGCAAGTACCATAGCTCCACCCTCGAGGTAGAATTCACGGGATTGTGAGTCACGCTGGACGGATGCGGTGAGACCAGCTGCGGAGGAACCTTTTCCGGAGGTGTAAATTGCAATTGGGGCAACCTTTTCAACGAATTTGAGAAGTTGCGATTTAGCGGTACCGGGGTCACCAAGGAGGAGGACGTTGATATCACCACGGAGCTTCATGCCATCGGGGAGGATTTTCTTGGAGCCACCGAAGAGGAGGAGCGCGATCGATTTCTTGATATCATTGAAGCCGAAAATAGAGGGCGCAATGCTGCGGGAAAATTTCTCATAGAGTTGAGGGTCACGGGACATCTCTAGGAATTCTTGTTCTTCAGCTTCAGAAAACATCATCCCGCCTTTTGCCGAATGGTCGACACTCGACTGTATTCCGGTAAGGCGGATATAAGGGTTCCGGATTGCAACGGCACTCCCGGGGCCCTTGGCACCTTTTGATTGGTAGATGCTGAAGACGCCCATCACTGTGCAGCGAGAACCGGGGACAACCTTATTCGTGAGGTAGCGGTCGGCGGAGACAAGGATGTGGCGGGGGAGTTCACCGACTGGAACCATATCTGGGGCTTCTTGGAGCTTGAGAACTTGTTGGTCGATGAATACGCATTTCTCATGGACAACAAAGTAAGGGTCCATTGGACAGCGTTCCCCTTCATCTGCGGGGTTGTGGGGGCGGTCGCAGGTTCGAGGGAGGGAGACACCGGCAAAGCCACCAGCCACGGGGAGAGTTTTCGAAGAGCGGCAATTACGGCACATTATTGACATAAGGGTGACCTTCGAGGAGAGGGTGGAGGCCCCAATGACAATGCCGGGAATGCGGACTAGCTTGGAGATATAAGATGCATTGAGGTCCCGGATGGAGATGAGATTGGCTGAGGAGTGGAGGATAAGTTGACACTCGGGGAAAGTGCGAGAGTTGTCTGCACCAGGAAAGAACATGCGGCGGGCACAGTCTTTAATGGCCATTTCAAACTAGGGGGCGTTAGTGGATACTAATGGAAATACCCAGTGGGGGGGAAAGGCCTACGATTGGGATAATATCAGCTGGCTCATTGGCGAGTTTATGCGCAAGTTCTTCATTGAAAGAGATCAAGTGACCGATATCGACATCGAGCATGTATAGCTTCACGAGGATGTTTGTTCGTAAGGCATCTCTATGGGAGGGTCAGTGATAATTTGAACCCAAAATCAAGCCAAACAAGCAAAATAAAATCCGGCAAACAGCGGAATTGAAGTATTAAAACGAAACTAACCGGTATATAAAGGTATTATCAATACGGAACTCCAGAATAAATGACCTAAATGCCTTCTGGATTTCACCTGGCTGGTCATCTGGCTGGCTATCATCCTTGGGTAGGCCAGTGTCGATTGTAAACACAGAGGCACGATCCATTATGAGCAGGGAGTCTTTCTTATCGAATTAAGATGATTAATAGGGATTGAGAGGAAACCCGTAGGGGTAGTGATGGAGATAAAGAAATCAAAGAGGGGAGGTGGTGGGGGGTGGGGGGTGACAAAGCGATTGATTAAGGGGAGTTGATGTTTCTTTAGTAACTGACAAGGACTCGACAACTCTGAGGGGTTTCGCGTCTGGACGCGTTCCAATTACCGTCCCGAAAGAGCCTAAGCACCGCCATTAACTTATGTAATGTGCGATGTTATGTAATCAGTGGCTGTGTATAGGCCGTGAGGCTGGGATCCCTAGTGTATTATCCATAGCTTCACATCTCACTCGCAGCTTCAGCTCAGCCTCTAAGTATACGGAGACTACACCTCTCCTCCGACCCCCCCCACTATATAATACTACCCCCCCTCAAATACCGTCACTCATTACTACACCCCCTACCCCCGCCCCCACCACTGTTGTTCTCATAACCGTAAACGCCACGATGGCCTCTCCGTCTCCCTCCCGTGGTCGCCCATCCATGGACTCTGTCGGCCTCCTGTCACCAATTCTCTCACCATCTGCCTCAATGACAGATCTTACAGCAGCCTTTGGCCACCCACGCCCATCCCGCTCCCCAAGAGACCGCCGCGGCTCCACAGCAAGCTCCATAATCTCCCTTGGGTCTACTATAGGCACTGTAGTCGACTGGCGGGCCTCAAAGGACTATCCCGGAGGTGGTGCCAACAGCTCATGTATGTTGTACCGCCCTTCCTCCTCCTCCTCCTCCTCCTCCTCCTCTCTCCCGCCGTGAACTCCGCGTTAGCTGAACGATTCCTCCAGCGATCGCCGCCCTCCTCGACCACCCGGTTACCCGCGCGAGTAACGCCGTCCGTCCAAGACCTGGAGACATACCCCCGGTTACACTCTCTTCTATTCCGAAGGTGAAGCCGAGCGAGTTCACACCATATCTAGCTATCTCAGCCGAGTACGAAAAGTACAGACGTTCAAAGGATTTAGGGCTAGAGGAGCATATCCGACTGAGCAATGTGCCTCAGCGACAGCTATCTGGAGGTTCTGGAGTATCGCCAGCTCCAAGTGTGGCAGAATCTGTTGCGGGTTCTGGAGAGAATACAGGACCACGAGAAGCAAAGGGTGTTTCACAGAATGGGTCTCCAAAGAAACCTGGGAGAGTCAGGAGGGGGTCTTTAGCAATGACACCACTGTCTACGGTTCCACCAGTCTACTTTGAAGAAAACTTCCATCTCGAGAACCCACGGACATTCGACGTGGTCAGTGAGCGTTCAGATGTAGTTCGTCCTGCAGCTTCTATAACAGAGGGGCATGTAGAGTCCTCAGCAGCATCTACGTCCTCTATAACATCTCAGCGCCGGGCCCTCGCTACAAACGCAATCCTACAAGAGAAACTATCTTGGTATATGGACACCATTGAGGTTCATCTCATCTCATCTATCTCTACTGCGTCCTCTTCATTCTTCGCCGCCCTCGGCGATCTTAGAGAACTCCATAGTGAGGCTACCGCATCTGTTCAAAAGATTCAAGGACTCCGAAAACAGCTTGTCCAACTCGACGAAGAACAAGCTGTTAAAGGTCTCGAAATTGTCCGACTCCGCCGTCGCCGTGATAACATAGCGCGTCTCGAGCGGGCTGCGAAACAGATGGAACGGGTTCTTGCATCCTGTCATGGCGTTGAGCGCTCCCTCGAGCAATCTGAGATCGAGGCTGCCCTTGCCGGTGTTGTTGAAACCGAGCGCCTCATCTCAGGCGAAGGGGAACCAGATGGGATTGACCTCCGCCCTGTCAAATCTCTTGAGGCTGTCAACTCCGACCTTCATCACCTCCGCTGGCGTATCGGGAAGGCCTTCGAAACTCGTTTCGTCGAGTCCCTCCTTTCCGATGTTCGGGAACACGTCAACCGTGTGCCCCCGGCCGAAACTCTTCGCCGCTTCGCCCAGTCCTTCCAGCGGGATCAGTACCAGCGGTTTGTATCAGCAAAACAACAAAACAACCTCCAACCCCCACCACGCTCTTCATCGTTACCCCCGGAATATACACAGTTGTCTCATAGCCTCCGTTCCCTGTTAATGCGACATCTCAACGGACTGCAACGCGCAAAACATGTCAATGAAGCTGTTCAGGCCTATCGTGATGCTGTCATAAAAGAAGCAAAATCACTTATACGGAGAAACATGCCCAGCGACGATGATAACGAATCTATCATGTCATCAATGACAAATTCTCGCTCTGGCGGCATCAGAAGCTCTCAAGATAAATCCATGCTCCTTGCACGCTCGCTCCGAAGTCTTGGCCCAGCAGATGCAGAGGATTTATTAGTAAGAATCTATACTGGTGTGTCTGAACTAATACGCCGACTTGGGACCCAGCAGAAGATGCTACTGGATGTGACAATGCGAATGGGGGAGACAGGGGTGGGGGGTATGTTAAGTCCACGGCTAGAGCAGAACGGGTTCGGGGCTATCACGAATGGTGATTCGAGAGCTACTTCGCCAGGTTTAGACCGTATCAACGGCTTTCCGCACCATCCTGGTCCTATAGGTGGTGGAGATGCAATCAACATGGATATATCTGACCTCATCTCCTCCGCAGTGGAAATTGCACAGTCTCAGATTGTTAAGATCGTAAGGGTCCGAACAGAGCAAGTGACATCTTACTCTCCCGAGTGGTTTCTTCGCTACTTTACACTCAACAGATTGTTTACCCAGGAATGTGAGGCTATGTCTGTAAGAGTTGGAAGCGGGCTACAAAACGCTATAAGTAACCAGATTAGAGAATTCCTTGAAAAGTGGCAAAAGGAGAGGATTCGAGCATTGGCAGAGGGGCTAGAGAAAGATCGGTGGGCACCGAGGGAGTGGGATGAATCACGGCAGGCTGGAGTGAATCGAATTTGTGAGAGTGCGACGAGGGATCCAGAAGAGTGGGTTAGGAGTGGCAGGATTTGGGAGCTACGGGAGGAGGAGAGTACACCAGCTGTACCTACAACTAACGGGAATGCAACCCCGAGTACAAATAGTGCCCCCACTCCCCCCCTGGAAAATGGTACCCCACAAGTAAACGGCGACCCCCCGAAGAAGGCACATGCAACAGTTGATGATTCTACCTTTATTCTCCCAGAGTCTGGTCTCATGGTATTAAAAGAGCTAGAGATCTATTTGAGACTAGTAGTAGTAATGCCTGGTATGGCCGCTGATATTGCCCAAAACCTACTAAGCTTTTTGAAAGTGCATAATAGTCGTACCTACCAGTTAATTCTTGGCGCTGGAGCGACAAAAACAGCGGGGTTAAAGAGTATCACTACGAAGCACTTGGCGATGGCAAGTCAAGGGCTCAGCGTGGTAGTCGCATTAATCCCATATATCAGGGAATGTGTCCGAAGGCGAGGAGGAGCGAATGCCGGGGGTGTATTGGCGGATTTTGATAAAGTTAAACGAGTACGTAATCTACCTCTCATGATAACCCACCAACTAACCCCACTAGACATACCAACAATACCAAACAGAAATACACTCCAAACTCACGTCCATCATGTCTGACCGCGCACGCATTCATGTCAATAATTTAATTAAAATGGACTGGGAGCGTGATTGGGTGGACCAAGGAGGCGATCCAGAGAAATACTATATGGACACGTTATGTCGCGAGACAACAGTACTACATAAAGTATTAAGTAAGCATCTACCGAACGAGACGCTTCTAAGCATTATGGAACCGGTGTTTCAGGATTATAAGTGGCGCCTACGGGAGGGGTGGGCGGAGGTTGTAGTGAGAAGTGAAGGTGGAAAGATGAGGTATGTTCTTTATCTAATATTTGAACTTATTTACGACGTTAGCTAACTTGTTATTAGGATCGTGAAAGATGCACAGACCTTTAATGAACGGTTGAGTAAGCTAGACGGTTTCGGGGACTCAGGAGCGGCACTACTGGAGGCAGCGAGAGGGAAAGTAGTGAGGCCGAATGGGTTGAATAGTAGGAGTGGGACACCGGTGTTAAATGGGGGGAGGGATAGGGACGCAATGCATTAGGCTAATTCTTTCTGGGGTACTTGTTTTTCCTGGGGTTTTGTTTTGTTTGGCTTATGGGCGGATGTAGATGATGTGACTTGGTTGTAATTTGCTGGGTTTCCTAGGTGTATTTGTTTCTTTCTTGCGATTGCATGTTTGGGGATTTATTCTCTTTGATGGTTGGATGTTGGTTTAGCGAGAGTTTCTGTTTTCGTCCTTGTTTGTAAGGGGGTGTAGTGAGGGTTAGGGGTCAAAAGTAATCACTTATTTGTTCTATTGTGGATGAAGGTTATAGAGGAGTTGTCTTCTTATCTAGATCGGGGCTTTATTTCTCGAGATGTTTGATATGATTTGAGAAACTAGTTTGGAGGGCTGTTTTTATAATTTCCGGTACTGGTCAATGTAAAGGACGAGTGAGAGGCTATGGTTCGGCTGAGGGTTATGGTAAACTCATCATATAACGGATACATTCTACATGTAGAGCACTTACCAAAACCCTGCACAGCTAAGCCGCGGGCTGCCTGAATGCCAAGACCAGAGACCAACGGGTATAAGATCATACAACCACACCTCATCCCTCCCTTCCTTCTCCATCTACTCAGTCCCGCTTTCTTTACCTGTTCTTGTCTACTTCGAATAGACTTTTTGTTTTTTGTTTTTCTTTTATTCACTCACGATCATGGCTGACGAGAACCTTGGTTATAGCATGACCCACACAGTAATATAAGAGAAGGCTCCGTCCCTGGGTGGAGTCACCAGTTAAAAGACCCTGAAACGCGCATCGCGTACGCAGGGTACAAGAAATCGAGCTCGCCCCTCCCACCGCAACAGAATAGTGGACATAAGAGGAAGGGAAAATTAAAGAGATGCTCAAATGAAAATCTGTCTCTTTGCGTTTCAAAGAACAGACCACCGCTTTACGAAGCTAGATGAATGAAGCCAAGCCTCACGCCGGATTCCCGGTAGATAGGATTAAGAGAATAGTCGGCCCAGAGGGTTTGACAAGAAGAATCAGTAGCTCTCTTCCACTGAAGAGATGCACAATAGCTAGGGTCACAGTGACCAACAACAACCTGCTGCCACTGCGGCAAGCCTGCGCTGAAAAGTGCGGGCCCAGACAAATAAAAAATAAAACCTCCCTAAAAAAAAAGTTTGTTCCTCTTACTTATACTTAATCCTCTCCTCCTCTAACATTGTTTTTAGAAAAAAAAAAAATGAAAAATTTGGATGCTCTGCTGCCATCATGGCTTACTGAGCAGCGATTGTGGGGCATGAGCGCACTCGCGTAAGTTGAACCTCTTCCTTATTTTTGGTGTGGGTATTATTTCTTTTTTCTCTTTTTCTGGAGAAGCGGGACGACTTGAACTAGATTAGATGAATGAAAGATATTACCTATACACATGCATATATTCTCTGTGCCTTAAGAAGTATTTTATATGAGATACCCGTTGGTCGCGAAAACTAGTACCTTTCACCCTCAATTCTACTATGCACCTCTTTCTATGGTGGGCCTAAGGCTATTAGTATTAAAGAAGAGCGGTTAGCCGGCCCTGTTACCCATTTACGACTATAGTCGGTTATTAGCGGCCTTGGTGATCTTCTATCATTGATTGCCGGATAAACTATAGATCCGGTGTCTGGATCAGCTTGGTAATAGTACTAGGGGTAGGGGGGTGAAGATGGAACGGGTCTCACAATTTTTCTATAGTGACCCCATAGAGTGGAGATCTCCGCTGTCCCATCTTCACACCCCAGCAGAGTATTTTAGAGATCAGAAGTACATGTAATCATCTTTCTCAATTAACTCCCGTCCTCTTTCCTCGCAAAATACTCGCGCGTTAACTAATAACTCGGAATTTTCATAACCACATCAAAACACCATCAAAAACCCCTAGTAAATAGGCTCCAGATGTAGTTAAGACTAGTTAATATTTACTTGAAGTACAGATTAAAATACTACAAATTCACACTAGCTTTCTCGTTGTTATTATACCACTATGCACATTTTGGTGGTTATAACTATTCCGAGTTTTAATTAACGCCCGAGTACAGGTCACTAGAATATCTACTCAGTTGGAAATAACGCTATCATGATGAAGTCAAAGGCGTACTCCTAAACAACAACAACTAAAGTCAAAGACGTACTGCTAAATAACAACTATCGTCAGTGGCGCATCAACATCACCAACTTCCTACAAGCTGACGGGTCTTTTGCTTTCCCTTGGCGCCTTCTGTAGTCCCTTAGACTTGCTGCCCCATTAGGAGGTTGCTCTTGGCCAATGGTAAGCTCAAAAGACCCGTCAACCTGCAGGAAGTTGGTGATGTTGATGTGCCGCTGAAGACAGTTGTTGTTGTTTAGGAGTACGCCTTTGCCGTGTTTGCAGCTGTAGGTGCCTGGGGTATCTTCAGAGTATTATGTGGTTGATAGAGGGGTAGGCAAAGGGTTGACTGGTTGACGTTATTGTAGAAAGGGCAGTGCCAAGGAGGGCTAAGCCTATAGAGGAAGTGCTAAGAGAGAAGGCAGATGCCAAGATATATGCCAAGCTTCTCGGGTATGGGATGGTAGGTACTGAGAGTGTGTATGTCCTGGAACGGTTGTTTAGGCGTGACCCGGGCTCATAACCTGAAGTAAAAGGTGCTGAATCGATTGTCTAATAGAGATAGATCTATCGATATATGCTCTAAAAGAGAGAACCCTAAGCCCTAATATGGGGTGCCTTGCCTGGATCCTCAAACATAGCAAATAGAGAAACACGTGACTCATGAAACCCCCCCATCAGCTACCCTTATTAGGAAGCATCTACAACACATGACAATTATTCGTATCGAGTGCGAAACTGTGATTTAATTGCTGTGTTATGGGATCACATAGATAGATAGGTATAGGATAAGACTTCAGAACAAGAAGTAGACTAGTATCACGATTCTCGGTGTAGGGAGCTAGGTATTAGGTAGTTAACAATAAGACTTCTCTAGCCAGAAGAGAGATTCACAGCAATAGTAACATACATGTATTCAAGTAGGCAAAGCCTAACTATCATATGATATCCCACTTGAATATTACATATATTTTAGAATAGTTACACCTAACTATTTCATCCTCTAGCGTATTATATATTTCTATAACATATAATAGTGCCTTCTCCAGTAGCTAGATATAAGCGGTGTACAAACCTCATGTATATGCACAAACTCATTACGGTTGGCGGCCTGAATACTGAGTTCCTGCCAAGATTATATGCAGGGCGGTAGGGTAAGAAATGTATATAATACCACACCTTCATCCCTCACTGCTCTTATTCTTCTACACATCTGCTTATCCCACTGTGTTTGTTCGTTTTTACCCCGGTTCATGTTCATGTTTACTGTCTCGAGCCACCCTTCATCTCCGCTATAGCTTCCATTCTATTGATAATCATGGCTGACGGGAGCCTCAGGTTTGACTCATGCAGTCTCTCTCTCTCTCCTCCACCACCACCACCAAGCCTGTCTTCTCGGCTAGTCTTTTGGAAAATTAAGCGAATTTAGTCGATACACAACCAAAATCGAAATCTTATCAGGGGTTATAGATATTCGATTCAATGATCGTAATCCTCTTCTTCTTGCTTTGGAACCCAGAACAATGCTAGGATCTACACAGTGCTAGAGTCAGATTCTGTCCAATCTTGTCCGCCAGACCTTTTGTTCGATCTCGCCTGCCCGACCTCGCCAGCATAATTTTGCCCGCCAGTTTTCGCTCGCCAGTTTTCGCCAGTCATATTTCGACAAATCTCGCCTACTTGACTTCACCCACCTGATCTCGTCCAATACCATCTCTTCCCTGTCTGCAGCTGGGGAGAGACCCGCTGCATTTTCTTGTGGCACAAAATAAAACCAAAAAAAAAAAAAAAAGTTCGCCCCCCCTCGATCCCCAATATGCAATTCCCATTCCTCCCCTCCCCATCTCTCTATAACCTCTAACATAACCTATAGAAAAAATCAAAAAAATTCTGGATGCCTGCTTAGTCCATTACCACTCCTGTCACTGGAGTTTCTGGACTGGTCGGCAGCGATTGTGTGGAAAGAGACTTGTAAGTTTATTTCTCGTTATATCTAGCGCGAGTGTTTTACTTTTCTTTCTTTCTTTTGTTAGAAAAAACGGGATAGACATAGCAGTGTTAGAATTAGATTAGATTAATAAAGGGTTACTACCTATGAATAACTTGACTATTGAACAAAAAGTGCCAGCTTCTCGCCATAGAAAGGTTGCAGGCCTATAAACTTACATATTAGATCTTTTACGTATTGAAACTGTGGTTTTCTTAAGGATAAGAGGTAATAAGTTTTACTTTCCGAGTAAGTTATAGAGGGGAGCAGGAAATTTAGGATTGGATTTAATGGTGGGTTTTTTTCTTCTCGTTTTTTAGGTGCATAGGATGCCCTGTCTAAAGAAATGACTTTGTAGACTTTTTAATTGATGTGCTCTATTATATGAGGTTATGCTCGTATCAAAACATGTACTTATTCGCCAGGGTAAGAACCAGAAAACCGGGGGGTCACGATGTGTATGGCAGAATATCTGTGCACGACGCCACACCATACAAAATTGTCCCCCTTGTTTTCTGGTTCTTACCCTGGCGGACAAGTATGTGCGCGGTCATCAACTTTTGGTTGCCTTAATGCCAAGATTGGAGCAGACATACATATATATACCACACCACCCATGACCACCTCTCTTTTCCCCTCTATCTGCTCATTCAAATTTTCTTACCTGTTCTTGCTTGCTCCGAAACTCCTCCATTTTCTTCTCCTTTTCGCTAACCACGGCTGATGAACTGTGATTATAGCTTTGACCCCACCCTTTACTAGGTGGATTTCAGGGATAGTATTGGCGGCAGAGTTTCTATATGGCAGACTATAAAGTTGGTTCAATCGAGAGATAGAACTAGCTCGAGTTAGCAATATGGGTGAGGCCACCTTTAGTGGGAGTATTGACGGTAGAGATTTTGTGAGGAAGACTATACAGCCAGTTTCTTCGAGAGATAAAACTAGCTTGAGTTAGCAATATGCATGGGTGAGGCCACCTCTAGTAGGGGCTTTTCAAGGAATCAGAATTCACCGCCTTTCATTAAGTTGGATATGGGGGAGGGGGTTATGATTACGGTATAATAGGAAAGGAGAGTTACGCGATGAGCTCGCTAGCTCGATAGGTATGAATGACGAAAAGTAATATACCACTCTTCATTGGGCGTTTTGATCATTTCCCCAGCTAACTGGAAAAAGAGTACCAGAGAAATAAAAAATAAAATAAAAATAAAAAGTCTATCCCCTCCCCCACACATACAAAAGTTGTTTCTCATCCCACTAATGTGTGTGACCTGTAGGAAAAAAAATCTAAAAATTTGGATGTTTAGTCTTAATCTGTTTGTGGAATGGATAGATTAGGCAGCGATTGTGGGGACATGGGTGACAATACGTAAGTTTCTTCTCATTATTTCAAGCACAATAGTACTTTTTCTATTAGAAGTGGTAAGCTATATATCATAAGCAGATTAGACTAGATTAATTATACTCTATACCTTCATCAGGAAATATAGTGAGATATATAGTTACTAGATAATGAAAATGAGCGCTTCCCTCCCTATTATCACTTCATAGATACCAATTCTTTCGTATAGAGGAAAGAGCAGCATTTAAATATCGTGTTATCAATAGTAAATGTTATTTTATTTCATAGAGTTTTCTCATTCTTTTTAATCAATAAATTACTTACCGTATCAAAGATGACCCTCTCCCCTGCTGAGTAAGCGTGACTCGGGCCTGGGGCCGACACAAAATCTCTTCAACAATATTAGTGTACAACCTTACTCTTTTGGGAGGCCAGCATTTGTACCTGAAGCAAAATGTGCCGATTCGATTGTCTAAAGGGGATAGGGATATAGAGAGATATGCTTCAAAATCCTAAATCTTCACATAGGATGCCTTGCCTGGATCCCCAAACATAGTTAATTGAGAGAAACGTGACCCATATCCGTGATCCTTTATGATCCTTCATCAGCTATCCATATTTGGAAGCTTCTACAACAGCATAAAATTACCGGTAGGGCGAGTGATAATGTGTGATGTAAGTAGTTTATGTATAAACAAAGGGGGATAAAAATAGGTCCATAAGCCTTAGAGTTACCTAGAATATATACTTAGCCGCAAAAATACCTCTATTTTAGAGGTAATTTCAACGTTTACCCTTTCTATACAATTTACAGACTACAATGTAGTTAGGCTTCTATACGTAGGCACCTTTTCCTTATTTCCAGCGTCATGACCTTCCTTGTTTTCTTAAAGAGGGGCAAAGACACAAACAAAACGCCCCGAGCGAATTTTCTAGTTTCTTATAAGCAGTGCTCTTTAGTATAGCCCTAAACCTGCCCGATGTAACTCAATGAGCACCCGTGTTTGCTATCTTGCCCCCTTCCCCCAAGCATCTTTACTACTATAGCCTTGTTATCTCTAAGAGAGTGCCTTCATTATAGCATTTACCCAGAAAATCAATAGCATTATATCTCACTACACCTAGAAGGTCTACTAGAAAAAATCTGACTAGCTACTATATACTTCATATATTTGTAGTTTAAATGGTACGTTGATCCTGCTACAAAATACATGTAGGATTCTAGCGATCGAGGGCCTACCTCCTTCCGAGATATTTTTGTTGAGTAGATATATAAGAAATTATCACCAGATCAAGGTCCGTGGTAACTATAGGCATTTTATTGATGCTAAGGACTCAGCTACGCATAACCATGGTGGCATCACACTTGAGTACCAAATCTAATGATATATGAATAAATTTCTTTACCACTAGTGTGCTAAATACCTCCATGATATAAATCAAAGCTGTATATGTAACTATATACACTAACCTTAATTGGGTTTTTCATAGAGAAGGTACATGGGCTACATGTATGTAATCGCTGGGAAATAGGGTCTGTTCGGCTAGATACATGTAGGCAGCGGATTCTACACCCAAAAAGAAATATCAGCAACAAGCCCCGCTATCCCCATTCATATCAGTAAATCCTACTACAGGCTTATGAGGCTTTTCTGTTTCTTTAGTTTCAATGCCTGCTGTAACGATCTCCACCTCTGACGTTGCTTAGTACCAAATCGAACTGGCTTTATTTTCGGCTAGTACAATACACCACTAAAATGGTTGCCTAAACGCAGTGTAATATTATTCACGCCAAGACCACCAGCAGAGTAAGTATATAAGACCGCCCATTGCCCATTCACCCCTCCTTCTTCTCTCTACTCTACATGCTCACTCCAGTCCCTTCTTTCCTATCTGTTCATGTTTGCAATTCCAGATTGCTTTCTTTTCCGCTCTCTTTTCCGCTTCCGTCTCCTTCACCATTACAACAGCTGACAAACCCCCGGTTATAGCTTTGACCCACCACGCCGAACGTAGTTTTTAGGGCAACCTTAGATTCTATCACAATGACCAGAATCCTAGAGCAATCTTGGATTTTCTATATCCAGTCCTTAGGGCAACCTTGGGTCTTACCGCGCCGAGATTTTGAGAGCAATCTCAGATATCTATCCAGAACGAGATCTTGGGCAATCCTTGATTTCAGTCCATAGTGAGATTTTAAGGGCAACCTTTAATCTTAATCCGCAGCGAGATCTTAGGGCAACCTTTGATTTCACCAGTCGATGCCGAGATCGTCCTCACCGTCCACCGTCCATCTTTCACACCCCTGGTGTGGAAAGATACCCGCCGTTTCTAGCAGTATTAAATAAAAATAAAAATAAAAATAAAAAAGTTAACCCCCCCCCAAATCTCTCAATTTCTTTCATTTTCTGACGCGATCCGTAGAAAAAAAATTCAAAAAATCTGGATACTTGTCCTTCATGTGTTAGTAGGGATATTACTTCACATGTTTGGTCGAGTAGCGAATAGGGGATATAGGTTCTTAACGTAGGTCTAGTTTTCATATTTCCGGTTTTTTATTTATTTATTTTACACTACAGAGGTGGAATGGCTTGAGCAGTGTTTATACAAGATTAGATTAGATTAATTAAATTTAAACATAACCTACATACGCGCGCCTTGAACTATAATTTAACCGGCGCGAAATCTGCTAGATAAAAAGGACTAGCTACTTCAATTGATAGAATTACGATCGGGATTAGACCGGCTATAGATAAAGTAGGCATTCACCCCTCTAGCCGGAGAGGTGCGGGGTGTAATTAGCTCTATGTTTAAGCCAAAGATCAGATTCTACCCTATTCCTAATCGACGAGTACTAGGTGAGATATTGTGGTTAAATAACACCCATTAGGCGCAATTGATAACCACAGAAGACTTCTATCCAGTGTTTGTTTGCATAGCCGAGTTACATACATGTATTGAGGTGCTATTTGCCAAGAGAAGTACGATGCCAAGACAGTATGATCGCTACTAAGTTATTAGCTTTCTTCAGCCGGCTATGGAATAAGCGCCGCGCCGAAAGTTCAAGAGTAGATGATGGTATACCTACAGCCCAATAACATAGGTGCCGCCTTGAGTTTGTCTCAACTTCTTTTCTATCTCTCTCTGTTAGTTTATTGTGAATATATCCTCCAAATACGCAGGCTGGTGAGTGTAAATTTGTTAGATAGCCATTCTAGGTTGGGGTAATAATAGGATTTTGTTTTCCGCATAACGGTCATATCCGACAAGTACCCGACATATTCATTGTTGAACTGGCGCTGGAGTTACTCTGGGTACGTAGGTTGATAAGCCAACATCGAAAGAGCCAGAGGATCGACATGTGTATATCCAATTCTCATGCAGCAGTAATTCCACCTATGGGATTAAACTCTAGTGATCATTGGTTATTTTATATTGATCTACGTATTTGGATCACCAGTCACAGTGGTAAGCATGAGGTCGCATTTTGGTATCTGCACGCACCTTTCACCAAGAATGATACAGATAACTAATCGATTCATAATACATAATCAGAAACAATTCTTCATGGCTAAATGTACAAATTACACGAGTTACATGTATACGCACAAAATATTGGATGCCTAAACTCTGCATGCATGTATCATCCTCGCCAAGGCTACTTACAACACAAGTATATAATGCCACCACCCCGCTACTTCTCCTGTTCTCTCTTCCTCTCTTCTACACATCTGCTCATCCCACTTGGTTTCCTTTGTTCTACTCATATGGCTCGCCTCTTTTTAGCTCTTTTTTTTCTTCCTCTTAGCTTTTGATCATGGCTAATAACCATCTATAGTTCCGCACCTTCTTCTGAGGGGAAACACAACACAACACAACACAAACAACAACGAGATCTTTCAGACGACTGTGAAGTCGACAGACGATTTTACCAACTTAAAACTGAGATTGGCTTTACTGCTGATTTTAAACTTCAAACTTCGAGATTGGCTTCAATGCTGATTTCACCTTCATTCTAAACTCCGAGATTGGCTTCATTGCTGATTTTAAACTTCAAACTCCGAGATTGGCTCCAATGCTGATTTCACCTTCATTCTAAACTCTGAGATTGGCTTCATTGCTGATGCTCAGGCCCACATCAACCCGAGATTAGTTCCACTTCTGATCTCAATTCTCAACTCACTCCGAGACCTTCCTTCATTGGTTGGCTCAACCCCGCCTTTTCCCTCCCCAGGGTAAAGGCACCCGCTGCTCTCTGCGGCACCAAAAAAAAAAAAAAAAAAAAAAAAGTATACCCCTCTTTTACACCTATTTTAATCGTCCCTCTCTAACAACAAAACTCTTAGAAATATCAAAAATCTGGATGTTTGACCGCTCCCGGCAAAGCTGAGGCGGTTGAATAGCGATTGTGGGGATATGTCCCATCATATGTAAGTTCTTTCAACATGTATTCTTTCCTTGAGCTTGATTGCGGGTGGTGAGGAGTGGGGAGTGGGCTTGAGCAATATTTAGATAGATTATACTAGATTAGATCAATGAATGGCCTTCTACCACCTACCTGTTCCTTGAGTTATGATGTACTGTAATTTACTCGATAAATGTGATTCTAAATATAGCTAGTAATTCTTTGAGGCTGGGATTTACTCTTCTCAAAACGCATTATTGACTGCATGTATATAACTATATTTCCATACCCAGCCAGAGTATAAAGTAGCCCATTCCCCCAAGTAGATGATCACCCAAAGAGTACCATATATTTTTCACGCAAGGTTCCAACAAAGAAGCTGAGGCACAGATCCCTATCTAAACATAAAGGTCTTAAAGTCCGGAAAAGGGCATCCGAGAAGAGCTCTCCCATTAGGAGATAGAAGTCTAAAGTGGAGGCTTATAGCACATCAATCATGTGATATATACGGACCCGAGACATATGTACTGTGCACGCCTCTGAAGCTACACATGTGGTCCAATCGTATAAATAGTCTACCGGGGGATGCCGTACTATAGAACACTCTGACGATATTCTGCGTGACTTCCGCGGGATGTCACCTGGACCGTGCTCCCAGTTACCAGATCGGGTATACCCATTGTTCCTGTAAGGGACTGCCGGAGAGTGATCAACTGTGCTTGTACTATATGCCGACACAGGATATCACGTGCAGTACTGCCCATCTGCGCTGTGGAGAGACAACGGGTACTGCCGTGTGTTTGGAAATAAGCTTTAGGCCCGTAGGTACCATGTGGTTAGGAATTATATTAATAGTAAAACATCACGCTTTGACGTTTTGCTGGTCTCTTGTAAGACGTAATACCATAGCCGGAAGACTCAATGTATTATCAATCAACCATTTGACATCATACGCCTCTAAAAATTTGAACTGAGACATAGCTATTTACTCACCTCCCTGGGAAGGAACCAGGAAGCAGTGGGGGGGCTAAGTGACGGAAGCACGTATTTTGATATTATGACTCGATAATATGCTATTTTTGGTAATGGAAGCTTCCTGAACCTCTATAAAAGTGGGAGTAATAGCCTTATTTGAGGTTGTTAGGTGAGTTTGAACTTCCAAGACACCTTCATACGTACCCCCCTGGCCTCTGGCCCTTTCCTAGAACTGCACGTCCTCTCGAGCTCAAACCTTCACTTTAACAAGGTCTATCTTCAGAAAAAAGGGATATAAAGATAATTCAAAGTGAAGTCCGAGTGATGAGTTATGAATTACACCTCTCAACAGGTCTATTACGAGATTAATTTGGCACCGTACCTTGACTGTCCCTAGATTCTTATCCTCAGACTATAGATTGACCCCATAAATGTACATTTTTGGCGTTGACAAAACATAGGTGAGGTAATGATGTGTGTCACTCCTCCACCCCCCCCCCCCCCATGTAGTGTAGTGCATGGCTTGACTCATGTATGCACAATGGCTGGCTGCCTAAAACTAACAAATTCCCACGGAGAAAACTATATAACCCTGCACCACCGCCCCCGGCTCAACCTATCTACTCATCCCATCTAAGCTCTCGTTTTTCCCTATGTCTATTACTTTGAGTCACTTCTTTTGTTTTTTGTTTTTTGTTTCCGTTTCGTTTTATAGCTCATGATCACAACTAACGGGATTCTCCTTACTATAGCTTTTGACCTCACCCCTCCACGAGAGAGAAACCCAGAGATCCTCCCGGGACCCGTCGATTTCGCTAAAAAAAAAAAAAAAAATACCCAAATGATACCCAAACCGAGATCCCCATCGACACCCGTCAATCTCACCATAGAAAAAAAAAAAACACTAAAACGGCTGGTCTGAACGCAATGTGCCGCCGACCCCCCCACCCCCCCCTCAAAGACATCCACCGAGGGGGTCAATCGACAAAACGGAGATAAAGTTTCACTACCCACCTCTCCACACACAAAAAAAAAACTACACTAAAACCGATCTCCCCCATCGGCCCTAAAAAAAAACCTTCAAAAACAGAGATCCCCTTATGCATCTCAAAAACTCATCATCACCCCAGCCCATCCTACCTCGGGGGAAAAAAGAGGATGCTGGCTGCTGTATGGCTCCCTCCTACAGCATACAAATAAAAACGACTTCACCAACTTCACCACTCTCCCCTCCCTCCTCCCTCCCCCCCGTAAAATAGACTTTTCATCTCCTCGCCCATCTTTGTGTTTGAAAAAAAAAGTCAAGATGTGGCCGCTGCTCTAACAGTACAACAAATAAAACCTAAATAAATATAAAAAAACACCAATAAAAGTCTGTCTTTCCTCCCCCCCCTCTCTCTCCTTATCAAAAGCTAACAAGAAGGGGGGGAAGAATTTAGAGAAAATTCAGGATACTTTTCTCCTAACAGTACTGTCAAGGAAAAAAGGTGTAGCGATTTGGGGGGGGGATTTGGGTTATTGAATACGTAAGTTTTACTTCTAATCTCTATTTTCTTTTTTTCTTTCTCTTCTTTCCTAGAGTATAAGGGTGTGGGATAAGGGGGGAGGTATATTAGATTAGGTTAGCATAATAAAAGAAAACCCATTTTCCAGAACGAATTCCCTCATGGATAGCACTAGTAATTAAGTGTTTATCTATTCTTACTACTACTACAAAGATTTTAAGAAATCCTTTTTTACTATCGGTCCTTGAGTATAATTTGTTGGATGGGGTTTCCTGAAGAAGGGCAACGCGCTAGCTAGTAATAGATCTCCATAGTTAGCAAGTGATCGCCATAGAGGCCTACGCTAGCAGAACCTAGAGAATGAAGGCATCATGTACTGCTAGCAAATATGCAATAGGAAAAGGTAGATAGCTACATATAGAGGGTGCTCCTGCCCAAAAAGGAAGCAATCAAGCAGCAGTATCAAGGTTGATGGGTTCGAGTGATGAGCTGTGAGCCGCGGGCCGCTGCCAAACGACGTCTAAGACACATCACCCTGATAACTAAAGGAGCAGGGGGTGAGATAATCAAATTTATACCTCTTTAGGTAAGTAAACTAGAATAATCATAAATAGTCGTCCATTCAAACCCGAGTATTATAACTTGAAAGAACCATATACCAGTCCTCGTCTAATCTACATTCCCACTATGGCCAATCCTTAACCCTACTATGTCATACTATTTCATGGCATGCCCACCTCAGTCCTCTTAGCTCACAACTCATTTTCGGTAGGAAACGATAATAATAACGATGATAATAACGCCAACCACCCCTTCCCAGCCCACAGCAAGCAACCCACTAGCCCATATGCGAATACTCGAACCAATTCGCTCTGCAATCTTCTTGATCAAGTCCTGTACCATCTGTGAATCGCCCAGCTACACAACCGCGGCACTTTGGTGATGACGGGCAATTGAAGTATGGAATATGCTGGTAGCCAATATCACGGAACCTACTCTCGTTAGCTTAACCTTTATGGAAGGGCAGCTGGTCACAAACCAATGGATCTTCTCTTTATCCTCAAATAATCCCAACGCAATACTATGTACGGGCGCATCTCCCCATCTCTCATAAAAGAAACCCCCTGCACGATCCAAATGGTCGAAGTAATCCTTATATTTCTTGCTTCTCCAGAAGTTCATATCGGCGATTTCGAAATTGCTCCAAAAGTGGCATGTCGAGTATCCATGCGCTTTCTCATTGTGGCCAGGACGGTTCCGAGAGTCCGTAAGCCACTTGAGGGCATTTTTCGGGTGGATGTAATCGGGATGCTCAGCGATGAATTCAAGAGTTTGAGGCCAGAGGGTTTCGATAGATTCGGGAGAGTCATAGATATTGATTACGAAGCCATAGGTTTTATCATTGTCCTCCATGTAGCGGAAGACGTCATAGTCAACGTCACAGAAGAAACTACCGGGATTAGCATTGGGTGCTGATTGGTTGGCTGGAATGGATTCTTACTGGACTTTGGGCTCAACACGCCAGTACCACCGGACATCGGCAAGTGCGGGGTGTTCGTAGAACTTACCAGAGTTCCAGCGGCACATTTGGTGGTAACTCTCCAGCTTTGAGTATTGAACCTTCTTCTCGGTAAGTATTTCGGCAGACTCCTTCATCAGGTCTCTGCTAATCCATGACGGAATCTCCCAATGCTCCTTTGGAATAATCTCTATGTAAAAATTCTAATTAGCCCAATTGTCTCCAACAAATACTGACTTGGGTGTTCCCACCATATCGCACCTCCGCCTTCGTCTCTTTACTTGTCTTCTCTTTGAATTCTGCCGAAAATGGCTCGTCATTAAAAAATGTCCAGGGGTAATTAAATTTATGATTAAAAGTCCTCTCTAGATCCCTCATTGCACTCAACATCCCCTCTAATTCATTATTCCGAACCAGCGACAGAAGCGTTGCGGACGTTCGGTTTGTTTCGCCGGGACCCCATAGTTTTCCACCAGGCCCCTTTTCGGGATTGAGTAGTGGGTCTATTCCTTTCAATGAGCCGCCAGTGCTCGGTCGAACGAATTTATCGCCTGAAGGGAGGAGGTGGGATGCGCCGGGGATAGAGGTAGAATAGTTGTATAATACTATCAGCAATGTTGATAGAACAGCAAGGGAGAACACAACCCGAGCTTTGGATTGGGTAAGAACCATTGTTGGATGCTGATGGATGATGAGTGAGGGAGCGGGGGAGAGGTGAAGGGGGGATAGATAGAGAGAAGCTTCAATCCCCAATTGGATTGATGGAGAGGGAAGGGAAGGAGTTGATGATGGTGATAATGATACAATAGCAGTGATGGGAGATGATGATGTGGCTGCAGTTGACCCGTTGTGTGGTGGTTTTGTAGATCTCCGTAGACCTCCCTGGTGTCGTCGTAAGCTCCCTGTATAGTCTCGGGAACGTCACCACCGGGGTTTGATTCAGGAGAAGGAAGGGAGGGAAGAAAGGAAAGATAGGAAAGAAAGATAGGAAAGAGCTCGACAAGTCGCAAGCTGCAACCTGTCACTCGAGCCGCATTAGAAGAAAGCCGTTTTTGTGGATCAGCCGATAGAGCAGACATGCGCTGGACAGTTGGATACGTTACCCGGACACATTTGATGTCTCTGGGGGAGGTTGAGCATAGATGGTACACTGGGGATATGCATGAGGGCAGAGTAGATAGAGATATAGACATGGACAAACACAGACACAGAGGGTGAATCCAGACGTGGAAACACACACCACACACTCACACTATAATTGTCACGGCCTCTCACTCACAGCCAGAGTACTGTTATATTTAGAGGCCTGTACATGCTCACCAAAAGGTACAGGTACATGGACTCTACATCCACAGCGCATGTGAGGCGCTCAAACTGGTACATACATGTAGTGTACAGCAGTATTTAACTCGACTCCCCCCCACCACCTCATGCACCATTTAATATATCCCGACGACACCTCCCCCTCCAATTCCATTCCATTCCCTCCAGGTCAAGAGCAGAGAGAGAAAGAGAAAGAATCTGGTTTTTCTGATTTCAATCAACCACCGTCCCGCCAGCCCGTGCGGTAGGGTCTCGATTCAACATGAAACATTGTTATACTATGATCGTCGGTGAGCCCGCCTAAGACGAAACAATGGTCTCTTTTTTTTTTTTTTTTTTTTTCCCTTCCCTTTCGCACTTCAAACCCACACACTCTCCCACCCCCAGCGTCACCCTCAACAGCTCACCCCCTTCCCCACGGTACTTCACCACCTAGCGCGTGAGCAAGTCGCGTCACCACCCCCTAGCAAAGTCCGTGAGAGACACTATTCCACCCCTCCCATCCCCTCAACACGTCCCCTCTTCAACAAGCGAGTAGGGCGCGATGACCCGCAAAGGAAAGGAAAAAGACGCCTCGAAGCCCGACCGCGCAACATGGACACTGGAGATGGAAAAGCTCCTGATCAAAGCCCTCCTGGTGGAAATCCACAACGGTCGAAAGGCTGAGAACGGCCATGGGATGACGAAGGAGGGCTGGCAGAACGCGCATGCAGCTTTTAATAAGCATTCGAAACAGCCGTTGGAGCTTATGCAGATCAAGAATAAAGCAAATGCTGTGAGTGAGCTTCCCTGGGTTTATTTTTTCCCCCCTTCTCTTCTTTACTTTTTCTTCTTCTTCCCCTAGATCCAAAGTGGGGGGAGGAGAGAATGAGAGAGAGAGAGATTCTACACAAGTGGGGAAAACCGCAATTGAACAGGATTGACTAGAGATACAGCTCAAGAAAGAATTTGCCGTCTTTAGCGCAATTAAAGAATCCGGTGAATTTACCTGGGACGATGCCACGGGTACCCCCACAGCATCTAACGAAGTCTGGGACCGATACGTCGAGGCAAGTAATCCCCCCCTCTGCCCCCCCCCACTACCACCCCTCATACTAACCCCCCTCATCCTCAATCTAGACAAATCCTATAGCTAAAAAATACCGCGGCCGTTCTCTCTCAAACTACTCCCTTCTCAGCCAACTCGTCTCCACAACCCCTCTCTCCCCCACCACAATCACACTAACCCTAACCCCCGGCTCACCCCCCACAAAGCGCTGCCACGACGACTCGGATGAAGAGAGCAACGACGACTCCGGAGGTTTCGGTGAAGCCGAAGAACAACCCACTTCCGGCTCCGAAGGCGATGAAGACTCCACTCTACGAACCACAAAACCACTCGGACCCGGAGGAGCCGGAGAAGCAGCAGTCGGAACAGTAGGAGGAGGAGGTGGTGGTGGAGTAACAGTAGCAACCGACCACCCACAAAAACGTATGAAGAGAGCATACTCAGGCGAAGTTCACAACTTGGCTATCGCAAATGCTTTGACTACGATAACCCAAACACTCGGGTTAACATCATCACACCAGGCCCCGAGCACCCCGTACACCGCTGCACCATCACCCTCCCCGGTACCACCGTACACGGGTACGGTAGACAATATTCAGTCTGCCATCACAACACTCCAGAACGATTATGATAAAAAAATGTCTGTAAAGGACCTCGTCGCCTGTCTTTCCATCTTTGAATCAGAGCTAAAGGCAAAGATGTTTGTGGCTATGAAGAGGGGGGTGATGAGGGATGCGTGGTTGGAGAAGGAGATACAGGTCTATAGGAGGGGTTGTGGGGATCTTTGAATTCCCCTTTTCTTAATATGCATTTTCCTATGTTATAATTTTGGGTGGTGGTTCTGCTGTTTTTTATTTATTTCTGCGCAAAGAGTGGAAGTGTTTTATTTTCCTTTCCTAGTCCTTTACAGTTCTCAAAACTAGTTTTAATACCCGTGCGCGCATTTACGCATTGTACCTAATTCATGCTCTCTTCTAAACTCTTGCCTGCCTAGTAATTAAGAATTTATATGGGTACACGAACTATAGTGAGTGACAGCTCGTGAGTAACTGGCATGCGCGTGATCGATATTCTGCGGTTCATGTAACTAGGAAAGAGATCAATGTTCGGACGAAAGGAATAAGTCTTTTTTTTTGATTAAGCAGTATCATATATTTTTCGGGGGTGTCCAATCCCCTTATGCAGAGGTGCAAGATGCTCCTCGCTATTCTATACTAATTATTTCTCGGTCAAACAGAAAAAAAAAGGACAAATTTGTATCAAATCACCGCACAAAAGAGTCCTTCCTGAGAAAAAGTGAAAAGAAGTGAAAAAGATCAAAAACAGAAAGGTGATAATATACCTACATGAAATAGAAAAAAAGGGGGGTGAAAAGAAGAGGCAAAAATAAACCACAAAAACCCTACGTTTGACCGAGCGAAATTGTAAGACCCCTCTAAATGATGAGATGTAACCCCATCCATCCCTCACGAATTCATAATCAGATCAAGACATGAACCACCCATTAGTTTTTCCGGCCAACCCCAGGCTCCACAACCCCATCACCAAAATCCATTCAACAATATTACATATTTCGCAACCCAACTCCCACAAATACAGACACATAAATCCTTTCCCTCAACAATCAAATAATTTGTCTTGCTTAAGCCTTGCGAGACCTGACGGTTCCGTTGCCGTTGGTCTTCTTTGCGCTGCCGTTGACAGCCTTTCCGTTGCTAACACCATTGCCATTGCTGACACCATTGCCATTGACGGTGGCAGTGCCGTTCTGGACAGTCTTGGCAGAGGGCTTTTTGTAGGTGGCGAAGTAGAAAGAAATGAAGAGAAGGAGGTAAGATGTAATGATTCCCATGCCAGAGTACGCAGCGTATTCCTCACCAGCGCAGTTCCCGGCGTTGGGCAGATGTGGCCAGTAGGTGGAAGTGAAATAAGTGTATGAAGCAAAGTAAATAAAACCTACATAAGAGAGGTTAGCTTTGTCGGGTGTAGAATTTATGTAGAGATAAGTGAGACATACCGATATCAATGACGAACTGAGTAATCTGGAGACGGGTAATCCACTGCTTCCACCAAACACGGACACCACGGGAAGACTGGAAGTAGTACCAGTACATGAGAACATGGACCATCAAGTTAAGTGAAATAGGAACCCAAGACTGCACGTGACTGTTAGCTCTGAGATCTGCAGGGTTCAACTTTAATTGCTTAATTTACTCACCACCGATGTACTACCGACGAGCTGGGTAAAGCAAAGAAGGGCTGTGGCTCCGTGATGATAGCAGTGCAAAAAGGCTGTACTCGATTAGAAACTGAAAAACTGACCAATCAAATGAGGGGATCATACTAAGAGGCTTCTTCTTGACAACAAGGAAAACGGTATCCAGGAGCTCAACATATTTGGTAAGGTAATTCAACTACGAAACAAACGCGTCTGTTAGCACAGCCACAATTTTCAAATCCTACACCGGACTGGACGCGTGGAACATACGTAGTACAATAGAACCAATGGCTGTGTCCAACCGCCTCCGACGTTACAAATGGTGTAAAATAAGCCGTTATTGTAAAGTGTAGGGATAACCTGTTCAATGAACAATAGCAATAGTCCTCCGGAGATTAAAGTTAATGCCAGATTGTGGACCTGGAACAAAAACCGCAGCTTGAAAGCCGGCAAAGCCCTCATGATGAGTGATCCGCCAGCGAGGACTGCATAGTAGGTAGCAACTACGCATATGCTATCCTTGAAAGTTGAGATAGGGTCTACACCGGGCTGGAAGACGAAGTCATTTGCGGAGGTGCCAGTGACCGCCGTGTATAGCTGGTCAAATAGGGGCCATAGGTGAATACCAAACGGCCTGTCGATACTGGGGGCCTGTATATCAACGGCCTTTAAAAAGCTGTCCACTGATACTGCCATTGCAAAAGGAGTGTGTTGTGGTAATTAAGTACTATTGGTGGCTGTAAGAGCAGCACGAGGAGGGAGACGTGAATGAGGGAACGAAAGAGCGTAAATGGGACTGATTAAAGTGATGGATCCCTTGATGTTGATGAAGGAAGGAGAGGGAAGGAGAGGAAGGGAGGAGGAGGTTTTGTAAAGGGAGAGAGGATGGATGAGAAGGGAGGACGAGAGAAGAAAGGGAGCGGTGGAAGATATTATCGCAGCTAAGATGCTTGGTAGCGAAGGGGGAGTGAACGAATCCTGCGGCTGGAAAGGGGGAGGTCTCACACGTGCTCACTCGGCGTAGTCTCGCTCATTCGCCCGCCTAAAAGCTCCTCCGCATCCGAAGTAGGCAGTGAGATTGGAATTACATTTAACAAGCACGTGAAAATCTCCCTAGATGAACGGTTGCTGGCCCAAATCTTGAGTGCGTAGCTGCAAAAAAAAAAATTGGTACTCGGGAAACCGCGCGCGCGAAACCCCGGCTGTGACCATGGTTACCAACAAGGCAGATTAGCTTGTTTCTGGGGGGAATAGATAAATAAATCTTACGGGAGTCCCTGGGAAACCTGTCAAAACATCTTCTTTATCCGGTGCGTGACTGTCCTGTTGTCTAGGATCTCACTATGTCTCCCTCGTATCTATCTACGAGTGCATACATGACAGCCCTCAGAGTACGCGTTTGCGCCTCTGCCGAGACTTTTGCACAAACGTCGGGGGCTTTCCCGAATCGTCTCGCTGTCTGGCTGCATGGAAGGGCCGATGGAGGGGAAGACCAGTAGAGCAGCGACAGTCCCGTGATCTCCGTGACCCCCGACTTGCCTAGTTTTCCCGTTCCTAGAAAGACCCCCCCTCAGCGTATCACCCCTCATCAAGCCCGATAGCGCAACTCCCCTCAGCCCACACAGTTCTGCATAATCCCGCTTTCCATCTCCCACGACAGCCGAATTCATCGTAGACATCTCGCCCAATTGAACCCCAATTTACTCTTCGTCCTGTTCCCCCGATCACCAATTTCGATGGCTTCTTTCCTCCGCCTCGCTTCTGCTGCCGCTAGGCCGATCCTGAGAACCTCGTCGCAGGTTCCGAGAGTCATCGTTCCGGCTGTTGTATCGAGGGTCCCCCCCACTGTCAGATTCTACAGCGATTCCCACGAGGAGAGCTTCGAGGAGTTCACCGCTAGGTAGGGTTCCTGATCTTCAGTCTTCAATCTAGAGCCACATCGATTTTCCGCTATATCATCGGGAGTTTAATTGTTTGTTGGCCAACCAACCGAGGGATCGATGTTTTTCGGTCTTTTTTTCTCGTGTGTGGGGTGATGTCAGGCGCAACAACCGGCCAACAAGCTAACGCCCGATCCCACCCCCAGGTACGAGAAAGAATTCGATAACGTCAATGATGTCTTTGAGCTCCAGGTGCGGGATTGTCCCTTTTCTAGAAAAAACTTTACTGCTAAAAATCACATGACCTCTAAGACTAATGTGTTTAATAGCGTAACCTTAACAATGCTTTCGCCTACGATCTCGTACCCTCCCCATCTGTGATCATTGCTGCTCTCAAAGCCGCCAGGCGTGTCAATGATTTCCCTACCGCCGTAAGGATCTTCGAAGGTATTCCCATTCAATCTCGCCTTATGTCCGAAAGAAACTAACCCGAACCGGTTAAATAGGCATCAAAGCCAAAGTTGAGAACAAACAGCAGTACCAGCAGTACCTTGATGAACTCAAGGACCTTCGAGAGGAACTGGGTATTGCCCTTGTTGAGGATCTCTACCCTGAGAGTAAATAAAGACCATCGTAGGCCTCGCGCGCCTCACACGGCCGAATAAACCTGCATTATAAATATATAAATATTTCACGCATCCATTAAAGAGGGAGGGGCGAAGTTGGAAAGACAGGAGTGGGAGTTTGGATAGAGGTATGGGAGTTGCGAGCCAAGATGGAACCCATGTGGCATAGATATTATCGATCATGTCCACGACAATAGAAATGCAGGTGGATAGTCGAGGGAGGTGATTGAGGGACGATGCGTGCAGTTTCTTGTAGTAATAGGGGATTCTAGGGTTTTCATTCTATTCATCATTTTGCGTGATTTCATTATCAACCACTCCTACTGATTATCTCCTTTCTCGATTAAGCCCCTTCTATATTATCTATCGTAGTAGATAATAAGAGGCCTCGGAATTTTTTTAGGTCGAGGTATTATCATCACAACATATCCTAAAGTTTCAACCTTCTGAAAATATTGATATTTCCATCATTACTCAAAAAAAAAGCAATCTAGACTGTCAATGATTCCATCTTAAGTGCCTAATACAACCGCCGGTGGGTCTACCGTTAGATATGTTTTCTTGGCATTATCAACTTTTTCTCAACGTCTGGTCTCAGCGCCCAATCAACCACTAGACATTTCAAGGCGATTTTAAGACCAATCAAGGAAGTACGCTTAAACACGAAATTTAGGCAAGTGTATCTATTCAGCTAGCTTCATTTCCCCCCCTTAACTCAAAATGTCTATTCATAATGTAAAAACGCGCGCGCGCGAGGCCAAATGGAAGAGAAAGAGCGCTTTGAATCACAAGAAATAGACCACCCACAAACGACATGATTAGCGGGATTTCTCTGTGCCGCAGAACATTATTTTTTTTCAAGGGCTGGTGTGTTGAATAGCAAGCATCGAATGTAGCCTCATTCCCACATATGCCGCCAAGCCCTTCTTATATGCGGTTGATAAACTCCCCTACCTATAAGAGATAACCTCTTCTATTTAAGTATAGCCTCGGCGAAGGCAAATTTGATACTCTTCTGGAAGCTGCGAATAACGGGTCTAACCTAACCTTACTACTAACTTTTAACACGTCACCACTGCAGTAAAAAATAAAAATAAACAAACAAATAGGGGGTATCCTATACCCTTACTGTTTTTGGTTCTCTGATAGATTTTTTTTTTCTAGGCAGGGTTTACCAGATTTATGCTTACCTCGGCCTTTGTTTCGTAATCGTAATCGTATTCAGCCCCAAAGGCTACATATGTTGGTGAACAGGGGCTACCCGTAGGTAGGGTAACGTATTGGAGATTCGGACATTATGTCTCACTCGGTAATATGCTTTTTCAACAGACGAGGTTTCATAGCTCTATTCCGGTTCGAGTACGCAGAATAGCACTATTATATACATGTGTTCCTTGTATCGCATCATAAATACACTAATATCATATAAGCTCCTCTAGCAGAATACGCCTATACCCGCTAAGATAATGATTAGTCTCATCTACCACTAAAGGATGGCCCCTGCATATTTATCTATTTGCCTATCTATGTTACTAATCTCTCTAAGTAAATGTAAGTATCCTACATATTTTTTTTTTTGAATTCCACTAATTTCTTTTATGGCACCTAGGTTTCTCTGTAGTGATATAATATATTCCCTAATCTGAACACGCGAAGTGGAAACTAATGACTGTTTTAATCGTTCCTGTTCTTATTAATAGTTTTTTTCCTTCATAACTTCCTAATTTGTGATACTCACGCACCTTCAGATTACTAGCCCTAGCTGCTCGCCTCCATCGGAGCTAGGCTCTGGGGCTAGTTTCATCATGTACGAGTACGGAGATCCCGGGGGGTGGTACAAAGCAGTGGTTGTCTGTGCTACTCGGCAAATACTGGAGAAGTAATACTTACCGCTAGCCTCCCCCTTCTGGAAATTCTATACCGTACCAATTAGGTACGAGATGATAGCGTGTATGTAGTATTGTCGGGGGACAAAAAATAACCGACACTCATAATCTATGAGTACAAGTAACTTTTACACAATGTTACTATAACACCACTCTTTAATTGGAACCACAATCCTGGGGACTTTTTTAGAAGCCCTAGAGTGCTTATAGAGTACTCCAGCTGATACTTAGGTCTGTTTACTACATACCTTGCCTACCCGAGAGTCTTTGTTTTAACGACCGTTGTACCCATCAGTTTAGGGTGTCGGTTATTTTTCTCCCCTGACAATAGCTATACTCGAGATGATATCTACCAGAGTGGTCTTTATCAAGTGGGGTGTGGCATGCACTGAGCGAAGTAGATGGTCAAAAATAAGTCCGCTTATAGCCGAAAGTCATAAGGTCTTTTCATATTATAGTCAAGCCTACTAGTGGTATATTATATTCGACAGCTTGTTATGGCCCTAGGGTTTACACAAAGAAGGTAGCGTCCGATATCTAACTGGAGGATCAGTAGGAATAGGCTAAAAAGGGTTTCCCTCATTCGCCCAAAAAGCTGACATCCAATAATTAATAACTAACCACTCTTGGCAATGAATGAGGCACCCCCTCTATAAACCAAGACAATACCTAAGTTAGGAAATAAAATTAGTAGATTCCTTTCCTAGGCATTTCTACTAAATCAACGAGTGAGCATCCATGATGGTACCAAGTTACCCTACCTGATTCAGATAGTCCTCTTGCTGTCTGCCAGCTCAGTCGGGTCCCTTAGCTCAGGACTCAATCCCCCGCAGAATAAACATACAATGCCGCTCCTCAACCTCCCCAACGAACTCATCATCCTCATTGCTGAAAATATTCAATATGCAAAAGATGTAGCCTCCCTCATTCTCACCAACCGCCATCTCGCATCCCTCCTCACCCACCATCTCCACTATAGAGCCACACAGAGTCGTTCATGCCTCAGCGCCCTCCATTGGGCAGCCTCAAAGGGTCATAAAGAGCTCATCAAGCTGCTAGTACAGAAAAAGAACTTTGATATCAACGCTTTCGATAATCTCTTAGGACAGTCGCCGCTACACCATGCGATAAATAGACACACATCTTTCAGTGTACGGAAGCTACTAGTGGAGCTCGGGGCGGATGTTAAATTAAGGACAAGAGATGGGCGGGAAGCACTGCATATGGCGGTGTATATTGGGTGCGAGGATACAGTGAAGCTGCTGATTGAGAATGGAGCTTGTGTTAATTCTGTGGATGGCCGGGGACAGACAGCACTCTATGCTGCGGCGTATGTGTGCTCTCCTTCACTTATCGGGGCTCTGTTAAGGAGTGGAGCGGACATAAACCTGCAAAATCGAGATGGACAAACAGCGCTTCATGCTGCAGCCTATAAAGGTGTGTATAGGGTGTCTGTAGTGATTGTAGAGCTGCTTTTGCGTGGTGGGATAGACACTTCTATACGTTCTGCTTCTGGATCTACGGCACGCGACCACGCAGTGTATGTAAGCGCCCATAAAGTGCTAGAGTTACTTGATCAGGAGAAGGGGTCTGTGAATTGGGTGTAATGTTTCAAGAGTATTTCCCCGAGATTTAAGATTGTGATGTCCTTAGGTTTATATATTGGAGTAGGCTCGAGTAAAGGCTGAGAATATGAAATGAATTGGTCTAATTCTTTTAATTAATCAACTTTTGTAAACTTGGATAACCCCAGCACTTATACATGAATTAGTTGGAACTCTCAAACCTCAAGGTGCTCAAAACCATCACCCACCACCACCCACCACCACCCACCTGTATCATCTCCCTGTACCCCCATAAGGGCATACATCCCAAGCTCTCCTTGCAGCAACACACGCCAACCCTCTCTCTCTCTCCATCCAAGTCTCCTTAACCCGCTCCTCATCACCCTCCAAGTTACACCCAATTTGTTCCTCTCCTCCATCTACTTCACGCTCAACTTTTTCCTCCTCACCTTCTCCCATAACTTCGATCAACCTCTCAGAATCCCATCTATCACCATCACTCACAATCTCCTCAAGACAACCCAACAACCTTGTAAGGGCCCATGTAATAAGTAGTAGCACAGCAACAACCATACCCATGATAATACACAAAACAGATATGACCACCCTACACACCGGGACAACTGTGCCCACGAGGTTAGTAGTAGTTGGCGAATTATAGACTTGTGTAAGTTCTCTGCAACGAGTGCAAGAAGTCCTGTTTGCCACTGCGCGGTGATCACGGATTGAACCGAGCTGGTGGGTGTATCGGGGGCGAAGGCCAGGTAGGTTTATAGCCTTACGGAGATTCTCCTGAGTGAGTGGGTGAGATGCATAATATGGAACAAGTGGTATTTCAGTTACGGATTCGAGGGATGGGGATGGGAAGTTGTATTTAAATATATCCTCGCGGCTAGATGGTTGTGTACGGGTCAAAGAGTGTCGGGATTTGCTGGTATGTTTCTTTGCTGTATAAAAGTACTTGAGTAAACCCATCTTGGAGATAATTAATAGTACATAGTAGGAGCAGGAGTGAGGGATATGATGTTTTTCCGTTTGGCGAGGACACCTGTTATATGCGGTCATAGTCTCTCACTCGGACACCTATAGCATAATGAGTGCACTTGGTCAATCAATCTAGATATCTTAGTCAAACAAAGGCTTGTACAAACTGTTTTATGAAGGCTCTTTCAACAGATCATTAATCCCTCAATACAATACAACACATTAGAAAACAGCAATGATATGAAGAATCCTAATCCTTGTATATACACCCTTCCTTTCCCTCCGCCTTCCATCCCTATTACCTTATTCAAGTACCGCATACTTCCTCAATGACTCCGGGATGGCCCCCCAAAGTCCCCTTCCCTCCAACCACTTCTTACTAAATAATCTATCTGCATACCGATAAGCCCCATCACACAACACAGTAGCCACAACCTTCCCTGGGCCTATTCGCTGAGCAATCTCATAAGCCGCTACTACATTCAACGCAGTAGACGCACCCATATATAGACCCTCCTCATCAAGCAGTCTATACATCATAGCGATACTCTTATCATCGCTGATACTCAGACTACTATTTAGAAGTTTGATCTCGGGCTTAAGATTATCTGTGACGCGCCCCTGGCCAATTCCTTCGGTGATAGAGGATCCAGTACGTTCGACAAGCTTGCCCCCGGAGGTGATATAGCTATGGAGAACGCTCCCGGGTGGATCGGCGAGGATACATTCAGTGCGGCCGTCAGAGACTTCTTTGAGGTAGCGGGTTACACCTGCTAGGGTTCCACCGGTTCCAGTTGCACAGGTAAAGGCATCAAGCTTTCCGGAGAGTTGGGACCAAATTTCAGGGCCAGTGGTTTCGATATGGGCGCGGCGGTTGGCGGTGTTGTCGAATTGGTTGGTCCAAACAGCGTTCTCAAGGGATTCTAAATTATGTTAAGGGGTTGTAAGTTGGTGGGGGATATTGGGCTTACCGGCGTGACGTTTAGCTTGGTGGTTGTAGTTCTGGGGATTTTCGAATGCCACTATTCCAGGGGGTCAGAACCTTACAATAATTCAAATTATCCATGGTAGGAATCCGGAGCCCGTCCTCTGGGATGGGAAGGAAGGAATCCAGTAGTCCATATGCCTTTGGTGCCAGGGAATAAAATGGTCCAGCCACAAGTCCAGGATCCTCTGTTTCTGTTTCTCTCCTCTCGCACTGGGGGCGAAAATCCGGGCTCCGGGAATCCTGGTCTAAGAAAAACCGAACAAACCATTTCCCTCCAATCTTCGTCTCACTAGCTCGGCGTTCAAGTGGTTTTCTTAGCCAGGATGTCCGTGGAGGAGACACTTTGCGCAGTGGCGTCCATCGGATAGGTGTACTCCATACAAAATTTAAGAAGGATGGACCCCATTACGCAAAGTGTCTAAGAGGGATAGAGGGCCCCGGAAACCAGAACCAGAGGACCCCAGAAGTTGTGGCCAGATAGGGGAGAGGGGTGAGCATGAAGGGTTTTTTTAAAAAAAAATAGAGCTTACCGGCTGGTACAGGGTATACCTCCGCGCCCAATAATCGCAACAGATCAATCTTCCCTTGGGATTGTGTATCCGGCATGTAAATCACACACTTGTAACCTAAAATAGAGAGAATCCAAGTCTTGAGCATGAACCTTCACACCAGCTCACTTAGATAGTTACAGGGTAAAACAGACCTTTTGAACGGCACACGTGAGCAAGACCAATACCAGTGTTACCAGCAGTACCCTCGACGACGGTACCCCCGGGTCCGAGGAGTCCCTTCTCTTCAGCTTCTTTAACAAGGTACAGAGCGGCTCTATCTACTCGTTTGTTAATTGGCCGAGGGAGGGGAAAGAAGAGGAGAGGATGACCTTTAACGGAACCACCAGGGTTCATGAATTCGGCTTTTCCATAGATGTCACAGCCAGTCTCATCACTGATCCTGTTGAGCCGTATTAATGGAGTATTTCCGATTGCTGCTCGAGATATTAGTCTCCATTCGTCGGTCAGGTGATACCAGCAAGATAGAGGTGATTTCTACAAACATACCTCCAATAAATCCGTTCACTGTCCTCTGTGCTTTCGACACCTTCAAACAGTACGGGCTCGCAGCCTCCGAAGCCGTCGCATACGCGCGGCGAAGACCTAAACGGAACATTTTTTTTATTCTTCTACTGATGCTGGTTCTACTTTATTCTCAGCTCAGATGATGAAGGCAGGCAGGCAGGCAGGGACAGAATGGGGGATGAGAGGGAGAGAAGAGGAGAAGGGACACGTGAGATGAGGCACGTTGGTCGGTATCACAATTACCGAGAGATCGATCAGTCACAAGAGCCTCGAGGGAAGAAGCGGCTCTATCTTTGGAAACTGATTTATAGGGACAATCACAGCAATTCTAATTGGCTGAACCCAGTCATCACCGGTCCCATTTTCTGCCCTGCAGTAGCGAGACATACAGCGGGGAAGATAGAGAGATAAGATTGCCTAGATTAGATTGTCTAGAGTGAGTACCATAGATGATCTTGATAAGATAAGATCAATAGCAGAACTCGAATGGTTACTGTTGTTGTGTATCATTTGTTTACATCCACGAACTATCACTCCTCCCCCACCACTGCCCCCTCCGTGCTCTCAGTCTCGGCCTCCACCGTAGATACTAACACAATGCCACCCGGAAAGGCCCCCGCTACCCGTGCTCCCCGGGTACCCCGTGCAGCTCCCTCGAAACGCGCCCGTCCTACCCCTCCCCCAGCAGACTCACCCCCCAGATCTCCCTCCGCCCCACCACCATATTCCCCCCTCTCCACCGCTATAGCAGGTGTATTTGCTGCCGCCCAAAAGACTACTGCGGGTCACCGAAAACTTGTTATTAACCTACGGAGCACATACGAGCAATGCATCTCGGGGACAGGGACTGTAGGTTCCACAATACCAGGCGGGGGAGGACAGAAGGGAGAGAAGGCGTTTGTGAAGGAGTTTTGCCGTTTCTTAAACCGTGTGCTGGTGGTAAAGAAGAGTGAAGTTGTAGGAGATCGGTGTTTAAGATTTGCAGATTTGTTCGTGAGGGGCCTATTGGAGAAGGGTGGGTTTACTATGAGTGCAATTCACGTATGAGGTCATTGTGCTAATGGGACTGGATATAGATAAACCGAAATCAAAAAAGAAGACCGCCGCCGAAGCTAATGCCGGAAGACCCGAGGAGGAGGAGGAAGAGGAAGAGGAAGAGGAATTGGACCTGGAAAACTTCACCCCCCTCCCCCCACACCGCTTTGTCCTCGCCCTTCTCCAACATCTCACCCCTCTGCTCTCGTCCAAAGAAAAGTCGGTCCGTTACCGCACTTCTCAACTCCTCTCTCTCCTCCTCTCAAACTCCCTCCCTACATTTCCGTTCGAATTCTCTAGCGTCTCCAACAAAATATTCATTAAAGTCCGTAACGAACTCTCTAAACGTCTCAAGGATAAGGAAGCCGTAGTCCGCGTCCAGGCAGCAGTTGGAATTGTCCGACTAATGGAAATGGGGGTTGGGGAAAGCGACGAAAGTGACGGAGATGCCACCGACGAGGAAGTGGGGGCTGTAAAGGGTGGAGCACTGGATATTCTTATTGAAGCAATGCAGAACGACCCGAGTGCAGATGTGAGGAGGACTATCCTATACAATGTTTCCCCGACTCCTCACTCACTCCCATACCTCCTCGAAAGAACAAGAGATACAGACGCGGCTACTCGTCGCAGCGTATTTACCCGACTCCTTCCTACCCTCGGTGATTTCCGTCACCTGTCTATTGGTATGCGTGAGAAGATCCTCCGCTGGGGCCTCAATGATCGTGATGAGTCTGTGCGTGTTGCTGCAAGGAAGATGTTTAATTTCCGCTGGGTTGAAGATGCAGGAGGTGATCTTCTGGAGGTGTTGGAGCGATTGGATGTCACTGGGGATGGATCACAGGGGGGTGTTAAAGAACTTGCACTGAAGGGGTTTTGGAATGAGAGGAAAGATGTCATTGAGCAGCTTATGTTTGATGACGAATACTGGGAAAACCTTACTGCCGAGTCGGCATTCCTTGTCCGTTCGTTCAATGACTACTCCCGCTCTGTCCCTGAGGAGTCAGAGATACTCGATGAGAAGATGCCCGAGGTCACAAAACTTGCGTTCTGGCTACAACGCTATATGAATAAGTTGGTAGCAGCCATCGAGAACGAAGACGAGGAGGCAAGTGAGCTCGAGTTTATTGTTGAGCAAATGTTAATGATTGCATCTAAGACGGATTATGGTGACGAGATTGGGCGCCGGAAGATGTTTGCACTGTTAAGAGAGAGCTTGAGTATTCCTGAGCTCACAGAGGGGGTGACGAAGCTTGTTGTTGAGTGTCTAGGAAAGCTGAGTATGGGCGAGGGCGATTTCTGTATGCTTGTTCTTGAGGTAATTGCGGAGGTGCATGATGCGATCGAAGAAGACCAAGAAGGCGATGAAACTGTTGGGGAAGAGGTTGGAACTGAAAGCTTTCATTCGGCGCAGAGCGATATCGATGATGGGATGGAAGATACCATCACGGTTAAGCCAGGGGCTTCGAAGAGGAAAGAAAAAGAGGCGGCAAAGAAAGCGAAAGCGAAAGCGAAGAAGGGAAAGGCACCTCCATCACAGGATGAGGATGTGGATATGATGGATGTGGATATGATGGATGTTGAAGAACAGGAGGATGAGGAGGATGAGGAAGACGAAGAAGCGAAGGAAGAGGCAAAGGCGTTTAAGGAAATGATGATCAATCTGAAGTGCCTACACATTGCACAATGCATGCTGGAGAATGTGGAGGGGAGCTTGAAGCAGAATACCCACCTTGTCAGTATGCTGAACGGACTTATCGTCCCCGCTGTCCGCTCTCATGAAGCGCCAGTTCGAGAGCGCGGGCTACATTGCCTTGGTTTATCGTGCCTTCTTGACCGAGTACGTCCCCCATCCCTCGTACTTGGTTCATTGACTAACTTATCCTAATAGACTCTCGCCGAGGAAAACCTAACCCTCTTCGCTCACTGCTTTAACAAAGGTCACGAAGCTCTTCAAATCGAAGCCCTTCACATTATTTCCGACATCCTTACCACACATGGGTCTGCCCTCTTCACATCAGAATCCTGTGCCGTCGACCAACGCGCCCTCTACCGTATGTTTGCCAAAGGCCTTAAACTTGATGACGCAATCGAAGTGCAAGCTACCGCCGCAGAGGTAGTGTGTAAACTCATGCTAGCTCAGGTTATCCAAGACGAAGAACTCCTTAAATTTCTAGTTGTGGCATACTTCGATCCCGCAACAGTGGATAATCAAAGTTTACGCCAAATTCTCACATACTTCTTCCCTGTATATTGTCACTCAAGGCCCGAGAATCAGAGTCGCATGAGGAAGGGTGCAGTCGGGATCGTACATGCACTTATGCTACTACACGATAACCTTGGTGAGGAAGAGGAGATGGTAAGCCTAACAGTCATCGCGAGTCAGTTGGCGGATTGGACAGACCCCCGGAAGAATGTAGGTGGTGGTGTACAGGCTGGCCGAGGGGGCATTGCAGAGAAAATTGTCGATCCAGATGTGCATGTTGATCTGGCAAGTGATATATTAGAGAGGGTTTCAGGTGCAGGGTGTAGTAGTAAGTTATCCTTCATAGGTTATCACTCGGATAAATTACTAATGAATTAAATAGAAGAGGAAAAGAAGGTTCTTATCACAATGCTCTCAAAGCTTTATATTCCAGCCGATGCTACACCTGAGAAGCTCCGTAGCGTGTACGATCTCGTCGCACAGGCGATTGAGGATAAGGTTGCGACTGATGCACCCTCGAGAAATGCACTCAATAAAATCGAGGTCTCGCTGTCTAAGATTGTTGGAGAACTTGCAGAGGCAGCAAGAGAGGAGACTATGATTGTTGCTGCTGGCGACGAAACTGATGCTGGGGGTGAGACGGACGGCGGTGCGAAGGAGAAAGGGGATGAGATGGAAGAAAGTGAGGTGGAGGGGAGTATTGTTACTGCTATAGAAAGAGAAGAGGAAGAGGAGGGAGATGTAGAGGAAGAGGAGTAATAGGTTTTGTTAGTTAATTGAGGGCTTTCCCTACAGCTATTGGGGCTTTGTGTTGTTTACTTTTAATGTCCAGTTTAGGTTTAGTGTATAGGGTTAGTAACATTACGATATCATGGGTAATGAAAACCAAAAGTGTGTATATGCTGGCTTTTATGGGTTAGTCCACCAGAATTAATACACGGACTACCCGAGCAATTGGTTTGACGGTTTTTCAACTTGGGGAATGGTAGAAACAATTAACCCGGATAATGATGCCACATTCAGCCGAGACCTATTACATACATGAAAGATACATTTTCTACTCTAGAAGATAGCATCATGGCCTTAAAACTGTGGCAAAGCATCTACTTCCACCGGTTCCATTTATGACCTTGACCACCGAGTGCTCTGAGACACCAGAGTTACACAAAGGAGAGCCTAAATGCGTCATGCCAAGACTTTACCGGCAGGTACGTACCCGGCAGAGTATAAAGACCACATCACCTCCGCTTGCTCTGAACTTCTCCATCTCATCCCGCATCGCCTATGTGTTTACCCATCTACTGATTTCCTTGCTTGTTCTTGTTCTTCCTTTTCATCTCACCATGCTGCTTCTGTTACAGGCTTCTGGGTGATCATGGCTGACGATTGGCTATAGTTGAGACCTACCCCTCATTATCTCCTTCGGTGAACAGCTTGAAAAAGCAGTCGCCGTCGTGGAGAATTTATTGAATAGCCTCCTAAGTGGAGCGTCTTGCCCTTTGCTCTTTGCCGTATGGTGAAGGCTTCTTGTTCTCCCTTTTGGAGAAAAACTTCCGATGGGAGTTGTCTTAGTGTCTCTTTTGTGGAGAAATATCACCCCATTCGGGGAGATTCTGCTTATCTCTTATGTAGGGAAAAAAGCGTTTTGTTGTCTCTGCGGAGAATCTTCTGTTGAGAGAAGTATATGGCCCCGGGATTGCGGGTGTCCTTCTATGTGAAGCAGAAATCTTTCGGTCTAGAATCGATGGACTTCGATTTTGAGAATCGTAAGTGGTCAGGCTACGGCTTGAGCCCGATTTTGCCTGGGTGTTGTTGCCTTATACCCATGGCCCTGAAAAATAAAAATAAAAAATAAAAAAATAAAAAAGTAAGTCTAATAGCTCCCCCCCTTTATTTAAAGGTTTCTTTTTTTTTTCAAAATAGATATTAACTATAGTCTTTAGAAAATAAAAAAATCTGAATGTTCGACTTTCTAGTGCGAGCCTTTAGGGGCGGCGCGATACTAGCGGGTGGACAACGACTGTGTAGGTGCTTGAACATAATGTAGGTTTATTCTTTTTCTTTTCTTTAGCCTCTTCCCTCTTGCACCTCCCTCATCACAGGTTTTTCCCTTTCCCCTCTTCTTTTTGTTCATGGGCACGTGGGATTGAGCAGCGCAGCTATTTATTGGGGATTATGCTTTATGGGTTATTGTTTAATTAGAGACTTAATATATGGAGTACCATAACTACTTGCTTTCGCATGCATTATAAAAAAAGTGATATCCCTTTTAAATACGTCTCGTGTGTTACATGTAATCTCTGTAGTTCAATGAAGTAAGGACTGTAGGCTAATATGGGTGATTACGGGCTGGAAATCGAGTGATAAGTTGTGATATAAGAACATGGAGGAGTACCTATCTTAGCCTTTATCCAAGGGATAAGAAGATATTCTATTCTTTGAGATGTACCTACTTCGGATGACCAAAATGGACTTAGCAGCCCAATTTATAACGATTTAACTAATATATTGCTGTTTCTAGAACCTCGATAGACGACATTGATACTAATATGACGCAAAAGGCCTAAAATCCCGAGACCAGAAGTGGAGGAATAATGGGTTATAGATAAATACACGCTATATTGGTTTACGGGTTTTGGTTTTAACAAACTTATGAACTAGAAAGGGCTCTATTATTTGTTATTTAGCACAGATATATTGGGAGGGTAAGGTTAGAACACCCAGGGCGGTCAGCCAGCCAAGCCGTAAAGCTATCCCTACTGGTACCCTGGATATTCCACCGACAGTAGTACGGCATTCCAAACCTAGTATATGTGCATAGTGAACCTACTAGATTAGCTAATACCACTAGTGCAAGCGCCCAGACACAGAGGCCCAGCCAACTAGTTAGGAAGAGCCTTTCTCTACGAGAAAAAAAAAAAAGCTTAACTGCGGCGTGTACTCGACTAAACTCCCATAAGCGGCTACCTACGGTGCCGACAGCTCTAGAATCGTTTCACACGAGTGATCGTCCATGCACTCGACAACATACCCATGCATAATTATACCTATATCACAATAATATATCCCCCCCTCCCTCTCTCTCTCTCTTCCACCTCTCCCTCTTCTTCCAGTTCTTCACTATAATACGCTCCACGGCTTCCCCATTTCGATCCCTAGCCTAAATCTCAATATCTGAATCCCACCCACACTAGCCTTATACTTCAACGCCCGCGGACTGATAGTCCCACTAGCCAAGACCTTTTGAGGTAACATATAAAAGGTCTAGACTTTTAGATGCAACCTCGAATATAGTTACCGGCAACCGACCTACCTACGCGTGCCCAAGGAAGTGAAGGGAGAAGGGAAGAAAAAAAAAAAAAAAAGGTAAAGGCGTCAAAGCGCTGGATATGCTAGCAAGTGATTGACAGATTTTTTCCTTCCTTCGGCACGAGCTGATTCTTGCATATCATACAAAAAAAAGAGTCGTGAATCTAGGCCAGCTTTTGTATGCAAAGTTAGCTTATACTAAAAAAACCCTCAAGTCATTTTATAAGTAGGTGAAGCGACCCCCCAACAGCGCTTACGTAAGGACACCTACTGTATGAAGTTATAATTCATTGCGGGGAGAGTGGTGTTCTTTCCTCAAGAAGAAAAGGAGCGGGGTGAACACCGGAAGTTGCATCAACCTGCCCATTACAAATGAGACTAAAATAACACGTGTGTTATCACCCGTGCCACGGTTCTACATTCAGGGGCAGCTTCTCTCTCTCGGAGTTCGGAGAGAATGATGTCAGACGTCAGTGTAGATATAGGAGACCCTACATGCATAGCAGAATATGCGGGCCAATTAGAGTGCCGAAGGAGGTAAAATTTTATTACTGAATGGGTTTTTAAAAACCCAAAAAAAACAATTCTATACTCCGCGAAACACCTTGTCACACGTCTATTCGCACGCATTAAATTACTGGCGCCTCGAGTGACAGGTCATGTTTCAAATGTCCCAATCCTCGAGAGCTCCTATGCTGTCGCCACTCTATCTAACAAAAGCAATAATGTTAGTAATTCACTTCAAGCGAAACCAAAGTTCACATTAACCTTATATCTAGAACGCAAAATATTTTCAAAAAGGGAAGGGGAGAAGAATTAGAATAAGAACTGTAGTAACATAATACACTAGCCGCAGTATATTCAGATAAGTATTCCCAGCCCCATGCACCCACTCCGCCAGCCAACCAGCAAATGTTCAAACAAATCGATCACCAGTACACTCCCGCTCCGTACAGACCGAAAAAGACTTTTGTGCTGTCCCCAAGTACCCAACCAACATACCCCCGCAAGATTCCATATGCAAAAGAAATAGGAAAAGAGAAAAGACACGGGAAAATAGATAAGGATAAATTCAACCCACAACACTCCCTTGTCCACTCCAACCCCCCCCCCAAAAAAGCCCTAAACAAAAAACCACAGAAAGCCCATCAGATGAACTTTACTGAGATAAGAGAGAGAAAACTTAAGGAAACAACTAACCCCCACCGTTATACCCAACAAACCAACCTCAAAGAATACAAAAACAAATTCCCGTTCTAACCACTTTTATATCCGCGCAACCCATGCCACTCCTTCCCACAAAGACAAGAAAAGAAACAAAAGGAACAAAAGGGGAAAAATATACTCATTTCCACATGGGAAGCTTCCAACCAATATTGTATGATATTTGTTTTCCCTTTCTCCTTTGAGTAGCGAGAAGGGGAGGGAAAGAGGGAGAATTTAATAGATAGTGAAAAGATACTCATTTTTTTTTTTTGCCTATAGCCACCAACACCACCCAAATGCCCAACCAACCAACCCATCATCCAGTTTGCGAATTTTGCTCGTCCGTCCGTTCCAGTACAGCCGTTTAATTCCGTTGTGAACAAATTAATTTGGGGGTTTGTTTTCCCCATGTAACATGCCGCTTGCACACCATCCCAACTCCAGATCCCGTTTAACCTATCCAATTCCCATTGTACAGAGAGCTTGTCTCCAATTTAAGCACCAGGAGACCTTCCTCCGCCATTAATTTCTTTCCTTCTAGAATCATCAAGACCCAGTCCACCCAGTCCACCAGAGAGGAATGAAAATGCCGCCTCATCACTGCCCATGCCACCATACATTCCATTTGGTCCGTTGCCCCCAGCAGAAAAGGCCTGTTCAGCTCTTTGATCAAAAGGCCCAGCAGAGCTTGGCCCGACGCCGGGGCCCATTGAGGTGTTGAGAGGGGGGAACGCTCCGTTACCGCCACCAAGACCAGAAGGTAGTCCAAAATTGCTCTGACCCCCAAATTGTTGGCTAGGGAACCCCCCCCCTCCTCCAAACTGCCCGCCAACAGGCCCCGATCCACCACCAAGCCCTTGTGGGCCACCGAGCCCTACTCCACCGTATGGTGAGGGTCCATCTATAGGCGAGGAAAATGCCGTGTCTGCAACTACTGCAGCACCTGCACGGCTAGCTCCACACCTCAGACAGCTAACATTCTTGGCAAAATTGTGATAGCCGCATCCATCAGAGCCACATTTCCAATCTCCTGCCCTGAATGGGACCATTCCCCCACTATTCGGCATAGTTCTAGTTGGCAATCCATGACCAGCACCGTGTCCCATTGAGGGGGGCTGGGATTGGATCATAGAGCTTGGGGGATACCCTGAATAACCATATACATTATCGGGACCGGGACCAGCGGGGACTGCAGGGAAGGAGCAACGGAAGCATGCAGTTCTGCGTTGAAAGTTTGAGAAGCCACACGACGGGCAAGTCCAGTCTCCTGGCCTAGGCCTGTTCTTACTGGGCGGGAAGGGCGTAAGGATTTCGGCTGCTCTATCTAAGACCCTGCTACTGCTAGGGGAGACTTCAATTGCCTTCTCATTGAGTGCGCGCCCGTTCATGCAAAGAGACTCTGCAGCCTACAATAGTAAGCGTATGAAATTCAAAAGTACTTAGGTTTATGAAATTACCTCCTCATGGGATGAAAATACGGCAAACCCAGTCCCAGTCGGCTTATGTTGGTCAGGGGTCCTAAGAGTCCAAAATGCAATTGGGCGCCCGCCATACTGTGTAAACCAGCTCTCCAACTCAGACTGTGTAGTATCATGGGGTAACCCGCTCATGTGAAGGACTTTACTCCGCTCACTCAAGAAGGCTCTGACATCCGCTCTCGCATCCATCGGTCTAGCTAGCACATCGGGGTGCTGCTCCGGGGGTTGAGATTTTTTGATTAAGCCACGAAGAACCCTTGCTAAAGTAATCGCCTCCTCCATGGCTCTACGGGGGGAAGCCGGTGCCAAGGCCTGGAGGTGAAAGGGTAGGTTGTGTTTTATCGGTGCAGAAGACTGGACAGGCTCAACCTCAAGAGCCGCACAGATGTTTGCCAAGGACGAGGGCCCAAAGGGCAGCGACTCCGGGTGGTGAGATTGCCAACGGGTGTACTCAGTACGCAAGTCAAAGGTCCGGGAATGCTGTAGATAGGGGGGTAAGACAACGGCTTTGTCTCTGGCCTCGCGGGGAAGTTGAACACGGAGATCCCAGGCGTCCAAAGTAACAAAAGTAAAGTCCAGTTGCTGTGAAATTAGAAATTCCTGAGCAAAGGAATCAAATCGATTAACGGCATCCCGGAAGGATCCTGCAGTCCGTACATGTTCCCAAGTGAGAGTGGTCAAGCTAGCTATAGGGTAGAATATGATGTCAGTTCAAAACCATTGAGCCACGTCGGACAACCGAGTTTGATCTGGTGCAGGGGTAGTTTTAGGTAAGTTAGAAGGGAGGGGGAGCTCCATACTACACAGTGGGGTGATTGGGGTGTTGACCGGTCTGACGAGAACGCTTTCCCTATGGAGCTGGGGCTCGTCAGTGGCAGGTTTCACGATCTGGAGACTCGGAAACCAACCTCTTCCAGCGTCTTTGCATTGAGTAGAATCCATCCAACTTCGATCACCTCGGCAGAATCTTTTGTGACATACACTCCATGCTCATCACAGGTAGTGGCCACGTGAATAACCACGTAACGATCCATGGCTGAGTGTTCTAGAATACAAGAATTCAAGCTAGATAGCTGTTTTGACTTGGAAATGTGTTTGTAGAAAAATCGTTTATGAGAGGTATTGTCGTAACCTGTGGTTCCTCGAGTTGTTGCTTCTAAAAAAGTGCTGCTGGCCGGAATACCAATAAAACTCTACTAGCACAACTAGGGAGGACTGATAGAGCAAGCTGTGTGAATACACCTGATGGAGGAGGAGAATTATGAGGAGAGGTATAGAAGAGGGAGGAAGAGAAGGAGGAGGGAGGGAGAGGGAGGGAGGGGGGGGGGTGATAGAGATACAGAGCGAGAAGGAGGCGAAAACGGAGATGGGGGGGATGGGACGGATGACTGACTGGTGGAGTTGTAAATTTGGATGGGGGTGGGAGGTTGGATAGAATAAGAACAGATGCCGGTGCAGAAAAATGAGACGCTTCGGCCACGAGAGACAGCAAAGAGACAAGCCAGAGGAGGGGATAGGACCTCACGAGTATCTATTCCAGGTTGAGGCTTTTCCCTTTCCCTAACTTTCCCACTACGATGACTTTTCACCTATTTTTTTTTCGGTGTCCAATGATCTGCCTAATCGGATCTAGCTCGTCTCGGCCCACACGAGAGACAGAAGAGCCACAGAACAACGAAGTCACGAACAACATCAGCCCCTAAACCTCTTCCTCACAAACGCCATGCACAACTCGACTCGACCACGAGCTCAAGCATAATTCGAGGCCCCGTGCTCCTTCCTGCTAACGTTCTTCTTCTTCTCCTATTCTACACCGCTGTACCTGTATGTACCTGCTGTGTCCTTCACTAGTAATTTTATATCCAACCAGGCCACCCATTCCGGTAACCCATCAACTTAGCACAGTGGTCCCACATGCATGCCCGTGTCTCAGATTGAACCCTCCCATCAGCATCATCGTCATCACCAGCGTTCGACCTTGCAGGACTCGATAAAAAGAGACCTTTCAACCCAACCCAACCCATTTGTTTATCTCCTGCCACCATGCCCCATTGACAAAGCAGAATTCGTTTCCAGCCGAAGTATTAAATCGCTCTTGCCCAATCAAAGTCCCTATGAAGAGCCTCCCATGACGTGTGGACACCGTGGAATATTGAAACACCCATTGTCCTCCCAAATCCAATCCCATCAAACCACCCACTCTCTTGCCATCACTACCATAATCATCACCAGACCAGACCATTGGAGCCGAGCGTTTAAGTTTTTCTGAATCTGCTGTTCTGAAGCGATGGTGGCAGGCCAAGCGGTAGATTCTCTCGCCACTGCCCGTTCTGTGGATCCTAAACTGCCCTTTCCGAGAGGAACAAACCGAAGCGTTATTTGTGCAGAGAGGATTATGTACATGTACATACCCGTGTCTAATACGTTTCTTACAGGGTATGTGTTAGTTGCCCATGTACAAATAGGTATGTACTTGACACGGTCACAGCTTGGATAATGAAGGGACTGGCGCGTCACGTCACCTGCGCATAAAGCACCTTGCAAAAATGTCCCGAAATTGATCAATTTTGCTGGAATTTTTGCTAAAGCCCCTGGGAAATTGAGCCAGTGTGTAAAGCGGCTCCGAAGTCTTTAAAAGTTGACTTCCTCAGTTGAAAATCGCCCCCTCCACCGATAACGATAAAGACCGCTTCAAAAGTAATCCAATCCTAGTCAGCGGTGAGCCGGGGAAACTAACCCCTGGCCTCTCACCGAGAGCCAGTACGGAAATCTGCATCATATCTTTCCGGCATGGTCCCGCTCCTACTATCCCATCGGCCGCGAGAAAGTAGCCCCGGCTCCCGATTCGCTTCAAAAACTTCCGAAGCCACAGCCGCTCATGACCCGAAAACCACTACCGACCCAAGCCACAGAAACGGAGGGTATAAAAGCCGGTGCTATTGCATCCTCCTTCTCCGATCCCCGCAAACAACCGTAGTTTCTCGTTAAACTTCCCCCGCATGTGAGGCATCCCACGCGTCCATTCCGCTCTTCCATGGAACGATGGATAAATGGACCTTCCATCGAAATTCCGAAGGGTATCGATAATGGAGATCGCTGATAGGTGTGGTGCAAAGTAAGATCTAAATGGGAACACGACACAATTTGCCTGAAATATTCCAGATTCTAGGCATTGCTGATGTGATTCACGCAAACAAATAATAAAAGTCTCCAAAAAATCCTGGAAAGGTTCAATCAATATAAGGCCATCGATATTGATGTCAGGGTCTTGGAGGGGGTGTGGGTTGTTTATGTCAATACCCCATCCAGAACATGCTTCCCCAGATGGCGATCGCTAAGCTGCAGTCTCGACCTGGCGACGGTTACATATCCTTCCAGAATTTTATGTGGTCCCTGAGTAGAGCTTAATAATAGCAAGCTCGGCACACACTCAGAAGAGCGTAAATTCTTGGAAAAGGCCCTTCAGAAAGGCTACCGAAATTAAGAGCAATAGTCGGTGAGAGAGTACTGAGATAATGGAATCTAGAATTATATTTTCACGAAGAGGCCTCAGGAGGAGGCGAGGGTAATTTTTCGGTGAGGCCGCCGGGGAACTATTTAGCGAGTTGACGTCAGAATACTTATTTACTACGACCATCTACAACTCTATGAGGTTGAAAGTTTCAAGCATAATTTTAGAGGGAGAGAGACAAGACTGCGCTTAGAATGTGGAGAAAGGGACAAGGGCCGCACCGGTTAACGTTCGCTGCTGCTGTGCCAGGGCCGCTTGACATTATTGTAAGCAGAGACCCCTCCTCCAATCCCTCCCCCCCCCCCAAGAGGGACCCCAGACTGATAGTCACCAGCTAGGCAAGTGCCAGTCAGTGGTGGAGTACTGCCGGAGCTGCTAACCAACCTATTTACATACACCCTTCTATTATCAAACGGCCCCTCATGTCCTATGGTTCCTCTTTTCTCCTTAAACATCACACTTCCCTCCTCGCTTACTCCTAATTCTAATCATTGCTGCATCTGCTTGAACTACTTAATCCTCGTTTCTCCTTTCTCAATCTCATTATCACTTTATCGTGTTTCGCCGTTGTTGTTGTTACTCCATGAAGACCGTGCACACTGCCAGAGCCCGATCCTCCTCGGGCGACATGAACTTCTTTAAACGCCTCTTGGTTCTCCTCAAGTCTCAAAAATCGCGTCAGCGACACGAACACTCAAAATCTCTCTCTGTCCCCACTGCTACTGCTCCTTTCACCTACTCGAATAATTATAGTGCGTCATCCGCATCACTTTACTATAACCGTGGTTCGAGGCAGCCTTCTGCTGCTGCAAGAGCGCCCCCAGAGGTGCTGCTCGCAATCTTCTCATTTGTCTGCCCGCATTCCCTTGATCACTCCTATGAATCTGCAGAAAATAGCATTACCGAGCATGGATGTATGCTCTGCGATATGCGGGACCTCGCGCGGGCGGGTCTCGTCTGCAAGGAATGGCATCAAGCGGCTCAACTGCTGCAGTACCGCAGCATACGGCTCGACACCGTCCACTACTGTGGCTTAGAAGGCGAACTCCAAGCAAAGCGGAACCGAAGTTCCTTTTTCCAGAAACAGAGTTCCCCGCTGGAGATTCCCGAGCAGCGAATGCGATTGTTGTACCGGACGTTTCAGGAGGGGGAGTCGATCGCGGCGTTGGTGTGGATGCTAAAAATTCCTTACATGACACGGGAAACGTGCAAGCAGGATTTAGCTCGGCTCGTGTCGCTATTGCCGAACCTGCGCTATGTGGATCTGCCCGATGGTATCTACCATGACGATTCCTCATGCGCGTCGCTAAAGGCAATTCTCTACACAAGATGCTCAGACCTACGAAAAATGACATGGGTAGCTGGGTCAGAGAAGAACTTTGTAGATTTGTGGATTGAGCCACCGTGGATTTCGCTGGAAGTGGTCGAATTGTCGGGTATGAAAGTTGAGAACGAAAACTTGGTGCAAGTTCTCTCATCTCTGCCGAATTTAAAACACCTGAAGTTGAAATCAATGGAGTGGACTACTGACGACGTTTTCGACCTTGGATTTGAATTCGGTCAATTCCCTGCCGTCAAGGGCCTAGAACTGGAGGGGGAGACCAGCATCACTATCGATGGTTTGAGCAAATACCTTTCCCGCCCTGAAGTCTCACAAACCCTCGAATCCCTTACCCTCACAAACACCTCGATCCCTGCACACCTACTCTACCGCATCCTCCTACAGGCAACATCCCTCACTTCTCTCTCAATCAACCAAACTATCTCCCGCGTGATACCTAGGACTGATATCCATCTTCTCTCATCCAAAACACTCACCCACCTCTCCTATGAAATCACAGGCGAAGATACTAGGCTCACGAAGCCATCTCCAAGCTACTATGCATATCTCTCCGAATCACTTTGGGACGGTGGCCTCCCCTCGCTCACAGAACTCTATGTCCGCGAAACTACCTTCCACAGGCGTCTCCAAAATGATCGTGCCAGCGCTGGTGTTTTTGAGACGGGCGGGTGGACACAGAAAATGACCGTCTACGAGAAAGGACTCGACCATATGGACTGGACGAAGTACACTATAGGTACACTCGGTAATGGGAAACTCCTCGTCAGTCCCGTATATGAGAGGCCTAGAAGCACTGTGTTCGTACCGGACTTTGAGACTGATAATAGAGCAAGCATGTTGACTGTGCCTGGCTCCAATATGGGAACGAAAGAGAAGAGACCAAGCAGGCAGGATTTGTGGAGATGATTTTGTATCATTTTATACTTGTGTTTAAGTCCTTTTTTAACCTCTATGGTCACCGCCGGAGAAGTTGGGCTTTTCGTCTCGGAGTTTTTTTTCATTACCATTACCATCAAAGGTGGAAGGTGTTTCTCTGGACATATACATTTCTGTTTCCTTTATTTTATTTTTATTGGTTGGGTGGTTGGACTTTTTTTTTTGAATAATTTGCTCCTTTCCTGTCAGTTACTATGTTCAGCGGCGTAGTCATATACCATCACTCGTTATTTCATGCATTTGAGGCTCTAGCGTGTTTCTTCTACTAGCTATTGCTACCTATGCGGGGTTTTATGTGTATAAGTTTAGTACAGCTAGTACTGATATATAATACATGTGTAGTTCGATATTTACTCACGCCAGGTTGCGCGACTTTTTAGGAAAGGGCTGATTTTGTATGTATGCCAATGATTTAACTTATCTTACGTTTATTCGTTTATTTAATTAGCTGTAGCCGTGCCATCTTGCGCGACTTTTAAATAAATTGAAGAGAGAAAAGAAGAAGGAAAAAAAAATCCTGAAACATGTCACTGGCTATTATCCGGAGGCCTCTTGGCCGTCGTGTTCACAACGGAGCATGGACCCTAGTAGGTTTCAATTTAGGCCAATATTCCCTCTCCCCTTCTCCTGGTGGTACGAGGTTCTTCCGGGGTAACGAGTCGACGTTCTACGGATAGGCCCGCAGGCAGCGGCACGGGAAACAAGAGAAGTGAATCAACCTTATTGTACCTACCGAAAACAAGGCAAGGGCATGGGACGAAAAGCGGTTCGTTTCATGAGATGCAGAGAACCGGAGTCTTTACGTGGGGACGATAATACTTGGCCTACGGCGCGGCTTCACCCCCCCCCCCCACACATAGTAATTTCGGGAGCTAGCGGATATGCAAGATCTCATTAGTCGCTCTCGCCGACGGTAGAGAGTTTTCGTGGAGGCGAAGCTCTCGGAAACCAGGTTTTTAGTATATATTATTCCTGTTTATGTAGATAGGATGTACGTGTGGATGAGATAAGGTTGTTGTCATAATATGTTTTGGCTCGAGCATCAGAGGGATGAGGTGTTCGACGGGTTCTTGCAGCGCAGATGCTGCTTCTATGCAGTTGCCGTTTTCTTACCTTATTGGCTACGCCAACTTGAGGGGCTTTGATTTGGCCCGTGACGGGACTATTAAAAGGGTGAAACTAATTGGGCGATTAGATATATGGGCTGGGGTGTTCTGCTTCAATTAATTTCCTAGCGAGAGAGAGTACGTATTTTATACTGGTTAGTAAACAATGGGATCTTCTTTAATTGAACAATTAAAAGGGACGAATAACCGCCGTCGCTTACAGGGGACGCTACGGAGATCAGTAACGGGGAGTATCCAGGAAATGATCGCCTTCGGGGGGGTTTCAGGTCTGAGATCAGTTGTCGGGATATATAGGGTTAGGGTTACAATACGATATATTGCCCTTGTTAAACTCTCAAACAACCTTGAATCTATTTTTGCTGCCGGGGGTCTAGTTCGGATTTCGACCTCTGATGCACCTATCACCATTGTTTGTGACACTCGCTTGGGCATTGACCTATTCTAGCTGCCATGTGGCAAGAAGGCAGCTTTGTGATCACTCGAGAGTCTGCAGGTAGGCGGATGCCTGAAGTGGTCACTGATAGCCGTTGTCGGACGCCTTTTTCAAAAAAAAAAAATAAAGAATAAAAAAACAAAAAAAAACAGTTTCACCTAATAATTGCCAAGACCTACCGCATGACCAAAAGGTCCCTTGCCCACAAACAAGTCCTCTTCACCAACAAGTCTATCTTTCTTAGAAGCCGGCCTTTATTAAAACACCCAAATTCCAATGGAAACAATTGGCCGTTGGCTAATTTAACTTGAAGCTGTAATCTTTTAGTAAGGTGGTTAGCTATGGCCATCATTTTTTTTTTTTACGTAGGTAAATTAAAAGATTCTTCACTAGAAAGTACTTTACTCATCATACTCACATAACGTATGACAGAGACATATTTGAAGAGTGCAATTGGCAACACATGTGGCCTTCTCTAAAACCACACTAAGGTACTGAGGCAACTAAGACATACATGTAATTTTATGAATTAAATCGGTCAGTTAACTCTATCATGCTTTTACCTGTATCTCCAAGGGTGCCAATTTGTCGAGTTTCACAACTAATTTTATCCCTAGCTAAAGGGTCTGCGCTTTTTTTTTTATCAAGCAGTAAACAGACCACTGTTTCAAACACTCATGATGCTGTCATGATTAGTGGGTGTTCGCCCATGCCCCGAATCGACAGATCGGTTCTCTTACTAATATGTAGCTCAACCTACCTATTGAATACCGCTAAATACAGCGCTTCTACCCATACTTGAACTCGAATGCCTGGCGCCTCTGTTAAAGAAGTAAACAGGCCACTATCTTAAACACTCCAGGCCCTGCAAGGAAAGATATGGTTTTTCTATCATCATCGGGATGGAAGGTGCTGATCTTTGATTAGAGCTTCTGATATGGATTCCCCTAGATATGCTGCGGTATTGGTATCCTGTCACATGTCCAAACATTGGCCAATCGCGAGGAAGCTAGGTACGAGATAGCTCCAAACGCTATCGAAAAATCTCAAGCATAGAATGAGTTTATCGACTACATTTTTTATGACAACAATTGATCAGGAATTATAAATTTAGTAGACAGCCTACCTCCTAGATCTCTATAGGGTGACTGAAATGCATTTCTTGTAATTTTTAGAGATTATTATTTTTTAGAGTAAGTAATTATATATTATTTGATAAAGGGTTAAGCTACTCTGTTAGTTCTAAGCTATAGATTTAGCATGAAAAAATAATTCTAACACCGTAATCTAATGGAGAGTATGTCATCTTAATTTAGTCTAACTGACAAAATTTTACGTGCTCTAAATAGTTCATGTATGAGGTCACCTGGAAGCTTACGTAAGGATAGGCTTCATAAATCGAGTGATTGGCTGTGATAGAGTGTATTATTTTGACCGTGGAATAAAAGATCACTTCACTTCATTGGTAGACTATTGTTCTATCTTTCGACGCCATGATAGCGTAATCTTTCTTTTATCGTTTTTCCTAATTAATAGAGAAATTGACACCTTATTCTTACGGTTAATTAATGTCCTGTGATTTTAGATCGTCGTTTTTAAGCCCGACACTCACTTTACTCATCATTTACTAGTAGTAGATCATAGTAATATTGCAGGAATCAGCAAAAAATTTCTTTTTTTAGGTATATGGGTAGCTGTGTTTTGCCCAGCAGGTACTGCTAGCGATGTATGTGTATATTTAATTAGGCGGGGAGAGAGCAGATATTTCACTAGGGTGAGATTCTTCCCGAAGAACCGTATCGCCGTCTAAGCTAAGAATAGATTTTATTACTTAAGTGCTTCTATATTGTTTGGCCAGCAAGAAAGAAGGCTTTAAAGCTTGTGAAGGGATAAAGCAGTAATATGCGGTATTTTTGAATATCTGCTACTTGTTTTAGGTACAGTTTCTCTCCAAATTCTAGGCTTAATATTATTCATGTAGGAAAATCGAGCGGATTAAGTAGTCTATCTCAGGTTTACATTTTCTAAATGCTTAATATAGCTTTAACTATGAGTAATACTAGATTTCTAACAATAACAAATATTTCTACTTTATTGCCTAGGATGTGATGATTCAATACCCTCCACGAAGTCATCGTGGAGGGTTACGGGCGAAGAATGATTAAATCGTTGCTCTGATTGGGTGCTTTTATCCAGGGCATACCCTCGGGAGGAGGGTATCTAGTAGTAGTTAGTTGATTTCTACTTGAATCTGGGTAATTAACTGTAAATATGCCAGTAGTTTAATAGATTTATTTATATCTCTGCCAGACTGTACTCGTGTCAGGGCTAAATTATTGGGAGAGACCAGGCTGTCACGGGTCTGAGCGGCCACTGTTTTGCTCACCGTGCTCCGCTGTTTTTTGCTGTGTTTGGTTGCGTCACGGGCCTGTGAAATCGTTATATTTCCCATTTCAGTGCGTCCCAATACTTCAGCCCTGACACGAGTACACCATCTAAGACTCCAAGAGAGCCTGTTCGACTAAGCTATAGCTTAATTCTTAACTTTAGTTACGGCTATTAGTGATCTCAGATTATCAGCCCCCGATTGCGCCACATTATAAGTTATAGTATTCGAATAATTCAGCTACTTAATAATATACCGCCGAAGGATAACGGGGCATTTGCCTCAGCAAGAAAAAAACCGTGAAACAAAAACAGAACCCGCGCGTGGATTACAATCGAATCTCCGGGTGTTTCAGCTGTTTCCATTGTGGCACTGCGCAGAAACAAGACTAGCCTACAATACACCTCCTAAATGTTTCGACCGCTTCTCTGTGGAAACACTATAGAACATGCACGTGAATTACAGTCTCTAAATACTTCGGCGACACACTACTGAAGTATATCAGAACCCACATCTAATCTGCGATTTGCATCTCCGAATACTTCGGAGATTTCCTTGACGACGCGCGCGCTGCTATACATGAATGAGACAAGGGAATTTGGTACAGTGGAGCTTACAGAAAAACAGTCTTCGGAATACCAATGGGTTCCTATACCTCTGGGGCCCAATATACCAGAAGTGATTTTTACACTTATCCGCGGTTGGGGGACAAAGTTCCCGAGGCAAGCTATCTTGCATATATTCTACTTGAGCTCACTATCGTGATATTACGGAACAAAAAACTGTATCTTCGAGCCATGCCATAAATCCATAAAAGTGGATATCATGGTTCTCGATATCAAACAAGATTAGAGCTATATAGACCACATGATATCCAGTAAATCTAGATTAATCCATAACCCGAGCTGAGACCCTCGGGTACGAAGATCTACGAGAGTTCTTGAAAATAAAACCTAAGCCTACCGACATTGCCGTGCGACTAACCCTAGCCGAGGGCATCTTATTAGCATTTTTAGAGGCTCTAGGTTTTATGTTGGACTTTGACCCGTATTCCTTTCCGTAGGACGCCTTGCTAATACTATAGCGAGGTTAGATAGAAATGGAGACTCTTAAAGACGCAAGGGGCCGTGATGAGTAGGCTGCTTGGGCCGATAATCCTATTAGGTCTTCGGATAGATATCGACTAGCGATCTGCAGCGGGTTTATCTTCTTTTCAAGAAGGATAAACATGGTCCTAGCTAGACAGGTAAGTTGCCAATCCGGAACAATTACGCGAGAATTACACTAAAAAAAATTCCTAAAAGATTATGCACTATTAGCTCTTTCGTCTCCTACTCATAGGAATATTCATATTCGATATCCGTTCGAGAGATTAGAGCTGGTCACATAGTCCATCGCATCTTCCATGAATACAACAGATCACCCCGCTCCCCCACAACATTTAGATGCTTCAATGGTGTTTCTCCCTCATCTCCTTATATTATCCCAGACCCTCCCCCGTACCTAGAACAAACCCGTTAAATACGTCCTTAGTATTAAAGTCGGTAGGTTATCTCCTCCGCATCTTTTAGAGCGTCCTTTATAATTGAAATATTATTACTAAAGAAGTCAACAGATTTCTCGATAAAGTAGGTACAATTATGTCGCACAATGGGATCATACAAGAAAAACGTGTAAAATGGCGTGTTCGCCTAGGATCTTGGCGAAAGATATTTGTGTTGTGTCTTTTTGTTAGGAATTGGTGTGGATGGATTTATACTAGGTGGCGTAGAAATTATAAATGGTATAGGAGTATCGAGCTGAATAGTAATGTGTCGGGTGGATGAACATAGGGTATGAAAGAGCTAGCCGCTAGAAAGTTTAAATTAATGATTTAAACAAAAAAAAAAAAAAAAGCTAGAAATTTTAGAGTGCATCACTTCTAATCCGGGTGATAAGCAATGATTAGAGATCACTTAGCAACTAGAATAGAGTAGTTAAACAGGTAATCTGTCAGCATTAAGAAGAAAGGTTGGTACTTGTAGATATCTTATTTCCCATTATAGAAGGATTTAGCATTCTTTACAAAATAAAAAGGAAAATACCAGTCATTTGCCCCCCTCATTTTATATAGAGATACACTCGTACCCAAAATCGCTTCTAGACCAGCTTAACCTCTGAATGCCATAGCCTTCGCATGATCATCTCTCAAAAGCTGTTTCCGCTGGTGGCTTTTCTCAAGTTGGTTTGACTTTTCCCTAAAAAGTTTCCAATGGTAGGCTCTCATGTTCTCCCTAAACTCCTTCGCAGTCGACTTACTAAGACCTCTTGGAAGATCCCTCGCTGCTCTTGCATTTATCTGAATTGCTCTTGAGAAGGCATGTTGTACGTTACGCTCTGCTTCCTCAAGCCTTAAGAGTTTATCATCAAAAGCGGCTTGGAGCTGGATGGCGGAAAAGTTGGGGAGGATAGTCGCAATGCAGTGTTTGCTGGGGAGGTGCTCCGGGAGATGACAGAGGATACAAACATTGAAAGAGCAGCGGGGACAGGTACCGAGGTGGTTAGTGATCTGACGAGGGTGTATGAAGGCGCGGCAGGCGGGCTGGGGACAGTAGGTGGGGATGATCATCTTTCTTTGAAGCGTTGAAGTTGGATAATACCACGCTTGGTGATGGGTTGTACTTCAACTTTGTGCAGCTGTTAACTTCATTCCTAGCACAAAACCCCGGGGAATTTCCCTTGCAAAGTTACTTGATTGGCCGCGGCGAATTAGGAAGGGGGCTGTCGGCCAAATTTCTCTTGTCGCCAAGCCCCCAGAAAGGTATATAATTCAAACTTCTCGCCCACTTTTCTTATCCCCCATGGACTGCCTCGAGAGTCATCTCGGCAGGTCATCCTTAGGAGAATCCTCGCAAGAGGGTTCCCCTAAAGACATCACAGAATGCCTCGGCATTCTGGCGCATGACTGTGCACGAATACGGACGTAAGGGGCCGTTCACGCAGTCTGCTTGGATAATGTCACAGAATGCTTCGGCATTCTGGTCAGTTGTAAGCACGATTACGGACGTTAGGGGCCGTTCACTTACACTGTTTAGACAACCCGCATGTACACGACAGCATTGCGCTTGCAATGCTGTGATAAGTGGCTCGGGAATACGGTCAACCACTCGTGGAGTGGTTGTCCGCCTAGGTGCATCGGTATGCAGTCCATAGGTTACAAAACATTGCTTCTTGGCCTCTGTGCGAGGGAGCGAAGTTTTATATTGTGGGGATTGGCTTTGACTTTGGCTTTGACTGTGGCTTTGGGTTAGTTTTCTGTTGGTATCTGTGGGATTGAGGTTAGATTTGAGATAGATAGGTCTTTCTTCCAACGTTTTTTTCACTGCTGCCTGAGGTTTAAGGTAATAGTTATCATTTTACCTAGGTTTTTGATAGGCGATTGTTTTTTATTCTTGGGGGTAATAGAGGAAGCGAGTGGGCGAGACTGATGGTGCTGAAATCGGAACTTCACGGCTCAAAAGATAGCTCTATCAGTGTAGAGATCATACCGGACCTATGTATCAATGGGTAATCGTGAAAACCTCTCACTGAATAGAAATCAGTCCTGTGTAAACAATTAGCTGTATTCCATCTAAGAACTGGAAGTGAAACCGTGCATATACTAACTCTCCTATTTCTTCTGGAACAATCTCTCTATTGTGGGGGGCAACGCGTAGAAACATAATGGGATGTCGTTCATAATAGTGAAGTGCGTCATAGCGCGGTACTTACCGAGATGCACAAATTAGAGTTATCACACTTCTTGGCAATCAGATAAGACATCATGGCGGGGTGAAAAAACTAGAGCCCCACGCCCCACACCCCACTAAAGAAACGTCAACCTCAAAACAACTAAAAGCGCCATCTACATAGCAGATAACAATGGAACCAAGCTCACGCACCGTTGGAATCCTGGGGGGTGGCCAGGTAAGTCTTTTACTTTCAATTCTCATCTGATATTGCTTCTCTAATGCCCTTTACAGCTTGGCCGTATGCTTGTAGAAGCAGCCAACAGACTCAATATAAAGACCGTCATACTCGACGCACCAAACTCCCCCGCGAAACAGATAAATGCTTGCCATTCTCATATTGACGGCTCATTTTCCAATGCCGACTCGATCCGTAAACTGGCAGAGGAGTGTGATATCTTGACTGTGGAGATTGAGCATGTAGACACTACCATCCTCGAGGAGCTTGAAAAGTCAGGGAAAGTAGAGGCAAGTAATAGCATAATTTGAATCTAAATTAACAAAACTAACCTTCTATATATCTTTATATAGGTCCAACCTTCATGGAAAACGATTCGCGTAATCCAAGACAAATATCTTCAAAAGTCCCACTTCAATGAACACGGCGTTTCCACAGCCCCATCCATCCACGTCGCCTCCAACAACTCCGCGGCCCTCGAGAAGATCGGTCAACAGCTCTCTTACCCCTTCATGCTCAAATCCCGCACTCTCGCCTATGACGGCCGCGGGAACTTTGTCGTTTCTTCCCCTGAATCTATCCCTGCAGCTCTTAAAGCCCTTACCTCTGGTTCGCTATATGCAGAGAAGTGGGTGCCATTTACCAAAGAGCTTGCTGTAATGGTCGTGCGTAAGAAGGATGGGAGTGTTGTTAGCTATCCGACTGTCGAGACTGTCCATGAGAATAATATCTGCAAACTCGTTTACGCACCAGCCCGAGTATCACAGGGGGTCAGAGATACCGCGAGGAGATTGGCGGAGAAAGCTGTTGAGAGTCTCTGGGGCGCAGGTATATTTGGTGTAGAAATGTTCTTACTCGATAACGGTACACCCTCCCCCCTGGCCTCCCGCTTTCCAATTAAACTAACTAGTTCAATAGGTGAGCTATTAATAAATGAGATTGCCCCCCGCCCCCACAACTCGGGCCACTACACAATTGAAGCCTGCCCTACATCCCAATACGAGGCGCACATTCGCGCTGTCACAGGCCTCCCACTACTCACATATTCCACGGTATTGGCTACTCCATCAACCAATGCAATTATGCTCAATCTCCTTGGGCCAAGCTATCTCGATGTTGGGAGGAAAGCACTCGAAACAAAAGGAGCAACTGTCCACCTCTATGGCAAAGGTGAAGCCAAGGCCGCTCGCAAGATGGGCCACATAACACTTGTCGCAGGGAGCATGCAAGAAGCGCAGTATCATATCCAGCCACTCATCGACCTTGCTGATGGAGTAGAAACATCTTTAGTTGGTAGGGCAAAGGAGCTACTCAGTCAATCTAACCAATTTTCGCCTCCCAAGAATCCAGTAGTAGCAATGATCATGGGCTCTGATTCAGATCTTCCAATTATGAAGGCTGGAGCAGAGATCCTGAAGAAGTTTGGCGTCGATTTCGAGGTTACAATTGTCTCTGCACATAGGACACCAGATAGAATGGTGGCCTTTGCAAAAGAGGCCCGGGCCCGGGGCCTAAAAGTCATCATAGCTGGAGCTGGTGGAGCTGCACATTTACCGGGGATGGTAGCAGCAATGGTTACACTCCCTGTGATTGGTGTACCAGTCAAAGGAAGTACGTTAGATGGGGTGGATAGTTTACATAGTATTGTTCAGATGCCTGTTAGTTTCCCCTTTCTATTTCCTCTATAGTTCCCCCCCCTCTCTCCCGCGGCTATTTCTCCCGCGGTTATTTTTCTCCTCACCTTTTCCCTCGCGGAGTTGATTTTAAGATGGACTACAGAGAGGAGTTCCCGTTGCGACAGTCGCAATTAATAACTCGACAAACGCTGCACTATTGGCACTCAGAATTATTTCTGCGGAGGATAGTAAGCTTGGGAGAGAGGTGAGAGAGAAATTGGAGAAATATGTAAATGACATGGAGAGCGAAGTTATGGCAAAAGTAGAGAAGTTGGAGGAGGGGGGATGGGAGGAGTATGTTTACAAAAAATAGGTTCCTTACAGGGGCTGTAAAGTAGAGGTAAGAAAACAGCTAGCATTGGTTTGGGAAGGAGAATTGCCAATTTTTTTTAGAGGAGGGTTCATTAGGAACTATGAGAATAACATGCTAAGCTTTGGTGTAATTTAGCCGCTCCGGGTGACTGCGGGTGACTGGTCCTAATCTTGACGTCTAGTTCAGCCCCAGATAAAGTGCATTATCTTTCTGCTCCCTGGTTTCCATGCAAATTCTGAAACATCGATACCGAAATAACGCTTTTATACCAGGGCTGGGTGTCTCCATTAAACTCACAACCCGGTTATAGCTAGATGAATTGAAACTCATAAATTCGGCCAGGGGTGATTCAGTACCATCAAATATTACTGGAGCTGACTTGCCTGTCTGAATATTTTCTTGCCTTGGGGGCCGACCATTCTTCATTGTTATGGTTAAGTAGATCGGAGGATTGCTACAGAAGTAGTTCAGCGCCTCTGCACCAACTCTGACTCGCATATCAATTGCTGGACAGGGTTAAATACTCTCTGGAATGTTCTTTTTACTTCTTTGCTATCAATAGGGATCCTTTGACTGGAGTCCGAAATCCGTGCCGCCCCAGCAAATAATAACCGGGTTGCTGAGGGGACCCTGAGGTATTCATGCCGTCATCCTAAATTCTGGCCACAGGGAATGCACCGGGACTGAGCCGCAGCGCATAAACAAGATTGCGTGTTTATTTTATGCTTGGAGAAAAAATAAATATTAACGCTTTGGAAGAAATTGATCTGGGTGATGAATCGCATAAGGCTGAGAAGTGTTCAGTTGTTGTGTGCACATTTATCGTCAATTCAATAGGCTGTCGCTTGAATTAATTCATATCGCGATGCTATTAGCTCACGTTACCCCAAAACGGCTCATCTCATTCCTTTTGATATTGGGGTAGCGTAGGACTTTACGTGAATGGAAAGCCAGTAATGTAATGCTGGCGAATTGGCGAATAGGGGTAGAGATGCATCTCGTTGCTTCGCTTCCGTTGCCGCTTCTAGGCGAATGCATTCCCCCTCATCGAATTAATTCAAAGCGCCCGCGCAACCCCGCGATATACATACATACTCTACGAGGGTGGCAGGTTGATGCGGCTGATGGAAAACGGCTGTCATGCCAGTAAACAGCTGACTGGGGGCATGAGGTGGATGATGTCTTGTGGAGGATCTCCGCCAAATCGGGGGTCGTTTACTCTAATTTAGTTGTGATGAGCGTTTTCCAGGTTTTACGCATCACAGCGAACGCCGTAGAACGAGATCATAGGCCTCGACTTGCCAGTTCAACGAATAGGTTGGGTGCCATCTTGTAAAATTGTCTCTCCCGTTCCCTGTTTGTCGGGAGGCAAAGCGGGTGTCAGGTGCCTGGCGGGGGGGACAGGGGGAGACAAGCAGGGGCCAGTACCAAGCCAAGGGCGGGAAATTGGCCTGAGTTTGAGTGCCATCGAGAACACAGAGGCTAGAACTAGACTTGCGATTTTGTCAAGAGTCGTGATATTAAGATATTTAGGGCATATTTGTGTCTCTGTGCAGGATTACCAGATCGTGGAGGCTGTGTTGTCTCTCTCTTTGATTTCGAGTGGTAGATGTTCCACCTGTTGGCAGACTTCAATTCGCATCTTTTATTCTACCTCGTGATTGATTTGCCCGGGGCTGATGTACCTATAGGGCAGAGGCTCACGCAACTTCCCGGAGGTTCAATTGTTAATTACTCCCCTCCTAACTTGGGGGTCTTGCCTGGGGAACGAAAAACAGAGGGCGGCATAGATCCACAGGCGCGGGACTTTCTATTATTCCACCCTACGTTGAACGAGTCCCGCAAGTAATCAGTCCCCTGCAGTCCGCACGCGACCGACCAGATCCGCTGCTAGGACTAGCCAGATACTTAACTCTCGGGCAACCCCCCCTCCCCTACACACTTCGGTCCTTTCATATAACCTACCAGTGGTGCTCTCGTTTCGTTACCAACCTGTGTCGTCTCTCTTTTTGTTTTATTCCTTTCATACTCCATCCGTCATCGCTCACTCGCTATCTAGTCCCATAAGCATCATCATAGCAAGCATCAAGGAATTTGTCTTCTAAACTTCCTAACAATGATGGAAACTGAGACACCACAGCCAGCTGCAGTCCCTCCATCCCGCTACCGAACTATCCGCCGGAAGCTAGCGAACAATGTTCCAGCCCCAACACCGGCGGTGACAGCACCAGCACCAGCACCAGCACCAGTGCAAGCACCACTAATTCTCTCTGCTCAGTCCCCAGCCCCTCCTCCTCAAAGGAGTAGAAAGCCTACGGTTCACCCTCCAGTTGCTACTCAGGACCAGCCATTGGCTCGACAGCCCTCAAAGTTCCGGAAGATCCTACGTCTCAACACACATACGAAGGAAACTACACCGCTTACACCTGTCCCTCACTCTGCACCGGCAACAGTAGCACCGCACCATAATAAACTTAGCAAGAGTCACTCGCATTCACCCCCAAAACAGACCTATACCAAGCGTGATGAGGTCATCGATAAGACTCTGGAGAAATTGACCGGAGGGGGGGCTACTGTAGAGAAATATTCGCCTTACAATGAACTGGTGAGCAACTCCCTCGTGTATGACCAGCATATTCCACCAATTTCTGATTTTGTGCTCTTGCGGGAGCTTTCGTGATAAAATTACTCTACTTCCACAGATCTAAGTTTTATGTGATGACACTATACTGACTTTTGTACTAGGACTACGATTTCAAAGTCCCTTGTCATCTCGATACGGGAGTAGTTGAGCAAATGGGCACATGCAATACCACTGATGCGGATACGTTCCTTAAACGGGCAAGACCTCGGAAGGAGCGCATCCTTCTCGAGTCATGGCCAGCTTTAGGACTCCAGCGACAGGTTCGCCATTTCGAGCTGATCAGTGATGTGGTGAACACCTGGGATTCAGGCGATACACACTGCCTCCTGAGAGTCGAGAAGTGGGCATGGGGCCAGACGAATTTGAATGTTAAGGATTTCCCGAAAGAAGAGCCAGTGAGTGGAGTTGCACAGTTACATTACTACAATAGAGCGGAAAAGAAATGGTCACGACGATGGATCAAGCTCGGAAATGGAGCAGTCAGAATCGCAAAGAAGGACAAGCCTACTGACAAGGACTTTACGCAAACAATTTCTCTTGATTCATTCGATGCATACACCTTTGCAAACCCATTACTCCCTAACGAGAGTTTGAAGTGCCCAACAAAGTACTGCTTTGCCCTCAAATCCCAGCATCAGCAGAGCCTATTCGGGAAAGACGCCGTTTACTGTCATTACTTTGCAGCCGAAAACGAGGCCCAGATGGCGGAGTGGTTTAGCTTAATCAGGGACTTTAAGAGTCGGCTAATCGCGGAGAAGAGATCTCTTGCATGGTGGACGGCCGAGTCCGATTCGAACGAAAAGTCCGCTAGTACAAAGACGGAATCCCCTTCCGCGTCCCCTGATCGTGGTCGTCATCGACAGAAACCCCTAATTTCTCCAGAGGAGCTAGCTCAACCGCCTCCAGTTATGGAGGTACAAAGGGGTAAAAGTCTACGTCACGCAAAGACGGTTACACGGTCTGGAACAAGAAAACAAAGAAGTCCTTCAGCAACATCACCCAGATCTCCTGAAGTTCAGCCTGGTGATGGCACTGTGTTCTCTCCTGGGGGGTTGTTGGGACAAGACTATGAAGACAAGAAACGTCTTGCGCAGATTGCTTTTAAGGAGGAACGGGCACAGCCGCATAACGAATTTGCTCTGAATTCACAAGCGCAAGCACCGGCACCTGGGCACAGGAACTTGAGCCCTTGGGGACTCCCTCAGCCCCTTGTTTCAATGGATAGTTCACCAAAAGAGCCGAAACCCTTGCAGCGTGCAGGGACTGTAGCTTCTAGGCCATCAACTGCACATAGGCAAGGGACTACTCTCATCAACTTCAATGAGGGTGAAACTGTCCCACCGCTTCCCCACCACCGACGAGGGAGGGGCCACACTATATCTGGTCAAGATGGAAAACCGAAAGGCGGGCTAGTCTCACTTGCTACATCAGGTACTCCAGAGATCCCGCCACTTCCAACCTCCCAGATGCTTGGTAAGAGGCCTCTTACAGGAAAGGGAAGAGTCCGTGGAGAAAGTGATGACGAACAAACCCCATTTACTGGCGTTGGTCTCCTTTCACACGGCTATCATAGTGCTGGAGCAACAACAATGGGCCATGGAATTGCGAGTGGTCGAGACGCGGTTGGGAGGAATGGAGAGATTACACCATTACTGGGTACAGGGCAGAAAAGCGTGTTCGCACCTGGGAGCTTATTGGAGAAAAGAGAAAGAGAGTTAGGCCCTACGAGACCAATTATTGATAGGGATCCACACTCATCGGATGATGAATAATGAGCGTCTGCATGCTCTGCTGTCACTGAATGGCTTTGAACAGATGCGCTTTATGATTAATAGTTTGCATTGGCAAATTTTATGATGTGGGTTGTTTTCATGCACAAAAGTTGGGGGAGTTTAACAACCCTGTTTGTTTTTGTTTTTTTTGTATTTTGTTTTTTTGGCTGCTTTTGTCTTTACTCATAGCGACCATCACTTTGCTTTTTCGTTTTCCTTTGTTTTCCTGTATTATTGCTAGTTCTGTGGTCGCACAGGGCTTGGGTTCGGTTGCATTTGATACCTGGCTGTTCTTTAGGGGTTTCTTATAAGTTATGGCTGTAACTTTCTAGGGGGCTGGTCGCCTTATTTCCAATCATTTTTACTTTTCTTGCCCTGGGTTTGGCATGTATTATTATTGTCCTCTGTTTTCACACGGGGTCTTAGGGGTATCTGGGATCTGTATAGGTCTCGGGGATAGGTAGCACAGTAGATGAATATTCTCTTGGAGTATCCACTTGGCCTCTTAATAATAATTTTATATTTATTTTAGGGTGTTTATCGGAATTAAAAATACATACCTTAGAGTCGGTGAGTCGCCACTAGCAGGCTGAGTACGCTTCAATTATAAAGTTGTTTACGAGTGCCACCTGGGGAGGTTGGAGCTTCTGGTCCCAGGATAAGAGAAATAATGACGAGGGGCAAAGAAACCCCGCAGTACCAATTGACCAAGCATGGAAACTTACAGATCCTCTGCCTTAAGTAACCAATTGGTTTTAGTAGAAGCTCTACCAATACGAGTGCCAAGTTCCGGTTCTAGGCCTATTTTATAGAATAGTAGGGCTCAAGGGTGCTGTAGTGGCCAGCGCTGTTCTGTCGAGGTTTGGATGCACGATTTTCTATAATTATGTATTTACGTATGTAGTGGGTAAGCGATCACTCGATGCTATATAGTACGAGACACTACTATCTAAATTATTATGACACTCCCCTACCTATGCTCACCCCTCCCTCGGTCGCCCTAGCGGGCTCGGAGTGGGGCGGTCATCTCAACCCTATTGGTAACCAACTTGAGGGTGTTGGAGCAGGTTTTTCGGAGACCTTTGGAGTAATCACAATAAAATTTAGAGTCATCACCGACTCTCTCTCATGGTTTGTATACTTTAGTCTTGCCTCTTTCATGTTCATTAATCATTAATCTCACTAACGTCATCTCACCCCATGGGCTATAAATATCAAGTTTCTAGCTGTAAAACAACCAGATCTAGACGTAATTATTCAACTTTTTTATTAAAAAAATATTATACAGAAAATATCGCTTCTATATAATTATTTTGCTATAGATAAGCGCAATCGCCCTATAAGAGATCGGGTTATAATTACCTTGTAAGGGTATGCACCCCCCCCGAATAGACAGGGATTACTTTGTGTGTGGTAAGACTTTTCTATAAGGATATCTACCCGATAAGGATATATACTACTACTCTATATTTCATATCATTATAGGGTGATCCCACTATACCAGATAATCGTTTTACAATCGTCAGACATTGATATCTGGCTCTCTGTTTTGCATCTTGTGACGCCAAATCCGCCGTCTACCCCGGACCTATTACCTCCGATACACTAGTTATTCAGATCTCAAGTTCGAAATAGAGCCCTATGAGGAGCAATTCGACCTCCCATATATATAAAATCATCGATGCAAATCTCACGATTGAGCTAGATGGGGTCCTTTGCCCTGTTTTCGAGAGAGTTTTTTTTTTTTTTTTTGGGAAGCCGGAGTGAAGGATCACAGCGCAGACACTACTTTCGGGGGGTTTTTTTTAGGAATGTCCCTAGAATCCTCTAAGTTGGAAAAGAACCTGCGATGGAGTTTGCGATCATAAATTGGTTTTGCGATTTCATTAACCGGAGGTGCATTCACAGCACTAGTTGCAGGTGCTACACTTCGCGGTAGACTAAAATTGTTGACTCGAGATGTGGTAGGAAATACGACATATTTCCTTCATAACTCCGAGGAGCGTATTGAAAAACCACGCGACCCCAAGGCACCACTTCAGCTGGAAGAATATAATCGTTCCTAGTAACCTCAAGGAAAGCGGTAGTATTGTTACAGCTTGCCAGCTATGTAAGAGACATTTTTAGAGCACAGTCAACGCGCTGGTTTGTTACCACCTGCACTGGTAGGATATGTTGTTGGGTATTTCACTGGTCTAGTGGTATAGAGTCAGAGCTTTTGGAAGTCACAAAGAATCCCGAAATTTTCCAGACTGTTATTGCGTATGTGGGCATGGACCGGGCAGAGCTGGGCTATGATCCTACGGTCACCGAGTTTGGTATCGGTGGTATGAAGGGGTTTATATGGGTATCCTGACGGTTATATGAGGTAGTAGGGAGGATTCGAAGGTTTTAATATGTTATCCTTCTTTAAATGTAGCTAGTAAATAAAAAGTACTTTCTTTGCCTGATGCTTTCTAACAATTACATGTAATATTAACTAGGCACTAGCGGGACGTGAGGTTTGAGTTACCCGGTCTTATGGCTTAGACCTAAATTTTCTCATCTTTTGAATCGTGAACTACCTATCCACAATCACCAAGCCCTCAACACCCCAGTAACAAATTATGGGTGTCGCAAAGAAAACTCGCAAGTTCGCGCAGGTGAAGCGTCTCATCTCCTCCCGTGACTCTCGCCTCAAGAAGAACCAACTCAAGCAATCTACCGAGATCACTAAGAAGGATAAATCCGCTGAAGTAGTCCGCGAAATGTACCTCCCCATTCTACCTTACTTTCTCTTAACTGTTTACTAATACAAAAAACCATTGCTATATAGCCCCCAAGTCGCATCATCCCTCTTCTTCCAGTTCAATGAAGCTCTCCGACCGCCGTACTCTGTGCTCGTAGATACCAACTTCATAAACTTCAGTATCCAGAAGAAGCTTGAGCTGATCCAGGCAATGATGGACTGTCTATATGCGAAGGCAACCCCGGTAATTACGGACTGTGTTATGGCAGAATTGGAGAAGCTGGGTCCAAGATATCGCATCGCATTAAGGATTGCGAGGGACCCTAGGTTCGAAAGAATCAAGTGCGATCACAAAGGGACATATGCGGATGATTGTATTGTCAATCGGGTCATGCAGCATAAGTACGTTTTTTCTCTCTAGGGACGGCTTGAGAGGGGGACGCTAATGTGTGCGTAGGATCTATATTGTGGCGACAAACGATAAGGATCTGAAGAGGAGGATACGGAAGATTCCGGGTGTGCCAATTATGACCTGTGGGACTGGGAAGTATGTATTCGTTGATATCCTAGATGAGCTTGGTGTGACTTTTTTTGCTAATCGTGGCTTCTCTCCCCTTCTAGATACGTTATCGAGCGTCTACCCGATGCACCTGAAAAGTAGAATGTTGGTGGGAGTGGATAATAGGGTCTAATAAAAGTATTTAAAAAGTTCTTTCCGGTTTGGCGTCTATTTTTTGCGTCTTTCTTATCTTGTGGGAGTTGTAAATAGCTATAAGTGCGTTGTCCAAATTTTTTTTTTTTTGATAAACCCTGCTGGACCAATCACCGTCGATACGTGTCAGAATCACCTCTTCTCACTCGGGCGCTACTAGCCGTTGGGGAGAAAATTCTGATAATGCGCACGGGACCCCGAAAATATGGTGATACCCCAGGACAGCCAGTACGCGATGCATGCGTTTACCAAAGCGATGGTGCGGTCCGAGCCAAAACCTGTCTTACCTGCACGATCGTCCAAGACTCCAACTCCAACAATCTCCGCTTATTTCCCACGTTGTCGATCTTCGGGCATCTGTGGGGTTGTTGACGGCACTCGGTCCTTTTTGGGTCAATCTTGGTGCCCGAGACAAGAGTCATGTTGCTCGATCTCGCCTTTACCGTGCGTGTCTCGTCCCTTCTCTCCTCCCTCCCCCATAAATAACAAAGCGGTGACATTCGAAGAATGTTCGACCATGCAGCCCTTTTCTTAGCTCGGGACTTTTTTTTTCTTTTTTTCTTTCTTTTAGATCAGTGGGTGTGCGACTCGGGTAGACCCGCATTGCTTTAAACTCAAAATCTATAATAACACTTAAGGCATATGCAGGTTAGGTTTTACTTGAGAGATAGATCCATAGGGCTCCTGGGTATACCCGAGGTTACTATACATACGTGTTTTATGTGACACCGGAATAAGCCTTTTGAGGTATTTTTAACAGCCGCACGACGGCAGATGTTCGATTATCCTATTAGACCTGATTGGGTATTGTAGGAGAAGAATATACCCTAGATACGGACTATCTTGGCCATGGCAGCCTGTTGGTTCTATATTATTCATATATATTATACCTCGACCAGCGCCGCGAATTGCCCTTGATGTGGAAGGTCTCCGGTATAGTATGTATTTGTTAATTTCGCATAGAGAGGGAGTGGTAGAAGATGTCTTCGTAGTAGTTGATATCTAATGGACAGGTCTTGAGCTCTAAGATATGTGAGGTGTACACTTTATCTACTAGTGTTCCAAGTTCTGCATTATCTAAGACACTTTTCGCCCCGTGGCCAAATTTTTGAGGATAGATATCAGGTCGTAATCTGAGTCCCCTAGTTATCAGAGTGTTATCAGAGTATTACAGTTAGAGATCCACATCTATCTAATAGCTATATATAGATATAAGGGTACGTTGGCCAAATCCCTATTACAGCTTTTCTTTTTTTAGTAAGGTTCTTTTGGATTATCGGAAATTAGAACCTGCGAAGTAGCTGGTATCGGTAAGGTGCATTGTGATTTTGGGAATAATAACCGGAAGTCTGCATATGCGTAGTGAGAGTATATATCAGCAGCTAGGGAGTAGGAGAGAAGAACCTTTGTGGGCCCTATGAGAGCCTAATAATCGAGTGATAAACTATGAAGAAAATGCTCTTTAAATATACATTTGGTTAGATATATTCAAGTTATTAATTTGAAAGAGCCATCGTAGGGAGTGGGGAGGTATACATGATAAATCAAGTAGTAAAATGATATTAGGTTTTTTTAGAAAACTAATTTTATATTTTAAGAATATATCTAAGAGATAGGGGCTATTAACTTTATTACTTAGTTGGGGGTGTAGTTACTAGCTAGCTGCCTAAAAGTACTACGTACATTAACCCACAGTATATGATACTTGCTACTAGGAGAGAATTAGTGTTTGTGAAGTTCATGAAGCATCTTAAATATAGAAAAGAGGTATTTATATTAAGATAAATTAGCAAGTGATAGCGCTCGGGAATATTAGGAGGACTCGTTATGATAATTACTGGACCATGTTTTTGAAATCTGTAGTCATATAGTAATGAGTTTAGATATAAACATCATAGAATATCACACTATGGGTCACGGGTTTGACTTATTTTTCAATTTTTCTGTGCACTAATTTTTTATATATATAGGTTATATAGCTCCTCATATTTTATGCCTGGAGAAGTAGACGAGAGGAGGGTTGTGAATGGTAAATAAGAAATTAATTTTTATTTTATCAACTATATTTAAAACTAAGATTCAAGATTCCAAAATATATCAGCATATATGTAGTGTTATTCGTTAGCTCATGTGTGATACGTATCTTTGAGGTCAACCTCTAGGTTTACGCAGTCCCAGCAACGTTCATGTCCACATATATAGGTGAGACGCCTGACTACCACTGTATGTTTGCAGACAGGGTAGTTTTCGTCTAAAATTGTTTTGGTACCGCATTCGCAGCATGTCCAGGTGGGCTCGGTATTTAGCGCACTGGTGTAAGTTTTTGGTGTACTGGATGAAGACATTGATAAATGTTGATGGTGAGAGTTATAATGGTTTATTGGTGGGCGCGAAGGTCGTATTAATAGTACTAGTGTTGGGTATTAGGGAACTTGAATTACAGTAGCAAAAAAAGAGGAATTATTATCTTGAAAGATTTACAGTTTATTGACTGGATTCATGGTGGATCACTCTCGAAACCTCCGACTACAGAGGTAAATACAAGAACCAAGTGACAAACCTTTTAGTAAGTCACTAGTATGGACCAATAGTTTCTAGTGTCTTCATCCCCCATGATTACGCTTACTACCGAGGTTAAATTATGCTTTATTTTGCAGCTCTAATTTCTAGGCCTTTTCTACTGATGTAGGATATCTCCTACCTTTTTCCTATAAAAGATTCGTGCTATAGGGGCTAGCACGCCCTTACCATTTGACCCTCCTGAATTCTCGCTCCTCACCCTCAACTTCCCAGAATCCTCCTGTCTTATCCTTTTCCTGTCTAATTGCTAGCTCTACTACCACACTCGCTCCATCCCTCGGATCCTTCGTTCCCCGGTACCCGTTGAATGCTGTTTTACAATGCCCAGGATTCGCTACATTGAATTTTATCCCAGGAGCGAGAAGCTTCGTATACTCAGCCGTCAATATACTCAGCGCCGTTTTGGATACATTTTAGGGAATTACTACACTAGGTGGTAGCCTCCCCTCGGTGCTGCGGGTTAGAGATGCACGACCAGATGAGATATTGATCACCCTACCAGTCCCCGAGGCCGTAGACTGGAGGAGCGGCGTAAAGGCATCTGTGAGAAGGGCCACGGAGGTTACGTTTGTTGTTAGGATCGAAGTGTAGGCTTGGAGAACGGCGATAAGGGAGGTGTTGTCAACGAGCTGAGATATACCCGTATTTTTTTACTAGGACTGAAAAGTAGTATGTAGTTAGTTCAATTCTGGGGAAAGGGTACATCTAAACTTACTACCTAACCATCCCACCTCACTTTGACAGTATCTACAGCGCCTTGAATACTCTCAATCGAGGTGACGTCTAGAGAAACGGCCTTCCCCTTCCCCCCCAGCCTCAATTATTGGCGCAAGAGCTTCTTGAGCATTTTGGAGACTTCTGGAGGCGAGGAAGACGAAAATCCCGCGTTTTGAGAGCTCCTCGGCAATCCCAAGGTCAATTCCTATTTATCAAAAATATGTTAGGATTTTTAGAAATATTTATGGGCGGACTCGGCGTTTACCTCTGTTAGAGCCAGTAATGAGAGCATAGGTTATATTCACATGTTCAGTCGTTTTTCTCCACAAGTAGTAGTTTCAACTTTAGGTATTTTCCGGAAAGAAAATAAAAACCATCAAACTTAGAGAAATCAACTCTTTTAAGTTCCGATAAACCCGGCGTTACGAGCTTTAAATCCGCGCCGTCAGTAGTGAATTTCCGTATGACTCTACCTCGCAGCTGATTACTCTTGCAAGAAATCGGTAAATAGCTGCTATAGCCAAGACGCCTCTTCATTTTATAGCCCAAAAACTGCTAACACAAGGATTATCCATGTAAGAAGAAGCTTGTATTTGTGTGACTAAAGAGAAAATAAGCTTTTCATCGTTGTTAAATTGCGTATTACAGAACTTAGAGTAGGTATTATAGGCCTTGGATTTTATTTTTGATTAGTTGATAGAACCTGGTATTGTTAGATGGTTAGATAGCAGATGAGTATTGATAAAAGTTAGCTAAAAACCTAGTTAATTCTCTCTAAAATAGCTTAGTCCGCTGTTACATAAGATCCCTATTCTATACAGTCGTTAGATTCGAGTTAAATCCTGTAACTAATTTGCTCGTGATTTTAATATGAATTTATACCGTCCTATACAACGTCGTTAGATATAATAATACTGGTGTACACACTCGTTAGCTGAACTAGCTAGATGAGCTATATTTTTTTTTAAAGATCTTGGGACCTGGCTCTAGAAAAAATGGTAAGCTTCTAATTTTGTTTGTTTGTTGGTACTGACTACTCATTAGCTATGAATAAAGACCCAGACTCAAGATAATACAGTTCTGTATTCAAGTTTAATTGAGTTATGAGAAATATTCTAGGAGTGGAACAAGAAGGAAGAAGATCGTCAGAAAGCTGTCAGATGTTGTATGATGCGGCTGGACGGTGCAATCTATGAAGTTTAGAATCAAGTTCTAGTATTAAGATGACATGTGCTGGCGATGTACGTAGTTTAGACTAGAATATTTTCTTGAGAAGAGAGTTGTGAACTAGAATTTGATCAGCTGGGAGCTCTATGAGCTAGAAGTTTAACTCGAAAAATTTAACATCGATAAGCTGATAAGCCGATAAGCTAAATTTCAAAGTTCATGTCCGTTGTTCGTGCATAGTTCGTTTCTAAATATGTCGTCTCACTGCAGGGTCGGCTCGTGACCATCGTCCTGCTTTGTCGCGCGCACTGAGAATTGATTACCCGCGTTTTCGTATTTAAATTTACACTGATTATATGGATTTTTATGCTGGTTGACGTGGTGGGTTCGGTTGGATATTTTTCCGTTGTTTCTGAAATTCTTAGAAGTAGATGCACATGCTGTATTGATTTCCTAGTACACTAACTCATCGTAACTTTTCGTTACTTACTAGATTTCATCGCTTGATGAGTTGGGAGAATATCCTGGTGAGCTCCCTGTTGGCTACCAATAGGCTGTGACAGTAGAAAGGCTAAACTGACTATTAGGATCTGGGAAAAGTAGATGCCGGACATGGTCTCGGTAGCTTTGATTCGATTTGAGCCAATTCGAGTGACATTAGATGACTATGAGGCGGCGGCACCATCGCATACTGAGGTTGACGCGGTGTTGTACCGAATATCCTTGTTTTATTCAAAAATAAAAAAGAATTACATTCTGCAGCTGTAGTGGTTGCCGGGCCGTACTGGAAAAAAAGCGACTGCATCGAACACGTCGCAACTGCGAGCATAGCATTTCACAATCCACATCACTTGTTTCCTTCCTGTTTGATACCCGGTTTATCCCTCATCTCAAAATTCGTCTGCTCTGAGGTTCTTTCAGCAAACATTCTCCTGTGTACCCCTGCTTGATTTTTCGTCCTTTACAGCAGCCGCCCCGAAAGGGCCGAAGCAAACCGTCACTCTGGAACTCGCTCGAACTACATCGAAACAAGCGTGATGCGACGATGTTGTTAAGGATGAGGACAACAATATCCCCAATATAACCAATGCAAACATCACCGTCCTATCGTACGTCCTAGTCCTGCAGGCCTGGCGAGTATGATAATAGTTGCGTGGCACGGAGCATCTGGCCGAACTGTGAATGGACAATTCAGGAACCAGATATGCGAGAGAAAGCAATTGGAGAACGATCGATTCACCCGGCTGCCCACTAGATTTTGAACGGTTTGCCAGGATTAGTTATTGCGGATGCGTCGACGTGGTGCCTGGTTGCAGCGTTGAGGCTCAAGTTTTTATTCGCGCGCCCGATAAGCATTACCAGATAGCCAAGAGATAACTCTAATTTCACATCGGGGATCTTATCAAACAAACCCTAACCCAGATACCATGCGGGACTGCAAGCTAGACCCATGGATTTTTGATATCTAAAATTCATTTGAAATTAAGGCCTACCGATAGGGACTTTCCGGCGATACTAAACACGTGTAGTTTATTTTTCACGATTTACAAAGGAAATTTGGATAGCCTGAACCACTTTTGTTGCTATCATCGCTGATTATCCTTCATGGTATCTTTTGAGAGGGGCATACATAAATATCTCGAACATGCACAACGATATGGGCCCTGGCTGCATTGTCAATAATTCCCTCTCCCAACGTCCGCACACATGCATCCAGCGAACGAGAGCAGGCCTTCTTCCCGGCAGCCGAGTGTCCCAAGGAGAAGAGGCTGCAATGCAAGGACAGAACACCGTGCTTGGTCCGTGCCTGGTTTTACCCGGAGGTTGGGTAGCTGTACGCGTGAGTGGTTCAGGAAATTTAACATGCAGTTACATCGCGTTAACGTGGATGGCGCAAGGACCCAGATGTGTGTCTGATCCACCGTGCACTGCTGTGCACAGAAGTGCCACGGAACAAAATAATATCGCAGAGGACATCAGGCATCACTTTTTCGCTGACCATCGGGGGTGAAAAAAGTCTCTTCTAAAAAAACAGGACTTACGATGCCCCCCCCTCTGTAAATCAGTAAATCTCTTGAGATGGCTTCCCTTTCTCTCGGGGATGGCTCACTCATGGGCATAGCCTAGGGCGCTTAGGCATTAGCGCGAAAGATGGGATGGAGCTAAGATAGGTATCAATGACAACAGTGCGGGGTCACTCGGTACACTACCCCAGAGTCTCAACAACCGCTTGCGAGCAAATCATGATTCGAGCGTAAGTCACAGAGTTAGTTCGTCCAGACAAAACTTGAACCATTATCAAGTGGGGCAGTTGGTTATGCCGACGTCTTTGGTTCATTATAGCTCGGTGTAACCTCGGCGTATGCAAACCTGAAAATGCAAAGTAGGTATAGATATGTAGAGGTATATAGGCTCCAAATTACACATTTGAAACTCTTTTGAGAGGAAAGCTTTGTCCGCACCGGTTGGTTCCGCTGACACTCATCGGACGGACTCGGGGCCCTTTCCCGCGATCATCTCCGTAAAGGTACAGCCGGCCGTGGGCGTTACAGTGAGGCGTTAGCAGTTATGAGTAGTGTAGTTATTTATTCCTAGAGTATGATTTATTACAGGTGGGGAGGGGGAGAAACAGGCAGTAGCTGTTGGTGGCGATCGCGCGGTACTCGAACAATACGAAGAGCGGGGAAGGGTAGAAGCATGGTGTTGATCGAGTAGAGTAGGGCAAGAGGCCTATGACGCTAGAGAGCTATTGAGGCATGAATGTTTGATGTACCTGTTTTGACGTCATGTGCCAAGGGAGGAATCCCCCATGCTCCTCCGTGTTCTCCCCGACCACTTTCTGATTTCCCTCTCTGATTTCTGATTATCGATTGCGATCCTCAAAACCTCTGTGAAGCAAGACCAGGACCAGGACCAGGAGTAGGACTAGGAGTAAGACCAGAAGCAGAAGCAGCCAAGTAGGTAGCGGTTTTTTTGGTGGCGAGGCTATTTCTAAAACCTCCCCCTCCTAATTGATGCCAGTTCTCTGCTTACCTACATCATACTTTAGGCTCCACCTAAATCATCTCTGCTTCAACTGTTCCAAGGGTCCCACCCCTCCCGCTGCAACCGGCCTATTTCACTCCATTCCTCACATATCTTCCCATCATTCCACTCGCCCACCCGCACACCCACCACCTTAATCACGAACCACATAAAAAACACCTCCCGTAACAGGTGTTTTTACTGCGGCCTTTATTCCTACCCCCCTTCTCATCCAGCTGTCCGCTATTTCAGCCTTTTTTCTCCTGCAGCCTGTCCTGCCGCCATCCTTACACTATTTTTTGTGTTTTTTTTTTCTTTTCATTTTCTATTCGTGGATTAGAGACTTGTAAGTGAATCTCCCGCAGCGCAGCATGGCTGTTGCTAGTGGGGCCCGGTTCCGCCGGGCCATTCAATTTTGTTTCGTTGTTTTTCCTTTTCGTGTGACAATAGTTGCCTAAGGAAAAAACGACATAATAAAGAGTTCCGCCAGTCGACTTCACTGACCTTTGTATCTCAAGTTGCAGGACCAGGAAGCAATCGAGAACATTAACAGTACAACACAGTCCAACAAGATGTCTGACGGCAGAGAACACAAGAGAGATGTCAAGAACCATCTCCTCTTTGAGGTATCAACAGAGGTCGCGAATCGAGGTATGGTCTTCTTTCCAACCTATTCTTAGGGAACAATTTCAAATATCTGGTTGAATTTAATCCTAACATCATGGGATTTTATAGTTGGTGGTATCTATTCGGTCATCAAATCGAAGGCCCCAATTACCACTGCCGAGTATGGCGAACGTTATTGTCTGATAGGACCTCTCAATCGCACTTCCGTATGTCCTCAAGAATTACTATCTTATTCTTCCCCATTTTACAACTAGCTCTATTCCTCCTCCATTCCCTACTTTAGTATTACTACTTTAAACAGATCGCTAATTATAGACTACGATGTTTCTACACAGGCTGCGGTTGAAGTTGAAGCTATCGAGCCCACAAATCCTGCTTTGAAGGCAACATTAGCTTCTATGGCAGACCGTGGAATCCAGTACTTATATGGGAGATGGTTGATTGACGGTGCCCCGAGAGTTCTTCTCTTTGATACCGGCACTGGTTATAAGCACTTGGATGAGTGGAAGGCGGATTTGTGGAGCACTGCTGGGATTCCCTGCCCTCCCGGAGATTCCGAGACAAATGAAGCTATTGTCTTTGGTTATTTGGTCGCTTGGTTCCTTGGAGAGGTATTTACTATGCTTGATTATGTGGGGTGCTTAGTTTCGCTAATTTTCCCTTAGTTCGTTAGCAATGAAACGTCCAAGGCAGTCATCGCTCACTTCCACGAGTGGTTAGCCGGTGTTGCTCTTCCCCTCTGCCGTAAGCGACGCATTGACGTCACCACTATCTTCACAACCCATGCGACCCTTCTTGGACGTTACCTTTGTGCTGGTTCAGTAGATTTCTACAACAATCTGCAGTACTTTGATGTCGACGCAGAAGCAGGCAAGCGAGGAATTTACCACCGTTACTGTGTCGAGCGTGCAGCAACCCATTCGTGTGATGTCTTCACTACTGTCTCTCACATCACGGCATACGAGTCTGAGCATTTGCTCAAGCGGAAACCCGATGGTGTTCTTCCAAATGGTCTTAACGTCATCAAGTTTTCTGCCATGCACGAGTTCCAGAACCTCCACGCCCAATCCAAGGAGAAGATCAACGACTTTATTCGAGGACATTTCTATGGCCACAACGATTTCGATTTGGAAAATACTCTTTACTTCTTCACTGCTGGACGATATGAGTACCGTAATAAGGGTGTGGATATGTTCATTGAGTCTCTCGCTCGGCTGAATCACCGGCTCAAGATCTCCGGCTCAAAGACCACAGTTGTTGCATTCATCATTATGCCTGCGCAGACACACTCTTTGACTGTTGAGGCTTTGAAGGGTCAGGCGACTATCAAGGCTCTGAGGGAAACCGTGGATAGTATCGAGAAGGGTATTGGAAAGAGATTGTTTGACCGTGCTTTGAGGTGGCATGACGGTGACGTTGCTCCTGGCGAGAAGGACTTGATGAGTAGCCAAGAGAAGGTTATGCTTAAGCGAAGAGTTTTCGGCTTGAAGAGGAACTCACTACCTCCCATCGTCACTCATAATATGGTGAGTAATATCCTGGTGATCTTAGGTTTATTAATGGTAGAGGCGCTGACTTTTATGTTTAGCTTGATGATAGCAATGATCCGATCCTGAACCAAATTCGCCGAGTACAACTTTTCAACCACCCCTCAGATCGTGTCAAGGTCATTTTCCACCCCGAGTTCTTGAACTCCTCAAATCCGGTTTTGTCACTCGATTATGACGACTTTGTGCGCGGAACCCATCTCGGTGTTTTCGCTTCTTACTATGAGCCATGGGTAAGAGAGCTTATCTTAGGATATTTGATAATTTCCGGGTAATTGACTTTTGGCTATAGGGTTATACTCCGGCTGAGTGCACTGTCATGGGTGTTCCTTCGATCACTACCAATTTGTCTGGTTTCGGTTGCTACATGGAAGAATTGATTGAAAACGCCTCAGATTACGGTATCTACATTGTAGATCGCCGAATGAAGGGTGTTGATGACTCTGTTAACCAACTTTGCGAGTACATGTATGATTTCACTGTAAAGAGCAGGAGACAGAGAATCAACCAGAGAAACAGAACAGAACGATTGAGCGACTTGTTGGACTGGAAGAGAATGGGAATGGAGTACGTTAAGGCTAGACAGTTGGCTTTGAGAAGAGGTAATTCTTACTTTGAAATTTCTGAAACTAAAAAAGTACTGACTTGCGTTACCAATAGCCTACCCCAACTCGTTCGATTCCAAGGAACCATTCCCATTCTTCGATGGCACTGAGCAGAAGGTTTCTCGCCCATTGTCAGCACCAGGATCTCCCAGGGATCGTTCTGGCATGATGACTCCTGGTGACTTCGCGTCGCTGCAGGAAGGCATGGAGGGATTGAACACTGAAGATTATGTTGGATGGAGGCTTCCGTAAGTTTGAAATACCTTAGATTTCCTAGTCAAGGTGCTAACCAACCTATGTGAATAGTGAGGAGGAAGACCCAGACGAATACACTTTCCCCTTGACTCTCAGGAATCCTAAGAGACCTGTAGCAAACGGTGAGAGCGATGCTTAAAGGATTATTTGGCCAAAGACTTGTGGGTAGATATGGAACGTAAGATATATCAGGTGTTATGTCGACAGGAGTACTTGCGATATACCACTTGAGGAGAATGGGTGGGAACGATACCTTGCTCTATGTTTTATGTAATTCTAGTACTAAAGCCCACCCCCTAGCTCTTTTCTTTCTTTCTTTTGTTTGTTCTCGCTCTTTTTATACTTTCTTTCTCTGATGACTCTGGGTGTGCTACATTTATCGTACACTTTCTTGCATTTTCTTTTCTGTTTTGATATGCACAATGTTCGGTATCAAGCGACATCTACGACGGAGATTTTCTATGTTTTTGTTTGTATGACGATATAGATAAAAAAAAAAGTGGACGGATAGGGTTTTTCTGGTTTGTTGGACGGGATACGGGTTGGAGTGTGGACGATTAGGGGAATTGTGAAAAAGGCTTGGGCATGACGAAACGTATTTAACTGTAACTTTTTTTTCTTACTGGATGTTTGAAAAACTTTTGCTACTGTGTCTTTCCTTCCCTTGCTTTGTTCACTTATTTCATTTGCCTGCTTGCGAGTATGATAATTGGATTTGACTTGGGTTTATTTTTGTTCTATTTGTGCTTTTGAAGGATGGACGATTGGACATGGGTTGGAGTATCGGTAATCGGTAGGCTTATCTGCGGGCTTGCTTTTGAGGCGTAAGTTAGCTGTTTTCCCCTTTTGTTTTTGGTGGTTGTACCGCAGGCAGCAGCTTGAGGTGTTTCCGTCCTCTTTTCTTTTTCTTACTCGGATGATTCCTACCGGCTTCTCGGGGTGGCGGTACTGGTGTTGTACGGGATATTTGCTTTTTCTTTCTTTCTTTTCTTCTCTTATGGACCAGGGAAGCACGAGTGAGCATATATGATTGGGAGTTATACAAAAGCCTGTGTTTGTCTCGGAGATTGTTCCGATGAAAGCTTTTCTTTAGATCCCCCCCAAATTAATCTATAGTAATACGTATCATAACTCCACTTCTCCGGATCCCTATTGGGGCCCTTAAAATGCTAGAATAGAATTTCGATAGGGGCTATTCTTTAGTAGAATTGGGTTTTTGTATCCCTGTAGCCCCTCTGAAAACACTAGAAAAATGGAAATTTAGTACGGTGGAGTTATGATAGATATTACTGTATTACAAAACATCTAGCGAATTACGTCAAGCGGCGAGAGAGAGAAATTTTTTTACAAGCAAGTGTTTCTAAAATTAAAGTGTTGCTGTTTTTTTTTTTTTTACCCGCTTCACCGTCACTTCTACGGGAGCATCTCAGCAGATGGTCAGTGGAGAGATGAGTAGCTGCACATTTATGTATGTATGTGATACCTTGGGTTGGGATACGGGAAGCCTAGAGTATATTTACCTAAGGGTGGGTGGGTGGTGGGGAGGGGGAGGGGAAGAGCGTTGGTGACAGGTCATAGATGATATGAAACTTGCCAATTGGAAAAATAGCTTTAAGGTATGGCGAAAAAAAAAAAAAAAAGATAAACCAGGAAAAAATAATGCTTTAGCAGATGAGCGGGGGAATGATAAGTGAAATGGAGGGGGGGGAAGTGCACGGTTGTAGTATTAAAGGCCCGTGCATTGGGACACGTGATCTGGTTTGTGGGGGGGTGTTCCCCCCCATAGTCATTTGGTGTGTTGAGGGAGTGTGAGGTTTTTTGTTGCATGGGTAATTTGTGTTTGAATGATGGTGAGATATCGGTTCCTTTTTTTTTTTTTTGCGCCCCTCTGTGTTTGGGTTTACTAAGTGCTCACTTTTGGGTAGATAAGGTATGTATAACTCTCATGGTGGTATATACAGACGTACGATATATACTGAATTAGGGGGTATTTTAGGGGCTAGATTTAGATTAGTGGGCTTTATTTTTAAGGCGTTATACTTGTAATCACTATCTTGTGGAATCTAGCTAGCCTACCATATAGCTAGGTGAAGAAGAAAAAAAACTCTATTCTAGTCTCTTGAGTCGGAATTTATGACTGTAGACTGTAATAATTATATCATGGTAGTAACCTAGAGTTAATAAGTGTGGATAATATTGCGGCCGGGTCTAAATAGCTATATAGTATAGTGGGCTCTGAATAATCGAAATGGCTTTCTCTAGGGCGTGATATATCTGTGTTAAAGTGCCACGTCTATGAATATTATCTTAGGGTTGTAATTAAGTCTGCTCTTTATTCATGTTCTCTGCGTAAAGGATATGTAGGGTGCCTATCTTACTAGTTCAAGATTCTTTTTTAGAGTCCTAAGGTCCGCGGATTGATTTTCCTAGTGCCGGTGTACTACTGCCTAGTAGTGTTTGATACTTTAAGCTATATACTGCCGTCACACATACACTCCAGCTAGAAAACTAAGTCTATTCAAGTTTTATACTCTCGGCTATTGAGATGTATAGTCACCTATTGAGCTATGGCGTTTTTAATTGATATGACTGGTAAAGGTTCTAGCAATCACAGCTTTCTAGAGCCATCGCCTGATTAGTTTGGGGAAAGACTTGATCTGCGATGAACAACTTCTTCCGTGTGTGAGGTAGACGTGGGTCTAAGAACTATTTGAATTACTAAATGATAGCCGACTTGGCTTCCACGACATCCTTGTGAAGGCATATATAATATAGTATTCACGTGTCATCAGCTGTCACTCGATTCCTGTTCAGAATTACTATATTTAGGCTAGGTATAAAAAAAGCTATACTTAAGGCCTTAGTAGACATATGACTCCGGGGTGTATCTATATTCATGTACCTTTTGGTTTGCCAGATTAGAAAGAGTGTGGGGCATATATGGTTGAGTAACATAATTCGGAGATATTGTTATTAGAATTCGAGGGTAAAATACAAACCCATCCTTTTATAGAACCTATATACGTAGGTTATGATTCTAGAATCTACTTTGGGTCTTGATTAGTCGTGGATTAGTCGTTTGTAGGTGAAAATCTTCCTCAACAAAGGGTCGCTGGCATTGCAAACAGATTTAGTCCTGAATTATCACCACCCAAACATATTCACCAAAGGAATATCCAGCCTTTCTTCAGACCCCCCTAGTTCTTTTCCGAGGCCAGATATATCTATGGCTCGACAACTCCCTGGACGTTCGTAACGGTGGCGCCTTATCCTCCTCAACAGTATATTTATTAAAAAGGGGACCCAAAGACATGACTTTCAAAGGACCTGGTCGTGGCTATAGAGGGATATCACTGTGACAGTGGTGGATTATCAATACTACCGATAGAGTATTTCAAGAAAACAATCACAAGCGGAGATGCTTCACTGGACATCAGGGGACATCGCCTCACGGTTGAACTCTGCCGTCAATATGCATAAAAATAAAAGTGAAAGAGAACTTGATCGTACTCTCCTAAGGTTCCCCCCCCCCTACTCTCTACATACCATTCATACTTTTGTATCACGATATATACGAGAACTAACTCACTAGTTATCTCAGCATGCTCGATCATCAATCAAACTTTCCTACGACTACCTATTAATACAAAGGGTATTTCTATCGACCTAACTAACCACTTGGCTGCCACAATCATAAAAGGTTCGGCCGGTCGATACCCTGAAATGATATTATAAATTCAATGATATTTACAAATATGGGTTTCTAGGTATGTACTATCTCCTATGAATATACAAAAGTGGAGGGAAGATTTGATAAAACCAGGCAAAAGATATATTCGAAACTAACGTATCGTGATGAACATGGCTATTGAGAGAGTTTCAGGTCTCCATATATACGGTAGGTCTCGATAGTGCATAAGGGTGAGAACCCAAATACAATACCATAAAAAAAAAGAATACGACCACAAAGGTATTAATACCAAGCATGACGTAGGTTTTCTCTCTCTCTCTCTCTCTCTCTCTCTACCACTGTCTTTAGAGATGTTTAGATTAAATACGTATTCTAACTCATACTAGGTATTCCTGTTGTTGGGGGGGGGGAGTTCCGGAATTCGGTCTCCGAACAACATCTCCATCCTCTGAGGGTTCCTCAACATGTATTACAAAGATATGAGACCGAGAACACGCCGTCAATGCTATCGACTGGTTTCCGTTTCTGTGCTCGATTGAAGGGGGGGTTAAGAAGATACATGAAAGTTTGATATGGAGGAAAAGTTGGTAATTATGAAGGTTATTTCATTGTAAGCTTACTGTTCCATATATTATTCTCACCTCATACTCACATTCTTTTTTTTGGTAATCTAGTTTATTCACCACATCTTATATCATTCAAACTAGAAGAAAAAAACCCACTCATTACTACTTATAACCCTCTGAGCAGAGAAGACAATTAGGAATAATCGGTACTTGTAGGGAATATCTACAATATACTGGCGTTTCCGTACGTATTATTCTAAAGCATTTAGTCGAATAATATTTTTTTTTTTTACAGAATGGGTAGTATGGTTTGTATTAAGTTAGATGGAGAAATAGCTTTAGGTCGGGTTTGGAGGAAAATAGAGTGGTAAATGTGCTTCATTCAAAATATTTAAGGCTTTAGAATATAGGGGGGAGCCTTCGAGAATGTGGAGAACTAAGGGGAAGATAAAGGGCTACTTCGAGAGAATATTTGCCCTCTATGGATTTAAATAATATTGTCAAACTCAAATTCTATATACCTACATGCAGCTGTATCTTGTCTAATGATCTCTAGATCTTTATAGATATAAACTTTAGCAGAATCAAATTAATGCCTTTGCCTTTTAGCTTATCAAAATGTTTTAGAGGATGAAATTGAAGTTGCTGTAATGTAATATTTCTGACTGATTAAACTCGATTAATGTTAGGGAGCTGTGACAGGCAGTTCAACCAAGTCCTACTTTCTGGCAGTTCTTTGGCAAGAGGAAACTGTAGTAGAGGGTATACTTTATGGTGCCTTGTGCTATAAGTGGTATGAAGTTTGGCATGTCTCACTCGAAACTGATACTTTGACCGAGGACAGGGTCTAAAATTTAATTACGGTATCAATCACTCGGAGTCAAGGTTTGATCTGCCCACAACAAGGCGGTATTTTACGGTAATATTAAATATGTGGGAAGCAGGGGAAGATCAAGACACTTTCAATTCAGTCCGCATGCTAATTCACTACAAATTCAGGTATACCTTGCCTCCATATTTTCTCCATCTATTTATCTACTTCTTCCGGCAATCTTGTTCAAAAATCCTTCGAGCACGCTCTGCTTCAACCCTTGGGTCTCATCAACCTTCGCGATAAGGCCCTTAATCATCTCAATAGACTCCTTCTCATATGCTTGGTAATGAGCCTCGAGTCCAAGCTCCAAGTAAACCTCCTTAATAACCTTCTCACAAGCAGCATCTTTGCGGCCATAGTTATCATCGAGAATTTTACGTTGCTCAGGAGTAACTATTTCAAGAGCCTTGTTGATAAGCCATCCGCACTTGTTGTCCTGGATATCAGTTCCAATCTTCCCGATGTGTTCTGGGTCGCCGTAGCAGTCCAGGTAGTCATCTTGAACCTGGAAATACTCGCCGAGAGGGATCAGAACATCACGGGCTCGGGTGAGGTTCTCGGGGGTGGCAATGCCAGCCTGGTACATGGCCAGAGCGACGGGGAGGTAGAAAGAGTAAAATGCGGTCTTGTAGCGAACAATGAAGTAGTACTTCTGGTAATTGAACCTATTGAGATCGATATTGTCCTCAGGGGCGGTGAGCAGGTCAACGAGCTGACCGAGCTCAGTTTGCCAGGTAACCTAGGGATCGGGTCAATGAACTTGCTCTGTGAGTTCAATTGCAAATTTGATAGTTACCTCGTGGAAGAGCTCAAAAAGCTCAACGTAATAGGAAGTTCCTTTGAAATGGTTCTTGAGAAGTATATAAATTGCGGATTCAAGAATGAAAGAGTCGTTGATAGCAATATGGCCGACCCCCGGCATCAAGTACCAACAGGGAGAGCCACGGCGAGTCTTGGAGCTATCCATGATATCATCGGAAACCAGGAACATAGCTTGGAGCTGAATTGCACCGGTAAAGACCGTAAGCAGTTGTAATTAGAGCCACTACCAGTAAGATCTTACCAACTCAGTGCACCATCCAAGAATAGCACTCTTTTTGTACTCCTCGGCGCTCAACTTATCCTTCCCAATAAGAATACGGAAGGTATCCGGCACGGTCATACCACGGTTGTATTTACCGCCAATGGTGTTGTGGGTAAAATTCTAAAAGATGCATCGTGTGAGTAATTGGGGTCATTGAGGGGTGAAACCACACTGTCAAGAAAACGCGTCTAGGGCTCAATTGAAACTGTAAAGAAGGTGAGGACAATAGAAGAGCGAAATTCGTACCCTTTCTACCCACTCGACTGCATTCTCGGAGATGCCAGTCTTCTTCACCTCAGCAATCAACTCTGGGACGATAACGTCCCTGAAGACAGCCTCGAACTCAGGACGTGTAGTAGCCATCTTGTAATTGCTTAGGGAAGATTGGTGTTGTTATACACCAGGTTTGGGATCTCGTGGATGATTTATTTTTAACGGGGTGGAATTCCAAAGGCTCGAGGGATTGTAGGTCTAGGTGTGGACAACGGAAGATGGAGAAGGAGGGGGAGTTGTTGGGTCACAGGCTCACAGCTGAGGGGTCAAGGTCCCATCTGAGACATGCCACGTGCTAGGTCCCTGCATATTGGTCCCGTGTTATAAGAACTTCATCACCGAGTCTTGAGATGGAGTACCCAGATATCTTTTTGGCCCTGGCACAATATTACTGGATAGGAGGCAACGATTGGAAAGGCTTATTCTACGCTATAACGAGGGGAAACAAATTGTAGCTAACATTCTAACTATTACAACTATTGAAAGACGAATGTGAGAGCAAAGAATACCTGTGTAATCACACCCATTATAGAAAGCTAAGAATATAGTGATCCAGATGGCTCAAAAGTGCCTTTAGTCTTCACTCGGTACAAAGTCAATCCCTATCATATCACAGCCCCTCTTTAGGATTGTCTCGAACCAAAGATTTACCATGCGCTAGGCCGAATTAAGATAGACCTATCTTTACATGTATTCTCCTTCTGATGGGCAAATACCCTACACATATAACTATAAGTAACCTTGTACCTTGTGGGAATAATAGTCTTTAGAAAGGGATATCTATTTTTATTATTTGAAAAACCACTAGTTGTATTAATTAAGCAGAAACTACCTACACCTACATAATATTACACAAAGAAGGATTATCAAAAAATATACAGGAAAGAGCTGCCCAAAGAATAATTTCCGAATATTACTGATTGAGTGGTGTCCCTGGGACCGAACCCGACCTCACACTCCCTTCCGCCGCCAATCGACTCATCCTAGCCGCCTCCCCAATATCCACCCACAACGCACTCAACGGAAGATTCGGTAAACTTGGGAAAAAGTTCCTATTCCCATTAATTTTCTCCTCCACTTGACACTCCTTCATGACCGTAATCTGTAAATTATTAACATTCGGCCTTCCTCGCCTATTAGGCGCGACCTTCGGCGATCTTGCTCTTGCGAGGCTAAAGTGACTAAGGTTGAGGGACCAATGTATAGCGAGTGGGTCGCGAAGAAGATGCCGTCGGAGGAGTAACATTAAAAGTGCGCAGATGACACACAGAGCAAGGATTCCTATTGCTACTAAGCCCCCGACGGCGGAAGGAGATATTTCTGAGGCATCATTGCAACCTGCAAAGACACCGGATGCTTTGAGGTGTAGAGCGTTGGTAATGACTTTAGGTGGGGAGGTAAAAGGCGGAAAGGCAGTTGCGTTTGTAGCCCCCGGGATGAGCTCGCAGGGACTCGTCCAACGGATTCCACAGGAGAAATTCCTTCAAGTTGTTAATACACAGAAGTCAAGTAGTATATCGGAGGGGGATTAACTTACTTAGGACAACACTTTTTGTTTAACGGCTTCCTATCCGTATATCCGCCTTTCTCGGTTTTTAGAGTACACATTTCTCTATGGGTTTCTGGGTCTGCACAGTTGCTCCACCCTATGGGACATGTTGGGTAGATTTGTGTTTGTGGTGGGCAGTTCAGTGCTGGATTATCCTTCGCACAGCAGTTCGCCCATACTACGGGTCCGAAGGCCGAATTATCATCTTTAACATTGAGGGAACATGTTCCTGAGGTTGAATTAGTAGAGACACCAGGGCGGCCGGCGGCAGTAGCGGTGGGAGACACTGAAGTGGATATCCGAGTACTCGTGCTGAATCGAGAGTTGATTGTTACTGACATCTTGGGAGAAATCAGTAGGTTGGAATGAGCAGATAAGGGTCGGCAATTCACATAGGCGGGGGGAAGGCCTTCAAGGAGATTATTAGGGCTAATGATAGGACAAAGAAATAGGAATTAAAGAGTGTGCCTAACGGATGTAAACTAATATATAACAAAGAGACTCCAACGTTACGGAATAAACAAAAGTGCTGTTTGGATCGAAAGTAGGTCTGCATATCATCGTCAAGTACTAAACCGCGGGTATTCAGTAACTCTTGACCCTCTACTCACCTACTTACTAGGGAAGGGGAATTCACAAAAAGTCACTCGTGCTGACTTACTTCACAACATGTAGCACAGTTGCTCTCACACTACCATCAGAGGCCCTGGCTCTACTAAACTCACAAATCCTCCAGTTATCCTCATCTACAAATGGAAGCTCCAGTGATTCACCGTCTGAAGAGACCAAGTGTAGCCCTTTGATCCCTACGACTCTATCACTGACAGTCAACTTGCTCGTATCACTCAGAGACTCAGCTGGCTCAGCTGACACGACTTTCAGTTTCATAACACTACCTGATTTCCATCTGCTATAGTAGTCTGTGATAAACTCAGAATCCCGAAGCAGGGATACGAAGAACAACACTACCAAAATCAACAGAGCAACTGAAGTGACAAGAAGTGGCTCGCGAACTCTGTTATTTGGTAGGGTGAAGGAGCAGGTTACTAGAGCGACAGCGTCTAGCAAGATCACGACTACGGTAACTTTGGTGATGGGAGATATAAGGGGCCATGTTGATCTCTTAGGGTAGTTTGTGGTATTCTGCATAGTCAGCGTTGTACTGATAACTAAGAACAATCGTGATGGGGGTTTTTGAGATTAATTTTTTGGTAGAATTATAACACAGGTCTGACTCATAAAGTGGTATATTTGCTAGGCTATTGGTGATTTCCCTTGTTGTTGTATCAGCCAGAGACAACAAAGGGAGGTACTGGTTGGAGTGTTGCTGGTACGCCTCCTGCCAGTCGCTAAAGTCACGGAAATCGCGGGTTTCCCCGGTTAATGTTTAGATATTGCCCGTCTGTTTCTTGAATATCTACCTCGGTTCATGTAAACCTGGCATAACCATAACCGTTCTAATAGTAAAAGCTATCCTTATATATTTAGATAAACTGGGAACACTCTTGATCAATTTCTGGTATAAGGTCTTCATAAAGACTCACTCGAGTTCAGCCCTACCGGATTAAACATTCTTGGCAGAGCCGTGCAGAGCCTCATCCATAATTACCGTCAAACACCCGCCTAACATTAAGACACCACGACACATCACGCCCCTTCAGCATGGCTTCCCCACCCCCCTCAGCTCCACGTGGCAAAAAGCCTTCCTTCCCGATCACTACCTTTGTATCCTTTTCGATCCTTTCCTTCCGTATCTTTAATGCCCTTTCAATCAGGACCTTCTTCCAACCAGACGAGTACTTCCAATCACTTGAGCCCGCATGGCGAATGATATTTGGTGAAGGATGGATCACTTGGGTACTTCTTCTATACTACTAGGCAATGGCGTATTATTGACAGGTTGTAGGAATGGCGAAACCAACTGCGCTCAATCGCACACCCCCTTATTTTTGCCGGTGTCTACAAAATCACCTACCTCGTCTCGGAACTTTTGTCTCTTGCCCCCATAGAACGACATAAATTGCTAAACGCCGCTCCAAAGGTTCTACAAGCCGTTTTTGCGGCACTGGGGGACTATTTCACTGCCAAGTTAGCTGGGAGGCTGTTTGGAGGGGCAGCTGGATGGACTAGTGTGCGCCCTTACTCACCCCGATTTTTGGAAGTCTGTTAAAGGGGGTGTAGCTATTGTTGAGCATCGGCAGCGCATTTCATTTCTTTTGCTCGACAAGAACATTCTCAAATAGTCTGGAAACTAGCATTACGGTTATTGCGCTATACTACTGGCCATGGAACCAGGCCACAAATGCTTCGAAGATGGGAGCTATTAATAGCCAGGTTCGCCGGGGGTAATAATTTTGTACCCTAAGCTTTAAAGTCGGGATTGTACTAATACAGATGGTTTAGTGGCCTCAGACTATCACTCCTCTTCGCAGCATTCGCATGTATACTCCGTCCCACAAACGTTTTGATCTGGTTATGTTTAGGAAGCTTCCTAATGTACCGCAGTACCTTGTGGGATAGAGTTACACTAGTCGCTGAAGCTGTGACAGTCGGGTATGCCGCCTAAATTACAGAATATGTGGATTTCTCTCTAACTGCTTTCTAGACTTACAGTCATCCTACTAAACGCAGTTGTAGACCACCGCTATTATGGTGTCTGGACTTTTCCTCCTCTAAAATTCCTCCAATTCAACCTGTTGCAGTCATTGTCTCATTTTTATGGTACTAATGATTGGCACTACTATCTTTCTCAAGGCTTGCCGTTGCTATTAACTTCGTTTTTACCACTGGGGTTATACTCTCTCTACTCCTTTCTCCGTAGTTCTACTCCTTCCACAATAGGGGGTGTAGCCACTATGCAGGGTACTGCAGGATTCCAATTGGCATCTACAGTTGTGGTAGTGACGGGGATTTATTCGATGATTGCACATAAAGAGGTCCGTTTTCTATACCCCCTCTTGCCAATAATACACGTCCTCTCTGCCGCCGCGCTCGAGAACCTATCATGGAGCGCGAAAGCCAAAAGAACATGCATATGGGGAATGATTATTCTCAACGTCCCAATCGCATACTATGTAACGCAAGTCCATCAACGTGGTGTGATTGACACCGTAGACTACATCCGCCAATGGGACAACTGGACAACTACTGGCTTCCTAATGCCCTGTCACTCCACCCCATGGCAAGCCAATGCCATGTTTGGAAAAGAGGCGTGGGCACTGAGCTGCGAGCCGCCGATCGGGATGACAGATGCCCAAAAGGCATCTTATCTGGATGAAGCAGATCAGTTTTATGCTGATCCTGGATTATTTTTATCTACGAATCTACCAGCACCTTCCACGTTCACTAGCACAGACCCGAAGAAGTGGGTGCTGAGGAAGACGCAGTACCAGTGGCCAGCTAAGTTGATCTTCTTTGAAGCGCTAGAGGAGACGCTGAAAGAGTATTTTGACGCGGAGGGGTCAGGCATGGTGGGCGGGAGAGGGGACGATGTTTGTCAGAGAGGGTATGAAGAGTGTTGGAGGGGGTTTAATAGTCATTGGCATGATGACAAGAGGAGGATGGGAGATGTGATTATGTGGTGTTTGCGGGTATAAAGGATAGGGGAAGTTTGCATGTTCTCTATCCTGTTTAAGGACTTGCGGGTTTGAGGTGTTTATGGCTAGGGCCTATCTTTCATAATATTATACTTTGAATACATGAGCGTTTGCATATCTACTAGGAATATAGAAGGCGGATGAAAGTTCTAGGAGAATAGAAAGAGGGGGAGTGAATGAACGAGTACTTTGAGATTTACGAAACCATATATATCTACCGGACTCAAGTGTGGCGTGCAATAGGACCCTATTGACGAACTATAGTTTAAAGGTCATATTTAGAGTTGCATATCCATGGCTTTCGATTACTATGGAGTACATAAAAAGATAAAAAACACTGATTATTTGATACACTTCTCCCCATTAACTAGTTGAATTTTTCAGATTGGTTCTCTAGGTTCCTACCGGTGAGTTTTTTTAACAGCTTCTAGCCCATGGCCAGGAAGGCATCTAAGGTGAACTTTTATATGGTATTTTTATATATATAACTAACTCCTATTACCGCGATGGTAAAATGTTGGCTGACCCTGTACGCATATGTAATCAGTAAGTGAAATATCCATCGTATCAGGATTAACTAACCACCAAACCGGCGGGCAATTTTGTGGCATAAAAACCGTAGCATTCATGAGTTGGTATAAGTGGGATTTTTCCTCCTTGTCCCTTGTCTTAGCTTATTCTCTCGGTATTAATAGGACTCCATGATATATCGATTTACCCCCCCCCCCTCCCCCGGCCCGACGTTTTATTGTTGGTACGTAACATTAGCGGACCCCGTATTTCCATGGCTTGAAATTGACATACTAGATTAGACCTTATTGGCCCGGGAGACGGCGGGTATTGGTATATAAAATGATTTTAAAATAGTATTAGGCTAGCTCGATGAGGGCGGTTTTTACTAAATATTTATAACCTCTGTTAATGTTCGTTGTATTCATTTCCCAGGCAAGAGAAGACTCCTAGTACTAGATTTTATATTCTCTTTTTTTTTGGAAGTATTTTGAAGGGGAGAGGGGATATGCAGTAAAAAGACTAAAATGACGGAACTACCTACCTTGATGCCTGAGATTATCTTAACTCGGATAGCGTCCAACTTTTCTTGCGTTAATTTGGCAACGTTGTTCACGCGCCAGAGTAGTCTCAAAAATGCGGGGTACACCTATTCTTGCCTGTAAATGGTCTCTATCATTACCATATATAGGTCCCCTAGAGGCTCTCAGGTTTCCGTACGGCACGCACTTTAGAGGTGTTTGGTTATTCATGCATACTTAGGTGATACAATACGGACTGTGATAAGTGGTTAGTCACACAGCGTCAATTCCTTTTTCTATATAGCAGAGGTAGGAAGAGAAGGGGATAATTTAAAGTCACCTTAATTACCTGAGGCAACTCCAACGTCTTGCGTGACCTGCCGCTTATTATGACTCATGCTTCGTTCTATTGCTAAGGCTAGCATGCATAAGCTTATAAAGCAGAGACGATATCCAAGAAGCTATAGCCAAATCCCTATCGACTATCAATGAATTATCCCATGGCACGTAGCAATGGCTTCAAAGCCCTCTGATTTCTTAGCAACCAGCTTTAGCACCCATTACACTCACTTCACCTACCTCTATTTTTACTTCAAATAGTTAAAGAAAAATCCTGTTGCTAAACCATATTAATCCCAGATGCATTAAGAGATTCCTATAAGGAGTACTTTTATCAATTACTAAACAGTAGAAGAATTGTGATCGACATGTTTTGGTTAATTAGGGCCGGCCTAGATTAATACTCTACTGATGTAATAAAAACATCCCCCGAGTGATAGATGTTTCTTATGGGGACTCAAGTTTTTATATGTATTCATTTTTTTAATGTTTATTGAAGTGTTCTGGTTGTTTAGGAAAATCAAAACATATCCGTTTCTATGGTCCAAGTTCCGCTTCGTGTGATGGGATAGCACTAGAACCTTCCAACTAGGTGTGATCTGAGAATATTTCCAACTAGATGTCTCCGGAAGCCTCGGTTCGGGTGTCTCAGATAGCTAAGTACCCCTTCGAGGAATCGGCCTAATGAGATGAGCAGCTTTAACTCCTCCAAAATGTGGTGTCTGTATATTGTTGTGAAGGGTTCTAAGCCGGCTAGCTTTTGTTTTGAATCCCCAAGATCTGTAGGGGGGTTTGTTGGTTAAGTGCTCTAGCTACGTCTCCTAAACCAGGAGTGTATTTAAAGGAAGTTTCTTTGAATGGAAAATGTGGAGTAGTTTGATCTCTATAGGGAAGTATTCATTATGGGCTGTAGATGTATGAGAGTTCTATTATGAATAACGTATGCGATGGAATAAGATTTTAATATATTAATTATGCGTCTTTAGGGGGTTCCTGTAATTTCGTAAGAATTTGATGCTTGCTGCTATTACGCTTGCATGAGTCGTACGTCGGATAGTTTAGTTGGATTTCTCAGACTGGGACAATCTACCAAGTGTGGCTTTTGGCTATTTATATTTCAATAATTGATTTTGAGGATAGTCTGTAATATTATTATACACTACCGTTGAGCGTTCGGGTAATCCAGCCTTCCAGGTAGTTTGGTGAAGATACAGGTCTGAATGAGGGACCGTTAAGCATCAGTATGTTAATATATTGGGTTATTGCGTGGAAAATAGCCTCCATAGACTACACCCGCTCTTAAGCACAGGCATGTAAATTGGGTACGATCCCAGTAGCTATGCTTAATAGATTTGAATACAATCAGTTCATTTTTTAGATTAGTGTTCCGTTAAATGTGCTAAGATTATAGCAACCATGTTACAAATTGGCCAGGAATATGCTTTACCCTGCCTCTCCTATGTTTCCGAAGTGTGATGGAGGCTATTATAGGGCTCTGTTTGAGTAAGGAATGTCTCATCCCTTCTTCGCAGGTTTAAGGCCACTGGGGCGCCCATGTAATTTAAGGTGTATTGTATTGTATATTCGAACGCCTCTTCTGATGCTCTAAAATGCCTCGTACGTCTGGTTCCTGTGATATCCATGGCTTGTGTTTTAATATTACCGTCTTCGGCTTTAATATCGTTGTCCTTAATCCATGTACCTCAGTACTCAAGTTCATAATGCTTTAGGGTTAATTAGATTGCATAAGTTAGCTTGCCATGATTCACTGATGGAGATCCAGCTCTTTTAAATCAGCTATAATGAGCCCTTAGACCGTAGTTCTAAATCCATGGTAAATTTCTTGGATAACTGTTTGAATAGCGTGTAGTGGGTTGTGTTTGGATGCATTATCTTGTTGTTCGCTCCCTTAAATGAGCTGTGGATGCAATATGTCCTGATGCTTCTTGCAACTTCTACACCTCTGGAATGCGCTTACTAGCAGCTATAATACCTTGTAAGTTTTTATTGGGTATCTGCATGCATCGATGGTTTTTTATTTTCTATCGTTAAAACAATCGACAATGAACTTCCATGTACTTATGATTAATTAATTCATTCATTCATTCATCGACAATGAACTATTCGTTTCTGCTATGAGTTAAGTACTACTTCGAGTGCGTTAAATATAATAATAGTCAGGCCAAATAAGGAATTCTCATTTCAGGGAGAAATTTTTGGTTTAATACCCAACTTTTCAAAGAAATTATAGATATTCTTGGGTTTAGATATTTGAGTGTTGAAGTTAAGTAGTGTTCTGGAGATGGACCAAGCTTTGTCCCTGCATACACCTAACCCATAGTCCCCAACGACGACAAGCAACCCTAGCCCATTGTTTTGATTCCCAACTCACCACCACCGTCAATACCCCCACATTCACGACTCGGAACCCCGCCAGCTCCTCCAGATCAGCCTCATCTCCCACCGGAATCGTTCCCGGCCCTGATACCACTGGGCCATTTGCAATTGGATAGCCCGGTTCACGCATAATTCAACGAGCCCCCCGACGTCATCACAACATGGCCACCGAGGCCCCCGACCCACAGCAACTACACCATGCCCTCCAGACCGCAGTACTGAAGTGTTCAGAGCGGTGTCTATACCAATCCGCAAAATGGTACCTCTCTTCCTTATCTCTTTGGAATCCGTAGACTAATACCTCTCTAGGGCTGCAGAGGCGTTGACTTCCATAACCTCCGTCGCAACCCCCACCACCCCACTCCACCCCACCCACCTACACCCCACCTCCCCTTCCTATTCAGAAGCTCTCCTCGAAGCCCAAGAGCTCCCTCAGTACCTCCTTGCAAAATCCTACTTCGATGTCCGAGAATTTGACCGTTCCTCAGCAGTCCTTGCGGACTGCCACTCAGTCAAATCACGGTTCCTCCATCTCTACGCGCGATACATCGCCGGTGAGAAGCGGCGCGACGAAGAAAGCGAGATGATTCTTGGGCCGCTTGACTCTGCAGCTACGAGCAATAGGGAGCTACAACATATCCTCACATCCTTGGAAGCCGGGTTTGCAGCTAGCCCACCGGTGAACGAGGATGATGGCTGGTTACTGTATCTCTATGGGGTGGTACTACTGAAGCAAAAAAACACAGACCTTGCACGGAGTGCGTTGTTAAAGAGCGTTTGTCTATACCCTTACAATTGGTCTGCGTGGATTGAGCTCGGGAGTACGTTAGGGGGATTGGCGGACTTGAATAGTATTCTCGGAGCACTGCCGAATAATGTTATGACAAATCTGTTCGTGCTGCATACGAACCAGGAGCTGTATCAAACGAGTGATGCGGTGCATCAACAGCTCTCTGACTTACTACAGATATTCCCGCGGTCTGCGTGGTTGAAGACGCAGCGCGCGTTGCTATTCTACCATGCCCGTGATTTCGACGAGGCGGAGCAGATATTTGATGGCCTGATTAAGGCAGATCCATATAGGTTGGATTCCCTAGACCACTACTCTAATATTCTGTACGTAATGGAGCGGCGACCAAAACTGGGGTTTATTGCGCAGTTGGCTACAGGGACAGATAAGTTCCGCCCGGAAACCTGCTGTGTGGTGGGGAACTACTATTCACTCAAAAGCGAGCATGAGAAGGCGGTTATGTATTTCAGGAGGGCATTGACATTGGATCGGGCATTTTTAAGTGCGTGGACATTGATGGGACATGAGTATGTTGAAATGAAAAATACCCATGCTGCGATTGAAGCATATAGAAGGGCTGTTGGTAATACCCACTTCCTTCACCACAAGAATCCCCGCTATGAAGGAGTATACTAACACGCTCCAGATGTAAACCGCAAAGACTACCGCGCATGGTATGGCCTCGGTCTCTCCTATGAAGTCCTCGAGATGCACTACTACGCCCTCTTCTATTTCCAACGCGCCGCATCCCTTCGTCCCTACGATCCACAAATGTGGCAAGCAATGGGAAGCTGCTTTGACCGTATGAACCGACCTTCAGAAGCCATCAAGGCCTATAAACGCGCTCTCATCTCCCCCTCCCCTAGCACCTCTTCCATGCCGGCTTCCGGAGGAACGCAGACTAGTTTCGACCCGAGTATCTTACTACAGATTGGGTATATGCATGAGAAGCTTTTGAATAGTAAAGAGGCTGCTAGGTGGATGGAGATGGTGCTTAGAGAGGAAGATGAGGTGGGGGTTACGGCAGCGACGAGTAAGGCAAGGATGTGGCTGGCAAGATGGGAGTTTGGGAATAGTAATTGGGGGAAGGCAGCGGAGTATGCTAATGAGCTTTGTCAAGATGGTGCAGAGCTGGAAGAGGCAAAGGCGTTAGTAAGAGATTTAAGAAGTAGGATGGAGGGGTCAAAATAATGAGATGTGGAGTTGAGGGCGAGAAAAGGCTAGCATTGTAAGTTGTGACCCCCCCCGGGCAACTTTTCCGATGTATAAGTGATAATTGAGACGGGGGATGATGGAGGTGGAAGAGTACTAAGGTGCATGTAGTAATGGCCCTCCGTATTTCCTTTTTTTTTTTTCTTTCTTTTTTTTTTTAATGAAGTGTTGGACACTTGAAGGCGTTTGGAGCATTGGGGATTCAATTGCAAAGTAAATACAGTTTTTAGTATCATTCATGTCGTCGTTGGCTCCCTTCGTAATTTGCACTTAACAGAAAATAGCACTGTCTATATAATAAGATAATGGCTCTAATGTTTCTCGTGTATGGGCTGCGGTCCTAGTGTGGTGGGATATTTCCCGATAAAGACGATACCGCCCTGTGGGGAAAAAGATCATCCCCTTTCCTTGAATCACTCACAAATAATATAAAGCTTTGTCTTTTTACAAAACAGTAACATTTATTGATATATATCTACCTAGTATATGAATTCTAGCGCACTAGCGCATAACGTACCATCCTGAGCCGCTCATGCCCCCTATCAGCATCTAAAGGCTATTATATCTAACCCCTAAGGAAAAAATACCCAATAATCCGGGAATGGGTTAAAATTAGGTTACCATGGTATTTGCTCCCTGGCCCCGCATAATGTCTTTAGTCCGCTACTCTATAAGTACAACACAGATACCCTAACATGCTACGAGAACCTCCAGTCAAGCTTTTTTTTACTAGCTCTACCTAAGGCCAGCGTTAGTTTTGTGTCAGCCAGGAATAGGGGATTGACAACAAAATATACATACATTCTACTACCCCGCAGTTAGGAAGTTAGTATATTACTCCTTAATATATTAAGTAATCACTGGTCTTTGCCAGCAATGCGACTTTCGCTATCCACTACCCTATGGGAACAGGAGGATGCCGTTCCCCCGTACGCAGGCTATATGTACGGGGTTTAGCCTTTAATAGTAGCTATTATAACTAATTGTGAATGTTAATAGGTATATCCAGCCTAGAAATCCCTAGGAGTTACTTACGAAGTGTAGGTATGATCAATAACTAATTGTGAATGTTAATAGGTATATCCAGCCTAGAAATCCCTAGGAGTTACTTACGAAGTGTAGGTATGATCACTACCGAGCACATAATCCCATCGATGTATTATATAACTCAATGATAAAACATTGCATAGCTGTCGACTGACCTGCTGATTTAGTAGCGACGACGGCTGTACCTAGGATACCACGCCAGCTGTGATACACGTTTCGTTAGCCCTGGCTGTAGATCCTGTAAACGTGATAGATTATACATACCTTGAAAACCGGGTGGTCTTCGATTAAGACATTGGGTCGCTTTCCTGGGCGACAAGGTGCATTTTCTATAAGTCCAGTTGTAGGAAGGCCCTTTTTTTTGATTCTCCACCAGACTGATCTGGGAATTTGGTCTGGGGTTTAAGGTGTATTAGGAGTTTAATGTTTTCGTTCTTGTAGAATCTTATAGAATCGTTGCATAGGATGTCACCCGGCTCTCGAATCGCTTGGCAGATATTAATCCCTGCAGAACGATGTAGTTCTACGAGGGGCTTGGGGGAAATTCTCTAGTGCTTATGTACGTACGTAAGGCGCATGAAGAATATGTCAATACTGCGCAGTAATGGTTACCCATAGCTACTGGGTCTAAAGTGGCTAAGATTAGAATAACACTACGTGTATGGCGGCGTAAAAAATTTAAAAAATATAACCTATCATGATCTATTGTTCTGCTTAAAGTCCTTATTGGAAGCGTTTGATGTTTCATACTAGGCTTATCCAATAGAAAAAGTAGGGGTTTTGGCTTAACTTTAGTCGAGGGGGATTTACAGGAACCTATAATACGGAATAGACGAGAATATCGAGAAATCCATGATGCATGATGGCACTTGGTTAGTTAACCACCTTTTTTTTTTGTTGTGGCACCTTTCCGAGTTATAATTCTCATCATTCCAACCTTGCTTGGATAGTAAATTATAGTCCTGCGTTTTCTCTTATATCACTATTGGAGTTGGATATAAATATATCTCCGTTATTAGAGGAGACTAATTGCGCTTTGGTAGACGTTGTTTCCGAAGCCCCCCAAAACAGGTCGATCATAGGTAAATATAGGGCTTTAAAAGCTACTAGATATTTAATACAGTCTCTTAAGTTATTCCGTCATAAGTTGTGTCACAAGTAGCACGAGTGATACTCTATGACCCGCGATCATCCCGAGAAGAAAAACCGCTAACCCACATGATTTTATTATACAAGTATGATCTATATAAATTAATTTTATTTCGGCTTCGAGCCAGCTCCCCTTTTCACCCCCTTACCCCTCCCCCTTCCTCTCCCACTCCCCATCCCCTTTCTAGTATGCACCACCTTCTCCTTTCCTTTTCCCTTCTCCTTTCCCTTTCCCCTTCCCTTTGCCTGTCCCTGAACCTCCTCCTGCACCTCCTCCAAATTCTCGAATTCGTACTCCTCCTCATACTCCTCTTCCTCAGAATCCTCCCCATCCACCCGTTCCTGAAACGCCGTCCCCCTCTCCTGCTCATCACTCTCACTCTCACTGCTACTACTCCCTTCACCATCCCCTCTAGGCTTTCTCTCCCCCCTCGCAACCTGAATCGCCTCTAGCCTCTCCAAAAACGTACTTTTCCCCGGCCTCCACCCATACGTCCTCTCATCCATCCCCGTCGGTCCCGCCAACGGTCTTTCCTTCGCAGTCACAACAGCAGGCAGACAATGCACTCTAGTATTTGACACCGCAATCACTTTGCCAACATCCGGATCATCCGTCACCAATCCCGCACCCAACCCTAACCCTGCGCCTTCTTCCCCGGCCGCCACCACCAACCCGACCACCGCAGCAGCAGCAGCAGATGTATCTTTTTGAGATACGTAAATCCCCTTGACTTCCTCTTGGTCTTCGGGAGCGGGGCCCTCGGGACAGCGGATGTATAGCTCGGTTCCAACAGTACCCATCCAGGAGCCTGACCAGATCCGGTTCGCGAAAGAGATGAGTGGGTTCTCTGTGTGCAGGTCTAGTATCTGAAGTCGGCCGCTGTCGCCGGTTGCCCAACGCGCGACGGTGTTGCCATTTGCAGTGGACTCGTCGTCGTCCGTGGCGTTGGGAGGTCTGTTTGGGAGATGTCGGCGACCGGAGCGGCCAGAGCGGGTGGTGGAAGAGAGAGGTAGTGGGGTTGGGAGTGTGGATGGTGGGGCAGCATTCGCGTGAGGGTTTGAAGACGGCCCTGCGTGTATTGGTGTGGGAATTGTTAGGTCGAGGGATATGTAGAATTCCTATTTACTTATTTGTACGTATTAGTATTTTTTTTTTTTTTTTTTTTTGAGATATTATAGAAGAGGAAGAGAGAGGGAGAGAGAGACTTCGGGTTCGGCGTCGGTATCGGTCTCGTATTCTGACTCTGAAGCGCCATCGATCTCCATTGGGACTTCCACCTCGACTGAGACCGCAGCAGTGCGGGAGGCGCTGGTTGTTGGGCGCCCCGCACGAGAGGAGGATCCGGTGGTGGAGCGGGACTTTCTGCGCCGGGTTTGGTTCTGAACTGCGATGCTGCGGGTCATGGGCGTTGGGTGCTCTATGTGGCTTTTGGAGTGCTGAGAACTGTGCGTGTGGGTTGTAGGTCCAGGGCCTTTAGGCGCGGTGGTGGGGGCGGGGAGAGATGGTCAATGATGATGGTTCTTTTGGAAGAGGCTCACGGAAATCTAGAGGCGGAGTATTGTTTTTCCGAACCATGTCACATTTTCTAGTACAAAGAACGCAAGATATAAACAAACACAAGTTTTATTATTCTATATACCACCAAAGTCAATCATCCTTATTGATCTCCTCACAAAAACACACACAAGGCTAAAAAAGAGCAGGAATTAGGTGTAATGTTCCTGTGGGTTACCGAGTACTGCCAATAAATAGATAAAATACTTTATTCACATAAATTAGTAATAGTTAAATACTTCTAGAAGACTTTTAGATGGTATAAACTCACATACTTAGGTTCGCGTCAGCGAAGTAGCTATAGATATACATTCTTTATTCGGGTAAGTTAGTAATAGTTAAGCGCATCTAGAAGGGTTTTAGAGGATATGAACTTACAGATATCCAGACAGTATATCTCCCCATGCCGGATGTCCGGAATTATATAGATATTCCTATTCGGATGAGTTAGTAATTGCTACATACATACACGTCGATCTAGAAGATTCAAAGAGGGGGGAAGAATGCGATCTCACAGATATCCAGACATTCATCTCCTATTCCATCCCGACTCCCCTGCCGAGAGAACGGGCCCAGATATACATTCTTTATTAATTCAGATAAGTTAGTATTAATTAAACGCGTCTAGAAGATGGGATCTTACAGATATCCGGATAGTTATGCTCCATCCGGAGAGCACAGATCAGGTATACATTCTTTATTCGGATGAGTTAGTAATAGTTAAACGCGTCAAGAGGACTTCAGGAGGTGGGATCTTACAGATATCCAGAGAGTGAATACTCTCGGAGTATTTGGTTTTAGACCCCATCCGGAGGCCACAGATTTAGTATCATTCTTTATCTGGATGAGTTAGTAATAGTTAAACACGTCAAGATTTTAGGAGGTGAGATCTTACAGATATCCAGAGAGTGAATACTCTCGGAGTATTAGGTTTAGACCCCATGCGGAGGCCACAGATTTAGTATCATTCTTTATCTAGATGAGTTAGTAATAGTTAAACACGTCAAGAAGGGTTTTAGGAAGTGGGATCTTACAGATATCCAGAGAGTGAATACTCTCGGAGTATTAGGTTTTAGACCCCCATGCGGAGGCCACAGATTAGGTATCATTCTTTATTTAGATGAGTTAGTAATAGTTAAACGCGTCAAGAGGATTTTAGGAAGTGAGATCTTACAGATATCCAGAGAGTGAATACTCTCGGAGCATTTGGTTCTTGATCCGGAGATCATAGATTAGGTATAGATTCTATATTCAGATGAGTTAGTAATAGCTAAACACGTCGAGAAGGGTTTTAGGAAGTGAGATCTTACAGATACCCAGAGAGTGAATACTCTTGGAGTATTTGGCTCTAGATCCGGAGATCACAGATTGGGTATACATTCTATATTCAGATGAGTTAGTAATAATTAAACACGCCAAGAAGGTTTTTAGGAGGTGGGATCTTACAGATATCCAGAGAGCTAATACTCTCGGATTATTCGGTTTTAGATCCGGAGATCACAGATTAGGTATACATTCTATATTCAGATGATTTAGTAATAATTAAACAAGTCGAGAAGGTTTTAAGGAGGTGGGATCTTACAAGTTCGAGGTGGTTTGTCACACCCAGAGAGCACAGTTAAACATTCTTTATTCAGATAAGTTAGTTACAACAGTTTAGAAGGTTTCAGGAGGGTGCGAACTCACAGGATATCCGGATAGCAACAAGGCAGGAAGGCTACCGTAACCTTTGGCACGAGATTATGCCTAACCTTTTCCCCAAACCGACGGCAGGAAGGCTACCGTAACGTTGGCACGAAACCGGTAGCCTACCTCGTCTTAGTCTCAAAAAATAATGCACCTGGTACACATCCTTATATATTAGTAACAGCTATACACGTCTAAATTGTTAGGAAGTACGATCTTACCACGATAAGAAATAGTGGTTTAAGATATTCGTTTTTTATACCAATGCCGAGATGGCATATAGGTAACATGATATACAAGCTTTATATATTCATGCAGATAAGTTAGTAAATAGCTAATATAAAAAGAAGGAAGAGAAGGAGGGGGGGAAAAACCACAAGAAAGGATCCCAGGAGCATGGTTATATTCCACCTCCTTTTCAATGTTTTAAAAACCGGGAGGCACGAATGCCCTCCCAACCGCTTCAGTCTTCGTTCCCTTCTAGTAGCGGTTCCTGCCCGCGCATACAGCAGCGGAACAGAGAACCGCCGGTAACCCATATTATACTGGTACTAATTCCCCACAAAAGTTAGCTATATAAAAATATAACGCGAGGATTTAAAAAAAAAAAAAAGAATATTAATAACAATACGTACTGTTCTTCGTGTGCTAATGCCGGTAACAAAAGGAAAGGAAAAGCGGAGGCAAATATGCCTTTTTTGTTGGCAGTTTTGACGGGATAGAAACCACCGCTTACCTCTGGACCCTGCCCAACAGGCGCAGATGGTCCAATTCCTTGCATACATCTCAAAGGAATTTTCCGGACCGCAAACCCCCGGAAAGGCTTGGGCAATTGTTGGTCTTATGGTGGGTGTCGGCCCGGCCCGGGGTTGCTTATTGTCGTCCTGAGCTTTATGTTCTCCAGAGCTTAGGTATCTTGGCACCCTGAAAATAAGCGTATTGAATCATTAGCATATATATAAAACACTGACCGAGAGAGAAAGGAAAATTAAAGAAGAAAAAAGGAAGGGAAAACAAGAAGGAAAAGAGGGAGGGGAAAAGAAGGGAAGAAAAAACGAAAAGAAAAAAAAAACCGAAAAAAAAAAGAAGAAAAAAAGAAGAAAAAGATCTTGAAATACATACAGAACACCCCCAGAATCATCGACTGGAAAGTCTTTGACACGGCCTCCCTGAGGTGGGCGAACATCCGCATGCGCGAGAGTTCAGCCCAATGGATTCCCCCCTCTCCAAGGGAACCATCTACCGTACGAATCTAAAGACTCTGTCATTGAGTTAGCGTTTTTATGAATAAATAAATTAAAGATATTATTCTAGGCCGGAATTTTAAAATAAGGAAAGGGAAAAAAAAATTACTAGGAAGCAAAATAAGGGAAAACGTACTCTCCTACACGCAGAGGCGAAAAGGTTTTCCACTAAGTGGGTCGGGTTTATTTATTGACCTATTTTAACCATTAGTTAGACGAGATGAATCCCATGGAAATGATAGAATTAGTTACTTACAGGCCCCCAACCCCCAAAGACACCCTCCATAACCAAGGCTTTACCGGCAAAGCTCTTACTTGAGCCATTCATTTGTCCTATATATCAAGTAGCTATCTCAGAACTGTTAGCAATAGTTTTAAAGTATTGATTTATATCGTTACAGATCACTTACTTTTAGGATTTTGACCAGACCAGCGTACTAGTAGTCAATTAGTTAGCATTCTTTGTATAACTAAATTTGAACCGAAAACCAACCATTAGATTTTTGATCCCCGCGATGTACTGTCCAGGTCTAGGCTTTGAAACGCGCCGACCAATGGATCAGCAGAAATATCCAGGTATATACCGAAATATCCTGTTATCCTAAACACATTAGTATACTTCCAAGAATTAAATCCTCCCCGGTAGATAGATAACTCACTGCATCGCTATTTTTGGAACTAGTCGACGCGAATGCGTCGTTTGATAGCAGCACAAGATTTTTTAAAAAAAAAACCGCAGGAGAAAACCGTAAGTGGGCCCCTTCATCATCAGAAGGGGACTTTTCAAAAAAGTAGAAAGAGATGAATCTATCCCTTCATCAGAAGAGACTTTTTTTTAAAAAAAAAAAACCGCAGGAAAAAAAATCTTCGATGGACCCCTTCATCACTAATCAGAAGGGGCGTTGGATCATGAGGGTGAAATCTACTTTCAATAAGTTAGTACTAATTCTTCATAAGTATATAATCAACAAACTTAATACAAACTCACGTACCCAAACAGAGAGAGAACTTATGCAAGCTACTACCCAAAGCAGCCCAATAGAGAGCTCATGTTGAGCAAAGTTATTTCTCCATATAGCTAGCTACTGGATAGTAACTTTATCCCATGCATTGGGGGGAGGGCGGGGAGTGGTGATGGTTTTGGTATATAGATATTTAGGGAGGTGGGGAGGTGGGAAGGTGTTTAGTTCTTAATTCTAAATTACACAGTGGGGGAAATAGGCCAGAGGATTTTACTGTTGGTGCGTATGTGACTCGTTTTCAGTATGTTATCGCATCTGTGCGAAAGATAAGGGCCTATAACCGGATCTCTTGTTGAGATTTACTGTGACCGGATGAGTTACATAGTATTGTTTTGTTTACCTACCAGCAAGCCGGGACAACCCGGAGGTAGGGGAACTTGCCGCAAACACATCTTAATGCATTAACCGATATCCTCAGACGCGTAGTGTATCTATTAAGCAATACTCAAGAGCTTTATCGTATTGTTTCTACCCCGAGTGATATTTTATGATCCTGTGCCCCTCCCCCCCATTTTGAGATAGTAAAAGAAATCCAGCATCAAAAGTTGAGCTTCAGCCCCTCAAAAAAACCGATATCATACAGAAACGAAGAATTCATCTCTCAAGGCACCACCACATCACTTACTCGCAGTGGTTCCTTCATCTCCCCACCCATCCGACCCCTAATCCTCAGTTCCTCTTTCTTCCATCCCTCTCCAGCCTCCCTCACGCCCTCCACAGCCTTCACGCCTCTCCTAATCTCCTCAATCCTCCTCTTTGCCCGCTCCTCGTTCCTAAATAGCTTCCTAACGTCTTGCTTATCCTGACTCTCTTCTACCTCCGCGCCTAGCACCCCCTCTTCCACCGCGCGCTTCTTGGCAGCCTTGATAATTTTCTCTTTCTGTTCCTGCTCGTGGATCTCAGCTTCATATAAGAGCCTATTCACGCTCCGCCAGTTCTCGAATCGCAGGTCCTTCACGGAGTAACCTGTTGCGGTCCGTTGCAATGGGTCCTCTCCGATATCAACCTTGGATGCTGTGGCCGTGAGGGTGTCATAGAACTTTTGCAACTCTGTTTGTGGAATCTCCGAGAATGATGGTGAGGTAGAATCAATATCAACCACCGTCTCCTTCTGCTTCGGGCCAATGTTGGCAGGGAGGGTGGAAAGCTTGGTTGAAGATGCAAAGTCGTGGATCTGGGAGGACGAAAAGATTTCATTGAGGCATTGGATCTCCTCTTGCACTTCATGCTGACTTGATTGAGATATTGGGAAAGGGGTTTGTTCAGGAGGGATTTCCTTGGAAATACGCTCGGCAAATATCTTCTGTTTTTCACGGAAGATGGAGTTGATGGTACTGCTGTAAAGGGAGTAACCTATGGTGAGCTGAAGTTTTTCGACTTCAGAGCGGCAGAATTTTGTTTGGGAGGTACGGACACATGCCTGTTTTCCTAAGTTAGAACAATTCCTCGGGTAGAGAGAGATAAAGGAGGTGTACCCTAACTAATGCTCTAAGGTCTTTAAAGTCCCAAGCTTCTTTACTTTCCTCTTTAGCATTGCAGAGGTCTCTCCAGCTTGTTCTGACTGCCTCTGGGTCTTCAATTTCCCCAAATGCGTTGAGGATGACCCTGTAAGTAACCAAATTCGGTTCCAACCTTGAAGCTGCCAGTTCCTTCAGCCCACTATATACGAGATCCAACCGCTCTAACTTTCCCCCTAACGTTATGATAGTGTTGAACGTAGATAGCGATGGCTGCACCCCTGCCTTTGCAAAAGCACCTATAAGATCCCTAGTAAACTTCGTCGCGTTTTCATAAACCTTATCCCATTCCGGTCCCTTCCTCACGTTCTTTGGCACCCTCCCAACAACCCCAAAGACAGCACCAATAAGACTATTGAGGTGCTCAAAGCTTGCCTTTCCTCCCGCACCTACAAACGCATACAGTGCCCGTATCATAGCCTTCGTATCCCCAGTCTCACTCCATAGCTGTTTCAGCAGCGGTGTCAATACGGCTGGTTTAGGCGGGGTACCAGCTCGGCATGCCATAAGAAATACTATATACGCTTCTCTTACGGGCCGCTCATAGATTATGAGCTCGTAGAGCCGTGATGGAGTGAGGGTGGGGTAGAGACGGGTGCAGATATCGAAACCTTCATAGGCGGCTGCCCAGTTTCCATGTAGGAGACGAGCGGTGATTATACCTTGGAAGAGCATGAGACGGGTTCCTTTACCGGTATCACGGGCGATAGTTGGGGTAGCGCTATTCGAGTAGCGTTTAAGGGCTTCGGTATACATCTCCTCCATGACACTCAGCGGCTCGCCCTGATATGCAAAACATTCAATAGCAGCTCCATAAACTCGTGCATCATTATGTTCCTCATTCTGAGGTTCCAGCCATTTCCAAAACTCGTTGGCTATGGTGAATTCTTCCATTTCCTTTAGGCATGATATGGTATGTACACTCGCCAATGGGTGACCAGGGATTTTTCCAGATTTTATATCGGAAATTAGGGTTTTAATATAGGGGAGAGTTTCATCCTTAGTGCGGTCAAGACGGAAGCGTGTGTGGATTTGGCGGGCAAGGTTAGAGGTGTCAAAGGAGTTGAGGATACCGACATCCCGAAGCTGAGGGTAAGAGGACATAGCTGATCTGATCTGAGTTGCATTTAGGTCGCAGCGGAATACAAATAGCTATTAGCAAAAAAGGCATTAGTACTTTTTACTTTCTGATATCTACTACTCAAGAATTTAGAATTAACCACACCTCCTGAGAGAAGACTGAGCGAAGCTCAGGCTGAGTTAGTTGAGGGACTATCGTGTCCTCTGCCGTACTGCTCTTCTTCTTCCTCGGGCCCAGCCAGTCAGTACCGCCACCCTTGGAGTTGGCAGGTTGGCGCTCACGAGTATCCCGGCGCTCGGAGTTGTGTCCATCATAGCCCATATTCCGGCCTACACGGGGTGAGTTACGACCGGAATATGAACCCCGTTTCTCACCCTTATTTTCTCTATTTGGCCGAGGCTGACTGTAGTCGGGTCCATTATATCCTGACACATGGGCTTCGCGTGGGATACTGCCGCCGGTTTGTCTTCTTGGAGGTTCATATGATTCCTTGGCGTAGCATCTAGCTGATAACCGCAGAACAGAAAGACGAAGCTGTAGGCGTGCTGTTGTCGGGACAATTGCTCTTGAAGCCGCAGAACTGATCATCTTGTGGAGAGATGATATGGGGAGGGTTTCTGAAGACCCAGTATATTCATATAGAAGGGGAAGAAATATCTTGAAGTTCCCCACTATCAATGCGGTTGCAGGGATAAACTGAAACTTTTTTTATCTTAGCGTTGACTTGCATGAAAGAGCCGCAACGACGGAGGAGATCACGAAGAATACAATGAAGTTATAGCAAAGAGCCTGGGGCCGTGATGAAGCAAGAATGTATTACCTAGATAGTATCACAATAAATAATTAGATGGTTTGAAGCGGGTTATGGGAACGAGGATTCATGCCCCCTGCAAGACTTCTGTGACAGATGCCAAAAGACAGCTTTAGCTTCCTGTGTTCGACCTCAGTCAGAGACACAGATACAGCTCGACATCTCGACTACCCCACACCCCACCTCACAGATAACCACAGAAAGAAGTCAGAATGGCTCCTAATCTCTCCCTCATATCGGTACTCTCCCACATAGCTTTATCCAGTTACTATTACTCGTGCTAACACCCACCAGGTAAACGCAATCCTAATCCTCTCCCCCAACGACGGCTCTCGTATTCTCGCAAAATACTACCATCCACCCCACTCCACTCCCTCCACGTCCAACCCGTACCCAACAGCAAAGGAGCAAAAGGTCTTTGAAAAGGGCTTAATCGACAAGACCGCAAAATCAAACAACGACATCATCCTCTACGACTCACGCATCGTCGTTTTCAAGGCCGAGAGCGATGTCATGCTCTACGTTGTCGGTGGGACCGAAGAGAACGAGATGTTACTATGGCATACTCTCTTGGCGTTACGGGATAGTCTGAATCTGTTATTGAGGTATGTGGATCCTTTGCCTTGGGGGAGTTAGGGCCTAACGGGAATGCAGGAATATCACCGATAAACGCACCATGCTAGAGAACTACGATATTATATCACTATGCGTTGATGAGATTGTGGATGATGGGATTATCCTCGAGACGGACCCCGCGACTATTGCGTCCCGTGTGAGCAGGCCACCGAAGAACGAGGTTGTTGGCATGAAGAATCTGGACTTGTCGGAGCAGGGATTGCTTAATGCGTGGGAGTTTGGGAAAAGGCAGCTGGCAGAGAGGCTGCGCCAGGGGATGTAGATATTGGGAAAGCAGATGATGAGAATATTTTCTCTTTGTTCATGGTTTACAAAGCAAATAAGACGGATTACTCTCTAATCTTTCCTTGAGGGACAATGATAGGAGTGGCATAGCGAACGGCGTCAGAAGGGTGACTAGGCTAGTAATGATATTGATATTCCTCCATGCTTTTGGTATTAAAAGAAGTTTTACGTCCCAGAGACTTGAAAAGTCTTCAAAGGGACAATCCTCACGTGAAAGCCTTTCTCAAAGTATCTTCTTGAGTGACTTAGATTTAAACTCGGAACCATTATCTCTCTTTATCAAGAGGAATTAAGACTGTCTCACTCTTTCCTCTAGTGGTGTTCTAAACCCTCATCCATTATTATTTTCCCAGCCTTTTTTTCTCAACTGTGACTGTCAGCTGTCACAACCTCGTGGCCCAAAAAAAATCCCCCTTGCCTTCAAGCCACACTCAGGAACAACCTTTTTCCGCTCCGCTGCATTAATCCGATCCGACCTCACGTATGGAGGAGCACTTCCAGACCCGCCATAAATCTCTCAGTACTCACGATTGGTAGAATCCCACCTCAGCACAACCTACATGTACTACTCATCCCACATCATAAAACTTTCCCATTCCCAGCTACGGAAACACACCTAACCGGCAAACCCACCATACAACGACCGTGACACCTTGATAAGGTCCCTCCCCTCTCCGGATACAGTAAGTGTTATATGTAAAAAGGGAGGAAAGCAAAAAAAAAAAATTCGTTTTTCTTACTGCGTGATGGGTGCCGTATCCATGGTGCAAATAAAGGTTTTTTTTTTTAATTCCCCACCCTTCCTACCTCCCTCCCCCTGCCGTGGTCCAATTCAATTATTCGACTATCCCTTCCCTCACCCCCCCTTTTTCTCACTCTTTCCTCCCCCTCCAGGTATTTGGTACCGGCTGCTGTAGCCTGCCGAACGAAATCTCATCGGTGGTTTTGTTTTTGGTGATCGGTTCCGTAGACACCAATTATTGTCAAGCTATGGTTGTTGCTTTTTTTTTTTTTGTAGGATCTACGCGACTAGCGCGCATAAAACGTAAGATCTACGAGTATTTTTTATTTTTTTTAAGGATACGCGTGAGGGGAAGGGGGGGGAAGAAGGAAAGAAGGAAAGAAGAACTGGGTGAGACGGTATTCAGATTAGCGACTTCATCGTAGAAGGGTAGGTACAGCAGGGTCTAAGTGGATTGTTTTTTTTTTTTTCGTGTTTAATTTTTTTATCTCCCCTTTTCTTTCGTTGATGGTTTAGGTTTACGGTATATACGGTCATGGGGGCTAAACGCCATTTGAAGCATAAAACACGTTTCCCCCCCTTCTACTTATGTCTAAAGTAGCATAATGCAGTGCAGTGTGCAGTGCAGCGCAGCGGGGAGGCTTGTGGGGTTGCTTGTTTCATTCTCGTCTACTTACCAGTTAGATGGGGGTAATGATGGGGGATAGATAAGTACCTGACTACCTACCTACAGTGGAGATTCTCGTCTTCTTGGAAATCGGCTACGAGCGCATTGCGTGGGCGGTGAGTAGTTTGAATGAGTGAGCGGTGAAGCTTAACTAGAGACTGTATGTCAAGGCTACGAGTGCCGCTTAGAAGGGCAATGTGCAGCCACGATACTGTTTGATGGTGGGGTACATGGTTTTTGGTAGTACTGTGGCACCGAGTTTATGATGGGTAGATTATGACGTTGGATGCACTTGGGATTATCTCAGTTCAGATGCTAGCCTCTTTTTTTCTTTTTCTTTTCTCCTTAGGCGTGGGTAAGAATGATAGGTAATAAAATAGGGAGATGATAGTTCTATTCTGTATGTACGCTGTACGTGTGCTGCGCGATTTTAGTTATTCTTCTTTCTTTTCTTTTCTCTCTCAACTAACGGGATGAATGACCGGCCGTTGTTGTTTTCCCCCCTAATTTTATCTCGCCGAATGGGTTATTTATGCTTTTGTTCTGGTGGTTTGTTTGCTAACTCTGCTTGTACATGTACTTGTGGTGCATCTCATGGGAAGCTCCTTGGCGACTAGAGTCTCCCGAGTCTGACCTTCAAGACACCAGGCAGGATTGAAATTAGATCCAAGGAAACAAGCGCCCCAATTTGTTTCCCCGTTGGCAGGTGGTAGAAATAGCAGCAGTCACAGCAATTACAAAGAATGAGTATCTGTTTCACTCGGTAGTATGGCACACTTCCAGACTAATTAGGCATTCCAGGCTTTTCCCTCTTGCGGCAGCTCCCGGCTCGGCAACATATGTAAAAGGCTTGTCTTGAGGTCCAGGGTTCATCGCGTGCAACGGAAGCCGTTAGGAGGGCGTTAGCGGCGATGCATCTGCGTGCGGCTGCCCGAGGAAGGTCTTGGGAGAAAGTCGAGAATCTTGGCGAGCCAGAGGAGAGGGTTCTCTGCTGACGCTCAGACGACACCGAGTCCTAATCTGATAATCAGAGCGTGGAAGGATATCCCTAGCAGCACCCCCTTACATGCCCACTCTCCCCCCCCTCGGGAAAATGTTTAGCAGTCTTCAGCTGAAGTCTTTTAAGACATGCTATCACTAAGAAGAGTGCAAGCCGTCATTCATGTATGATGTACTTGTACATAGCCCGATGCTTGCAGGGCTGACGACGATCGAAGGAGGGTTCTGCAGTAATGATTCGTAAGATGTTCGCTGTCAGTAGCACCTTATCATGATGCCTGGAATTGGGACAGATGGCGGAATGCGGCGCATAGCCCGTTACCACCGGAAATTGCGGATGCGATGGAGTGGAGAGAGAGAGGGACTACAAAGTGGTCACCAATGAATGATATATTGGAGACCCGAGGATATTTGTATTTACAGGCATTACCGAGTTTATCGGACAAGAGTCCAGGGACAGGCTCCCGGAATTGCAGATCCAGGAGAAGCCCTATAAGTTTTGAGGGAGGGGGGGAAAGTAAACGAGGGGGGTGAACAACTACCGGCGAACAAGAAGGTGAGAGAGAGAGAGATTGCTACGTATCGTCTGGGCGGCTGAATCTCTTGTATGATCAAGACAACATTTTATCCTCTGGGCAGACGTTCACATTGAATTACCGATGTTGAGAAGCAGTAGGAAGTCAGCACGCAAGCACGTGTGCAGGATAGACAGGTGCGGCTGCTGCAGAGTTGTTGGTTGTGTCTGGCAACTCCATTCGGCACCGGAAAAACAGGAAGCTCTCTCTGCAGCTCAACCCGACATATGTGATGTGGGGGCGGCGGTAAGCTCCCATAGGCTTTATGGCTTCTATCATTGGGTTCAACACGTAGCAGAATATGGAGAACCACACCCCGCGTCATCACAGTGCACAGTTTTCCCTTCCCCGCTGAGGAGGGGATACAATTGCACACAATGTTTGTATATGAGGCTCGTACAGGATACAAGTCCCGGGGCCAATTCCGGGGAAGATCTGGACGTTATCCGTGTCTTTCTCAAGCAAAGTCGCGATCTTGGTTCTGAAGCCAATTTGGCCGGGTGGTGCCTGGTGAGACCTAATGTTACTGTATGGGGCACCGCCACAATCTATCCCAAGGGAAATTCCTCTCCCAAGACATGGTACACGGGAGAAAAGGTCCACCCACGATCTCCATGATCTGGAGAGAGACAAGAGCTTCTCTGCTCAATCCGAATCGACCTCTCTCCTTCTGGTCCCACACCTGGCCAAAAGAACCTGGGTGTTCGTTCCCTCCCCCATCAGGGATCAGCCGCTGCTGCTTTGCTAGTCGGGTTGGGAGTTGAAACTTACTCCCTTTTGCTCTCTTTCTTTCACTTGCTACTTGCCCACCCAGCCTGTCCGTGCTGTCCTGCTACTGACACCCTCTATTATTATTACCATCTTATTCGTCTTTCCCTTTGTCCCACCTATCGCGGTCCGCCACCACCTCTTCGGCTCTCCCTCCCTCTTGAATTCTCGAGTCCGAGCATTGACTTGATCAATTCAACTTGATAAGGCCCTCCAGATGTCTGTCTTGACTGCTATCCAGTAACCTCTGTACATTGACGTCGCGATCGCATAAATAGTCCCAGCGCGGATAACTCTTTTTATTGCGTGGTAGTCACTTTGCCCGTCTCTACTATAGAAATTACCCTTCAGCCCTCGCCACCAGCATACTTTATTGTACAGAAAGAAATAACACCGTCACTCGTCTTTCATCATTCCTTGCCCTCTCTTAACTTTAGAAGTTCAGCAGCCCAGAAATCCCAGCATTAGCCGGTAGTAACACAGAAGCACAAAAAATACAAGCCTTTTCAAGACTTTTTGACGTCCCGGTACTGGGAGGAATACTAAAGTTATGGGGTTTCCAGAAGGATGGGGGTCCACGCCCAGGTTGAATTTCATAACCGCGCATTGTGAGTTGCCGCTTCCGGACGTTTCTTTTACGTGATTGAGGGTTTTTTTTAACACATGTTTGTGAATTGGCGAGCAGATTTGTACATTCTTAGCGTTATTGTCCTCGGTTCGATAGTGATATATCCGATGAAGAACATGGCGTATATCGATGCGTTATTGTTTGCGAGTGGTAGTGCTACGCAGTCGGGTATCAATACGTATGGTTCTCCTAGGCGCTTCAACGACGATCGGGCACTAATTGGGCTCTAGAGTTGACGTCAATACAATCAAGCTCTACCAACAGCTCGTAATATGGGTCGTGCCTATGATTACAACTCCGATATTCATCAACACATTTGTCGTGTTTGTGAGATTATACTGGTTCGAGAAGCGCTTCGAGAACATTGGTACGTAGATCTTGATACATACAGATTTTCAAAGATAAAACTAACAAACCCAAGTCGCTCTCACCCGACAACCTTCAAGGGCCAAAACCGGTCGCTCAAACACCCTATATGCACCTACTGAAGAACTCGACCGCGAGGAACGTGGAGTCCGTGGCCGTGAAATTAAGGTCCTCCATAGTGAATCTCGTGCTCCATCTCCGGACAAGCCAATCTCGGGGGTTGAAGTAACGCATGGAACCCAGGACCCAGTCCGCCGAACTTCAACAGAGACCACTGAAGTCACTCCCGAACTACCTGAGTTTGTACCAGAAGGATTCTCACCTATGGATTCACGACTATCTTTGGGGATGGGAGAACCTCGTGGGAGGAGTCGCACACCAAGTCCGGATGGGGCTTCCTCTTCAACTGAAGGGTATGCATTGAGATCTGCAACAGGGAATGGTAGTGAGCTTATAAATGTCGATAGACCCCAGAGGAACCTAGAACCGAGTAACATCCAATTCGTCAATCTACCGTCACCACCCCTTAGAACTAATGACCTGGGTATTGTTAATGCCCCACACATCGCATTCGCAGAGAACCATCGTAGTCAGAATCACGGAAGAGCGTTGAGGATTCCCGGCCCAAGAGAGTTCGAACAAGGTGACCGCGCCCATGAGGTCGACGACGATGACGACTCAAACACCTTGTATCGCTCTCGTACCGCCGGTGAGACCGAATACGGCCGTTCTAATGGCTACGATATCCCTGCATCCCGGACCATCTCCTTAGGCAATGCGGGAACAAACGGTTCGAACAATATGCGTATGCGACGGGTCTCCACTACAGTTGATCGTTTCCTCCCGCGTGCCTCAACAGTCGAACGTGTAATGTCTAGTGCCTTTGCTATGGGTCCCCATCCACGAAAACGGAATACGAGCCCACTTTCACGCTTCTCTAGAAAGGCAAAGGAGCCCCCGAATATGCCGTATTTGAGTTATCAGCCGACTTTAGGAAGGAATTCGAATTTCGTAGATTTGACGGATGAACAGAGGGATGAGTTGGGAGGAATCGAATATAGGAGTTTGAAGCTGTTGGCGAAGGTGTTGGTGGGGTATTATGTGTTTTTTCATCTATTTGGGATAGTCTGCTTCATCCCATGGATAAATACTATGACGCATTATAAGGACTATGTTAAATCCATTGGTGTGAATCCGACTTGGTGGTATGTACTATCTCTTGGCATTGTTTCTTCCAGACATGGGAGATCACTCTCTTTAAGTATAGGCTAATCGTGTTGATATAGGGCAATTTATACCTCACAGACCTCATTCAATGACCTCGGCTTTACCCTCACACCCGACTCCATGGTTTCCTTCCAACAGGCTACCTTTATCCTCATCATCATGGCCTTCCTAATCGTAATTGGTAACACTGGTTTCCCTTGTCTGCTCCGCCTCATTATCTGGATTGGTTTCAAACTCTGCCCGGAAGGTAGCTCCTACCGTGAATGCCTCAACTTTCTCCTTGATCATCCCCGCCGCTGCTTCACGTTGCTATTCCCATCTGGTACAACCTGGATGCTATTCTGGATCCTGGTTTTCCTAAACATATCAGACGTGATCCTATTCATTGTCCTCGACTTGAAAGACAAAGACGTAACCGAAATTCCAGTCGGTTCTAGGATCATGGGTGCGATATTCCAAGCTGCGAGTACAAGGACGTCTGGAACAAGCGTAGTGAACCTCGCGGAATTGCATCCGGCTATCCAAGTGAGCTATATGGTCATGATGTATATCTCCGTCTTTCCCATTGCTATTTCGGTCCGTAAGACGAATGTCTACGAAGAGAGTTCGCTCGGGATCTATGCAAATGGTGATGAGGATGAGGAGGGTATAAATGAGAAGACGAGTTTCGTAGGTGCACATTTGAGGAAACAGTTGAGTTTCGATTTGTGGTATATCTTTTTGGGGCTGTTTATCATAACAATTGCTGAGGGGAGCCATATTGAGAATAACAATGACTATGTAAGTTTCCTTCGGCTTTCAATCTTTTTTTTAAGGATGCTAACAGAATATCAATAGGCGTTCACGACATTTGCAGTCCTCTTTGAGGTCGTGTCAGCATACGGTACTGTCGGTCTCTCTCTAGGCTACCCGGGATTCAACACAGCCTTCACAGGACAGTTCTCAGTAGTCTCGAAACTCGTCATCGTAGCTATGCAGATTCGTGGGCGTCATCGTGGCCTCCCCTACGAGCTCGACCGTGCCATCCTGCTACCCAGCGAGGCTCTTCACAAGAACGAAGCAGCGGATGCACAGAAGCGTGCATTAAAACGGAGAGGCAGCTCTTTCAGCCAAGTTGGCGTGCCTAGTAGGCCGTTGACTGGGAGCCGGAGTATAGCTAGCCAGGCCGTTGCTGAAGATTAGAAATGTGTGTGGGCTTCTTTTTTTATTGCGATGGGGGCCTTTTCTTCTTGAATTGTTTTATTAGAGGTGGGGCGTTTGGTGTTTTTTTTTTAAATAGTAATCCTGCCTTTTAATGGTGGGCTTTGTTTTTTATTGTTCTTTTTGCGAGTTATGAACATAGTGAGTTGCTTGGGATGTATTGTGGGGTTATAGATGTTATAGCTTTAGTATTACTGGTAAAGATGGTGGGGGGTGGAATGGGGGTAGGCACATATACAGAGATCATGGGCTGTAGAATGAATCTTGAAGAGTCTATGGTAGATTAAGTAAATAATCAATTACTAGATGTATCTTCTGTGATCATTACTTAATTGTGCATATGTAGGGTGGACTGAGTGGTTACACCAGCGAGATGATGAGAAGGAGGCTTAGCCGCCAAAGCAGATGAGGTAAAGGGTGAAGGAACCCCCACAACGAGACATCTCTCTCTATCCAGAAACTCAATCCACAAGAACGACAGACGAGACGAGAGTCCACTCCTGCAAATTGCAAGGAGATAGGTATACTGATCTCTAGAACCCACGAAAGCTCCTGAATCAGGGCGATGGGTAGGCCCTGTACGTTCCCCCTTTGAATTCTCTTCCCAGCCCTACAACCCGATTCCGGACAGATTTCAGGCCCTTACTAACACCTTTTTTAAAAAAAGTATGGAGACCACCTCAGGGAAAAGAGCTTGACGAGAAACCCCCCGTCCCTCCCGCCTGTCTCACGCCCTCCTCAAACACCTACTACAACTTCTTCCGCGCCAACGGTGATGGTCGCACACCCCCAACAATTGCAGACAACTTCCCGTCATACTCTTCCACTTCCAGCTCCTCTTCCTCCTCCTCTTCAGGGGGACCAACACTCGGACAAACACTCGGACTCCGTCATAGCCGTCTAACCGATGACGACCAACAACGTCGATCAAGAAACACCAGAAATGATGATATGGTAATGCGTAATGACAGCTCTATGTTAACCCTCGATGAGTTCCTCCGGGAGACGAGCGCTGCGAGTGCTACGAGAGACGAAGCGGAACGACATCTACAGAATTTACTGAGCATGAGGAGACGTATTGGGCCTGAACGTTCCGGTCTAGATAGATCTGGCCTTATACCTGCTACTGCCGGGGAACGGGCCGAACTTATTATGGGTGGCGCCGCACAATGGAGAACTCTGTTTGAACATACGCCTGCTGGACGTAGGAGGATTCTTGGGGCGCTACCGGTAGAGTCCGAGTATGTTTCGCGGGTACCGTTGGTGCCCGGAGGGATTCCGAGGTCGGGACGGGAGGCTGAGAATCCGAGAGACCCGGAAAATACAGGGTTAGCGTCAACTCTGAGGGATGAAGAGATCTTGCCGATGACAGATGTTTCGTGGCGGCCAACAATTTCGCGGGATGTGGAGATTGCTAGAGCAACGATTCCGCGGGCACGGGGGGATGTTCAGATTACGTGGCGGCCGTCGGTGTCGCGGGGTGCTGAGATATCGCAACGGCCACCAATCTCACGGGATATATCGCATGAGGCACAAGTACTCACTCCCGAGGGATTGACGCAGTCGGCGTCTCCGCCACTGAGAGATACCGCTGTACCCCCAGTGCCAGCAAGAAGGCTTACGACACACCCGATCCAGCCTGGTTTGCTTCAGCCAGCGAGGTCGCCTGGGTTATACCACTCGTTTACGCCCTCTAGAACAACACCTACTACTTCTTGGCCCCCATCGCAATCGTCGTTGCCACCACTGAGTCAGCAGGATAGTTTCGATATGCTGGTTGGTCAGATCCGCCGCATTGGAGCACTGCAGGACTTTATGCTGAGCTCTGTTGACAACGCTGCTGCCTCCCTCGAGGAAGGCGAAGCCACTGAGAATGAAACTGCACCCGGAGAGGATCGAGAACGCAATGCAGTCGCGTCTCTCCGAGTCCGTGAAGCGAGACTCCGAGCCATGCAGACGAGAATCGACCTGCTTGATAGCGAGTTCGCGTTACTAAGTAATACGAGACGTGAATTGAGAAGGGTAAATCTTAATTTCAATTCTCTAAACCGCCACCGTCGCTCGTCGGAACAGAGACTAACACCCTCTCAGGTTGAGGCAGAAGCTCTGGAGAGCCTTCAGGAGACGTCTGCACGTAACAGAGCATCTCTCCAGGAGGCTCGCAGCTTGTCTCTCCGGGATGCACGTGCATTCCTCTCTGACGCAGACAGAGCCATACGGACTCAGGAGGCGGTGGAGAGGTATATTGCCAATCGCCGCGCCGACGAGTTTAGTACTACACTAGGTGGAATTCCAGTAGTGAGGGTGGGGAGAAGGGTTAATGTGCAAGAAGGGGATGCGAGGTGGGCTGGAGGGATCGAGGCTGGAAGAGAGGGTCAAATGGGAATGACGAGGGCGCAGAGAGAGGAAGTGGGGATGGCAGAATTTCCAGAGGGGCCACAGGAGGGTATTTCAAGTGAGGGAAGGATGACAGCTGCGTTGAGAGAGGAATTGATGAGAAGTGCGGTTATGAGGATGCAGATTGAGGCTTTGCCGACTGGAACCCTTTGAGTTTTCCCCATAGCCTTCCTCTCTCCTCAATCCCCCCCCCCCCTTTTCTTCGTTTCTATATTCTGTCTTGTCCTTTTTCTTTTCTTTCTTTTTTCTTCATCGCTTTTTAATTCTTGCATTTTTCGCTGTTAGAGTCTCGGAAATTTTCCTATTGTCACAAAACATCCAAAAAAAGTTTTTCCAATGCTGGAGTGGTCTGTTTCTTGATTACCTTTGCTAGGTTATTGGCTCTGTGAGTCGATGGGGAAAGCAGGGGGGAGGAGTGGAGGGAAGAAACATTTGCAGGCGTTTGATCTGTTATTGGTAGTTTAGGTATTGGCGGGTATTACTCTGGGGATTAAAAATATGTAGTACTAGATATTCTTTCATAGCGCAATCTGGGATGGTACGTCAGAGTCGGTAATATATATCACTTGAGATTTAAGAGCACTAAAGGATTTTTTTCTCTCTAGAACAGTAGGTGTGGTTTTATAGTGAGTGTCATTAGGTTAGGTGGTTGGTCGATTAGTTAGTAAGATCGTGTTGGGAATGCCAAGACGAGTGATATTATATGATTATTTGTATTGATTGTAAGGTTATGAATATCTACTCACGATGCCAGGTTTAATGTTGGTCATATAATCGACTATTTGTATGCTAACCACGCAAATCTAGCCACATGATAAAAATTAGGCCTGACACCGTGAGTATAGTGCTAGTTAGATCTTAGCCGTATTCTGTCTCTTAAAACCTGACACCGAGTTGTAATTTTTTTCTAGTCTGGTAAATGATTTTGTAGGAGTGTCTAACCGTGTATACATTTTTTTATTTTTATTGTTCTATTCAGTAATTCTACTATGTTGTGTGTAGGGATAAACATCACTTAGAGCACTTTGCTATTGTAGGAGGATAAAAATGCCCGGTCACCTACAAGGTAACTAAGGCCTTGAAGTGAGTACCACTATACAACTGCGGTGGAAAGATTGAACTAGAGAAAGAACACATCAATAATTTATTTACAGTTCAACTACATATATTTATGTGTTGCTATAGAGGAGGAAGAGATTATATGATGGGTTTTTGGTTGCTATGCGAGTGACCGGGTACTTTGTTCTGTATGCATCTGGCCTCGGCCTCAACTAGATAAGCAAGGCTGACTAGATTGCCGCTATTTATCCCATAGCTCGGTGAAGCTGCCCTTTTTCCGTGGGGGTCAAAGTTGTGTGGCTAGACTTAGGCTTCTACTCTTTTTCATAAGCTACTATACGTTGAGCCGCCGCCACTTTGGGGGGGGGCAGCATTTTTCACCGGGTTATGGGATAGGCTGATTTTCTCGGGTACCGTTTTACTTGACGAGTGAGAAAGCATGACTGAGAAATTCCTCGTTCGGATTAACTAATATGCGTCATGAGCTAAATCAGACCCCCCTAACAGCTCAGTCTAACCCCTCGATTTCTCCATAAAAATTTGTTTCCTAGTACACTAAACCAAACCCACATACTGTGCTGGAAAAAAAAGAGCTACAACCCATCAGAGTACAGGGCAAGGCCGTATGAGAAATGGTAGAGAAGTCGTTATGCATGGTTTGGGTATGAAGTCTTACCATAAGCTATGTTTTTGGGTTTTATTAGACTTACTTTGAGACTACGTTATATTTTTCTTTTTTTGCTTGCGTTTAGGACGCGCTATATGGTTTCTTGCAGGATCGACTATTTTGGGGTGGTTTAGTACGATAGTGCTATAGAAAGAAGGCGTATGCACTTATATAAGCGGAAAAAAGTGAGGTTGTAGCGAGTACAGATGCAAGGGGGTGAATTCAGTAGTGGGGTTTTCTATCCAGTGATGGCAGTTCCCAAATGTGATTGTAAGTTTAGTGGCTAGGTATATACAGGGCAAGGTACTACAATAACAATACTTAGTACTGATATATAAATCAATAGTTATTGTGGGTTAAATTCGGTTAATTATTATTTAGGTTATTTTTCACAGAGAGAGGTATTTGGATGAGTAATGAGGAAATAAATGGACCGGTAAATATGAATAGGAGGTAGATATTTATTGGAATGTAGGGGACATGCTTCAGGCGTGTGATATTCTATCGATATATGTGTCAATAGTTATGAACATATCGGCTAAAGGAAGCCAGGTACCACATTTTCTAATAATTTTTTCCACTGTTATGCTGTCTCTGAGATCGTGTATTGTCAAGGGGTAGGGTATAAATGTCGGGTACCTAGGATATTATATGTAGCAGATGCAACAAAAGCAATTGAGGAATGAGACTACAAATAGACGAACGAAGGGGTTAATAGGTAGGAGAGTAGGTGGGAAAGTTAGGGTGAGAGATTAAAAATTAGCTCGAATGGATAGGTAGGTAAGCGAGGAATTTAAGTGAAAAGAATGCCAAGCGTAGGAATTTATGTAGTAGATTAGGAATGCATGTAAGTGAACTGGGCGCGGAAAAGATATTAGATCGTATATAGGAGCTTATGGAGAAGAGGGGTAGAAGAGGAAAGGCCTAGTTTATGTATTTTAATAAAGAGGGTGAGATGCTATATATTGAGACGCGTTGAGGCTTCTAGTTGGGTAGGTTCTGGGGTCACCTAGAATACAGAGTAATTTTCCAACCCCGAAGATTATCGATGTCCATAAAAGAGGACAGGTAGGTAAGAGGATGAGGGGAACCTAGCGAGTCTTGTACAGATTTCGGACCCAGAAAAGGCATTGGGTGAGCGGACTGGTATGGTTAGGATGTTTGTGGTTTCTAAGGGCATAACAAGTCATTGATAAAGTGGTGTACCTCAAACACAGCTGCTAGTATAATGGCAAGATAGAAAGGTGAGATATGGCTTTTATAATAATGGGATCTCTATCAGACTTAGGGAAAGTGATGAATATAATGGTAGTTTGTGCACATGAATACGTCAGACTGACCTTCAAGAGCCTCTCACATGTTTGCAAACCTTAAACTGACTCTTTATTCTTCACTCCAAACCCTCCTCGCCAGACCCAAGACCATACCTCTACAGAGCACACCAGAAGTTAACGTTTCTAGAATTATCTAAATACACAACGAGATAGAACTCGAGATTCTACAATTGTGCATATTAGCTAGCACTGGGTTTACGTGTTGGCCTTCCTACAGGTAACGTGAATGTCAGCATCCACAGTTGTTTGTCTACATTTACTGCTAATATGATGCTTTCTTTATACATAAGTCACTAATTATGTGGATAGCACTTAGACCATAAGACGCAAATGAAGCGTTAAATGCGAGGGGGAATCCCTAGTAATATAGCTTTGGTAGGTTCTCGTAAGTCCTCCCAAATTTACCACGCTCCCTATACTATTATTCACTTATTGATCGGTCTCGTGTCTTCTTTTATAGATGGCTATATTCCTAGGAGGATATCGAAGCCATGGCCAGTAAAGGATACAGGTACCGCTAGGATAGCCGTCGAAACAATAGCAAACAGTATTGCGGCCATCATCAAAATCAGATAGCCAGTTTCCTCAGGAAGAGAAAATCAGCCTTATATCAATTTAAAGAACCACTCCACGGGTATCTACTAGGCATTCCGTATCCGTTAGGAACGTTCTACTTTAGATGTTACTGGGCATATATGCAATATCTAAGTTTACGTCTACCAATACACATGTCGGTAAGCTTTATCATTTCGGTGTGTCTTATCTTCATTTTTCTGTATCTTGCCCGCCTTCAAAGATTGGTGTTGACGGTAAAGTAGTAGTGGTATATTTTTCCGTCGAGCAAGTACGATGAGGCATGAGACTACAACTGGCAGAGATAAAGAAGATGCTGAAGGCTGAAGTAATCGGTTTCATCATATGGTACCAATGCTGAAAGAAGGTCAAGTACCTATCACTGCCTCAGATGAGACAGCCTTGATTTATTCTACCCAACGGGGCTAGAAGTAGTTAAAAGGACCACGTTAAAAAAGTGGCCCGGCTTCTATTCCTGACCTTTGACGGATCCAGGGAAATATTCATCAGCTGTGGAGTGGACAGCCACCTAGGGACTGACTCTTCTATAGGATGAAAGCTACTATAATAGGTATTAAATCCAGCTCTAGTATATCAAACGGACGCTGACGATTGATGATAGGACTTTGGCTTTCTAAGGGGTTTAAGGGCGATAATTCCAGCTTTTTAATTGATGGGATATTATAGCTGCCGTATCACTCCGGGTATATGGTACACCCTAATTTTTTAGATCACACAAGATCTCCAAATGTATGTGAATTTCCCGCTCCTAGTAAAACATAAGATCTTTTCTGATATACCAGCGGGCTCACCTAGTAATGCCTTTCGCAGGAATACTTTGGCGGCACAAATATACTACATACGGGACCCATATAGTCACCGAAGGCTGGCTTGACACTTGATTTTTCGAGGAACAGTGTTGTGATGGGGTATCTCCCAGGGACGCTGTTGATGGGTTCTGTTCAGTAATGTTTACTAAGATAACATAGGCTAGAAATCTGGCTGACCTCAAATAATCTATCTCTAGTGCTTAAAATAATGCATTAACTCTGTATCACACAAGCTATCAACTTTCTTTTCAGTCTTGTTTTTTATTAGTAAAATGTAAAGAGTATATTAGCTTAAGAAAGAAGCAAAAGATTTTTACTGAAGGTTTTGCATTATATCACGTAGATCAGACTCAAGTTTCATATCTCTAACTACTCGGACCTTCCAGCATGTTAACTTCTACATTATGTACTTATGATAAATTCATTCAACTTCTACATTACTTTATAATCCGCAGAGTATTCTTTACGAGTTCGACCCTGTATGAAAATACCCCTATACGTAATATACACACCACCCCAGAAGAGTAACCTACAAGGACCGTATTCGTAAACACCCCAACCACCCGGAAAATATATCTCCGAAACAGTACTATCGTGACGTCTCAGTTCGCTTATCTATCACTCTTTATCTAAAGTTATCACCAGCCGCAGGCGGGCAGGCAAGCGGGCAGGAAGGGCAGGGATCCAACTAGTAAAATAAACTGAGACCTACTTTAATTGTTATCTGTATAAAAACGTAACTTACGCATTAAAAAAAAAATCTCCGCATTACCCCACAATTCCCCCCCCTCACTATGCACGGATACGTCAAAGAGCCTAGTTTATAAAGTTTATTACTTCCACTATATACAACCTACCTACCTAGCGTAACCTAACCTACCCCAGCCAGCCAGCAATCCCAACCAGCTAGAAAAAAAAAAAGACGCAGAACCACAAATCCAAAAAATCCAGAATCCAAAATCCGAAAAAGTCACAAGCGCTATACACTTTTACACCCTCAAAAAAAAAAAAGCTTCTTAACAAGTTGAAAATAATTCTGGAAAAGCAGGGACCCTTAAAAAAAAAAACCTTCTTCTCCTTACAAAAAACCAAACCCATCATACATCATTCCCTGCGTAACCCATAAAAACCAACATCCACGAACCAAAGAAGAGAAGAAAAAAAAGAGAACCGCTAGCCAACAAAATAGATAAAAAGTAATGATACTAGGAGAATTTAGTAACAGGAGGAAAAACGCGCGCAAAAAAACAATACAATGATTTCCTCCCAGACCCCCCTTTGCCCCCGGTACATAGTAGATGATTGAAAAAGAAAGAAAAAATGGAAAAAAAATAAGGGAAAAAATGAATTTTTATCTATTTTTGATTAAATCTCCGACAACGCTCTCTTTTTCCCACTATCACTCCTCTTCAGGGTTGGAGTTTTGAATTCGTGTTCGGCAGGTGGTAAAGGCGAGTTCTCAACCGGTTTCGAAGAAGTAGAAGACTGCTCAGCGGGATCCATCCAGACAGAGAACTTCAGTGGACTCTTTGCTCTTGAAGCCTGAGCAATCTTCTTCTCGGGTGTAGTGATAGTCATGAACCCTTCCTTCTCTAGTGTTGGTACCTTGCTCAACTTTTCACCCTTCTCCTCCTCCTTCTCCGCCAACTCCACGGGTGCCATTTCACGCAATGGTTGTCTCCTTGGGCGACGTTGCGGGATGCGTCTGACGGGGGCATCGACATTCATCTGGATCTCTGGTGGGGTAACGAGCAACTCCTCCAGGCGCGCAGGTGGGATATTCTCCTTCCCAAGCTCTGAAAGCTCTGACCTACTTGATTCGTCGTCCGAGAGGTCGAGTGTGGTTGTCGAGTGCTCCATCATATTCTGGAGTGTCTCCTCTGGCGAATCCTCATAAATTGTAAACTGCCATGAGTCTGGCATTTCCGGCGCGCAGGGTGAGGGGGTTGCTGTGAGTGGTTGTGGAGTGGTGAGTGATGGGCTTAGTTTGGTGTTGTCGTGGATAACAGAGTCAATGCTGCTTGGCGCTGACTCCTGAATTGAGACAGGTGGGTCTACCCTAACCGCGAACGGAACGCGACGGTCACGTGCACTTCTCGGAGGGGTGGTTGGACGACGACGCGGCGGGGACGTGTTAAGGATTGCATTCTTGAGAGAGGACCCAACGCGAGGTTTGCTCTTCTCGACGCGGTGAGTGTTTGTGACATTTCCTAACGCGCTACGGGGCTTTTGCTGAACAGCCTTGTCGGTTAGAATAAAACGCGATGTCTTTTCTTGTTTAGTAGAAGAGGAAGGTTGTTTTGAGAATAGTATATTTTCGTTATTTGAGCTCTTTACGGTGAGGGCTGACTTGACGCGTTTTGGGTGTGTGGGGTCCACGTTCTCGTCGTTGAAGATTGCGAGTGGGCGCTTAGTGGGGGAGCCCGAAAGGGTGGCTGGTTAGGACGTGTTAGCGTTGTTGATCAGGGCAGGGGAGAAGAGTGCGTGAGAGTGGTGTGTCACAGCGAATAAAGCGAGTGGCGGGGGAAACGGGAAATGATTCATGGGACCACGAGCTGAGCTCAGGGAGAAATCGATAGAGTGAAAGAAAAAAGGGCAGAAACGAAAGTAAATGATCAAGAACTTACAGCGACGGTTAGAATTAGAAGGCATGGTGTTTCCGAACATTGCAGATTTCATAGTACCGAAAGCCCGACGAGGGGACGAAATAAGGACTGGAGACGGGGCCATTTCTGTTGTAGAAAAGTCGCGGAGAAGGGTGGTGTCTAGCGATGGAGATGTATCGTCGGCGATGACGATAGATAAAGCGGGTTTAAAGTAGATAACAGAGTAAAGAAGCCCGCACAAGCCCTCTTGTCGATAAAAGACCGAATGAAAACCAAATCGAGATGATGAAAACGGAGGGAATTGTTCGCAAGAAGGTAGACAGTAAGATAGAAAGGGAAGATGGAGAGGAGCGGGTGAGGGGGGACACGCTTGTTAAAGGCCGACGCAAGGGCGGGAGGTAACGTCCCGATCGGGGAGATTAAGACGCGACGCGTGAGTTTGGTGTCGGGTTCGCGTAAGTGGTTAATGAAGTGCGGCCCATGTTAATGAGACCGTTAATACGGCGGGGGTTCAGTGCGGTTAATGGGCCCGTCTCAGCTCTAAATAGGTGGCTGAGCCACAGGTTAATAGGATCTGAGTCTTACGGCCGGGTTTCAGATTGCTTAGCGTTATCGATAAGACACCCCCGCCGCCTATATATCCCAGTTTAGGTTAGTATAAGTTACGCCCTTCCCCTCTTACCAGCCACCCTGATTTCTGATACTCCTTTATCTCCCTAAAGGCTGCCAGCGCACAGACCTAACCCTAGCGAGTGATAGTCTGTGCCGTCCTATAGATTGGAAAACACCCGCTAGTCTGCTTTGGTCTCTGGTAATAACGAGGATTCACTCCTGGATTCCCGCGGCCGTGGAAACCCCGCGGGTTCTGTGATAAAGAAACGCTGCAGTCGTGGCCCGTGCTACACCTGTATCTGCTATTGTTCCATGCGGTGGAAGGTTCTACTTAATGTAATAGTCGTGGTTTCGCCCGCTCGGCACACAGACCCTGCACCTGCATGAGCGGCGTTCTAACAAAGACTAGACCGCTCAATACATCATCATATCTATGCCCAGATTTACATAGAGATGACATTGGATCACCAAACCAACAACACTCACCAGTCGAATAACATTCTTTCACTGTCCTTTCAGTGCTGTGCATCCCACTAGGATCAAAGCATTAATGGAAGCTAGTGATCTATCTAATGTTTCCTCTAAAGGATGGTATTTAAGACATCTGTTCTCTCAGTCACTCAGTATACCGTGAACCCGCTGATCCATACTGCCCTTCCCAACGTATCCAAGATGTAATACCTACCCTTGAGAGCATAATTAGTCACAGTATCATTTATCGACCCAGAACTCTAGGGAAACCAAGATCCCCTAAATCAATTCACAAACAGATCATTAGGAGCCCTAGATCTACAGCGAATACCACTGACCTTTTTATTGGCACCTTTGAACTATACCTTCAACCAGGACCTGTGTATCAATTAAAAAGGTATTATTACACAGGTCCCGAAAGGAAACGATGGGTATATTCATCCCTAGCAAGGACTTATGCAAATGGATTAGGTGCTGGTACCCCCGCATCCTAATTCGAGATGCCTGATACAACCATGAATCGAATGCGTTTGTTGAAGGATAGTTCATTATTTAGGGTTTTCCTCGCAACGCTTATAATAACTCATTATATCCATCTCTTGCAAACCAATGGATCTAAATACGTTAGGCAGAGCTATTCACATAACCTCCTGGGTACTGGGGTATTAATGTCTACTGATCTAGCCATACATACAGCATGTACTATATTCTTATTACAGGCTTAAATACGAGAAGCCATTGGCTCGTAGTAATAGCTTAACTCACTGGCACATTTAGCTGGTTGGACGAGCATTATCTTCCGAAACACATAAAAAGTCTGACATTAGTAGTTTATAAAATCCACTTTGATAGATACATCTAAACCTCCGATAGGTTATAGAGGATCTATGAATCATCTCGTCCAATGGTTCACTCTGAAGATCGTGGCGGCACATCATGTATTCGCCAGCACCTCTCTGAAGAACTATACCAAAAGCCCTTAGAATACGCCCATAGTGATATAAAACCATTCGAAGTCTGGACCTCCTGCATAGTTTCTCATCTACTGTTGGCTCTGGGAAGACTTATAAGACCTTCATATACATGGTTTAACAGGGAATACTGACACAATAATATTTCGTCAGAATGTTCTATACGGAGATTTACAAAGGAAACTATTCCTTCAGCTTGAAACGGTCACAAGTCGCTTGGTACATATAAACCTAGCTAAGACTACCAACAAGTCGCTCATGCCAATAACTAGCTAAAGAGACCATTGGAGAGAGTATTAAGCCTGACGCAGGAAGCAACTACTATAAATGCTGCCTACCACCATGTTCGTGCCATTCGACAAAAATAAAACTACTCGAGGAGATCCTGTTGAGTAGAGCCCCTAGCGTGTATATGGGGACGATTAATTTCTAAAGCTAAATAGGCATTATTTCACGCAAAGGATCCTAGGATTAACGCATTTGTCCTACACTATCGCTGGAGATCTTTATGTTAGTGATATTGAGAACTGGGGGGAGGGGGGCCATCCACAGCCCATTAAACCGGACGGCTCATGTGCCAGTGGCATGCGAATTCTCTAAAGGAATATAGAAATAGGATATGCGCCCAATTGGGTTAATTGGGAACCGGGTTATCAGCATCAAGAAATACCTCCACAAAAGCATGAATTCGTATATGAAATCTAAGACTTTCTTCGTGCAGACTGGCTGACTGACCTTACTTCTAGGAACGGCTAAGGGAGTTAACTATAAAGCTTATTAGAAACCCTACTGTACAGTACCGGACTATTCAGTGAGTACTAATATCTTAAGCAGAACTCCGGTACGAATCAACGGCAACTAAGGCATTAAGCGAGGATCCCATTCTGTGATTTCGTAGCTTGTTTAATGACGATCTATCTTCCAAGAGGCAATTCTCCCGGAAATGGAGCAGAGATGGAGAGCTGCAAAGACTGCCTCGATGTCAATATTGTGGCAAGTACGGGGGTTTGTGGGCTAAAACACGGGGGAAAAAAGTATTTGTTTTGTTACAGCGCCTTTAGCGCATTAAAGACTTAGCAAGAGCTCAGAGTATGGATGAAAGATACTCAGGGGTATGCAGGTGGCGCGATAATTAGTTTTTATCTGAGGATATTTAGTCATCATTTTACATGTATATGTCAAAAGAGTGTATGCTCTTTTCTACGTTAGTACTGTATTCGTGGATCAGAAATAGCGTTCTACTAATTATGTGTTCTTTTCTATCCATCCAATTGTTGGGATTGGACTATAGAAGCCTTAACATCTAAAGGATAGGTTCTATACAAATAGTCTAAGAGATACCTTTTGGTGATTAATACACACAGGTAGATGATGGGTATGTTTTCTGTACTTGATGGACCAAAGCAAGGTTACGTATGTGTATGTCGAAGCAGCCCCCTCATTGAGTTGTATCATGTAGGTACCATAGAATAGGAGAACAAAGAAAAACGCATATCTAGCAACCAAATTGAGCCCCCTTATATAACACAGCCCTTATTACCTCTGCGTCTAAGTGCCATCCCAACTATAGGTTTTTGGTATAAAGTATTAACCTGTTATCTCACTAGCTTAATTACTACGATATTATCTATTATGTTTGTGGAGCAGTGTTTATTTAAAGTTAACCTCGGATATACTAGTTATGTGTATGAACCTGTGCTTATTTTATCCCTTAAATATAGCTAAACTTAGATAGTGCTCCACGAAGCGGGTATTTTAAAGTATCTCTTAGAGCTAGGGGTGCTTCTAGATAGCAAACAGTCTACCTCGCGTGCGTAGTTACCTCCCACCTCAGCGTTGAAGGAAGGCTTCATAAGTAGGCAACATGCTCACTAGTGAGAAAGCATCAGAGATATAATGCTTCGGAGATAAGAAAAGATCTTGGAGTGAGTGTACGTCATAAGGGATATGCAGAGCATATATAGAGTGGTAAGGCGCCCGTATCGTAGTGAATCGAGTAATTCTCGCTCATCCAATTCAATAAACGTACCTGAGTCATGTATTATGGTGTACGTAGCCCACCTCGCTCTTATGATATAAAAGAGAAATGACTCAACGCCAGAAATTCAACGAGAGTAATGGTAGATCATGTAAGGAGTACTATTGTCCTCAAAGTCCTAGACTATGATTTCTATTGTTGTTTAAACGAGCGGCTCTAGAAAATTATATAATCATCTATTGGCAGGTCATAGCTGAGATGTAAATCGAGGTAATATGTGCTTTTAGACGAATCAATTAAACGAAGGGGTTAAATATGGATAATACTACAGTACAATCGCCATATATAGAGGGAATAATCTAGTAGGATAAAGTTTTAACACATTTATTTTACCTATCTACTCATATTTTCTGCAACCAATAGCCTGTTTGATATACTTTTTCTGCTCCCGATATGAACGGGTCATGATATATCACTCGTGACAAATATGTGCCGGTAGTGGGGCTCTCGGGATTCAGGCCCCCAAGGCAAACTGCGCTATGAATATAACCCACCGCAATCTACTGAACTTTTAAGATAAACAGTGAGTATATCTTATGAGAACCTAGAGCTACCTTGGATTAGATATAAAGCCAGGCTTTGGCTGTTCCAACGGCGGGTAATATAATAGAATCCCGGAAAAACCCACACCGCTCCGGAAAAAGGATTTTCCTTGGACCCTCGCCAAGTGTTGTAGTGGGTTTCCTAATTTTTTCTTTTCGCCATAATCTTCTGTAGCGTCTCCCCTCCCCCACCAAGACGAAAATTTCCCTCTCATCTCCTCCAACCTCCACCTCCCTCAATCCCTCCAATCTTCTTCTCTCATCTTATCCCTCAATTTACCTCTCACCGTATCTTCCTTGATTGCGGTCTCTTTTTTATCCCAACTTCTTTTCTCACGAAAGGAACACTACAAACAACCCTCTTCTCCTTATCGCCGTGATGTTCGCCTCTTCCCTACGCCGGCAATCGCCCGCTCTTCTTCGTCTTACAAGTTCCTCTATTCGTGCCTTCACATTTTCTTCCCCCTCAAAGTCGGTAATTGCTCGTTCGGCGCCTTTAAAAACCGCTGTTCTCAGTTCATCTGCCGCACAGCGAAGATTTTTTGCAGTCTCTACGTATTTACGAGATGAGGCCCATGCCGCCACACAAGAGATTGTAGACTCTGATCCGCCTGCAGGAGAGTACCATTATGCGGGTCATGGCGAGGAACATCACTTTGGAAAGAATGAGCCTGTTACAACGTTCCAGCAGCTCGCGGATAGAGGGATCGTTGATAAGGCGATTATTAATACTATTACCAAAGGAATGGGATATGAAGAAATGACAAAGGTTCAGCGGAAGACAATTATGGAGACTGTAAATGGTGATAACGTGTAAGTTCCTCTATATTGTTCAAAATCAGTGCGGTAGGGAAAAAAAAACTGACAACCCAATCAATTACAGACTTGCCCAGGCTAAAACAGGTACCGGAAAGACAATTGCCTTCCTGCTACCTGTTCTGCAGCGCATTCTTGACGCTGAGAGGCCTCTGAGAGTACCCTCAAACTCTGGGTTCAGATCTAGAGATTCGCGACAAAGTTATAACAATGGATCATATGCGGACATTCGGGCGATTATTGTCTCACCGACCCGTGAATTGGCCACTCAGATTGCTGTCGATGCTAGAAAACTCTCCAGTGGCACAAACATCATTGTTCAAACCGCTGTAGGTGGCTCTGGGAAACCCCAGAGTCTCCGGGATATCCACAGATCCGGTTGTCATATTTTGATTGCTACTCCTGGAAGGTTACTTGACCTTCTCACAGACCCTGCTGGTGTTAAGGCGCCCAACTTGGAGATTTTCGTTATGGACGAGGCCGACAATCTTCTTGATGTTGGCTTCGCCAATGAACTTGACAATATCATGAATGCATTGCCTCCTAGGGATCAGGCTATTGGGAGCTCAGGAAGAGGCAGACAAACCCTTTTGTTTTCTGCTACAGTTCCCGAAAAGGTCATGAGCGTAGTTAAGAAGACTATGGGCAGGGACTACAAGGTTTTGAGAATGGTCGAGGAGGGCGAGGTAGCAACACACGAGAGGGTCCAACAGAGACTTATCAGGTGCAAAGGACTCGAAAACTTGATTCCCGCAACTTACGAGCTCATCCTACGCGAGATTTCCGTACTCAAAGCTGCTCACCAACAGTCACAAGGTGCAGAAAGTCTCCCTTTCAAGGCCATTGTCTTCTTCTCAGCCACTCGCTGGGCTTCACTCGCCGCAGAAACCTTCCGCAACATCAGTGGTGACAACCGACCTGGATCTAATAGCAGCAACCCACTATATCCCACCAAGGTCTTCGAAATTCATTCTCGTCTTAATCAAAACCAACGTGACAACGCTGCTAACCGCTTCCGCAATTCCGAGTCTGCAATCCTCTTTTCATCCGATGTTACAGCCCGCGGAATGGACTTCCCTAAGGTTACTCACGTAATCCAAGTCGGTGGCCCCAGAAACCACGAACAATACATTCACCGTCTTGGTCGTACCGCTCGTGGATCGGCTAATGGTATTGGATACCTCCTTGTCCCAGAAATTGAATTCCCTCAAGTCGTACGTGAACTCAAGGGACTCCCGCTCACCAAAGACGAGTCCCTCATTACCGCTCGTCTCGACCTAGGGGCCGAACAAGACCTCTCGAAGGATACGGCAGATCTAATCACCTCTATCACTGAAGCTTCAATGAGGGTTCCCCGTGACCTTAAGTCCATGACTTACTCTGCACTCATTGGACTCTACAACGCTCTTGGTAACAAGCAGCTCATGATCGCATCTCTGAATCGCCTTGCTACCCTCGGCTGGGGAATGGAAAAACCACCATATGTTAGCCCTATGCTCGCCAATAAAATGGGATTGAGCAGAGTCCCAGGTCTCAATATGATGAGAGATGAAAATGACTTCACTGTTGGAGATGAAGGCGGATCTCGCAGCGGATTCCGCAGTGGGCCCCCTCGAGGCGGCTTTGGTGGAGGCCGTGGAGGCCGTGGAGGTTTCGGTGGCAACTCTCGTAATAACTCTAGACCATGGGAAGGAAGAGGCAGTCGGGGTGGGGATAGATCTAGCCGGGGGGAGTTTGCAGGCTTTAGCAGAGGAGGTGGTGGTGGAGGTAGTTATGAAGACCGCCCCAGCTATGGTAATCGTGAATCTTCCGGCGGACGTGGTGGCTTCAGCAGTCGTGGACGCTCCAGCTATGGCGACCGTGAATCTTCCGGCGGACGTGGCGGTTTCAGTGACTCCAGAGGCCAAGGTGGATACTCCCGTGATGGCGGTTATGGCAATTACGAACGCCGTGGAGGAAATAGTTTTGGTGGTAGGACATCTTCCCGTGGCCATGAGGGCGATACTTTCGGAAGTCTAAACAAATCTGACCGGAATATCTTTCCTCCCTACCAGAACAGGATTGAACACGGTCCCCATGGCCAGAAGATGAAGGAAACCACTTTTGAAACACCTCTCATGAAACGTCGACGGAATTTCCATAAGCCTAGATGTATAGATAGAATTTCACGAACTCCACTAAGTGGGATGAGTAGGTTTGATGATTGAAGGATTGAAAAAAAAGGAAAATACTCGGGGAAAAAGTTATTCTACGTATACTGGTGATTCTAACAATGTAGGTGAAGGGGCGAGGGGGGGGGGATGAGATGGCAAATGTGTAATATTATCTTTACGGCAAGCTATTTTATTTTCTTTCCTTTCATTTTTTTTGATATTTTTTTTTTTTGGTGGGGATCTGGATAGGTTTTCTTCGGCTTCCCTTTTTCTTTTCAATTCTTTTCAATTCTTAGTATATTTTTTTTTTAGATGGTATTGTATTTTTTTTTCCTTTTCTTCTTTTCTTCCAAATCATTCATGTCTTTCGGGAAATTATCTAGGTATGCACCTTACGTTACGATATTCTGGTACGATATACTTAGGTGTGTGAGAGGGTCTTTTTGTTTTCTTTTGTAAGATATCTATGGTTGAAAGTGGTGGTGGGTTATCGTTGTTCATCTCTTTTTATGTGTTTGTGACGGCCAGGTTGTAAAAAAAAAAAGTAACTACTCTACTCTATGATATTAACGCTTATTCATTGCACCTGTATTATCATAACTTAGATATCTTATCGTAGGCCTAGGCTCACTCTCAGCCCCGAAACCCACTAACACAAAAAGACCCCCCTCCCGAACGTCCAGTAGCCAACGGGCTCTGAGCGATAAGGACATGATAACCAAGCGTTTGAAGGAGAAAAAGCAAATTTATGCAGTTTGTGGCGAGTCATCTAGCAAGGCTATCACTTTTCACTACTCAGAGTGTAAGCCTAGCGCGATTTTTACACTTAACTAAACCCCACCGTCACTATTCCGGTCCTACACTCAGGGAATCAACCTCCACATGCCCCTAACCTTTCTTGTTAGCTGGTATCCATATGCAGTCTCACCTAGCTTAGCTATACGGCCAATAAGCCCCACCGACACACCCGCAACACCCCCCCCCGAAGTGTGAATATCGGACACGTACACCCAGTCCCCCCAGAACAAGAGTTCCATCTCAAAAAGGCTCCCCGGCGAGGAATTGAACCCCGATCGCCTTCAAGATATTTGGTCAGACCAAATTTTCAATGGCATGATAACCGTTACACCACCAAGGAGCGGGCGGAAAGACGAATCTACGAATCATGGGGGGGGAGGGACAGAGGTTGTGGTGGGTGATGAGTCATCCGAAACCTTGCCTAAGGCGACTACTTTTCACTCACTAGGTGCAGGTAATGTGTAAGCCTATAGATTCTTGCTGTGTGCGCAGATTTTGTAAGGGGGTGGGGGGGGAAGGGGCTAAAGTGGTGGGGAAGAAATAGGGTTCGGAATACTGGAAAGGGTTATTAGGGTAAAGGTGTTTTATACACATTTGGCTGTGGAAGTGAGGTACTGGGGTGGACTAATGTCTGGGTCTACTTCCGTATTGGGCATACAGTAGAGTGATTTTTCATGAAGCAGGGTTGGGTAATTCGTTTTGGGGTGGTAAGGTGGTCGCTGGTTCTACTTGGTATCTCTTATTCTTCGCTATAGCGTGCCACTCATTCTGTAGTCTAATTAGAATTCGTCCCCCTTCTGTCATTCGTTTCAGTTGCTCAGAGCTATTGAACACGGCCACACTATCACATTGGGCTACTATACTTCTGGGAAACGAATAATACCGAGTACAGGATGTACGCTCTCTGAGGTTGAATTTAAGATTATGTTAATAGAGATTAGACCATGATCTAAATCCCCATAGAGGTTGGCAAACACCCAGCTCTTCACACGAATAATTATCCCTACTTTTGAAAAAGGAGTTAAAACCCCTTTTGCATATTTTTATTTACAGCAAAACGGAGATCGAAAATGATAAGCCCATAGTTTTTTAAAGCACCATGTCCCACACCAACCCTCTCATAAACTCTTCACATACCCATACTTTCCACCTCCTCCACCTCCAGTAGTGCATCTGGGAGATACTCCTGGTCCTCAGTCACCCCCCCACCCATCTGGGCCTTCCTATTCTCCCTCTCGACCAAAAGCCTCAAAAAAACCCCATCACGCGGAAGGAGCTCATCACAGAGCACAATCGGCCCCCTAACAAAAGGGATCTTCACCCCTACACCAGCACCAACCCACAAAAAAAAAATTAGATCTCTTACCCTCTATCAAAAAAAAAAAGCTCAAAGAAGACTCACTCTTAGCTTTACACTTCCCAAAATGATTCTGCCACACATCGACCTTCCAGAACAAGTAATTACAAACACTACACTTCATCTGGTGCTTGTGTGCGTTAATATGCTGTGCGATTTGGCTCGGGGTGGGGTATGTTGCGTCACAGGTGTTGCATTGTAGGTTGTGGCCGGTGGTGTTTGCGTGTATGAGCAGCTCGGCTTCGGTGCTGTGGAGGTCCCGGCATTGATGGCATTGGAATTCTTGGAGTTTTTTTAGCTCCCTTTTTCGTCTCTTTGTGTCTTTTCTTGCTTTGTTGGTTTTTTTGAGTGTTTGTTCTGTTAAGCCTCTTGCGCGTGCTCGTGCTCGTTCCCGTGAAGTTCTTGTGGTTCTTGGTTTGGGGACTGCGGTTAGGGGGTCACCGGGGTTTTTGGAAGGGGTTGGGAGTGGGTTTTCCATTTTGTGGGTTGGTGGTCTTTTTTGGGGGTGCTTTGGGGGAGGGTGTTGGGGTGAGAAGGTGTTGGTTTGGTCATGGATGATGACTCGTGGTTTGGGTTGGGGTAAAACCATCTGATTACTACATACGACTTTCAACGGCAGTTCAAGGCTAGATTTACTAGATTAAGGCCCCAGGATATTTCTCTATGGCTGTGATATAATCCAACTTATATGAATCATAATTCGTAGTTCAAGTTCTAGAACCTAATATAGATGTCTCCACTAAATATAATATAAACTGACCTACCTAACCCCCACAACTACCAAATTCCTCGGACTCTCACCATACTCAAACCCCACCTCTACCCAACACTCCTTCACCTCACCCCTCTCCCTCGCCTCACATAGATACATATACCGATCCACAACCACCAAGCTCTCCACTACACCCGCACAGAACGCCATAAGACACCACAAAACACTCAGATCCTTCTTTCGCTCCCCAAAACGTCTCTCATAACCTTGGACCTCCTCCATCGTCACATTGAGCTTCTCCTCCCAGCCCAACTTCCCAATAGCGCCAGTAACATACGACACAAAGTCCTCGTAGCACTTTTTCCGCAGTGACCCGATAATGATTGGGTCCCCGCCTTCGGGTGCGGTGAGACCTTTGTCGGCGAAGATGCGTTGTAGGAGGGCGCGGAAGAAGTGCCGTGTGAAGAAGGCGGAGGAGGTTTCTTGGGTCCAATTTTGTGGCGCTTGGCAGGCCATCATGCGGGCGGTTATGTTCAGGGAGATGGAGTGCGTGGTGAGCAGGGTGGAGAGTGGGAAGCCGTGAGGGTCGGTAGAGGTGGAGGTTTTGAGGAGGCGGGGGTGTAGGTCGCGGTAGGGGGGTTTGTATGTTGGGCCGAGCTTTTCGGTCATGAGGTTGTAGCAGCAGCCTGGGAGTGTTAGAAGTGAAATCATTGGCCTCATGGATGGGTGGATATACCTATTAGGGCGACTGCCTTGACCTCTGGGGTTGCGATGAATGCTTTAAGGGCATGGTGTACTAGATTTCCGCATGAATGGAGAGATATTAGGAGTAATCGTTTATCTTTACTGTCTCCTCCGTTCTCTAAAGCTCCATTAAGTTGTTTTTGTGCTTGTTCATTACTCGCCTCTTTACATTCTCCGTTTATGCAGCTCTTATCCTCTTTATGTGGTTCTTCTTTGGAGGCCTTTTGTGGTGATATGCTCAAGTCTTTAATTTCACGGACAACTTCACTCAGATTCCCGTCCTCGATTCGTTTCTCAATGTATTGCAGTGAACCACCGCTCTCCTCTACTGGCTCCTCTTCGGCAGTGTCAGTATTGTCCTTCTGTTTCTTATCCTTCCCTTTCTTTTTCTTCCTCTCCCGCTTCTTTGCCAGGTTATCAAACCTCTCATCCATCTCCCTAGCACCCTCAATATTCGCCGTCCGCGACTCTATACCGACGACATGGTGATTATATTTCTTCGCCAATGTCCTTGACAAATACGCCTGTCCGGACCCAAAATCCAGAATATGAGTAATCCCATCCTGTGGGCTATCCTTCGCAATATCCGTCACCAGATCATCCACGAATTCCGAAAAGTTCTCAACCTACACAACGAGGGCTTCCACCGGTAAGAAACGCTTCATTATATCTATATTCAACTATAATACAAATGCTACATACCTCATGTATCTTTTTTGGCTTCATCCCCGTATTCAATGCCCACTCTTCGCCGTCTTTCCGCCCAGCACCCATACTCTTGCGTACTTCCTTTCGTTCTCTATGTTTTCGCTCAAACCCCCGCTGTAGTGAGTGGGCCCTCACGTCTGCTATAAATGTTTTTAGAGACCCGGGGCAGCATGGGTCTATTTCTGCGAGCTCTGTGCGGAGTATTAGTTGCAGGATCTCGTCGAGTGATTTCGCGGTGAAGTAGGATATCCATTCTGCGGGGAGGATGGTGTGGTAGAGGTCTGTTCCTTGTGGTGGGACGGCGTCGGGGGAGTCACGGGTGAAGAAGTCGAGGATGTGGACACCGCCACAGAGGGTTTGGAAGAGGGGGTTGCGAGAGAAGGAGAGGAGGGATGCTATGTAGGCATCGGCAGAGGTGAATTGTGGTGGGAGGGGGAGGGTCTGGTGTGGGGCCATCCTTGGTGGGGCAAGTCTGTAAGTCTGAGTATTAGATGTATGAATGTGATTTATTCCAACCAATGAGTGAGAGTTGATACCCCAGAGAGACCTGAGCATATATATATGAAATTGAACCCAAGAGAGATATTCCGGGAATGAGACCCAAAAGAGACTCGAGAGACTCACCCTCTGATTGGATGACATAACGACAGTCTTGGCAAGACTTGCCCTTGTCGGAGCCTTTTGTTTAGCTCTCTCTACCTACTGCCCACTCACTCTACACCGACTACACTGGCTGTCGTTGTCAACGAGACGCGACTGAATTCCTTACGTACCGAGAGACAACCCCCGAATTCTCTCGACAAGAATGTCTACAATTACATCTGCTGCCCTCCAGAGCTCCCAGCCGTAACTCTCCCTTCTCTTCCCCTCCCCCTCCCTCTCCCTTCCCCTCCTCCTTCCTCTATCCATTACCAACAACCTTCAATCATCTCCAAGTAAAGCTAACAAGATCATCCCCCGTAGTCCTATCCTCCCCGCTGCCTTCTCTGGTAACCAGCCAAAAACTATCCGTCTTTACCCTCTGTCCAACTACACCTTTGGCACCAAAGAGAACCAGCCGGAAGAGGACCCATCTGTGCTTGCACGTCTCCAAAGGCTACAAGAACACTACGAGCAATATGGCATGCGTAGAACCTGCGAGGGTATCTTGGTCTGCCATGAGCACTGCCACCCTCACATCCTGATGCTGCAGATTGCCAATGCTTTCTTCAAGCTGTTCGTCTTCAACCTCCTCTTCCTCCAACCTTTCCGTCATTCAACGCTAACTAAAACGCAGGCCCGGCGATTACCTCCACCACCACGAAGGCGAGCTAGAGGGCTTCAAGTCCCGCCTGAATGAGCGTCTTGCACCCGTCGGCAGCCAGTTCTCCGGTGAGGGCGTGAACGACGAATGGGAGATTGGTGACACTTTGGCTCAATGGTGGAGACCCAACTTTGAAACCTTCATGTACCCGTTCATCCCTGCACACGTGACGCGGCCGAAAGAGTGCAAGAAGCTATATTTCATCCAGCTACCCAGAACTAGTATGTCCCCCAAGCTATATAACCTCAATCTTAGTAGGACAGTATTAACAGTCAGCCAAATAGAGGTGCTTTCGGTCCCGAAAAATATGAAGCTACTTGCTGTTCCCTTGTTTGAGCTGTACGACAACACCGCGCGTTATGGCCCGCAGCTCTCGGCAATCCCGCATCTACTCAGCAGGTACAACTTTGAGTTTGTTGATGAGAATGGCAAGGTTGTTGCTGTGACTCCCGGTGGTGGACCAGAAGGTGACCCAAAGACAAAGATTCTTGCTGGAGGGGATGAGAACGGTGATAAGGTAGATTAAATAGTTGTGTTGGGCAGGGGAGGGGGGAATAGATACCGTGGGGAGAAACCACCCATTGTTATGAATTTTGTGGGACCCTTTATATAATATCAAAGGTATGATTTTTTTGTTCTATGCTGAATTGGAAAGATTGGGTCTGTAGGGGAGATGCATGCGGTTTGTATGTACAATCTTATTTCTTCTATCTTTGGGAGTAGGAAAAAATGAAGATATGCTTTATGGGATGATGATTTTATACGGGGATTCCCAAGTGACCCACCCTAGATGATGTATGTTCGCAAAGAGCTCTGAGAGGCTTTGGCTATATTATGCCCTAGTATATCGTACTCGTATTACATAGCCCCTAGTCTTTCAACTCTAACTCAACAGAATTACCCCTTCAAACATAAACTCCTGGACTTGAACAATATATGTAAAACCTATTAGGTGAGACCAACCAATGTAATGACGCCTGCCGGAAACAAAAAAAGCCAGAAAGGGATAGATACAGGTACAAAAAGCGTCTTTTGAGGTATTAGGTGGTATACAAGGAGGGAAGGAATAAGAGCTACAGAACTAGTACTAGCACCAATAAGATAATCAGTACGAAAATCAACACTCCAATGCAGCACGAACTCGCCGTATCTACCACACACACCGTCAGCACCTCCCCCTCACCCACATACAGCATGACATACCTTCATTCTTCCTAATAAACCCATTCAGATCCCTCACGCCCTTCCTCAACTTATCCTCCACCCTCGTCGCATCTTTATCAACCTCCTCCAACATCTCCACCTGCTCCTCCAGCTCTCTATTCATCTCATGAGCCTGCTCCCTCAAATTCCCCACCGTCCGACTCACATCCTCCAGCGCCAGGTCCTGATCCGCCAAGAGCTCCTGCTGCTGCTGCAGATTAAACTGAGCATACGAATCATCTACTTGATCCGACTGATTATATCCCCCACTACTACTCCCACCGGGTCTCTGTGCGCCAGAAGAAGGAGAAGAGTGTTTTTCTAACTCCTCGCGGATATCAATAACCTCGTTTGAAACCTCATCTACGAAACGCCGACGTCGCGAGACTTCAGGTATGTCGAGGCCGAACTTGTATGGGTCTTGTTCGATCGCGCCGACGGATGCTTGCAGGTCTGTTAGGTCTGCGGAGAGGTCGGTGAGGTTCTGGGTTAGGTCTGCGAGGGCTGAGGCGAGCTCGGGGGAGGTGAGGGAGGGGGTGAGGGAGCGGATGCGGAGGTAGGAGGAGAACGATTGGCGGGTTGAGTCGAGGAGGGTTAGGACTTCACTGGAATGGTTGTTAGTTCTTCCTTGGTAAAAGGGGGGGGGGAGGTGTGGGTACTTTTGGAATTGGATGAAGGGGTCACTGTCGGCGGTTGAGGACATCATCTTGGAAGGTTGGAGGTAAGCTGGTGAGAGTGGAAGGTGGGAATGTTCGGTTGATGGTGTTTGAAGGTCGTTATCTGATCTTGTGATCTTTATCTAATCTTATCTGATCTGTGTGCGGATTGGGCCACTATCAGCCACCCACTCACCATCCCGCCCGCTTCCTTTGAACCACAAGCATCGTCAGTTTTGCAGTTCTGGATTTCTTCTAAAGGGAAAAGGGTTTCCTTTACTTACAACTGTTGATTCGTAATTCCTCGCAACTAGAGCCGTATTGCGGATTTAAAAAAAATAAAAAAAGGTCTTGAAGCATCAAGCATCACCCGTAAGTCCTAGCCCCCTACCACATCCTAGATACTACTTCTAAGATCGAAAACAGCAGGGGTGACCAAGAGCCTCTACACTTCCTATAAAAAAAAATGTCTCGAAAGCGAAAGTTGGATGAGAGGGATATGTTTACTTTTCAACTATCTCGAGTCCCACCAAAAGGATATCAATATTCAGAAGCAAGCCGTCGTGAGGATAGACGGTGCGCCGAGCTTGGTGATCCCGGCTACATCCCAATCTCATCACGACTCCGCCAGAGGAAAGTCCACCAATTAAAGAACAAAGGCAAAACAGAGCTGGCGAGACTGAGACTAAAAAAGGGGGACGAGCTAGACGAACTTGCATGGAAGAAGGTGCAAAAACTAGGAAAGGTTGCTAGAAAAAAGGAGGAGAAAAGAAAAGAAAGAGAAAAAGAGAAAAACGCACGCCTGCTGATTGCTCAAGCTGCACCCGTAGAGAACCCTATATTACCGGCGGTTAGTGGTGGTGGTCCGAAACCTGGCCGTCAGAAATTAACGGAACACGCTTGTTTCCAGTGCAGAGTCGATCAACGGACTGATTATGGTCTGGATGCACATGCAAGGTCTACTGGGCATCTCTTACAATGCGGAGAGTGCGAGTTGAAGTTTTCTACCCCTGGGAGAATGGGCTCCCATATCGCGAAGAAAAAACACCACATGCAGTGTGGGCTTTGTAAAAAGAGGTACAAGTCGGTTAAGCTTTGGCGAGCGCACTTGTTCCGTTGTCCTCGTGATGTGCGAAATGTCCCATTGAGTAAGGATACGCTGAGAAGTAGAAGGTGTTTTTTTTTAAAACTATTATTACTAACATACGGATAGTGCCTGAGGAACCTGCTCCTCACGATGCTCCCCGCGAGATTAAAGATGTTCCTCATGACGAAGCTTCTGATACAGAGTCTAGTGAAGATGATGCTTCTAGTGATGATTCTCAGTCAACTGTATGTGAATATATCCTCTAATCAAGCAGTTACTAATGAGGGGAGGGAACATCTAGCAATCACAAAGCGATGATGAATCTGAATTAGGCCTAGATATTAAAACAGAGCCATTGTCCAGCGAGGAAGTTATTCAACAAGCTCAAGTGAAGGCAGAGCCTGAGTAGCCGAACAGGGCGTAAGAGCTGGCTAGTAGTTCAATACGGAGCCAACAGAAATTTAAGAAAAGCTTGTTGTCAAAGAATTGACTCTAGAGTTGCAGTAGGTTTTTGCATGTCTAGAAGCTCAAAAAAAATTCTTACTTGATATGGAGTACTGGAAACAGCACTCACTCTTTTAAAATTAGTGACTTTTTAATATTTATTATCTATACACCCAGGCGTTTATTGAATTCTTAGAGTGTGGTTGTAACCAAAGACAGTGTATTCTCTTACTAGACTATATTATTACTTATTACTTAATTCTTACTCAATTCTTACATGTAGTTGCTATCATGGCATCATTTAGGAGGTCGGCTACAGTTGCAATAGCTGAGTGCCAATCACCTAGAGTCCTTAATATTTATAATAATACATATAATGACCTCAATCGCACACAATCACAAGGGGTCATAAGACATACGTGAGGTTTAGTTGTGAGGTCGGTGGTTGCGTTGCTATGTACCGAATAGACACTACAGGCGACTCTCCCTATAAGAATACGATCGGGACCGAGAATTTCAAGCAATATAGTGAGAATATTCCTATAAGAAAGGTTTTCTAGCCGGATATGGAAGGAATTATTCCAAATATAGTCTAGTGGGGCGTTTTGAGGGGCTACCTACTAAGAATATTCTTATAAATAATATTCTTATATACAGAGTTGCCTGTAGTAGAAGTGTGGGATTCGATCTCTCAGCCCACAGCAATTCAAGCGTGAGTACTGGCCCTTCTTGCAAATGCTTGTTTCTACAATATTCTTGCCGGTCGCTGTGTTCAGGGTTACAAGGGGGTGATCGGTGATCCAGCCGCGGAAGCTACCCGAGGTTTCTCCATTGTAGTCGAACCTTCCAGATACCCCTAACCCTAGAAGTTTCGAGCATTTTCCATGACGTCAGCGGTCACCCCATATCACTCGTGAATTATTGAGGACTCGTGTCTAGAGAATTCTAGAGACTCCCAGAAATCATCGTGAAGAATAGCTATAAAAACCCCCCATCGAGTCCTTCGTCTGGCAGCATTGCTCTCCAGTCTTCAAACCTCACAGTTCACAACCGCCAAAATTAATTCCTTAAAAAGAATCGGTTTTCTTGCATCCAAAAGACTTCAATACCTACCTTTCTCTACCTACTCAAATAGAAAAACCAAAATGCCGTTCTTCTCACGCTACCACACTCCCACCAGTGCCTTCCCATCAGATGTCTTCCGTCTTCTCGACGAACTCAACCAAGCCACTTCGCCCGAGCTGAATTCCAAACAGCAGGGAAACAGGCGGACATTCTCTCCCAACTTTGACATTCACGAGACAAACTCTGCATACGTCCTCGAGGGTGAACTCCCGGGCATGCATGATAAATCCCAACTCAACATCGAGTTCACGGACAACAATACACTCTTAATCCGCGGCAGAATCGAAAAGTCGTACGAAAAGAGCTCGCCGGACTCTTCGGAGTCTGACGCTGCTAATGGTCCTGCTTCTTCCTCGACACATGCAAATAAGGCTGATGGGAAAAAGGACGATCAACAAGTCGCCAAACGTCCGGACGATTCTCAAACGGCTGTGACGAAGGCGGGTGATGGATACAGGTATTGGGTGTCTGAGCGCACCGTGGGGGAGTTCCAGAGGTCTTTCTCGTTCCCGGGAGGGGTGGATATTGATGGTGTGAAGGCGAACTTGGAACATGGTCTCTTGAAGATTTTGGTGCCGAAGAAAGAGGTTGTCAAGGGGAGGAAGGTTGAGATTAATTAATTGATTGGTTGATATGTGTTTGGTTTTTTTTTCCCTTGCTTGTTCAGATGCTCAACTCACATTCCTTTTTTTGTTTCAATCTATATTTTTTTTGATGGGTGATCAGGAATATTTCTAGTCATTCCTTACTTGATTTTTTAATGCTGGTGTGATGAGCAATATCTTGATTTCTCTTTTATAAGTTATATTACCACTCTTTCGGGGGTTCTCTAAGTGGAGGAAATTGTGTCAAGTATACGTATTCTTGAGCATCTCAATTGAACTTTGTTTTGTTTTCGAGCTGGTGCCAATTGTCGTGAATACAATTGAATTTTTCCTAGCAATAAAGGTCGCTCTTTGAAATATGATCTGAGTGATATCTTGAGTAAGACAAATATTTTACTAGTACCGTGCTATTAAAGCTATTGTGCCAACAACCTTTGCTCTATTAGCGTCGAATACTCTAAGGAACCAGAACTAGAAAGTGAACTAGAAGGATATCTTTATAGAAGAAGCGATCTAGCCTAATTTGAGAGATACAAGGTGTCTGCCTAGGAAACTATTTCCTGGAACTCCCTACTAACAATATCCTTATTGAAAAAATCTTTGTAAGGAAATTTTTCTATAGCTAGAATTCATGTGCTCTTGCACTACGTATACAATGAATGAATGATAGAAGTTCCCTAGCTTCAGTAGGGTATGTGCGTCTTTTTAAACTCTAATTGACTCTTTATTTTATTATGTAGAAACAAGCTATCTCTCTTCCCATTACCTATTTGTAATTATCTCTTGGTAGCACTATGGAGGAGCGCGCAATTTTCTGGTTATAGACCTCGTCTCATCCCATGTGTCTCGTCTACATTGATAAATGACTTACATCCTAAGTGCAGTAAACCTTCACATTGGATACTTATATGGTATCAGGGTTGTGTACCCCCAAAAATCCATCTTCTTCGATCAAGAGATAGAGGATTACGATAACTCCAGGCTCGGTCACTGAGAAACCATGCTTATGTTAGTCAGCTCTATTAACCAGATAAAAGGTCTTTGCACCATCTTCTTAACCACATCAAAGCCCAAGTGCCCGCATAGATATGTTAGGGTTGGTAGCGTTGCCGTGTATCTGCCTTATTAGCCATTAATGGGGGTAAAGATGAAGACGAAGCAGGTACTCAGAAAGGACGTTTGTATTTTTCTAAGGAAAAAGTCGGGAGAGGGGGTAAAGCTGTACAAAATTTCTTAAACAGGGAAGTTTTAGAGTTAGGGCCAGAGGCCAAACTCCTATTTTCGTAGCGGTTAATATATGATTCTCACGTACGCAGGAATCAGCCGCTATCGAACCGTGCAGTCTGATGTGAATCATAATATTACCACTATACAGACCACTGGTGTAAGAAATTTAAAAAAACTACAGTTATATTTATATTTATATTTATATTATTTAAAACCTACAGCAAAAGAGGTTCCTATACAGTACATCCCCCCCCTGGTCTCCCTCCAGGGATCGAACCTGCGCCCGGAAGAGGGCATATTGCAGGATTAGATTTTACCGAGTCACAGACAGTTAGCCATTAGACCACTGGAGCTGTAGATATCCTTATCAATTCCTTCCCCCTTATAAAGAAATAAAGTATTACACTGCCTGTGGTTATTCTCTAGAAACTCTACTTGTAGATCCCCTGCTCTTGGGATATTATAATATTGCTGGTGTCTTGTCATAGAGCGATTGGGTAGTCCCACGGCGAAGGGACGTGTATTTCATGATCACTATAAGGACAAGCCAGCTTCACATAAAATTGACTACAAGCAGCTTTAAAGGCTACACTTCGAAGTCTTCTATGACCCAAAGAGCAGAAAACCTTGTGACTAAAATTAAATCCTACTACATATTCTCTAGAGGTTTAGTTAGAGCATAGAGATCTCTATTATAGTCACGTGTCATCAACGCTGTGAAGGAGCTTCTCACGTGACATAATTTAGCCACGCTAAGCCACAACCTCAAAACCTACATTCGCACCTCCGAGTACCGCACAAAACAAGACCCATTTACCCCACGCTCGTCCACCCGTAATCATTGTTTCCTTCATCATGCCTCCTTTACCTACTCTAGCCCCCCAGGTTCCTCCAGCAGATGATAGCAATGTCACCCGAAAACGCGGTGCTTCATCCAACAGAGTGCCCGGAAATCCAAAGATGGAGGAGTTCCTCAAAAGCTGGCGACAAGACGCCTTAAATAAACATCAATATGACGCTGCAATATTTATTGGAGACAAGTTACTAGCTTTGACAGGTAGTACACTTGGCCCATACTTCCCTAGGGCTTACCTGCTGACTCGTAATTCCGAATAGGTGACCCCAAAGACGCATTCTGGCTTGCCCAAGTCCATTTCAGCACTGGTCATTACAACAGAGCTCAAAGCTTCCTTACGCGCAATGACCTCATCGCTCGCTCCACCTCCTGCCGTTACCTTGCTGCTCTGTGTTTAATCAAACAATCCAAGTACGACGAAGCTCTCAATGTCCTTGGCGATAAGAACCCTACACATCTCGTATCAGGCTCGTCAGCTTCTGGAATTGGTGACAGCCGACGGCGTGCTGCTGGCGTACCCGCTCGAAGCAGCAAGGATCGAGATGACCCAGGTAGCAATATTAAGTTTGAAGCGGCAATGTGTTACCTCCGAGGACTTGTATATGCCAAGCAGAACGCATTCGATAAGGCAAAGGAATGCTACAAGCTTGCAGTCCTCATAGATGTGAAGTGTTTCGAAGCCTTTGATCAATTGATGAAGAATTCACTTATGTCTCCTGATGAAGAATGGACTTTTTTGGAGTCTTTAGATTTTGAAAGTATCAATACTGATGGCGAAGAACCCGGTCAACAAGCCGAGTTTGTCAAGATGCTCTATACTACTCGCTTGAGCAAATACAAGAACCCTATTTCCTTCAACAAGGCTACAGAAACATTAACAGAGACGTACAATCTCTCACAAAACGCTGACCTAATCCTTTCCCGAGCAGAGCTCCTATTCACACAATGCAGATTTAAAGAGTGCCTTGGTCTTTGCGAAAAGGTCATTGAAGATGATAACTATAACTTCTCAGTTTATCCTCTCTATCTTGCTTGCCTCCATGAGTTAAATATGAAAAACAAACTCTTCCTCATATCTCACGACATGGCCGATAATTACCCCGAAGAACCCGTGTCCTGGTTGGCCGTTGGTGTCTATTACCTGACTACTGGAAAAATTGCTGAGGCACGACGATTCTTTTCCAAAGCTTCAATGATGGATCCACACTTTGGACCTGCATGGATTGGATTTGCGCATACCTTCGCAGCTGAAGGTGAGCATGATCAAGCTATCTCAGCCTATTCCACTGCTGCGCGACTATTCCAAGGGACCCATCTTCCACAGCTCTTCTTGGGTATGCAACACCTTCAACTAAACAATATCACTCTTGCCGACGAATACCTTAACAATGCTTTCGCATTATGCAAATCTGATCCACTCCTCCTAAACGAGCTTGGTGTTGTTTTTTATCATAAGGAACACCTTAAAGAATCGATTCAACTATTCACCAAAGCCCTTGAAATTGCTGATGAAATCGAGAGCGATCCAAAGGCGTGGATCGCTACCAGGGCGAATTTAGGACATGCTTATAGGAGATTAGAGCAATTTGATAAAGCTCTTGAGGCATTTGCAGAGGTCACAAGGTCTGGTGAAGGGAGAGATGCAAACGTATATAGTGCAGTGGGGCTTTGCCAATTACAACTAGGGAGACCCTGGGATGCGGTGGTCAGCCTGCATGAGGTAGTTATTCTCTATATCTTGACCGTTATCTTTTAACTAATAATCCGTAGGCACTGGCGATATCCCCACAGGACCCTATAGCAACTGAGCTTCTAGAGAAGGCACTCAAAGAAAACGCCTCCTCGGAATCACTCTTCCAAGCCTCGGTTCTTAGTGCAGATGGGGAGATTGTCGTGCAAGACGATGAGGACGTAGATTTCGTTCTTCATGAACGCATGCTACGGAGCAAGCTCAAAGCAAAAGCTGCCAGTGGGGGCCTTCGATACGGTGGGGATGGTGGGGAAGTAAACACCCGCAGTAGTAGACGAGGGACTTCGGGGGTGATGACAGAGAGGAGAAGACTAGGTGATGTAACGAGCAACTATCAAGAGGTTGGTGGGGAGAGCATGGAGCTCAGTGATGAAGATGACCTGTAATGTTGAAATAGGGTTGGAGCCTGCGAGTATATCCTTGAAGTGGCGGGGAACATCTGGATAATGGTTCCCTATTCTTATTTTATATTCTTCTCATGGTTTTGGGTGGGCGGAAAATGGAGTTGGAGTTTATTTTTCGCGTTTTCTTACTTTAATTACTACTAGAGTGTGTTTATAAAGGGTTCTCTGGTAGATAAACTCGCAGAGCACTCTACACAACTATACCTATATAATAATTGTGGGAGATTGTTACTGATAATGATAAAATCATTTACATGGCTTTACATAACGTGTCATTGTTTGATAATTAGTGATCTGTGAAGATAAACTCCCGCGTAGCACTCAATCAGCTGCTCCCAAGAACCCAAAACACATCAATATTTTGATAATTCTTTTTGATTTATTAATTATACCACCCATATAAAACTATCTCACCCTGTAGTCATAGGCTTGAATATTTGCAGTCAATTCAGCTCTCTAACCAGTTTGCGGCGCGGCGGAATAAGAAACCATTAGATATCTAAAGTTTGAGATAGGGTATATCTTTAGGAAAGACCATTCCGCTAGTCCCTATATGCAAGAGTGCCATATTCTATTCCACTTCACCAATACTTATACTATAGAAACTTCCGCAATTGTTTTCCCCTCGACCCATAACCGAAATATAACCCCTCCACCCCCCAGTATTATCTATTTTGTAAATACGCACTAACAGAGTATAATTGAATCGCAAATCATTATGTACGATGGTGGAGAAGTACTTCGATCCCAAAAATAAACTTCAAGTAACACAAGGCGGCCAAGCATTACCGAAGCTCCCCCCCCCCGGCATCTCTCAATGCTAATGTTTACCTTCCTTTGTCATCCCGCTAGATCAAAGTTACGGTGGTCCGCATTAACACCCGTACCGGTTGGGCCGAGCTGAGTAAGGAACTAGAGCACCTGAACAATGAATGGTCATCACTAAGGCTAATATGGTGAGGGAGCATTAACCATACAATAATATCTTGTAAAAGATTTCATTGATAAACAATTGTCTCCCCCCCCCCCTTCTTTCCCCATGAGGTAAGTGGAATACTATTATTGTACTGGTAAATACTTTGATTTCTATATAATGCATTATAAATTCTGCTAGTGAGATTTCTATCCTTTAAATAAATAAAAATAGGTAGTCTAATTCGAGGTTACTCTTTTACTCTTCCACACACCCACAACCTAGTTAGGAATGAAGCTCTCTACCGTCTTGTTGGCCGTTCCGGTTACTGTGGGGTCTCTTGTTTCAGCGCTTCCGGGGAATACCGAGAAACGTCGACAGCAGCAAGATACTGTTTGGCTTCTGACTGCGGCTCAGACTGGAGAGGAGGGGGATATTCCACTGACTACTAGTGCTCTTCAGATATCGTACTATGACGGCAAGTACTTAGTGCTCACTCCGTTGAAGGTAGAATTAGCGCTGATGCTTTTTTTTTGTTGGTTAGGAGGACTGTACTTTGGTGATATTCAATTTAGTAATTCTGCAACTGAGCCGGCAAGACGTAAGTTTCCTTTTTTTCGAGAGAGAGAGGTAGCGTTTAAGAGCTAAAAACTTGTTTTAGTCCTAGGTGGGAGCGATGGGTTCTCGTTTCTCTCCTACCATACTCTCCCGGGTGGGTATCAACACCTCTTTGCATATCCAGAAAAGTATACCCTCTCTACCTTCCTACCTCTATACCTAGCTAATAAACTCACAGTAGTAACGCCCTCGGCTTTACAATCCCTTGCTCGACTGAAGTCCCCAGTGACGCTACTGTTAAAGGGTTTACTGGGTCGTCTAGTGGTACTGTTTTGTAAGTCTTGAACCTATAAATCTCATCTTGATAGCAGTGACAAAAAACTGATCTTGGGAAGATTTGGCGGTAATCGTGCTTTTAAAGCATGTCCTTTTGATGGGGTAGTAAACTCTTATCAGGTGTTTTTTGAAGGTGGTGACCCGCTGGTGGGGTGTACCTCTATTGATTTGGAGTATGTTTCTGAGTAAGTTAGAGTGGTGGCTTGATTAGGGGTTTTTCTTCTCTTTTTTCTCTTTTGGTTTAATTTATGAAGTGTATATACGTCTGTTTTTGATAGATTTAACGTACGGAGGGTATACGCTTAATTTATAGGTAAAACGAGTGATTGACCATGAACCTACGTAGGACTTGTGACTCATGTTCTGAAACCATTTAAGATACCTCCTAGAACACTTAGATAAAATATTCCTAGATATAACCACACCTCATGCATTTCTAATGTACATGCCATTCTGGGATGAGGCTAGAAGTCACACCTTGGCCTCATTTCGCCGTCAGCCAGTCAGAGCACCGCACTAAGGGTCAAACCCTAGACCGCCAAGACACAAATTGGCCGCTCGCTGAGGTATATAATGCCCTTCTCCCCCACCCCCCTCTTCCCTCTCTATCCCGGTGCAAGGGCAAGATCGATAGCAGTGAAGATTCGTCTGAGCTTCGATTTTTGCTAGTTGAAAACTACAACTATGTTGACTGCTCTTAGTTTGCTTCGGCGGGCTAAGGAATTTTTGGCTAAATTTTAAAGAAAGTTCTTTGGAGCTCTTTCTTTCGTTTGTTCCCAGGCCGTTGTGCGTGGGGCTCATGAAAAGAAAGGCTTTGTTCGCGAGATGTGTATATAAATCTGATGGTCTTTTACGCGTTTAAGACTGTAGGATGAGTCTCTTATTAGATAGATACTTCCTAGTGTAATAAATCTAGACTGTCTGATCGACTTCTCTTCTGCATGAGTACACGTCTATTGAGTCATCCGCGTCCAGACATCGCGTCTATCGCCGCAATCATCATCACGAGAGCCCTTACGCAACCTCACCAGCTAGTATCAAACTATGTGATACGCGATCTCAGCGTAAGAGTCTCGACGCGTCTTTCAGGTGAAGAGCGAAAGCGCGGATGCCCACCAATCAGGAGAATGTAGCCCCTAACCCCTACTTACGCACCCTTCTTCCCTTGGGTAGTATTTTACCAAGTAACCCGGCTTCACTCGCCCTTGGCTAAGCCAGTGTTTCTCGCGCCTGGCGTTGTAGTCTTGATTCTCTTATCCTCCGAGGTCATCACGGGGAAGGGCCTTATGTTCTATCTACATGTAGCGTGATGATTTTATGCATCCTCTTAGACGTCGCTGAAAAAGAGCCAATAAGGAAGGCTAGGTTCTAGCCGCTGGTGCTATCGTATGCCCCATCATAGAGAATTTGGGCTTTATACTTTGGGTATATTCCGAGCCAGAGGCTAGTATGCTCCTGAGTAGTTTCATACCAGCGGGACTTCCCCCCCCCTTTCCTTTCCAATGTATTTATCAAGTAGTACTTAAAGAGGTAAAGGGCTAGAGAATTTCCCGACATTCTAAGGTTAGGTACTCCGGCCTTAGAATAGCTCAGATCCACCATGAAAATCTGGATGAGGCTATAAAGAAGAGCTGATTCGGTTGACCAGTTGCTAGTATGGTTAAAAACGTTAGTCCTGACAAAGCCGTCTATGAGGTTTCTTTCTCTCATTTATATCACTACTTGTATGTAGCCTAGAGCTATGATACTAAGTAAAACTATGCCAAAGAAAACTAGCCCTCCCCAGTTTCTATCCAAAGGCAAATAAATCCCTCTTATGACTCTTCTGGAATAATCTTGATGCAAGTTATTCAAAAAAAAAAAAACCGTAGTCCTGTCTTAGTGCCCGAGCTTGTGATGATCGGCGGGGTTCACACTTATTTTTCCATACCAACCACCAACGCGTAAACTAATATTTTCCAGTCCTATGTCCTGCCTCCTAGAAAAATCTGGGTTGATCTGAGAACTATTTCCTAGGATAGATTATCAACCGCCCAAGCAAAAAAAGGAAAAATTCAATGAAAGAGTGGGTATGACACTACATGTACTGATGCCCATCCCCCAATAGCTTGGTATGCCTAGGTTTTTCGACAGCTAAAGGGACAGTCAAACTTATTTTGTTCGGCGTTGGTTGTTTCAAATACCACTTGTCAGCGGCGTAAAAGTATTCGCGCCTCCTATGCGCACCTCCGATACAGAATTTCCTCACCCTCGGCGAAACTATCTCTAAGCGTGCTAAAAACCCACTAATATTATGTATATGCTCTTATTTCTCCAGAGAATCTCGCCTCTATACTACTATGAATCTATTGATATCCTGATTTAGGTCTACAAATGCATTTGTTTCACGTTTCCTACTTCCCACTTCCCCCACCCACCCGCTCAGTCCCTCAAAAGCAAACTCATCTGGTCTTAGTCTTTCTCCAGGGAGCACAAGAGATTAACTTGAAATAATTGATCCATAGTTAGAATCTTTTACCATTGTTGTTTCTTATAGGGCTATTGAGAAAGGTACATATTGATCTTACACAAAGTCGCTTAAAGGTATATTGCCCATAGCTTTCAGAATTATTGATAGTATTTATGCAAGCTACTACCGTCTCCTGAGAGAGCTGTGAGTAATTTTACTACTTTATGTAGAAGAACGTAGAAATGAATACTTACTATCACCTGCCTAATACCGAATAACCTTTGTAAGAATCTAATAGCTGTAGTATACGTTCTTATCTAAACTTATAGCAAATAAATTTCCGTTTAGTGTCAATAAAAAGATAACATTAGGGTGTAATCCTATAGCCAAAACGTTTAGTATTATATATAGTAGAAATAGATAACAGCTTATCCCCTAGAATTAGCTCAAATTCCATCCCCTCAATTTCTATAATGTGTATAGGTTTGGTGAGGCGAGATAGCATCTAACCGAGTGTTTTATCACTAGATTCACGTATCCTTCGGGGAAACGCTGTTGTCAAAGCTCGTTTTTACTTTTGTTGCGCCATATCAGAGTCTATTTCCCACAGACCGATCGGACCGTCCATCCATTACGATGTACTTTTCGTTTGAGCCTGCTTTCGCTCAATCTTTTCATTGTGGTAGAAGGTTATCTTCTTTCTATAGAAATCAGGGATAGACACATAGACAGCGTATGATAAGGAGAAGTTACCAGTCTATCTAAATGCCTTCTGCGCTTATGTATAGGCAAACCATATATCTTCTCCCACTATTCATTTTTTAAAAACAGCCCCATCTTCCAGGGATCTTTGTTAATGATCCATGTATACGTTATTTCCTCTATAGAAGAACAAGCTCTTCATGTATAGTTACGCTTTTTGGGAGTTTGCCCAAAAGCTTTTTGACACTGCTACTCTAAGATTAGAGATACCAAAATAACATTAGCGAATGTAACGCCCCACCGGACAGGCAATGTCTTTCAAGTAAACTACCTTAGTATCAGATTGTTTGTCTGTGCCCCAGTGGGACTAGTGGTGGGGACTAGCATTTGGTCAGGCAAGCCACATACCATCTACAGCCAACAACACTAGTTTTGCGGCAGGGCTAAAAGCCTTATATGATCGGGAACCGTATCACGCCATTCCTAATGAGAGGGTAAATTGATAATTAAATACCTCACTGTATTTCTGAAAGAGGTGGCATGCGTTTTTCTAGTGTCTTTCTTAGGCTTTGCCGCTTGTTGGTTGTTGATGTCTCAAAAGAAGATTTTCTAGGAGGTGTTTTTGTTTTGGTCTAGAGCAGATAAGCTGTCCGGTGGGGGGCAGCTCAAGTGTTATAGAGTGCCAAGCATGCCAAGTAGTGCTAAACACAATCGGGCCGGAGTTTTCTGTCCATTTGTAGTAATCTTTGTGCCTCCCATTTGGATGGTTCTGAAATCATATAACATTAAAAAAAAATGTGTAGGTACTCGAGTTCTCATAGGAGGTGTCCTCTATATATACTTTATCATGACATGCCTACTTCTAAGAATGTTCCATCTCACTCAAAATCGAGCTTTCCAAGTTTTTCTAGAGGTATTTCTTTTCCCCTGGTGTACCTCTGAGTATGGGGTCAGAAGTGCAGTACACCCTTATGACTGCGTACCAGATGACTTAGTACCTCTCAATTAGCTGAATATCGCGATAAAATCTATAATAATGTGCCTAAAGTTCTTTGATAGGCCTTTTGAGTAATTCTAAAAACCCCAGAAGGGAACCAACTGAGCAAGTACTGTGTTTGTACTGCGGTCGATTTTAGAGGATATTAACAGCAGCTCGAGATTAAACTGTGAGAAAAAAACTATGTAAGCTTTTAATACTCATTACCTTTGAGACCCTCCATCAATCCGTTTAATTATTAATATAGATCTCTTAGTTAAAATCATAATAGTATCGTCCGTCGTAGAAATTTAACCGAATACGGCTACTTTGGTTCCTTCATTGGATTTATACACCGGGAACCAATCCAATGTTAAGCGGTACGGCAAAACCATGCTGTAAAGATATGAAATTGGGGCGATGCCGTATCCTAATAGAGTAGATATCCTTATAAAATATCCTAGCATATATATCTAGCCTTGTTAGTGCCGGGGATATATACCAATATAAGGCGAGTATTCTTAAAGTCCGAACTCTTATGGGGCGATTGCTCCATACTAAGGTATGTTCCACTCTCGAATATGTAGTACCTGACTAGATCCGGGTTCCAACGCCGTAGTACCATACTCTCGTAGAACAGAGATAACGGTACCATTGCTATAGTTTGATACCCCGCTGGTATTTTGTTGCTGTATAACAGCCGGTGTAATGTGGTTGGATAAAATATAGACTACCTTCGCTACTTTAGTGAGTCCTCATCTCTCCCATGAGCAATAGCTGGAGAAATTAGGTATAACGCAGTGATCACTGCCCTCCGAGAGAGGAGGGGCTAGACACGGTGTCTTCAGAAACTAGCACAGTGAGCTCTGTTATAAGTATGCTTTTGGAGTCGGGGTTTCTTGTTCTCGTAGTGAGGGTCTACTAAAACGGGTTAGAGATCGAATTATAAGGTAGCTTACATCACTCTTTAGCTTTACCTGCAATTGAGATTCTGCAGAGATCTCATTAACCTCTCTCTTGAATGTACTCGATTTAATATTTGTAGTGTGATTGTATAGTCTTAAGACGAGGACATAAGTCGTAGAGGGTTTATGTACGTTAGGAGCGTCTGATCGATAATATCTTTCTCTTGTCATCATGATGCCTAGGGGGGGCATTTCCGAAATGCTCTAGGGGAGTTTAAATACCACCACCCACTATTCGGAATAATATCGGTCATGTATAGTTTAAATGGGTTATCAAAAACCACAATGCGATGCAATGCCTGGTATTTGACTATAAAATCCCAGTTAGAAACTGACACAAATAATACTAGAATACTTTAGTTTTCTCACTTCTCTTTGAATATGTCTTATTTCTATCAAAAATAAATCCAATCTCTTATATTCATCCCTTTAAGCGGTCTCCGAGAAAGTTCTACCAACCGTATATTTCCAAAGTTAAAAAAGCATAACTAGAAGGAGATATCATCTTTTACGTACCATAACCACGTCCTTTGAGTATCTAATACCGGCAGAAAATAACCAGCGCGCTCTAATTCGTGAACCGAGCCCTGTGAAGTCTAGTGGTTTAAGGATATCTCTAGCTGACAGAGATGAAAATACTCTCTCTCGTGAGATGTTTCGACAAGAGCAGGTATTTTTATGAAACCAGTGGCATAACCCGCTAGCATGCCGACTGGGTTGTAGAGATAACCATAAATCTATCTCCTTCATAGATTGTACTGTGTTTTGTTCCCATGTAATATCTGGTGGATATTCTGTGTTATTGATGTTAATAGTCGAAAACAAACCCAGGGAGAGTTCTATGGGCTACTTACCAGCATATGCTATACTCAGCATGACGGTGAGGGTACTATAGCCCAGCGTAGTGTAAGCTAGGCTAGTCACAGAATCACAATGAAGGTTCTGTATTCTAAATTTCGGGACTCGTGGATACGCTCTATGTCTGGTGAGAGATCTAGGAGGGAATTAACGGAGCGAGGGGTCACAGGCTTTGTAGATCCTGATTGTACTGTGACATGTTTGTTTTCGGTAACAGGAGTAGGGTCGACTGAGACCTGGGGTGGTATAGAATAATATCTAAAGGTTAAACAGCGGTAAGGGGCTGAGGTATGGTGTAGTCTAATCATTTGATATGAGAGGAGATGAAGAGACTAGAAGTAAAAGAGCTTATTATCCTCTAACTCCGCCAAGACATAAATTACCTACTAGAAACTTCAAGAAAGTCTGCTCTCTGGGGATCATAATATGTACCTGAAAGAAAACTTTTAATTCTTATTTTAAAAGACCATTGACTACGAATAATGTACATATATTACAAACTACCTAACCCTCCTCTTCTTCCCTCCTCCCGCAGGCCTCTCAGGCTTCTTCCTCTTAATCTTCACCAGCGCCTCAGTATAATCATCCTTCCCCCCACCACCCACCTCTTCCTCATCCTCCACCTCCTCCATCTCACCCCAGACCTCTTCATCCACACCCTTCTTTCTCTTCTTCTCCGGTAACTTCTCATCTTCACTATCCAGAACCACAACAGCAGTCCCTTTCGTCTTCATATAAACCTTACTAACCACCGCTCTCTCCTCCCCTTCATACACCCACAAATACCTATCAAACCCCACTCCCGCAACCAACGGCTCCCCACCTGCTCCTTCCAAAGCAGTAACAGCAAGAACAGCACCAGTGGAGCCTTTATATATACCTACCGATCGTCTTGTAGAAGCATCATAGAGTCCAAAATGCCCATTCATATCAGTATACACAAAATGCAACCTCTGCGCCGTACACGCAGTCTCAGGGGCTTCTTTTCCCGACGTCAACGAGGCCTCAGGATCCGATGGCGTAGACGGGTGTAGTCGTAACTGAAGAATAGGAGTCCTTGAGAGCGTCGCACTAAACACCGGCCGACGAGAAACAGAAGTATCATAGAGTCTGAGATGTGAATAATGTGTCGCAGTAGCTACTCTGTAAGTATTTACCAACACAGTAGTAGCAGCAGCACCCCGAGAACCTCTTCTCGGCTGTGGTGGCGGCACCGTTGGGGTCTCGACCGAAGGTAGGAAAACTATGCATTTGATCCAGATCGGGACTTCTAGACCTATTTTTGTAGGCTTTACGTTTTTGGCCTTCCAGATGCTCTTCCAGCATACTTTGTCTTCAACTAGAGAGCTCTCCCAGATCTCTAGGTCTTGGTTCTCGCCGGCTATTGCGATGGCTTTGGGGATGGTGGGGTTGCCGTGGAGACGCTCAGTTGGGTGTATGGCGAATGCGGAAATGGGCTTCTCGGCTGTTGGGAAGTTGTGGGTTTCTGCGACGGCGTCTGTGGATAGTGGTAGGAACTGCGCTGAGCCGGAGGAGGTGCATGCGTAGAGTATGTCATCGGTGCAGCCGAGTGCTATAATGTCGGCTTCGTCGGTGGGGGAGAGATTCGGCATCTGGTGGGTATATAGGATCTGCTCAGCCTCTGGTGCAAGTGCAGAGACTGAGGGGTCGAGGATTCGTAGAAGACCGCCTTTAGATGCTACTACGATCTGTGGGTTGTTAACCCCCCAATGCGAAGGGAAGGGAAGAAAGGGTATATTACAACTCCTGAACGACCACGGAAATTAACGACTTGGAGTCCTTGGATTGCATTCTTTCGATTGGGTTCAAGATACGAGGTGATTTTGGCTCTGGCAGATGTTTGTACAGAGGTATCAATCCCACGAGTTGTCGTGATGACTATTATCCTCAATTAGCTCCCGGAATACCTCCTGACTGGGTTTCTTTTTTTCTAATAGTGGGGGGGTATGGGGGGAAAACCTTTGACCTGGCCGACGTCGTCGCCGACTGCGAATTTCATCTTTTTTGGATGATGGTTGTTGAGGCTCTGCAAGCTTTTTTTTTCTCTTGTGTCTTGTTCGGTCGATCTGATTAGATTAGATTGTTGATACTCTTTAGCATCGCCACGGAGTACCCCGGTCAAGAGGGCATGAAAATACACCCCTGCCGCCGTAGATTATGTAAATAGAAAATAACCGACCGACCGACCGACCGGTGGCTTATTCATAATGAACCTCTCTCTCCTTCCTCTCTATATATTTCTCTTCTTTTGCTGATCTTTACTTCTTACCTACCCCACTACCCTCTACCCTCTACCCCTCCCCCCCACCCCGGTATATATGAGAGATCGCTTATGATATGCTTATGATAGTGCTTACGAGTAAGTTTTATTTTATACAACGAATGATACTCTATGAACCTATAAAGCGCATCATCCCACTTATGAAAAAAACACTCGCCACCGGGAGCGGGTAGTATCCAGGGTCCTCTCATAATGCCAGTGGCAAAAGCAGAGAAGCTAGTTCCCCTATCCCCCTCGTATCCAAACCTGGCACCTTGTCTAGTCTTCCAAGGGACACGACGCTACTCTACAATAAAACACATGGTTGTCTAGAACTTTATCTCCACCCTAGATCGTTGAGGTGCTCTACTTAGAGACAGACAAACCAGGGAAGGGGGTATATTTGGCATAGACTACGCTACGTTCTATTCTATATCCGAGAGCTCGGCGAGTTTATCGCTCTTCTGTTCTTAGCGTGGGGCGCAGTCAGCTAGCGGGGTGGCTGACTGGGATAAGAGGGGGCTTGTGCATACACATCGTCAAACGTCTGGCTGGCCGATTAATGTTTCTGCTCACTGTCTATTTGGAATAAATGAGTCATGGTTCAAAAAAAGAAAGAAAGGGCAAGCCTTTCTTCTTTCATAGTACTATTTTGCTCTATAGATCGTGACGGCATGTATCAAACACTAACTGTATGTCCCCCCCCCCTCAATCTCTTCCCCCACTGAGGGAAGAGGCGAAGGGGAGAAAAAAAAAGGAACATATCCAAAAGAGACAAAGTAATCATATATCTACAAGGAAAATAGTAAAGAAAGAGAAAAAAAAGTAAACAAAACACGCTATGATTTTTTTCCCATCCCCCCTAGTACCCAGGACGAAGAATGACTAGCTTTCTTCATACTTATGAGCAAACAACAAACCTCCCAAAAATGTTTTTAAGAAAAAAAGAAGCAAGGTTCGCTGAATACAGTAACCAAAAAAAGAAATCCTAGCTACACTAATAATATAAAAATGGAAAGGAAAAAAAACTAAAAACTAAAAAAAACCGGTATAAATGTGCAAAGTTATTTAAGCACGGATATGACGGCGACGGTGGGCATGAGAGAAACGGATGCTACGCTTAGAGAACTCTCCGTTGCTGCAGGTCATGCCGGGACTGACAAGACCCATGTTCTGAGTGTAACCAGAGCCGCAAAGAGACCAGGTGCCATCGGGGTTGCAAGTAACTTTACCCTCAACGCAAGGAGTAGCGGCACCAGGAGCAGCGGTCGGAGCGGGGGCAGGAGCAGCAGACTTTCCAGGACGCTTACCACCGTAGGTCTTGCTAGGCTTAGCGGACTGGCTAGGTGTAACTGGAGTAGGAACAACTGGAGTAGGGACAACTGGGGTTTCGGGTTCCTCTGGGTCCTCCTCCTCCTCGGGGTCCTCGACGATCGGGGTGGGGGTTGGGCCAGCTGGGCTTCCAGTCTTGGTAGTGGCGGGCTTGCTTACAACAGGGCTGCTCTCAGAAGGAGTGCCGCTGCCAGTTCCAGTGCCGGGTTGAGTGTTGTCGCAAGCAACAGCTTGGGTTCCGGTACCAAATGTCTGAGGTCCAGGGTTCTTGAAAGAGATGGCCTGGATACCTTCTGGAACAGCACAGCCGTTACCAGAGTTGGCACGGAACATCTCCGGAAGAGCATCGAAAGCGGCAGTGGAGGTCTCTGAGCCACCAATAGTAATTGAAGCACACTTCATGTACATTTCCCTGTTTCCGAGACGGTTGAACCAAGTCCTAAAAAAGAAAAGAGATTAGTATTTAGAATATCATTGCGGAAATATATTCTTATTAAGGAACTTACCATGCAACAACAGCGTTACCAGCTGGGAGACCCGCCGGGACCTTGAAGCTAAGAGCAGGAAGTTGAAACGCAGCGTTAGGAGTCAAGTTTCCGTCGGCCTTAATTGGGTGATCGCCCATCCAAGAGGTCATGACCCTGAACTTTGAGCTTGCAGATGGCTTGGTATCATAAGTGATAGACATCTGCCCGGACCCACCACCGTGGACTGCGCTTCCAACAATCTGGAGGGTCTGTGTGCTGCCTGGTTCATAGGTGGCTACTGGGGCTGAAGGAGGTACACCAGGGCAAGGGAAGTTGGAGCCATCAGCTAGAAGAGGGTTCTGCTGTCCTTGACTGAGTTCGACACTGGGGCCAATGACCTCGGCGACAAACCATTGTGTTGGGGTAGTCATGGTAAGATGGGCGGAGATAGTAGGAAGGAGAGCTGCAAAAGCGGCAACGGTAGCAGTTGAGAACTTCATTTTGAATGATTTTATATTTTGCGGCCTTAAGTTGTAGAGGTTTGACTTTTGTTGGTGTTTTGGTAGAGACGGATTATTTTATAGAGGTTGTAACCGGACAAACTCAAGATAAAATATTCTATAGATATCAAACACAAGAGGTTAGTGACTACTATATTATAAAATCGTAGTGGAAATTATATAAAGAATATAAAATATTAGAATGAACAAGAAGCAGCCACAAACCTTGAAAGTTGATTTTTACTATGTAGTAAAAAAGTAATAAAAAAAGAATGTGGATGGTTTATTCACAGAATAATATCCAAATGAGTGCCGCTGGCGTGTGTAAAAAGTCTGACCTGTCAAAGGCTTCTGTCGCAAAGGTAAAGAATGAAGGTGACTGTAGTGGTGGTGAAAAGAGATACTGAGTCGGGGGACTCTGGCCACCTTATAACCCAGCAGGCGGCACAGGGGAAGAGTGGGAGGCAAACAGCACAGCTCGGTACACTGCTGTAGGTGCTGTCTACAGCTGGGCACCGCTTCCCTTCTGGGTTTCAGCTGCCAGTTGATGGTGTGTGACCCTGCCATTCCACCATACCCACCTATCCCTCTCTCCCTCGACTTACCCCGCGCATCTCGCCAGGGGCTCGGTGCCTGGGCGGTTGTGAAGGGGCATCTCAGATGCCGGTGTGAGTAAATTTCCCGAGGCAGTCCCTCCCCACCCAGCCTCTCCTGACCTGCTGAAAGGGAAAAAAAAGAAGCTTCAACCCTGTCCCTTGCATGCGTCGTTGCCCCTGCCAATCCGGTCCTTGTGGCCAATCGCTGACCATGGTGCATGTGGCTGAAGTGGAGGGACCGAGACTTTGGAAGCTCGCCATGCAAAAGGCAGGTGCATTCAGGGGCAACGTTTCGTCCACTCAGGTACATGAACAAACCTCCGAGATTTCCATAGTCAACCAATGGGAGGTGGTTTTCCCTGTTTGTGCCATTCAAGCTTTGTCAATGATCCTATCGGCATCTCTCACATTAAACGCCGCCTTAGTGTCATCAATTACTACTTCCTTAAAAGTATACTATTTGCGAAAGGCATAAGAAATCCAGTTAATCGGTCCTCCACTCCAAAAATATCAGCTTCCTTAGTAACTAAGAGTATGCCATGCAGCACAAAAAGCGGGTAAAAGTTAGGCCTTTTTTTTTTTTTTTTTCGAGAAAAAATTCTCTCTGTACCCTGCCCGTCTATTCCATGGGGGCCATGAAAAAACTGGCGATGTCTGAGCACTTGCTGCCCAGCGGGAACGGTGATGGCCGATCAGCTACAAGGTACATCCGCGTGGTAAGGTGATAAAAGGTGTGAGTAATCACAGCCTTGTTCCTGTGGCGCATCAAACTGGACGAACCAGAGAGCATGTTGTACTCCCGTTCTAGGATCCTTCAAACAGAGGCGGTTAAACCCTCCTAGGAACCATGGGTACGCAAGTCTCCCCTTGCATATCTTTTCTTTAGATAACAGCAGTATGCAGTGTCTTCTTATCCGAGTTATGGTTGATTTAGACATTTCTTGCAACCGTATGCACCAACCGCCCACATCCAGAGCACTGCCTATTTACCCCATAAGCGAGACACAAAGGGCCGACAGATCCGTTGCAGTCGCTGAAGTGCAGATCTGGAGACGATTCAAGTAAGATCCTGAGCTATATTCATATCTTTTAGCCCTACTATTTTTGCTGAATTATTTTTAAGAGTCGCAGGCTGCAAATACCTGAGGAAGAGGGGTTCATCTTCTCCGCGTCGTTTGCCGCGTCTACGTCATGAGTAAAACTTTAACTGTTCGTAATAACCTGTGCCACCTTTGGCGAGAGACACCCAAAAGAAGGGTTGAAACTGGAACCCATACGCTCGGTTTCTTCCGGAGTTCGGCAGCAACAACGTGTACTCTACTCACTGTGCCCATTCAGCTCTCGGGCGGGGGTCGTTGTTGGGTCGCTGCGGCGCTTATACCGGTCTTAAACGGGAAGCTAGGGGTTCCCGTCTCGGGTATCAATAACCCCAAACGGGGTCTACGTCAAAGGGCCTATTCAGCCCCAAGTCCCGAATTCTGCAAGTTTTTGCCAGAAGAAACTTTTGCCGTAAAAGTGAGTGCCTGAGCGTATCGAAGGCTGACCAAAAACGGCATATTGCCCTGATATGAGACGTTTCGATAAGATTTCTAGTAAGCGTGCGTAATATTCCTTCTTCCATTCTTTTCTTTTTTCTTCTTCTATTCACATGTTATACAAAAAAGTAGGTGCCTAGAACGGTAACCAGGGAAGTCTCACTTACTCGCTACCTTGGTTCAGATAATTAAAAGGACAGGACCTGCCTTCGCGCCTTGTCCAATGCCTTTGTCTGGGACCCTTTTACTGAGATTATACCCTCGAGACGAGCTTCCCCGATAGCAGGTGGCAGGTCTTACCTCATCAAAATACTCATTACTGGGTTCAAACCCATAGATCAATGATCACCAATCAACTGAGCGACAAGTCAAACCTAGCTGCCGCTGTCATAAGACTTGGGCCTATAAGAAAGGAAGTTGAATAATAGGATTGTGAGAAGTGGAAACGCTAGCGCGGAAATGTCGCTTATGAATGACTACAAATCTGTATGATAAATGCCGCAATATCACACGATTACTGGTGGACGCCTCTGGGTCCCCCATATTTTTTCTTAAAACATTGTTTCCGTTTGGAAACATCCCTATCGTAAAGTTAGAAATCTCCGGGCTTTGTGCAACGCATGAGAACGGGCATTATCTCTTGAGGTTTGGTTTTATGTTAGTGAGTATTCAGGCCTACGACAAAAAGCAAAAAAAAAAACGGTAAGTCTAAGCTACATTAAAACTAATCTAGGGTTACTTTATTAGCGAGAAACCGGGTCTCACGGCGGGTAATGATATGGTAGTATCATATGAGGACGTCAATGCGATTTTGTAGGAGAACAACCTCTTGGCCTTCCTGTAACCCTACCTTCACGCTTAACGTCAAATTTCTAACGTCATGTAAGAAATCCGAGTGACTGGAACCAAAGATACGCAAGTTATGAATTCGCAAGTTCGCAAATTCCATTAAGATTGTTTTCCGGAATTGAACCGGCACCAGATCCGAGGTTCATTCATATAATCATTTAGTAATGAAATTGGCAAAGGGTTGGTTGGTTGGCTCATGTAGTTGTTAATTATCACAACTGGCCGAGGTTATGTATCAACAACTCGGCAGCTCACGAACCGATATTATTCCTCAAAGGCCAGAGCATAACACCAACCAATCAATTACATATTCTAAACTACGCTATAACGCTGAAGAATCTCTGTACTCACGCCATAATTGATTCTAACCACTAAACCCATCAACCTGACAATAAGGCTAGTCAGCCATACGTTTATTTTCTTTACATACACGTGCATCAGACTTCGAAGAAGCAAAGAAAAAAAAAAGCCGAGAATTGAGTACTCCAAGAAGATTTAAGGTACACGATACTTATGTCAAAAAAAAAACCCTGGTTTCTTTTTAATCCTTGCCTACTGGTAATCTCCGGCCCCCAAAGTAATACATACATATACCCCAACCAAAGAATTATTATTGATCTACGGTTAGCGAGTTTTGGGGGGGTTACACAACAACCGTAATTTCCTCTTCTTTTTGCCCTATATCCCACTCCCCAGGGTGTGGGTTTTATCGATTAGATTAATTGCGTTGTTCTATTGGTTTCAAAACCAGGCGGGGGAAATTGAGAAAGGGGGGTACCCTTGTTAACCAACCATATGGCCGGTATAATCGTGAGAAGGTCAAAGCTTTATAATGAGATGGAGAGATATCAGTTATTGGTGGAGATTTTTTTTTCTCTTCTTCCTATTAGGTACTAAGAATTCTAGTAGGAAGGTAAGACTTCGGCGTGCGCCGTAGAGTAGTTTGATAGTCCTGGATAATGTCCGCTTAGATATCTGTTAGTAAAAACGTTGTTGGTCGGATTAATTGCTTAATTCATTTTAGATGGTATTTCGCTCAATAGATCACTCGTTAATGCAGGGTGATTGTAAGTTTTTCATCTTAAATGTGAGATTTTTCCTTTTTTGTAGACGGGATTATTCAAAGTCGACTCATGGTCTTAGGAACTACCGTGAGGAATTCTAGGCGACTAGAAGGTGTACCGGATCAGTATACCTTGGGTATCCGTTTGTTATCAGGTCTCTTCTACGGGATAGTTACTACTGTTCATTCGGTTTCCGTGATACTAGTGATTCCTCGCTCGTTTACTACTATGGAATCGACTTCTAACCACAGCACGAGTTTCTCAGCTCAGTATATTCAAACTTCAGAGATCAACTACGGTATTCAGTTCTTACGGGCTCTGTAAAGCCTACTACTTCACTATACCACTAAATATTTCACGAGAAGCATTCGGCATCCACTTCTAAACCACAACACGTATCAAGATTCACCCAAGTAATCACAGCATCACAGAATCAAAGCATCAACTATTAACCATTCAATAAAAAAGACCTCTACAAAAAAGGTTTCTATTTGACTTGAAACAGATGGATTATCTCGAAACTCCACTCCCTACTTGAACTCGCACTCAGGTCCCCCAACCCACATCTTCAAACTCGGGATCCAGATGACACCCTTCGTGTCAGCCGGTACATAGCGCCCCTTCCCATCAACAACAGGAACAATTTTCCCGGTGTCCGTGTAGCGAAGCCCTAGGATCTTCTGAGTGGGTGTTGCCGTATTAGCTAGAGTAACCATGACTGGGGCAGTAGTGGTGGCGACAGCAGTCACGTCTACTTTGAATGTAGCGGGTGGGGGAGCCACAGCTGTGGTAATGGTGCAAGAATGCAGAGGAGGTGCGGGGACGATATGTAGACAATGACAGGCTCTAGGAGGAGGTGGTGGTGGGGTCGGGAGGCAGGGTTTTTTTGTAGCTGTATAATGGGTCTCTTCGACGATTATAGTGGTGTGAATGATCCCCATGTTTGATGTTTTGGGTTGTGATTATGATCGAGGTGTCTTGTTCATTATAGTTTTGGAGATGTGATGAGTTGGGAGGTCAAGGTGGAGATATTTCAAGAGCCCCCAAATAGAGCTAGATAGATTCTATGGGAAAATTTAAGAGATGTTTTGAAAAATTCAAGCCTTTTGACACATCGAAATTTAACTGAAGTGTAAAAGTAAATAAGTGAATCAAAGATTCGATGACAATATTCGTCGAGTGACCATGGGTGATAAAGATAGCCATTTCACAGAAACTTCCAGGCCCTATTGATAGTTGAAGTAGAAAAGAAAGCGAGTAAGAAGGTAACTGCTCTTTGGTGAAGATATGCAATGAATGCTAAATAGTCAAGGTTTCGGCGGTGAGAAATAACTTTAATGCCCCAGGGAGCTCGATATTTTATTTTAGCTTCTCGAGGTGCCTTTTTATATGTAACAACTTCTGTCACATAACCTAAGAATGTGTGGTTATAGATGTTATCGCTTTTCATGCAACTAGCAATTAGCAGCTACGAAGATTAATCCTGAACGTGAAGATCCACTTTGAGGTACTGTTATACGAAATTAACTAACTGCGATGAATCTGATTTCTGATTTTTCGTATAGTGCAGCTCTAGGACCAGTTTATAGAACCTTGGCATCGCTCTGTCGAGATGAAATAAACAACTGTGAATATTTGCCTGTACTATAGCCATGTACACTTCAGTAGTCCCATGGCTATAAGTAATTATTTACACACTGTGTCAAATGAAGTAAAGCTGAATGAGTGGTGACTAAAACAAGGAGGAAAAGCAATTTAAACAGACCCTATTCACAGTCTCTCCCTCTATTCTAGATCGCCACATATAGAATAGGGTGGGTAAACAATTTCTGGGGTATTTATTAATATCTTAATGAAAAGAGAAGCAAGGGTAAAAACACACAATTATAGGCATTGGATCCATACTATTCAATACAATGTGCCCTCATGGGTATCACAAGGCCACGGCTGTTACCCACAGTAATTTCGTGTCTCTTTCCCTTAAACAGGTACTTAACCCAAAGCTCCTTTTTCTCATGAGGAGCTGGATCATAAAAGCCAGGAATATGACTCTAAGAAACCATTAGCATTAGTATAAAGAAGTGGTCAGGCTAAAGCAATAGGGGGAGCTTATGAGCTTACTTTATTTACTCCTCTCGGAATAACCACTTGTTCATCTTCGTTTAACCCGGCTAATGCAGTTGTCACATCAACCCACTCTCCTGAATTCCCTTTAACTCCATAACCAGCTTCAATAATAACCAATCCTCCCTCTTCTTTCTTCCTTTTCTGGCTAAGCTCAACAGACTCCCTCATAAGTTCCACTATCTCATTAGCCTTCTTCCTACTCTTAGCGACTTTGACTAGTAGTTGGCGCTTTCTCTTCTCAATCCCCTTCCTCTTCAATCTGTACTGCCTCGGCCTTAAATAAACCCCTTCGAGTAGTGCATATCCAAAAAACGGTACGAGAGCTACGTAAAGGAATGTCGATGCATTCGGTATTGGGGCAATTACCAGAGGAACTGCAATTTTCTGCCCCAACCTCGACCAATTTATCGTAAACAGAACCCCGGCCGAAGAGGTCTCAATCCCTACCCCCATTTTTGTGTGCGTGAATATTTTTCTACTAGCTCTAAGTTTAATTGATATTGCGCCCGTTATAGGCTGGATAGTCGTGTCCACGTTCATCCTGATACCCTCTTTCTGCGGGTTGCTAAGTGCTCTAGAAGTTGGTCTGGGGGAGGGGGGAAGGCCGATAGGTGTACCGATAAAATAGGTCCGTCCCCATGAGAGTTTTAACTGCCCAAACTGCCCAGATCCAACTGAATATGTAGTAGCTGATATTCTCCATATCTCTGTCGCCTTCGACCTATTTGGTCTTTTTATGTGAGGATTCTCGTCATCATCATCTTCTGGGGTGGGAGTACCGGGGTTTGGCATGATGGTGTGTCCGATAGTCATGAAACCCATGGGTGGTACGGTAGTGAAAAGTTGAGAAAACGCTGGGGGCCATCTTGGTCTAAAGCCCGAGTTATAATGCATAAAAAAAGTACCACGTTTACCAACTGAGCTACCGTATATGACTTCGATTACAGGAGGAGCGAGAAGTGGAGAAGAATTAAATGACGACTTGAGGACTAGATTAGATGCGCTAAAGTTTTTTGAGACCGATGTAGAAAAGATACCCAGGGGGAATATTGCTGAGGCTGCTTCGACGTTCAGGCCAGCGAAAATAGAAGCGATGGACAATGGGGCGTTTGGGGGTAGCGAAGGAAACGAATGCTGAACCTGCGCAGAAAGACCAGGAGAGCAAACTAAAGTATATCTATCATATCTACTGCCTTCTGTCTGGACTGGTACTCCACCTAGAGAAGCTCCAAGAGTCAGGGTTGGGACATCTTTTTCCTGAGTTTTATTTTGTGATTGGCTCTTAGCCAACTCTTCGGAGGAAGGTTTAAACGGAGTTGTAAGTATTTCGCCTAGACCCTCCAGTGGTATAGTGAAGGAATGCCTGGTAATGTAATTTGAGCATCTTATTGATGCTATGCTCTTATGTAGAGCTCCCGCTAGGCCATCCGATTTAATATCTGGTAGGATATCTTGAAATTTTAAACGAGAAACATCAAGGGAGACACTAATATCCCCTCTGCTGTTTACAAGGCTCATAACATCTTCTACCCTTTGTTTCCGAACCTGTTCTTGTAGCCAAAATTTGAACTCTTCCGGGCTCATAGACTTGACACCAACCTGGAAGGCTTTCTGCTTTAGTCCCTCGACCCCCAGAGTGTCATAGATGATTCGTTTTTGCGGGTTGATAAGAGTCTCGTAAGCCAACTGTATGTTGTTGAAGTGTAATGTCGAGCGATCCCGTCGGTGGGCCGGCTGCTTGTCTGGATGGAAGCGAAGTGACAGTGTGTGATAGGAACTACGGATTTGGTTGGAGGTTGCCTGGCGGTTCCGATCAGCAGCTTGTCCATGGAAAAACTCGTAGTAGCTATGTTCAAGATAACTACAGAGAAGGGGGGTCCAGTACATCGCGGGGAATGTTGAGCAAAGCATAATAGTCTGTGCCCGGGTCATCTTGCTCCTCCTCCGATTCGTCCCACCCTTCCATGTTATCTTGCTCTACTCCAGCGCTGGAGCCAGAGGCTTCCCCATTGCCTTGGGGCCATGATTGCCACTCTGGATTTGGGGTTTGGCCATTACTTCTAACATCTTGAGACGACCGAGACCGGGAGTCAGGATTCGAGGGCATCTCTGCAATACCTTTAGCGACCGTTAGCTACATGGTCTTCTACGTAATGGGAAGAGAAGCTCGGGCACCTGATGAGGAAGCAGACACAATTGTTTCTATGGACTAGCGAAAACTGGACCGAGATGCGGATGGCGGGGGGTGGTGTTTCCGTGCTATATTTGCTTTTCCCAATTTTTTTTACATATGCACAAATCGGATGTGGTACCAGTCGATGAAGTCATGCATGCCAAGCGACTGATACCCATAAAGAGCCCCATCGCGCAATGGCCCTTCACGTGGCAGTGTCACTTTGTGTCTCCAAGGCGAACAAAATACATATAAACAGGGCACTCAAGCTCTATTATAAAGGCTTGGAATTAAATAGCCAAATTCGATATGAATAGTGACTCTCATCTCTCACCTCGTGCTGTAAATAACATGTCGCAACTTTAGAAGGAAGAGTCACCACAAATTCTTCAAGTGTTACATAATAATAGAACAATAAGAGGCAAATAACAGACTAAAGTTTTATTTTCTTTGAAGCATCGGCAACGCCCAAGCATTCAATGAAAACCCACTTCAAGCTCAACGAGCGAAAGAAATCAAAAATTGAACAACCCAGAAGACCAAAAGCCTTTGGCAAGGTCCCCAACCATTCGCTGTGCAATGAAGGTAGGTTCCTCGAGCCCCGACTCTTTATGAGCAGCCGGGTCTGTCGCTAGGTAAGTATGAAGTTTTTATAGGAGGGCGAGGGACCACGGACATATATACTCCTAGGTTTCTTGGCGCCCAGTGAATTTTGGCCGACTTTAGGGATTAATCATCATATATAGACTAAAGGTGCGTAAATTGGCCGCTGCGAGGGCACATGCACTTGTAGTCATCGTTGCCTCTTTTATAGCTTTTCTATCAAGTCTAACAGCCTTATTTTAGTCCCCGTACTAATTCGCGATCCGCCGGTATTCTATATTCGATCCACGGTGAAACTTCAAGGTTACTTGGGATTCAATATTGCACTTTGAGTAGGAAATCAGGCAGGAGGGTGACTTGTCTATTCGGCCACTAATTATAATCACAATTCCTTGCCTACCTCCTACAAGGCTCTAAGATAAGGGGTTTTATTGAATCCTTACTATTCTGAGCTTTGGATCTACCCTAGATCACAAGGCTTATCCAATACGAGGTCTCTTCCAAGAGAATTTCCATGTCATTTCTTGACCTTCTTCTCCTTCGTTTTCGCTTTCCCCGAGTTTCCAGTACTAGTATCATCAGTCTTGACAAAACCACCTTTTATCAGTGCTTCTCTAGCCGCTATATTTATTAACCGAAACCTATGAATAAATAATCAGTACAAGGAAAACCAACTAAAGATAGAGTATTTAGAAAATGACCTACCTATCTGGTCCTAGCTTAACACCTCCATACCACCTCGAAACTACGACTAAAACGTTCCAGACATCCATAACCTGCAGTAAATGCGCCATTCTACTCCCTGCCGCCGTTTCTCCATCATCATCATTATCCTGAAATATTACCCCGTTCTCATGCTGTATCCTATATGCTGTACCCCTCCAGCCCTTAGTACCCAGACCCCATAAATAAAAACAAAAAAAACGAATCAAGATAAGGTATGTAGATACACACCAGTCATATTATGCGTCGCTTTAGCAATCTTCTTATCCCCCGCAACCAGATCCGCAACAAACCGCTTCGCCTCCTCCACAGAATGCACCTCAATTGCACGAGCAACAAACACTGATTTCTTCTCCACAATCGCATCTGCCACAACCCACGGATGCTGCAAAACATGTTGTTGCTGCACCTCGTCCCCCAGCGACAGTGGCGGTGAATGTACTCTCCCAACCCCACCTTCCTCATCACCCTCCTCCTCCTCCTCTTCTACCGTCGTTGTATCTAATAATTCTCGCATCCCTTCCACAAGATCATAAAGACACACCTCACCCTCCCGCCACACATTCCTCAACACATCTCTAGCCAGCTCTTTCTTCCCCTCAGCACCATGCTGATTACCGCCACCGGCACCATCAAGAATCACCGGCGGTGAGTAAGGGTAATTTTCAGGAAACGATAGTGTGAGTGTTAGCTGTGGGGAAATGGTAGTTGTTGGTGGGCGTAGGATGCAGGTTGATCCAGATCCAGAGGGTATGATGCAGGCGTCCCCATAAATTGAGTTTAGTGCCGATATCTCGTCGGCGAGGTCTTCATTCATTTCCGGAGGGGGAATAGGCGGAGGTGACTGTGGTGGTTGGCTATGGAAAAATAGAGTAGGGTAACTTATTACGCATGATTTGGATAGGGTTAGGGGTTGTGTTATTTATGCTTGATCCATCATTGGTCTTGTCTTGTGCTATAGACTGGTCTAGTCTCCCTCTAAGTATCTTTATTATATGGCTCTAGGGCGTTGATAAATGCTTCAAGGTACAAAGATAAGTAGACGCTATTAAAACGTCGCTGGCCGATTAGAGATGTGCTCATTAAGTAACTTGCATATTTTTTTTGATGATTCACAGCTCATCACTCGACGGTGTTTCTTGTTCATAAATAATTGTAGAAATACAACGAAGGGTAGAATAGGCTACGAACAGATGATAAAGACGTGTATCAATCGAAAGACACGTTTTAAAAAGTCATTTTTTACCCTGGGCCTATAGAAAAAGACGTTCCTGGAGGTAAGCTTACATATATGGGTTGTACACAATTTTATACCCACCTGAAAAGCATTCGATTATGCTGCGGCTCTGTTTCCTACTAGAAAATAGGTAGGAAGTGACACTGTTTCTAATTGTGGGAAGATAGTCTTTGAATATGTGTACCTGTTCCCGGACCCACTCTAGGGTATATTTCCATATATGTCCTCGTATAAATGAAACTCAAAACTCCCCTGAATATAATATTTGTGGGGTATAAACTTTTCTGCTTCTTACGGTTACCCGCCTCTTGCCCAATTATATGTATTTAGGAAGCTAATAGTTGCACTAATCTACATGTATACGGTGTAGGGTAAATCAAGCTAGCGATCTTCTGGCCACTTTATCATTTATCCACCTTGAAACGTGATGTACTATCTTCTACCCCCTATATCATCTCTAAAATCTTTTTATCAGTAACCTCAAAGACTCTCGAGATAATTCTGGACTGTCAATCTTGCCTAAGAAACTTCTACATACGTTCTATTAAGATATTATACGTTATTAAATTTACCCGAATATATTAATGTATGTTGCACCTAAGCCAAATCGCCCACAACCCCTACACAAAAAGCTTGACACTAAAAAATCACACTAAGTTCATAACCAGTATAGTCCCTCTGAGAATTTCATAAATCGAATTATCTTTCTTATGGCTATTTGTGGTTGTGGAGTAGAACTTAAAAGATAACTTTACATTACAAAATGTGGTTGCAACACAAATGTTCGGGTAGTTTTGCTAACGGTATAATACAAGCTAGCTATTCAGCAATAAGAGACCTCAAAAAGACAGGGGTCCCAGTTAGTCAAATTCCTCCTTGAAAATAAGCTCTCCCAATTAGCCTTTTTAAGAGACATCCCATAATAATTATTCAAAGATGCCTATAACTTGGAAATTTTGAATTAGCGCTGTATGTCTCCTGAGCTTGGTACAAGTTTAGGAATTCTGGCACCATAGGCGAATTTCTCCTTCGCCTCTTCAATTACAAGCATAATAGTCAATAATGGATTGCGAATGGATTTGTAGTGCTTCTAGTCAAATATATATTAGTTCAATGGTACCTTGTACTAGAGTCGATTAATTATGATAATCGTAAGTTGTAGAAATTCAAACTTGTTTATGTAGGATAAAGTATTTCACCGCGAAGCTGATCACACCCCTAGAAACCGATTACTTGACTTCCTTGGGGTTTCTCTCAGAACTAGTACTATTTCGTTGCTGTGAGCTTTAGCTTTAGCTCGGTATCTAGATATTATGTGATTGGTTTCTAGAGGTTGATTGGTTTTATCGTGGAATACTTTATACTTAATATATCTACATGTAGTTACAAAGGATTAGTTAAGAGGGTAAATATGTCGGGGACGAATCCCTGTACAAGTAGAAATTTATATATCAGTGAGTTAGAATGCGCCGTAAATCCGAATTACTTATCTGGAAAAGTATACATATAGAAGAGTATGTATCTGCACATGCTTACTTGTAGGACACTATGAAACCTCAGGGCTTTCACCTCAAAGACTACGAAATATTTCTATCCAATTTTATGATAACAAAGACACCGTCTATAAAAGACAGCCCAAACACAATCACCGTGCTCGTGCCGTTAAGGTACAGAACCAGCTAGGAAAACCTTTATAGAAGCTTCCGTTTTCCTGTGTCGGTCGATTATTACTATTATCATCTAAAGTTTAACCGACGACTCTTCAAACTCCACCAGTGGCCTGACGGGCCTTGCTCCTTTTGTCATTTCCAAACCAGCTTTGAAGGCATATACATCTTCAATGATTTCCCCTTGATCCCCTTCCACTACTTCAGACGGTGGCAAACCCAGAATTGTCGGCATCAGCTGCTTCATCACACTTGATCCCTGATCGATAACCATCTTCACCTTCTCGTCCGCCAACTTCAGTTCCTTCGATAAGAAGGTTGCCACGGACGTGATGATTGATTCAGGCTTCGTCAGGTCAGTGTCTCCAAGCGCTTTTGTGAGTGCCGCTGGGTCGGCACAAATGCCGTCTTGAGTTGAAAGAAATTGGGAAAGGGCTTGAGCTAGCACGGCTTTCTGTCCCGTCGCAGGGACGCTCACAGGGGGTGGGGGAGTGGCCGCTGCATGCATGTGAACCGAGATTTTAGAACGCGTAGGAGAGGAAGGGTCGATAAAAGTGTTATAGAATGCAACAATATCGGCCTTGGTGAGATTTCTGATCACCTCAACCTCGATATCAACTGCAAGGATGGATATTTAGCAAAAGAGTCTCCTAGGGAAACGGAGATGGGGGATTATTAACCCTGTAGGAAGTCAAAATATTCACTACCGATATAGCTCCATAACCTTGTGCTCTCTTGATTCAGGTTCTTCATTTTCTCAGTTCGTTTCACAATGACGCTATTAATGTGGCCCTTGAGTTCCTTTTCGGTCATTTTCTCAAGTGTGCTCCTATAAGTCTTCAGAAAGTTCTCGATCCTCGACTCCAAGTACGGAGCAGATCGCTCAGATTGGATAAGAACCCGGTAAACCATCGTTGCAGTGTTAATACGAGCACCAGAAAAGACAACATATCCGAGTTGTTCTTTTGTTCGTAGTAAGTCGAATGCAGGCCTGTAAGAAATAGGGTTAGAATATTACTGCGTAAATATTAAGAAAGATTGGTTACTCTTCAGTCAATTGAGAAAACAAGATAGTTAGGGCCCGAAGCTTCCGGTCTGTATGCTCTCCAATGTAGAGACTGAACTCGATGCACGAGTTGACATTCTTCTCATCCTTGAGCTTCCGGGGATAGATAAACTTTCCACCAGGTGGCATAAGAAGAGACCTCCGAATGCCAAACTGAGCGGGGGGGAGAGGTCGAGGCTTCAAAATGGTCTCAATCAATGAAGTGAGTCTAAGAGCGTCCTATAAATACCCATAAACACGTCGTTAGGAACAAAACTTAGGTTTCGCTAGTGTTGTAAGATACTAACCTCTTTGTAGAGATTTCCGTGAACCAAGGATTCAATATACAGCTGCTTCAAGATCAGCGGGTAGAACGTTTGCACTTCCTCCATGGTAACAGTCTCTAGCTCCTCGAGATGTTCATCATTTAGCCACATCTGTTGAGCATGCAAGTACCTCGCATACTCTCCGACCTGGTAATACGGCTGTGCAAAGTCCCAATTCCGATAACCTCTCAAAGTTCGCTCTTTAATAACGTTGAATCGGCTAGATGAAACTTCTAGGTCACGCATCTTTGTGAGGAGCTTCTCCAAAAGTACCGACATTTTATCGTTGTAACCGGAGATCTCGATATCTAACCCTAAGGAATGGGCGGACAAAGAATACTCTAAACCAGCAATCTCTGCGTCATAGGCATATTCATTGAGAGCATCTTTGACAAGCTCGCAGTAAAGTTTTGCCTTTACGGCGCTGCCAGGATTCGCGTATGCTATGGGGCTTTACCAATGTCAGGGTCAGTCAATAGAGATGGGAATTTTGTACTTACTTGCGAAGTGTGCAGAATATATTTGCTTTAGGAACCCAGAATGTGTCGTCCTTCTTGTACCAAACCCTGGACAAATCCGTATGTTTGATCAAAGATGGTATTTTTGAAGGTTCTTTTACCTCCTTCTTCTGAACCTCGAAGTTTGTAGGAATAAACTCATTCTTGTGTGGGAGGTGTAATTCCTTTTCCAGCTCACCTAACCCTTTTTTAAAGATGCTTTGAATCTCACCCAAGAATTTTTGAGGGATCTTCTCGACTCTGTATTCAGTCCCGTACCATTTTTCCTTGGCTTCCCAATTTCCTTTGGGGCAGTCACGACAAACAACAGAAAGTCTAAAGCTATCGGGTCGTAGATATTCCAGAGACTCTTTAATGATTTCTGGGTCAAACTCGCGAATCAAAGATGTCCCGGACAATAGCCATTCTCTAGGAAGAGGCTTCTGCATAATATCTGAGAGGCGTGATGTGAACTTGGAAGCTGGAGACTTCTGCCGAAATTTGAAGTCGATAGCAGCAACTGCTTGAAGTTCTTTCATAATCCACTCTTGTGGCGGAGTACTACGAATAAGATGGATGTATTGGAATACAACCTTTGCAACTTCCTCGTATTTTTCTTTGTTGGGGGTTAGTTACCATCCGCATATACGTATATTAGAGATTTTTTTTTCTTTTACCTAGTCCGTGCTCTGTCAACCTGATAGAAATATAGAAAAATGCAGCATCATTGCAGACTGATGTTGGTCCAGCCGTGAGCCCATTTGCCCATCCTTTCTTCTTCAAATATGCCAATATAGAACCAGGGCCCTCATGTCCTATCAGATGGGCGGCATATTTCGAAGGCTGCGTCCTGAAGAGAGTTTCCTCGTCAAGATATGGGAATGTAATATCTAATGATCGGGTATCCATAACAGGCTTGGCAAAATATTGCGTCTAGGCATCAAGTTAGATAACCTTGGCCAAGAATTCTAGGTGGTGAACAAACCAGAAGTTGCTCATCAGTGAAAGGTTGCCCCCTGAATTTAGGATCTGGTAGGTTTTTATTTTTGACACCCTCAAACAACTCAACAACCCACTTTTCAAGTGTATCTAGGTCTTCTCTGCCTAAAACTACGAGCTTCATCACGTTTGATGAGTAGTACTTGTCGTGAAACTTCAAAAACTCATCTCTGACATTGATTCCCTTTTTCGTTGGCTCTTCTTTTAGTGTCTCTAGGTTTCCCGTAGAGAAGTGGCAATATGGATGCTGGGGGTTAGATAGACTCTTTGCCAATTGATGAAGCCTCCAAGTATCATTCTGAAGGTTCTTCTTGTTTTCCGAATCCACAGCTCTAAGCTCACGATCAAGTGTCTCTGCGAGAAAGAGCGGAGCAATAAAAAACTGAGCAAAGCGGTCAAGAGCACCATAGAAATGTTCGTGGCCTACTTCGAAGTAGTAATTTGTAGATGTGGAAGCGGTGTAGGCATTGGAATGACCAGAGTTCTCTGCCAGATATTGGGAATATTCATTCTCTTTTGGGTACTTTTGACAGGAGAGCAAACATCAGTGGGCGAGTTCTAGGTAGACGAGGACGTGCTCAGAATTATACCTTTTCAGTTCCCATAAACAATAGGTGCTCTACAGCATGTGCCTGGCCCTGTTACTCCCAGCCAATATATATCAGTACACATCCATGAAAAAAGGTTGCCTAAACCGTTGCAACGGATCTAGCTCTGATGCGAGCATATTCGAAAAGAAACCAGCTAGCTAAAAGATCGACATAGGGATAGTGCAGAAAACATGACTAAAGGGCAGGAATGAGAACGGGACATGGGGCAACTGACTGGTAGGTCATCACTATCGGAGAAATTTCCCACGTGCACGTCCAACGCAGCACTGGCCTTGTCTGTGTCCGGGTCATGCACAATCAACGCCTCAAGCTTATTTGGGAGTTGGATTACACGATATGACCGGTTGTCGAGGTCAGGTTGCTCTAGTTTGTTGGCGATAACTGTGGCCACGCCAGTAGAGACAGACATTTCCTTCATATGGGCAGCCATTGCAGCAAGAGAATAAAAGGTAGCAATTCTGGTGGCGGGGAAAGATGAAGTGATGGAGGAGATGCTGGAGCTGGGGAGGAAGGGGTGTAAAGGGATAGAAGAGGGGAGACAGAAGACTGTGGGGCACACCAAAGAAGACTTATAGTGTGGTCGAGGGCTACTGAGGCTGAAAAGGAGGCTTGTAGATCTCCAGGGGGGGGAGAATGACACAGAGCGGCGGGGCAGGTGTACCCGCTTTGACGCTAGAACCATACGGGTATGCACTTACCTGTGTGATGCGGGCAGAGGTAAAGAGTCAGGTCTTCCAGGAGTATGGTAGAAGCACTTCCCCACAAAGATAAGCGAGAGCTAGCTCAAGGGCGAGCGTGAACAGGAGATAGCTGAGCACAACTAAAGTTGCGGGAGCTTCATTGCACCTATGCACGAGATCCCTTTGGTTGCTTGAACCTGGGTAAACGCCAAGCTCTTGATCGGCGATATCAATCTGCCCTTTGATATGCCTTACAGCTCATCACCCAAACAATGCACCGGGAAAACTAATCGGGATGTTTTTGAACCGCTAAAACTCCATATCATCGGGGTTTCAAACCCAGTGTCTATAAAGCTGAGCTTATGGCTCATGGATATTGCTTCCTTGGGAGTGTAGAAGTTGATCATGCGCTGGTGTTGAATTGCTGCCGGACCAAACCAAGCAGGTCCTCCCGAGGATGGACGCTCCGGATGTCGTTGAGTGGTGGCGAACCATTGGTATTTTCCCTGGTTCGCCTCAGGGTTTTTCGTGACACAGTAGCTCTTGGCGTCAGGTACGATCTGTCCCACCAGGGCTCTGCACTTCTAAGGCAGCATTATGTATGGTAGTAATGCTCTATACCTAATCCTTTCCCGCGATCAGCAACTTCTGAGGTACTACCTTCATATCTTGTGTGGGTGTCCGCCTTTGCGGCTCCGGACGCCTGAGTTTTTTGATGCCTGAATTATTTCCATGCGGCTCTGCGGCGTCAAAGACTCATTCTCAGCCGCATCCAGTCATCCACTAATCTATCACAGAGCACCATACTGGTACCCGAAATCCCATGATTCATCGATCTTGAAAGACCGGTGTTTGGGTGCACCCTTTATCAAGTAAGAGGGCTACTGGCATCTAAACTAGACATGTAGACCCTCTACCTATAAACTCACTAATACCAATAGCCAGTATTATCTAACTTCCAACAATAATATTCGCTCAAACTTCTTTCCCGCGCCTACTATGGCATTAGGAAAATCCTGGATACTTGGGTATCCGATTTCTACTCTAGGAAGTTGTTGGTAGACTGAGATGTTCACATGCATGTCCTAAGGTGGCGTTGTGATACTGAGCTATTTTATCTCTCCTAAGATCATGACGATAGGCTTTTTTTCTCTTGCAAAGTGTCCTCTTCAATAGATCGAAACCTGTAGCCTGTAGGAACGGGTGTCGGTGTTAACTCGACTGATAATCTTTGCGCACTTGACTACGCTGCATCAAGGATTCCAAGCTTTCGCTGATCAATCGGGTAGAGGCCGTAAATAAGAATTTTCTAGGGCTGTTCCCAACATACCTTCTTATGTTCGAGGCATAAACCTGGTGAAGATCAATACTTAAATAGGTAGTTAATTAGATAAACTTTGGCCCACTCTAATATGATTATATTTAGCCAGTAGTACAACCCCTAAAGAAGAGTCATAACCTCTAGACGCGTATACCTTCGTATTACCAATATCAAAAGGCGAAATACTTTGACCGTTCCGCGCTCCAGCAGATTAAGGCAGGACCTTACCTCTTGCTTCGCAAAGGCCTTAATGTACGGAACGCTTCGGTTTTCCGTTTCTAGGCTATGCCCCTCTCTTGCTTCGCTTGTCCCCTACATTCAATAGTATAGAGACTCTAATTTAAGTGGGATTTAAATTCCGAGAAATGTAACTACCCCAAGTCTATAGATTTCATCCATTCAAGGATGTTGAGGGCCTCCTAAATCTCCGTCTTATGTGGGAACTCGTTCTTTGGTTCATCGAAATGCTTTTTAGTAGGTACAGGAGCAGCTAGATAGGACACGTTATCCGCCAATAGTAAAAACTAAGTACAGCGCAATCGACCTATAAGGGATCGGATTATAAGAATAATTGCCTTGTAAGGATATGCATTCCCGACTATACAGGGATTACGTTGTGTGTGGTGAGCCTTTCCTATAATGATATCCGCCCTATCAAGATATAATAATACTCGAATTTCATATCCTTATAGGGCGATCTCGGTGTATATACTAATCACTTGCCGAGTCACTGCTAACTAGGCTAAGTGCAAGTAAAACCTCGAGCTCCCACTTCATCGTCGCGATTTGACCTTCGACTTCAGCAACTCTCAGGCAGACCTCGGAGGCATCCTAAAAACAGTGTCAATAACGTTGAGTGATCTCACATCTTACCTTCGAAACTTGCATGGGATTATCTTCAAAACGGTAGTTAGGATTTTCCACTGAGAAATTCAGAAAATATTAGGTAGCCAGTCGGTTTGGCTAGCTAGGTACGGCACACATACACAGTGCTTTGCTTGCTTTACCAAAAAGGCTTCCCTTGGTTTCTTTCTCGGGCTGACGCCCAGAGTGTTCTTCTGAATCATCGGTGACAGTCACCCTTTATTGAATGAACTGATTGGTGTTCATCCTCCATTGATGAGCAATAGGAAGTAAACGGGGAATAGCCCTCACTGACGAATCCACGGATGACATTTGTCGTTTTACTCCTTGCACGAATCTATTCTTGTTGCTGTCCTGTCTCCATCTATCGAGTTGTGATATTAAAGGGCTTAGTTCCTTCCCACTAGTCTCGTGCCACCCTGAGGATGAGAACGAGGCTACCTTCCCACCTTCCTTATCCTTACGCCTTTAATGTGACTTTCCTGGGTTCTACACTGAAATACTTTGTATTCCAGCAGGTTAAGACAGTATCTTCGATTGCGTTCACCATAGCGGCACACTGCTATTATCGTCGCCAGGTTCCTCACCTATCTCCGCTCTTTGAGGCTAGCGCTTTGATCCATAGCTAAGTATATGGATAATAGATTACAAAACCCCAGCCGAAAAGCTACAAGTAAACAGTGATTACTACATGAGGCTATAACCCCGTGAAAAGTAGTAATAAATTAGTTACCACAAATAAATCCCCTTGGAAATAGGTACTCACCTTCAATTATTTCTTCACAATACCACCATCGCCTAGTGTAGCGTACACTAGAATAGAGCAGTCATTTGCCCTCGCTCTTTCTCTTGATTTTTTCCTTCAAATAGACATCAAACTTCCCTGTCGTCTCAAAAGATGTCCCACTGAGCACGAATTTTCTCCCGTCACCAAAATCCGGTCTACCACAACAAACCCCATCCCTAGCTCCTGCCTCATTATCTGTGGGGATAATCTCTGTCTCCCTAAACGTATCTTGCATCCCGTCTTGGGTCTGAAATCTGACAGTATCAAACAAACTATGTAGAGAACCAAGTCACTAGATTTAGCTTCTTTGAAGTCAGCACTCACCTCCATAGGATATCTTTTAATCTCAAGATATTCCACTATCCGGCCATAATCTCCTTGATAGCATCTGTCGCTTTAAGGCTATACTTTATATTTACCAGAATATAATCAACAGGTACCACCACAACAAGTTCGTCGATTCGAATGCCTAGTATTTCTCTGTTTCTCGGAAAGTCATATAGTAGAATTTCCCTATAATAATGATATACTTAGAACGAACCTTAGTACCTTTATAAAGTGAATATTATAAATAAAAGAAATCTAACCTTGATAGTCCAGCTGGGACCGAGGATGCATATTCTTATAGGGGAGTGTACTGTATTGACAGGAATCCACTTAGGCTTTCTTTTCTGTTGCTGCTCGGTGGTGCTATCGTCACTCATTATGATTACCCGGGAAAGTAATGTGATCGACTATCGCTGCCATATAACTATCGCAATCATATTCTCGTAGATATTCGTGCCCGATTGCTGATTACTAAATCGAAAATTAAAGGGACTGTCACCTCTCCCACAGTACAAGGCGCCCCTTATCCCATAGCCTGGTAAAGCCGGCTGCACCAGGTGGGGCCGAGCTTTTTTACTGGTCATCTTTAGACCACTAACTAGATACAGTAGGTATGATATATTCAACGTAGAGAAAGGATAATTTTGGTACTCTTTGTGGGCTTGATAATGTCCTAGTCTATCAGCCATTGCCGTTCCTCATTGATCCCTGCTCTAGAGCGTTCTGAGAAATACTACGAAAGACCTGTGAAATACTTCGACCGCAGAAGCTTACAAAGGTCTAGAACACTTTTAGTCTCTCTACTGCCCACTCAACGTACGTTCGCTGCGCTTACCCCATCTAGGCTACGCCCCCACTTCACTCTGGAGTCCTCTTTGAACATAATAGGATACAATTCAATAAAAAGTACCAGTACAAGTAACCCATACGCAGGAAAGACCACAGAATAACCCCACCTTACTCCACAATGAGCACCCCAAAGGCATTCTGCATCGTCACTACTGGCTGATCATCGCTCGGAAACTCCTTTGTATCCCCCTACCGTTAATTCCCAATCTTTACCGCAACCAGCTCCCACCTCATCCCGGTTGTATCCCCAGTTGCCATTCTCGGCTTCATCTTGTCACTATACCAAACCCCACAAGTTAGACCTATCCACAAATTCACGAGGGAGGGGGGAGCGGAGAGCGGAGAGTATACCTAAAGACATCAAGAAACTTATCCGGACCGGTGAAGTCTGTACTTAACCGGAAAGTCGTGCCTTCAGGGGTAATCTTCTTGAATGTCCAGAATTGCCCAGTGTAATTACCCGTTTGTGCAAGTTGGACTCTGTCATTTGTGCCATCGTTGACGATATCAAGGGAGAGCTCGTCTCCCTTATATTTTGTTCGTAGGTAGAACTTATTCGCTTGACCGTTCACGGGGACAAGCTTCCAGTATTGTCCGGAGTAATCACCGGCTCTTGCTATGCTAAGTTCGCCCGAATTGTCGGGGACGACATCGAGTGCCCATTTGGGTCCGTAGTAGTCATTCGTCAAACGATAGTAAACAACTGGGCTGGACATGTTGCTGTTGTGTGTGTGTGAATTGGTTGATTGACTCCTAGAGTGCTGTCGTGGTACTGAGTAATGGGTTGAAGAGACTCTCCGTGTAGTCTACCCAGCAAGAGGGGAAGTGTCAGCATAAAACTACATATCACCATTGAAGAACTATCAATAGTAGACTTACCGTTTACCGTCTCTGGGGTAGAGTAAGTTCTCGGATCAATTCGTATTATTCTTGATGGCTCCAATTCAATTCTGCGTGATAAAAGTATGAGTGGACTTGGGCCTTCTCAGCACAGCGGGGGAAATGCCCCCCTTCTTATCCAAAATACTGACCCTGCCTAGTGGAGGCCAAAGCGGTAGCACAGCTACTCGGGGCCAAAGTTGCAGCTCAGCCCATAGCTACCCGCAAATGCAAGTCGGAAGAGGAGGTCTAGATTCGATGTGGTGGCATCTATAAACCAAAGTGTATATACCGTCGCTTATTGAATAGAAAGCTTGCATTTCGAGTATTTGATACCTACCCCGAGTAACTCGATAGCATTTATGATCTACTATATTAACTCGATACACTGGTTATGCGGGCGTTGTAGCCACTTCATATCAACCATAAACTGTCTATATAATCATAAGGATTATTATCGTCAGCTAGCTTTGATGGGGTTTAGGGCGGGGCTCAAACGAGCTGGAAAAAACAAATAAATACTATTAAGCATAGACGACTTTGACGCCTGCATATGTAGCCAACGTGTCGAGTCAATATGGTATTGGACGCCGAGAATGTAGGTCTCTGTCTTGAAGATTTATACCAAAACCATCTTTACTTTTAATATATCATGCCTACTGCATCTAGTTGTCTAAACATGGCCAGTAAGAATACTCGGCCCCCACTTTGAGGGTCAGCTGGGACACCCCTCGTCAGACCAGAGCGATCTTCACCAAGGAGGGTGTGGACATGCCCCCTCACAAAGAAGCTACACCACACCTCTGTGTAGAACTCTAGGTGCAGGCATTGTACTACGCCTGCCGGGGTAAGTCTCTGGACAGTGGCAGTGGTGGCACCACTCTCACGCGAAATTATTGGTTATTTCCTAGGTAAAGCCTGTGCCACCACAGCCGGTGTCCAGAGACTTACCCCCACAGGCGTAGTACTCTAGTCTTTACTGATCAATTAATTCTAATTAATATATAGTTTTAATCCAAACTACTAAAAGAAAGCACTCGGTCGCTCCGCTTCCCTACCGGGCTCTCATAAATAACAAAGTCGAATTGCCTACGTACGCGGGGTGGTCGGAGTAAGCCTCTAGACAGGTGGTGGTGCCATACAGCAAAAATATGTGGTCGTTGCACCACCTGTCCAGAGACTTACTCCGATTCCCATATTGCATATTGTAGTACAAGCAAAAATACGTAATTAAAGCCATAGTAACACTGTCCTATGCTATCGGTATTTATGCCATTAATCGCAAATCTATAATGTTCAATTAGCTTCATTCTTTTAACAATTGACTCGAAAACCTACTAGCGAAAGTATTGTCAGCTACTCTGTCAAGGACAATGACGCCTATATAATTGGAGTGAAATTTGTGGAATACTACCGAAGATGGGTAGGGTTGAAATTGGCGGGTAGGCCCATCTGCTTATAACATAATGGAGAGAAAGAATGTAGTATATAACTTACCCAAGCTAGAAAACGATATATCAACCTGCTTTTGAAGTATATTAGCCCTAAAGCCGTTTAAGCTCTCTAGAAGTAATCTCATACACTGTGCATGTGTCCCGGGCCTATAATATGTCATAATACGTACTATTTATTATACACAGTGCAGTGCTCTTTCTCTCCACTTTATTATAAGTATGTTTTTTCGGCGATACCGAACGAGGCCGTATCGTAGGTGTTTGAAATTAGTCCAGCTCGTGAGAGGTCAAGTTATATTTCTTAATGAGGCTCTAAATAGTCTAGGGCTATAAAGGCTCCGTGTATTTATGATTAATTCATTCCTTGGTAGGGCTAGGGGTTTCACATATCAGTAAATATTATATTGTCAGGGGACAAAAATAACCGACGTCCTAAACTAATGAGTACGACGGTCGTTACAATAAATACTCTTGAGTAGGCAGCGCATGTAGTGAACAAACCTAAGTACCAGCTAGAGCGCTCTGTGAGCACTAGGGCTTCTAAAAAGCCTCTAGAGTTGTGGTTCTAGTCAGAGAGTAGTGTTATAGTAACATTGTATAAACATTACTTTCACTCATAGGTTATGGGTGTCGGTTATTTTTGTCCCCCGACAATATTATGACAAAGATCCTTTATAGACCTATCAATTCCAGCAAAGAGACCAGTTTCATTAATATATAGACGTACTACAAGAGGTATCTACAAAAATACTACTAATCTAAGGGTACTGTCCTTTACTATGCTGTAGTAGGGAGACCCTAACCTGACCTTTATACTCCAATATCGATCCAGCCTAGGTAAATTACCAACACCGATGACACGGTCTTGTACGATACCCGCCAATTTCTACCGTAGGCAGTACGCGTCCAACAGTGCGTTAAGGTTAGTCTCACTCCCATCCCCAAGTTTGCTCTACTGTGCAGTACCGTAGGGTCTGGTGTGCCTAGCCCTCCGAGCCTAGCCAATTCGCTTCTCGGCATATTTCAGGCACATTACAGGCTCATGGAAACTCTAATACCTCTCTAAATTATTCAGAACACTACTGCCCTAGACACCATGGTACCTAATCCTTCTTAATACCATATTTGCTATATGGTCTAGTGTGCTTACACTCCGAACTATTGTAGGGGGACAAAAACCGAGAGCCTCATCTGGATATGATATCTTCCTCCACAAAAATACATAGATTAATATAAGTTAATAGTGCATAGACTATCAATGCATACTTTCTCAAATTGAATTTTCTGTTTCTTATTTTTGTTGTATAGTGATACTCATCTCAAACGTTTCGTTACCGTAGGTGACCGGGTACATGTACATGTAGTTTTGTCCCCCTACAATACCTAACCCCCACCAAAGTTAGATATAATGCCGATACAAAAAAAAAAGAATGTTTCCCATATATAGAATACAAGCCGATGATTAAGACAATAAATTTTTTTATCAAAGCAATCGTTAATTCAGTAGAGATAAAGCTGCCTGGGAGGTTCTGCACTCTCTTTCCAAGCTCAGCGGCATGCTCACTGTTTTATATTTTTACTGTCATTTATCCCAGAAGTCACTGTCTCATTAGGAAAAGACTATTTCTTCATCTTCCTAGAAAGAAGTCCCATGAAGCAATAGGAGTATTACCCCAGCCCTACCGCGGGGCTGTTGATCGCTATAGCTGCGCATGACTGCGCACGGCTGCCTGCTTGGCGTTAGTTCCAGCCGAAACGTTCTGAATTCTGCGCATGCGGAACTTATAAAAATAACTGTACATTTGATCCACCCCGCTGAAAGGTCGCAATATTTAATTAGCGAGAGGTTCCAAAAAAAAAAGGTACTAAATATAGTCTAGTCTACCTTCCCTCTAGAGAGAGCTATAAACAAGTGGAGCCCTGAGGTGGCGAGATGTGGCTGGCTAGCTGGCTGGATTTACACATTTTAATTCTCATCGAGTACGCGTGCGCTGATTCACATATCAATTAGGAAGAAAAAAAGTGAATGAATCACTCATAATACATGAAGCACAATATATAACTTTTTTTTTTCCCTGATAGATCTCATAAGATGCACGTACTTTTACAAACCAGGCTGTCACATCGAAAAAAAAAAAAACTGATTTCACGCGCAGGAAATATCCAATATTCTCAGCTAGGTAGCCTAGTCTAGGCTCCCAAGATAAGGCGGGTGTTTTTAACTACATAGGGTTTTTACCCAACCGTAATAGATTGACGCATATCGGCATAACTCAAGGGCAGTAACTAGACACATGTGAGTCTGTATTTCAAAGTGGAAGGAAATGTTCGATAGGGTGGTTAGGGGTTTACTTAGGCAGTCGTGCTTCTTGGTGTTATGCACTCATGGGGTTTTGTAACTTCGATGATAAGATGACGGCGTAAACTGCCTAACGGGATAAGACACATGCGTATAAGACTATCATTTCGTTTGAATATTACATATAAGATAGGGAGAAATAAAGCGTTTAAAGTGCATAATATTTGAGGAAGAAAAAAAAAGTATGAAAACTAAAGGCCGTATACGAGTTTACTACTTACATCATAAATAAAAGGAAAAGAGCCCCATAAACATATGTCACATCTTCTATCTCGTGCTAGAAAAAAGAAAGAAAGAAAAAAAAAAACAGCTACAGAACTCTCAACGAGGTGGTGCTAGCGAAAACCGGCGACTAGCCATGGTCTGTGGGGGATTATTCCCTTTCCGATGCTTTACCGAGTATTAGCTTTTTTAGACCCTCTCCTATATTTCACCATGGGGCTAAAGGAGTTAAAGAAAAAAAAATAGAGGATAAAGTAAGAAAAGGCTGATTCAAGTAGTTTTACTGACGCATTATCAAAGGGGGGGGGATAGACAAACCAAGTCCTGCAAATTCACTCGAAACACACTTTTCCTAAGAACCTCTTGCTCCAGGATTTCTTTTGCTATATTCAGCGCTTCGGGGTTATCCTTCTTATCCACCTTCCAAAACCTAACACCAACCCCATTCCTTTCAAACCCCACAATCAGTTTCTCAACCCACCTCACAGCACCGGCATTGGCTACTTCCTTCCCTTTGGCGTTTTTGTACCCATTCGAGTTCCACGAAAAGACCTGCTGGGTCAGACAACTAACAAGATAAGCCGAGTCCGTGATGAGGACCACATTCCGTACTACCGGTGTCTCGCCAGCGGTTGATGTTGATACGAGATTGTGTAGGTGGAGCAATGACATTCCAGCCGCGTAGAGGTCTGCGTGGGGCTTTGATTGTGGAAGAAACGCCGGGACGATGCCGGCGGCGTTGTGCGGTGAAAAGGGCCCATGATAGGTTCCGTAGGATGTGCTCGATGGGGCATGGATTGTGGTGGTTGACGCGTGAGTTCCTTGGGAACCGGCTGCGGAGGAAGAGGAGGAGGTGGTGGTTGAGAAGGAACTGGTGATGTGCACGACTATACATGTGGGGTCTATGAACGCGTTCTTGTACTCGTCGAACCAGGTGGTGAATGTTAGTCCTGATAGGGCACAGTAGGAGGTTACGTGCACCGGGGGGATGTGGAGGGCTGGGTCTTTAATACCGAGAAGACGAGGGTGGAAGAGTCGGGTGTATAAAGGCTCCATTTGAGTGTATGGTCTCTTTATCTTTAAGACGGCGATGGAGATGGTGTCCGGGGATGGACGAGGGATCGATCGTGAAGCCCTGGGTATGGATCGAATTGGCATGCAAGGGGGTTGACGGTTCGAGACATCGACAAAGAAACGTGGTAGTAAATATTTACGTGTGTTGAGAATCATTAACACAAAGGCCCTGTGTAGTTGGGATAAAGGAATGATTGATAGTCGCGAGTGATACTCTGTGATTGATACCAGGCTCCAACTATGCATTTCTGGGTGGGGGGTACTTAAATGATAAATTCATTCATTCATTCATTCTGGGTGGGGGGTGGTTTGATAGCCGCGAGTGATACTCTGTGATTGATACGATAGCTCACCACAGGCTGTTTTTCTACATTTCTATTATTTCCTCCCACCCACCCACATCTTACATGGCTTACACCCACCCACCCAGCCAGCTCCCTGGCAGCGAATCCAGCCCTCCACCAGCTAACTCACCTACCAGCCACAGTCACCCAACCCAGGAATGCATTCCACAAACTGCCCAGTCCAGCAGTGATCCCCAACCCTCCACACCCAAGCCCAGCCCACCAACCGGCCCATCCACTGCATACCGCCCTCCAAAACCCCACACCCCAATCACCTACCTAGAGATCCCACGAATCTTCTACCCGTCCAGCCTATGCATCGCACGTCCACCAACCCCAAAATGCCTCACCACATACAATCCACACACCCACCTCACCCACCCTCTCTTCCACACACCCACCGCGCCCTCTCTCCATCCACACACCGACACCCAAACCATCGTCGTCGCATTCACCACCGTCCAAACCTCGCTCGGCATCTTCTTCGGGCCCAACTCCAAACACAACTTCTCGCTCCTGCTCGACAGACACAGCACAAAATTGTCGGTGGAGGTGTTTGCGGCGAAGAAGGCCCTCAAGTTGGCTCGTGCTATTGCGAATGTGTTTGGGCCGGATAGGGTCACGGTCATGAGGGTGGTGTTGGTCACTGCTTGTGCGGCTGTGGTGGGGGCTATGACGCAGTGTGTGGAGGGCGTGGGGAGGAGGGTTTTTGAGGGGGTGGGGGAGAGTAGGGCGTTGGAGAGGTTGGATAGGTTGGTTGAGGAGGCGGTTGATGAGGATGCGTTGGAGGTGGAGTTTTGGCTTGTGGGGAGGGAGGGGGTGAGTGGGGCTGAGGAGTTGGCGAAGGGGAAGGTGGTGGGTGGGGGAGGTTTTGTTTGAGTAGTTTTGTGCGCTGGGTTGAGTCCTGTTTTGGGGTCGTGATGGTTCGGGTTTAGCTGGTTATTTCGGCATCTCTCAGCTCTATCAAAATTTGTGCTTCTAAGAGGATACCGTTTGTGTCGTGTGTATTCCCTCCTCTGATCCTAGATATACACTCGAGCTCGCACTCAAAGTCATATCTTATCACTCGATACGCCTGTCACGTGCAGAATCATCCCAAAGAGATAAACACTAGTATGCACATAGACAAACTCATCTACAAGAAAAAAAACGCTTTATATTTGGATATGTATATACTTGTAAAGCCCCCATTCTATGCCAGCGGGTAATCAGTCTTTTCCAATTTCGACAAAGACTCTTTATGATGAACATGCGCCTGCCACCCATCAGTTAACCCAACTAGACATAAAACAAGGGATATATAACTAGAGAAACCTACGAAAGGAAGTCCACAATACCCGCATGGGACAATCTCAGGCTTATCAACATTGATAAAGATCCGCGGATGACCCATTGGGCCTCCACCTATGAATCACCAAATTAGTCGCACCCTCTTGAGTAACAACAGCAGTAGTGAACAAACCCCCATCACAAGCAACCACTCTCTTCTCAGACCACCTCACAGGCTGCTGATGTATCAATTCAATCGCCGCATACGGAGCCGGCTATATCGCATGAAAAAAAAAAAAGAAAGCTTCAATCAGCTACGCAGAAGACCGGATATAAAAAAAATATATATATATTATATTCGTATTTACCTGTCTCTCGATAATTGTTTGTTCAAACCTAGGTCCAACCATACCTAGTTCCCGGGGTCTTTGGCTCTTACTCCAAGTAGTTGCTCGATTCGGGGCTTGCATGTGTCGTAGCTCTTCGCCTGCGAGTGCGCTTTCTTGGAGGACTGTGGGGTCGGTGCTGCCTGTGTCGTGGATCGGCGTCTCGTTGGTTGCGGAGGCATTCGGGGTGCCGGGCTTTGTGACGGACGAGTGGAGGGATTGCGAGTAGAGGCGGGTTAAACCGCGAGTACGCATAAGCGATACACGAAGACGAGGTAACATCGTGAGAGAGGGAGATGTGCGATATAGAAGGGTGGGGGAGTGGGGGGGGGGGACAGTTCGAGGTAGGTGGAGAGAGTGGGTTGAGGTTTCTATCGGGTGAAATGTGGCTGGTGTGGCGTTTGTAGAGAGAGAGCTGTCTTGGCGGTTTGAGAGGTACCTTTTTTTTTTTATCGAGCCCGCGATACCAGTACTCAACTATTACAACAACACATACCCGTAATGTCGGCTTCGAAACAAAAACCACAGCTTGCTCCCCCCCCACCTTCTCAAAGACCCATGGCGAAGCCGAAAACAATGTCTTCTAAACTATTAACTATGAAGGTGAGTGAGTGTCGCCACAACCTTTTTAACTTCTGTGAGCTAACTATTTTTACTCGTCTTCTAGTTCATGCAGCGCAGCGCGGCAACATCAACTTCCAAGAACGACTCTCTCGCCGCCCGCGAAGCCCTTGTTCGAGAAAACGCGAAACGGGACGCGGCGCTGCAAGCCCGTGAGAAAAGCGGTTCCGTCGCGTCGGCAGGAGACGCAGAGACACGGTGGGAGCTAAGCTACGTCAAGAAGATTGACACTACGCAGGGGGGCAGCGCGAAGGTTATTGATTTGGGTTACGGGGAGCTTATGAATGGTCATGAAGAGGAAGAGGAAGAAGAAGAGGAAGTTTCAGGGAATGGGAGAATGGTGTTTGGGAGATTCAAGACGAAGGATGTGGTTAGTTATTCTCTATCCATTCTACTGTCATCTAATACTAATTTTTCTTTTCTTTTTTTGTAGCCTCCTAAAGATGCAGAAGATCAGGACTCGGATTCGGAGTCTGATACACAAGATACTCCCGCGAAGAAATCGGGGGTCTCGCTCCGTGGGCTAACTTCTATTTCAAATGCAGGTCCCCAGCAGGCTATGGTATGTCGTGGCTGTGGGGGGGATGGCCATACTCAGGCAAAGTGCCCAAAGGCGAAGTGCTATGCCTGTGATGGAGAAGGACATATGTCTAGAGATTGCCCAAGGAGGGGAAAGAAGCGGGAGCCAATGCCCTTCAACGGTGGCCCAAGGGGTGATACAAAGAGGAGGAGACCCGGGAATTAATAAGGATATTGCTGGTGGTACTCTAGATTTCTTTCTTTTTCTTTTTTACTTTCACAGCCTGGAACCAGCTGGTAAGGGACCATGGAGTTTAGGGCGTTTTCTTTTCTTTTCTTTTCTGTCGTAGTAGCCCCTACTGCTACTAGTCACTCTGTGATACCAGATATGAAGCTGTAAATGTATGTATTTGTAAATCTTAGGGATAGAGGGGTGTTTTTCTCCTATGAATTGAAATTGATATCCGGATAAGGGTTAGCCCTGTACCCCTAACCCTGCACCTGTAATGCCCCGCCAAAAGTTTCATCCAACATCAATATCACGGACATTTACACCAGTGGAACCTCTCTCCAGCAATTGCACCTCCCCCCTCAGCATGAGCGTCTCTCGCCCCCTTAGACGGCTCCTAACCCAGTCCTTCCCCAGACGCCATCTCTCCACCAGCTCAGCCCTCAAAGTCCACAAAGGCCCACCCCGCGAACTAGCCACCAACTCCCCCGAGTCAGCACCCTACTCATCCAATGACATTGCAACCCTGAGTAAACATTACACCCCAGAGCAGCTATCCTCCTTCGCGGCCGGAGAAGCCTCAATCTCTCGAAGCGACTTTGACCGGCGCATCCCACGGCCCGAAGGCGATCCTATGCTCCTGCGGTACCTCGACGACCTATCAACCATTGACCCAACCCTCGACTTCCCACCGGAAAACACCCCACCAACCTATGTCGCCGGCCACCCTCTGCAGCCGCTCCCGGTAATGCACGACCCCTTCTTTGGCGACGATAAAGAGGAAGCCGCGATCCCGTGGATCCGCGACGTGTCTAGGAAGATTGGGTTCAGCGAGCAGGAGATCTCGCGGTTCCGAACAAAAGTACTGGTTACCCATCGGGTCGTGAACCAGACGCATATGGGCAAGATCCCAAAGATCTATTCTCTCGCTGTTGCCGGGAATGGTAACGGGTTGGTGGGTATCGGGGAGGGCAAGGCGACAGAGTATGAGGATAGTCATAGGATGGCTACGTACATGGCGATACGGAATCTTGAGCCGATCCCGAGGTATGAGAATCGGACTATATATGGGGATGTTCAGGTTAAGCTAGGGGCTGTAGAGTTGGGGTTGTTTACTAGACCACCTGGTATGTTCCTCTGAGTCTGTTGTATGCAGCTATCTGATGAAGGGAGTAGGGTTCGGCGTGAGGTGCTCTCAGTATGTATTTGAGATTGCAAGGTGCTTGGGTATTCATGATCTTTCTGCTCGCGCGACACGGTCAAGGAATCCAATGAATGTTATCAAGGCGACTATGCACGCGCTGCGGAGCCAGAGGTTACCAGAGACGATTGCGAGGGGTCGGGGAAAGAAGTTTGTAGATGTCCGGAAGGTCTACTACAATGGGATGGTTTAGATTTCTCTTGCTAGAGGTGGGTTTTTGTATGATTAGAGGCCCAGGGTATATGATACGTGTAAATATCTTATGGGGGAACAAGAGTAGGAAGCCTACTCGTTCGAATACCTATATCTATATCTTACCTGTAAATATCACTCACCTTTACTCCACACGTGCAGCCGCGCGCAAAGCGTTGTGTGATCGCCTGGGCGCACTGCTTATCCGCGATAGGTGCGAGAGGAACAGCTGGCAGAGCCCATCCAACAGCGGCGAATAGGCAACAACCAGCAACGCATCCGCGTCAGAGCCTTGAGTTATGTACAAATACCCTTAGTGAGCGGGGTCTTCTCTTCCACCTTTCATTTTAGTTTATCTGTTTTTCTTTGTTCCGAGTTTTCCTAAATAGATAAATATCCATCTATACAAACCTTACCATAGCCACGAGTTTATCCATTCCAACGCCATGGGACAAACCCAGAGTAATCCATCCCGGGGAGCAGGAACCGGGAACGAACCCGGAGCACGAAACAGGGCACTGGCGAAGAAGGAAGCAATTCTCCGTCGAGACCTTTCCCAGAAATCCCAAGAAGGTACATATACACCCTACAATCCTCTATACCCCTCCCAAGAAATACTAAATTACTATACAGCATGGGGACGAGGCGACCGTGCAAAAGCCAAAGAATACTCCATCGCCGCCAAAAAGCACCAAAGCGCAATGGAAGCCTACAACGCCCTGGCCGCGCGCGAGATCTTTATTTCATATAATCCTACATACCTCATGGCGTCAACCACCTCCAGTGCTGCTTCGTTCCTCTTCTTCTCGTTGTTTTCGTCTGCTCCGGCTCCGTCTTTGGCGCTTGCTGAGATTGATCTTCATGGGCTTCACGTGACGGAGGCCTTGCCGCTGGTCAAGGAGCATTTGGTGTTGTGTAGGAAGCATAGGGTTGAGAGGACGAAGATTATCACTGGGAAGGGCTTGCATAGTGTGGATGGGATAGCGAAGATTAGACCGCAGGTTGAGAACATGCTGAAGGAGGAGCGTGTCAGGGTTGTGCAGGACACTGGAAGGGTGAATGAAGGGGCATTTGTGGTGGAGTTTATGAAGCAGGGAGAGGCAGGCGCTGGGTGGGGGGATTGGCTGTGGAAGGGTTTGTTTGGGAGGTGATTGGATGTGATGGTATTTTCTCTTGGGAGGTTTGGAATCTCTTTCAAAGTGTGATGGTATTTTCTCTTGGGGGTCTGGAATCTCTTTCAATGTGTGATGGCGTTTATTTCTTTGGCGGTATAGGGTTTGTTTGGGCGCCTGGGTTGTTTTTAACTCTGGTCTCTTTTATTTTTATTTTTTTATATATTGTTTTATTTGATGTTTTATGATGAATTGATAACTGCATATGGGAAGTATATAAAATCAAATTTATGAGAAACATTTATCTACCCCGCCAAACATTGTCAACTGCACTGTTCTGGGTAGGGGATAACAAGCCAACCTCTACCCAACACCCGTGATGCTGCATTACAGCTTTCATAACTCCAGGCAAGGACATATGCAAGCCTCCCTGCTCGTCTTCCCCATGGCAGTCTTCCCCCCAGGCCAATCGGAACCCGTCTGTCTTCATTAGTAATACCCCGCGCCGTTCTCCCCACTACGCCCGAGCCGGGTAATCCAGGACCAGCAAACTTCGACATCGCGAGAAAGCCCGAGGAACAACGCTCATCCCTCTTGAAACGTTTTATCCCACTCCATTTCATACCTCCCCTCATCCCCCCCCACCACCACCACAATCACCAATGGCAGCCGCTCGAGTAGCACGAAACGCCTTCTCATCCTCCCTACGGAGGCCAAGCGGCCTTCTGGTGCCGAAAAGATTTCCCGGTCTCACTAAATCACTCGCCTCCCAGGCTCCAGCGCCGGTCCTTACACCGGGTGTTGTCACACAGTCCACAACACTGTCCAATGGGTTGACTGTGAGTATTCTTCTTGTGGGGGTTTGAGGTGGGTTAGGATAAGGTGGGCTGATGAGGGGTAGATTGCTACCGAGCACTCGCCATATGTGCAGACGGCAACGGTCGGTGTTTTTATCGATGCCGGAAGTAGAGCGGAGACGGATAAGACGAATGGGACAGCGCATTTTCTAGAGCATTTGGCCTTCAAGGTATGCAATTGAGCTTCGAACAGCGAAGGGGGGAAAGATGTTTGAATATCATTGCTCATAAAGTGCTTTTCAATCTGGATAGGGCACAAAAACCCGAACGCAGCATCAACTGGAACTCGAGATTGAGAATATGGGTGGTCACTTGAATGCATACACATCTGTACGTTTTATTACAACCAACCTAGGAATTCAACTTCGACTGACATACCCTTACTTCGACAGCGTGAAAATACCGTCTACTATGCCAAATCACTCAAGGACGATGTCGGAAAGTCTGTGGAAATTCTTGCCGATATTTTGCAAAACTCGAAGCTTGAGGAGTCCGCCATTGAGCGTGAGCGTGATGTGATCCTGCGTGAACAAGAAGAGGTCGATAAGCAGCTTGAAGAGGTTGTGTTTGATCATCTGCACGCCACCGCTTTCCAGAACCAGCCGCTTGGTCGTACAATTCTCGGCCCGAAGGAGAACATCCTCTCCATCAACAGGGCTAATTTGACCGACTATATCTCAACTAATTACAAATCTGACCGTATGGTTCTTGTCGGTGCTGGTGGTATCCCCCATGAGCAGCTTGTCGGGCTTGCGGAGAAGCACTTTTCGGGCTTAAAGTCCTCAGGCAGCCCAGTCGCCATTGGAAGCGCGCGTGGTGCTAAGCCGGAGTTTATCGGTTCTGAGGTCCGGATGAGGGATGACACTATTCCAACTGCGCATATCGCCATTGCGGTCGAGGGTGTGAGCTGGAAGGACCCGCAATACTTCACTGCTCTTGTTGCTCAAGCTATCATTGGTAACTGGGACAGGGCTATGGCCAATGCTCCTCACTTGGGTAGCAAGCTGTCGACATTTGTGCACAAGTACCAACTTGCCAACTCGTTTATGAGCTTTAGCACCTCTTACTCTGATACTGGGTACATTCTCCGTTTTCCCCAACGCACCGTATTTCATACTAATCTACTGCTAGTCTCTGGGGTATCTATCTCGTAACCGACAAGGTCACCCGTATTGACGATCTCGTCCATTTCGCTCTCCGCGAGTGGACCCGCCTTGCTCAGACTGTAACTGAATCCGAAGTTGAGCGCGCCAAGGCCCAGCTTAAGGCATCTCTTCTACTCTCACTCGACGGCACCACCGCTGTCGCAGAAGATATTGGTCGCCAGATTATCACCACTGGAAGGAGGATGAACCCCGCTGAGATTGAAAGAGTCGTTGGCGCAATCACAGAGAAGGACGTTATGCAATTTGCTCAAGACAAGATCTGGGATCAAGATGTTGCTGTCAGCGCACTGGGAAGTATTGAAGGGGTGAGTTTTCCTCGATTGTGTGCATGAAGTATGAAACAGCAGGTTCTAATAGTACTTGATAGTTGTTGGACTACCAACGTATTCGCAACGACACCAGCCGCAACTTCTAAACGTTGCTTTCATAAATGCCAAGGGGAGGGGAGTTGAGCTTCAAAAAAGGGAGTTGTGGGTAGGTCGATAGATTAGAAGCGTAGGATGCAAGGGTTGGTTGGTTGACCGGTTGGTTGATGTACAGTACACTACGGCCTCTATATCCCCTTCAGCCATATTGTTTTTCTTTTGATTTGGATAGGTTGTCCTTGATGTCGAATAAATACTTTTTTTTTGTTGACCGACTCGGTACACTGAGTTAGGCGTAGTATTGGGGAATCAGGTGAATGGGGATCCATAAGGCACCCAAAGGGAGGAATACATCTGCAAATCTAAAAGAACTATCTAGTTGATACCCGGAAGGAAATGCGACCTCAAAACATAAATCCTACGAGGTCAATGACTAAGCTACTAATTCCAAGAACTTTACCAACTCTCCTGATGCCCCTAAATTTACCTATTCTGCATTCAGGGAAGAGAACGAGGAAAAAAAGTCTAGCTTACCAGTCGTCTTTCACTATACTCCAATAGCCTAAACCGCAGATCACTGCCTTAATATTCTAAAGTTTCCGAATAGAGCATGTATAGTAGATTTTTTTTCCTTCTAAGAATAAGACAACTACCCTGCCCCGTTTGGGCAAGATTCAACCTTGTTGTTTTTAGAGAACCCCCCCCCCTCACCCCCACCGCTCACCTACTCACTGACTGGGTCTGAGGTTTTTGGTTCAAGCGGCTCGCGTCTAAGGCGGACTTTTCTGCAGCTGGAGACCTCGCGTATTGGAAGAAGAAAGGGAAGGGGTTATGCGTGTTTCAGGATCTGGAGCTACTAGTATATGGCGCTTAGTTACCGAGTTCGGGTAATTGCTTAATGATAAAAAAACCTATCAAGAGTTCTGGGGTCGAGAGTACTCCAGGAAGAACTTCACGTCGCGTCTCAGCACATCCCAATACCAAGGCTCACCAACATTCCAGAGCCTCTACTTGTGCTGTCGGATTGTGGTTGCGACACTAGTAAAAACACATACAAATGCCCCTATTTTGAACAAACAGCCATGCAAGAGGAAGATATCCAATAATTTCTTCAATTTATAGGAGGGTCCTTTATCTTTCCAAAGTCTATCTAGTAATTTTTCTAGGCCCACCTGACCTTACCAGGCCAAAAAAAACATTGACCAAGGTACCTCTAAATCCTCAGTTTTGGTGAGGAACTACAGGAACTACTGGCTCTCTTATCAAAAAAAAAAAAAAAAACTTGTTATTTTAAGTGGTGGTGGGTAGATATCTATGCTGAAGATGCCCTGGTTTTGGTGTGTTTTGGCCATGTCACTCCCCAATTCCGACAGCACAAGTAGTCTGAGACCTCTATAATTGGCCATACCTAGTTAACGTCCGAGTGGCCCGCCCGCGTAACCGCCGTCCCTACCCTGGCTCATGCGCTTGTAATTATTTTTGGTACAATCTTTTTCGCGTGTGACACAGTCTGCCACCCTCCCTGTAGTGTTTCATTTTTTTTAGAGTATTAAGAATGAGATGTTCCCGACTTGTAGAAGAATATTTTATTGTGTACGTTTCTGGTTGTCTTTTTGTGTGTGTATATACGCGTCGTTGCGCGGGATCGCATAATTCATGTCACCGAGTCTTCATATGAGTCGGCCAGAAGGTATTCCATATACGTATATTCCAATATCTCCAGTAGAGCAAGGTATGTTACTTAATCCACTGTAGAACTAGGGCTGTATTTCACGGTGAAGTTCTAATAGTTATGTATAGTTAGGCTAACGCTATGTAGACATAAATATGCCTCCATTGGGAACACAAGTAAAATCTATAACTCCAGTCGTAGGTTCGCAGTATTTCCTTTAGGTCCCACTTGGAGTAACAAAAACTAATACACTCCCACAGAAGGAAAAACACCAAGATGGAAACCACTCGCTTTAAAGACACCATTTATACTCTTCTTCTTTCTCGTCACGGTTTCTCTAATCGCTGTTATCGAGGTTCTTTACCAAAAGAGTCAGAGAGATAAAGCCCTGATATTTATCGGATCTCTAGACGACCTCACACCATTTCAGCAATTTTGCTACAGATATCTGTTGACTATCATATCTGTCTCGTACGGTATGGTATGGGCTTCAGTGGATTTGGATATCAAGCGTCTTGAGCCCTTTTTCCAACTCTCGCATAAGAAGGGGGCAACAGCAGCAAACTCGATCTTACTACACTATCCTTTCGACTTCCTAGCTACTGTTCCTCTCACTGCTCTAGCCCGCAGGTAGATTATATTCTAGCTTTGTTACATCTAGTAGTAATGAGACTGATATGGCTCTAGACATTATTCGGTTTTTAGCTCAGGCTTTGCTCTGATCTTGATTTTTTGGGTCATCACACCCATGCAAGCAGCACTGTTAACAACCGCACCAGTAAAGCGTAATGTGCAAACACAATTCGTCGCCTCCATGGAGCTCATCCCCTTCAGCGGACAATCGGTCGCATCGACCGTCCAGTACCTTTATAACTCATACGGAACCCTATTCTTAGGAGAGAAGATGCAGCCCTGGACAAACGACTCGTTCTTTGCTATGCCGTTTAAGCCACTTGACGCAGCCAGCGTAGCGCAAGAAGGGATGAAAGAATCTTGGACAACTACCACAAGGCTATACTCAACTACCTTGGACTGCACACTGGCACAGACTGTCAGCAACTCTAATGGAAAGTTCATGTTTGCGAATGGTGACGGTTGTACTAGTAAGGCTTATACCCCGCTTACTGGCGAGGGTTCGCGGAATATCATGTATAATTCGGAGTTGGGAAACTTTGAGATTATCCTTTTTTCGACATCGTCATCAACGTCGTCGTCCTGCGTCAAGGACTCCAGCAAAGTTACGATCATCTGGGCGCAGCGCGAACCAGTAAGTTCCACAAACCCCACTTGCGGTAGTAGCTTTATCATATACTTAGAATGTTTTACGGTTCAGCTAACTATTAGTGTAGGGTAATAGCAACAAAACAGATGTCACCGCAATAATGTGCAAACCTAGCTATTCATACACCGACGCAAAAATCACCGTCGACTCGGAGACATATCTCATCACATCAATAACACCAGGGAACCCCACTGCATTCACACAAGAAGATGAGATAATTGATGTTGAGAACTTTGAGGCATTCATGGGTAGTCTTACCAGTCCTGCAAACGCGGTGTTCTCAACAACAAAAGCCCCGACAAAATCAAACTTACTTGGTCTCTCAAGCCCCATAGGACCAGTTTCATACTCGCTAGGGATGTCACCAGATATCAAGTTTGAAGACCTCAAAGACCCTAATGTCCTCGCAGAGACATTCAACAAGGGTCAGAAATACCTCTTTGCCAGTTACGCTAGTTCTCTACTTCAGAACACGACCACGGGCGGGACCCCGAGGCCGGGATACCGCACTGTGAGTAGTATTGGGGTGGTTGTTATCCAGCTATTTGCACGCTTGTTGGAAGGGTTTCTTGCAGCTGTGGCCATCTGCTTTGCTTTTTTGGGCGTGATAACCTTTCGTAGACATGTAAACTTGTTTAGTGATCCCGATTCACTGGCTGCGAAGATGGCTCTGGTGGCGGATAGTAAGCCTCTGTTGGAGGATTTTAAGGGCCTTGATGAGTCCCCTGAGCTTAAGAACCTCTTGTTGGATCGTATATATCGGTTGGAGAAGTGGGATAGTAGTGGGTACTATAGGATAGATCTGGAGGAGGAGGTAAATAGTGGGTCTGGTATGAATTCTGCTGCGGGCTCTGTTACGGGCTCTCCTGTGGGTTCTCCTGCAGGCTCTCTTGTGGGGTCTCCTGCGGGATCTCTTGCGGGATCTCCTGTAGGTCCTCCTGTAGGTCCTCCTGCGGGATCTCCTGCGGGATCTCCTACGGGCTCACCTGTGGGCTCTCCTGTGGGCTCACCTGTGGGTCCTCCTACGGGCCCTCCTACGGGTTCTAGTACGAATTCTCCTACTGGTGCTCCTGGCTCTACTACTGGCTCTACTACTGGCTCTACTATAAATTCTCTTAGACCCTCTGGTATGTCTCTTATATCCGATAGATGTCGTATACGCTAACAAACTACTAGTTCCTCCGGACCCGAATCCAAAACCCACCCCAAGGCCTCTGGTCCTACGCACCAGTATTGGAGTTTTATTAGTTCTATTTCTTCTTCTATTATTTTCTTTTCTAATTTACATGTGGGAATACGCTAGGAAAAATAATGGTAAGCTTCCTTGGGCACTTCTACGGTAGCTTTCTGGAAAGCCTGGCCGTAGTAAAGTCGCTAGAATAATTTTTTATATAAGGTCTTGGCTGTTAACACAAGAAACTATACAGGGATCCCTACCTTTTCGAAAAATCAGATTGTAGTCCAAATAATATTCTCGGTCGTTCCCACTGTATTAGCCACAGGACTAGAGCCATTATGGGTTTTGATTACACGTTACGCCTGCGTCTATCAGCCATACACAGAATTATACAAAGGAAGGGCATCTTCTACAAGATCTATCAGTACCAAATACACCAACGTACCCCCTGCACTAGTTCTTTTCCGTGCTCTCAAATCAAAGCACTTTATCCTCTTTTCACTCTCGGCAACATCTCTATTATGCAATCTACTTGCTGTTTCACTCGGTGGTCTATTCGATAGCGAACCGCGAGCATTAGATATTAGCCAAAACTTCACTCAAACGATTTCACCACAGATAAACGCACTGAAGAACGAACAAACACGCCCCGCTTACGAGGGTAACTACACGGATCACTTTGCATCAGATACTTCTACATACTCTGTTGCGACATTCCTCAACTTTACTCAAGGGTCTCACCTGCCAGCCTGGGTGGCAGGAGGCTATTATTTCCTTCCCTTTGAGTGGGATGGTTCAGAAAATTCATCAGATCTCCATACAGCGACTACCCGCGGGTTTGGATTGTCTTTAGATTGCGATCGCTTTGAAGGTGAGATCGTAGTGGGCAAGAGAGGTTACGAGTTTAATGTTACGCTCCCGGTCGATGACGGTAGGACTGTTGTCTGCACTATACCAGATTATGGAGGTAGACTCTACGAATACCATGGAGACCCTGGGACTACACTTGCAGGAGAATTTAATTTCAACCTGATGCCAGCTGTAGCAGAAGAAGTTGACGACGACGCCTTGCGGGAAACATGCAAAGGGGTTATTTTTCAAGCCTGGGCGAAAGCTGTACGTGTAGATTTACGCATCGTGGAAGACAGTCTCGAGTACGTCGCTGCGGTTTGTAAGCAAAAGATCAACACTGCAATGTTTGAAGTGAAGGTTGATGGGGAGCAGAAAGTACAATCATACAAAAAGACTGGTGCAGATGACGATCTTGCCGAATTCTTCAACGGTGCAATCACGCCGCGAAACTTCACCGTAAAGGTGTCTAACGCTATATTGGGCGGGGCACCTAGGTACGACACTATATATTTCCAAAACGGCACCAACTTTCGCCAGTCGTGGATAACATTCCTTATAGGGAAAGCCTACCTACCCAATATCTCTGATCCCCTCTCTCCGCTCCCAGACTTTGATACTGTTACCAAAGCCCTGAGTGATATCTGGGGCCTCCAATCTGCACTCCTCATCAGCACCAACTCTGAACAAGTATTTTTCAACGAACCCACGCCCAAGACCATCAACGGCGTTACAACCTCCATCGTAACACGGGTTGTAATGGACAAAGTCATGTTCTACATCACGGCGGTTATTCTGATGTTGAACGCCATCGTTGGAGTCATCGCTTATACATGTCGGCCGAAGAACTTCCTGCCTAGGTTTCCGGATACACTTGCGTCTGAGATTGCGTATTTCTATAGTAGTCAGGCGCTCAGAGATGTCAGTGGGACGACGGGGATGACTTCCTCGGTGCGCGATAGGCATTTGGTTCGTTTGGGTCATCGGTATGGGTTTGGGTATTACGAGGCAGAGGATTTTTCGAAGCATCGGGGTGTTGAGCGCTCTTCGATCTTAGAGGACTATATGGGCTATAAACGATAATTTCCTTTTCTTTTCTTCTTTCCCTTATAGTGTTTATTTTTGGTAACTGTTAATGATATCATGATTTTGGAGTTATGGCCTAGGTGTATATTGCTGGTGCTATTGTATATGTAATTATAGTTTACTTTTTATTGTAAAGGGTTTCTTTTAGATTTTAGGCATAATTTGAATATATCCCTTATACCAAAGATAGACTAAGAGTTTGGCGTTTATTAGAACCCGTACAAATATTGATTCTGCTAGCTCAATGGTGCTATCATGGTAGAGCTTCCCTAAGTATAATCCTTAGTTAATAGTATAGGAGATTGATAATTCAGTCTTTCAATCTCAACCAAAGACTTAAACAAAAACAGGACCAATGATACACGTAACAAAAGAGAAACAAATAAACACAAGTCCAAACAGATAGCGACGAGTGATGCCATATGACGTATCCAAAACTTACGTGGCGTTCTTTATAGGCTTTTTATGTGGCTAGGAGAAAATGTCTTAGTTCATGTCTTGCTGCGGTTGTACAAGATTGAGTTGCGGATCAGTCTTTAGAGTAGATCGTTTTTTTAGTATGATCAGCATCAGGGTTGATATAGACATCTCTGCCCATTCTTTACTACTGCAGGAAGAACTTTAAATCTTCAATCTCCCTGAAGGCCATCATGGGTACTTTAATATACACATCAAAAAAAAAAATTCAAAACAATAAGGTCAACTTTTCCCCCCTTCCCGTCCCTCCCAGTTCCCAGTGATTACCAAATCCTAATTAAAAAATTTAAAAAAAAGACAAATCTACTTCTTTGACTTCTTCTTTGCAGGACCGTCATCTTCACTATCGTCGATATTCATAGCGCCGATCCTCCTCCCTTTCTTACCCATGTGTGCGAGTAGGGCTGATGCACCGTTCTTCGTGAGTTCTTCTTCGGCCTCGCTGTCGAGTTCGATTTCGTCCTCCTCGTCTTCATCATCGCCCTCTTCTAGGGACTCGGCTGTAAACCATGTTAGCCATACAAAGATCCATGAGTTCCAGGGGAGTAAAAAACATACTAAAGTACTTTGGAGCATTAGGATACATATCCTCCGAAATCTGAACCGCCAAATCATCACCATTTGGGAAAACCTCCACAGGCCCATCATCCTCCTCCTCCTCCTCCTCCTCTTCATGATCACAATCCCCATGTTCATGAACCTCACCAAAGTCCTCATGACACCCACTCCACAAAAACCAATTAAAGAAGCTACTCGGACCCCTCTCCATCAACTTTGCCAACCTCCGTTCCTTCTCCCCCTTGGTTGCACCACCAGCAGCAGCAGCAGCACCTTTATTTCTACGCTCCTCAAACGCCTCAACCGCAGCCTTCGTCACCCCCTCCGTGAGGTCTTTTCCCTCCTTCCATCCAATCGCAATCGGTTCGCTCGCCAGCCCGCTGCCGCCAGCCTGGTACACAAACTTCTTCCTCAGCGCCCTGTCGGTGAAGTACTCGTTCTCTGCAAACTCAAACTCGATCTGCACCGTTCGGGGCTCGGTGGCGACGTCGGGGCGCGTCACGTTGATGCCGCGCAGGAACTTGCCAATCAGGTGGGCGTCTTCGGGGGTCACGTATTCGTCGAACGAGAGCGCTGCTGCGGCTTGTTCGAAGGTTAGGGGCCAGAAGTTTTGGATCTGGGAGGTGATGGCGTTGCGGCGGGCGAATAGGGGTTCTTGACGTTTAGTGGTCTCGCGGACTGTATTTTGTGTGTGTTAGTGGATTTGTGATAAGGGGGGAGGGGGAGGGGGAGAAGTATATGTGTGTGTGAGAGAGGGGAGGAGGGAGGTGTATTACGGATATCAACATCTACTTTCTCAAATTCCTTTTCGAGCCCGGCGAGGTCGACTAGAGCGCGCTGGACCTCCTCTTGGTCAATTGGCTGTTCCTCCTGTGACATCTTGAGTCAGAGATGTTGATCAATGGTTCTTGTTGAGTTTTTCGGTGGATGGGGTCAGGTCGAGGGGCCCCGGACGCGGTTTTTGAGGCTGCTCTGCCAAGAAAGTCGTAGCCTTGAAGAGGGTTAGGGTTGTTGGCCCTCATCTACTACAACTGCTACAAGAGGGAATTTGGGGAATAGTTTACGAGTCGAGATAAGTAGTGATATCAGAATCTGGGTCTGGGTACCTAGAGTAGAGTTACTCGAGGTGATGTCTGTCTCAGCTACAGTAACGTTCATCCTAAGCTTTGGATAATAGCCAAGATAAACAGACTTCCCGTTGAAAACCTCCTATTGGAGCTCTGCAGACTAGAGAATGTCGGAAGCCGAGATTCCACTATATAGTCCCAACAGGCTGATTCAAATGCGTGAAGCCGAGGGGAGCCCGAGCATCAGCAGACATAATGTCAGAATGTGCTTCTGCCGGTAGTGATTTCCTTGTTAAGATGGGAACCCGGGGAGTATTCACTATGAAGAGCCAAATATTAGTTATGGGCAAGTTCCCGGGGCGGGATAGTTGCTAAAGAGTTGTATTATCATGAATTTAAAAGTACCGGAGGAGCTGCCCATGTCGCTAGATAAAATAAGAGAGAGGGGGAGGAGAGAATGCACATCACACCGGGAGATGGCCTACGAGGACTACTACAATTCCACTTGAAGCTGTACTGAACCCGTATATGCATAGAATCCAGCTATTATAAAAACTACATCTGCCCTTATTCCTCCATACCGCAGAGTGATCCTCCATGTCTCAGGGTAAGGGTTCCGGCCGAGCCTCTGTCTCAGCTCCAACCTCGGCATAACGTCACCCCACATATCCAGCTCAACCCTCCCTCCCCTCCTCCTCCTCTCCTCTCTCCATCTCTCCATCACTACCACAATGCTCCTTATAGGCCTTACGGGCTCTATAGCCACTGGGAAATCAACAGTCTCTTCTATCCTCGCCTCAGCGCCCCACAACCTCCCCATAATCGATGCCGACGTGATTGCTCGTGCCGTAGTCGAACCAGGCACACCTGGCCACGCCCGGATCGTCAAACACTTTAGCTCCAGCACCCCAGGCCTCCTAAACGAAGATGGCACACTAAACCGCCCCGTCCTCGGAAGAAGAGTATTCGGTGACGACGAGGAGCGTAGGAATGACAGAAAAGTATTGAACGAGATTACGCATCCTCTTGTTAGGAAGGAGATGTACGTTCCCCTTCACCCCCCCCCCCTCTCTCGATATTTTGATTCTGAATTATTTTTTTCTTCTTTCTACAGGTATAAACAGATTACAAATAACTATCTCCGTGGGCATTGGGCTGTTGTTCTTGATATTCCGTTACTGTTTGAGGCGTCCTTGGACCTGCTCTGTGGGACGGTTTTGGTTGTTTCGGTGTCTGATAGGGAGGTGCAATTGGAGCGTTTACTTGCACGGGATAAAAAGACTGGGGCTGGTGATATGACGAGGGAGGAGGCGGAGAGACGGGTCATTTCTCAGATGCTGATTGAGGAAAAGGCCGAGCGCTGCGAGAGGATTTATAATCGGGGTGGGAGGCGGGGGAGGGGCCATTTGTTGTTGAATGATGGGACTGTGGATGAGCTGCGGGAAGAGGTCGGGAGGGTATTGGGTGGTGTTAGGAGTGGGAGAGACGGGTGGTGGAAGTGGATGATGTGGGCTTTACCGCCGTTGGCGGGGACGGTGGGAATTTGGGTTGTGGTGATGAATTGGTGGTACAGGAGACAGTGGTTGGCGGAGAGGGAGAAGGAGAAAGCTGTGAGGGCGAAGTTGTGAGATTGTGCGAGTGAGTTTGTATGATATGGGTTGGGTAATTGGGTAAAAGGGCTTTTATGGGGTTTTGGAAATTGCAGGAATTACAGAATATATAGTGATCTGGCTTTGAGCGTTAAATCCAATTGTTTTGTTTTGTTTTGTTTTTTAGGAGCAATATCGGGGTTAGTACACCTCTCTAGTAGTACAAGGTACTATTAAGATTCTCGAATGATTGGAGGAGACAAATAAGAGCAACATCTAAGATGGCCTATTCTAGACACTCTATCCCTACAACACCTCTATAGTAGTACCTACTTCAACTCCCCCTGAATAGTAGCAACAATAGACCTCGTATGCTTCGCCCTCCGAAACTCCAAATACCAAATCCCTAACCACCTCGTCAGCACCCCGCGTATAAAAAAAAAGAAAAGGCCAAAACAAAACACAAACCCTGCCATGTCCCCGTCGCCAACCTTCCATCCGTAATCGGTATTGTAACCGTCGCACCAATCAACGCACTCTTAATATGCGCCTACTCATTCATTAACCTCCTCCTCCTCCCCTTCCACAACAGACAGAAATAAAAATAAAAATAAAAAAAACATACCGGCATATCATCACTCCCTTCAGCATCATGTCTATAGATACCCTCACCCTTCTTATCCTCCACCACGATCCTGTCAAGTGCATCGCTCATGTCGGCCCTAACATCACTATCCCAGTTCTCGTTCAAGCTCAGCGCGCAGCTAGTGTGCTGTATGAATAGCGTTAGTAGTCCGACGCGGTACCGGGATATTTCTGGGAGGGCGTTGGTGATCTCTGGGGTGATTAGGTAGGAGCCCCGGGCGCGGGCTGTGAGTTTTAGTGTTTTCTGGAACCATGGGGATGTGGAGGTCATTGTGGGTAGTGGAGGGGTTGTGGAGGATTGTAAGGATGGAATGGAGTGGAGGCAGTGGAGCAGTGAATAGTGGGGTCTAAAGCTTGGTGGGGGTGGGTGATGGGTAAATCAGCGGGTGGGCGGAATCGTGATCACGCAGACTGTATTATGAAAGCCAAAATGAGCTTGAGATTTGTATGTGTACTGATTAACCGTTGCCGAGCCCTATTGGGAAAACACCAGAAAGAGAAATGATCGGAAAAATGGAAACACCAGGAACGAAGGAATGGGTAAGAGAACAATACAGAAGAACTCCTCGCCTAGCTCCACTAATACAGGTTATCTTTGAAATGAATTAAAACACCCAGTTAACTTTTGCACCCATTCGCCCGTCCCTTGAATGAAATAAAAACACATGAATCACAAAAGAATTAAATACAGCTGCCCTCTTGTATTTCCATTGCTCATACAGACAGACCCCCTATTTTTTTTCTGTACCACACCCGAGTATGTAGCCTGAGAATTCCAAGACGCAATTAAGTATTGGCTCATAAAAAAATAAAAAAAGACGTCTATCGATAGACGAGAAATAAGTAATATAGAATAAAATGTCAAAATTCAAAAGAAAACCCCTGCGCCTCCAGGATAAAAGCACAGAAAAGATGTTTCAAATAACCCCAAAAATGAACCTGGGAACCAAACCCATACATAACAAGAAAGAAAAAAATAAACAAAACTCTGCAGCCTAAAACCAAGAGAAGAAACCAATAAGACAGTAACCAAAGTGAATAAGCAGCACTCCAAGTCGCCGTTTGAAGAAGTCCCAATGCAAAACAAAAAATAGAAATTGAATGAAAAAGGAAAAAATGTCCGTACCAAAAACTATCGTCTTGCCAAATCAGGAAAGAGCGAGAAGATACTAAGAAGAAAAGACTAATGATGGTGGCAATGATCCTTGCTATTATCTGTATTAACCTCCCCTCTCAATGTACCATCATCCGGGACCATCGCACCCAACCGACCAGTCCCCAGATCTGACGGATTCCGGGTCTCTACAGCTTTGCTAACATATTGAGTGACGTCTGCCGATACCAGTAGGTGGAGTACGTCCATTGGATTTGTCTCTGGCTTTGGCGCTGCTTCGCTTTGCCGTCGACTTTCTAGCCCAGAGCTTTCAGAGCCTGATGAATCTCCCAATTTGCCATCAAGGACAGCGCTTGGATGAAAGTAGAGCGTCGATATATGTGCTTTTGCCTTCTCTTTCTTTTTACTAGATGTGATTGATTCCTCATCCTCATCTCCAATTTCCTCCTTTTCATCTTCGTAGTCGTTATCACTATCATCGAGGTCTTGATTGTTGGACTGATTTCTAGTAATCTGCTCAAATGATTGGTGAGGCAAAAGAGTCATTGAAGATTGGTCTAAAATGACATGTGATTGCATCTCAGCTTGATAAGGAATATCGGAAGAAGGTGCCAGTGTCGTTCCCATTGAACCAATACCATCACTCATTACTGCATCGGGATCCAAGTACAACTGAGGGAAACCCCCCTCGGCTTCCGCAATTCCGTAGAGTGAGAAATTTGAACTTGCAAATGCAGCCTCGTAGTAACTCTCAGGAAGACTGAGCCATTGTTGTTGGCTCATGGATGCAGAAACTGGGATAGATCCCATAATGTCGGGCTGTAGATCGTAGGTGGTGGGGTCGATTGGAAACTGGAACATAGGATATTCCAATATAAGCTCGCTGCCGTTTCCAGAATCCGGGGACGGAATAATGTTGCTCATCCGACCTGACAGTGGTTGAGACATGACCTTATCTAGACCCCGGCATGACTTGCGCAATTTTTTATACATTCCTTCCAAAGGTTTCCAATATTTGCGTAACTCTTTCAGCCACTCCAATCCCACAAATATCCTCTCCCTTTGATCTAGTGCATTGCTGGGTTCTCCCTTCAGCTCCATTGCCCGAATAATTGATATCTCGCAAGCATCCGATATTGCCTGCCCTAGAAATGGCGCATTGACAATTACTTCAGTCTCCCCCATATCCTGTGCTTGTTTTCGCCTTTGCTGTACATGAGACATAATCAAGAGGACTGCGTCTGCATGGACAAAAGTTTTCCGGATACTTTGAATGATGTTGTCCTCCGGGCCTGGGATTGTTTTACCGGCTCCTAATTCCCTTGCAATTGTTCTTACATACCTGTGCACGTACGCCATAGCCGTGTGCCACATGACGTGCATGGTGACAAATGCACCAGCCGTGCCCACTTTAATTTGACCAGCAAGGTTCTCGTTCGAATACTCCAGTCCGCTTGGAAGTGATTTCCTCCAAGTCTCTAAATTCTCTATCAAGGATTGGAATTCCTCCTCCTTGTCCTTTTCCTTGTCAAATCCAGATAAATGTATTTGTTTCAAGATATTGCCCCAGATACCAACCACACGAACAAGAAATGCCATAGCCCCCATGTGTATAGTGCCGACAGTTGGGTTGGATGGATTTGGCCCCAGGAGATGCTCGGTAACGACAACTTTACCATCTCTAAAAGATGGCTGGTTACAAGGGAGTTGAAGATGGCAATCATGATCCTGGGTGAGAGATGGCCGTGCAACACCATAACTATTGAACCTCTATAATGAAATTGGTTAGCTGTCAAAAATACAGGTTACTTGGGATAACTGTCTTGGCAATACTAACGTCCATTAAGTAATAAGACCAAAATGTTCTCCTTGCAGCCTCCCTAGCAATTGGAGACTGAAGAATCATTTTTGCCCGTCCGTTTTCCAAGTTCAGATTTAGAGCTGTACCCATCCTGACCGCCATACCGCAAAACATCCATGCTTTATCTCCATTGTTGCTTCCAAAATCATGCAAACCCATATGTATCATACTCTGCACCACTTCCACACAGTAATTATCGTAATTTTCGAAAATGAGTTTCCTCGCTTGGACAGCAAAATCCTCCTCGTTTTTGCTATATCTGTCGGAGAATCTCGCTGCAACCGTACACAGAGATAATATAAGAACAGGGGGTTGTTTATCTAGTGTCTCAATGAACGTTTTGCGGTGGAGAAATGCGTAGGTCTGTGAATAAACATATTTGAAATATACTTCGACCAGGTGTTCAATTACCATACGAGGGGGGATTTTACTGTTTCTTGGATCCTCGCCGAGTGGAGGCGGTACATAAGATTGGGGAGGAGTCTCCATTAGAGTTGGCGTTGAGCTCATGCCCTTTGAACTTGATGCATATGAGTTGTTCACCCCATACATAACAGGGTGCTCAGATATTGGAGAGGCGGAGGTAAAGGAATTTGTAGGAGTCCCTGTTATTGGCGAAATGTGCTTCCCTGATACTCCATATGCTGAAGATGAGTACTGTTCGGCCAGAAGCCTAGAATTGTAGTTCCTGGATGTTAGACCTTCATCCGCTACACCTACTTGTGCAGCGGGCTCAGTGGCAAACGTTAACCTTTTATGGTTTTGTACCGGAGTTGTTTGCGGTTGCTGTTGCTGATGTCGTACTAGGGATCTGGAGCTGTCCATAGAACTATCCATACCAGAGACCTTTTCATCAATTGGCTCCATCGAAAATGAACTATCTCTTGATGATTTCCCCCGCTTAGAAAAGTTTATAGCCTTCTGACCGTCATCCGAAGCCTTTCGTTTCTTTGGAAACCCTGGACCGCCTTGTACACCACTTAGAGGAAGAACACCTGGGGACGCAGATCCCCCGGCACCCGAGTCCTGATCCATTGCCCCATCTTTCCTTTTCTTCTTTTCAGAAAGCTTCTTGGAATTTTTCCGAGCGGGCTTCTCCTCGCTTTAATCGGGTAGGTCTAGTTAGAAATTGCGGGGGGAAGATACACTAGAATAGGAGGAATATATGGTTGGGGGACTCACTCGTCTTGACTGCAGGCAATCCTCATCTTGTGGCAATGCGCACACTTGGTATCATCCTGATCACTCTCACTTCAGTTCCACAAGTCATACATGTTAGCTAACATTAAATATAGATATTTCAACAGGACTATAATCCAATAAAGTTAAAAAGAAATCGGTAAAACTCACACACACTTAATCTTCTTAGTCCGACAGCTAGCACAAGCCTTTGGTAACCGTTGCCTAGCCTTTCCAGCAGAAGTGAGTCCCCACTCTGGAAATACTGGGAGCCCGTCCTTGAACAGTGGCAAGAGTTTATTGAGGCATTTTTTGCCGGCGCCTAGTTGCCATCCGTGTGGAAGTTCAACACCAGGTGGTACTACATCTTCCTCGTAGTACTGTCTTCCAGTATGGTCAGTAAACACTGGGCCGCCCCTCTTCTTGCTACCCTCTTTGCCGCTCCCAGCACTGCCGGTAGAATCAATACTATCTCTCCTAGCACGCGGAAGGACACTCCGTGTGGCAGTAGGGCTGATGCTTGCACTTGCAGTCCTAGAAATTGTCTCCCTCTTAATGTCATCCTCTTCGTCTGTGTCATCATGGTGTTGGTTCCGGATGTGCTCCTGGTGATTTGAGTGGCCATTTGGAATCTTTTGAGGGGACGTTTTCCGAATTTCTATTGCTGAGGGTTGTCGTATTCCTATATACTGGGGCTCCGGACCTGGTAGATACGGATGCTCCTCTGACTGGGCCCTTTCCGAGGCACCTTTTTCATCAAAGCGGTAACCCCCACTATTGTTATACTGGTAGCCACGGCCAAGGTGTGTGTTTTCGTTCCTCGTGATACCCATCTTCGTACCAGGCGATAGTGGGGAGCTATTGTAATAGTAGTTGGACTGTGAGTTTGTCGTTGTTGGTGCACCAAACTGATGGGTTGCACGATCCCCCCCACCAGGACGCATATCAAAACTAGACTGCCGTCGAGTACCAATATTTATGGGACGGTTATTTTGTAATGGAGAGAATCTTGACGGCGAGTCATGTACTGGCTCTACAAAGGTGCCCCGCTCAGAAGTTTGATGATGATGGCCATCCACACGTTGATACTCCCGCCGCTGCTCTTGGTGCATCTCTTGATGATGGAGACCCCCGTTGATAGGAGCAGGCATGGCAGTAACAGAGCTAATAGAAGGCACTGATTGTTTGTGACCTGATGAGATTGTTAGGCCATTTGTGGAGGGTAGCTGGCTCATTCCTGTTGCTTGGGGAGTCCGCGGGGAATTAGGGTACTGATTTGGGGGTGATGGTGCAGTGGCTGTGGGCTCAACAGGATGATGTGGCGGACGACCATAGGATGGACTACTATTGTATGGAGGGTGGTTGGTCCTATTTTGAGGGTGGGCATAGCTTGGATCCTGCAGTGGGGGCTGCTGTCGGTGAATATTTCGTGTCGGATCCCATGCGTGCGTTTGTTGGTACTGAGCACTATGGGGGGGAACGACTGGGGAAGCGATGTGCCGTGTATGTTCGGACTCGCCATGATGATTCGCATACGGTACCTGGTAATAGCTTGAACCTGACCATTTATTATGAGACGCAGCACTTGATGTACCGTTGGGGTAAGCGGTTCTGGGAGTCGAACCAGGTGCATTTGGGTAATGATATTGGTGATTCTGTTCACCAGCACTACTATTCATGACCACATCATTACTAGGCGCCTCGGCCGATGTGCTGTAGATGGAGTTATGACGGGGATTAGGGATCGGATGAACACTGCTCCCGCTAGGAAGAGAGGTTTGAGGAATCTTCTGAGCAGCGGGGCCAAAAGGGTGTGTGTCGTGGCTGCTGTTCTCCGACATCGAAAAGGGTGCTACTTCCACAGCCTCAAGGCAGTTTTAAAGATCGGATGAAATGATGCCTAGCGAGCTGTCTCGGGTATTGTCGAGAGTGAAATAAGATTTCTAGGGGGGGGGGGTGCGGGGTGAAGAGAGAGTTAAAAAAATTTGTCGCGTGGGAAAAGTAACTTTTTTAGAAAGGTCGCAAAAGGCAAATAAGTAACCTTGGGGCTTATAGCTTTGCGAATCAAATCAATAACGGAGCCGGTGATGGGGCCGGGATAAATTCCCACCTTTGTAATATATTGGAATGTCTCACGATAACTCGATATCGAGAATGGCAAACCTCTGGAGGATGTTTGAGGTACAAGGACTGAGGTCAAACGCACGGTGTATCGGGACTATAGCGAAGAGCTGACAAGCGGGGTATTTGTGGAAGACTGAAAGGTCAGATATATCAAGTTGGTCATTCGGCGGCGGCGAAAAGGGCGGGAGCTAGACGTATACAGAAGGGCGTATTATACCACTCCGAATCGCTCATAAATGTCTGGTGAATTCATGGAAAGCTGCGTTACGATTGAGAAGACAATGTTTAGTATCTCTAGTAATAGGGACTTCTAGTATCAAATGTGAAGCCCGAGATAGCTTGGAGGCGGAGGCTCCTTTTTTCCTCAGCGAGAGATCGCCGGTTCCTGCGTAGAAAGAGGCTGTTAGCTTCCAGAAAGATTGTAAAGGCCGAGAGATGACAGCTCACGTCAAGGCCCAAAAAGCCAAAAACAACTGCAGGGTCTTGTTTCCCTGTTGTTCCGGTTGCGAGTCGTCAGACTAGAATGCTTAGTCGCGACAGACGTCAGGCCGGTGGCCCCAATAGCTGGAGATGGTGAGGTTGTGAGGAAAATGGGTTGAGGCTCTTCAATACCAGCAGCAGCAGAAGTGGGCGGGCTCCCTTCCGGTTGTTGGATCGGCGCCAGGTGCGCCTAGAAAAGCGAGGGCAGCAGGCCTGATCCGATTTTAGATGCGATACGTTCGCGAACGGGGTACTGACGATAGATCGTGGGCACCACCCTGCGACCCTGTTTCTTGGGGGGGGGGCAGCTTCTTTTTCGCTCGCGATGCACACGGTGCCCCGCGATAATACAACGCCCACTAGACTAGACTAGCCAAGGAGCTCCTCAGCCCAGAAGTGACCGCCGCACCTTACGTGCGAACTCACTCGCAGCTCTTTCCTCAATTGCCCCGTAGTGAAAAAGAAATGGCAAAGATAGGGGCGAGGGGGGTGGGAATGGAGGAAGCCGCTGTTCAGGTGCGGAGGAAGGCCAGAGTGCCCGCGATATCCAACACTGCCTGCACAATACCGTCTGCCTCTGCTTGCACTCAATGTTTTTCGCGGAAGAGAAGCTGTGTCGATCGACGTTACGGAGGTTTTCCTTTTGCGCTGAGAGTTAGTACTCGCTACACCTACACCTGCTCAAGTCGGGTTGCACACACACAGGCGCAGAGTCTTTCAGGCCGTCTGTGGTTTCTTTTTTCCCCCTTCCTTCTTTCCTGGCTCCCTTTCTCGCGAATTGTAAAGGCCCGTTCGCAACAGAAAACGGGGGGACGTGACAATTGCTAAGGGATAGGTGACCCATGTAATGCAGTGGTCACTCACACTCACACTCACACGCTTCTTGAACCCCTCCCCTCCTCATCCTCACCCCTCCCCTTTCCTGCACTCCCCTACAGGGTGCTTGCGGGTAGGGTACTCTACAATGTCGCGATCAAGCCTCTGGGCGGTGCACAACCCGACCGGCCAACCCAGCTTGGTGTGGTATAGTACAATATGCATAATAGTTTTGCATCTCCTACTCTTGCTTTCCCACATTACCCTTCTTCTCAGAGGCTCGAAATGAAACAAGAGGAAATAAATGTCTATCCGATATCGTAGAAACTGCGATGCTTGCTTGCCCTGGCACACTCTATTGGTTGCGAGAAAACAGAAAACGGCTCGAGCCAATCACCCCCGTGCCTAGTCTCCCTCCAATAGGTCGAATCCTGCCAGTTTCTATGGTGGGTAGCAGGTATGGTATGCTGCTGCCCTTGGTTCTATGTTTTAATACGGGTTTTCTGTATCCAACCCACCATCCTGAGTTGCGGTAACGCTGTTGCAGGCTTGGAGTTGCTCCTCACAGCATGGCTTGTGTGACGTCCCTCGGTGTAAGTAGCCGTCAAGCCCCCCCCCCAGCTGCGACTGGAGTTTATTTTTCCGTCGCATACTCCGGGTTGATGAATAATTCTCGTGCCTACAGAATTTGTCGCTTTCACCACGAAATGACACCTCTTATGTTTTGCTTCCTGGGGATTGCGAGCTTCTCCCAATACTCGGAAACAATAAATAACTTGTGTCAGCATCGGCGGATATGTATACGGGAAAAATGCTACAGCTATTCGCCTAAAAGATCAGCCAGAAAAAGTGAGGGTTGTTCTCACCCAGGATGAGTAAATATCCAATCTATAGATGATTTCTGTGACCCAAAAAGCCCATTTCAGGAGGGATCACTTTTCGCTTCAGCATTTCGATAACTGTTAATCACGCTGGGGTGATTTGCAGCAGCTTCAATGAAGAGAAGAGGGACTTACAGCACACATTACAAAGTGGGGGGTACGTGGTTGCGATTGCATGGTCGATCATCACTGACCGCATGCGGTGATAGTTTCCTCCAACCAGTCCCCAGGGCTGTCTAGTTCCAGAAAGCGAAACAACAGAACTTTTCGGAAACATCCTCGAAGCGAGACTTGATGCCAATGAAAAGTCCAAGAAAGGAAAACGGCAATCCTCACATTTTCCCTTTTTACATCTCCATCACAAATTATCCCAGTCTCCTACGCTCTGAATCCGAAATCCTCTCCAATGGGTCTTTACTAAAATGATTCATTATGCATCAGTAGTAGCAGCAGCAACCCCAACCCACATGATTTCACTCATGCACGAACACCCTATGGGACTGCACCCGACTGCGGTTATATTAATCCATATACATATCCCTACAAGTGTGCACTTACCAGCTTCCCCACAACTATGCGCAGCTAATTGGACCCAAAACGGGCAGCTGGACGCAAGAATTTAGCCTCGAGTTCTGGCTGTACTACAATGTATTCATGAGGCTGAGGGTTGTAGAGCAGCAGTGATGGGAGATAAAACGAGCTTGTTCGAAATTCGGCTCAATAGGGATGGGCTTTTTATTCGATGGTGTTACACTGCAAGCCACCTTGTCGGAACTCTATTCTTTATTTTATTTTTACTTAGTACTAGAGGGTGCAGCGGCATCGTGATCGTTTATTCCACAACAATCGATGTTCCAAATAAACAAATCCGCGGTAGAGGCTGGGCATACAGCCGTGGTCCCTATGTGGTCTCGTTACCAATATTTACGGGTACTGGTGCAGGCCACGAGGGATCCCCTGGGTATGGGATGAGGGGAATATCCAGAAATGCAACCCATCCTGCCGAACCTAGGGACGGTTGTAAGCGGTGGGCGCAGCGCTCAGGTACGCAGGAAGCACGGACTTGTTCGATTGATTAAAGGAGGAGGCATCGGTGAAGCAGGGAATAAATACATAACAAATCTGGCTTTAGGATTAGCAAGAAACCGCGAGTAGTAAGTCCTATTATCATGTAACCCACGCTCCAAGATCTGTCACCCTTGACGGAGGCATTTGTGTGCTAGTTCTTTACCTTTCTAACTATATTCTGTACTCCGCTTTACTGGCCAGAGGATCTCTGTTTTAGCATGTACGGTACCTCCTAGGCGTTCCCCGAGACAAAATGCACATATAGGAGCTAAGTAATACTCCTCCCCCCTGTGAAGCATGAGGTCGCACATACTATGCATACTTTCGCAGCTGGCCTTTGGAACCATGTATGCAGAGTAACTAGGGTTAAATACGTACCAATATTTATGCACACAACTCTGCAGGATCAAGGTCCGAGATCGTCATCGTACGTATAGGAGTTTCGAAGCAAGTCCCCATAACTAGGTAGGCTTCCGAAGTACAAATGAGGATAACAGCACCCGAACCCCCAGCTAGGTATCTTGTGGAGATACCAGTTCCCAAGGTAAGCTATGTTTTGAAAGTATTCTAAGAGTGAATCTACTAATAATTTTAGCACCAGGAGCTAGTTAATATCCTGTTGGGAATAGTTAGTAGCAATGGAAGCTAGATGATTTGTCAAACACGGTTAACGGCCTACATGCGAACCCCATCATATGGGATCCCCGTGTCTCTCTCTAGTTACATCACTTGATGCCATCTCCAGAGCAGTACCGGTAAGAGGGACCGGTACTCCCAATACATTCTCGAGAGGCATAACCTAGACGGCGACCACCTTGCGTATGATACGAAGAAAGCTCAGAACTCTCCTCTTTCCTTGCCTACCATACACCGAAAGAGCGAATGCCTGACGCTGTGACACCCGGGTGAATATAAATCTAGCTAGACCGTTATGCATATTGCAGCATCGCTTGGCGACCGCATCCGAGTGGCCAAAAGATTAATGAGACATCCCAGGATCTTCTGACGTTCCCCAAGAAACACCATAAGCAGAGAGTATGATTACGTTGTGCACATATGACAATGTAGGGTACTCTACATATGCACGAGTTTTTAGTGATCTGGGGCCACGACTTAACCTCTTTACTCAGGCTTTGATATTATGGGGCTTTGAGTTCCTCGTACATAATAGATATCCAGGGTTTCTGACAGCTGTCAAAAGTTCGGTTTCGGAAAACCCGCCAATGGAAAACTCAAGAGTCTGTATTTGGGAAACAAAGCTCCGATGACGGCCTGGTATTTCCTGCCTTGTCGGTGGGCCAGAAAGGAATTTTTATCTTACGTCAGCCGGCGGAGATTTCGGGTCCGAAATCATCATCGATCAGAAGTGCGTATGTAGGGCTGTTAGGTATCGCAAACCTTGACATATCGATTGTAATCAGTCCGATCGCCGAGTGCTGTTGCATGATTATAAGAAGTTGAACGGGAAACTAGTTTGAACATGTCTGAATTAATATTCGCCCCAGACAAAACGATCTGCACAGCAGTGTAGATCGTGATGGCTTTTACTACATAGTATCCAATGATCACTAAGGCATATAGATTGAAAGTCAATTGGACCTGCTGCTTGATAATTAGTGGCTACTAAGGTCCTTCATGATTAAAGACTGTTGGCTATGATAACGATGTGTAGTTGTTGCGGTTAGTTGTTTCTGTTCCCCGCAATACCATGAACTATAGGAACAATGATCCCAGGGACATAAAGGCGGGACCAAGCCTTGGGTGGCTCTGCGCACGTACACGGAAGCAAATAAATTCCCTGCCTTGTTTCGTTCCCGCTGCTTTTTGCGGCAGTTGTTGTGCCTCCCCCTCCTCGGCTAGCAGGTGCAAAGCCACGAACCGGGTACATCGAGAGCTCAGATGTTCCATCCATCTGCACCGAAAACCATTTCTCCCTGTGGGCGTCCCTCCGGGCAAGGATCACTATAACAACTGGAATATAGATCTTAGGCAGGGAAGCTACTTTTCTTTTCCGGTAGTTGAAAATGTTTCAAATTTCCAGTAATTCAGTTGATTCACCTCTAAAACATTCTTATTCGAGTGACTAATGGTGACGATGATCGATAACAAGCATGCGGTTCGAGGCTAGTCACATAGCTTTTTCACATGCGCATATGCGCGGAGTTCTACTTATAGTTTGGAATAGGGGGTGATATCCAAGCTTGGACCAACTCGAAATTGTGTACTACATATCTGGTTCTAATGGTACAGCGCCCCGGCGAATGAAGAATATGGCTATCATAAGCTCCCGGCACTATTTCCTAGGAAATGGTGAAGGGCGGCTATTTCCTCGGACCAGATTGGGCCCCAAGAATATTACGAGTGTCGACCAACCTGTAAACAATCATACATAACTTTCGGTTGCCATGCCGTAATTTCAATATATCTGCAGTTGTATCTCGTGTCGAAAAAATGCACTTGAACATAACTGTTGGGAGATATTTGTGCACTAAGTGGAATATTCCGGGAATTTGGGATTTGATTGAGACAGGAAGGCATAGAATAGGCTGTGATAGGACCTATTGTACATGAGTGTTGAGAAGATATAAGGTATGATTTTTCTAGGCATATATGTACGTGGATGGGGGTTTCATTTTTGACTAATAGCTTGAAAGCTTTACTCTGATTCTTGCCACGCATGTGCATTGAGTAAAGAGAGAGAGGGTGCGTACGTTATCAGGAGATAAGTTCTTCGATCCTTCGATTCAATGGGCCCAGAACCAAAATTGAGCAACTATTGATCTCCCACAATACTTTTTGAGGAATGGGACGGCCCGCGTTCATCTCCATGGCGTTAGGACGAAAGACGGGTAGAAAGATTTTTTTAAAACTGCCTACGTGCGCAATTTCTTGGTTGTGGGTATGATCGGTGAAAAACGTGGATTGAATAGCTATCAACTGATATACAAATCAATGAACTGGTGGGGAATACAAGTCTCTTTAGGCTTTGACATCTGGCCTCGGCATGACCGGTACCTGTCATTTTTGAGTGAGACTCCCCAGAAGATCGGCCGAGGGTGGCTTCGTGGGGGCTACATTCTTATGACTACTAAGATACATCTTGGTATGGATATGCTGAGGTTTGGCGGCGAGGTATATTTCACTAAAACAGTATAGTCAAGTTCACTAGAAGCTTTCGTCCCCCGTGGCAGTCACAAGAACAGCCCAAAGGAGTATGCCCCACATTCCGGAGACCAAAAAAAGACAAACGCCACTTTCGATTTCGGTGACTCGTATTGTTCTCTTTGGGGTAGGTCTGCGCAATATAAAATACGTTTGGATATAAATAATACAGTAAGACTACTGTAGTATCCAAGCGCGTACCGAGGTAGGGAAAAAAAAAAGAAAAGAACCTGAAGATGACTTTTCTTTTTTGCCCATAGGTAACAACTTTCAGTTCGCATCAACTCATCACACGGGAAAAATAGTTGACTCCGCACCCTTGTTTTCAGATTCTTTATACCTTCCCCAAATATTAAGCGGGTTGTATCCTTGGATCGTTTTGATATCGCGGCATCGGATCGACAGTCCGGGAGAACCCTGGACAATTGCTACCGCGCTCGGTTCCGTCACACCTATTAAATGGTCCAGAACTTTTACCCTGATAATGCACTAGTGAGTTCAGGTCTAGGCTATGAAGCTTCAGGCCGAATGGATGCAGTGCTAATTCACATACATACTCGTCGTAGGACACAAGTACCTGAAAAAGGAAGTGTGAGGGTCGACGAACCAGGAAGCTGATATGGGGCGTGTCCGACCAATTGAATACTGTACCAACAAAACCCATCTTCAGGTACTTATGCCACAAGTACTATGCGATATGCACTAGTGCGTGATTGTCGCCTTATTGTGGTACCTTAGTATCGAAGCACCAATGCCCTGGAAAAGCACGGTTTTTCCCCATACACCCACCGGGAAACGCCGGCACCCAAAACAGATTGGTAGTTGCAGCGAGGGTAACCACGGACGAATGAGTAGGGGGCAGCTGGGGGCCCACAATGGGAGAACTAATCCTGTAAACGGGTATAAGTTGCACTGTATGCAATAACTAAAGGTATTATTCGCTTACAAAATGGGTACACGGCCAAATGCGCTATCTCAACAAGTGTTTGCAATCAGGAAAGTGCCTCGTGCTGTAGGGCAGTAAGCGAACTCAACCAGACGTGACCTCCATCGATACCCTGGAATTGAAGATGCGATAGATCTCCCAGGTAATACCATGTATTTTCACTTGTAAGAGTCTTGGGGTAAAGATACTTTGGAAAAAAGGCAAATACCCCAGAATTACCCAGACAGCTCCGATGCTGTCGCGGATAATTATTAGGCCGCGGCTTAACCCCCGTGCCAGTAATACGTCTACTCGCACGATTCTGACATACAACGATTACTAGGCAATAGTATACATATTCTAGCAAATAAATATTGGGCACTATTAGTGAAGCTCAAACTCCCTTTTTCCCCTCGTTTCTTTTTGATATATAGATGTAGCTCCCCTACCGCGACCACAAGTCGGCTATTCATGTCAAAACCTGTATGATCAAGTGCCGGCATGTTCCACGTTATTGCTATAACACACATACAAAATCTATGTATCACACCCATTTTTTTTTTTTTTTTTGAAATCGGGTACAAGGGTCTCTAGACCCATTTCTCCCACGCTTTCTCCACGTTTCAATTATAGTCGTGCAGATCTCGCTAGTATCCGTGGGTACGTTACACTCTCTCTAGGCACCTAGCAAACATTCGCAACACTATCCAAAAACAGAATTTTTCGGGCACAAGATACCTCCACTATAAACTATTTATCCAGGTGGCATTTTGTATATAAGTTGGTATTATATAAATACACGTAGTGTAGGGGGGTGATGGCTCGCAAAGAGATCTGATTGATCAATGATCATGTGTTTGTAGTCTTTAATTTAGGTATTTCTTATACTTCTATAAATTTGTGTTGCAGCCTTGATTTTATACATACCAACTTGCATGAAGCCCGGAAATAAAAAAATAGTTGTATTTCTAGAAACAGAAATGGGGCCCCCAAAGGTCTTTCATTCTAAAAACAGGTTTCCTCACCCTCCCTCCCCCTAACTTTGTAGTTTTGAACTCCACTGGGAGAGTTTCTCAAGTTTAGCACGGATCCAACATATTTTGATAGCGGCATTTTGTGTTTGTGGCAACCTATAAGCGTAATAATAGACGAGCAAAACTAAGTAGTAACAAAACCCAGCCGCAACCTGCTATTAGCCCTAGGAAGCCTTTCCCGATCAACCGAGATATGCGCACGTGCGTTACTATAAGATTTAAACTTATTATAGCTTATTGAAATATTGAAACTTGATTAAGTAATAAAAATATAATCATTTCCTAAACTTTAGAGACTTAGGTTGGTAAGATCACTCCTTTGATAATTATGCGCATGATATGCATGTAGTTAGCAAAATATATCGAGTTCCCGGTAGAATTATTGAAATATGGCGTGTGAAATAATTAGTCTTCTTTTTAGTAAACAATTACACCAAAGACTATAGACGGGTTTCTAAGCTATGTGCAGGAGCATACTTAATCTCTGGAATTTCTCAAAGGGGGCTGTATTCATTCGGTACCGGAGCTTGCCACCTACTCTCATAACTCCGATGAGTGATCGGCTGTGATTTAGTGATCAAGTACCGTGGCTGTGCACATATAAGCTTATAGATATGAGACAACAGAAACTAGATAAACATCAAGTTTTTCGTGTTACAGCTATCGATGTCCCATCAACTTAGATGATATTACTACCGTGATTCTGCATAAAGAACTTGAAACCATGCAGGAATCTGTTTAGCCCGGTCACTAGGTTCTCAAAATCCAATTCGTAAACAAAAATTTGGTTACTCAGAACCAGGTGAATGAATGAATTAATCATAAATACATCTCGGAATCAGGTACTATTTAACAAGACTTGTGGATCTGCGGCTAACTCGTTTCAAATGCTCTAGATATAGGGCCGGTCGAGCATGATATGATGAAGGCCTAGCTAGGAGGCGGCCCTCCTTAGGCGAATTCACAAGAATGTGCTCATGTAATGCAAACCAAAGGTATTTAAGATTCTTTCTTCCGGGGTTATCAGTTATCGGCCTTAAACTTTTTTTTTAATGCTAGTAAAGATCTAATACAGATAAGTAAGCGCTTAAGCGCAATAAGGCTGCTTATGATCCACCAAAATATATAGGTACTGATCGTCGGGATTTACGGTAGACACCGGATGTGGGACGTCAGCACTGACACGTGGCTGATGATTTTTATTATTTCTCTTTAGGTGTCTCACTCTCACTACATACTGATATTCAAAAAAAGCCCTTTCTAGAATACCTACCACCCTCTCTCACCCAATTATCATATAATCGCCTCCGGTAGAGTTTTTTGTTTTGTTTTAATTGCAAGGCATCAGCGGCACCTGAAAATATTACAGGGATATATTAATGCAAGGGTGAGGGTTCAAATATACCTTGAGTTTTACGGGCTCAAGAGTCGAAACATTTTCGTACTTTTCAATGAAGTGGAATGATGTTTAGACTGGGTGCAGGGTTTACGACCTCGGGTTAACATCTCTCTCTCTCTCTCTCTCTGGGCGTTTATGGTTTAGCCATCTCGGGCAATAACTATTTCATGTATGTAACTGGGTTAATACAGTGGCTAACCCTGGCTATCAAGCTTCATGGTGTCTCACCAGAAAAAAAATGTTGTCGCGATGCCTTACTCCAGCCCCAAGTCCCCAGCCGGGGGGTCAGCTGCGCCAACAGCTGGGTTCGTGCGTGCGACCGTATAGAGCTAAATCTCCGCCCAAACCCGACAAGATAATGATTGCCCAAGGGATGAAGGATATTAATAATCTAAAGCCCTACTTGGAAAAAAAAAAAAAAAACTCGGGATAAAGCGGGGCCAGTTGGTACTTAGTGGGAAGTTGTCTATTATTTTGTTCCTAAAGTTTACGATAATCAAGCTAAACTCGTATCTAAAGCGAAACCATTATTACTAGTTTGATCTAATATGATCTTCTGGGGATCGAGATCGTACTACACGTCAGCATACATACTTCAAACACGGGGGGGGGAAATAGAGAGAAAAATGTATTCGATAATTGAATTCCAATTGGTTACACATTTACAGAATACCAAACCATCCATGAACACTAGAGATATTTTTGACCTATGCTTGTGGTTGTTCTAGGCTTCATTAAAGATATTTCCACTCTATGAAAATAGATACTGGGTTCTTAATTAGAGGCCTTCTACAGAGAGTGGGGGTGAACGGTTACACACAATAGACCATCTTTCGGCATCGCATTCGGCGAACCCGATAGTACTGGAGGAGAGAGAAAGGGAAAGAGAGTTCTAGCATAGCATACATATGTATCCGTGATACAGAAACATACGAGATTACATTACACTGCATTTACGGATACGTCAGGTGTCGCATCATAGCTGAACAAATTATAATAGCCGCTCGAATTCCCTATATATCCCGTGTACCATAATACTGGGTTACGCATTTAAATTATTCTAGATTTGGAGACGAGTCATCAGAGATTATATACGTATAAGTCAGCGTCGATTGACTGGTTGTACTTGGAAAAAAAAATTAAAAGTAGGTGGCGATGAGTAGTATGGAGACTTAATTCCCTCGTGATAATATGAGTAAGACTGCATAGAAATTACGAGATAAAACAAAAGTTACCAGGACTAGATATAAGTAGTGGAATATATTCCCCCCACTGCATGAGGAGAAAAGGGATAATCTTTGGCGCGACCAGCTCGGCAAGCCGTTATGTTGCATGTGCGTGTTGCGAACCGGCTAGAGACAAATTTAAACGCTTTTGCATTTGTCGCGATGCTACTTTGCTCTCTGACCCTTTTTATTGGTTGATAAAAGGCCGTGTTGTCGTTTATACCTGCTGTTTAAATAGAATTTTGATTAATAATGGGAGGTGAGGAAATTAGTATACAATGAATTTTAAGCTTGGTGGGTCTTATACATTAGCGTATGATATAACTTGAAAATCCACGAAAATGCTCTTGAAAGCATTAAACCGGCCCGCAGGATTTCAGCCTGTGATAATAATACAGTATAATTACCCTATAATAGTTCTGTCTATAAGAATATCCACCTCATAAGAATACGTGGTGTGGGTCGGACAGGGATTATTCTATGTGCACCAGCACTTTCCTATAAAGATATCTACTGTATAAGAATGTGAGTCCGCGCCGATTTCATATTCTTATAGGGGTATTATACTATAGTACTGAGAAATGAGTGATAGTTGAGTTTTTGATGTGAGTATAAGATTGTATAAACACCATTATTTTTTTTTATGGGAACAAATTATAATATACTAGATAGAGCCTGGCCTAAAATTGTCTACAAACAATTAAATTTCATTTCGTCCAATAAAAAGGATAAGAGCCTCCAAAACTTTTAAGCTACATGTAGGTACTACTTGCTAATAAACGTCTTAGCTCGAAGTAATATAGCAAAAAAGCCCTAGCGTATAACACTAAGGCCCTCACCAAATATATTACTTAAAACCCCAATAACTAGAGACCATCAATACTCTAATTAAACGATAGCAATCCCCGGATTTTAGAACTAGCTATTGATATTCCCAAAGCTTGTTTTGTTGTAATATATCTGACGTTGAACTTACTACCGGGTGAAGGGCAGTGATCAGGGGAGCCGGAACATGAGAAATTACTGTGGCAGCGAAGTTTTGTGTTTTATATATCTTTATATTTTACTTTTATATTTAAGTGTCGGTAGGCTGGAGCATAAGGCTAGAGCGGAAGATTATATACCATAGCCTAAAAGCTCATGTAATTATTGAGGGAAAAAAAAAACTTAGTTACTACTCAGGCCAAGCCTTACCCCTATTGGTAGCTAGCCCTTACACCTACATAAGCGTAATAACATCAACCACTAATCACACGATATCACTCGTCGGAAGCGCCCTAATTATTATTATAAAAAGCAATTTAACGGCACTTGCCGAAGATACTTATATATATTTATTGGTTAGATCCCGCTAACTAAATTTTACATGCCCCAATATAGACTTCAACAAAATTAAAACTCCTTTGGCTTATGCCACTCTCCGTAATCATAGGTTGATTTTACCCCCCCCCCTCTAGAACAGAAAATATTATTATCAACGTATCCCCCGAAGTCGTTTGCCATCCACCAATGCACCATCAAGCTCAATTCTCTCCAGTTTTGAATGTTCATTTAAGAACTTCACCGCGTCAGACCATAGACCTCCTACCAACCTACAACAACGAACCCTAAGCACCCGCAAGCTCTTCTTATGTCGAACTAGAAACTCCAAAAACTCCCCATACGGCAAATCGATAGTACTAAGGACCACCTCCCGCAGCCGTGGCCACACATGGTCCTCGCCAAAGATCCTCCTAAACAACCCGCCACCATGGCCCGCAAGCGGACACACATTAAACCCAACCACGAGCTTCTCCATCTCCATAGCCGGCGATATAATCTCAAACAAGTACTTTTCATACGTCCTGGGTAGTACCGGAGGTTCATAAGTCGCCGGCGAGGGTTCCTCCCCACAGAACAACAACTTCAACTCCCGACACTGTTCAAAGACCTTTTTTGCACGATGTAGGAGCCCCCGGTCCTCAAACAACGCCTGATCAATCAACCCAGTTGTCGTGAACGTCTTTACCGCCGTGCCCGCGAAATACGCCGCATCAACCAGGGCCGAGAAAGCCCTAAGGTGGTCCTTCTCCCCCCACGAGCCGTGGAAATGTGGAGGATCAACTGCGTGAGCGTACCGGTCCATGAGCGTCACAGCACCCGAGTGTGAAGCCGCCGACGGCGAGACCTCGCGGAGGGATATTGTGCATAGTCTCGGCAACCTACTGAAGGAAGCAGACAGCATCGCAACATAGTCGGATGACCGTTGAAATTCCTGGCATTCGGTGATAAGGCTTCGAAACACAATTAGTGTACGGTAGTCGAGCTTGTCGATGTCTTTTGTGCCGTGTTGTTCATTGAAGCTGCTCCATATCATTACTCTCATGGCGTCTACGCTGAGTACTACTTCCCGCACGTAGTGGGCATAGTTGGAATGGCGTGAGATCTCAAGGAGTCGTGCGAGACTGTGCTGGGATGGCTGCACATAGATGCAACTGAATAGCGCTTCTTTCCCAACATGTGCAAACGTCCGCTGGACTAGTCGGAACCGCCCAATGTCTAATTTGTCTTTGAGGTGGGAGAAAACCTCGCGGATGAGTTCTAGACTAAGTGAATTCATGGTGAATTGAAGAAGAGGAGGAGTTGTTTGTTCGCTTTCTGTCGTGATTGCCACATTCCCACTAGAGGAAGGCATAATTATTTATACTGGCGATAATATTGGCACTTGCCTCCACCAACTGATTGAAAGAGTGGCGTCGGAAGTTGGTACCGGGAAAGTGAACATCGACTCGATTGTTCCCTTGCAAACACACACCGGTGTTTTTGAGGGAAGCTCGAGAGGGGAAGGCCACATCATAAAAACATCAAAACCGCATATCTACCATTCCACTTCCATATATCGTCCGTGGGATTTGGATCCAAACTCCGGGAGACGGGATGGAGAGGGTGAAAGTTGATTGCCCGTGCGCCTCCCCCCCCATCAAATAAAAAATAAAAATATATATCATAGGGATCTAACACTGCACAATGCTTGTAAGTTCCCCTCGCCACGCCAAAGAAGAAAAAACCAAACCAAATCAATCAATCGTATAAGGTAGAAGGGGGAGGGTGGAGGAGGAACCGGTGACGCTGGGGTAGGGAGCCTCACTATAGACCGCAGACTCGGTACCACAGCTGTCGCCGGTCGACGGTTGACAGTTCGACGGCTGACGGACGACGGATCAAAGTTCCGACCTTTAGGAACTCGTTCCCGCAATCTACAACGGTTCACGGGTGTTGTAGAAGAGGCTGGAGAGCTGTATAAGCGTGGCCACTTAAGATCCAATCTGACCTGGTCTCCGTATCCCTGATTCCTGGCTCAACAGGCACAGGTGACGAAATTCAGAGTAATACGTATAAACTGGTCACAGCAGTGTAGTGAGGGACAACCAGCCTTGGCACCCAGGTCTAGCAGTACTGCATGTGCTCTCTCACAGACTCCCCGGTACTATCATCTGCCATGTCTCACCCCTTGAATTCATGAGGCTTAAAGGTATCCTATCCCCACGTGACAACCCTCAGCCAGCCACAGCTAGAGAGTGCCAATGATTTCAGAGACGCCCAAATCTCCCACCAGATGGAGGCCCAAGCTCCAATCCCACCCTGTAATTATGGCCCCCGCGCGTGTACATAGACCCCATCCGTAACTTCAAATATTTAACAAATAGAACTAGGAAACTGAAAGAACTACATCACGTACACCAACAGACGCTTCCCCCAAACCAGTCCCTAGTCCCTAGTCCCGAACCCTAATCCTAATACACAAAAAAAAGTTGAATTCCGATCATTTCCCTTATTCCCCCTTATCCCATCCAACCCAACCAATCCCATCCCACCGAGCCCCGTAGATATCATACCCGCCGCATGAAATTTATAGAAAAAGACAAAAGAAAAAGATCTCAATCTCGAACCTGATATCATACTCAGACTATGTAATAGAAAATAATAAAAGAGAGGAAAAAATCAATCTCATCATGCGCCGCACCCATCAAAAAAAAAAAACGAAACCGTAAACCGTATGAAAAAAAAAACCGGACCAATAAGAGAGAAGAGAGAGAGAACGCTCGACAAATAGCAGCGCTAGACCAATTAACAGTAAAACCACAACCTTATCCGTCTCCTCCACAGATACACGATACACGTAGCAACATACAAGCCAGCCAACGAATTTCAATCTGACTCTTAACCTCCCACTTCACCCCGGAGTTGTACAGTTTGGCGTTAACATTATTATACGAAGTAATCGTTACTTTTGCAGTCTTTTATCAATGGTATGAATATCCCTTCCTCGGACTCCTAGCAAAATATCCCGGGCTTGGCTGCCCTCCCGCTGGCTCCTCCCTCTCGAATGGTGGTGTTGGTGCGGGCGGCGGCGCATTAGGTGGGAATTCCTCCTCTGTACCAGTACCTGGAAGTGTCGATTCCGACGGACTAGTCCAGAATTCTGCGGGCTTAGCCCCTCCAGACCCCGCGGCCATATTAGCTTTGAACCAGCTCTCCGCCGCTCCTTCAGGTGGACCATCATCTTCACCAATTGCTGATGTGGCATCTCCGCCCGGGGGCGGGGTAGGCGCTGGAGGAGGTGGTGGTGCATGGAAGACCTGCGGCATACTCCGGCGGAGCCCGCTAAAGAAGACCTTACGACCAGCTATAATTCTGGTTGGAAGCTCTTTTGTCGGGGACACAGTCAGTGCTTTGTCCGGGTTGAGGGTTGCCTTTGCGATTTCTTCCTGATCTTTCTTCTTCTTTGCTGCTTCTGCGGCACGATAATAATTGGGTAAGTTAGGATCTACCCATGGCACTGAGGAAACACCGCTGACTTCAGATGCAGAGGTTTCATCATCAGTTTCGCTTTGTTCGTGTTTCATCTTTTCCAGGGCAAGCTTCCGTTTCTGCACTTCCGCTTGTAGGTAGTAGGCTGCGAGGTTTGCTTCATCTACTGGAGTATCCTTAGGCTTACTAGGTTCAGATGTTGGTGCTGGTTGGCGTTTTACTGCTGCTGCTGCATTACGATAATAGGCTCCGAGATGAGGATCAGCCCCTGGCATTCCATCCCACGGCCCCGCACGCCTCCCCATGGCTGGCGGCCTCGGCGAATCCATAATCGCCTTCCGTGGCTTAGGAGCTATGTCTTGTGGAGCAGTATACCGATAGTAATTTGGCTTCCTACTTGACAATTCCGGGACCGCTACCTGGGGGGCAGTGGCATGAGGAGACGCTGATCTGAAAGACTGATCCGTGGAAGATGTAGATGCCGACGATGCGGAGACTAGAGAAGAAGCTGATGAATTGGGAGAAATCACAGAATTTACTACGTATGAGATGTGTTGCATAATCGATGGTGGTTGCTCTGGCTCCTTTATTGATATTGCTGCTTCTGATACCCCTGATGACGATGACGATGCAGATGCTAATGACGACATAGATGACTGCTGCGATAGTGAAGGGGTTCCTCCACCCCGAAGTGGAAGTCCGCGCACTGATGAAGCCGGGGAAGTATCAAATGGATTGTGATATTGTAGCATCGATGGGGGAAGGCGAGCAGCAGCAGCTGAAGCAGGGTCCAGTACGGGTACAGTACCGCGCATAACTATAGGAGCCGGAGGAGGAATATTAGTTTTGGTGAGGGGAGTTTTAGAGGTCACCTGATATCGTGATATAGGTTGATATGCCAATTCCTCCTTAGTGGGATATACCAGAGTTGCCATAATTGGGTATGTTGTAACTGGAGAAACCTTCGGCGGTGATATACTAATTACAGGTGGTTTAGGCGCGGGCACGGGTGCAGCAGGTGCAAGTACTGGCGGCTTCGATACCTGCTTCTGGATCTCCGGGGATGGTGCAACAACTGCAATCTTAGGAACTTGCTGTTGTTTCGGTTCCACCTCCCTAACCCTTTCAACTTTCGCCTTTGATGTCGGTGTTGGAGTGCGAGAATCCTCCAGCGAGATCCCTAGACCGACTGGGCCAGCCACAAGTGTTGTTGCTTTGCTACTGCTGCCACTTCCTGGCCTCTCATGTTTCCCATCTCGGGATTCACTCCTTCTCGATGAGCTCTTACTTCTGCTACTCCCACTTTCACTACCTCTCCGACTACTGCCTGACTGAATAACCATCAGCCCAGACATCATCCCTCCGCCCTGCAGTGGCGCCCTCATTGTGATAATCTGGTCTCTTTCATTCATTTCACCAGTCGATTTCTTTCCCTTTTTTTCAAAAGCAGCTGCTGGTGTCCTTGGGGTCACAGCTGGTGTTTGTTCTGTACTTTGTGCTTCCGACCTTTTTCGCCGTGATGACGATCTGGTCACTGTGGCAGAATGTTGTTTCTTTGATGGACTGCGGCTCGGCTTTTCTGACTTTGTAGAAAAAGCCGGAGACCGTGGGGCAAATTGGGGGCTCGCTGGCGCTAATCTTGTTGGATCTCGAGCCCCCCTAGTTGATGGTTTTCTACTTGGTAAACCTGCAACACTACCATTCCCAGCCACACTACTTGTTCTCGATGACTTTCTAGTTGAGTTTTTTCTCGACGGGGGCGCAGAAGACCTCAACGGCTGAGGTCGTCCATGGCCCGCGACTATACGACTTGATGGCAAGTCGCTCTCCGTCGAGGCCGAATTTGAGTTTCGCCGCCGGTGCTTCCGGGACGAGGATTGAGGTGCATCCGACGACGAACCCGAGGCGGAGGACGACGACGATGAAGGTGGAGACTTTCCTCTTGATGCGGGAGGAGGACCGCGAGGGGTTGGTAGACACATGGTGTTCGGAGAGCGCGGACGGGGTGCATCCAGACAGGACTTTCGGGGGAGACTATGGAGGGAATTATTGGACGAAACGACTGACTGTAGTTTGTAGCGATCGACAGTCCTGCTGGATCCGAAGGGTGGTGAGGTTATGTCAGCTCGGTGAGCGCAGTCTTCAAGATATACGAAGAGCAGAATAGGAGCATGAGAAACAGGGGATAATAAGACTAACAGGCATCGTAGTCGCTGAGGGAAGGCGCGAAGGTTTCAACCAGCGCAGAGACAGCAGATGAGAGAAGTCGCCGCCACCAGGAGATTCGCACTGAAGGGGAAACTTTTTTTTTTTGTTTTGGGGGGTACACAATGGACAGGGCTGCGCAGGGGGGATGTGCAGAAATTAAAGGCGGCGATTGGACAGGATTCAGAATATGGGGAAGTAAAAAATAAATAACGAAGGAGATGAGGACAGCTGGAATAGACAGCAAGGACTATTGGATATTGATGACAGTAATGACCATAATAATAGTCACAATAATAATAATAATAGTAATATAACAACAATACTGACAGGCAGACCGACCTTTAGTTATTCTGACCTGGCAGAGCCCGGGTCGTCCCCATGCAAGTGGTTCTACAACGATAACTGTCCTGTACTGAGTGACCCCTTCCAGATGTATTTTTTTCCCCTTCTCTCTCTTTCTTTCCTCCTTTCCTCCGCCTGTATATTTTGTTCAAGATTCCGCTCAAGATAAGATAGAATAAACAAATAAGAGGCAATAGGTATAGGGTATAGTAGATAGCGGTCCCCTATAGGCCTCGGGCACCAGTTCTATTTGTTCCGAGCGTCCCGCAAAGTCGACAGACAGCCAGAGACTAAAGTAGCGGATAACCGCACACACAGAAAACCTCACCCCCTCGCCCCAGATAGTGCTGTTGCTGGAATCTGCCTCTTCCCGAAAGACAGGGCGGACGGATGAACGTTGCTGTACCTAGTTGTAGGAAGAATTCCCCCGCTATTGACGTTGATATTGACGCCGGGAGGGGGTAGTCGTTTCAGTTCGTATGTTCACTCTGGGCCCAGATAGTAGTGCGCAGTAGTGTCTTGGGACATCCGAGGGGGGGAAAGGCCAGGAAAGCTCGGTTCACTGCTAGATACCCTTTACTTACTGACTTCCCATCATGGTTGGCGGGGGTTTTAGGTGAACGGGGAGCCTGAGAATGGGGTGGAATTGGGATGACCTGGATAGAGGGGGGAGGGGAGGGGAGGGGGTACCAGGGAAAGGTCGAGGGGGGGAGAGGTCCTGGTTGCTGGGGCAATGAGAGTGAATGAATGAATGGACGAGTGATGAGTGAATGAAACTCTGCAGACACCGAGATGTGAATGGATGCACAGGAGTAGTCCCTTCTCTATGGGAAGAGAGTGGATCGATGAGCGAAGGAGTGCGTGTTATTCAGAAACAGCACAGGATTCGCAGGAACATCCGCGTCCCCACTCACTCACTCCACCTTGGTAGACTTCCTGGTACTGTAGGATTATTGTGTCATGATTTGTGTGGAAGGAGGAGAAAAAGGGTGGTGTTCCCCGGCCATGTTTTATTTTTTTCTTGCTTCGTGAGCTGGCATACCGCCGCTTAGTTGGGCGGTGCACAGTCCAATCCTGCTGAGGTGGAGTCCAGTGGCCGAATCAGACGCGATATCTCCATCCCCAAGGATTACAGCGGCGAATGATACCAGAGACACCGAGAAGAGCCTCCCCTGAAGATACCCGTGGGGGGAGGGGAAGGCATTCCATGGAATCCCATCCATCCATCCCCTCTCCACCCCCGAATGGCTACCATCGCGGGCGGTGATCACGATCACGATCGTGACATGAGAATTAACGGGAGACTTGGCCTTGTGTGCTCCCCTCAGTCAGATCTCCAGAGTACTCCGCGTAGAGTACATATTCCATGTATTAATACCGTCCCCACCCAGCGAATCCCGGAACTTCCCCTCTATTTGTACATACTCTATCTAGCCGACGAAAACCCGTGCATCGTTCTTCACTCCTCCGAAGCCTGGTTCGCCATCCCATATCCCCGATAATAATAAAAATATAAACAAAAAAGCAAAAACCCGGGGCAAACTTAAGATATTGAATGCACAATAATATCGCCAGTCCGGATCTTTATTCACCTCACGAGTCCAGTCCAGTCCAGTCCAGTCCGTCCGTCACAAAAAAAAAAATCTCCTTCCCCCTCTCTTCCGACTTTAAGGCTAGGACTGAGTTGTGCTATTGGGAGGTGCTCACCTGATCACATATGTTCCCCCTCACTACTTCAGCCGGAATTGGTACGCACCGAACACACTGGCACTCAGGTGGTAAAACACACTTGGACTCTGTACCTACCTCAGAGTGCGTACAGGTGCCTAGCTAAGTGCAATAACGACCACGTTATATGCACTTCTGGAAAGCTACGAGGAAGCCACATACCGCTGAAGTGCAGCAACAGGCAACAATAGGCAACACTAACTGCCCTTTTTATTTTTACTTTTTATTTTTACAAACTGTTGGGAGGAGTCGTGGTTGTTCGGTCGTTGATTGCTTGCCTGCTTGCTTGCTGACTGCGTAGGAAGTAAGTACAGGGGAAGTTACGCACAAAGTAGAGTGCATAGAGGAGGGAGTGCGTATGTACAGAAAAAGATGTGATACCAGTCTGGACTGGGTATGACGAGTGATATGCTTGTAACATATACACAATTGAAGATTTCAATACGGCCTATTGTTACAGTAGAGTACCTGTGCTAGCCACACCACTCACCAGCCCTTCCACATTGGTGTTTTTTGTGTGTGGCTGCACCCCCTACATATGTGACCCGCCCGTAAGCCGTGATACTCGGTGGGGGCCCCCCCAAAAAAAAAATTCTCATAAAGAATCACTCGGGACGGCCTATAATTACTATTACCAAACAAGTTACATACCCAACCGACCGGTAAACTAGCGCCTAAGCGTCCTTTTACAAGAGGAGCTCCTTTTAGAGTAGAGTACATACATTACATTACATAGACGCCCATCTTCAGCGACCACTCCTTACGTACATTATATGTACCAACGAAGTAAGTCTAAGGCGCTAGAAGTATTTCGGATGTTTGTTATAGGTGGGGGGGGGTCAATGATTCCTGCGCCCCACGGGACGCTACAGGTTGGAATATATATTTTTTAATCTACACTATTACTCTATTATAGCCGATCACACACGCACCCAGACTTGGTATTCAGCTGGGTGCGGGCACCTTTAATAAACTGCCAAAAGCAGTAGTCCAAACAAAAATACATGTCTAGCGTCCCACAAACACGTATGTACATACATCAGCTGGTGGGGGGTGGAGATGGAATAACGGGCATACACCTTATGTTTGATCCTCGCTTAAAAAAGAGGAGGAGACGGCACCGTGACTATAAATAAGAAAGTCACTTGATACTAATACTCCATTCCCGTACGTACGTATAGTACTTATAAGCCCTCACCTTCCACTACCCATCCATCTATTTTTTTCCCCCCCTCCCTTCTCTATCTCTCTTAATTTTATATACTATGTAGATTATTCGATTTACAGCACTTATGTACTCCACAGGTACATGTACCTACATATATCATAGGCATGTGCCTTACTTGAGGGGAGGGGAGGGGACGCTAATTTATATGCCGGTAAAAGTTTACGAGCGTGCAGGCTTTCCGTTGTTTTAATACGATCTCTACCGTTGCCCCCGATGTGGACAGCCCTTGTCAATGATTGTCGGGTCCGGCTAGATCTTATCTCATTTATCTGATCTACTGTCTTTGTGCTAGGGAGGTCGGGTAACTCCATAGCTGGGAAGGTTCAATGGGTCTCAGGGATTTACTATGGTGCTAAATACTTCGTCTATGGCATATGACTACAGATAGGTGATAGGACTTGCTATTTAAATTATTGGTAGGGCCTGAGGTACAAGGGACTAACAGTAAATAGGGCGTACGGGAGTCCCCTCGAGCCAGGGCCTAGCGAGTAAGATCATAGGATTCGGTAAACTATGGAACAACCTTCGTAGGATATTATAGTACAAGATGAGAAGCCCAAGTTTAACCACATACGGAAAATCAGTTACATGAACTGTCTCACAGGAAATCTGGGTCAGTCCGACGCCGTTTCCTACTTTGCCCCTTCTCAACCCCCTTATCTTCAAAATATTTCTTGAGAGCGGCTGCGGTGTCCATTATAATTCTCTAAGAGCTTGTAAGCCATACTTCACAAGGAAATAGAAAGAAAGAAAAAAGAGAATACTCACTTTAACCTTCCATGCATTAGTAATTATGTCATATGCCAGATGCAATTTATCAAGCGTGGTAGGAAGCTCTCGAAGTCCGCCCTGCCTCAGGTAAAATACATTGCGATTGATGCATGACATTATGTATATTTGTGTGTAGCGGCCTTGTGTTCGATATGAGCAAGACTATAAAAGAATGTAATGAATTCTGGATAACTTACCCGCTTGCAGTACCCCAACGACCTGTAGCCTCGTCATGATATCTGCATCGTATTCGACAATTGCTTGAAGACGGTACAACATAGCACGGCAGCCGGCTAGTAATTTAGTGCGGTCTTTAATCCATTTTTTAGAGTCAATGCCCTCGAATTTACTAGAGGTTTCGAACACACATAGCTCGTAGCGGTTACTACGCTCACGGTGTGAGGTGCGTGTCTGGACGACCCCATCATAACGGGCTTCGTAATTAAGGTATAGGTATGGTTCATACTGGCTTGCTAAGAGTATAATCTCCTTACTATGAGGGAGGTTAGAGACCGAGGTCCTAAATGTATGGGGGAGGATCGTGTACCGCTGCAGTATCATGCCTGGGATATTGGCAAAATATTTATCCCAGAATGGGGCGTAGACGAGGCAGTCCCAAACACCTTCCTTAACGCTCCCGTGTGACAAGATACTGCCAGAATCGGTAATCAACTCTACACTGTACACACCAATAAGATAAGTCTCTATAGGATAAAATTTATATGAAAGCAAGTAGTAATGAAAACTAACACGTGGCGGATGACATCATCTATCCAATGTACATCTTTATCATCATGGCTGTTTCGGGCAATACTTCGGCACTCGGTGGTCGTAGTTACCTATCACAGGATTTGAGCTTGGATCAAGGGACAAAACGATAGGCTATGGCTAGCTTACAAAATCATATCGCGATAGACACTCATCTAGCTCTCCGGGAAATGCCGGTAAGGGCAACACCTGACTTAGCACACGCTGTTTTTCACTAGCTTCAAGTGTAGAAAGCATTTTGGAGTCGAGAATACAGAAATGTACTGGGTCTAGCTTGTTCAAGGTCATGGCGTACTCGTACATTGAATCTTCTAAAAATTGACCACTAGGGAATGGGAGTTTATTAAGCATTTGTTTATGGACCTGGTGTAAGTCATCGCAAGCTTTCTGGAGTTGACTAGTTTCATCATCTTCGTCCTCATCCTCATCTTCGTCTTCATCTTCGGGTTCATCTTCGGCTTTGTCTTCGTCTTCGACTCCGGCCTCGATTTCGGCTTTGTCTTCGTTCCCGACTTCGACTTCGGCCTCAACTTCGGCTTCAACTTCAGCTTCGTCTTCAGTTTCATTTTTTGCTTCATCATTCTCATGTAGTTCAGCCGCTAGAGTGTTGTGCCTATTCACTTGTGCATCTCCCTGCCTACTTTCTCTAAAGCTAGATGTAAGTGGGTATGTAGACCGTTAAGGAAATATCTGAGTTTACCTTGTAGCCCTTGTATAACCCCCAACACCAACCTATACAAGAAAACTTCAGAATCAAAACAAATGATAAGGAAGGATGTGAAGGCTTACCCCCTTAGGAGGAGAGGTATTGCTCTGGGGGTTGCTGGGAGTTTGATTAAGAGATATATTTGAATTATAAAGAGACCCAGTATTTACAGGCCCATGATAGACATGTTTTGTTCGTATTGATGGTTGTTGCATCATTGAGGCCTTTGCTTTCTTTGCATTGATTCGCTTCTTATGACCATACCAGTTCTTCGCGGCCATTCGATCCGATGGCCGTGCCTAAATAGCTAGAGACATTAGTACAGTTATAACTGCTAGTCCTACTGCTCGGAAATCAACTAATCTGAGTGTTAGCTGTAGTCTAGTTACCACTAGGTCGGAAATCAGAGGACTCGAAAGTCAACTGTGGCCTAGTGGAGCCCACTAGGTCGGAAATCAGAGAACTCGAAAGTTAACTGTGGCCTAGTGGGAGCCCACCGAGTCGGAAATCAGAAGACTCGAAAGGCAACTGTGGCTCGATGGGCCCCACCGAGTCGGAAATCAGAAGACTCGAAAGGCAACTGTGGCTCGGTGGGACCGGGTCGGAAATCAGAGAACTCGAAAGTTAACTGTGACCCGGTAGAGAAGACATGGTTGGACATCAGAGAACCCGAAAGTTAACTGTACCCGGCAAAGGTTGGGTCGGAGATCAGACAGCCCGAAGGTTATCTGTGACCTGGTACTGGCGCTGGCTAAGAAGGTTGGAGGGGTCAGTAGAAACATACGGTGTAATAACTCGCGAGCCCCCTCGTTGCATGAAATGAGATTTCTTGATCCTCCTCATGCTCAAGGTTGCGCAGCGATGAGATCCAGCTACACACAGCTTTTTCGTGATCGTAACCTTTCCCTTTTCGTTTCGATTCATATTCTAGGAACGATAATACGTCCCAGCTGTTGGGGGCGAATGCCGTGAAATATTCGTGAACCTTTGGTGGGGGCATAATGCTGGGGTTGATGTTGATGGGCGGATGCGGTGTTTGAGAGGAAGGGGGGGTGTTTGTGGGAGATGATGTCGAAGCAGGTGGCTGGGAGTCTTGGCGGATTAATGCCAAGAACCATCAACAGGCTTGGCGGTCGCGGTCAGGTGACACAAACCCTAACCCTGTATTAAATCCGTAAATTATGAGGAAGGTCGAATATTAAGCTAGATTAGAGTCTATCAGGTACTTTGGAGGTTGAGCTGGATACTGCTACTGCTGAAATGTTATTTTCAATAGAAATAGGTTGAAATCTGGGGCTCATTACCCCGCCACCTTGGAATCAGGCCTCCCAGCGCCTAGGCAATACGTGGAAATACGTAGTATTTCTTAGAACGTTCTAGACGCGAGAGCTTTGTGTGGCGGAGGACTCATTATAAGCAGAGTGGCACAAAGTGGGGCAGGTTCATAGGCCAGAGCATCACCTTTCCAGTTACGTATACGATACAGCGGTAGTCGATAGACAAGCTACCTATCCACTAGGTTTTGTTAGGAGTGACTTTTCCAGTTTGATACCTGTAGGAGGACTCAGTGGGGATAAAAATGTGAGGCCTTAAATATGTTTCCCAACAATGCCAACGACCCTGTCTAACCGTGCATTCTGCTGATAATTAGTAGTATGGAGGACTCATGCGCTCATTGCAAGAAGACGAACGCTGAACTATCTAAGTCGCTCAAGCGGTGTGCAAAATGCAAGTCCATCAACTACTGCTCTCGTGACTGCCAGAAGGCGGACTGGAAGCAGCACAAGAAGGTTTGTGGCACCCACTACCTATCATGATAATAAACTAACAGACTACTGGGCAGGTCTGCGGCCGTACTGCTAATGCCTCCACCAGCTCCGCAGGTCCGTTCCAGATCCATACGGTTGATGCTTCTACTATGCACGACACCATGTTTGGCGATGTTCTTGCGGGTCTGGCAAAAGAGGAAGTGTACAAGCGTCTCATCGATAGCTACCGTCTCCGCGTCGAAGACGAATACTCGTTTGAATGTAATAATAGAGGTGTCTATGCGGGAGAAGATCCGATGCCGGATTTCCGCAACTTTCTCGACAGGGCAGAAACGAAGAAGGTACTTCCTGAGTGGTGGAACAAGGAAAGGCGTGCAGAGTGTGAGAAGCTGGGTGGGACTAAGAGTGGCTGGAGTAATCTCGGCTGTGCTATTGAGAAGCATGATGTGCAGGAGCATTATAATGATAACATGATGCCGATGAAGATTCGCATATTGGCTGAGAAGATTTATGGAAGGAGGATTGGATTTTAGTTTGTAGTGTTGAGGAAAGGATGAGGAATTGTCTAGCGGGGTCTGGGGGGGGGCTCTCTTAGATTAGGCTGAGCAGAGCGAAGCAAGAGACAACATTCTACCTTTAGCTATCGGAATACACGCAATATATTTAAAATTCCACGTAGTAAATTCCAGAGCGTACCTTCTAGAACGTAGAACGGTGCGCGTAGTTCTCAGTTTTCGCACAGCAGATCTGGGAGCTGCCAAAGAGGCTGCACTGCACGCAAAGCAGCACAAGTATAAGCGGGGTTTTTCCTACCTTCTGCTGGTGAGAAGGGGTGAAGTCTATTCAATCTCATTTATCGAGGTACGGAGTCAGCATAGACAAAGTCGTTCAACGAAGATTAACCAACAACATCACAAAGTACACTAATAGACGCGGTTCTCGGAGAATAGTTGTAATGGATGTCTACATCCCGACCTACTCGTTGCACTATGAGAGTTCACTTCTATCATCTTCAAGTTCATCCATCTACATGGGGTGTTCACTACTACATGTACTACAGTAAGCTGTAAATCCTAAATTTGTAGCCCAGAGATGTAACACCAAAACCGCCTTGATTCCAAACATGCTCGCAGTAGCTTGCAACAAGTAAATTCGAATCACTTGGAAGTAGTGGCTCTTGGAGAGATACAAAGTCAGATTGAACAGATGCAGAACGAGTGTGTCTTTGCATACAGCACAATTACCCTAGAAGAGTTCAGGCTATAAGGAGAGGAGTACGACTGGCAACCCGGCGAAATTTTGGGTGGAAAAATAAGAATATCCCCGTATAAAAATGATCTTGGTAATTTTCCTTAGTATATTCTTATAAATACAAGGCAACAGATTGCTGGGTACACTGGGTTCCATATTGAGGAGATGTACTGTTGCTCTATCACACGCCAAGAAGCTGACTGATGGTTTTTCTTGCTTGTATCTCATTTATTAGGGGCGCACATGGTATTTCCTGGGGGGAAGATCTATGTCGCAGAATAGAAAGAAATAAAAACCCTCAATACGAAATGATATACATGTAGAATTAGAGTGCAAGTAACGAAGAATCAGGAATATAGTACGTTTATGACCAGGTTCCTTGTAGCGGGTACAGCGCTACACTACCATTTCTTTGTTTTCCTGTTCTTAGTCCGCGTGTAATGCTTAAAATATAATTCCAAATAAAAGACCAAAACCTGGACCGGCTATTCGAAGAAGGGGCGTTTCGACAGCAGTGGCCGTCGTGCATCCACTAAATTTGAAGGTGGATAGGCATCCTAAATTAATTAATACCCATAAACAAACTACCTACAAGAACACCAACCCAAGAAAAGAGCCGACAATACCCGAAAAAACCCACTCACTATCGAGTTCAAATTTACACAAATTACTTTAGATTGATGGTGCCTCGCCCAGACCGGCCCCGCATCCTCGCTTATGCAGCGTGCAACCTTATAAAATAAGCTCTTAAGAGTCTGTGCCTTGCCCTCAATCCAGCTTTATTCTCCGAGGGTAGAGCCTATTGCGGGAGTAGAGGACGGTCTTGCCTGAGAGTAATTATGTATTGGGGCCCTCGCTTGTAAGGCATGTCTTTTGGTATCGTATGTGGGGATACACATCACGGGTACACACTCGTGCCATAGGCCTGAGTAGCGATGGAGGGGAAGGATATGCAAATTGACAGCTGCGAGGCATGGACGATCCGGATCGTCTGTTACCATTGTTTTATTTAAATTTATTATTGTCGAGAGAGCCGCGTAGGTATGAGTATATAAGAGCAACGAAGCCTACCCATAATAGCCAGCAAAAGACATAACAATTCATATCTCCCCCCGAAGAATAAATAATTACCTGAGATTTTACCTCTTTCTATTGAAATAATATATACCTACCTAGAATGATACCTACGACTGACACAACATCCTCCAAATACGAGGCCTCTCTCAATAGACACTACAACCATCGTATGCAAATTATTGCTCCTGCCGACCCAGTACCGCGGTCACCCTCTCCAACTTTGGGAGTAGCTGCGGAGTACGATTCGAGACGGTCGTTCTTAGATGGTGATGAGCAGTTGAGGGTGCTGAGAGATTCTATGAAAGAGGATCAGGTCGAGTTCGAGATTAAGTGTAGGATCCGGGGGATGCGGAGGCATCCGGTAGAGGGGTGGGAGCAGGTTGGGGAGAATTAGTTTATGTGTAGTGGTCACTTATTTGGGCGGCTCTTATTGCTTTTCTTTCCTAGGGGGGGGTTGCTCTTAGACCTTTAAGGCACTTGTAGTTCTACGTCATGAGGATGTAGACTACTCGCGGCCACGCTTCAACGCTGGAGTATCATTAGGCCGGTCAATAGCTAAATACAGAACTCCTCTTTCAAAAAAAATAAACTTGATATATTCAGTCTTTAGTGGGGGCGAAAGATAAGTACAAACAATGGCTTTATCCCAAGGCTATATATATCTATCCTAAAGAAGACTAGTGTCCGCAAAGTACATGTAGATTTAATGCAACTTCTTGTATAGTTATTATAGAAGCATGGGTATTGAGCAAGGGTTACGTGGTCAATAGATATCGATAGAATCTTCCCCGGGAGATTAAAAAGATCTACAGTAACTTTACCAGAAGTTGGGGAATCTTGGATAGATTTTGTTTCAACCCTGACCCTGAGGTACGTTGTCTTACGAGTACATGTCGTTATGAGGCTGCCAGTGTAAGACTGCCTATAAGTTTCTGTTTGTAGTTATTGAGCACGATCCTGATATGCAGGCTTGCGGGTTTAAGCCATGTGTCTGGAGGATCGTTGGTAGGTAAATATTTATCGCGCAGTTCCATCGGTTTACTTTGAGTACCCTATCCTAAGAATAAAATAGTATTTTTGCAGGAAAGGGGTGAATTGAACACAGTATTGGTCGAGCACACTACGAAACGCTCTATTGGTACCACAAGACTTGCTAGCGGGTTTAAAACATTTAGTTTATTTCCGGGTTTATGTCCGCACTTTTTAACAAAGCGATAATAATCCACCCCGTACTGTAAATTACAAGACAGATCGTTCCTTTGGATCTTCGCATTCGGCTGCCTAGTAGCAATTAATGCTGATAAATCGACCTTGTAAGTTAGGCCGAGTCGGTGGTAAGACCGGCCGCACGAACAGACAACGTTGCAACACAACGCCCGTCGCACAAAGTCTCCCGGCCGAAAGAAAGGTGAAACCCCAGGCCAGATCTCCACCTGGAATCTCGGTGCCAGCTATTGGGCGCCGGCCTGTGCAGCGCAAGCAGTGCAAGCAGTACAAGCACTCGGAATTCCGTAGCAACGCGACCAGAGGATTCTGTTCCAGCCTTTGCACGGGGACGGTCTAATGAATCCCCCGTAGCCTGTCTTCCCTCGGAACTCTGGCTATCCGCTGCCCGATGGTAATGGTCTCTCGATTAATAAGCTCGACTGTGGGGAGTACTTATTCAGTCGTGAAGTCTCTGGGAAGGAAGGCTAGAACAGCAGATTCATCAACCATCAATTCATCAATCCATCCCATCAATCAATCAATCAATCAATCAATCAATCCACCTCCTCCTCCTCACAATCCACAAATTAAAATATGGCCTCCATCACCTTTTCTCCTGAGCATGGGTAAGAGATCCATCTCCTTCATTCCGCAATTGAAACTGACAATGTCGTCTTAGGTACGCCCTCGCTTCGATTGCTTTCACCGGCATTCTTGCTCAATGGCACGGCATCATTGTCGGTAGTGCTCGCAGGGCTGCCCAGGTCCCATACCCCAATGCCTATGCTACCCACGAGGAAGCCGAGAAGGACCTCAAGAAGTACCAGTTCAACTGCGCCCAACGTGCCCACTCCAACTACATGGAGAATCTCGCTGTCATTCTCCCTCTCATGATCACCTCAGCTCCTCAATACCCAATGGCGACCGCTGTCCTCGGAGGTATCTGGAGTGTTGGGAGAATCTTCTACGCCCTAGGGTATAAGGGAGGCAAGCAGGCCGACAAAGGAAAGGGAAGGTATAATGGTATATTCTTCAACGTCGGACAGCTTGGTCTGATGATTACTGCTGGAATGACCGTTTGGGCTGCTTGCTGCCCGAAATAAATGGGTGTTAAAAGTGTTTCGTTTTTTCTTTTCTTTTCTATGTTGTATCGTTGTTTAATCTAGGAGTCAAGGTCAATAATAAATCTTTGAAAACTTTGAGGGATAGTCATGAGAGTGAAATATTCAAACAAGTGGGGTAATTGTGAAGGAGAGATTTCAAATATTGAAATCTAGGGAAACGGGCTTTATTTGTACCTGTAGTGACGTACAAACCGGTTCGGATATCGTCATTGCCGATGACAAAGCGCGTAAGATAACTCTTGTACCCAGTCATGTATGTGATTGCGTGACTGATTGGCCAACTGATGTGCTTTTTCTTCTGGAGGGGGACCAACCATTACCAAGCGAGAGGAATATCTAAGCTTTTGAGGGGGGGATACATGTGTTTATATGGTTACCGGTTCTTATACAGCAAGCCTTGGCCCAGGTTAATGTTGGGTACACAAGATAAGGCAAAACACATAGCTATGCATTTGGTAAGGCATGCATCCGAAAAGAACCACGGAATCTATTGCTTTTTTTCCCCCTCAGAAACTCTAACTTCCCTACTTGTGCTAGTACATGTAAAGATATTATCATTCGCATAGGTAGGAAACCACGTTCGCCCTAAGCTCTACGTAGGTTCTTTAGACCAAAGGTATTACTGGGGAGAGATTTGTTTCTATGTGTAGTTTAAAGCTTAAGCTCTACAGAGCCCTCTCCATAAGTCATTTTACTTGGTGCCTGTTGGGCCCGGTCAGGTTCTGTTGTTGTGGTGGTGGTCTTTCTATCGCGGACTGCCAAGACTTTGACACGACTGCATATGGACATGTAGTTGCATAGCTTAATTACCTAAAACAATTTTTGTCTGCGAAAAAAAGAATCTCACAAGCAAAGGGTCGCGAGAGAATACCCCCCGTCTGGGTATTTCAAGCTTTAGCTGGTATGTAAGTGGGTTAGTACCACTCAGCACCTACTAGGGGTTTTCGTGTGTCTATTGAAGGGCAGTACGAATTACTCGAAACAGTTATAGTCTAGGTGAAATTATTGTGTTCGGGGGGGGTATTCCATGATCCTACAGGTTTCGGGGCAGTAATTCCTGCGATTAAAAAGGCCCCATTGTTAAGACCTCTTTTGCTAATTCTGGCTACATAGAGAAGACCTCGATAATCAATTCCATTCTAAGTGAGTAATTAATAGTACCTCTTAGTTAAGTTGGACTTAGTTTGAACTTTTAACCCTTTTGCTGCTGGTACTCTAATAGATAGCCGTAGTCTTAGGACTAGTAGAGCCTAGGATTTTGGATTTTTATTCGCTGAAGGGGTAAGGTCTGTCGCCTGGGTATGGGTTGCAACTAGGCTTCCATATCAGGAAGTGATGTACCCAGATGACAGACTTTATTTTTCGGCGAGTAGAGCTAGGAAGGGCGGACTACCTCGTTCCGAATTAGGGACTGCATGACAGAATTCATTTTCATCAGTTAAGATGTTTGTGGGTACTAGAGCGGATTCGAGATATTCATAGACATTCCGATCGGGGGCCACTGTTACAGCACAAAGATTGCCTTCAAGTAGTAGTGGCTGTTTTTTGTGTTGTATTTTGCTGTTTCCCGGGTTAGTGTTGGGACTGAATTATTAGTGGAGTCGAGTGTAGAAGGGTGTGGTGATTGTGGAATGAATGAATTAATCATAAGTACATGGAGCTCAAAGGTGTGGTGATTATAGGAGGAGGGGGAGAGTTCTCGAGATGATATCATACAGTTTCAAATGCGTGGTCTCAGTTAGGGATTTGAATGAATTAATCATAAATACGTTAGGGGTTTGATATACAGTATGTAAATACCGGGTATATGTGCGTAGACCTACGCCTACGTTATAATACATCATGGGGAATATCACGAATGTTTCTTCAACTCCTCCTTAACGACCTTCAACTCCAAATCTAGCTTCTCTATCCTCTCTAGTAACTTCTTCACATCACCTTTATCCTCATTCGGCTTCTTCCCTGCCCCCTCAGCATTTAGATACTTTATCACCCTCGCTGGATTCCCCGCAACCACACAGTTCGCCGGAACATCCTACCCAAAATAATTAACACACGCTCTTTCTCTATACACCCAGAGGTTCACCATACCTTTGTAACAACCGACCCAGCACCAACTACAGACCCATTACCAATCGTGACACCCGCCAACACAATCACATTCCCACACAACCAGCAGTCCTCCCCAATTGTAATCGGCTTACCGTATTCCGGCCCCTTCGTACCATTCCTCACGTCCGCCTCAAGCGGGTGTGACGCAGCGTACAGGGAGACATAAGGACCAAAAAGCGTCCGAGAGCCGATTGTAACCTAGACGTCGTTGAGCTAGCTGTGTCTTGGGGGGGTAGATAGAGAGGAAGCTACCTTGCCGGTGTCTAAGATTGTGCAGTTGAAGTTGATAAAGACATCTTCACCTAATGTGATGTTGTACCCGTAATCGCATCTGAATGGTGGTTCTACCCAGGATAGCTTCCCAAGGTCCTCTTCGGGGATATTGGGGTCTATTGGGGGTGCTTGTATAATCCTTTCCTTGACCCGTCCGTTCTTAGTAGCTGTAGATGTGGGGAGTGGATGGGGGGGGGCAGGGTTAGGTTTGTATGTACTTGTTGAACAGGTTCATTCTTTCGATATGGGTGAGCTCTGAGGTGTTGTTGAAGGTATAGCATGCTTCGCCGCATCTTTTACGTTCTTCTATGAGCTGGGGAGTGAAGGCGGTGTAGAGCTCGCCTCGGAGCATTTTTTCTTTCTCGACGCAGTTGGAGTTGCTCATTGTGGGGTATAATTGTCTAGGGTGCAGAAGAGGTATATTTAGAGTATATGTATGTATATAACGGGGAATATAGAAGATGTGGGGTTGGAGGTGAGAGGGGGGAGGATTTCTGTTATAAAGTGCCCTCTATAGGCACGTGACCAATAGCTTAGGCCGAAATGCCGGCCTACCCCGATGCACAGGAGATCACTCGGGGGTTAATGTTTGGAGAGTCGGGTGTTGTTTAATTGGCTATGCAATTGGGGGGCTTTTGGTGGTAATATTCTATTTAGGTGAGAATTGATATATTTGCCCAACACTTCACAGCATCTACTACTACTCTCTATACTATCATATAAAATCACAGCCTTAGCAATGGCTATTTGGCTACTTTCCCCTTCGATCCGCCGCTTTCGAGCACCCAGCGTCAAGTCCTTTTACTCCTCTGCCTCTTCTTCTTCTGCTTCATCCATAATTTCCTCCACCTCAACACTAGAATACGGACACGAACAATTCCTAACATTCTCACCCAAAGTCTGCGAACTAATCCGTCTCATCCCCACCCTCGGCATCTCCCCCACTACCACAATAAACGTAACCCGTCTCCCCGGCGGCCTCAACTACCGCATCATCAGCATCACAACAACCACAACCCCCCCACAAAAGCCCAAACCCAAGGCCAAAATCCTAACTAAATTCCGACCCACCACCACCACCACCACCGAAGAAGAAAAAGCAGAAAAAGAACAAACCAACACCTACATCCTACGTCTCCCACGAAAGGAGAAAAACAACGGTACCCGTCTAGACCGCGAAGTTGCTGTCTTGTACTATCTCGAAACTCACACCACTATCCCAGCACCTAGGACCATCGCATTCGACCTCGAGGGTGATAACGGGTGTCCGGTTGAGCTACCGTACATCCTCGAGACCCACATCAAGGGTGTGCCGCTCGACGAGGTGTTCAACCAGATGACGTTCGGCGAGAAGAAGCGGCTCGTGCGGAAGCTCGTCGATCTGTATGTCAAGATGGACAAAGTACGCTTCTCGCGAGCAGGCGTGCTAGGGCCGAAGCCGGGTAGTTCTGCTATCGAGGTTGAGAGCTTCGATCTAGGGACCGCGACGGAGTGTAGGAGTTATGCTCAGGTGACGACGAGGGATATGTTGTTGTCGCAGTTCGAGTCGTGGAGGGCTGTGTGTGGTAATTTTGTGGTGTCGTTGGGGGAGGTGGAGGTTGTGGATGGGTACATGCAGAAGCTTTCGGGTGTGGTTATGCAGATGGAGAGGTTGGGTTGTTTGGGCGATGATGCGAATGTCTTGTTTCATCCAGAGCTTGTGCCGAGGAATATATTTGTGGTTTCTGTGGGGAGTGAGGAGGCTGTTGAGTGGGTGGTTTCGGGCGTTGTTGATTGGGAGGCCGCGCTTTCTGTGCCGAGAGTTATGGCGAACAGGGCTCCGTCGTGGTTGTGGAGGTGGGGCGCAGAGGAAGGGTATGATGGGGACGAGGAGAGTGATGGTAATATCCCAGTGGATGGCCAGCGCGCAGAGTTAAAGAGGCTGTTTGAGACTGAGATGGATGCGGCGTTGCCGGTGTTTACGAGATATGCGTATAAGCCATGCTTTCGCATGTTGAGGAGGCTTTGTAGATTTGCAGTTTGGGGGGTGAGGTGGAAGGAGGATGTGGATAAGGTGGTTGAGTTCTTGAAGGAATGGGAGAAGATGGTGGCAGATCAGGCTATGAAGAAAGTGCAGAACTATTGAATCGGTAGTATACAATTGTCTATGGGGTTTTACAGATTATTGTTTTTCATATGGAGATAGTAGTTGGAAAGTGCTTTTAATTCCCTTTTAATGTAAGATGAATTTAAGTTGATTCCTAGGATATCACACAGAGAATACTAGAATGAGTACCATGTACTTATGATTAATTAATTAATTCATACTAGAATGAGTACCATGTACTTATGATTAATTAATTAATTCATACTAGAATGAGTAGTTTTTATACACACACGCATATTAAGGGCGTTGAAGATCGCTCCATGTACTTATGATCAATTAATTAATTCATTCATTCAAGTGCTTGAAGATCAGGGCTGGGTAATGATTGCTACCACTAGTTAATTGTAGTCTCACTGGATCTCACTCGGAATCACCCGTCCTCAACCAACGGCAGAGTGCAGTATAGGGATACATCACTACTTCTACCAGAAATACCCCAGGAATACATGTACCCCTGGTGGTAAGATGACAAATGACAGGTACCAATGATTGGTGGGTCACGTGAGTTTAGACATTCTAAAGGCACAATGGTAAGGCACAAGCTCAAAGAAACCGCTCACTGCGCCCAGAAGCAGTACGAAGTATGGGACCTCATCGCCACGGCGATGGGTACCAAGCCCCCAAAGCCATTCAAGGCTTAAATCCACTTTCTTTCTTTCCTTTTCTGTTTACTCCTAAACCCTGCATCTTCCATTAACCACTGCGAAACTTTCGGCTGTGAGAATGAGTAATCATAAAGGTGTGAAGAAGAAGGTCGTAGTCGCCGGTGGTGGGATTGCGGGACTTACCTTTTCTGTGCTTTTACTCACCTATGCTTCAGAGTACTACGACGTTATTGTCTTGGAGAAGGTATGCCTGCACCCCGTGGTCTTTTGTATTTTTAATCATTGACGTTTGCTAGATTGATGGTCTTGAAGATAATTCTAAATCTGGCTTTGCCATCGCCCTCTCACTAAACTCTTCGCGGATCTTGTCTTCACTCGGCTTCGACCTCGTGAAAGAAGGGATTGGGATGCCGTAGGTTATCATTCCACACTGATTTGGACTTTTTTTTAGATTAATACTTCTTAGGCTCAACCGGGTCGTGATACACCATAGCTCTGAGCCAGACAAGATCTTTGCATATGCAAACAGCATCTTCTCAGACCCCACAACAATCCAATGGGTTGAGCGCGGTCCACTCCAAAACCTCCTCCTGGACCGTTTCTACGACCTCGGGGGCAAGATATTCTTCAACAGCAAGATCACCGACATCCACGTCTGTCCTAACGGAGACCTCATCGCCAAACTATCCAACGGGAAGAGCTGCGCAGGAACCTACATAATCGGCGCAGACGGGATACACTCCCATGTTCGAAAATACCTCTACAAAACCTATCCTCTACCTCCATCAAAAGCACCAAGCCGCTGCCCATTCTCGCAGATCAAACCATTCAGCTACCTCTGTCCTATAGCCCCCCTCCTCCGGAGACTCACCGGCGTAAAGAAACCCGAAGACTGGGAGGCCTCGCCGCTGCCGTGGACAGCGCTATACGGCATCACAGCACCACTCCCGGAGAACCTTCTCACGGCGGGAGAAGAGCAGTGGGGAACAATGCACTGGTACCTCCGCGGTGTTCCTGGAGCCTACAGTACCTACTCACTACAGGACGGCCGGGTCTTCTGGGTGTGCTACCAGCGAGAACCACTCTCCAGCGGGACACACTACACGACTGACGAAGCAGAGGCAACAATGCGCACGTACTACAATGCGCCGTATTGTACTACTCTCCCCGGCGAGGATGCGGATGAGACGTTAAAGAGGACGTTGTTCCAGCAGATCACGGCCGCGAGTGTGAGGTTCGTCAAGGTCCGGTTGCACCATACGTTGTTTTATGAGATTTCTAATCCGGCGAAAACGGTCGTGCTTATTGGGGATGCGGCACATGCGATGAATACGTTTCATGGACAGGGTGCGGGTATGGGCATTGAGGAGGCCTTGGTCTTGTGTAATGGCTTGCTTAGGTCCGCGTGGGTGGAGAAATACCCGGGTATTGTGGTTCCTGAAGAGGTCTTGGGTGTAAGGTATTTCGAAGGACTCCGGCTGCGTAGGAGTGAGAAGGTTACGAATCTGGGGTGGTGGTTTGGAATGGCGGTTATGGGTGATTGGTGGGTGTTTAGGCAGATTAGGGATAGAGCTTTGAGGTCGGCGTTGAGTGCACCGACGCCTCATGAGTGTGAGAAGGCGGAGAAACTAAAAGAGCCGGGAGGACGTCAGGGCCCAAAGGGAGGAGTGAAGAAATCAAAATTGCCGAAGAATTGGCTTTATGATCATAAGATTGATGTTGAGACAGAGGAAGAGTTTTGGGCCTATGTGAAGGTCAAAGGTGTGGGCGTGGAGTCTAGGTGATTCTCTAAGGATATAGTTATGGGAGAAGATGCGTGGTATGCTTATGAACGCTAATGGCACAGTTATAGGTGAGTCTTTGTGGCTCTATTTGCCCTATTTCTTTGTCTGATCATGCACACCTCTCATTATTCCCCTGTTTTATCTGGCCTACAGTTACCTTGGCTGCTGTAAAATAATCATGGAAATAAAAAACATCTACTACAAACATTAAATTCCAGTATCGATATGTGAATATCACTATCATAAAAAGTCACTCGGAAAACACCCAGAATTTTAGTGGCCCTGCGTTTCATTGAAGGGGTAGTTGTAAGAGGTATGATATTGTTATGAACCTATAGAGTATTAATAGGCCAACTCGTACCTGTAAGGAGAGTCTGTCCTTATCTTGGAGTTAGAGGTTAGATATTAGGTAGCCTATTCCCAGTTCTGCATAATTAATGTTAGTAATCTAAGACAGCTACAAAGCAATTTATAATCTACACAAATAATTAAGGTTTTTATAAAAGTACTAGCATCAATGCATCAAAAAGACACGAAACACATCACAGGGAACATACGCTATACCGTACTAGTAGAGATTAATAATAAGCTCGCTCACAAAAGACCATCTACAGCAAGATCTTCAATCACATGGGCGTTAATCCCAAACTGGCTAGATACTAAGAGTATCCCTACACAGAAATATTCCTATTCTCACTGCCAGGCCTCGAACAATATGCTTACAAATCCATGACACTGTAGTGGGGAATTGAAAAGAAAAGAAAAGCCATAGTTCAATGCCAGCCAGGCTTGTTTAAAAAAGGGAGGTCACAGGGTAGCCTTCTATCAAAAGCCTCTTATCTAAAAATTCTATAAATGAGGTACGCTGGGCGTAGTCTTACTGTGTTTAGATCTCCCAGACTCGGCATCTCGTCTCTTATTTAGGATTCCTATTCCAAGACAGGCGGGTTATTCGTAACTATCGAGACAGTCTAGTATACAGGGCTGAGAACGCTAATCAGAAGTAGATCAAAGTCACCAGGGGTATTGTATTAGAACGTTGGATAAACCAGGTATGTTGCGACTACTGTTCCCTTTAGGTCTGTTGTGAGATAAGGACCGAGGAAGGAACTCCCCAAAACTATAAGGCCTGTAAAGAGTAATTTGAAACTAGTCTGACGGCACGGCCCAGGGCTGATTGTCAACCCAGCTCTGCAGTCAGAAATTTATCTTCCCTGTAGTCTTATCATCTATATTGCGATAACCCCCCAGGACCCATGTATACTCATCATGGGTGCTTGTACCTTTTTCTTCAGTGCATCCCTAGCGGCGGGTGCTTTCAAGTGTCAAATATTTTTGTATTTTTTATGACCTAGATATAACTCTCCCCCTAGCTCATTTGTATAGTATGAAACAGTGAGATATGACGAGATAATGAAAGGGGTTCCAAAATGACTACAAAGTCGCCATGTCCCAGCAATGAACAACTTGAGTCCATATTCGTCCGTTCTGATAGGCTTGCGGCATCGAGCCTGGCTAAGATAGAATCACTTGCCAAAAGAAAAAAAAGGGAAAAAAAAGGAAAAAGGAAAAAGGAAAAAGAAAAAACTACTCGTCGGGTATGAAATCCAATCCGCTAACTATTTGACATGAGAGAAAAGACACTTGGCAATTTAGATGTTTGGTTCTGAGCAGATTGGTGATGATTTCTCCTCGAGACTCAGTAATTTTACTTTAGATATAAAGATTTACGGGTAATTTGCTTACATTATTCAGAATGCCCAGTTGCTTCTAAAGTTTCTATTCGGCTTCAGGATGAGTTTGAAATCCTCTTCCGGATCATCGTACTCATCATCATAGGTCTGGAACTTGTATGATGACTTTCCGAGGATTCTTCCGGCTTGGTCGAGCAGATTAACAATCTCCGACTCATCCGGCTCCACGTCACCCTTGACCGACTTCGGGGTCTTTGGGTACGGGTACTCGGGGAGGCCAGGCGAGTCCGCACGAGGGGGTCCATCTCTCGATTCTTCAACAGGCGAATCCTCGTGGGCCACGAACGGCACTTCAACAATCTGCTCGACAATATTCCCGCCCGTCGTCTCAGCGTCGATGCGGGGAGCCGTAACCACGTTGGGCTGGACATCTGCCAACTCGCTAGGTAGATCCTTCGAGGTAGCCACATCTCCATACTGCGACTGTGACTTGTCTAACTCGCCTGGTACATCTGCAACAGACTGAGGTTTACCCAACTGACCCTGCAAGTCCTTGACAGTGTCCTCAAGGGCGGTGATCCTTTGAACAAAAAGCAGCCTTTCGGCCTCCCATATTGATCTCTCCAGATCCTTTGCTTGGCGTTCGTGAGATAAAAGCGTGTGATACTTTTCATGCAATGATGCTAGTGCTTGAGTTACAGAGTCTGTGGATGAGCTAAATGGCACTGTGAATGGGGGCGCATCACTACGCCCCGGGCCATCACCCCGCTTGAGGGAGGGAACTTGCTGGAGGGTGAAAGAACCCGGAGCAAAGGAGGTTAAGGTTGGAGGAGCGATGAACGCAAGAGGAGGTGAGCGTGAACGGCCTGCCATCTGACTTTATCGATCTGAGGTAAGGATTGCGATGAATCTAACGGGTTCCTGGTGCGTGGCGTGAAAATTTTTGTTTCAGGTGCGACCGATGGGAAACCATGCCTGCCGGACCCCGACACTGGCTTTACATAATCAGGAAGTTGGGGGGTCGATCGCGGTGGTGGAAATAATCAAAGCATTCTTGTTTCTCTGTCCTTGGGGACTGGCTGTCCAGTCAAGGTCTGGGGATCCTGTCTCGAGTCTCTTCCAGCCATTTCATTACATACATCCCTCTCTGCTCCCCCAGCCGAGTGATCCATCATGAAGTGTATATTAACAGTTGATTACTATTGCATGAGAAACATGGATGCTACAAGATATCCAAGTTTTCTTGCACACTCAGGAATACGTGGGAAAGTACTATGACTTCTGTCTCATGGCCTCCAGATACCCAACCAATCGCTTCTTGATAACAACACCCACCAACTCACCTGTCCGCTCCTTGGTCACGCAGACATACCGTAGCCCCAGCTTCCCGAAGAGCTCAACGGCGTGCTCCAGGGGTGCCCGTTCGCTCAGCACCATAGGTGTTTGGTCCACATACACGGATAGGTCGAGTGTAGCCTCTTGTACCACATCTTCACTGTCACCAATCAAACGCACGTAGTCGTAGCTTAGATCCCTCCCGAGACTTTCCAACCCAAATTCGAGCTCTCCCTCAGGAATATAACCCCGTAACATCCCATCAGCTACCAGCACCAGTCCTGCGTCCATCAGTCCTCTTCTCCGGAGCAGTCCCAGCTTCTCCTCCAGCAGAGCTCTCGGCACACACCCATCTACCCCCAGGTGAACAGTTATCTCCTCCATCGTTTGCTTTGGTGGTATTAATCTCTCCACAAAGGCTTCCTCTTTTCTAGCAGCGGAAATGGCTGCCTCGGCGTCTAGAAATGGGTGCCCTAGGATTGTCTGTGCAAGGTCGTATATCCCCTCTTTTTCCAGAGAGTCCGCCGTCCACTTAGCTACGAGGATGGCAATCATGTGTGGCAAGACGTACTCCAGCTCTCCCGTCAATTCAAACATTATGACGCATAGAGAAAGTGTCATCCGCGTGACACCGGCAAGAGCCGCCGCCGCGCCAACCATCGCGAAAATCCCAGGAGAGGCACTGGGAACCAAGAGGCCCACGAGTCTGCCAAACAGTGCACCGGCATCTAAAGCTGGAATGATGATTCCCGAAGGCACCTTGCACCCGAACGTGATGGTGGTGAGGAATAACTTTGTGAAGATCCCATAGACAAGCCATCCATATGCTGCATGAGGGTTTTGCCTCTCTATTGAACAAAGCCAATCCTGCGAGTTTTCGGAGCATTCAACGAGCATGCTCTTTATGAGACTATCACCGCCTTGCCTGGTGATAGGGTTTGGATACTGGAGAATTCCGCTTAATATTACAATGACAAAGACTTCGAAAACTGGGTGGTTTTTTATTATTGGGATTTTTCGAAATTTCCGTGACCACAGAAAATTTGCTCGGCAGAAGGCGGCGCCAAATATTCCGCCTGATACTCCTAGGATTAAGAAAAAGAGGTAATCTACTGGATGGTAGGTCGTGCCGTAGGAAGTCTCGAAGAGTACTAGTTTGCCGGTTCCAAGAGGATTTAATTGCTTCAATGTGGCCGCTGCTATCAGAGAACAGAAGAATGATCGCCAAAGAACCTTCCTCGGGAAATATGTGCTGATTTCCTGATACCCAGCAAGAACTTGCGTCAGAATTACGTCTTTTCCAATAATCAAACCAATAACCCACCTCAAAACTAAATAGCACGCCTATGCCAAAAGTTAACAATCGCTGAATACTAACTTTGACTGCCAAGGCTGGAGACATTACCCCCAATAGGAGCTCCAAAAGCGACACTTAGACCTGCTGCGCATGATGCACTTATAATTTCTCTTTGTTTACGGGCGTCGTTCTTGAACTTGGGGAACAGCCGAGAGACTATATTTCCAACGCATGCAGATATATGTACGAAGGGGCCTCCCTACAGTCAGTCTACGACCAGAAACTAGACTTTATGAGTGTTAAAGACATACCTTCTTTCCCAAGGCACATCCCAGAACCAACGGCAAAAACTGCACCAGTAGCCTTGACAAACAAAACCTTGAAACCTAGGAATCCCTTGATAACAAAACCCGAGAGAATAGTTTTGATTTCTGGGATCCCAGAACCGCTGAAGATTTAAGCACATGAGCGTTTAGTCTAAGTTTTGTTTAGAAGGTTCTGGTAGTATATAAGTACCTAGCCATGTAAATAAACTTCGGATCGTTATTATACTCCCCAACCTCCTTCACTCTTGGTAAGGCATGTTTTGTCGTCATAGTCAAACCAGCACTCAAAACCGCATACCCAGCCGCTATAGCAATATACAGCGGAAACCCCCTCCAATCTTGGGTCCATCTCCTCCAATCGCTGCATTCGCCTTCAAGTTCGTCGAATAATTTACAGCAACTCCCCTTATCCGAAAGTGGTGAGGTACGGCAGTAGCCCTCCTTCCAGTCAAAAACTGAAGCCTGCGTCACGTCGACTATGTAGGCTACTACGGCGGTGATAAACCCTATCATGGCTGCTGCTATCCATCCCTGGAGCGAGTCAAAAAACACTATAAAATATTGGCGGGTTCCAGGCTGTGAGTAGAGGCTTCGATGACGAGCAGAATCTTTAACCTGCCAGCTTTTATTAGTAAATTTTCTACAAGACGTCTCAATAGAAGATTAACATACCAGGTGGTGCATCCAGTCTATCGTTGTGTACTCATTATATGGAAGCCTTTCACCGATTGTAGCATTATCAGTCAATACATCGTTATTGGCTTGTAGGGGCAATAATGGAGTTTCCTCGTCTAAGGTCTGGACCCCCAAGTGCTGGGTTGGTTTGTCTCGTTCACTGATTTCCGACATGCTTGGGACTGACTCTACAAGATCAGGGCTTTGGCAGGATAGCAAGATTTCAGGGTTAGTTGTAGAGTACATGTAGCGGGTATTTATTTCTCAGATGCTATATAGATGAGCGATTAACGATGAGTGATAAGCGATAAAGGCGGCTTACTCTTTAAAGTCGGATCTCCGGATCTCCACCCTACATATCTCGCTGCATATGATAGGTGTTCCCTGTTTCCCCACATGTATTAGGGCTGATGTAATTATTAAGGAAAACACAAAACAAAAGAAAGCATCTCGTGATCTATGTATCACCCAGACCGTCCAGACATGCCCGCGTGCACATCCACTATATATATATCCACGGAGTCTAGATACGAGCGGTTAGTATTAAACCACTTCTTTCTCTTCCCCTTTCCTCTTTCCAACAGTCATGTGGGCAACACAATAATTTCGTGTAAATGTATTAAACCTATAAACGGAGCTCTAGAGAAGTAAGCGCATTTATGTAATATAATGACAGATCACACTTCAAGCGATAATAGAAGACTTTTATACATATCACAATCAAAAACAACAGGTTTACAGAGACCTAGAATAGATATCTCTATTGCACTACTAAACGCCTGCTGAACAATCATACAATAACTCTCACAAAAAGCGGAAGAGACTGTATAGGCGTTCGGATATACTTAAGAAGCCCGCTCTTCTGAGAAAATCGAAACATAACAGATAAAGAAAGAAAAAAAAACTACAAAGCGAGAGAAGCCCCCCTCTAAAAAAACCTAAACAACATCAAACCTCATTATAGTATCAGGGAAAACATTGCGGTTATCAGCTGCATCAACCATTGGCTCGCCGTCGAGGGTGACCATGTTTTTAACCCCAATGGTGTTTATGTTCATCAAGCTGATACTGCTGCTGTCCTCGATACTAAGCATGTTATCCTGGCAGTACTTGCCCCCCTCTACAGAACTGCAGTTTGTGCTATAGTCCTCAAAGAATGAGTAAAGACCAGCACCGTAGACGACGACGTCGCTGGAATCGACAATGCGTAGTCCCCAGGATTTCTTGCATTTGGCTGTTGTGCCTGGTGTACATTCATCAAATATTGGGTCGTTGAACTCTTCATTGACTGGGTAGATCCCGGTTGCTACTGGGTTGGACTGGAAGTAACTATTATTGGTAGCACCGTTAGAGAACTGCGCAATGATGGAATGGGTTCAATGAGGTACTTACGGAGATTCTGTTTGGCCTACAGCCATGAAAAGATTCTTTGTGGACTGGAACTGGTATTGGTAGAGAACATTGTGCTCTGAAGCGACGCCATACCTTTATCACGTAAAAGAATTAGTGATGTTTCAATGTTGTGATAAGGAGGGAGTGCAACTTACATCCAGACAGGGCCTTCAGCACTCTCAGCGTAAATACCCCTTGCGTTATAGATTGTGACACGCGCGAATGGTGCATCGAGAGCATGGTCACTGGTCCATGCCCACACATTCTCCATATATACACTCGCGGTTTTACCAATGCGCATAAGCATGAACGCCGCAAAGCAAGCCGGGTTCGGGGTAGTGATACGAGCAGTGCCATTCAAGTTAGCACCAACCTCATTTGCAAGACATTCGGCGTTATTCAACTCGGTCCCGGCAGACCCCCCAATCCTAAAATGAACGTCCCACATCCCGTTCAGACCTTGTGCTGCCTCGGGATCCTGCGAGTTCCACTCCAAGAGAATAGCGCCCTTTTGCGGTCCTTTGGTCTCAAACAGAAGATCAGACATCTCGACCATACCGCAGTCGCCTGGTTTACCGACTTGGAAAACGGGAGTAGGCTTGTTGACGTCCTGGAAAGCGGCCCCGCTGGCCATGATGATGGACCATACCTCGCCGACAATGCGTGTGCCGGTGGGAATAAACACGGTGTCGGAAACAATGTAAACGCCATGGTCGAAGTAGATGATCTTTCCGGAGTTTGCGTACTTCTTGAAGATTTGTTTTAGAACTTTGGTGTCGTCGGTCTTGCCGTCGCCCTTGGCACCGTATGCTTTGACGGAGATAAATTTAGAAACAGGCTCGTGTTCGTACTGGGGTCTAGTGCGCTCGAATATGGTGTCACCACCAAGAGTAAGAAGCGCAGCAGGCTTTTCAACATTGCGAATGAGGGGTCCCTGGACAGAGGTGCCGGTGGTGCTTGTGCTAGAGTAGTCTCTTCCTTGACCCCAGAGATCGATAGTGGTTTCCCCATCTCCAGCGAGAATAACCTCTGAAGTTGCTGGGTTAAATACTGCTTTAGGGACATTTGAGAACTTTATATTGTCAAGAAGAATACTGCCGGCAGCTACTGGTTGCGAGGAAGCTGTCTTGTTGGTCCTGATACCGATGGGGGTATTAGAAATAGTGGAATCAAGCACAACCATGGACCCAAGCGTTTGAGCTCCTGTTCCATCAACACTAGCCACATCGATACCGATCCCGCAATTCTCAATCTTTACTGACTTGAATGTCCACTGCCAGTCCCAGGCCATCGAGATTGCTGTCTGGCAGTTTGTGAATGTCATGTTCCTGGTCATGAATTGCTGGTTACCCATGAACGCGCATTCCTTTCCACCATTGAAAGTAAGATCAGTCATAAAACCACCGGAACCGTTCTCGATAAAGATACCTCTGTCCTTCCTAGCCGGATCCTGAGACCCCTCGAAGTGGATATTCTGTAAAGTGGTAGCTTGAGAAACCTGCCAATGGATACCTGTCGGCACATCCACAGCCGTCATTGCTCGTGTGTCGAGAACCAAATTCCGAACGATCCTGAAAAAGTTGTTCTGATTCGTGTACCATTGGGCTCCACCTCCATTCGGTAGGTATGGATCCGCATCAATCAGCGCGAGACCGGTAAAGTTTGCAGTTCCCTTGATTGTGGGACGGTTCAGTGCGTCTCCAACAAGCTGTGAATAGTAAACTGCGATGATGGGGCTTGAGACGGAGTAGGTTCCAGGTGGGAAGTAAACTAGCGCGGGGGTGATAGTTGATGAATCGCATGTCCCATTCCCACAACGCGTTCCATCCTGAATTGCCGCATTGATGGCGTTTGTATCGTCAGTCAATCCGTCACCTATTTACCAGAGCGGATTTAGTTAGCAAAAAAACTCCTTGTAGTCCTAGCAAATATGTATACCTTTGGCGCCATAGTCTTGAACGTTTCTAAAGACCTTGTAGGTGGTTGAGTTCTCGTTAAAGGCAGCAACTCCTCTCTTTTGGATCTTTGAAAGCCAAAATGAGGAGCTACTTGAGCAATTGCGGCCAGCTTGTAGGCTATAATTTCCTACACCCGCACCGCCACATGAGGTATGAAGGTTTCTGGCGTTATGGTGATGCTTTGGGGAATAAAAGCTTGCGGCTGAGACATTCTGAAGGATGGCGAAAAGTACAAATATCTATCACAATATATAAGTTAGACCACGAACAGTAATGTATATGCATAAAGTGGGGGAGAGAGGGGAGGTGTAGAAAAGATTGGCTCAAGAAATCAATCTGTAAAATATATTTTAACATGAGATTTTTACTTACAGACAAGCCCAACTTGACAAAGTTCTGCCGGTGGCTAGCACCGGGGTTTGTAGAACTAATCATAACAGAGTTTACCGTATTCGATTAACTATTGCTCGGATGTCAGGTTTTTCCAGTCTTGATAACAGGAGAGGCAGGCCGTAGAGATAAGGGACAGGAAGCAAATTCATTGTGTAGCGAAACGGGGATCCAGTTAAAATACCAAGCGTAATGCTTGATTTGGAATGGTGCATGAACATGAACAAATAGGAGTATAATTAGGGACGGATAACTCACTACTAAATTATAAAGAGTGTAAAATGAATTATAGAGAAGGCAAGGCAGGAAGAAGGAGGGTGTTACTTTCAACACTAGAGTAGAGGAAGTAAAGAGTGAACGAATCCCGGTGGGAATCAGAGCCTATCTATTGCGTTCGAAAAAGGAAAAAACAGATGCGTATGTGGGAAGAAGAAGGAGGAGGAGGAGGAGGGTTGGAAGAAATAGACTTCAGGATCGTGTTTAGAATCCATACAATGGGGCCGGGAAGCAGGTGCTATTTTTGGTGGGCGCAGCCAGACCTGAAACAAACAATGATCTACATTTGCAATCTTCCGACGGCTTGTGTGCTTCTGTGTACCTGGCGATGTTATCTCCGGCAAACCTGGTACTGTTTCTGCGTACAATCATCTTCGGTAAGCTGCCACAAGACTCATCATTTGTCGGTCTGTACTAACCCCTGAGTTGCCCAGATCTCTACAGGGTTTAAGAGCAAAACATTCCTTTGCGGGAACTCCAACACCAGCGATATCGAAACAGTATCGCAGCCCCCTTATCAAGACATGGATAAAGGGGTAGTATTGCGGCTCTGCGGTAGCGCTCGGGAGCATACTATGGGCTCTGTATGTCATAGGCTAATGCAAACCCTAGACCAACAATCGTATAGATTTATTGGAAACATTGTATGACTTCCACTCTCATATGAAAAGTGGAGATTTATCACTCCTTGGCGCCAGTATTTCTTCCTCGCGAGGCCCCCGACATCCTTTTGTCCTTACGCCAACCCAAACCGTTCATATTCAGGCGATAAAGCTAGTCATATGGGGACGCTTTCATTGAACTGGTTAATAGCTCTAGCTTCTTTACAGCGCACCTGGCAAAGTCCCGCATGCCAAGTTTAATGTCCACCTGGATAGAATAGTAATTATGATCTCTCAATCACAACGTGGAGAATTTTAATCCAACTGAGGGGTCAATCGCTCGCTAAAACTTTTCTTGGTATATCCCAAAGCCTCCAACTACGTCATTGTGGATACACTATATTCCTCAGCTGGCTATCTTTGTAGTGACTACTGCTAGCTGTTATAGCCCTGCAGACGCTTAAGACTATGCTTTGCATACTGTACTCGGCATGCAATAGGTTCTGGGCAATGCAAGTTTTATTCTTATCAATCTGTAGGTGTACGTACTTTGCGCACTTGAGGCTCTAGAGTAGAGGCAAATACCTAGTCTGAGACTTGCATTGCCTTGTTTCCTACTCCGAATATCCGCGGATAGCAACGGTTTTACTTCAGTAGTATCAACAATTTCAAGATCCTGGGAAGAATGTGTCCTATAGGTTTGCCATTGATATATTTAACTTCGTTTAGCTACTTTTGGATCAATAAGGGTGGTAGACCATGCTTTGATTATCGTTGTGGGTCCACTTGGTGGTTGAACACCAGCGCCTTACACCTAACCCACCGTCCACCTCTATTCCGACGTCGTGGAATAAGAGCCTCAAGCACCTAGTTCATATCCCTAAACCATGACACTGTTACCTCAATATGCTGTAGAAAAGGGCCAGGGAATCCGTAGAGAATGCCGATATTCATCTTAGGTGTATAGGCAAGCAGTCGCTTTTTTTGTTTCTTTTGTTTAATTCATTATGCACATGTAGTCATAATTTCATATGCTAATTACAAAAAAGAAACCATGTAACAACGTTTCATAATAAAAGCAACTAAGTAATAATAATAAATCAATTAAAAGCTGGATCAGAGCTCTTATTGTTGTGCTCGATCTGAACCTCATGATGCTTCTCGATATCATCAGGCAAAGACCCTAGTGCACGTTCTCCGAACAACAAGTCAATCTCTTCCAAAGAAACACCCTTGGTCTCCTTGAAGACGAAAAAGACAGTTGGAAGCGTCACGGCAAAATCTGCAGTTGGTGGGAAGAATCAGTAAATAGAGCTTGGAAAATTACGGCTGAGGTGGATGTGCTTACTGAAGGCAACGAAGACGAAGTAGTATTTCCACTTGAGCTTCTCCAAAGCTTGAGGAGAAACCTGTGAGAACAAGACATTGACGAGCCAATTGCCGATACCCGTAGCGAAAGCGTTTCCGTTTCCACGAATTTGCATAGGCTATCGAGAGTTAGTTACACTGAAATGTCTTGAATTTTAGGGTTGTCTCAGATAGCAAGCATACCATGACTTCTGACATGTAGGTCCACGAAACTGGCCCAAAGCTAACGGAAAAGACCATTGAGACTAAGAAAATCATGGCAACACCAGCGCGAGACAGGGATTCATTATCTCCTAGGGGGTTCTTGGAGTTGAGTACTGCCTCGACGATCAAGCAAAGACTAATGCCGATAGTTCCGAATAGCAGTGGCTTGCGGCGACCGACACGATCAATGAGGAAGTAAATGAAAAACGCGTCTAGACAACATCAGCATTAGATCCAACTGACTTTGTCTCCTTTGGATTCGAGTTGACTTACTTGTAACAGGGCCAACGATGTTGTACAATCCTGAGACGAGAAGAGCTTTCTTGCCAGTTATTCCTAGTGCATTGTACATCTGAGTCTGGTAGTAGTTGATAACATCTATGAGGGTAAGTAAGTAAGAGTTGCAATGAGCAAGGATTTCTACGGGATACTTACTAATACCAGTAAGCTGGGTAAAGACCTGAACCATGACTCCGTGCATAAGACGGTTCCTCCATTGCGGGACAGTGAACATGACACTCCAGCTACGCACGACAAGGGCCTTCTCGGCAAGAATAGTCTGCCTAATTTCGTTGAACTCAGACGCAATCCACTCATCATTCGTGCCAGTAGCATGTAGTTTCTTGAGAACTCTGAGAGCTTCTTCTTCGTTATCTGTCTCCATAAGCTGGCGAGGAGATTCGGGGAACCATATAAGACCGACAGCCAGAAGACCAGCAGGAACTCCTTGGAAGGCCAAAGGAAACCTCCATTGGAAACTGCTGCTGTCTGAAGCGTGCGCTGCACCGTAACCAACCCTAAGATCGATATTAGACAACACTAGTCAATTTGATAACATCTCTCTCTTACCATGTAGAAACAATAAAACCAATTCCGATCATCTGTTGAGACAGTCCGACCAAGAAACCACGAGTCTTGGCTATATTTTATGTCAGCAATTAAGCCATAGAAAAAGCAAAAAAAAGATCATGACGGGTAGACCGACGATGCGCAAGCTCCGCACAGTACACCGGCACGGCACTGCTCATGATTCCAACGGCCCAACCAGTGATAATACGACCAACAAGCATCATGGCTAAATGGGCAGCAGCTGCTTGAAGAATGGCCCCAACAACACACACAACAGCTCCGATTTGGATACTCCTAGATATGCTGTCAGCTCCGTGCCCCAACCCGGCTGAATGTGTTCAGGTGCTACTGACACTCTTCGCCCAAGCCTGTCCATGGTGTATCCTCCAGACAAAGCTCCAAATACTGCCCCTCCTGCAAATGTCGATACTATAGCCCCTAAAATTGGAGACGAACTCGTAGTATTGAAGTAGTTTAAGAAGTGGTGAGAGGCAATGACATCGGTCATAACACCACTGTCATATCCAAACAAGAAACTCTATAAATTATCTTAGAAGACGATTCTTAAATAATGTTTTTCTTTTTGAATTTTTTGAATTTCAAATCAGTCACTAGGGGAGAATGTGAACATACTCCCAAGCACGCGAAGAACGCGATGCTGAAGGTGAATAGCTTTCCCATGGTGAATTCTGGAAGCAGAAGACCTGTGTTCCTTTGGTGTCGAATCCCCGGTGTCCTTGAGGCTCAAGGACTTTATAGTAAGTGATTACTTTTCTTGGGCGGAGAACAATATGTAGGCATAGAGGGGGGAGCCTCTTCTTAAAGCCCACATTATCTGGCGGTTCGTTCCTTCCTTCCTCCTCCATCTTCAACCGGAACTCCAACCTTTGCCCCCCGATATCCTAGTATTCAGAGAAAATTGTGGCTAAATCCCACCGATGTAGGAAACGGCGAAAACTCGGCTAAATCTATGAGGCATACATGTAGTGGGCACTTACCGAGTCCTGAGAGTGCAAAAATTTGCGTACCGTGAGGCGTGATTGGGTGAGTTTAACAGTTTTTTTGTAGGGACCCCAAGGACCAGAAACCGCATGCAACCGGGGCCCCCAGGTGGGGTGCATATTCACGGAAACCCCTGTTGGAATCTGGGGTTGCGAGCACCCCCGGAGGATTGTCCGAAAACTTCCCACAATAGGCGCTGAGAGGCCGTGGCGCATGGGAAACAATGCGAGAAAAAAGACCTTGATTTGGCAATTGGCGTTTACTTCGGGTCAAGGTCACCCGAGCCTAATTTTCTTTTTTCCTCGATTTAGATGTCATCTAACTAAGCCTTCAGCCATGAGCAAAAGCCCGGAGGGGTCTCTTGGGGGGGGGGTCAATATTGGTGCCTATGTGCTTACTTGTGCGTGTCGTGCCATAACCTAAACTACGGGTATACTAGGATTGCTTTATAATGACCCGGTTCTCCGGTTATATACCAGAGAATCTTACTATCTGATCTTGTGACAAAGTCATTCTGAAATGGAGTTCTTTTAAGTCTACGACATCCGTGGAGCCCGAGGTGGCGGGTATAGGGGCACAGTCATACAGCCAGCTGCAGTAGCTCGTACCAGAGCTCAGCTTAAACCGGGGAAGCTTTGCTACTACCACGGGTATTTGACATTTACAGTCTCTCAAACTGGGAATAGTCTATCATTTGCTGGCTCGATAAATTATGGGGTTCAATCGTAATCAGGTTTTTAATTTATAAGGGCGTGATTTGAATTATTTCGGTAGTAGTACATTCTGACGCAGCCAATGCTTGATCTTATTTCCTTAGACTCGCGGAATAAACGGCAACAGAGGGCTTGAATAGACAGCTACAACTTGTAGTAGCTCCCGCGGAAGCTTAAGCCTGACAATCCAAAGTAACAGGGCATCTTACCTAGGATGGAACAAATTTACTGAAACTAGCTACAATGGTTTCATATATACGTTTTGTAGTGCACATAAGCTTGCCATCATATGCACCCCGCTCTATATAATCCTAGCCATTTTGTACTCCCCGCAGTCGCCATAAAAGGGTTGGTCTATTCCCAATACCGATACCACAGTCAATACCGGATAAAACCAAAGGCACCCATTACGGCGCGGTCACCATGTTTTTTATCACTTGACACCGGCCGTGACCGCTCTGCGATCTATCATAATATGCAAAGCCACTCTTAAGGCTGAAGGATCACTGAAGCCACACATATTCGCTTCGGGGGGTCATGCGAAAACTTCGGGGACAGCATTTTTGACTGAGCTAAACAGTGGCTTAGTGTGATTGCCTCAGTGGCAAACTTGACCGGGCGAGGAAAAAACACTTTCTTGGTATTCCTGAGAGATAAATAATCGACAGGTCGGAGGCGATTGTGGGCAGAAACGAAAGTTTTGTTACTTATTGGGCAAGATGATCGTACGACTCAGCGTTTCCAGGAACTCGATATATGGATGCATTCAATAAGGTGGCACAGATCTTGATATGTCTAGCCGAGCCGTTACATATTAAGAGTCCGGTTATACGGCCCGTGAGTGCGATTAGCCTGTCTAAGGATCGCACAGAAATCCCGATGAAGAAGTTACGAGTGATCACTTATGTACATATCTATGGAGTGTATAGTGGGGCGATCAGCGACTGGTGATGGGTTGATAGGGTCAACTGGATTGATCCGTAGTTAAACCCCGCATTGAATGCATACCTTATTTTCTCGGCTCTGGCCTAGCCTCAATCCAATGAGAGTTGAAGCATGTATATGGCCAAAGCTCTTTCGACTGGGAGTTCTAGTCATGGCGGAATTCATGTAGGGCCTGCGGTGGGGTTGATGGCATTCCACTGGGTCGTGGTGAGATCGGCGAATTTTAGTAGACTGACCCGGGTTGGCCTTTTGGTGGCTAATACGTTTCTGCGCCGTAGTTTCTTTTAGCCGTAAACCTTTAATAAAGTACGGCTTCCGCCAAGATCATTGTGAAAACCTGGATTGGCGGTCCAGGTGCTTTATGGTTAGTGTCCGCTGCTAGAATTTTCGTTAAAATCAAGTAAAAGCCCTGAATCAAGTGTTCGATTTCTGTTAGAGATTGTACCGCTACTAAATTTAGTAGCGAATGGGATTCATCAGCTGTTGTGAAAGGTGATTGGCGTTGGCTCCATACCAGGCGCCGCCGTTACAAACCTCAGCTCCTGACCAGTCCTTTTATTGGATTAAACCAACATTATTTCTGGACCCCTTACTCCCGCATCTTATACAATAATGCACCCCAATGAGATCTGAAATAACATAAGAGCGGCTATGATCGTAAACTTGGGGCTGGCATGTGACGTTGTCTGGTATGACCGGTTTGCAGTTGCAAAAGTCGAAATCTTTGATAGGACTGGTATATAGTATCTCCTATACTAGTGGGGGATTATCGGTTTAAGAAACCTTTACTTCTTTGACTAGTTTAGGGGTTTATACACTACATGATTCATGGTTTATATAGAATTCAGGTTTCAAACTGAGAAGATCTGGTGTACTGGTGAGGGAGATCTGGAGGTGGCTAGGAAGCTGGAGTAGAAGATTTGATGGGCTTTGCAATTCACAAAGATCCTCTTCTGACTTTAAAGTTTCAGTATGTGGGGATATACGAGTTTCTATCGGTCGACTACATTCTTTAGTTCCGACTCCTTCGTCAAGCTATTGGCATATATTACATAAATCTGCCCCCTGTATCTTGTTCGCCGGTAAACCGATATAGAGTTATGCATGGATTTTCAACCTTTGAGATGTACTAGCAGCCCCACATTCTTCCTTCGGGTTCTTGGGGTTTAGGGTTTTGACAACTATAGACATTACGACGGACGGGTATGCGGTATCGTATGCATGTAAGAGGTGGGAATGGGATACCGGATTATTCTATTTCCGGGTAATTTTCCCTCTAGGGTACCTAGGACGCTATATATGTAAGCACGCTGTCAAAAGCCTACATATGCTGGAATGCAGCGTGACCTCAACAGCTCCCTCAGCCCTAGCAATCACCCTGGCCAGAACCTAAGACTAATGACACAGTTATATAGAATACGAATTAGGAGCACTCCTAGCTATTCCTTCCTATTATAGATCTTTACTGATCCTACCCTAACTAATTGATTGACTATAATAAATGGAGCCTTCTTACCCTAAGATGTGGTATATATGTTAATCATCAGGAGCAACCCGATCCCTGATATACTGGCAACCAGTGAAACAGATCAAGATTTCTCTAAGATTTATAAGTGAGAGGTTGCCTAACCCTAATTCTATGAAACTATAAGACTTAGATTTGGACTCATGGTCCAGGTCATATGACTTTCGTGTCTAATCCACGAATATACACATTTACGGGGTAAGCTGTATCATGAGCAGAAGAGTGCAACTCCAAGTATACCGCCTAAAGTTTCCCAATCGGCTCTTAAAAAATAGATGTAGAGCTAGAATATGAGTGATATATTATGACTAGAAAATAAAAGTGAAAGTAACCCACCGGTCGCATATATGCATACTCGGAGGATTATATCTCAGGCGTCTCGTTGGCCCAATTGCCATAGTTTAGCATGATTTACAAATACCTCTAAGAGGTGAAAGTAAGGAAAGGGCTTGAGCGAACTATCTCTCCATCGTATGTGTGGGAGAAGGCTAGGAGTATAAGGCATGATCGTAAAGTCCTGGTTTTTAATATTAAAAAAAGTCGTTACAAAGCTAGTCATAAATTCTTGTCCACCCCTGATGAAAGGTATCCTCCTCCCAAAATTGTAGCGAGGGTTAGGGTTATTTCCGTGACTGTAATGAATGAATGAATTAATTAATTAATCATAAGTACGTGACTGCAATGAGCAGAGGTGCTTGTATGTAACCTGGCCCCCGACAAGCTATTATCTCCACTGGCACTGGGAGCCTAGAATTTTAGGTTCATCCAAAGATAAGGTGGCAGTTTGGATTACTGGAATAGATTTGTCTGCCATTCTAAGAGAGTTGAGAGTAGTCTCTGGAGCTGGAGTCACTTTCTTGTTCCGGCAATCAGTGCCGTTGAAATAGTTTCCAAGGCTGGAGAATCTTGTCAATTGGTAGCTACTCGGGTGGTGTTTTTGGGTGATCGTAGTGATACGGATTTTTTAGTAGCGTCATTGACGGTAGACACCGTAGTTAATATTAGCTGAGACGATGTACGTAGATGGTGCTGTTTTTACAGCATCTTTAGCTTGTTCTACAACGCTAGGGTGTGGATAGCGGAGAAAATTATAGAAAACTGTATAAGGAAGTCTAAAAATTTCCCAGTGTTTCTTTTAGTGAGCTCGTTCATTCATACCGGCGCCACCGACCTTGCTCAAAACATTGACAGCGAAGAACTACATACCTGGGGTATTTCTAGCGACTGTCTGGAGTAATGTGAGGGTCCTGTCAAAGTCGACACCTGCTAGCGTGGACTAGAGCTGTACTATTTTCCCTATGATTCACGAAATCTTTTAAAATAGTAGCTGCTCTATAGGAGCACCAATTACTGGCCCTAGCTATATTCTTATAGCACAAGTGTACTGTATTTTTTCTTGATCAGCTCCGTAGGGGAGCCTTTCTAGGTTGTTTTGTAGACTCTCGCTGCCAGGCCTCGGCAGCAAGAGCTACTCCTAAAGGAAGGGGAACATGTTAGCATCCGCCTTATTACTAGTTTCCAGCTTCTTACATCTCTCTTCTAATTCTTTAAATTCCTCCGGCTCAGCGAATAGCTAGCTCTCCAAGGTTATGATCTCTTGTTCCGCGTCTACATATCCTTGGTAGATTAATTATGAGGATATAGCGAGAGGCATTTCAGTGACCGGTATAAGATTTTATATGATAGAGAAGTCATAGGAAGATGTGTTCCTGGAGCTGGCGAAAGATGGACCCCCCCTTTTTACGAGGATAAGGTTGTCAGTCGTGTAGCCCGAGTGAGACATCATGATCTATGCGAGCACCCGATTAGCACGCCCCTTACCACCAATAAAGGCAATAAAGGAGCCCAAATGAAGTAGCTAATCAAGATATTTTTGGGGGAAGCTTCCTAGGACTCTTTTAGGCAGCATAGTAAATAAATGTAGTATTTAGGGCATTTGCATGTACCAGGATTCAGAAACGCAAGTGTTTATCGACCTTTTAGATACGGGGGATTATAATTTATAGGTATGATTGTCAATAGTTATGTAGTAAATATATTAGGGGAAGCCACTTGGCTAGGAACGTTCTTTGCTGGAATACAGTGTTCCTGGGTGGACGATGTTCCTGAATAGACCGCCTAGTATAAATTGGTACTATGATTTTGATTTTTATATTGGTGGTAGAATACTATCCTTGGTAAGAAATAACCCGAAATTGCCAAATTACTAAAATATATATCCACTATGTACCTATACTAAGATACTACTCTGAATATCTTTGTTAACTGAAGTTTGAGCCTCCTATAGATATTTTACAGCTACCTAGGAGAGCAAGCACTGCACAAATCATTCTCAATAAACAAAAGTTTAGAAACCTTAGTGCGTCCATATACAGTCACATATGGCACTCCTATAAACTCTGGTTGTTTAGGCAGTTGATTGCTACTGAACCCACCAACATCCAACCACCACTTAACCATGTCTTTATGACCACTCGCCGCCGCGATTTGAAGGGCATTCAACCCTAAATCATCTATCACATCGGGTTTACACCCACCCTCCAGCAGGACCTGTACAACAGCTAAATGTCCCATTGCTGCAGCGCAATGCAGCAAATTCCCCTTCTGAAGGTAGTAGTTTCGCATATCCATGCTAGCTCCCTTATCCAATAGTATTTTGACAACCGCGTGTTTCCCCAACAACACAGCAGAGTGAAGTGGGGTCAAGCTATCGCAGTCAGTGGCCTCGGTGCTGGCCCCGTTTTCAAGCAACAGCTTAACTGCAGCTTCGTTTCCTTTTATTGCCGCAGAGTGAAGTGGGACCATGCGATAGATATCTGTAGTGTCAAAACTAATTCCCCGCTCCAGAAGTAGTGTCATGAGAGAACAACGGTTGTGTGATGCTGCCCAGTGAAGAACGGTGCGCTTGTATAATCCAATAACCGTGCTTTTAGATGCAGCTAGATCCAATAGCATTGGTGATAGAAGTACCGCAAGTAGCTTGTTTACGCGGAGGAAGCTGTTGAGGTCTTTATGCCCTAGATAACCGGCGATCTGCAAAAAGAGCTCGTTTGGAAGACTGCTCATTGCCCGTAAACTATAAATAGGGAATAACTTCTTGAGAGTAGAGTAGAGTAGTTGTCATGCCTCGCGATGAATGAAGAGTGGTAGATATGTGTGTAGGTTGGCGGCTGTTGTCCTAGATATTACTAGCCACTTGGCCACAGATGACGCACAGCCACAACCAAACTACTAGATGAGAAGTATCGAGATATCTATTTTATCATTAACTAGCCTACTCTCTTTATATAAGCTTTTAAGTTCTCCATTTCTAAAGTCAGATATTAAAACCAACAAAGTAGTACCTTAACTTTAGATATGCCTGGGTCCCCTAATTTTCTTAGGCTGTTTGTCTCAGTGCTCCTATGCAGGTCTATCACCTAGATTTATTTCAGCACAGATTGATGTACGTAGCTCACTGATAAAGAAAGTATTAAATCACAAAAAGTCGTCTAGTTTATTGCATTTTAAGAATCCTTAACCATACGCTACCTAACGTGTTCGGCCATACAGTAAGCACGCCATCTACTCTACACAGCTCAACTTATTGCCGAGAACTTATACAAAGTCCCATAAAATCGCAATATCACCTTAGGAAGAATACTCATTGGTCATAGGCAATATTTTAGCATAGCTCCCACCACTAATATCGAAGAATCTGGGGGGCGTTTAGTTGAAATATGATTTTAATCTCTTCTCTATGGAGTACTCAAGGTGTTTACGTACCAGTTATACGTAAAAGTACTATCCAGAACTGGTTTTTGATTGGTCCTATATAGCCTGGCTTTAATTTACCGGCGAGAGAAAGTAAAACGGATATAAGTGCGGTGTACTGTTACGCACATCCCTGACCCCTCTAACCCCCCGGAAGAATTATCTTATAACTACCTCAACCTACAACGCTTTGGGGGGCACTCGAGAGTACGGGGAATGCAAAAGTAAGGTCTTATGTGAGCTAGTTAGTGAAGATATAATAAACCTAGAGTCTCACAATATAGTCCCCAAACTAGGCGTACTCTATAAGTAACCCAGAAACTAGCACTAAACGTTTCAACCTTCTTAACCCCACTCATTGACAGCCAGATACGGCTTATCCTTGACCTTGAATGGAGTGCTAAGCTGCAGGGACACTCGTAACCTTGCTTTCCCTTGTAATGACCAACAAGGATTAGCCTAGTCCATATGTCTCTCGTCTATGTAGAGTATAAAATATCAGCCACTAATAACATCTAACCATGTGATCGGCAGTTTAGGGGGTGGAAATCATCATCCCAACACTGAGAAATTGGTAAAAGCCGGGCTCGAGTGAGAGTTCATGCTCCCGAGAATAGTTGTATCTAGCCTATTTACGAAATATCCTTTTCGGCCAATAAACCACATTATTTCCCCACAGGTAGCTAACAGCCCCGAGTCTCGTAGAACCAAATCCACTATTCACTGCATCTACCCGTTCTTACCGCATGACAGCATAAGACCATCATACCACAGATAAACAATCACGCGGTACAACAGTGGTTCAATATCAAGAAGCACATGGAGGTCAATAGACAAAAACACTTTTTAGAAAAACACACCCGAATACGAGAAACACGAGTCCTGTGAACCCTCCCCCATCAGTTTTTTCCCTCTACATTACGCGATCCGACAACCGGGCGCGAATCAAGGCTGGCTTTGATTAACGGTCCCCACCGGCCTCCTCGCTAGTCTCGAATCCCGATGCCACTGCGGAGCCGAGATGCGCAGTAGATCATGTCTGAGTATGCAGTCACCAATGGGCACTCGTCTCTTCTTCACTCCCTCATGATCAACTCCTCAAGATACTTATCATGCTCTCTCCCCCTATCCTATTGTCCCACTTTTATTACTTCCTCCTCGTCTATTTTTTCACGAGCTCAGGGACATACTATACGAACCCTACCTCTACAGCTTACCAATCCCTGATCCATGTACCCAGACGGTCCCAACACTGCGCTCGTTTCAAACATAGTACAAACCCATGGTTCTTAGTAAGATTAGGGAGAGAGAAAATTCCCCATGCGCCCAGTCAGCCTCGGTGTTGCCTAAATACCTGAGGATATTTTAGTCTAGCTCGAGAAATGTACCCTGGGGGCTCCACAAACTATAGTTTATTCACTACAATAAGGGGTGTCGTGGTTGTAAAAAGAGACGTGATGGATGTTCCTAGAAACTGAAGCTTAAAATAAACACTTTTTTAAACAAGAAACTTGAATGTCGTTTATTCATGCACTCCTGAGCCACGAAACCTATCTTCCCATCTCCCCAATCACCAAGTCCCCAAACTCCACTAACATAGCAGAACTAAAAAGAGACATAAATTTGAAGAAAAATAAAAAAAAATAAAAAAGGGTCATGAATTTAGCAAATAAAATTTATACGAAGTGAAAAGATAAGCGCTAAAATCTCTGTTAAATAATAACAAGCAGAGCCAATACTGTACAAGCAAACACGCAATCACAATACTATAACCTTGATATATTGCCGTAAATGATACCAAGAAAGAACCTAGGAAATTTGATTTATGGGAAATAACCGCCCTCATAAAACGCCCAATCTCCTAAAAAGTCCCCCTTTAGATCCGAAAATTTTCAAGATATGATTTCCCTAAAATTTGAGGTGTCCGCTACGCTTGTGGTGGTGCGTATGGCGTTTTTTAATCGGGGCACTAGTAGATTTTGCATGGACAGTAACTGTAGTCGCCGGCATGGTCGTATAAGTAGTGACGGTGACAATAACGAGGTTCGGGTCGGCGGCAACAGTGGTAGGATCAACTTCCTGAACTCCTACTTTATCGGAACTGGAGGGGTAGCCATAGTTATCGTTCGATTTGTATGAGTCCTTCCCATTGTCTTTAGATGGCGAAGAGGAAACAGAAGGCTTGGTAGAGGCCGATGTAACGGAAGGCTTTGTAGCAGCCGACGTAACGGAAGACTTTGTAGTAGTCGGTTTAGAAGAAGTAGTCTTGCTGCTTGTAGTACTAGAGCTTGCAGAGCCGCTATCAGGGTCGGTGGAGCATCCACCATCAGCAGCAGGTGCAGGACCATACGAGACGACATTGCACCCTGGAAGTGCGTCCAACGGTCCAACAACCTCTTCATTGATCGATGGCTTGATGGTGCATGAGTGCATTTCATCTTCAGTCTGTTGTTCGAAAATGGCACACTCCTCAACAATACCAGAGAGTGAAGTGCAAGTGTCGATGGCAGTCTGGAGAACATCCACATCCCAAGCATTCATAAAGTCACCATGATATCCGTATCCAAGGGGATCTCCTGATGAAAACATAAAAGTTCCATCCTGACCCTTGAAGGCTGCAACATCCCAAATAGTCTCGAAGAACAAACTGACAAGACGGGTCTCGAAGCCATCAGGGCAAGTACCATCGTCCATGAGTGACGGATAACGCATGTGATCACGATGGCCGTCAGAGTCGAGATCCTTGCCGTTCCAGCAAGACGGAAAGAAAACCTCAGCACGAAGGCCATCAAGGCAGTTGGTAGCCATGTCAGAAGGCAGCTCTCTGAGACCCAAGGCAGCTCTGGCTGGCTCGTCGTAGTTGAGACAGTTGAAACCAACTGCCTTCTGGCGCAAAGCATCTTCAGTTCTATCGGAATCCTGCCAAAGAGACTTCTCGACAACAGGATAGCTGAAGTTGCGGAGGTGAGGGTCACCAGCAATCATACGGAAACCAGGTGGGAATGCTTTAACATCATCACCACGAGGGAGGTAGTAGCTAGATGGGAAATGATTGTTAGCAAATTATGAACATGCTATAGAGTCCTGAGACATCTAGGAATGGAAAAGGAAGTGGAAAATTTACACAAGCATTCCACCGGTCTGGTTAACGATGTTGAACTTCCCAGCACTATCCTGAAAATACATGACTGGAGTCCAGTAGGCAGAGAGATCCTGCTTGACCTGGCAAGAGGTACAAGTGCTCTGTAAGAGATCGGCCTCAGTTGCAGTTTGACTGAATTCTATTGATCGACAATGATTAGTAAATATATATTTTATAGAAAGTAATATAAAAACTATTCAGGGAACCCAAGGGAAAAACTCACTGTTTCCACCATGAATAGTGTGAACATGCTCGCCGACATGTCCAAAGTTAGTGAGCGGATCAATTCGCTCAATTGTCAAACTCTGACGGCAGGGGAGACGCCAAAAGGCGCTCGCCTCCAGGGCGAGCATGGAAACCACGGTCAATGCTTTCAACATGATTGTTTAGATGATGGGTCGAATTTTCGATAGATCCACAAGCGAAAATGAGTGTGAGGAGTAGCAAAAGAGAGCAAAAACCAGCAGCAACGATAAAAGAATGAAAAGGATCAGATCCAAACAAACAAAGAATGAATGTGGTGATGAAAGAAGGGAGGGGGATGAAGGGAAAGAAAAGGAAGAAGGGAAGGGGTCGTTAATGTAAAGGAATGTAAGGTGGTGTGGAGAAGGCAGATGCCAGAGCCAGCACAGCAGCAGAAATAGAATGAATGGATAAGGAAGGGAAGGGGTGGGGGTGAAGAGAGTGGAGGGCGAAGGGAGAGACAGAAATGAGGCAAGAGAACCATCCCCCTGCAGGGCAATATATTGCCATGGTGTTGGAGCTATTGTCTCAATCCCGTAAACAGCCCCTCCACTACTACTACATGTGAGTAGAATAGGTACCACCCATGAGGCTGGTGGGGCTGCTCCCCCATCGGCTGTTTCACAGGTCTCATATCTACCCTCTGTTGAGCTCTATATCTCGACGCCATATCGTCTCCCCTAATCTTCTACCACCGTTTCTTTATCCCACGCTCTACCACCGATTTAATCCCCCGAGTCCTCATTTCCTTTTCCAAGTCCCACCTATCGTCAGTCTGTAATTCCCCCTCCCCTCCCCTCACCCTCACCCTCCTCTCTAGCAAAGGCCCAGGACCCATAAAATTCACACAAAGAACCCAAGTCCAGCTTGCATCCCATCTCCATCCCTATTCCTACCCTATCCCTATCCACTCATCCATCAATCCATCCATCCCCCATCGAGTACCTTTTGAAACCTCGTTTGAATATTAGCCCCCCTCTTACTTCTTCTTGAGATCCCTAAATTTCCCACATTAGCTTAGTGTACCCCTGGATTGTTTCCCGGGTCTGCTCCTGTTGGCTCGCATATGTAGCCAGTACCCTGCTGGTGTCACAGGTGCCGCCGTTGATCCCACCTTATCTGCCTTCGCCCAAGAAGGGAATCGAGGCGAAGGAAGGTGCAACCTGAGTCAAGATGAGGATCTGAACCATAGTTTTTTCTCCGCGTTCGTGCCTGGTAACACCAGCCTATGAGGTTGTGTTAGCCACCATCCCGGCGGTTCGCAATGATTGATGGGCTGAAACTCTTTTTTTTTTTTTGTTCGATCATGAACAGATCTTTCAGAGAATCTACGCTTACGATAATCAAATGTCGGTTAGGAATGCGCCCGGATTTGTATGTCTGGTCCCCTTAGCGCGCGACCGTGGGAAATTAAGGTAATCAAGGAATTACGTGTGCGGCGGTGTTAATTCTTCGGTTCCTTCCGAGCAACTGTCTCTGCCCTAGGAGATGTCCACGAAAACGGTTCCTGAAAATCTTATGATGTCAGTAGCTAGATTAATATTCTGCAGTCCTGCGCAACATCTTTTTTTCTCTTTCAACCTCCTCCAACCCCCACTAGCCTCTTGGCAGAAATTGGAACACATGTGGTAGGCAACGACTGGATTATGCATAAGATAACCACAATCCTTCTCTGTCCTGTATAATGTCGCGCATAGAAAGAAAGACGACGATAAACCCCGGTTACCGGCTGCCCTAATGGCTGGTTTCTTTTACTGCCACTTTCCTTTCAAAGCCGCCGCGCCGCACCGTGTTTCAATGACTGTTCAATAAGTCAGGTCAAGTATCAAAGAACTAACCCTTGATATCGTGGCCCCGCATTACCCGAGAGTACCAGACACACACATTTCTAAAATAAAAAAAAAGGGCTCACAAAGGAAATAATTTAGAATTTTAATCACTGACATCTTAACCCCCGGGGTTTAGCAGATCCCGAGATGGAGCCTCGGGACGGGGTGGGGGGGAATCCTGGAATATACTACTAGTCGGGCATTTCCGTGCCGTGTCTTTCAACCTCCAAGATCTTGATACTTGCTAGTTTGCCTCCGCAGTCACTAAGACTGGATAACTGCAGAAGGAGTCTAGTATCGAAGCGCTAGTTGCGGTTCCAAGCCCCTTGTCGAATGCTACGGCTCACCGGCAGCTAAGAAAACAAAATAATGTGCCTAGCGCTCACAATCACCCTAGACAAGAAATTCAAGTCCACTAGCAGTATCTCTCTAACCCAGTGACGAATTATATAATCGCGGTCGAAGTTTTATTACATATCTCCAAGATCGAGAGGTTTACATTGGACGGGTTCTATCATACAATCTATAATTCTTCAACATAAAAATGACTCTGGAGATAAGGGGGCAGATGGCGGCAGCAGGCAGACAGTCAGATGGCCAGACGGAAATATGACCCAATAATGGGAGTGAGAACAGGAAGATACACGACGATAACTTAAAGTTAGAACCCTAGAACAGACTAATGAACCCGGTAATGCTACGTCACTCACAGCTATTTACTACCACGAGTTTCCCCTTGACCTTATAGAATGCCAGTGAAGGAGACAATAGCTTTCAATCACGTGAAACTTTGGGTTTATGCTGCGCTGGCATGGCTGAAGCTTCGCGGTTGCTTGCTCTTATCAAAAAATATGGTACTAGGGATACCCGCCTAGATAATTTTTATAGCGTCACTCCCTACCAACGTGGGTGCCCAATTTGTTTCTCCATCAATAAAGAATACTACCACTACAATCCGAAATAAGTTAGCGCTTTGAGTCAGTTTGTGTTGTTTCAGAATCTACAGTAGTCCGTACGACCATGGCCACGACATATAGAATAGACGAATACCATTAGTTGATTAGACGTAGATACTAGTGTCTAAGGGCTGAATATGCGGCGATACGGAAAGTTACTTTTCCCTGAACCGTGGCTGAGGCTTTGAGCGAATTTTCAGGTCATGCAGGGTGCCATCCCCTTTTATTTCCTTTTGTTCCTCAGCCGACGTAGGTGGCTATCGGGTTCTGTTTCGATTTTTCTCCCGAATTAGAACAGCTGTTGTACGGGTCTCAGGTGCACAGCTACAAGTCCCGACTGAGAACGAATGATCCCCGATGATTTCTGCTACGGGGATGTGATCACTAGCTCAGGGATGGCCGACTAATGTAGTTCATAGTCGGCGTAGAGAATGAATGTATGCTCTCTAATTGTAGTCGACCGCTGGGCCAAAAAAGAATAGCTAACTAAAATAGCAAAAGTTCCTCTCTCCCAGCGCAAGGCAATACGGGACTTGAGAGTACATCTTTGTCGGAGATTCGAACGTGCGGCCCTCCGACAATCGTTGCGACCGATTGTGGGGGCGTTTCCGTTAGGAGACCGGACCTCCTGTGAGTAGGCTCTATCTGTGTCCATTTGAATAGCTGGGACTGTCCTTACCGTCACATGACAAACCTTATTTCGGAGTGTGATTTCTCCACAAGCCCCCCTTCACTTTTGGGGAACACTTGATATGCATGTGGACTGGAGACAGAGACATATGATGCAGAGCGAAAACCCTTTACCAGTGAAGCTCGCGGCCTTTATCTAGCACGATTTTCTTCGACAACTCACACAAGACAGTAGCCCACCCTTTCCCTGATTTCCCCCGCTATTAAAATCTAGAGCATAGACCTTCTCCGAGATGCTGCTGCTTTATAGGTGGTTGACTGTAAAAGGCTTCCTATAATCTTCCCCGGAAAACTCATAGGATGTACCCCGCGAAAAAGCTTATTCTAAAGACGGCCTAATCCCCCGAGACGTATCCCCTGCACCCACAATGCGTGCAGTTTTGAAACGGATTTTTTTTCTGATAGTTAATTATAGCAGTGATATCAACTTCTATTAGGGATCATCCCGGACCATCGATATGCAGTTCCGCAAATCCGGGGTAATTATTCAAAACCAAGCTAAGGAATCCCCCAATATAAAGTTTCTTTTTTTATTGCCTTAATAATAAGAGGTAGAATGTTATAAATATAAATTCCGAGTACGTACGTAGTCCTTAATTTTACACGTATTCAACAGCTCTAAAGGGTTTTTATCGAGGGATTGTAGATATACATCTTCGAGGTTGACTTTTACGTCGGTATTGGGTTTGCATCTACGGAAAACATCTCCCCCCCCTTAATATCCTATAACATGCGCTAGATACTAGCTAGTTAATAAAAGATAGCGATATATCCAGTAAATATCTACTACCACGCATGGTACTAGTAGTGGGCTCGAAGAGACCGTGGTATCAGAATATCGAGATGCGCGCCAGTCCACCACCGCTGTGGGGTGCAATCATTGAAAGATTAAACCTCCACACCGTAGGCTTGGGATATTTAGTCAAAGTCTCTGGAAAAAGGAAGGAAATCCAAGTTTCCCTAGCCTAAAACTACCTATTGTAATACAAAGAACACTAAGGGGAGCAACCACAAAGATATTTAACCGCGCGGGTATGGAAATCTAACAGTAGATAATCTACAAACCCCCCTGTTATATAATTCAGCAGTGATAGTTTCCGCTTAAGGGAACAACCAATCTCTTTCCTAGATAAATCCAACCCTCTACTTAAAGTTTTCCGGGTAGAATTGGTAACCTCTCCTTACTACAGTCATTAAATGGGTTGATAGATGCTGGGATCTCGCAAACGAGGATTATACGGCACTTGGTGACTTTTGTAAAAATCGAAAGAGACGCTAGCCTAGAAACTAAACACTATTGCTAGATCAAAGACCTTTAAGTATTCGAACTTAAATCCATGTGATCTACGAGGCGGAAGGCCCAAAGGCGCCACCAGATACATTAGGAGGACAAAAACACCTAGTCACTCACATAGCAACCATGAGAAACTCAATCTTAATGTAATATTTACCTCCATAAAAACGCATAGGTTGATATAGATAGATTTTATATACACTATTAATGTATTCCTTTCTCTAGTTCAACTTTCTGCTTCTTATCTATTGTGGCTGTGTAGTGATACTCATCTCAGGCCTCTGGCTACTTTGTAGGTGACCGGGTATTTTTGTCCTCTACAAAACTAGTGAGGCCGATAGATCTTTTGGTCATGTGATTTATCATTGGTGAGAAAGAACAAATCGCCGACCAAAGATAAATCACATGACCAAAAGATCTATTGGCACCACTACATGTAGTACATATCTACAACTACTCGTTCCAAGCCATAACACACACATATAGAATAGTACACAAGAGTTACTAGCACATAAGACATATAACATTATCTCATAGTAGTACTAGGCACTACTGTATGCTTGATGGCCGGTTACGCTTTTTTTTGTGTTTTGAGTTTAGTTTTGTTTTGCAGGCTGTGGTGGGAGGTTTTTCTGGGTCCTCGGCGCTGGTTTAGAAGTTCTCCCCCCTCCCATTTTTATTATAGGTGGGTCCGAGTACCTTACCCTTTGGGCTCCATGTACTTATGATTAATTCATTCATTCATTTTCATTGCTGGTTAATGTGGCTAGAAGCGGCGCGCCTAGAGAGAATCTTCGTTCCAGGTAAAATTCCGTGAGATCTCTAGTTTATATTAATCTCTCTCCATAGTTCACCACAGACTTTATAAAACAAGATATGTAGGTGTACTAGATAGTTCATTCCAAGGAATGCGACGAGTGCTAAATATATGTTCTAATTATCACAGAGAAATTTTAAAGCCAGTTAGCAAACGTATGAATAAAACCTAAAGGTGTTGCGGGTTGGATATATCTAACTCGGAGGGACCATAAAAAGAAAGGACAACATATAACCTCCAGTGATAACGAAAGACAACAACGGAGAGAGACGTCTAAACGAAGTGTACATAGCTATATAGAAGACCCAAGTCCACTAGAACAGGCACCGGCGTATTATTTACGCCGCTCGCCTCTCTTTGATTAGTTGAGGATAGAAATTTCCTATATCAGCTAGCTAGGCGCGTTACCACTTATTTCCGGCTATTATGGCCTCCACCCACCCAGGTAATTATGCGGTAAGAGAATTCATTATACAGATTAGTTCTCGTAGCTGCATCTCTGCTCTAGAACCTAATATAATCTACAGAGGTATGTATACTAGTACTAAACAACGATTGGTTACCCGAACGAGGACCGGTTATATTATATAAATAATTAATTTACCACTGATTATAGAGTGTTTATCCATCCGGAGCCTAGGGTTTTAGCGATGCCGTTAGCCGAGGTACCTCCTAATCATTCCTTTCCAGTAAAGATAACTCCCTCTCGCTAAAAACTTCTGTGCCCTGGTGTGATGCCGGACATAAGCTTTTGAGAACTATTCCAGAAATATAATCACCCCGAGGTAATATTCGGGATATGGCGCAAACCAGCTATAACCGGGTAGCATAGCTCAGGGGCTACATCTATGTAGATGATTAATTTATTCATTTATTCATACCAGCTATACCTTATCCGAGTGATACGCCGTGATCTCGCTAACAAATGAATTATGAGGACTGATCTAACAGGTGGGCCCTAACCTTGGGGTTAATATGCTACTGATAAGCAGAGAGGATATAGCAACCGATAGTTATATATTAAAAGTGTTAATTCATCAAAAAGTGCTGGTACGTGTTCCTAGAGCACAATAAGTATGGCTAGCACCTAGCATGGCCAATTCCCAGGGAAGGATCCGGAGGAAGGTACTATCAGTCTCATAAGGGTTAAAAGAAGGAAATAAATCGACAAATTATTATTACTATCTTTTGACATGAAAGGATACCGTTGTTGAGAATCGGGGAGTGGACTTGCAATTATATCCAGCTTTCCTAGGTAGATAATTGAGCCAAGAGTACTAACCAACTAAATAATACACACAGGCAAATCCCTAACACAAATGTCTCAAGTATAAACTCCAATGCACCCCCGTATACGAAAATCATTCCAGGCTAGGGCAGTACGTGTTGCTAGCGTAGGATTTAGTAACGCAGTAATCAGTTGGATGAGACAAAGCATTGGTAAACTTTTAAAGGATATTAATAAAGCCCTTAGCTGGCATACAATAGCTCACGATTTGTTGCAGACAAGGTTCTAGGGGCCAAACAAAGTATCAAGGTGCAGATCACGCAATCCGGGCGCCGGCACGAGGCTCTTGAAACCCACAAATTCTAAAAAAACCATTGACCCGAAACCTGACAGTTGAAACGAAAGCCCGGTATTCCCACCGTACGTTGTTTGAATGGGAGAATACCCCTGGATTGAATTGATACCCCAGCTGACATACGCGTTCATACTCAAGACAGCATGCTGTGCAAACAAAATGCAAACAAACAAAAAGAAGGCCCGGAAATTACTTGGGTCTGAAGTAAGGTGTTTTGATCAAAAGCCAGAGGGCACGCGGATGGACCCCTTTCCGACCATAGTCCCTTTGCAAAGTGCCGAATTGCATATGAAAAGCATCGGAGAGATCGTAGACATCTGAAAGTCTGCCACGTTTCGGGAATCGCTTATCGCAGTGTGCACGTTGTGACGTAGGGTAATCAAAAACCGGTGATGAGCCCGGAGAGTAAGCTGAGGCTGGCTGTAGCGAGCAGAAACTCGCCTGCAGCGGGTGCTGTAATTAATACAGGGGACCGAAGACCGGGGACCGAACACAGGAGAGCCCCACAGACAACCCTAGCCCAGGCATGATAAGCCACTCACAAGCCACAGAGCTACCCCTCTAGGCAGTCCTTGCCGAGCGCCACCACAACTGCCAACTACCGCACCCAAATAATCTGCTGATATCGCGTGAGGCCAGGGTCCGGGCCTTTCAGTCACCAAGGATTATCCCGTGTTGACAGCCTTCCAGAAATCATACGACGCCCTGATTCCCGAGTTCTCCCTGCCGAAAAGTGTCCGCGGGACGTTATGGCGTGTTTCTTTGCCGGTAGTTGGGTGGAGAGTGGGAGAGTGGGAGGCCTGGGGAGTGGAGCTGCCTGGGAGTGGAGCTGCCTGGGGAGTAGAGCTACCTGGGGAGTAGAGCTGCCCTGTGAAGCCCTTTGCTATAGACCTACACCCTTCTAGTATAATAATTACTCTACTAGGACGTAGGCCTGGGCAAATGCTATATATTTATTCTGCTGGTCTTGGTCCTTCTCTGAACATATCTCGACCCCAAAGACCTTTTAAACCTTTTAATACTTATTCTTCCTAATATCTGTTTGTTCCCTACAATACTTCTACAAACTGCTTCCTGATCTCCAGTCAACCCTTAAACAAAATCTCAATCATGTCTGATTCAACATGGGCAGACTATCCTTTCCCACTAATCTCAACACCAGCCTGTGATATCGGCGTAAGTTCATTAGTTATTCCCCCAATGCCCCCCCTCACTCAACCCAGCTAACTGTCCTCCCCCCCACGCAGTACACAAACCAATTCATCAGATCAGCGTCAAAGATGGCCCTGACACACAACATCATAATCCGAGGGATGAACTCCATCTACCTCCAGTGTGCAGACGTGACCCCAGCATACGCCGCCGACTTCATAACCTACTGCCAATGCTGGTCCGAATTCATCCACAACCACCACGAGTGCGAAGAAGCAGCCTACTTCCCGCTGATCGAGAAAGCAGTAGGCAGCGCAGGAATGGCCGACGAGAACGTGGAGCAGCACGAGGCGTTCATGGGCGGCCTACACGACTTCGACCGATACCTTCGCCGAGCAACCCCGGACTCGTTCTCGGGAGCAGAGGTACTACGCATCCTAGACAGCTTTGCGGCAACGCTGCAGATACATCTTACCGACGAGATTGTGTGGATCCAGTCGCTGGCTCAGAATTATCCGGATCTGAATATTGCGGATATCGATGCGAGGCATGGAATGTATGTGAGGGGTAGGTCGACAAAGACGAGGATTTTGCCGTTCTTTTTGACGAATCACGATAGAACGTATGAGGGTGGGATCCATGCCTGGTGGCCGACGGGGAATGCGCTGAGGGATTGGTTCTTGAGGTATATCTGCACGCTGGTGCATTCGGGGGCTTGGAGGTTCTCGAGCTGCTCGAAGGGAGGGAAGCCGAAGCGGTTGGAGGGGATAAAGAAGATTCGGACGATCGATCTGGAGAGGGGGAATTTGATGGAGATGGCGCCAAAGAGACCTGAGCCGGCGATAAGGATTCAGTCGAGGACGAATGATGCGTGGTAGTTTTTTTTTGAGTGTGTTATGGTGTTATGATATACTTGGGTTGTGGTGTTGTGTGGGGAAAAAAAAAATATGTATCGATAGAGGGTTTTTTCGTATAGGAGTTGATTATGTGGGTGTAGGAGTATAACTTGTAATTATTGAATCTTTTACATCTCTCTTATGGTACTATGCACGCTCAATGAACGGAATTAAACTAAACTAAAAAAAACTTGTTATGAAAAGAGTCGAGTGATGGCTCATGAATAACTTAATACGTGGGGGTTGTATGATATATCGAGGAATAATACAGATGGGAATCCTTTTCTACGCATTATCAACTTGCAACAGCAGTTTAAAGTGCCTCTACACACAGACCCAGGCTCCTCAGCTCATGAGACGTTGCATATATATCAAATTACAAGCACCCCCGGTACCTGATTATAATCGAATTCCAGATTATGCCACTACATATACATATCTACGGCTGACCATTGACATATACACCATGACATCTAAAGCCTGTGTACCCCACGAGCATCCCCCAGCACCCAGGTTATCTCGTATTAATCAACGAGCCGAATAACTAAACGTTAGTATATCGCGCCACTTGAGACATTCCACAACGGTAGATGTTTTCCCCCCTTCCCACAAGTGGCGCGAATGTGGAGACTGAATGACAGAATAGCGCTATCGTATCCGACAGACCCTAACAAGGTAATGTTATCCAACCTTTAATTTCCACGTGCAACATTCTAGTATGTGTTGGTGATAACTCTGGAGCCAATGGTTCTAGAATGGTTCTAGAAAGGTACGTTTGTTTACTTGAGAGTATCTATGCTCATAAGTGGTCGGCAAAACCTCGGGCCGAGCGGGTATTTTGATCTTGTAAATTAATGCCCTCTAGGGGGGGGTATTGGTAGGCTTGCACCCTACGCGGCGAGTCCGGGTGCGCTTATAGCGCGAAAGATACGAGATTATGGAATAAAATTTTCTTTCCTATTCTTCCCTTTTACCCCGCTAAAATCTCGTCTTCAGTTTTATCATTACCATTGTGTAAAAGAAAAGTGGAAAACGACAAACTCGTAGATTAAATCATTAGTCACCGACAATCACATGACTCTGTCTCTCGCTAGAAGAGAAACAAAAGACCAACCCCCCCCTCCCTTTCACGGAGAAAAGTTGATCCAGTCAAACAATACACAGCCATAACCCATAACTCATTCACACACATAGTGGCGAAAACCTTTAGAAAAAAGTCTCACATCCATCACTGATAAATTTCCCCCCATCAACCAAACAAAAAACAAAAACCTCGACCCGTCAAAATGAGCAACTAATCCTTTCCCCGATCGCATCCAATCCCCTCCAAAATATCCCGTGCGACTGTTCCCATCACATCGCATCCTCGTCATCTGCATGAGATGGATGGGGCTGCAAATGCGCGAGTTCTCTTCTCCAATCCGTCCTGCAGCACCGCAGTCACCCAAAACACCAACTGCATAAACATCCAGCCCCAAAACCGGTTGTGCGCCCGACAAGGGTATGCGTGTGTCACTTTTGCAAGCCACAGGGTTCAGCTGTGACAGGGAATACCCTGCAGGTGTGGATGGAGGGATGGGGAGAGGGGGGTGCTTAGTGCCAAGAGTATGATGACCGGATAAGGGTTAGTGCGGAATGTATTTTAGGCTATCAGGGTATTTTTGAAACTGGGTGGTCGACGTGCTTAGAGATGGGTTAGTAGGATGCTTGGAGGGGATAAAGCTGTAGTCTCGTAGATGCAAGAGCTGTTAGTAACCTAGGGTGTATGAGAGAGTGTGAAGGGTCGGGTGAATAGTCTACTATTAGCAGTATGTATAAATAAGCTGTATTGATATCCGAATAGAATCTAAACGCTGTCCTCACGAAGCACAATAGGTATCAACGATGATGGGTGTATATTTAGAGTATGGTGGGGGGGGTGTAGGGTAGGGTAGAAGAATGGCGGGGGAGCACCATGATGCTAGTGAGAGATGCTAGCAAAAGGTGCTAGTGAGATGCGAGATGGCCAAAGTGGTCGGTGGTGGGCAAAGATGAAGCACCACCCGCACAAAGCTCGCTCGATGAAGTACATGAACAGAAACCGTGCCTGAGCAAAGGGAGGAGGGACACCCCTTTATACAAAGTCCTCCCCGACAACTCTGACACAGACACCTTCCCCACTAGGGAAGGAAAGGGGAAAGGGGGCCCACGTTTGATCGACGGCGGGGGTGGGAAGGGGAAGCACGGGCACTACCAACGGGTGAGCTGTCAAGATGAAACGTCCAACATGTTACACTGCCTCGTAGGGCGTGCGGGTGAGAACCGTGGTAGAGGATGGGAATAAGCTTAATTGAGTGTATGAGATTGAGAGGTGGCCCAAGCGGAGGGGGTGCGAGTGATTGGGGGGAGAAGCGAAGCTGTGGGGTAGTGGTGTAGGAGAGAGCTGCTGAGTGGAGTGGGGGGACTGGGCGGGTGTGTTGTGAGCGAGAGGGTGAGTGAGAGTGTGTGAGTGAGGGCTGTGAGTTGCCGCAGTCAACAGCAACGACAACCCGCTGGGCCAACTCGAGATGAGAACGCAACGAGCCCAACGGTTACAACTACAACCACGACTACAATTACATTCACCGATAAACACCCATACAACTCCCACAAGAAGAGATGAGGGAATAAAATCCAACTAACACTGTCCCATCAGCGGCTGTTTTGACAGTGACAAGCACCCTCCCTTCTCACTCTCCCTCCCCCTCCCTCCCGCAGAGCCGGCTTTCCGGGCCATTGTGTCATGGAGATCCGCCAAAGTCTCGGTTGTCATGGATCTCAGGTGCGGGGGATCCTGTCAAGTCTCGGCTGGCTCGAGTGTGATCCCCAGCCTGGCATGCGTGACTTGACGGCATGGTGACGATTCCACAGCCTTGACGAACCGGGAGGGACCCATGGCTTCTAAAACAAGAGACACCCCCACCAGCCGCTGCAGCCAACCAGTGGCCAAGGAGCGGAGGATGCTATTAATAGTGGCGATTCAACCGGAGCTATACCCGATCTGGCAGCAAGCGATGACTCGCTAACTCTAAATTGGGCTCGGCAAAGAGAAAACCAACAGAAGCGGGGTCTCGTCTGTCTCCTGTGCCACACACACCCTGTTTGTTCCAACGACATGAGCAAGGCGCCATCTGAGTGGTGTGTGTGTTAGTGTATTTTGGTGATATTGTTGTTTACTGCTGTAGCCATAGGGAAGCCTGGGCTCAGATCCTTCTGTACACGGACCACCACACCGTTGGGCTAGAGGTAGAGACAGAGAGACACAGAGAGACATACAGTGGCAGAGACACAGAGGCACACGCACACGCACATGCACACGCACACACGCACATCTGCACACACACCTACACACACCTATACACACCTACACTCACTCTTCCCTTCTACCCTCCCACCCTCCCACCCTCCCCACCCTTACCCACACTCACCCACCCTCTCACTCATCCTTACCCTCTCACCCACACTCACTCACGCTCATCACCCACACCACTCATTCACGATGGAGATAAATACCATCCATCCTCCCCCCCTCAGAATGCCTTTTTCATCATCATCTCATCACACTTCATCCTCCTCCCTCCCCCCTCATCTCTTCATCCCTAGATCTCTGACTTTGATAGTCGAGTCTCACTTTTCCCCATACTTTACCCCATAATCAACCTTTTTACAGCTTTGATAGCTCTTGCCCCATTCTTCATTAATCAATAATTATTCTCCCCCCTTTGCAGTAATCAATATCCCCCAATATCAACTCCCCAATATCAACGAATATCAACGAATATCAACCCCCCCCAATACAAACAAATAATCATGTCTACTCAATCCACCACCTTCAAGCTCCGCACTCCCTCCCACATCGAGTCTTGCCATTTGATTGGCTCTTGGGACAACTATGGAAAGAAGATGTCTATGGCTCAGGATACCGCTGCTGGCCCCGGTTTCTGGAAGATTACCCTCAAGTTTCCTTCCACTGGCTCTCCCGTCCGCTACTGGTACTACTACATCCTTGATGGATACTTTGAATCTCACGACCCCAACCAGCCCACTTGCAAGGAGCCCACCCGTGGCATCACACTAAACATTCTCGACTGTGGTGTCTCTCGCGAGTCCAGCCCCACTTCTTCAACTTCTTCTCGCCGCTCTTCCCGCTTCCCATCGCCTTCCTCCTCAATTTCCTCTTCCGGCTCTCCACCTCCTTGCGCCCACAGGGATCACCATGGTCGCCGCTGCAGGACCCCCTCTCCCCCTCCCCACCGCCCAGCCTCGCACATCATCCAGCCGATTCCCCGCAACCCGCTCACCCAGCACAAGCTCACCCTCGACACAAACTGTCGACCAGTTAGTGTAATGACCAGCGCTGCAACAATCAACGGCTCTCGCTCCTCTTCTGCTTCCTCCGGTCGCTCAAACTTTTCTCAATGCTCCGGGTCCACTGTCTTCAGCGAAGATGGCTCCCCAGTCACTCCCGTCTGCAACTGCCCATTCACCGAGAAGCACCGCAACGGTGTCTGCTGGGCCTCAGATGACGAGTCCTGCTGTTCAGAAGAGGATAGCTGCTGCAGCAGCGATTCAGAAGACGAGTACGAGCAACGTATAGCCCACGCCCCAAAGCGTGCGGGGTATCACTCATCATCAAAGGCTGGAGGAGAACTTGCTTACGAGCTCGAGCGCAGGCTAAGGATGTAGATGCTTGCATCCATCCGTTCTTTCTTTTTTTAATATATATAGTTTTTTGCTTTTTTTTAAACATCATTTTTTGATGTGTCAGGAGTTTTTTGGATACTGGGGATTCTTTTACTTCTTTAATTACTTACTACTAGCTACGATAGGGCATCATGTTAGTAGTTACCATAATGAGTGTGTTCTGGTGCGGGATTGGATTTTTTTTAACGACCATTTCTTTTTGTCTAACTTTTTCCTACTTTCTTTTTCTTACTACTTTATGGGAATGATTGGATGAACGAGATAGCTGCATGTCAAAAATTGAATAACTCCACGAAGAGTTTTTATCATGAATATCATTTTCCAACCGCGCGCACAGTAAATTGTGATTTGAACAAATGTGATATAAAAAAATCTCTTCAAGGCGGCTCTTTGGATCTACAGGGGGCTCCTAATAATAAAAGGGTATCCGCCAAAGAGTTTCAACCTTCCCGAAAGAGCATTAGACCAAAAATAGCGTTATTCCAGACGACGAAAGCAGAAGTTACAATAGTAGCCGCTCAGTACTACAGTTAACTGTAGCAATAAATGTTGCCCCCCAGACGCAGGGCCTATCTTTGTTACTTTTCACTCCCGATGCAAGATTTTTTTATTTGAATATAGCGTCATTGTCTTTAGAGACCCGACCGGAAAATAATTACGCCATATTAATACTTTTCCCAGATTTGCGGATGAGTTCAGTTTGTTTTTTTCCACACTTAATAGGAAGGTAATACCAATGATTTTCAGGAGAAGGTTTTCATGAAACGAGAAGACCTGGTTGTGGGTATGCGTCCGTGCACTTGGATAGAACTAGTCTAGAGAGTTGAATAATGGGAAAGAAAGGAAAGGTATTACGAGTGTATGTCTGGACTTGAGAGTAAAATTGTAGAAGAGAAATGAACCTTTCTTGCAAAGTAATTTTTTTGGCGCTGAGCTTTTCATGATCACCAAAAAAACCTAACCCTAATATATTCAACGGAGATCGAGAAAAAAGACAAACGCCGAGAAATCAGCCTAAAACAATAGATATTAAAAAAAAATACCCCCCTCCCCTAGAACATACGCAGGGAAGGAACAGTAGCCGAGATCGATGCTGCAAGGTAGGACCAGAGTAGTAAAGCGGAAAAAACTAACCGGGCCTTGTGATCATCGTGAGAAGGCGCTTTATTTTTTTATTTTATTTTTATTCTTTTATTTTTTAACCAGGGATAAAAAGTATGTGATGGATCGAATAGAACCTTGTCGAGCAATGGCGCTTCATTGCGGGGTTATGAGTGTGTGACCACCTTTTGGTTGAGTAGAGCAGAGTAGCACTGCAGGCAGGGTGTGGGCATCGTGGTCATGAGTCGTGGAATGAGGGACTGGATTTGTAGCTGTGCATATGTATGTATGTTCCTCCATACGTATGCTGAGGGGGAGAGAAATCCTGGGTGGTGAGCTGCGGGAACTGTACGATAACATTGGCAGTAGGACCGGGGACAAAGTTCCCGAGAGAGACAGAGAAACGGTGTCATGCCGGCTTCTCTTCCTTTCCTTTTTTTTTATTCGAGAGCGGGGCAGGTCGAGACCTTTGGCTTTCTGACTTGGCTGGGTGTTTCTTCTTCTCAGGTTAGGCTGTTTTCTCTATAATTGGTGTAGTGGTGGTCGAGTAAGACTCGAGCAGGTGAATGATTTGTTCTGAATATACTCTTATCAATGTGCCACCCGCCCTGCTCTGGTTGGAGATATCCTGTAACTGCATACATAGAACTTACAGTATCTTACAATGCTTAATCTCAAAGAATTCAGTCCCGCCAGCCGCCTACAGAGTGAAATCTAGCACCCCTTCACGCATATTTATACCCCTAACCCACACCATTGACACGGAATAACCCCTCAGTGCAGATTCTAGTGGCCATAGACGACTCCCATCTCGTATAAAGACTTTAGTCTTTTAAAAAGGGAAAAAATATATACAATCGTCACAAACTATCATGCCTTTTCTTAACCTACCGAATGAAATTCTTCTCCTCGTGGCAAAGAATCTCTCAAAAGCAAAGGACCTAAACTCTCTTTTGCGCACAAGCACTCATCTATGGTCACTCCTTACCCCCCAACTCCATAAGCTCGCCCTTGAAGCATGGTATGGGTTAAAACCACTTGCATGGGCTGTTATCTATAACCACCAGACACTTGTATTACTGCTCCTCTGTCTCGGTGTCGATATCAACGAGCCTATTAGAGAGCCAAGAGGTTTATATGCACTACATTACTGTATCTTAAGGAATCGTGAGGATATGTTTCGTCTATTACTCACTAATGGCGCCGATGTCACCGTGCGCGATACCTACGGGCGGACACCATTGCATTTGGCTGCGGCAGAAGGGGAGCTTGATATGGTAAAGTTGTTGTTGGAGCACGCGCCCAGTGGAGGTGATGCATATGTTGATTTGAGAGAGGTGAATGGTCATACTGCGTTGTGGGGTGCTGCACTGTGGGGGCAGGAAGATGTTTGTAAAGTTTTATTGAAATTTGGTGCGGACATCATGTCTAGGAGCAATTCTGGCGAGACGGCTAGTATGGCCGCACGGATGCATCATCACAGAAGTCTTGAAAATCTTTTGAGGGGACTGGAAGAGGAATTGAGTACCTAGGATGAGGAAGACTGAAAGGTAGCTTTGACTATTTTTTCTTTGCTAAGGGGAATAGGCGCTAGGGTAAGACTTTTGAGAGGAGTGGGTTTTATTCTGCTCAAATTAACGGCTTTCTCATACCTGGCGTTTTTGAATCTCTTCTGTTTTGATCATAAGGGCGCATAATAGGGAAAAACTTTTACACTTGGACAGATTTAGTTATTCACACTGGGTAGTAATATGAGCCAGGACTTATTCAGGGTTTACCTTCTAAACATGGGTCAAAGTAGCCTACATGTACATACAGCTAGGCATCAGATATCACATTGACAACATTGCATTTTGCGTGCATCTTGAAATCTGTGCCTATACATGAATAAATATATTGTTTTAGGCAAGGATTGTGTGCTCAGAGGGTTGATATAGGCCCCCCCTGTGGTTAGGCGAGTCAAGGACGGGAACTAATATATCGGGTAGAGTATGAAGTTTTCGATCACCCCGCATATCAATACATGAAGGTATTACTATCTTCAACGGTCCGAGATGTCTTTCTTCCCGTGATGAATAATTGGGGGCCAATCATAACCGCCGAAAACGTTAGCTAGGTATCTTTAGATTAACCAAGCGCTAGGCGCGCCCGCCCCTGTTTCGGGTCTTGACGCCACCACAACCCGTTCTAACGGTAAGGTCTCACCAGGCTTGTCGTTCGAAAAATAGAATTAGACGCGGGGGGTCATTTAGATTTATCCTCCACGTTTAAAGTAAGTCACCGATACGCGTCGTAATTCACTGGTATAACTTTGATGGGGTAACGCTTAATTTGGTACGTACATACAGCTAGCTGCATATAACGTTTGAAGATTTACCAACTGCAGACCAACAACTGAGCTATGCTGAGGCCTTTCTTTCCCTCTAAAGTTTATATCCTCTTTTGGTTACTGTGTTTTACTGGTTACCAGTGGCGTGCGTGATCAGATATACAGTTTACGGCGTCTAACCCAAGAGCTGTATATCGACGTAAGTGGTATTCAGGAGCCTCAATGTGCGCAATTGCTGTTTCAATCTGTCGTAAGTACTTTTGGGTGCATGGTGGTTGTGCTATTGGGCCTGAATATCACAACAGTCGCGCCACATTATGTCAGATATTATGCCAAGAGTGGAGGATTAAGGTTATTTGGTATGAGACAGTAATTAAGAGACGGTAAGAAAAAGCCAAGAGATATGGGATAACAGATAATCGATACGAGATAGATATCAAAGACCCAACAAAATCTAGTATAGCGAGATACGACGCCAAGAAGCTGTTGTTGAGGACTGGTGTTGCGTGTCGGCTATCACCGGGAGTATTTCTCTTGATTTCTGCCATTGGTCTATGGTTATCCTCACCCAATGGTCTATGCGGATATCATCATGACGAAACTAAATCAGGCCATAGAATTCATTGACCATACTATGGCGATATATGCCGCGGAAATACCTCTATGCGGTCGTCATGACGACACAGGATGTTGTCAACGGTATAGATACAAAACTCTCGCGGGTCTACGGATTATCTGGAAAAATTGTAAACTTGAGAAAGCCTATCTTCTACAGCATGTCTCTAAATCGGCACCTAAGTGATTCTCAGCGAGAAGACTCACCTCTCCTACCTAATAATCGGGGGAGAGATGAGGGCCCTCATGGGTGGAAGGATATTCTTGAAAATAAGATGACATGGGCGTGAGTGTTTACCTGCAGTAATTTTACTATAATTTAAACAGATATGCTTATAAAATACTAATGTACGGAGGACAGTTGGTACTCGACAATTACATCTTCTGGTGGTGTCGCATTGATCATTTACAGTCTTCCATACCAAACCCACAAACTCTGGGTTGTAGGTACGTAAACTATTTTAAGACTACAACAAATACTAAGCATAATTTATACAGGCGGCATTGTTTATATCCTCTCGCTCATTGGATTTCTACTCCTATTATTGGTCCATCTTGCTCGATTTGTATTGAATCCACGACTCATTCCCGCGAGCATAAGACATCCTTCAGAAGGTCTTTTTGTATCAAACTTTGCCGCAGCACTTGGGATTCTCGTGATCGATGGAGCAACTTATAGTGAGAAATTGCATACTACACATGGCCTGGCTCTGAGGGTGTTTTACTGGATTTTTGTAATAGTCGCTATTATATTTGGCGTTGGGACTCCATTGGCACAGTAAGCTTCTCTCACCCAATATCACTCGATTTCTCGGGATATGCCCCGTCTAGAGGCAATGCTTATTGAAAAAAAACAGGTTTACGGGGTCGATATCAGGACATAATTCAAGAGTACGCTCATGCTATCCTCTCTAAGACCACTATTTTAACAACATGGGTCTTCTAGAATTATACCCCGATGGCCATTCAGCAAGTGCTACCTTTCACTCTCGTAGGGTATGCTGCTGCTGCTGTGGTTTCACATATCGACCCTCTCCACGGACAACGCATCGCAATTCCAATAATGTATATTGGTATTACCATCCAAGGCATGGGTATTCTTGTATCTTTTCTCGTGAGTCTATGCTACACCTACCATCCCAAGAGACTGGTATTAATAAAGAAACAGTACCTCTCAGGATTCGTCGACAGCCTATACCGCAACTCTCTCCCAGAGGTCTCGGCCAGGCCATCAATGTACATTTCGGTTGGACCACCAGCTTTCACAGCTCTCTCATTCGCCTTGCTCGCCGAACAGAGTCTTAGGCATTTCCCGGCGGACAAATTTGCACCCGGTGGTTCTGTGGGAATCGTTGGTGGAGTATCTCTATACTACATGGGACTAACAATGTCGTTGATGTTCTGGGGGCTCTCGGTGTGGTTCTTCCTCATCTCGACTTTTAGTAATTTGGCTTCTTTGGGGCGGATGGATATTGGTATACAGCAACTGCAGATGTTTGCTTTGATCTTTCCAAATGGTAAGTCCCCCTGAAAAATACCGCCGAATGTCAGTCAGGAATGTGAATAGTTTCCTAATATTTATCATAACCTAATAGTTGGATTTGCACTGGCTACTACTCATATATCAAGGCTACTTGGAAATCCTAAAGTCCTTGCGGTCATATCAGAAATACTAGATCTTGTAGTTATTGGATCGTGGGTTATTGTGGCGATTGCAACTGTGTTTGGGGTAGTCAGTGGGCGGATTTTCAGGGGGCCTGTTTGGTAAAAACTAGGCGGATACACATGAGCCAAATTGGTGGGTGATGAAAAATTCATGAAGGGCTAGATGGAGCTCAATATCAAGAATGAAGCAGAAGTATGGTTGAGTATGTGGGGTAATGATGGGAACTAGGCGTAAAATAATACACGTATGGTGTTCATTAGGATAATGATTCATTTAGTTAAATGTTTATTTACGCTTTGTATGAGGTTTCGCTTGGGATTTTCTTTATGAAGTTATATCTAAGCAATAGTATAAGTTTATAGCTATAAAATCATCTTAACCATAAAGTCTTCTATTTAATCAATACTCTTGAGTAAATAACTTCTTCCTATGAGGTAATCATAAGTTAAGCATGGAATTTACAAAGGTAGGGTAGTAAAATAGTTTTAACATGAAAGTATCTTCGATTTTAAAGTATGACTTTGCACTAACTAATCAAGCTCGTTGGTAGAGCATGTTTAGTATTTAAAGTACTTATATAATTATAACTAATTCTAGTTGAGTAGATCACAATCATTTGGCTAATCGTGCACTGATTGACATAAACAAAAGGAAATTTGCCCAATCATGAATTAGCTATAATACTCATGCTAAATTACATTCAACCATACAACATTGCTATATCATACACCAAATCAATCCAACTCCAGCCTCAAAGCATCATATTGCACATACACGGCAGTGGGAAGAACAGCCGTCTCAGTGTCTGTCCCATTAAACGGCAGATTCAATACCAACTTATTACTCCCAACCTTCAGCCATGATGTTGGGAAGGTCAACTTCTTCGCTACTTGATAACAGCTGACTGCGGATCTGACAATGCAGCTGCTGGACATGTAGTACGGGATTACGAATGGCAGTCCGGAAGACTGGTCATTGACGAAGGTGGTGAGCGGTAAGTTTGCATACGGTTCACTACTACTAGAAACATCCGTATTGCCCGCAGCAGTTTTAGCGCCAGCAAGCTGGATTGTGAGTGTTGCTGTCTTCGTCTTCTTCAAGTCTTTTGCGGTAAGGTCGAAATTGATAGTCCAGTTATTGGTGTTCTTAGTGTAGATCTCTTTCCGATCATGAGTAGGCCCGAAGACAGCCCAATGAACGGTGTTGAAATCCTTCGCGATGTCGCTCTTTCCAATGGTGAAGTTAACGCCATCTGGAAAATCTGTGGGGAAGTCGTAGGCTCCCCAGTAGATCCAGTATTCACGGGGTTGGCGTGGGTGTGTGGTGTCTAGAGCATCACCGTGGAGGAATTCTCCTGAAGACTTATCGGGGGTACCCAATCTCCAGACCTCAGTTCCCGCAGACTCCTCTTTCCAGGTTGCCGAAGTTTTTGTTGTCTTTTCACCGGAGATCTTGATGCCGTCCTTGATGTAGTTTCCGAAGATACCATCGGCGTATACGGTAAGACGGTAGGTTCCGGCCTTCACTCTTGGGATCTTTACGCTGCCTTTTGCATCAATCTCACCCCAGTACTGGTATGCTGTTACATCCTCGGCGTTATCTTGGAAGTTGATGCCGTTCTTGCTGAGAACTGCAAGAGGCCTTTTGGCGCCGCTAGGAAGTTTAAAAGATCCTTCGAAGATACCACGCTGCTTGGAAGGAACATAGTTTTTGACGTATGGAGAAATACTATCGTAAAAAGCAGCATTCCATGAAGAGTTTGCGTATTGCTCAGCGTCCGCTCGGAGCTCATCGATAGTTGCACCGGGGGCACTGTTGAAGTGGTAGTAGTGAGGACCAAAGGTGCGGTCGAAGCCGTTTGTAATATTTGGGGTCCCCTCCCCATGGTGGTTCGAAACGATATAATTATAAACGATGCCATCTAGAACAATGAATTAGCTGCTGGTTTGATTGTAGTACTTTGGTTGGGGCGGTCGCCCAACTAGGACAGGGGAATGGCATACCGACTGTTAAATCCGAATGTAGAGGACCTCCGAAGTACGTATCCTGGGACAGTTAGGTTCAATTCTATGAGCCATATACTACAAGGTCAATAATTCCAATTACCTTTGAATTCATCACCATCCAGGCGCCAAAGCTAGTACCATTGGAAGTACTGCCATCAGCATACATCCCGTGCGCAATGGTCTGCCGCCAGTCTATTTAAATATATAAGTTTATGCGCTAGGATAAAGATTAGGAGTATATGACCTACCGCTGGAAAAGGAGTACTTAGTAAAGTACTCGGAATACTCCTTAAAGTAGGGGTCATTAGGAGTGTTCTCAAGCGTCCAAGTCGCATCTTGAACAACAACTTGCTTCGAAACGCCATCCCTTGACGGCAAAGGTGCCGTTTGTTCTTTATTAGTCGACAAATGAGTCCATAAACCCAAGTTTGCATTGGGGCGGAACAAGGTACGGAGCTCTTGGAGGTTCCGAAGGAATGGTGTTGTCTCGTTGAAGTAGGAAAGCCGTGTGAATGTGTGAAGACCCGTTTCGCCATCTCGTAGGAACCAGAACTGTTGGAAGAACTGGCCAGTTGGAGTGTAGGTATCCGATAAAATAACTCCACCGTAGGAAGCGCCAGTACTGTCGGTGCCGTTCACCACCTGGATAGACGGTGTTGTGGACCCAACCGTATAAAAGCCGCTTGGAATACAGTAACAGTCAAGGTAAAGAATTCCAGTTGAACCACTTTGCGCACCAAGGAGATCTTTTCCATCGAGAGTCAGGTCTATGACGGCCCCATTTGATTTCCCCACAACTGCCGTTAATCGGTCGTTTTTTAGGGTTACAAGTGAAGATGTCTCCGTTACTGTGAGTACTGCATGAACGGCAGTAAAGGCACAGAGTGCGTTGAGAAATACGCTCTTGAATATCGAAGGCGCCATAGTCGATACGAATCCACAATTGAAGAATTCAGAGAACCTGCAGAGCAGAAAGGCCCATTGCTTAGGCGCAAATCTAGCCTTTTATGAAAGCAATTCTCGGCGATTCAGGCACGGCAATTCGGGTCTCCGGGTTATTTCATCCCGTTTCTTTATTATGCGACCAAGCCAGGTGGATGGAGAAAGGTTGAGGCCGGTGACACGGTTCCTGTTGACATCTAGCTAATCTCGGGTTGAAGGTTCCCCATACTTTCACCCCGCATACTAGGCAGATTAATGTATAACCGGGCATGCGGGGGATCAGCTCCAACATCTACTCATCCGGTTCTATCTGGGTCTAGGCATTTTTTTATATCGGCACCATTGAAAGAACTGGAAGGGAAGCGAGATTGCAAGAACGTCAGCGGGTTCGTAATGACTGTCACGGGTATCCCGGCACAATTAATTCGGCCTCTGGTTAAATGAAATCAGGGGCTGCCCTTAGAATAATCAAGCTCGACCGGGAGAATTTTGCTGCCGAGAGAACTTGCACAGGCGACGATAAATCCCATTCCCTAAGAATATAAACATAAACGTGAGAGTTAGCTTGATCTTGGAGGGGAAAATGGGGACGCGATTTTCTCTAGATTACCAACCGTTGCGGTCGGAGTGAGGCTAGAACTAAACGGCAAGAAGTAGGACTACACAAAACTTACTTGAGGGTATTGACAACTAAGAACCTTCTCCTTTGAACAAGCTTAATACGGGACTGAGATAGACATTTGCTATTTGTATGAATTCCCCCAGCCTATGCAGTCGCGTTCAATTAGTGAGCGGGCAGGGCCACTTCACACCAAAATTGGTATATTCCATGCTAAGATTCTACAGCAAAATAATCATCCAATAAATCCTTCCTTTATACTCAAGAACAAAACGCTCCTGGGACCCAACCACTGGTTTTCTGAGATTTTCTAATTCAACCCTAGCTGAGTTTTACAGCTAAGAAGCTGGTGAAGTTAAGAAATGACTTGTTCTTGGTAGGAATCTGACAGTGCAACCCTCACACACTTCACAAGTTTTCTAGTATGCCATAACATAATTTAGTACAAAGAAAATAATACAGAAGAGGGGTTGATAAAAAAAATCTAACCTTATACAAAGTTATAGAGCTTATTTCAATGAGTAGTTGAACTAACCGTTGAAATGGCTCGATTTTGGTGTAAAATAGCCCGTCCCTCACCAATTGAACGCGACTGTAAGATTCGTAAGTCTTTTAGAAAGTAGGGAGCTGTTTGGGGAGGTAGGATTGGGGTCTAACCTCGATCCTGGGTAGCTGGTGGGATTACGCTGCAGGAATTTGCTCTCATTGCCCAAACCAACCCACTATGCTGCATGACGTCAAGTTTTCGAACTAGGATGGTTCCAGCCACTTTAATTGAAGCAGCCTGGGGAGTATCGGGATACTGCAGCTCATCCAGTGTCTCGGACTTGGACCGATATTTACCTAACCCTAAAGGGTGTTATTGTACAAGTATATTTTGTAGGAGAAGTAAGCCTTGAACTACTACCCCTAGGGCTCCCACATCTTCGTAGATACCAAAGTGCAGGGCCCCTCTCCGCCCGGGCCTATATACATACCTGTCATATTTACACTCTAAGTTAGCTATGGGTGAGATTCTATGATTTATAACTACATTATAGAAATATCGGAGCATGTAAGATTGCTAGATAGCCCTTCGTTTCGAGACTCGATTAGAGGCATTGGGAGTTATTGTTCCGTTACAATCACTAGGTTGAATTTTATTATATTGTTTCTAGTCTAGTTTCTCGGCTTATTTATATCTATAGAAAACAACGCAAATGAAGAAGAAGCCGGACGTATGCCCTTGTTAACTGAATAGACAAGGTATATGATACACCAATATTTAATATGATGCCATCCGAGTTCCACGCACTTCCTGGGATAGGATTTATGTTGACGCTTTAGGGGTCCGCCGCGCGAATGTTATAAACAGTCTTAGCTAATTATGATTCGGCTGGTTTGTTTTACAATCACATGTTTATCACGATTGGGTCGATATATTTTTGCTTTGACTTAAAGGTTTCCGGACCCTATACCATCTTCATTATAACCTTATGGCTTCTAAGACAACTCTCACCAGCATTTGATCTTTACAGTAACCGCCACCCCGAAAGCTGAGGAGTAATTGGTCTATTCCTGGGGCTCACGCAGCTCGGAAATTTTACCCTCGTGAGTGATGGCGACTCGCCAGGGTTGGGATTCAGGCGGGAGCAATATGAGTGGTAGCTAACATCTCCGGGACAACCGTGAGCTTCAGAAATCCACCTTGGCTCTGACCTGGATATTAGGGATATGGCAAAGATATCCCCCAGATTGTGGCAGTCCAGGAAATCAGCTGCGCTGGTGCCCATTGGGTAAATCGGCTAGCGGGGTCGGTCACCATTGCGGTGTCTATATTTTCTTATTCTCAGGTGCATTTTGTCCAAAAGCACCGAGCGTATACAGAATTGTAACTCGTATCAAAAAGAGACCTGATTCCAAATAGCACGCTAGCCGGCCAGCATATTAGAACGCTCTGTATAGAAGGATGATGCAAGGTTAGGACTCGGCAATAAAAGCCATACTACTTACCCCTACCCATAATAGCGGAATTATAGCTATATGCAGGTTGTATTCTAGAACCTGCACGACACCTCCTCCATCCCATGAAAAAGCGGGATGCACGATCCGTCCCGACACCCCTATCCGGAAAGCCCTAGTTAGGAATTTCCCCTAAGCCGCTGATGAGATGTTTCGCTCAAATCGTGAGTATCGAGTATCTATAGGTATTCTTGCGGTACTTGACATGGTATTTCCTAGTACTTTACTTTGATCCCCGGGAAACATCACTAGGTGAGGAGGCAGTTTTGTCGAGTAATAAAAATTGTGTTAGCTGGTTGGTGCGAGCAATTTTGAACTTGATACTCTCTAAAGAGACTTTTATTGCTTCTCTTGCATATGTACGACAAGCTCTTGTGGATGACCCATGTGTAACAATACTCCCAAAGTACGAAACTCTTAGATCGAAACTTTGCGATAGAAGATTGTAACACTTGAAAATGACATTTTGCCACATGGCTGGGCATTGTGATAATACGATGCGTAGGGTACTCTGCGTATGGGGATAGAGGGCTCGCGCCGCTGTTAAGACCCTAGTTCACCTTGTCTTTAGGAAAGATCATCAGCATCTTGAGAGGCACATCGCCGAAGTGCTAAATATGCTTAGATAGTGTCTGTGTGTAAGGGGGATCTTGGAGTCATTAGTTACATGTTCATGGAGTCTACTGGACCCGCACATTGGAGAGGCCCGGGTTTACTTAGCCAAGAGAACGAATACTACTCCCAGGAGATACAGGTTCCAGATATATTTATGACGGAAAATCCCACCATTCCACCCCAAGCCCGAGCAGTCGGGTCAGAGTCTGAAGAATGTTGTAGGGTGGTTGTCCAACCTGGATTCAGATCGTTACGTTGGAGCTGGCCTCCACTGTATAAAAAGCCCTATTGCTTGTTTCTCCAGGTTCCAGACCTGCTCCGGGTAGCGCTAGCTAGAAGTCAAATCCCCTCCGCTGCAAGCCAGAGAGTGTTGACGACTCAAACTTCTCGGTTATTTTTCTCCCGTTACGTTACGCTGCATATTGCCACATATTAGTGGAAAATTTTCCATGTTTCAGCTAACCCACCAGATGCACCCACTACGTATGGTGTAACCCAGGGAATGCGAGTTTCCGCAGATACATATGATAAGGGATAAAATTGAGTATCTTGGAGCGGGGGGTAGCGTCTGGAGAAACCGGGAATTCACTGTAAAGTTTGAATACTAAACACAAGTTATAGTGTACTACTGGGTCTTTGTGCTGGAAGGACAAGCCCTTGTAGTTTAAAGAGTGGCTTGGCTCGGAGGTACTGCGGGGAATATATTGGTTGCTAAGAGGGTCTGAGCGGTTGAACTGTGGAGGGTTTCGTAGGTAGCATGTATACAATTAATTGGTAGGATTCGTCGATCATCAGGTGCATGAAGGTTCCCTCCGTATCCAAGATTCGGGGGGTTAAAATGAATAGAGCTCTGTAGGTGATATTCCAGAGTACTCTTCCTTTCAGTATAATCACACATGGCCTATTATAATGCAGTAGTAGCTAGCCCTTAGATCGAGTGATATTTTCTTTTTTCCGACTTGGAAGGTTCTATCTTGTCTTACTTCTCAAGCCACGCGAAACCCCTCTTGTGTTGTTTCGGCATTTTATTCACCTGCATGAATGGTGCCAGAAAAAAAGAAAACAAAGTATGGGCCAGAAAACATCTTAAAGGTTTGCTCAATAAGGTCTGGGTGGGTTAGGTCTTTTTAGCTGTAGGCTGCATATATTTCCCGATGGCAAGACGGCTGCATCAGACGAAATATTCAAGACATGGGAACCAACATGCCCAGGTTGGTCTGTATTACATGAAGTCGAAAGTTCAGCCCTCGGCTCCGCAATCCCCCAGGGTTCAACGGCCTGGCACGGTAAACCCAGCGCGTGAAGGAGTCCAAGATACCTAGACATCGCCGCACACGCTGTCAGCCATCAAGAACTTGTGTAGCAAAATGGCATTAGCGTATAGTGCTCGGCGTTGCATAATGGAGTACCTGGTAATAAGGACCTCATCCCCCTGCTGTCTTGATCTAGGTGTGGTATCTACAAATGAGTGTTTCTTCAATTACCGGGATGGTGGCGCTGCAAGTCGGTGATCGGATCAGCACGTGGGTCCGGCCCCAGGCCCCTGAAAGTAGCAATTGGGAGATATCCCCAAGCCTCAACAAGCAATAAAAAAACTCTGATATAACACACGTTGCGACTCACCACTGTATTCTCCTTTATAACGCCATCTTTCGGCATCTAAAGCCAGAATAGAGCGGCGGGAAATATGGGTAGAACTTCTATCACAATAATGCTCAGGGCTCAATATCGTTTATAGTATAATTCAGGGCAGGTCATAGGCTTTAATTGCTCATAAGATTTTAGTAGGATAGGGGGTCCACGAAAGATTTATAGATCCATATCCAAGAGTCTCAAAACGCCATCTCAAAGTGCATGCAGCTCAGCATCTGAGTTTTCGGCATCCAATTCAAGATCGAGCGTTTTTAGTCAACTAGTCCCTGAATCAGTTAGCAGAATATCTACACTTTACACATTAAGAGCAATTATAACCAGGCTACTTACACATTGACTAGGGTAAGTAATACTCACTAAGGTATTTGTAGGAGGCTAGTTAAGGCAAGCATTTCGCTTGCTCGTGTATCTAATTGCAAGTTGGGCACACATGTAGATCTCGTCAAACGTCTGGTTACTGGTACTAAGTACCTGCGTTCGGAGACATATGCGATACTCTGGGTAATGTCCCCGTGGGGCCTCAATAGGTATCACCGGATAACAAGAGCGGATCGGACACGCAGCAAGAAAAAGCAATGATCAGTCCTGCCAACCATGTAAAACAATCATGTCCTATCTTGATAGTCTGCACAAAATGTCTCGTCTTATATCCAGTCAAATGCTCCCATTAGAACAGGGTCTACCGCTGTCTGTGCTTATGCGAAACGGCCCGATTTCCTGGTCGGAAAGACGTTCACAAAAGAACGGTACATAGCTCTTTCGGTTATGGATAGAGAATGGGGGGCGCGCCGTCGATCGCTTTTTAGGGCGACCAAAGAGTACGCTAGGCATGCCCAATCTATATATCTATCTTCCCATAGCCCCACTCTAGTTACTTTATCCCCGTGTTGCTAGCTATACTACACTATCAACAACATGATTACACTCATTCCTTCAAACTATGTGCTCCAGGAAGTCACGAAAGGCGACATGAGCGTGGCATCAATATGCTGGGGCTTCACTCTAGGGTTTGGGTTTCTCACAACATGGGAGGCCATACGCCAAACGATGCGGTCGCGGGACCCTCTTAGATCAGCTTATATCTGGATGATCTGGTTAGAGATTATTGTTTGCCTGGCATTCTCGATAATTTGCTGGATCCACTTGGACGGGGGGATTCCTCCAAGGTATGTAATATTTCAGTTGACTTCGTTTCGTAGTCTTTTACCTTTACTTATACTTTAATAGTTTTGCTTTCTATTTCTGCATCTGTGAGTTTAAACTTTAAGAAAGAGTCCTAAGGGGACTTGGCTAATATTAAACACAGTGACCTTTTGGGCCTTGCAAGTTCAGTTCCTTTTACAAATTATCATCAATCGAATTATAGTCATCTTGGCTAGTCGCACGCAAGCAAGGTGGATGAAGTGGGGTGTAGCCGCCTTGATCACAGCTGTCAATATCTCTGTATATTGTATCTGGATCCCAGCACGACTACAAATTTCCGACAAGTAGGTATTGGGGGGAAATAGTTAACAGACGTTCACCATTATTGACGTTAGTTTAGGTACGTCCACATCAACGAGGTCTGGGACCGATGTGAAAAGGTTATATATCTTGTTGTCGACGCGATTCTCAACTGGTACTTCGTTAGAGTTGTCAGGCGCAGGCTCGTCAAGCAGGGAAGCGCCAAATATAACCGTCTTGTTGTTTTCAATATCCGAATTATCTTTTTGTCATTGTTGATGGATGTAAGTACCCCCCAAGTAAATCCGAGACTATATAAACGAACCTCGTCTGACGGAATAGTGCTTGATTATTGGGACAATGAGCCTCAAGAATAGTTTTGTGTTTGTCTCCTCACTCCAATAGTACTCCAGTCTGTTTTTGATCAATTATATATCTGACTGAATTCTAGTTACATGCAATTCCACCCTCTCGCATATATCGTCAAGCTGATGATCGAAATGTCTATGGCCAACCTCATCCGGAAGATTGCAAGCGAGAAAAACGATATGCGTGTTGGTACATACGAGCTCAGCGTCAGCACGACGAGGAGGGGCCATGTATCACAAATGAATGCCAATGGGGGAGTGGTTGTGCATAAGGAAGTTATTGTGGAAAGTCGAGCTATGGAGGATCAGGGGAGTGAAATCTCGGCAAAGGAACCACAAGAGGACGATTCTCCCCTTAGAAACGAGTCTTGGAGTCGAGTTACATATAACACTGATATAACAGCAAATAATCATGTGCACGATGCTTGTTAGGATACATCCTTATTCTTACTTTTCATATGTATAATTTCATTTAATAGAGCAGTGTGTTCTTGCTTGAATAGTAGCCGTATACCGGCTATTTTATAGAACTAGACGAAATATAGGTTCTTTTGTATATAGATAAATAACTAGGTTTTTTTAACCTCGCTGGGATTGAAAAATATGGGTCTAAACTGTAAGGTCAAGTATCACTGCCATTGGATAGTATTCGTAAATATTGAATATGAGAAGATGACGCCACAGTGTCCCAGATGGTTATGCCATATCGTAGGGCTGGATCGACAATGTCCTCATGTGCGTGATACGTATGTACGTAGTTACCCCTTAATTAATGCAGTAGATCTGTGTACGGCATATGCGTGTTATACGGTCTATTCCTTTAAGTGTACCAATAGCTACATCTGACGAGAGAATAAATAAAGCAAGCGAATGGCGCGAGGTTTATTGTAACAACATTTTGTATCAGTATCGGCTGAGGGGTGTGACCTTTTTAGGTAATAGTCCTACTCAAAGATAGTGATACTGTGGGTTTTCCAAAGCCGGGCTTGCACCCAGCTTTCCTCCTACCTATTGCAAAGCGACCCACAAGAGATGCGCCTGGGCACTTTGCTCAGATACACAAATACGGAAAATCAGACACGGAGTAAGCTAGCCAGGATTAATAGTGGGAAGGGGAACGAACTCGCTCCAAGTTATTCAAAGTTATGAATGGCCAAATAGAGAAACCAGCGGGAATGAACTCGTACACACATGCTCAACCACCCATGTCGAGATTAAATCAGAGGATATGGGTGGATTAATGGGTAACCCTGGAAGCGGGAGGCGTACGTAAGGAGGTGGGCTCTGTGTTACACGGAGGTCACCGGGGCGCCTCCTTATTCTGCCAAGGCCGGGTCATGGAATAGCACGGAGGGAACGCTCGTATTGAGGGGGGGAGCTCTTGAGAACTCGGGTACCTAGAACAGTTAATATCCTTAATGACTTTGTCACGGTACAAGCTTAAACTCAGATCGTCGTGGACACAGACCTCTGCCTACGGTACGTAGAGCATATATAGATGTTGGCTATCAATAATTTTGTTGAGCAATTGAGCTATCGGGTAGCACATATTGTGATTGACCCTGTTGTAACTTATAGTCGTATCTCGATATGGCAGATGCTAAGAATCTAGAGGATTTCGTATGAGATAGTATTTTTGTAAAGAATCTGGGTGTAGAAAGTTTGTTTTGTAGCAGAAAAATAATTTTGGCCAGGGAATTTCGTACGGGATAGCAAAGAATCTGGCATATTGAGATCCGGCATAGCGAAGTGCAATTGTAGTTGTCTGAGGGGCAGGGAAAAAATTTCGGCGGCTAACGAGATCTCCACAAGCTATAGGGTAGTTCGCATTTGCATTAATTTGCAAGCTGAAGTTTAACTTATAAGACAGTAGCTGCAGTTGCACATTCGCCGCCGTCAACAAAAGCTGTTTTCTTAGGTAGAAAGGGCCTGGTAATAAGAGGGGATAGTTAGCTTGTCAAATTCTTGAGCTTTGAGAAGACGCTAGGACGGACAATCGCCATCGCATGAAAGTAGTGTAGTTAGTTGTAAGGGGCGTAAGGTCTGCCTAGCTAGAAGCATAAACTTCCTTTATTTAGATAGTGACACATCTTAAAATTTCTTCCGACCTCTAGACTAATTTAAAGATAGAAATTGCTGGTATATTGATTTGCTTGTTGTATTCAAGCCAAGAAGTGGATACTCGCTGTATGAATAAGTAGGTACTCCGTAAACTCGCTATCTCCGTTGTGTGGCTTATTAAATCCGGACCAGAGAGAGCCGGGCTTGGCTTTGTAGTTATAGCTTGGTGATATCTACTTAACGAATAATATTGGGACAGACTTGGATCAGAAAACCCACTACTCACAGGAGATCTTCCAGCCCTACATTACTGTGAATTCTCTGTCGAGCTTCACTCTGTCCTGGAATTAACAAGCCACAGTGTGGAAATAGCGAGTAGCTACGGTAGGTCTATATATATGAGTACGTACGACATCTTAGTCATACCCTTCTTTAGTAATGGAATAAGAAACACCCCTATCAAGACGCCTTAGCCCTTTAAACGACCATTTATGTGTTTTGTAGAGGGTTGCGGTTATATATATTATGATAAAATATCCTTTTTAGATAGATTTTTAGTCTAATCTTAGCCCTGTTTGACTCTTAGAATAGAAGAACTAAGTCCCTAAAACATGAATTAGATGTACTCAGGGCTAGAGTAGCAACTATAGCTCTAGAATGTTTAGATTAAGTCGTTAAAAATCAAAACATAAATTCTCACTCGCATTCGCTATAAGGGTGAACACTTTATAAGAATACTTAATTTTGCTGGTTACGATATTATTCCTATAATAAAGATCTAGTGTATTTTACTACATGTTCTGGGGTAAGTCTGGCGATAGGTGGGGTGGTAGTGGTAGGTGTTATGGGGCTCGGCTCACAGCCGCTGGGGAGTTTCGTGGAGTTATTCCGCAGTTTTTATTATAAAAAAGAATGATAATCGGATTTTTTTACTAAAAGATCATTATAGGGGTAGTTTCCTAGTATACGGGCCTAGTGAGCGTACTATTAGTGACTTGTAGGTTCTGGTAAGTTCGCGCTGTGGTTGTACTCATAAGAATGGGATCAAAGTAACTTAGTACATCAACTATGATGGTATAACTATGAATATAACGCAGGAATGTTAGGGAATTTTCAACTATAGAGGGGAAATACCTCCGTTAAATCTCTGCAACTCCTAATTTCGCCTAGTACTGTAAACTCCTCCATTACAAGGGATGATACTTGTTGTCGCGGTTACCAAAAGTCTGGTTGCCTAGTACTGAAGCAATGCCACATATTCAATGTTACACACGCCAGGGTCCTATTGTATACACGGAAACAGCCCCGCTATTGTAGCCTCATGTTCCGCCCAGGTGGTCTGGCAAGCAACACTCCCCGGTGAACAGTGAAGGTAACCTTTATCCAAGGTGACTCTATTGTTCTAGGGAAGCCACGATCAATTGCCCGTATCATTGATATTAAGCCTATGGCTGAGGTACTTGGGGTAGTTACTGCCCTACTCGGGGGTGCAGACGTCTGCCTACGGTAAGCCCCGCAGTTTCTGGAGTCTATTTCATGTTTCACTCAATACTAACGATGGCCTGTCTTTAGGGCTGGGCGGAGTCTCTATACAAGATATAGAAATTATAAGGATGCAGAACAGGACCTGAAGGACCTCGCCTGGTTACTTAAGAACCATTGGCTCAAGATCGAATCCAAGGTTGCACTGATCAAGGACCTCCACAATGTTCTTGAAGAGAGCCTCAGGCTTCATTTTGAGGAGCTTTTTGAGATTCTCAATAGAAAGCTCGAAGACGCTGAAAAGAAGATCGAGCATGTTGACCGTAAGCAAGGGAGACTGAAACGTGCGAAATTTGCAGCACTTGTCAAGGAATCACTGGAATCAGCGATCGCAGAACTGGAAAAGTGGCAGGGACAGCTAGAGTTGCCTTATTTCCTTATGGCCCGTATATCGAACGACGCTATCGACAAACAGCTCACCGTTCAGCGAACCCGAAGTAATGATTCTGCAAATGCGATAAAGAAACTACGAGAGACGATGCAACAAGGGTCGGCAGCACCAGAGAGATCCATCTTCATACCAGTGACTGATTTGGGCGATGCAGGCGGGCGACTTATTGATAAATACACCTCAATAGAGCTAGTCAAGGTATCGAATGCTGGGGGAAGAGACTTTCTTGTGGATGTTATAAGACAGCATATCGGCTACGTTGTTGACCCTGGGGTAGTGACGGCCGGGATTCGGGATGTTGCTAGAATATTGGCTCAAGCAGATCCCTTGACATTCGGAATCCTGACCTGCCATGGGGTGGTCAAGAATACAGACATGGACGGTGCTGCATCGTTCCAATTCGTGTTCGAGATCCCAGAGATGTTACAAAACCCACGCTCCCTTCGCAGCCTGCTTGCCGACTCGAGAAACCAGAGGCGACCCAAATACCCACTCAATGAGCGCTTCGAACTCGCAAAACGTCTTGCCCGGTCTGTCATGTTTGTTCATTCTTCCAACTTGGTGCATAAGAATATTCGCCCCGAAACAGTCGTCGTTTTTCAGGACACAAAGACACTCCTTGGAATACCCTTTTTGGTCGGCTTTGAAAAAATCCGCTCTATTAATGCCTTCACGTTGCTCATGGGCGATGCGGAATGGGAGAAAAACTTATATCGTCATCCTAACCGCCAGGGTCTACGACCGGAAGATTCATATAAGATGCAGCATGACATTTACAGTCTTGGAGTCTGTCTTTTGGAAGTTGGGTTGTGGAGCTCGTTTGTTTGTTGGAGCGATAAAAAGGGATGCTTTGAACCAGGCCCTGACCTTGAAATATCTTCACAGTTGGCAATCAAGGATCAGCGTAAGAAGGCAAATGAGGTTAAATTAGCGCTACTTAACCTTGCATATGAGCAGCTACCAAGTGCTATGGGCCCTAAGTACGCTGAAGTTGTAATATCTTGTTTAACGTGTCTGGATCGGGGAAATGTTGGATTTGGGAGCGAGGAAGACTTGACAGATGCGGACGGAATAGTGATTGGTGTTCGTTATGTTGAAAAAGTATGGTCATTCTATTAGCCGTATATAGGCACTGCTGACGTCCCCTAGGTTTCTATGAAACTGGAGGAGATATCTGTCTGAGTTTTAGGAAGCTAAGTAGAGTGTGTTTGCGAAATTTGAGTTATGAATTCATATGGACTCTAGTGTAGTGTACCAGAAAGGAAAAGAGATGCCCCGTGTTGTGTATTTTTATCTGGGATAGTTTATACTGCTGACTTTCTAAAGCGTGTTTTCAGCAATTGTTTGAATTAGGGGGTTATCATTTCTTTTTAACTATTTGTATGAGGGTTCCCCCCCCCCATTATAGTAACTCTAAAAGCGTTCAAAATAGAGCTTAGGCTGGACGAGGATAAGAATAACCCTGGCCCTTATATCTGGTACATGGACCCTAATGAGACAAGAGATATAGCCACTGGTTAAGGGTTTCGTATATTAGAACGTGGCCATATAAAAATTCTGTATACAAACGTAGACACTGTTGGTCCCAGCGCCACCTGAACGCCCTTGCTGAGTCTGCTCTCCATGTTATCACAAGGTCTAGGTGCCATATGGGATCGAAGCAGGGTACTTTAACCTTGAGTAGACACACTTATATCGGGGTTCCGCTGCAATGCCGTGTAGACGGGGATAGCTGTGCGCGTGGGCGCAACCAGTTTCCCGGGACCCGCCAGGGTTGTCTCCAGCTGGGGTACGGAGGCCCATAGCGACCAAGGCGAAGTAAATTCAGAGTTGGTTGTTTTTATTGTGAGAAAATGAGAAAATGAAAAAATGAAAAAATGAAAAAATGAAAAGCCTACAAAAATAAAAACCCACAATTTCCCAGTCCACCAATATACCCAATATTATTTTGATCCTGTCTTTTCCCCTTTCCCGTGTTTTTTAGCACTACGTTTTCTGGTCATAATAGTAGTAGTACTAATAGCCGAGCCACTTGAGATATTATCTATAATAACACTACTAGTACTGCCAATATCTTTAATAGTACGTGTACCAGACCGTGTTCTTTTTATAATAGAACCTGATTTCTCTTTTCCGGAAAGAGATGCAGTCGCCAGTACTTTGCCACTATATTTACTTGGAGGGCTTGAAGAGATAGCAATATCAGAATGAGTACGCTAATTTAAATTAAGTTAGTAATTATTCTTTAAATATGAATTAAAAGTTTTACTTACTTTATTTGATATTTCTTTTCCTGTTCCTAATTGTTCTGCTATCAATTGCGGTATTGATTTTGCAATGGGTAAAGTTTCTAGGAATAATGTAGTATCGGGAGATTCGCTTAAATCTATAGGAAGCAAACTACTTCTTTGCTCCTCCACATAAAGATCTGGTTCATCAATCTCAGTGTCCAGCTCAATGTAACTATCTTGTACCGGTATTTCATCGTCTATATGAGGGCTAATTTTTGGCTGAGTACTAGAATGTATTATATGAGTAACAAGTATACTTACAAGTTTATCGATAATGAGGAGATACTAACTGTAATGATAGCTCTGATTCTTCCGTGTTATTGGAATAAAGTCTATATTCATATTCAATTGCAATATAGACAATAGGAGTATCTATTTTTTTATGCTGCGAAAAAGGGAAAAAGTTGTTTAAAATTGCTTTTAAAGTAGTAGTTTCCTGCGTTTCGGCTTCAGGTAGTCTTACACCACCTAGTCGCTTACTCCAAGAACTAAGCAGATAGACTTTGCTTATCCAAATCCCTATAAAAAACTAGTTATCAGTAATTGTAGATATTATTATAAAGAATGTATAAAATAAACTTACATCCAAGTCCATCATTATGTATAGGACGGGAAAACTCTCTTTGCCATAACCCAATATTTTCGACTAGGTTTTCTTCAAAAAATCTACTCCATTCGCGGGCTCCACTGGGAATAACTTTGTTCAAAAGAGCTTCTGAAGGACGCCATACTTCTGAATCAACACTTTCTCGAAATATCCTCTTACTAAAACTTGTGTTCGGATGTACTTCAGCTACTAATAACTTAATCAACCATTCATTTAGAGTTGATGATGGAAGTATAGATGGTATGGTATAATCATGGTTCTGTTGACTATGTTTCTGACCTCGACCTCGACCTCGACCTTGACTTTGTGCTTGGTATTTGGAATTGGTGTGCTGTGTTCGTATAGGAGGAAAGCCACGTCCAATAGCTAATTGACTTACTTTTGGACTACCTTTAGCTGCTAAAATTGCATCTTGAAAAATTTGATGGCTGGCGAAGCGTTGATTACATCAGCAAAAAAAAAAAAACTCTCCGGGAGATTTTTGTCGCCCAGGCGGAGAAAGTTCGCCCCGCTCTCCTGGAGAGCGCTGCCGACCCCTCAGCACCCGGGCGAGGGACCGTCGCCCCCAGTCTCCTGGAGAGGTGCTGGTGTTACCCGGCCGTACCACATTAACGCGCCTGCAACCCCTCTCCCCCAGCACCCCCCACCCACTCACTACCACTCTATGAACCTATGCTAACTATTGAGAACAGCGCCTTATAGCACCGCCAGCAGTAGCCCCCCCCCCAGCGGCCGTACCGGTACGAACACCTCATGTCTGACGCGTCAATGTGACCCCCAGAGGACCTCCAGCGCGACAGCTGCAGCAGGACCCCCAGCAAGCCTCCAGCAGCCTTCAGCAGCCCCCGGGCCACCAAGCGAACAACCTACCCGTTCAGGTACGAACACTCTTGGTCCGACGCGTCGACTGGACGTCGAGCTGCCTCTCAGCGCGACAGCGGCAGCAGGCAGCAAGCAGGCAGGCAAGCAGGCAAGCAGGCAAGCAGGCAAGCAGGCAGGCGGGGGGGTGGGGAATAGGCAGGTTCTCTCCTATAAAGCGAACAACCTACCCGTCACGGTACAAATCCTCCATGTCCTACACGTCTATGGACCTCAAGCAGACCCTCGAGCAGACCCCCAGGCAGACCCCCAGGCAGACCCCCTCCAGCAACAGCTGCAGGCTTTCTCCTATAGAGCAAACAATGAACCCGGGGCGAGACAAACCTCCCGTGTCCGACGCGTCAACGTGACCCCAGAAAACCCCCAGCAGAACTCCCAGCAGCCTTCAGCAGCCCCCGGGCCACCAAGCGAACAACCTACCCGTTCAGGTACGAACACCCTTGGTCCGACGCGTCGACTGGACGTTGAGCTGCCTTCTAGCGCAGCAGCGGCAGGCAGGCAGGCGGCGGGGCAAGCGGGAGGGGGCAGCGGGGAGGCAGCAAAGCAGGTATATTCTTGTATATAGATTAGATAGAACATAGAAAATAGAGAATAGAGAATTGAGACTCTTCTAGACGCAACTTTTTGTTCTACTCTTATTGAGACTCTCCCGGCATCTCCCGGACTGCTAGCGTCCGCCCTGAGATCTCCCGGAGATGACGTGCAGCATAAAGCACCTGTGGGAGGGTAGGTTTGCAAAATCGTCGCCCCGCTCGCCCCGCTCTCCAGGAGAGCGGGGCGGAATCTTTGTTTTTGCTGATGTAGGTATGGTACCCGATGCTTTTTGCTGTGCAGTCGAAATACTAGGGTATAAAGACTGAGAAGAAGGTTGTAGTTCTGGATCAATAGCACTTTAATTGTTAAATGTAAGTATTAATTAAATAATTTATAGGATAAATACCTGTTGGGTATATCCCTAGTAAAACTAACTGACGGGCTGCCATATTGATTAGTTCGGGTAATGTGTTGGTATGGTTGTATTTGATGACAGGTATCACATGAGCGCTCCGGTATTCCAAATGGATATGGTATGTGTTCAACCTGAAGATGGGAAAAAAGGCCTGTAGCTGCTATCTCAGGTTTAAGATGTACACATTCTGGACCAGAGCAATAAAGGTCATAGTGATTGATTGATGGACGTTGTAAAGACATAATAGAGATATAATAAAGGCAAAAATTAATTTGAGAAATTAATTATGTAAAATAAAAAGTATATAAGTACGGGCAATCCTCTTCTATTTATCTTATTTTTTATAACTATCAAGTTTTATCAACTATATCATCCTCCGGCCGACCAGCTTATACTGCACTAGAACCATACCGGTATGTAATCTGGTATTGGTATATTGTTGAAAATAATACTTTATCGGATACAATTGCTCAACTACAGTCATTATATCCGGAAGTTACCACAATGGGCCCCGCAGCTCTAAGCAGTTCTACGTCATACCCTAATTCCCGTACAATGCAAAATGCACTACACAAATGGGGTTATCGCAAGCATCAGATGTTTCTATTGCTGGCTGGAACCGGAGTTGAAAAAATAATGTGGCGTTTATTTTACCAGTATAGATTAAGAGATGCCGAAATTCTAAGTTTTTTAAGCCGTAATGGATTTGAAATCAGTCTACGACAGTATGTTTTGTTATTTATGCATAAATGAAACAACTACTAATGCATGTCTTATATAGGATGAGACAGCTTAGACTGGCACTTGGCATGCGACGTCGTACGGATGCAGCCAATATCCCACAGCATAATATGATAATGCAGGTAGCATTGCAGGAACAACTTGCATCTGGACAAAATGTACTCTATGGTCGCCGACTTTCCTATTACAAATTAAAACAGTCTGGAATTCCGGTTGCTCGTAATTGTATGTATGAGATTTTACGGGAGTTGGATCCAATTGGAGTTACTGAACGGCAATTTGGACAACAAAATGTACCCCGTGGAATCTTTAAAGTAGCAGGTCCGAACCGTGTGTTGTCAGTTGATGGACACCATAAATTGACACATTATGGTATTGAAATATATGCCGGAATAGATGCTTATTCAAGGTAAGCGCACTGTCTGTACCGAGCAGCTATAGTTTGACTCATATTATAGAATTAACTAAATTTATGATTCTAGATTTATTACTTGGATTCATGTAGGAATATCCGCTGCAACAGGGGTTGCAATTCTACGGCAATATTTGGACCTAATAGATACTACAAATACATTACCATTCACAATTCGCTCTGATCGGGGTAGTGAAACTACCATGATGGCTAATGCACATCTTCAACTTCACACTGCGCTCAATCCTAGTGTACAGCTTACTGACGTGTACTGGTATGGTACATCTGTATTGAACCAGCGCATTGAGTCTTGGTGGCGCCAAATGAGTAAAAGCCAAACAATCGTATGGAAGGTAAATATTATACTTTACAAAGTTAAAATAATAAGCTAATTTATAATTGATAGACATTTTTTGATAGTATGAGAGATGCCGGAGAGTATACAGGAAGCTTTGCAGATCAAATAGCTATGCTGTACGTATACTTGCCAATGGTAAGACAGGAAGTGTACGAATTTGTCGATTTGTGGAATGCACATACCATTCGATATCAAAAAAACCGCCCTGCATTACCAACGGGAAAGCCTATACTTTTATATCACGATCCTCCTACTGGTATTAATGACTATGGTCTTGTACCCGATCAAAGTACTCTTAACCGACTAATGGTAGATGTGGAGGAATATGGTAAACTTTAACTTTATCAATATTAATTTATATTTGGATAGCTGTTAATATTCTACTAGATCCAAACGAATATCTTCCTACAGCTACGCTTAGCTGGTGCTCACAAGAACTTCACAATGTTGGAATACAAACTCCCATTACATTTAGTATGCAGATGGAGGATTCCTCTACACCAGTCCATCGTGTTGCATATTTATATCTGCGTCAACTTGCAGATCAGTTCCTTCAAACTGGAGGAACTCTTCTACTATGTCAAAAACCGGAAAAGACTTATAACTGGACGCCAAATACGTACGTATCGGTAACTCGAGAGCTTGAAAGTGATAATTATTTAGATAATATGGAACCAGAGTATATTCACATTGTTGATAGGCTTAGAGAGGAGGATGATAATTACTAGTACGTTAACGTTAGTACTTAGGGCAGATAATAAGTACTCAAGCTACTAGTGAATAAAAATATTTATTTAAATAGAAAAAACTTATAACAATATCTATCTATCTATCAATCAATCACAATGATTTCCGGATTCTCTTTCAATTTTTTTGCTTCCAACTCTATATCCCACTTCTCAACAAATTCCTCTGCCATTTCTTCTACTTCTTCTTTCATTTCCCTGCCACCACCAGCTCCAAGTATTTCTCTTGCCTTTTCCCTTCCACGGGAAAGCTTTTTTCTATACTCAACCCATTCTAAATTCTTTTTCCTATATCTTCTCTGGCGTGCGTTTTTTCTTGCTCTAAGTATCTCAGCTATATAGATTTTATTAGTAATATTTTTAAAAAAAGTATTATTGTACTTACAATCAGTTATTCTGGCCGCCACTATTTTATCAAGCTCAGTTTGGTGTAGCTCACAGCCTTTTTTAGCCTTGTACCTCACATGCACTAGCAGAGAATTTTGTGGATCCTTAGTATCTGCAAAGCTGAGCCCACAGTTGGTGGGGCATTGATAGGTAGGTGGTGGTGGTGCAGGCGCTTTAAGGGGCTTAGAGGTTTTCCCCTTAAACTGGGGCCCTGTACCAGGAGCACGCCTCATCCTGGGAGTGCCATCCTTTTTAAAACCATAGGGTGCATTAGAATGGAGGAACTGGGTAGATTTGGACATTGAGTGTTGGTGGTACTGGTACAGCAGGATGTGGTGTAGCGATGATGGTTGTGCACTAGAGAGGTGAGATGGTTGCGCACTGAGGAGGTGGGATGGTTGCTACCTGAGTGGGATGCTCACGGTCTGAGTGGGATGCTCACTGTCTGAGTGGGATGCTCACGGTCTGAGTGGGATGCTCACGGTCTGAGTGGGATGCTCGCGGTCTGAGTAGGATGTTACCGGCCTGAGCCTGCTGCAAGCGAGTCTCCGGGACCCCATGCTCAAAATTACACCCAGTCAGAGAAATACTCATACCTAAGCAACCACATTCTAATTTCTAAGCGACACTCTGCAACCTCACAATTTCACTAACACAATTACACAATTACACAATTTCAATTTTCACAACTCCACAATCTCGCACTCTGAATTTACTTCGCCTTGGTCGCTATGGGCCTCCGTACTGGGGTCCCGTCGACACCGCATCATCTCGCCACAGCGAAACCTCCACAACCGCACAACCATACCACGCCCACAATGGCCCCGTCGACTACCTCTGCTCTCTACCTCCGCTCTCACTCCTTCTACCATATAATGGTTAACCCACCCTTTCGCAATTGTTATACCTCCCGTCCAACTATCCCTCTTTACCACCATCGGCACAGGCCTACTCTACGACCCCCATTCCCGCGAATCAGCAAGCAGCCTCCGGGCGCTCTTACTATCTTCACCACCCCTCCTCGAAAATAAAGGGAGGCCAAAATCATGGTGGCGTGCCCAATGTCTTCTCTACGGACTTGATGCACCATTGGATTGCGTACTTTATCAAGTGCAAGTAATTTGATGCCTGTACACTCTTGTCTATGTCCTCGAAATCCTCTTGTAGTTAGGAGTGGGCAAATGTAGTATTACTTTTGACTATATGTGTCTAGTTTATTTTCTATGGGCGCTTTGGGATGTAAGGTAGGTATGGTTGGGGGTGTGATGTATCACTGCTGGCGGCACCGCTGGTGTCCGGGGTTTCCAGGGGACAAAGCAATAGTGCAAGTTTGCAAAAAGAATTTAGAAATGGGAGTCTCTAGGGTGGGTATTTGTGTGAATATTGTGTGGTTAATAGTTTGAAAGCTGGCAGGTGGATTCTGACCGTATGCATATTTATTATCAATTAAGGTAGTCTATGGTTAGTCGGATCTTTGGGCTAATTGAAGCCTTGTTGGATTTTACTAATCTGGTCTTGTGGGTTACAGCTATGAGAAGGAATACATATATAGTTGGGTTGCGGTATAATGTCGTAGCCCTAACCTACATAGTGGAATGAATGAATACATAGGGCCTATCGGCCAAGGTATTCTTACTCCGTCACTCTAAAGTAAAATAGTGAAGTAAACATAAAAATAAAATCCACATAGTAGAGAGTATCTCTTTATTTATTCACCTCATTCTGCTACACTAGAAAAGGGGGATGTTCTAGGTATCGTCACCAAGGCTATATACGTATTAAGTTGTAATATTCTAGTTAGATAGTTAGTCAAATGATTAACGGCAAGGGCCTTCTGGAAGATATGATGGTAGAGGTGGCATCTGTAGGATAATAAGAGTGGGATGTGGGTGTGAAGAATATTACTTCCTTCCATGAGAAACGATATCAGTTTTAGATCTTTGAGCCTTAGACTGCTATATTCGCTTGATATGAGTGCTACTGAGGAGTGTACTACGCCTGTGAGGGTAAGTCTCTGGACACCTGGCTGTGGTGGCACAGGCTTCGCCTAGGAAATAGCCAATAATTTCGCGTGAGGGAGATGGTGCCACCACTGCCACTGTCCAGAGACTTACCCCCGCAGGCGTAGTACTAACATAGGGCTTGGGCGTACTAATGTATTTTACATCATGGTTATTATTTATTATTTTTATATGTGAGTAGCACGCTAATAAAAGCGCTAAGTAACTAGTATTAGTGGTTAATAGTGTGCTCTATTCCAACTATATATAAGACCATAATATAAGCTACGCTGGGTGTCATGCCATGATGTGGCTTGTTTGTGGGACTTGGCACGCTATAGTTACATATATCTTCTCTCATGGTGGCAAGAGAAGAGAATCATCATACATTACATTTAATTCTCTGCTCTTTCAAAGAAGAAGTGCCTTTAGTGCCAAGAGAGTTGAGCGTGACCTGACACTGGGCTTTACTATGTGGTTACCAATACTTGACTAATAATCAGGCAGCCAATGTGTGGGTTAGGGTTGATATATGCACATGCCGGGGGGCTTGGTCTTGTAGGCTTCGTTCCTCAGGGACAGTTACCGCCACATACACATTAAAGCCCTGCCGTGGCTTCTAGCATTTGATATATAGGTGAGACTGCATTCTATTTCCACGGAACGGGCGATTGATTCTTGCTTGGTAGGATAGCTTGATGAATTATTCTCTTCTCCCCCTTTACTCAGGGATGCTTGCATGGGTTTTGTTTAGGTAGGCACTCATCCATCAACAATAGAGCGTGAGAAAAGTAGTGTGTGAGTATTCAATCTACTCACGAAGACCCAAAGAATATCAATTCATGTCCTGGAACCAACACAGACCCCAGCAAGAGCGGAAAAACGTCAGCGGCAAGGTCTACTAAGGTCAATACCTGCAGAGCCTCCAGTATACAGAGTCAACGAATCGTCTTCTTTTGTCGCCCGACAAACACTATCTAGTGGAGAATCCCACCGCGGGCAGAATAGGCGACAAGGGGGTAGGCAGAATCATGGACTTACAACGTCTAGGCCCTCAGTCTCAAGCAGAAGCACCGGGGATCTCCCTACTCCAAAGCACCTACCGAAACCTACCAGTCTTAGAGAGCTCGCTGAGGAAGCCTCTGTTCTTCTTGAGCTCTTTAGTAAGATTGTACCCGACTACGACGATAGAGAAGCAGAGAAACAGAAGCCACTCGTCGATACTGCACTTGAAAGAATTTTAACAATCCAGAAGGAACTAAGGATAAGGTGTGCTCGAATAGGCCATGAAAAAGCCTTAGTAGCGGGGGAGACGAAAGTCGATACCACATGCATTGTGTGCTATGATCAGGTTGCAGATATGGTGGTTATGCCTTGTAAGCATTTGGCACTGTGTATGGTGTGTCATTAACTTCCCACCTTAGCAAGATGGAAGCGTTCTAAAGGGTGGGGTAGTTATGCTGCGATAACATGGGGATCAAAGAGAAGGGTGTTTTAGGGCAGAGAAGAGTGCAGTGCCCAATCTGTAGAACTATTATCCTTGATAGGGTGAGTATAGACTGCGCTTGCTATTTTTTCCACCGGCAAAAGTGGGCTGATCGATGCTGCTGGGCGGTAGATGAAAGTGTTTCGAGGTTGATGGAAGAACGTGAGGCGGGTGAACCGGATGTATTTTTGGGTCGGGAAGCCTGTGAAATATAGGGCGAACAAACGTTGAGACGTAGCCCCTGATTATCTGGCCAGAGACGTCATCCTAAGATTTAGTAAGATGGCGGATCCTATTTACTTACTAGGTTCATTTATTAACATCCCTCACAAAGTTTTGGCTTACAAATATACCGGAGGCCTTAACTGTGGTGGAGTAGGTATTTGCATGTGTGTGTGATGGGTGAGGTTGGTGTGCACTCTGAATGAAGTGGGTCTTTTTGTGTATTACTGTGAGTTTTAGACACTATGTGGGCTTGAAAAAAACGATGCTATAATTTTTGACTCACCATATTATAGCAAAGGCTTTGGTAATATTGTTGACTTGATTACTACCTATAATTAAGTATTTTTTAGTGGAAATATCAGCTGTGTTCGGGACATGCTCCAAGCAGTCTTTCTACCAGTTTATTGCTCTGTAAAATAAATTTCTATGAAGTTCATTAAGGTTCATATGGTAGCGTAGATCAATACTCGTGATGTTTCTAACTGGACTATTGACTATTGAGAAATTCAGGTTCATTTCTTCCCTTGCTGTTAGTGCAATATCTTAAAAATAACAAGTGGAGGGAGATTCAAGAAACTGGTTGGGTATTTAAGAACTGCTACGCTAAGCTTGATATATCACTCTCCTATTTATATTCGCGTATAACTCATGTAATAGAAACGACATTGAGCAAAACCGTAACGACCATGCACTGGATACTGATGGGCATTAATGACTATTATGGGAATAAACAGTCAGGCCCTTAATCAAAGATAACTGGCATTTTCCATAAAAACTCAGTTTCCTCTATCATAAGTTCTGTTCCCCATACTCGTAGTTGCAGAATAAGATAACTGGAGTGCTATACTACTGACTAGTATTTACAAATATGATATGCCCCTAGGGTGTAGGATATTGGTTTTAAGTACTCTAGATTAAAAGGGCTGTAGTGATACATTAAGTCTGACCCAACAGAGGCTAAAAGAATATAATTCTAAGATTTTACTAATGGCTTAAACTGATAATGTGCGCTGGTAAGATAGGTATGACGCTACCTTTTACCACGCTCTGGAAATATCTGTAACGTAATACAGTTACGTAAAAGTTAATGTTTTTAGGCCCAATAAGTGGTCGAACAGACATGGGCCTCAAAAGCAGGCGGCGGTGATCTTAACCGACAATAAAACATCAGGGGGGATAAGTTTGCAAATCCTCCTACAATCCAATGCTACTTTGGCTATCTGCCCAATAAAGGGTAAAATAAAACTGTATGAGGTATTATAAGAACATCCATGATATTGCATACTATATATATAAAATCACAGACCTGGTACATTTTTGTATGGTATGCAATAGCAGTCCATTCCACAAACATCAGCGATTTACGAGTATACTGTTTAACCAGAGCCTTATAAACCCTCTGAAAAAACGCGTGCGTCATCTTGGCGTTCTTTTTTTCTTTTTTTTCTTTTTTCCTTTCTTTCTTTGCTGAGTTGTATAGTTGCATCATGCTGTTAAATCGAGTCGTTACATATATGGGGTAAATATTGGTATTTGCCCCTTGATATAGACCAATGAATTTAACACTACTACCCCGCTGACATGCCACTAGTGCGCCTAATAGGTTAGAGCATTTATATAAAATCATACCCAATGTAGAACTACCGGATATTGTACACATAGGATTGCTATCTCTGGATAACTAGTGGATCTATACTCACAACGCAGAGCAGTTCTGTTGTATGAGGCATTACATTTGGGTTTTCAGGCAGCCCGCATCACACAAAATCTTTGTGGTGTGGTATCAATTTTGACTTACCTAAATCGAAGCGGAGTTCCGCGGGTGAGATGATGATATTTTCAGGCAACCGGGATTTCACAGGTGACGTACGTTTGGGGAAGAGGGGAACTGGAGCGTGGTGACGAAGAAAATGCGGAATAAAAAGTCGAATTGAGAACGGAGGTGCTGGAAAAGGATACGATGTAGCGTGACGTATTTGTGTTTAAAGATTAGGGCTGGAAGTGGAGGATTACCATAACTGAAAGGTTCATGTAATTAATGGGAGAAGAAAAAACAAAATAAACAGGTGGCGTACGTGATATTAGTGTTCAGGGGACCTAAATCATACCGGAGTTTTGGGAGCTGAGGGTATCAATTTTAAGGCAACCTCCATAATAGAAATCTTTCTTGGATATTTGCATTGTCCTTTGGATTATGCTTAAATACATTGGATCTGCCCACTTCGTTCAAAGCTCCCTCATCGTCCATAGAAATCACTATTTCTAGCACAATACCTCTCTTCTTCCACGGAACAAGCATAAAAATATTTCTATCTCCTACTCCTAGAGAAATTTAACAACGATGGTCTATAAAGTAGGCGACAAGGTTAAATACAAGAAGGATGGCAGTAAGTTACAGGTACCCTATTTATTTATGGATTTTTATATTCTAAAATATATCTCTACAGCTGAGCATGTCGGTACTATCAAGCAGCTTCCTCCTTTCGATGGTAACCAGCAGAGCTACAGGGTATATATCTCCCTCATACCTCATTGTATAAACTTCAAGTGTCTATACGCTAAAAACCAACCTAAATTAAAGATCAAGCCTGAGAACGACTCAACAGAGGTGATCATACAGGAGAGCAATATTGTTGGTATCACTACTTGATCTACACAAGGTGTGGGGGCGGTGGGAAAGGGCTAGCTTTCATTTACTGTGGAGAATATAGTTGAAAATTCAAATTGACAAGGGTTACTTACTCCAAACGTGCTATCTCATAACTGTAGTAGAATTCGCTCCACCGCTGGTAGAATTTCAGAGGATCTTTTCTTAGTGAGAATCACAGAAAAGAGTTATTTAGTAGATTTTTCAGCTAGAAATATTCAATGATTGGGCTATTTATATTTCCCCCCCTAATATATTATCCGTAATAAGGCTGTATGTAGGGTATATACTAGAACTAGATTCCCCCACACCCCCACAATCTTCTGTAGCGAGTTGATATTTTTTCGGCACAAGTCTTTTAGGGCTTTCCGTTTGTACTATATATTTGCGGTTAATTCATTCATTACTTTACGTTTATAGTTGGTTCAGCCGGTCACATGATCATAGATTGGATATCTAAAAAGGGTTAGGTGTGCTTTACCTTTTCCCTTCCTTCTCCCTCCCTCATTCATGGTATTCCATAGGCGTTATCCATAGTAAGCAGAGGTCTAATTGAGGGTTAGATAATGGCTGTAGTGGGATTATAGCTACTGATCCTCTAATCTAATCCAACGGCAAACAAAGTAAGAGAAATGGGTATGATTGACTACGGGTGCTTTGAGATACACTGGCCATTGAAAGAGGAGGAGGACCCGGGTTATGTCTATGAAGCAGAGACAAGAATAACGCAGAGTAGGGGCTTAGACTACGACTGGGAAAAGAGAGATGCATGGGGTCAAGATGTTTAGGTTGTTTTGTTTTGTTTTGCTTTTGCTTTTGTTTGTTAGTGCGATAGTGTGAGAAGTGCCATAGCCTAGGGGCTGTATATACCTATGATTAATTCATTAATTCATTCTAATCTAATCCAGATCATCTTAAGAAAACCATATATATTTTCCGGCCCATTGGGAGGACGTACCTATCGGGGGGACGTCCCCTTAATGAGCAAGCCAAAAAAATATAGCCCAAGAAATACAGGTATGGCGCGCGCAGTCTTAAATGTGACGCAAAATTTCAGCCGATATTCCGGCCCTCACAGCCAGCCAAAAGACTAACAAAAAGATATGTGGCCTTGTATAGCATCAATAAAGCTCCATATCTTTTTGTTAAGCTTTGGCATGTGTAGTTGTTGTGGAATAAAACTTCATTTTTGGCTGTAGAAAGTGCCAAATGGAACCATTCCTAGAAATACTTAGACATGATGGATGCTACATATAGCCTAACAAGTAAGAAGGGGTATACTAGAGGAAAAACTCCACTGGGATCATATATTGGTAGTGTTTGTTTTCTGTTGAGCATACACTTGAGCTTGTAGGATTTTTTTTTATTTTTTGCATGCCCAGATTATTGAAGTTTGGCTAAGATTTGGTGTGGGTTGCTGTTCCACACCCGAACTCGGCTAGCACATTTAAGTCTGCGCGCGCCATACACTCAAAAAAATAGGAATAATAGCTAGAAAACATTTATCTATCTTGAATTAGATTTTTAGATTTTTTTAGATTTATATATTGCTTTATTGTAGCTGTAGGGGATTGGGGGCTTTGTTCTGAGGGTTTTTTTGTAGCTAGGGGTTCTTGTATGTTATTGCCTATATGAAGGATGTCCCCCCGACAGGAACGTCCTCCCAAAGGGCTAGAATATATACACTGTTCCGCTTCCCACAATCTCATAGTAACCCCAAAACACAATGTTCTCCTTAACCCTCCAAGCTCCCATCCGCAACTCCTTACACCTTCATTCCTGCCCGTGTAGGAGCTGCTGCTCCCTTCGCTTTTGCTACCCCCGCGCTGCTCACAGGAGTCCTCAAGGCGACGCTGTTTTCCTCTCCTAAATTATCAGAGAATGCCAAAATTATGGCTCCGACCTTCTAAGACCCCTCTTCCTCAAAGACGGGCACATTATGAATGAAATAGGTCGTATTCATACCAAGTTAGCGGTATCTCATAAGTGGTCCGTTGCAGTGTTCGCAACGGGGCAGTCCGTCCGTCTTGAGGCTAGAACTGGACGCCCTACGACTCTATAGTCCGTCCCAGCCTCTCTTCGGGGCGGTCCAGGGCGTAAGGAACGGGGACTATGGACTACATGGGCCCTACAGGGCGCCAAGACCTCAGGGCTAGGGTTGATTTACCCCAAAACGGCTACCTACTCTTGCTTAGGCAGTAATTTCTAGCGGATATTATATGCTTTTATCCCTAGAATGGTGCAAAATATCTCTTGCCAAACGCCCACAGGGCCCCGCAGGGCCTTATAGTCCCCCGTAGTCCAGGAGAATGCAGCCCGGGACGGACTATAGCTCATAGTCCGTCCAGTCCTACGGTTACAGCGGGGCCCCGGACGGTTGCGAACACTGAAATTTATACTCAGCACGGAGTGAGGAGAATCGTATACTCTAGACAGGAATAAGTAATCCTGATTTTCAGAAACAATGGGAAAATAATTTGAGTAGTTATACCCGGCGGGAAGTGGGAAGTGGAGCTTTCTAGGAAATTTTATCTAGCCCCTTCTGAGCGCCCAAGCAGATTTGTGTCGGATCCCGCTTCACCAGCGCAATCTTGGTAGGCGTGGTAGTAGACTAAGCCTGTTTGTGAGATGAATTTATGGTTTCCCCGCCCTTTTTGTTTTTCTCAAGCACTGACCTAGTTAGCAAGGCCCGGACCGAGAAAGGAACTCCGGTGCGCGGTATAATTCAGCTGTCGCCGGGGATGTGAGGAAGATTATCTCTATCAGCCACTGCAATATCAGCAAAGGATAGTATAATAGGTATATCTTTAAGTTTACCTAGGGCCTTATAGGTGCTAGGTTGAGAGCTGCTGCTGACTGTGAGCACTGTAGGTGGAATATCGACTTGAATTCTGAAAATATCTATCTTAGCGGGAGATTTATATTTGAACTTGTGTACTAGATAGATCCAACGGTAGCTGTGATGTTTGGGTGGTGGTAGGGTATATGCTGACCTCTGGATCGTTGTCTGTCTGCAGAGGTTTCCTGAGGGCAGAGGATTGTGACTTGGCGCTAAGGATGCGGCTCAATGTTAAGCTTTGAGGTTCTGCATGAGCACCAGGCCTGGTCAAAGAAGGCCCGAAACATCTCTTCTGGATGCCATTTAAGACTATCAAGACAAAAAAGCTGTCTACTATATGGTATTGGGAACTTCTGCCTAAGAATATGTGATCATGTGCTCGATATAACTAAGAATGCTCTAGCTCTACGGACCTTGATCTCACCAAAAATGAGGTTTATTCCACAAGACCAGTAGGCTTGACTGACATACCGTAACCCAAAGATGTTTAGCGGTATAATACAATACCTTTCAGATTTTTTTGGAGGTCCCATCCATTACTCCCCTAGAATCTGTGTTGGTTGAGTAATAATAACAGACCCCCGCGACCATCCCGTGCACAGAAATCCCGCTACAACACAGCGAAGTAAAACGCAGTGTAGTTATGAACCAAGTACAAGAACTCTGGGCATGAGACAAATCCATGTAAGCCGAGGGTATGAATATTGCTTCTGGGGGGTGATAACGTCCCTAGTAAAACTCGCTGTTACTCTTTTCTCTATTACGAGATATATTGTAGATAGAGTGCCAGTAGTACTATCATATTTGACTTTACATAGTTATTGAAGTCAGGTAGGAGCGTATAAATACCGAAGAAGGACAAGGACTTACACATGGGCTAGTGTTATTTAACTTTTTCCGGTGCGAGTGGGGGATTAACTTGCCTCCTAGACCCAACTAGTACTATCATATCCACCATCCACCCTTCTGAGTGACAACCCTACACCTCTTCTCTTGTCTACTGGAGGGTATTCATATATCCTTTTGGAATTTCAGCAGACACCACCTATCTAAAGTAGATGGGGACTCATATTCAAAATATTCTACAGGTAGTTTGATAATATGTTTACTAAGCATACCAGAAAAAGATATATCTAAACTATATAGGGTATAAGATCTTACATCAATAAAAGTAGCCCGAGGGGTTTTAAGACTTAGAAAATCAAGGTACAGCAATAGTTCTATCATATCATTGTGGTAATTAAATAATGCAGCAGTAAACTTATGAGTATTCAATAAAGTCAAAACTGCGTCGGTAAAGGTTAAACAAGATATCTACGTATCAAGAAACCTACTAGAATGGACTCATGTCACTATAAATTATAGAATTGCTGGTAGTATTCAGAGCACTCTCAAACCCTGTATTTGCCCCCGGGAGGACAATTCTTTCAGAATATAATGCTGGAAGACCCCTTGCCAAGGCCTTTTTTACAGCAGCTTGGGTACCCAGAAAAGACAATCCCGGCAATAAATTCTGTTCCAGGCGAGTAATAGCATATCTTAACTAATTTTGGACTTAATCAACACCATGAAAATCAGTCCTTGGTACAATATAGATGGCTATAGTTCGCCCAGTCCTTGTGTTTCACGCGTTGTGACCAGTTGAGCTAGGGGTAGACGGACTATTGTATGTAGATGTCAGGTACTGGTGTCTATGACAGACGGACTGCCCCATCAGCCTGGCTATGTCCTTAATTGTATGAATATTATGATGCGTCTCACACTTCTTCCGTGAGATTCGTATAAACCCTATGCCATAGCTAGACAGGAGTAATCTTTGTTCCTACTCTATGATAGATTGGAGGGGCTTTTCGCAACCATTACCGAAAGTATACCACAAAGGTGGTGCTCGTGGCAGAGGTTTAAATGGGCCGGCCCATTAATTAATTCAGGCCGGCCCAGCCACCTTTTATGTGGCCCGGGCCAGCAATCACCATACTAAATCAATTATTGGGCCAGGCTGGGCCACCCTAGTTTTGAGCCCGGGCCGGCCCATTTAAACCTCTGTACGGCAGCCTATTCTTACAAAGGGGCAAATACTAATTAGAGATTTTTTTTTAGTGTTACTATTGGTTGCTACAGAAACAAGGAATTCCTTAGTCAGCTTAGCTCACAAAACACCATCACCCCATCACCCCCTCATTCCCCTAATCATCTACACACAGCTTCAAGTGTACGGGAATCAAGACCATTGGGACAATGCCATGTTCGATATATTGACTACCTATTACTTTTGATTACTACTGGTTCACTTCTTCTTTACTATCTCTACTTTGGAGAATCTACTCTACCGCTGAAGATACCACTCGGTTGTGGGTAAATCACAGTCACCACAGCGTACATCTGCTTAGTAAGAATTGACAAAGAATTCTTTGTTTTATTTTATTGAGATCCTTATACCTAACAAAAATATACTCCCAAGATACCATTTAAATCTACTCAGCGAGGCGGTTCTTTTGGGCTTACTCCCGTCTCCATCAGATCAGAACTCAGTACGCGCCCACCCAACTTTAAGTTATTTGAAGATAGTTGCTAACTATTTTGCCCAGTTGAACCCCTCTATTACCAGCAAAGCCATACCCCCAGGGTACTCCCTAGACCTACTCGACGAGGCGGTTCTTTTGGGCGTACTCCCGTCTCCATCAGACAAGAACTCAGTACACGCTCACCCATCTTTAAGTTATTTGAAGATAGTTGCTAACTATTTTGCCCAGTTGAACCCCTCTATTACCAGCAAAGCCATACCCCCAGGGTACTCCCTAGACCTACTCGACGAGGCGGTTCTTTTGGGCGTACTCCCGTCTCTATCAGACAAGAACTCGGTATGCGCCCACTCAACTTTGAGTTATTTTAGAATAGTTGCTAACTATTTTCCTCAGTTGCACTCCCTACAGCCAGCAAAGCCATACTCCCAGGATACCTCCTAGACCTACTCGACGAGACGGTTCTTTTGGGTGTACTCCCGTCTCTATCAGACAAGAACTCAGTATGCGTCCACCCAACTTTATAGGATTTTGGAGTAGTTATTAACTATTTTGCCCAGTTGAACTCTCTATAGCCAGCAAAGCCATACTCCCAAAGTACCACCTAGACCTACTCGACTAGGCGGTTCTTTTGGGCGTACTCCCGTCTCTATCAGACAAGAACTCAGTACGCGTCCACCCAACTTTATAGTATTTTGGAATAGTTATTAACTATTTTACCTAGTTGATTCTTTAGTATTCAACGGAACTGTCTTTCCAAGATAGTTCCTAGACCTACTCGACGAGGCGGTTCTTTTGGGCGTACTCCCGTCTCTATCAAACAAGAACTCAGTACGCGTCAACCCAACTTTAAGTTGTCTTAGAATAGTTGCTAACTATTTTACCTAGTTGATTCTTTAGTACTCAACGGAATTGTCTTCCCAGAGTAGTTTCTAGACCCACTTGACGAGGCGGTTCTTTTGAGTGTACTCCCGTCTCCATCAGACAAGAACTTGGTATGCGCCCACCCAACTTTGAGTTATTTTAGAATAGTTACTAACTATTTTCCCCAGTTAAACTCCCTATAGTCAGCGAAGCCATACTTCCAGAGTACCTTCTGTACCTACTCGACAAGACGGTTCTTTTGAGCATACTCCCGTTTCGATCGGATCAATTTACACCATACGGCTGTCCCAATTTCAATCAAATGACATTACCAGTTTCAATGTGTTTTGAGGACTTCCGTTTATCAGACCAGCTGCTTCCTGAAGAATTGGATACTTGTACTGCTATTAGTTTAGATGAGGATAGAGAATATCAGGAGTCAATATCTAGTAGTAGTACTCCTACTAATACACTTACATCTGAAAACCTCGCTTATCTTCAAGCAATACTCCCACCTGTTCGTCCTCCAGACTGGGAATGTGATCCTGCATATCATTATGATACATTACCATCAGTTTCTTCCTCTAATACTCATTCTGAAAAGTCTTCTCTACCGGCTCCTAAATCCAAAACTAGCAGAAAAAGAGCTGCGAAAAAACAGAAACAGAAAAATAAATCCACGGAACAAAAATTACAACGGATACAAACAAGTACTTCAAAAGTGACGCCTTCCAACAAAATCAGTCTAGCCTCTCTCAATAAAAGAACAAGAACATCACAACCAAGTTTTATATTGCAACGCTCCCCCCAAGAAGTTCTTCGCACTCATAGAGTTTATACCAGAGATGAGGTTATCAATGGTTTAAAACTTCTTGATGCCAAAGGGACTATGTTGGTTCATTTGTTTCCTTTTAATACATTACCATCAGATATTTTTGATGAAATGATTGCTTCTTGGAATGTATATGATTCTGCCGTATCATTTCCTAACTATGATTATTCACATGTTAGAGGCAATTATACCGCAATTATTCTTGGTTGCTGGTACAAATCAGGAAGATTTCTTAAACCTTATATGACTGCCCATTACAGAGGACCATTCTCTGGTAGGCATTATAAAAGGAAAGATAACTTACACTACATGGCTGCCAAAAAATTTCAGAAAGCCAATTCCCGTCTATTTGGATTTTTGGAAAGTTTAATACTTCAAAATTACCCTTCAATCCATAAGATTTATAAATCTATCAAAGTTTCGGAAGGTTGTCACAAGTTTGCTGGGCTGTTTGCTGCGGTAGTTATTAATAAGTTGGTGAAAACTGAGATTCATAAGGATTTAGGGGATATTAAAGGGGGAATTTGCATTATTATTTGTTGGGGAGATTTTGAAGGTGGTGAGTTGGTTTTTTCGGAACTGCTTTCTGTTGTACCATTTCTTTCTGGTTCTATTATTGTTTTTCGTTCAGCAGTGTTATCTCATTATAATCTGCCGGTAACTGGCGACCGGTACTCAATGGTTTTTATGACAGATAAAAACTTAAAAGTCTGGTCGGATAAACAGAAATAAAGTTTTATAGAATTGATTTTAAACTAATTAGAAATAGTGTTTGTCTTGAAGCAATTCAAAGCGGTTCCTAGGATAATAGACTTGCCCTAGCCTGTATTTGGGGCCTGATTTTTGGTTTAAAACCCGCCCTAATAGAGAATAACTGGCGGGTAGTATTCGTTATAGGGCAATTCATGGCAGTTTCTCGACCAATGGACCTGCTCCGGCCTAGGTTCGGAGCCTGATTTTTGGTAAAGAAGTCACTCTAATGGAGGATAACTGTCAGGGTCCTGTTGGGGCCGCTACAGTTAATTAGGTTAAATTTTGGTTAATGGGGGATTTTTAAAAGGCAAACCCAATTTGGCTGGGGAATGGGGCAGTTCAGGCGGTTTCTTAGTGCAGTTTCCCAGAGAGTTTGAGGGACCGAGTCCCCCATGACGAACACTACTGACGGGGCCCGTTGGGACCACTATAGCTAATTGAGCTAAATTTTGGATAATGGCAAATTTTTAAAGGGCAAACCCGGCCCAGTCAAGGAATGGAGAGATTTGGAGTAGTTTTCTGGTACGGTTCCCTGGAGAGATTGCCAAGTCCCCCATAACAGACACTAATTATAATTCTAATTCCAACAAAATTAAAGGAAAGATTAACGAAAGATTTTCAAAGGGCAAACCAAATCTGATTAGAGAATGTGATGGTTTGGAGCGGCTTTCCCGAGAATTTGGGTGATTGAGTTTCCTATAAAACCTATTATAAGAAAACCATTTCACCAAAAATCAAGCTTTGAATCTGAACCTGGGCAGACGCAGATCTATTATTCCAGGAACAACTCAAATTGCCCCAAAACAAATACTTATTATAATATATATTATTTCTTTCTCGTTTTTTTTATAGACATTGAAAAGATTATAAATTTCTTACTAATCCTACTAAACTAGTAGAGTGAAAATTTTTCACCATTTCATAGCATCTATCAATCCCATACGTTTATTGCTACATCATTAAACTCAACAAGATGGGCCGGCCACGGAAACAATTTGAGCTTTTTAAAGATACAATCACTCATATGTATATTATACAAAATATGACAGCTAAAGATATTGTCAAGTACTTAGCTGAGAACGAGGACTTTTTAACAAGGTATGTTTATATCTTTTAATGAATATATATACTAATATATAATTTTATTATAGTGAACGAGCTTTAAAATCCATTTTGCATCAATGGGATTTAACAAAACGAATCTATACCAAAGATACGCCAGAACTCCGCCTACGAATTATTGTATGTCTTACTCACATGGCATTAAATGATGATGAGATACTCTACGTACTTCAATCAGAAGGTACATAATCAAGTTCATAACAATTCATAATACTTATTTTCTAATTCAATAAACTAGGATACACGATAGCATTACGTCGGATGCAAAGTATTAGGCGGGAATTAGGATATTCACGGTCTATTACAAGCATTGAAGCAATTTCTAGTGCGAACGAAACTCTCCGACAAGCAATTAGTCTAGAACTCAATAGCCGTATACCAGCGCAATATGGTCGTGAGTATATGTACCGTCATCTTAAAGCAAAAGGGATTCCAGTTGCTCGAGATCGCATGTTTTCAATTATGCGAGAACTTGATCCGATTGGTATTTCAGCGAGAACTCATGGACACCGAAACCATAAAGGACATTATAGAGTACCAGGACCAAATTGGGTTTGGTCAATTGATGGACACTTAAAGTTCAAAAGCTACGGAATTGAAATATATGCTGCTATTGATGGCTATTCTAGATATATTGTTTGGATTTATGTTGGTGTTTCAGCAACTACCGCTATCGGTATTCTTTCTCAATATATTACTACATTGGAGTTAGGTGGTGTTCGTCCCAGATTTCTCCGATCTGATCATGGGACGGAAACTCCATTAGTAGCTAATGCTCAATGGCAATTTGCAAAATTGAATGATAGTAATAATAATCTACCATTCAATAAAGCACATCTTTATGGGACGTCAATGAGAAATCAAAGAATTGAAGCTTGGTGGGACTTGATGACTAGAGGACAATCGGAAATGTGGAAAGTAAAAACTTTATAACTCTTCTTTCAATTTTACAGTCTTATTCTAATCTATTGTTAGTGTCTTTTTTCTCGACTTAAAGGTGAAAATTATCTAGATATAGATAGTATTGCAGACCGACTAGCAATTGCGTACATTTACCTACCAATCCTTCGAAGTCATATTTATCATTTTGCACACGTTTGGAATATACACAAGATTCGAAAGCAACGGAATAGACCATTTATGGTTCCAGGAAAACCAATTCTGAATTATATATATCCCGAAATCAAAAATTCACAAGTGAAAAACTATGGTACAAAACCTCATTCTGGATTACTTACAGACTTAAAAAACTGTGTTAGCGATTATGGTATAAACGATTTAACTCAAATTGAATTATGCTTGAATATACTAATACTGGTATATTATAGATCCAGATATAATATTGCCGGTAGAAACTTGGGATTGGTGTACAAATTTTTTGGTTTCAAATCATTTCAATCTACCAATTACACTTGAACAACGAGAAATAGATGGTGGCGATACACATATTCAGGCCTATTTGTAAGTAATAAACCGCTGCTAGTTATTATTTTGTATATTAATTATCTTTTAACTACTTAATAGATATCTACGAGATAAAATAAGAATACATATGAGAACAAATATAAATCCTACGTTAGAACTTACAAAAAATCCAATCGGAGCATACACGTGGTTGGCTGAAAGAGGTGGTTTAAATCAACCATATGATAATGAGGAGGAAAGAATAGTATTTGAAGGTGAAAGCGGAGGTGAGGAATAGTTTAAATTAGATCATATAGGTAATTATATTTGCATAGTATATTATTATATGCGGTGAACTAATAAAATCTTCTTTTTAGTGTTTGGATACTGTTATATACGTCTGTAACTACAAGATCAAAACTACTTTAACTGAAAGCATGATTAGTGTTCTTCACAGGGGACTTGGTCCCCCAGACTGACCAGGGAACCGCGCCAAGAAACCGCCCGAACTCTCATTCCCGGCTGGTCTGATTTGCCCTTTAAAAACCTCCCATTAACCAAAATTTAATTTAATTAACTGCAGTAGGCCAAACAGGGCCCCGCTGGTTATCTCTTTATTGGGGCGATTTTTTCACCAAAAATCAGGCTCAAACCTACGTCAGAGTGGGTCCATTGGCCCAGAAACCGCTCTCGAATTGCCCCAAAATAAATACTACATCTGGACTGCTCCATTCTCTGACTGGGTTGAGTTTGTGCTTTAAAAATCTTCTAATAGCCAAAATTTAACTCAATTAACTGCAGTACGGCTAACAAAGCCCTGCTTGTTATCACTGTATTGAAATAGTTTCTTCACTAAATATAAGGTCTAAACTCTGGCAGGAGCTGGTTTACTGGCCTAGAAACTGCTTCGAATTGCTTTAAAAAAAACACTATATATGTGGTTGCTAAATATAATAGTGTTTTGAGACTCTAGGTAGAAAATTATATAATTACATACATAATTAAATACTGAACTCATGGACTATCCGAATCTATCGGCTCATATACATATCCTTTTGGTGCTTTTGGTGGTGTTTCTATTCCTGCAATATCATCTTCCGTATCATTTTCAAGACTTTCTAACATATCGGTAAGTCTATTCCTTTCTCCAGCTGCTAAATCTGTCGTTTGTTCGGTGGTTTCTTCTATAATAGTTAAAACATTAGCTTTATTATTGATATTTTTGGATTATAATTGGATATAGTACCATTTGGACTAGAAGGTAACTGTTTCCTTGTTTTTCTACGTTTTGCTTCTGTCAAAAAACTTTCTGTAGGAGACTCAGGTTCCTAATTTTCTAATTAGCTAATACTTAGTATAATTTGTAGAGGTTTTATTATACTACTTTTGTTTCAACTTCTATACTCCTATTACGTTTTCCATTCTCTCGTTTAATTTTGACTTTTGACTCCAAAGATTCCTTTTTATCCACCTTTATATCTTTCTCTATTTTGACCGCCGTTTTTTTTGGCCGTCCTCGTCGCTTTGGAGCAGAGTAAGTTTCATCACCGGGTTCGATTTTTGGAACTTCAGTCTGTAAAACTAATGCAATACGACCTTTCGGAAAGTGTTTTAAAAGATTGTTGATATAAAATCCATTATCGGTAGCAGAACGAGGTAAACGAGTGAAACCATGGGTATTGCTAACGTCTGGTGACAGAAATCCCGGAGCAGCCCAGGCTGGCAGTTGTTTCAAACCTGAAAAATAGTTTTGAAGTTCAATTGAATCTTCAATAAAATACTTTTTGATAAATTTTGATAAACTTAGTTCCCATGCATTGCTATCCGGAAACATGATACTAATTGGATCTAAATTAAGTAAGTATGTATTGATATTAATATAATATATAATTTAGAGTTTTACCAAGTTTCTTATATTCCGATGGCTTTTGCCCTTGTGGTCCGATATAAATATCAAGAATTGTTAATCGTTGAGACTTGATTGTGTTTTGGTAAGTGCCTAAGCCAAAACCCCCTTGTTTCATTGCAGGAACTCTGTTGACCGAAGCTGTACGTTTAGCAGTTGCAAAGTTTGCTGATCGTGCTTCTTCAACTTGAGTTTTGTTTTCAAATAATCCATATCGATTGTTTGATGGCTTTCGTACCAGCTGTGCTGATGGTGGAGTGTTTTGAGAAGCTATAATCGGTGAAAGAGGTTCAAGGTGGTTTTCGTCATCTGAATCAAGCAAACTGACCACTTGTAGCTTTTGTTCTGATTGAACAGTAAGTGATATACCACAATGAGGACAGCCTTTGGTTGTAAGCGTATGATGTTGAAGGCCAGGCTTTTCGGGACAGAACCGGCTGGTCATTATTGATAGGTTTTGAGGTATGAGTGAGAAAGAAAAGTCGTACAAAATACATGTATGAAAGCTTCTATATAGCCGTAAAAATTTTCATGTTGTCATGTTGTCATCTTGTGGATAAAAATAGTTAGTGGAAGAAATTTTTTTATCAACTAAAGAGTACACCATTCTTGATTAAGATTAGTTTGTTTACATTTTTAGTTTTGTTTACAATTAGAAAAAAAAAAATTTCCCGAAATTGTATTTGCCCTTTTGTAAGTATAGGCTGCCGTACCTCTGGCTCGTGGCAACCAATAGACTTTGTGTTTTAGATATTGAGGGATATTTTTTTTCTAGTAGTCATTCGTATAGAGTACACTCCCGTTATTATCCATTAGACCGTCAACGGTCCCGAGCGGGACCGGTCTTTGCCACAACCCCCGATTTTCCAGCCTTGCCACCCAACCACTAGCTATATAACCCATCGAATTTATAATGATAATGGTTTAGGTTATGTAGTCTAAATTTTCTAGCATAATTTCTATAATATCTAGAGGTGTTGTGGTTGGGGTATATCATTGAAAGACCGGTCTCAAACGGTTGTGTGTGATGGTTTAAGAGATAAGAATCTCGTTATAAGAGCAACCATTCTAAATAATATGGTATATCGGTACTATAGTTGGTTTATAGTAAGATATAAACATCTGCTATAAGAACAGGTTGTCTCCATAAGAGTAAGATATCTCTCCCAGACATATACTTATAACAGAATCTTGCTGTAGCAATGTGGGGCAGGGGCTGCCCGGTTCTCGTTGGGACTATTTGCCCATAGTAGTGGGATATTAACGACGATGAGAGTAAATATGATGGTGGGGGTGGCTCTGTGGGTGAATGAGGTCGATGGTTGAGATGATAGTCAAACGTTAAAGAAGATCTGTTGAGAGTAATATGATTGTAGGTTATGTTTCGTGCTCAAACGAGTCTGCTAGATGGAACGTCTCGAGCTAGCGGTCACAGAGCCCCTGACAAGATTTGTGTACTTCTATGCTAGAAAATAAGAGCTGATAATAAAGAATTCTTAAGCTCTCACCAAGCCCTTTTTGGCTTTTGAGGAATTATTTATACCCTCAACTTAGTTTCTCGTTGAGTTCTATATTACTTGGTGAAAGAAATACCCGTTGAAGAGATGATAAATCTAAGCTAGTAGTAGAAATAATATTCACAACTCTAGAAATTCCTTGGAGAACGGTGAGGTGACCATGCATCATGGATAAGGGGGAGGAGGAGAAGGCGGCAGGTTAAATTTAAGTTCTCGCCATATAAAATATATGAGATATATTAAGATAAATATGAGGGTAAGATAAATATTCTAGGATGTAGGAGAAAGGGAACTGTATAAACTACATGCCCTAGCTATTGATTACCCCACAGAACCTTGAAAAGTTCACCTTTATAGAACATCTCGGCCTTCACAACACCTACAGTCCCAACATATAACTTGATTGTATATTTGACCTGATAATATTTGAGGGATTTCGAGAGAAATCCAGGCTTCTTCTTTTTCATCTTTGTGAATTCTGTCCTTGGGCGATTACTTAGATCTGGGTTGAGTATGCAGACTTTACTAACTCCTGTAACCAAAAGGTTAGTACCTGAGTAAAATTTTAATTGTAGAATACTGCTTACCAGGCTGAGCGCGGTGTGGTGGGTTATCACCGGAAAACTCAACCACAACCTCCTCCCAGCTAGCGCCGCTGTTATCTTTGGCCAGCTCAAATTCTCGTATGAATTCATACTCAATACACCTCTCAGGCCCACCAGTGATTCTATCCCCCTATTTTATAAAATGTAGTTAGTAACTATGACTGCGTAGTAGACCTTTTTGGGGGGAGGGTGTGTGGTTGTGGATTGAATAGGGTAGTGTATATCAATCAATTTATATATATACATACCTCACGAATTAACCAGGTAATCTGCTCCTTAGCCAAAGGCTCACCACTAATGGGATCCACAGTTTTCTCATACTCAAAGTTTTTCGTCCGGTCGTAGGGCTTCGTTATCAATAATCCGTAATTCTTGCGGCAATTTCGAGCTACAACAGGATCCTCTTCCCTTCTGAGGGAGCGCATGTGACTTACAACAGCGCCGAGAACCACCGCCTGTTGTCTATTGGGTAAAATATTCATAAGATCAGTATACAATATATTTGAAGGTAATTATAATAAATAGTGAAATAGAAAATAGAAGCACCTACGCATCCGGGGGTTGGATGACCTGAATACTTGGATCGATATCACGACAATATCTATCAACCTCAACCTTTATATACGGCGAGGAGCCGAGACCACCGACGAGAAAGATATACTGTTTCGTTTTACAGTTACTAGATTAGCACTTGCTTTTCAAGGAGAATAAAGCGTACAAACTTTTACTCGATGGCCTTTAGCTCTACATTCCTCGATATGGGATCTGATCATCTGTTGAATTTCAAGTAACGATACCGAAAAAAATTCCTTCATTTTGTTTCTGTTTACCAGTCGTTAGAGGCATTTAAGTAAAATATCTCTTAAATGGAAAATCCTACCGGGATATAGGGAGATATGGGCCCTTCTTTCCAGGACATGGGATATCACCGAAGAGGATATTGAAGTTCTCGTCATATGGGCTATTATTGAAGCGCTCCTTCTCCATAATAAATCTTTTATTCACAGGATCTAATCTTGATCCTAATTGTTTCCAGGCTGCATCTCCGATCAAGGATTTTATATAGGCAGCGAACTCTTTATCGATCATAGTTGAACCACAGTACTTCCCTATGACTAGAGTTAACAACAAAATTCTTTTCTAGAGTGCGTAAAGTTTATACCTAATACTACCCCTGTATGTTCAACTCGAATGGTTGGGTCTAATTTAACGATATTGTAGGATGAAAGATCGACTGTCCCACCGCCGGCATCGCAAACGATAAAACAATCGTTTACCTGTACACCATTGTGAGTCAAAAATCTTTAAGATAGGACTAAAGGAACGAAATCATACGCTATACATGGAGCTAGCCTGCATTGTCATTGCTTGCATTGTGTGTAAACTGGCTGCCTCTGGTTCCGTTAAACCAACGGAAAAGGCATATCTACCGATTCCAGTGGTTTTAATAATTTGCCGGAAGGTTTCGACGGTATTACCTCCGTAAGTCGCAGGAATCGTTAGGAGAAAATTCAGATCTCCAGACATTCTTTCATTCGCCAGAAATTGTGTTAGGTGCTGATACATTCCCTGTATATAATCGCGTACCACATCGTGTAATGTTTTCCCAGGCGGAGCGTGATATCGATTCTGAAATTCAGAGTCTAAAAAGGGTTTAAAGACTCTCAATTTTGGGGTAGTGGCATAGGTCTGTTTCTCGGCCTCAAAGCCCCATAGCGGAGCACCGCCTCCATCTGGATATAAAATTATTGTTGGGACTTTGTAGCTAGTACTCGATGATGGTTGTCCTGGCCATTGTCCAAGCTGAATGAGCCTTTTACTTTTATCCCCTATAAGCGCGATCCCTAAACCCACAATCTATGTTAGCATAAACCCCCCTTCCCAAGTTTTCTCTCTTTAAAAAGTGTTCTTGCACGAACCGGAATAAGTTGTCCCAAAATCAATAGCAACAGCGATCGTTTCTCTAGTAGTACCCATCACTATTCACTGTAGTAAATCTCGAAAGGTAATAATATAGTAGTAATAGGGAGGTTGGATATTAATTTCGTGGAGTTACGATGGCGAGAAGTAGTGCTGCTAGATATATAGATGGGTACGTTGTTATGCTGCAGCATCTAAGCGCCAGAATACAAGCTACCTCAGTGGCCGCCTTGATATCTATTGCATGCAGCTCACGGACACTCCCATGAACTTAAAACAGAGTGGAGAAACCGATCATCCATGTCTATCGAGGCTGAGAATGTGTAACACAACCTGTCAAACACCCACGGGAATTGGAGTCCCATACAATACAGCACTGAGGTCTATCATAATGCTAGTGATGAGCTCACAAAGTGAGCGAATTCTTGCACAGGGTAAAATACTGTGCGTGTAGAGTAAAAAATCACTTTTATAGCGATAGGGACTAGGTCGCGGGGATACACTAGCGGGTACAACCACTCAGGCAGAGCCGCAACCAAAACGACAAGCAGACTCACGCCTTTGGTATCAGGCCCTAGCTTTCTATCCAACCGTCCCAACATAAATAAGAAATTATATTAAGATAATTTACTTTTTCAATAACGTAACCGCCGTCTAGAAAATTGGCCAACCGTACACGGTGTTGTCGATTGGTGGACCTCCAAAAGGCTCTAGCTCTTGTCCCCCCCAAACACCGGTAAGTCGCGTATACTATACACCCCCTTTTGTTTGCTCTAGGCGGCCACCTAAAGGCCTCGCCCTAGTGCCACTTGCCCTACTACTACCGAGCTATTATATATATAGTTGCTCCCTAAGTATGAGATTTGGTTAAGAACTAAAAGGACAGTGAGGGTGAGGGTGAGGTGTGAATTGCGCAAAAGAGAGGTCACGTTTTTTTGTTTTGTAGATTTACCGCCCAACGTGGCAAATCCTTGATGGCTAAGCAATTTACTGGCCATGCCTATCTACCCCACATCCAACAGGGGGTCCCCTAATCAACAGCATATTGTGTAACATGCAGCGCCATGAGCAAAATAGAGCCACTAGACTGAAGCCTACTTGTTCGGTCGTCTGGCAAAAAGATATAATTTATTTTAACTAATTAGATTAGAAAGTCCTGCTGAGAAAGAATCAGAAACTAACCTTAACATATATCTAATCAGAGCCTAGGCCTCGGCGAGTGGTCTTGGAATCCTTTAGAGTGCAGACTGGAGACGGATGCTCTTGGAGCGATCCTTACCCAGTGGGGCGTCGTACACCCTGAATGAAGCAGTGTATCACAAGGCGTTTTATGCCATTTCCCGTATCAGAACTGGAGACGACCTGCCATGGGCTGTGATTATTGTCCCGATTGCCCATTGCCATTTGGGGGGTCCCGTGTCCTGAAAAAAGGGCCATAATCGTGATCGGTACCAAATGAAGTACCAAAGGGCCTCAAAGCTGGCGTCTGCTGTGCGTCCAAGGCCCAGATCCGATAGGTGAATTTGAGGGCGCTCTATACTCTAGGTTTCTTTAGATTGGGATGATTGTCCTAGTCCATACCAGCCCCAATACATGGTTCTATGTTGGTTTAGGTTTTGTTTAATCAGAAATATTCATTGCTGAACCAGCAGCTGGCTAGCCGTAAACCCATAGGCCTTGCACCCCATAACCTTTTCACTCCGTTCAGGGCATTACTAAAGGTAGGCAATAACTACCTAACAGTGCAAGTCTTACTCTCACCGATAGGTTTTCTTTGCTTACTACTTGTAATCGGGTGATGCTTGGAAAACCGACCGGACCCTGCATACCTTAATCTCAGTTTTTTTAATTTTTCCAGAGCTATTTGCCCTTAGTAACGCGATACGTTTGTCCCGAGGACCCGCTGTGCGCGTGGCTGTCTGGTCATGATCATTGTCGCAACCGTAGGATATGAAGCCTCCCCTCTGTTGAGCGTACGGGTAAATGCCAAAACCCTATTTAAGGCCAGTTCTTTCTCTAGCCATTCCATTTCTTGCCATAGTGGTTATCCTGCATAATTTATCTACTTGCTCCAATAGATTCCCTAAATTGGTGCAAAAATTTATATGATACCAGGTATTATCAGTTGTCAAATTTAACCAAACATTGATCAAGCAAACTACTCATAACAGCCTCAATTCAAAAGTATTACCCTAGGTAGCGCGCTAAAGCTATAGGTACTTTAGCTCTTGTGGATTTTAGGAAATTCATTTTTTTTTGTAGCTATCATGGTTCTGGGGTAGTTCTCTATGTAATTCTCTATGTAGCTGTTTGTAATTGGGGGGAAGATTTTTACTCGATTCATGAACACTGAGCGCCAGAATTACTCGTAATCTCATGACGTCTTTAAAAATTGACTGGCACGCAATGGCAGTCTATTCTAAAAACACCACGACTACGAGTATATTTTATCGTAACGCGCGTACACCTTGGTCGAGATGTTCGTTTTTGCGGCGAAAAACACATGACTGGTAAGGAGAAAGGTATGCTAGGACGTGGAAGCCTGCACCGAACACCTATGTATCCGAAGTCCACCTTTTCTATTTGGCTCAACTCATAAATAGCTGGAGCTTTTATACCCAACCATCTAAATACATCAGATAGCGTCTACGTAAACCGCTGACGTTTTAGAACCGACCGGGCATCATGTGGGTGTGTTTGAGTAACAGCACGGCGCCTTGGCTGTTTTAGGGTCACCGAATCAATCACAGCAGGCCAATGATACCTACAATAACGACATCTGTGTTGGTATGTGGACCCAGTCAATCCCAGAAGGTGTCGACCCGCCTGCTTGAAGCCATGTGTGGCCCCCCCAAAAGATACTACGACAAACTCATCGTATTCCCCGTTGCATTCTCGCTAGTTATCCACCTCCTACCGGTTTTTGCCATGATCACCACAGCTACACCTTTATTTTTGTCTGTTATTTTATCCATTACGGCCTCCGCTACTACTATTTCATCGACTGATCTAGCGCAGGATACCCGGTTAACTATCTCTTCAATATCGACACCGACAACAACGGCTGCCCTAAAACTGGAGACCTCAGCTACACCTTCAGCAGTCCAGGAGACAGCCAACGCAGGTGTACAGGAACTCGGGGAGGGGAAGCGAACTGGTATCACTGTTGCCGTGCTTATTGTTTTCTTTGCGCTCTGCGTCCTCTTCGGCTACCTCTTCAGTCGTGCACGCCGTCGCCGTCGCAACAATCACACGCACCAGGACACCGAAAGCGTTAACGAGGGGCTGGTTGCCATGAATCAAACAATTTCTCAGAACACTAGAAGTCCCAGTACTTCCTCCAAGAGTCAAAAACGGGGAATAATGAAGATTATTGAGGCAATCTTTGGGACACAGAGGACCCCAAATACCCCGATTAATGGCCATGGTCAAAGAGCGCATGGGAAAAACGGAAACCAACAAAGGGGGCCGGTTGCTGAGAGGAGTATTAGGCAAGATAACGACCCTCATCAAGGCATCGAAAACGGGAGACCTAGGGATAATTATTCAAAGGATAACGTTTACCAATATCCCCTAAGTCAACAAAGTTCATACGCCCCAAGTCCATCTGCCCCAAGTCCATATGCTCCAGTTCTATATTCCACAGGTCAACAATTTTCCACAGGTCAACAATTGCCATGGGGCCACGATAATCTTCCCCCAGAGCTTCGTGAATACGCCATAAGTCCACAGGAGGCTGCGAGACACAAGCCTCCTCGTCAGTATGCCCACAGCGTGCAGGATAAGAAGCCAGAACGCCCCCGCTTCTGGGAACGCCGAAATACTAGAAGTCTACCGGATGGGAAAATTTTTAGTAGCTACGATTGCCCTCAGGGTTTTCGCCAAGGTGTACACACGCTGTGGCACGGCCTCTCCCCGCAGAAACCCAGCACCAACCAGAAAAATGCAAGAGCTCCGTACAACGGTGGTTCACTTAGTCGTTCTCAAAGCGTCGGAGGCCCACACGGCAGATCGGTTACAGACCGTAGTACTTCCCGAGGTCGTCGAAACGACCCACAGGATAATATGGGTCGCGATGCCCCCCCCCCCCGGGACGAAATAATCTGGCATGAACAGCCCAAAGACGATGGGTCAATGATTCGCCTGCTTAGGGAGGTTGACGGTCATTTGACTGACCATATCCTGAATTATTACATTGCCGCGGAGGGTGAGGAATACAGCGATGAGACACCTAAGTTCTCAGGGGGTGTCTGTCATAACCTTGAAGTCAGTGTATACAATTGGAAACATCTTCCATATCAAGAATCTCGGATTTTTATCCTCCGTGCTCTCATTGCTAGAAAAGTCATAAAAGAGGTTACTAGGGCAGCACAACCAAGTATGTGTTTTTTTCCTCTGGAATAATTGAAATAAGCTAACGACAAAGTAAAGCCTCGTCATCGTCGACCCCTAGAAGAGTCGGTAGCGATAGGATTTATCGAGAAAATATGATAAATAGAATTGCTAGAGACGCGTGTGATGAGATGGCAGAATTTTCTCTCGACCCATCAAATAACGATGCACGGCTACTTAGCATGGAAATGGTGGTGAGAACTGCGATCGACTTCGCCTTTACTATGCAAAACCAGCCGGTCAGATTTGAATTCTTGTGGACGTTTCCCATTACACAGGAATCAAAGTCATTTAACCCTAAGACGATGGACGATGTGTACATAGCACCAAGACCGATAGAAGAACAGCACAAGTCTCAAAAGGTGCGAGCAACGGTGTTTCCAGGGCTCTGGAAATGGCAAAAAGGGGATGATTCTCCAACTATTGTGGCAAAAGCCCAAGTTCTCTTGTATTAATATTTTTGTTTTCTTTGTTGTATTCTATCTAGGTGTTTTATAAGGAGGCGGGGTTTAGGTTCCGTATAGCATTTATAACGATTTCATTGATTGAATTGCTCTTGTAACCTAAGATACCGATGATGAGCGGTTAGACGGGCCTCAATACAACTTAGGCATGCACGACATTTAATTATTCTCTATATTTACAAAAATGTGATTAATAATGTACTAGGGGTTAAGTGATCAGCACTATATCTGGTTGGCCAGGATACTGGTGGGAGCATGCCAATGGCCTAGGGATACCCGATAGGTATACTCATCTAGGCCATAGTACCTGAGGGCCAGGGGGGTATTGGCCGGGGTTAATTTGTGTGGTAGACTATCTGTGTATGATTTTACCATTGATTTTAAAATAAATTGGCCCTAGTCGTAACCCCCCTCCTTGGTTTTCAGATACCCATGGCCTATGACGAGTACCAACCACAAGCCTCAAGTGATGCTCCCACCTTTAGGGATCGAAACTTTGACCTCAAGCTAGAGGTGCAAGATAATGCTAATATAGTCTCTGGTAGAATCAATGCGAAAATGCGCTACTCAGGACTCAGAGGTCTGATTGGCACCTCATCTCAACGAAAAGTCTAGTAGTGGGCACTGACCACAAAACACTTGCTGTTTTCCCAATAATTCTACCGGAGACTATACACACACTAACCTTAACTGACTCTTTTTAAGGGCTATTTGTCGATGAGATAACCGTGGTGTATGTGAGTTATTTACTAGTACGGCTCTTCGAGTACATACAAGAAATCTCATCCGATAGTTACGTACACAATAGCTATTATAACCCACTATAGACAACAGGAATAGTTCCGACCCCGAAAAAAGAAAGGTACCCCTGAAAGAATGACACGAATACTCCTTGCACGCTCGACTTTCATTCATACATTTAACTAAAGCTGTTCCATATCTCTTCCTGTTCCCTTAAAATACCCGATAAATCATGTGGACTATACCGGTTGGACGGATGGATTCCCTTTGTGTCCCGGGGGGACTCTGACTGTAGTTTCGAATCAATGGGGTACCCTGTCATCCCCCAACCTGTGCTGGGTGATTCCTCTGCCTTGTTGGTCAATACAAACATTGGTTGTTTGGAGTCTTGGGGATATCTGCTTGGCCCCGTAGTCGGTACTGGTTCGTATTGGGTTTTCTGGCTTTGAAATTCCGTCGTAAACTGGGAGAAGGTTTCTGGTGGAGCATAGCTGTATCCCATCGTACTCATATGAGGGCTCATTCTTGCTGATGCTTGAATGTCCTCATACCTGGGAGGGTCCATCGGCTCTCTTGCTCCCCCAAGGGCTTCTTCCTGTAGTACTCTTATTGCTGCTTCGACGTACTCACGGTTGATATCAATTCCGCTCCCCCGAATGGCAGAAACTTTGTAGTCCACTTGTCCAACACTAGCTTCTACTCTTCCAATACCAGCTTCGAGCCTGCTAGTACTGTCATGGACGCGGCCGATGACTATACAGGCATAGGTTGACACCATGAGGTTGAGATTCGAGTTGAAGATGATAATTTCATCTGTAAGCCTCTGAAGGTCCCCATGGACCAGATCATACTTTTGAAAGATTCGTTCGAGACGTGATTTGGCGCTTAGGTTATCCTTGACCCACTTCAGACGTCTCCCCAAGTTGTCAATGTTATGGTTGTATATTTTGAGATCGGTTTCGTATTCTGCCATGAGGGTTGGTGGAAGAGAGGTGTTTTTAAAGAGGCGACTGAGATGATCTATTGCTGTCTTGGTGATAGCAAATTGGCTCAAAACACCCTGGAACTCATCGCTTGCGTTACTTAGATCGGTAATGATTACGCCGACTTTCACAGCGAGTGCGGCCGTAGTGCTTATGAGTCCCAAAGCAAGCCCGACCGGTTCCATTATAGTGGTTGTGAAAGTTGAGGAACTGATTCTCACAGCTAGCTGGAGATACTCTCAATTTCAGTTCTCCTGGTGGGAGTGGGTATGACAATTTCGTATATACGGTGTATAGCCCACCCCGATCACATAGCCAGGTCCATATATGTGCCTATACTTGCCGTGGCTAATTTGTCACCAACCGATATCGCCTTACCTTTGGGAGTAAGAGAATGAGACTATGTTGGCTACACGCGGGATGTTTGATATTAGTGAGGGGCTCGCGTACACACCAACCAGGAAGTGCCATTCCTGGGTTCAGCTGCGCATTGCGCAACCACACCCAGCTAATTTTCTAGCCTGATTCTTAATTTGTGGAGGTAGTAAGATATCGAGTGTTTCCTGAAATGCAACTCAAACAGTAGCTACCCGCGATACGGAATAATTACGCGGAAGTGTACATACTTGCTGGGAAAGAGGGTTTGGTCTCGAACCAACTGAGACACTCCCCCCAATAGAGTAGCACCAGATTCAACAGCCAGTTCCTTCTTAGTTCTAGAAATTTGTTTGTGTATCCGGTAATGTGGTCTCCGGTTACCAAGGTCCTGCGGTGGTATATAGTCTGTTGTGGTAGTGGTTGTGTTGTAGGGCCTAGTTGCTACCCTGAGGTCAAACTTTTTTTCAGCCCTCGGATAGGGAATATCTATTGGATGGCGAGTCTACATGTCGATTGGCGGCAATACTCATTGCTTGTCGCGAGTCGATCACCTACAGATAAGGATATGCACCATATAATTATGGTTTATGCATGGCGTGCAAATCGATTGAGCTCCCCAAGCATCTGAATTTGTTAGACCGCGATTGAACTATGCTCTACGTGTTCGGTTTCTTCTTACCTGCCCCAAGTAATAGCCATTTCGGAATGGACTATATGTGCGCAGAGTGGTTTGGCGTTATGCAGACCCTGGCCATCATGTCACTAGGCAACAGTGCCCACAAAAATGACGAAATACTACTTGAAGTAGTTTTCCGGACCACGATAAAGATTTATCCCAGTGAAAAATACTGCCCCCCCCCTAAAGTAGTGCTTAATATATAGTGACACGAAAAGAGTAGAAACCTGAGGCTAGTCACAAATTTGGCCTGAATGGGAAAAGGGTAGCTTTACTAGGATAGGCGTAAGCGAATAGCTACTATCACAGACCCAAATGCGTTTATTCAGAATGGCAAAGTAGATAGAGGCTTCAGAATTACTAGTGTTAGCTTATGATACGACTATTCGGCTGAACTAGAAGTTGCGTCAATGAGCAGGAATTACACTGATACGGTAGGATTTCGCGATGGTGGTAGACGCGGAAGGAATCTACTCTGAGAGTGACTTTTAGCTAGAAATTGCTTCCTGTATAAAGCGCTGACAGGGCCTTGTGGTTGGTGTGGACCCTCTCAAGCATTGTGCTTTTATGAAAGTTTTGAGTTTCTGGGGTGATCTAATTTTGAATTGGCGGGCATATGTGATATTTGATTGAAAAAATGATAGAGATAAGACTGTGATTTGGGGTCTATACTGCTGGTGGTCGAAAGCAACCCCTTGGTGCTGCCCTAGTATGTAGTCGAAAAATAAACGCCCTTTCATCCCTTGGTGGTATAACTATAGGGTTAGGGTTCTTGATCGTAGATTGGATGGCATAATGAATAAATAGGGCCGTTCACTTGCCGTTTGGTTAAAGGTATCTGAGCATACATTTTACATTTTTGGATATGACCCTTAATTCAGGCATCACTCCACTCGATATCACCAATATATATCATTTTTTCTCACCTTTAGTAGACATCTCGTGAGGTTCGTCCTCCTACCTGCAAACGTTTCTTGGGGGCCGTCCTCAGGTGTTATGATAGGGTATGCTTTCTGTTATTTATAAACTAAAGTGAAACCCGCTAATCCAGTAAGTGGCGAGTATATAATGTATTCTTGGGAATTTTAGAATTGTAAGAACCTACAGTGAGGGACAGAAGTTTTGGTAGTTTGGCGATTTTACACCAAAAATAGCATTCTGTCACCACCAACACAATAATGAAAAATCAACTGATTACTTCGATCCCTATTTTAGAGAGCTCTTTAATATGTTAAGTCTATTCCATGTAATTTACAGGCCCAGGAAATGAATGCTCAAGGCCCCAGAAAATTCTGCATTCCATAAACTGGTTGCCATGCAAGAAATAGTTGCATGTTCAGGTTCTGTATGCCTGTTGCAAGTATAAGGCACGGCGCCGCCTCCAGTGAGGATTTGCCTGGCGGAACGGGATTCTCTAGTCACCCACAACGTTCAGGATCATCACTCCGCATTCCAGATGTTGTCGGGGAAGCATTCCACCGATCTTAGGGTAATAGGAGAAGACTATCTAGGCATGAAGGGCCTGCTTAGACTACTAGTTAGCTGCTTCTTTTCCTTAAGTCTTGTTCTCGACTACAGAAAGAAACACGGCACCCTCACTATCAAGTTTTTTTTGATTATATTATCACCTCAACTTATATTATACAAAGACCGGGCAGAATGCGTCAGATTATCCTCCTCTTCACCCTTGTCTTAGCTACTGCCGTAGTAGCGAAGTCTTACATAGATGATGAGGAACCCGAAACTGGTGATGGGTAGGTAGAGCGTGACTTTGTTCTTGAGTTCCTTTAGAGTAATTGTTGATATTATGAGTAGAGATGATATAATTGGAGGTATATACGAACGTAAAGTTGGGAAAAGGATGGATGCATTTGGTTACTTAGTTATGTTTCTGGGTGTTGGGGTTGCTGTCTTGGTTTACCGGAGTGCTACGGGGAGAAATTGAGATATTTTAAGCTTTCATGAGAATAAATCAATGCTCTATAGTCGCTTCTAGTTTGGAGCTAGATGATTATTGATAAATATATGTATCTTATATATGAGAGTGTAAGCCCTGTCAAACTAAACTTCGCCCTCTACTTTGTTCTTTATCATGCATAAGTACAAGGTGCTGGTTCAGTGAACGTAGCACGTACAGGCGCTGGAATCTAGCGCTTTTGCACTTTAACTTACCATCGGTGGTAAATAAACTTTTGACTAATTTACGCTTCCATAGTTTTCTACTTTCCTAAATATGTTGTAGATGCTTCCTAATAAGGATAGCTGATGGGCGATTTCATATATGAGTCATGTGTATCTGTATTTGCTATGTTTGAGGATCCAGGCGAAGCATCCCATATAAGGGTTTAGGGTTTTCTCTTTTGGAGCATATATCTCTCTATCTCTCTATCTCTTTTAGACAATCGATTCAGCACCTTTTTACTTCAAAATACTCCTATCACAAATAAATAGATATTAGTCTTTTTTTTGATTAGGGTTATTTAGAGTAGTAGGATGCTATATCAAACTGAATAGGAATATTCTTAAGCTTTGTTTGCAATGTTTATTCTTGTGGATTGAGACGTTGTTGAATTTTGTTGCCTCGCCTCCCGGTCAGCTATGTTATACCGTACCTACTCGAAAGATTCACTATCAAGGTATATAATATCTGGAACATACTCGGCGGAGGCTTAGGAGTGGGACAGGCTTGGTCAATAGTGGGGTTGGTGCAGAATGCATATTCAAGTCAAGGCCTCAATATTATTCGTTCTAAAGGCTCGGCTTAGCCCTAACCTCCAACCAGAGCCTTATTCTCTCTGGTCCGGATTTAACATAACTGAGGGTAGATAGGGTATGTTGGTTGCCTGAAGACACAGCACAGTCCCCCTCATTCTGCTGAATCGCCTTGATCAATTTTGAACGGACACAAACACTCACCGTAATAGCTAGCAATTTCTGCAGCTATGGAGAACTATTTACTAATTCTAGTAATCATTATTCTTCTCTTCTTGATAATTACTCTCTCGATAGTCGTGAGCAGGTCTCCGTGTCCGTGTTCCTTGCATTCGATTAGTTAATAGCCACTGACTCCAGACGTAGCAGCTCCTGTGTATATTGCAGGTCTCATAGGTCTACTTGTTGGAATCCTTATAGCCACTGTAGGCCAAAATCCCCATCACCCTCCACTCTACGGGCTATTTCCATATCTGCATCATGCTAAGCAAATGACTGTCATTAGTACTATCCACGTTGTTACAATTATATATACCTAGGCCCCACTACATCCAGCTGCAAAGATCTCACCACTATCCTTCATGAAATTCATGGGACCCTCAACAACCTTGAGAGAAACCTTCAGGCACAAGCTGTCAAATTTCATAGAACCATCGATAAGCTTGAACATAACCTTCAGGCACAAGCCATCACCTTGGAAGGCTTGCAATCGAAGGTCGACAATATTCGGATACCAGGGAGCGGCGGGCCCCCAAAGCAACCATTAATTGGGTCGTTCCACACCGGCGAAGTCAGGCGGATGGACAGATCGGACGACCATACATCGAAAATGATCCCCTTTGCCCTCCCATACATCAAGCGACCGGAAATTCCTGTAGCCCTAACATTGTTGGATATTGGGAGTAATGAGAACATCCGCGCCAAATGCTATAGTAGCAATATCAAAGAAAGTTTCTTCGAGATAAATATCGATACCTGGTCAAAGACGCAATTGTACGAAGCTAGTTGTTCATGGATGGAACTTGGAGAAAAACATCTAGATTTCCAGTCCGGGACGTATGACACTCTATCAGATCATCCCTGGAATAAACATCGAATGCGAAATTCTCGTCAGATTAGCTTCTCACGGCAATACGATACACCACCAGAAGTTGTCCTATGGCTTAACGCGGTTGATATGCGCCGCGATAGGACGTGGAGTGTCAAAACCTACGCCACAGATATTACAGAAACGGGCTTTACCATTCATATTGACACTTGGGGAGACTCGGAGCTATACTCCGGGGCTGCGTCATGGGTTTCGTATACACCAGGAACTGCTGGGGTTAGTAGTGGCACTTTTCGCGCACCTTTAACTAGAGGGTATACCAAGTTTGACGACGAAGTTTTCACCCTCCCACCGCGTACTATTCTTGGTATTAATTCATTTGATATTGAACACGATCGGAACCTACGGCTTGTGGTAGGAACTACATCTGTCAACGCAAGCGGAATGATCTGGTTCCTGGGCTCTTGGGGGGATACGATAATGCATAGTGCCAGTGCTAGCTATATAGCCCTTGATTAGGTACGTATATCATGGAAATAAATCCTGTTGGTGTTTCTGAGAAGGCTTATTTAATTGGCAAGCGGATGCATGTTTTGGTATGGTAGTGGCACCACCAAATCCTGGGACCTCACAAAGCCTTCTCCCTATGTAACGTCTCTTGTCTACCCGAAGATCTAGTTTTCTCTAAAAGATATCTTTCGTATATTTTCCTTCTTACTTGTATCTTGCTCGCCTTTGAGCTGATTATATGTCTTATTTTCGCTGAGCTTTGAATCTGTTTGTATAGTGAATGCCATCCGTTGCCAGTCGACACTCCGGGGTATTTATTTCTATTTATTTCCATCCCCTTTTCCGAATTGTGTACCTGCATCACTAAGAAAGGGCTCTCGCCGGGGAGTACTGGTAGTATGCCCTAGTATTACCATATCATTGCTCGCCCCAAGCTTCTCTTCCCCCACTACTCCCCGGACATCACGCACCCCACATGCCCCACACTCCCACTGCATCACAGTGCCAGTATAATACACTCCTAATACCCCCATATTCATACACCTGCCTCCTCGCGCTCTCTTGGAGCTCCTATTGTCCTAGTACAACACCACGCTTAGTATTCCCAGTACTACTCTCTGAGAAGATAAGTCTGTTGGTTTTGGCACCTCTACAACTAAACCACATCAAAACATAACTTTTACAAATTTACAAGAGAACTTCTCTCATTAACAAATTTTCACCTTTAGAGTAGGTGTATTCTATTGATCACCTAGAAATTTGCTAGCTTTCTGGGTGATAACTGTGGTGTGGACGGAGTCTTTGGTGATTTTCGGCTATTTTTGCGGGGGTGCCGGAACTAATAGCTACGGAGGCCTACATGCAGGGGCCCATAGCGACCAATACGAAGTAAAATTAGGAATTCAAAATTGAAAGCTTTCTATTATATAGGCAATGGCCAAAATATTTCTATTTCCATAGCTAGGCTTTAAACGTATCTATTGCTTTATTGAAGGCCAGGGCTAGTACTACGGAGGCCTGTATGTCCTGAACTGCAACTGATATTATGACTAGTGAAAAGCGAAAATGAAAAATTAAAATGAGTGAAATTATCAAAATAAAATCACTAAGTAAAACTCTAGGTAAGGAAAAGGGGGAAAGGAAATCTTTGAGAACAGAGAAAATAATTACTAAGGAAATACCAACTACCATGATAGGTAGGGCCATGTCTATGAAGAATCATTATAATAATCATATTAGGTAGATTCAAATCTACAAGTGGGGTTTTGAATACTATGGGTTATGGAGCCTTTTATTTTAAGCAAAGGAACTTATATTAGAATTTTAGTATTTTAGGAGACAATGATGCAATTTTTAAAGTTTATTATTTTTACTTGAAATATTTTTGATCATGACTTCCGAAGTAGGTGAACCTTAGTATCACTTTATAATATTTGATAGTTAAATTATCACCAATTCCCCCATTTTTGTTTTTTATTTTCGCTTTTCACTAGTCATAATATCAATTTCACATATTAGTTGCGGTTCGGGTCATACAGGCCCCCGTAGGCTTCAGTAAACAACCTTCTTTTGGAGGGGAGTACACAACACTCCCGTCTCCTATCGCCGACCAAACCCTACTCTCCGATCCCTGCTACTCTCCGGCTCGGTATCACACCCTAACCGCGCCCCGCTGTACCGTCTCCCTCTAAATCCGTGCTCTCTAGCGCCCACTACCCCTCCATTAACTGTGCCTTCTGCACCTAGCAATTTTGCAGGACTTGCAATCGCTCCCCAGTGCTATAAAAGACTTGTCTACCTATATATATTGGCTAGGCTGCCTTTCCTTTCCTTCACCACCCCGGCCCCACTATGCGAATATCTGCTAACCTTTATTCATCTGTAGTTCCTACCAAGCACGTCGTTGTAGAGTAGATAATACAACCAACCAAAAAGAAGGCATGAAACCACAACGATAGCTGACCATATTTAATGAATAGTGTTTCTTTATTTTTTGAGAGTCAAACCGTGGGAGGGGCTTCAAACAGAGGTCGGTATGGCAAGCCTTGGCATAGTGAAGCCAAAAGTATCTACTGAAGAGGATACTTCGCTCTCCTCATATACTGACAAGGGGTTATCATTTGTATAGGGAGATCTTCACTCCGTCTACATGTGTAAATGTATCCTATACATATCTTTCATATTTATGTTTCAAGGCGAACATACTATATCATTCATTTGGGCATTTTTTCGGGTGAAGGAGAATTCCTAATTGATTTCTAAGAGCTTTCTATCCTAGCTCTATTTCTACCTTAGTAAAGCACACCTATCTGATAACAGGCGGAGATTTTCGTTTTCCATGATTGCGGTTACTGGCGTCTAAGATATTGTAAAGAGGGTCTTTTAATACCCACCCTTCCAAGAGCCAACAAACTTCATCCTATACTTCATCCTTTATCATGCACAATACACTCTGCATCATGGAAGGTTAATTGATTGAATCTTCATATATTTATGCTACATAGCCACACCAAAGATTACCACGCCTCAGTTTCACCCGAGGTAGATTCTTTATAGGAATACGCTGCATTTAGGTGGTATTTAAAAAAAGGCAAGAAGAGCTTGAAAACTTGGTTCATATCTTTTGGTCGATTTGCGTGTTTTTCCTATTGGAGAATTTTCCTTAAACAATAACCCTGTTTGCAGTAGTTACACGTAGGCACGCGGGGGTGATAGCCACCAGAAAGGTCAAGTTTTGTTCTCACTAGCCATCTAGTCTACCTTTACGCTTGGGGGTTGTTGTCTCTAGTTTTGACTTCCACTTGCCGAAGTACACTGGGTAAAATGTATTATATAGACTCAATTGTACTAGTGATGCCGATAGATCTTTTGGTCATGTGATTTATCTTTGGTGGGCGATCTGCTCTTTCTCACCAAAGATAAATCACATGACCAAAAGATCTATCGGCATCACTAGTAGCTTGGTGAGATTATCTAGAAAGTCAATGATTTTTGGACCCGCGAGCCGGTTGGTCTGGCTCATAAATTGTTACATAGCAAAACCATGGGCTATAACATGTAAATTCTAATATGAGATTTGCCGATCATTTAAAACAAACCCTCGACTCTGGAACTTAATACTATATTAATAGAATAGATACAGTCTCCGGCAAGAATAATCGAGAAATCAGGGTCAATGAGCAAGGGCCCTACAGCCGGTATAATCGCTAGAATTTTTGCCACAAGACCGAAACCTAAGTTCAAACCCAACGTTTCTCGGTCTTTGTTGCCGGAAACTGTAGGACTGTATGCACCTCAGAAGTGCAATTAACGCCCCCTACTAAGAATACCCACATGACTGAATCTGTGCTTTATTGCCCAAGTTTTCCCGCCAAATCCCTTGGCATCATTTCACAAGTGCCGAGGTCCGTGCATACATACTATTCTATTTCTAGTGGCTCCGATCTCCGTAGGTCTTGGCGTATGCCCTAAAATTGTAAGTACTGTGGGGTACGCTAAGGAGATGAAGCTAGCGGAGCTGTAGATGAGAGATGTTTCCTCTATTATCTAGAAAATCAACCAGACATCTTGTGCATACGTTATTCGTATATTAGAGTCAGAGGTTTAAATGGGCCGGCCCATTAATTAATTCGGGCCGGCCCAGCCACCTTTTATGTGGCCCGGGCCAGCAATCACCATACTAAATTAATTATTAGGCCAGGCCGGGCCACCCTAGTTTTGAGCCCGGGCCGGCCCATTTAAACCTCTGATTAGAATATTCCTTTGGACATAGACTCGGCCGCAGTACGTACTCCTAACACAGCGGATTTCATAGGACAATACTGTCAAGTATTTTTAAAGTGCAGTGTGCGTTTAATCAAGTGTACTTATTAGAATACGAACGCCACTTATGAAAAGTCCGTTGCCTAAGCTCATGTTCAGTCCTTACAATTTACGGAACAAGGATTAACAGATTTCTAGTGTCTTTCGCTGACATTAAGTTGTAGCAATTATAATTTCTTGGGTCTCACTTAAGTTAAGTCAACTTATGTATCACTTGCGATAGGTTATTTTTTCTTGAAATGTCTTCTTTTGACATAATGTACCTCCTCAGTGCATGAAGCAAGCTCCCTAGATAAGAGACTCTGGGGGTTGCCAGAGCTTTTCCCAATAATATCTAAAGAAACTCACATGATAACTATCGAGTAACACGGGCCGATAAAAAAAATACAGTCACTACATTTTATAGTTGTTTGACAAATTTGAATACACTTCTGTAATAAAAGGGCCCCTTTTCTACAAGGATGGTGGTGAATTTAATCTTTTCTCCATGCACCTGTGGTTACAAGAGTTGATAATGGCGGATAAGAAATATTGCACGTTAGATTCAATTCCGTATACTTTAAGCTAACCGACAAAACTATAGGAGGAAATGTGATACGGGAATGGTGTGGCTTTCGGTGAATCCTTAAACCTTGGAGTACATACTGATGACGTGAAAGCCAGCACTGCTGTTATACATATTATTTCTATAGCTCAGGAATAAATATAACCTTCCCACCCTTCCACAATCTATCTCTAGTACCTAAATACCTACCCCCACCAAACATCAAACTAAAAAATATTTTCCATCACTCAAACTACAACGTTGTAAGTCTTTAACTATCCTTATCTATCTTTCAAATTCATACTCACTTTTGACCCAGCTAGACCAATCCTTGAGTATGCGCTTCTTTAGGAATCTTTTATTAATCATCGCCTTAGCGTTGGCTCTTGTAGTCAACTGCGCCTTGGCACTGCCGGAGCCCGAAGGTCTTTCTCTTAAATACCGAAATGCTGCACCCGTCCCAGGAGAGCTTGAACAGCGTTCTTGTACCAAAGGCTGTAGTTGTAGGAAAGGCACCAAACAAGGGCAGTATTGCGGGTCATGTGGTAAGGTCATCGGCTGCACCAACCCACACTCTGCATGTTGGGAGTCGGTTTATGAGTGTAACCCTGATGGTGGATGTTGTATCTATGGGTCTCGTAATAGCTGCCCAGAATCTCCTTGTGGTAGTTAGATGATGTCTCAAAAAGAAAGGCCTGAGTCATGAGAGTATGGTTATGTATGCTGGAGTAGAGCTAGATGCTTATCGTCTTGTTGTAGATGCTTCCTAATAAGGATAGCCGATGGGGGGTTTGATATATGAGTCACGTGTTTCTCTATTTGATATGTTTGAGGATCCAGGCGAGGCATCCCATATAAGGGTTAAGGGTTTCTCTTTGCTGGAGCATATATCGTCATATCTCTCTATCTCTCTTAGAAAATCGATTCAGAACCTTTTACTTCAGTTCTTAAGTCGCTAGCTCTTTTGTGCTGTTAATTTTATTTCGTTGTCTCTTTCGGTTTTTCGGGTCTGAAAGACGCAAAAAGAACAAGATTCTTGTTACGGAGGTGAAGATAAAATATCTGTGTAGCTCAGCTGAATATGTATTAATCTCTTAATTCATTAGTTTTATGAAATGAGACTAAAGTCTAATAACGCCGGTCCAAACGTAGTTCGTATCTAAATCCATGAACCCTAACCCTATCTTTATCTGAGACCCCGAAAATCGTGTACTGATGTACTCAATTTAGGCGTATGTATGCCAGGTAATAGATTATATACTATTGTTTTTCTCTGGTGTTCCTATCTATAGCCCCACATACAAAGTAATCTACCGCTCTAGTCTTCATCAGGATTTAGAAATCACAGTGAGCGTGCAAGCAGTACAGCGATCACGTGGATGAGAAATTACCACTAAGCAGAGTCAGCTCATGTGCGTAAACTAATAGATCTCTATCTCGAATTCCTAGTCAAATTAATGTTGGAGTATAGCCAATAGCGGTCGATTATATAGACATGTAGGGTATAAGGACTCGGGCTTGCCCCCCTCCTCAAGAGGTATTAATGAACTATCATTCTATTGCTCGCACCCGTACTTTCACAAGAATTTACAGCGTGAGTGATTGTATAAATAACCTCAAGAGGAGCCGCAACAAGGACTGCTGATGAAAGGATAATGGGCGTAATATTAACAGCCCAAACCTCTGAGTAAATGTCGGATCAGCGGGCCTTTTGATATTTTCAGCATGTTCTCTCTATCTAATCTCGTAATTATCACCGGACTGCTTGAGCCTTTCAAATCTCCTCTGTCGCTCGTTGTAATTTTTTGCATTCTAGAATCCACACTCTTGTGTCTATAAGGAAATTCCTCATGCCACTTGGTCCGCAGGGTTGCCTCGGGATTGAAGTAGTTTTCTTTGGCTGTCAGGGAATCACTTTCACTGAAATCATGTATGAAAATCATACCGTGTAATGTGAATGTGTCTTGGTTTCTCGCTAGATACCATAGATGGCATATCATATGAAGCAGCTCGATATTGCCTTTGGTCGAATCGTCAAATTCATGGGTGTCGATGGGCATGAACAAACTGCTATCTAATCTCACATTATACGCAGATGCTGTTAGTATGCCTATATTCCGAACAATCAATAAGTTGTAGATAATATTATAGAAAGGCAACTTACATAAGTTAATGCCGCTGTCAACACATGGCTCCTTCCCATTATAAGTATCGGTCTTATCTTGTATTTCTATCTTAATAATCTCTCCAACATCAGTCTTTCCTATTAAGATAAATGTAGCGGGGTGAAGTTTGGGCCCCGGTACTGTTAATGCATTTTAATTTGTAGGGCTTAAGTGGGACAGAAATTGATTAGAGATATGGGATGAAGCCGGAACTCATTTTGGGAAAGATCAGAGCGTGCTACCTGTCATTGATGGCATATCTGCACTGGGTCACTGGAGTTTTCTACTACTGCTATTGCTTAGATGGCTAGGCCAATATGTCATTTAGCATAGGTTTTATAAGAGGTTTGGGGGAGTGTAAGATAGGTTTTAGGTAATAACTATGGGGGGGGGGGTGCTTGATGAACAGTATTAGGTTTATCAAGCTCAAAAGTTGGGGGACAAGTGATAGCTACCCAAGACATGCAAGGATACATTTCTTGATGTTGAAACAACATCTGAAGCAAGAAAACGTAAGACAACCAATAGATCTCATGGGGATTTTAGAGACATTTGTAGTTATCGGAATCAGTAGCAAGAATAAACCGCTTAATAGTCCATCTACATACCTTCGACTAATATACATTGGAAATTTCGAAGTGGTAGATTTGGGGCCTAGGGGAGCTGACTGGTTATAATAATTGCTGTTCCTTTTTTTTTATGTTTTTGAGAGGTTGTAGTCCCTAATATTAAATATAATTGAACAATAAATTGACATTCAAGGATTTTTTTGGGTTTGTTAAAAGGTAAATCATGAGAAAATTGTGAAAGAGTTCGATGGCTATACTCCGAACTGAAAATATAAAGTATATTTGGTAAAGGGGGGGGAGGAGTTGGGGATCGTAGTGCAAAAAGAAAACTGAGACATGGGACCAAAAAGGAAACAAACACAAGAGAACTGCCTTGACTAAATTTGCCCCTCACCGGAAACTTATCGCCTCATACATAACACCCTGCGGTCAGATTTTACAAAAAAGACCCTTGATATATAGCATAAATCACATGAAGTATTCATATAGAAGTTTAAGTAATAGAGTATGACCTCCAGTCCTTAGAGATAATGAAAGAACCACTCTGCCTTTCGGTGTAACAGTCGTAATCTCCATTTCCGGTACAATCCTCCCTTGTGAAGAAACAAACAAGACTAGTGAATGTGTTGTCTTTGAAAGCGAAGCTTGACGGGATCGATGGTCTCTCAGGCAAGATGTGACAGCCAGAGTTTGTCAGCCCATGAACGCTATATGTCTCTGAGGCTTTTGACCAGAAGACATCGAGGTACCAGTCGGCATAGACGAGATTAGCAAAGGCTAAGGCAGTAAGAAGGAGGAATTTGGTAACAATCATTGTGTCTGAAGGTTTCATTAGCATGTTAGCATGACTCCCTCAACTTCAGTAGAGTGGGAGGGGAAATGAGCGGGGCTAGTGCATACATTGATTAGGCGGTGTGCTGTAAGTTTGACAGAGAGAGACTAAGTAGTAAGTGGATAGATGGGTATACTTTGTAACTCTACTGGCATTGTATTCACCGGGGCGAAATTGGTTATATTTATACTCGAGTCCACCTGTTCTTAAGCTCTCTCAGCATGCTTGGGTTAGGTATATCATTCGGCCTGGTCGTAATTCGACTATGAGAGTCTTGAGTTTGTATTACCTTCGTATTGGTCGCTGGTCCTCCGCAAAATGCACTTCAAATGGGGGCTTAGACAAAGTACCTACTCCCAACAGGCATCAAGAACCTGAACATGCAACTGTTGAAACCGGGTTTTTGGTTGGAGGTTATGTCTCTAGTGAGTAATGTACACCTATTTATTAGTGACAATGAGACTTGCATTCTAGGTTCTTTATGCCTATTCTGAGTATAATATATTTATACCGTAGAAACTGAGAAATTCGCCATGGGGCGTCGCCGCCACGTACTATTAAAAGTGTCCGCTAGATTTGTTTGGGTCCTCCCTAAACCTATCGAAGCTAGCTGGAGATAATAACCCTACAACCAGATAGCTACTATATGTTTGATAGGAATTGGCGGTAGCGCCCACATAACGAAATTCTCGAGTTTCTATGGTAGTCTCCAATACTGTTTGGTCAGCTGTTCCTCTGAGACAATAATGTGTAAGTAGTGGCTTGCGTTTGCAAAAGCAATTACAACAACCATTATCAATTCTCCATTACAGAATTTCTAATGCATGAAGTTAAACCCCCGTATCCGGAAGTCCCTAGGTTTTCCGTATATGTACCCATGTAACGTCTGAATCAAAAAGAAAATATGCGTACTTGTAGTGAATCTGCGGATTTATCTAATACTCCCAAGCACACAGAAAGAGGCATATTGAGTGAAATTCTTGTCTCGTGCCCAAACCTCTTTGATCTTTAGTAGCTAGGACGTGTGATAAAAACTGCGTGCGTGGGTGAGCCTTGGCGCTCAGCCCAACAAATGCTGGGCATGAGACAGTCAAAGATCCTAGTAGATGGCTCGAGCGCCACTCTACAGCGTGTCCAATAGCTGCTACCCTTGGCAATACTCAATGTTGTGGCGAGACAAAAATGCGAATCAGCGGCCTATCTATAGAGTGGGGCTGAAAGAAGGTTCGGACCTATATTATCGACTTCATTGGGTCAATTGGCTCCCTTCGTATCCCTGAAAATGGTCGTTTTCCTTATGGTATTTGGAGTGATTAAAGGTATTACAAGGTTTTCTATGACCTTATGATGATTCACTACTCGGTCTTGGCCTTGTTAATTGGGTAGGCGTTGTATTTTTGCCCGAGCTTGCATGTTGAAAGACTGGGTCTCCAGGACCAAGTTTTACCTACATAATATCCCGATATTTTTTGCTGTTGAGCGTCCTAGCAGTTCTGGGGTAGCCTACAGTCTGATCAGCTCCCACATTCTGAGATAAGTAGGGAGTTCTGAAATATATAATAGGACCTTTATAAAATTAGAGAGCTATTCTCCGTTAGATAATCATTATCACTAAGGTAATCAAAACTCGTAATAACCTTTCCTCCTACCTCTCTATGTTACTGTCACAAATGGGAGCTATAGTAGTCAGCCGGCCTCATAATAAGTACTCCAACCCCAGTCCTCAGTTCTTAGCGCCCTATAGGTCTCTATAAAATCCGTGGCCTTGGGCCCTTGGGACCTAGAGAATTATTAACAGAGAACAGGACGGACCATGGAGCCATCGGGCGTCCGGTCCTAGACTGAAGACAGACAGACTGCCCAGTTGAGAATACTTCATACAAGGGTCAGAGATTTTGTTCGCTCTTTGGATTTTTTGTGGGAGTTTTAGTTGTAGGATTGGTTACTTAACCTTATTGGTAGGCCCTAGTTTCTCAGTATTTCTTGCCGTACTCTATATAAATCCTAAGCCTAGGCGCCACGTTTCTCGATCTTTATTGCCGGGAGCTGTGCCGCCGATGCCCTCCGGCGACACAGCTTACCCGACCCTACAACGTCACTACCCCCTAGCTTTCTACCTTCATACCCTAGCAAAGAACTCTATACTAATTAGCATAGACCAGGCTAGGTTACCACTCTTTCCCTCCTCCCTCTCTACTCCCCTTCCCCTGTCTTATCGCCTAAGTGCGAATATATGCTAACCCCTATAGAGCTATACCGGTACCCGCTGTCTCTATGCTTCCTGGAGGACTCGTTATCTACCTGCTAGGGATGTCGTTTTTTGATACCTGGAGGTCCCGGTTTTCCCCCCATCATCGTCTATTTATAGATAGAATAAACCTCTATACAAATAGCACTAGGCTATACCGTGGTCCATACTCGGGCCCCATGCTCGTTGGGGCGTAAACCGGTATAAAGGGCGATATTTCCCTTGTAAGAGTGTTAGACTCCCTAGGGCGTATTGTGTGTGGGGGCTATCACAGTACCCCGGGAACACGCCACTCCCGGTAGGTACTTGCCTCATATCTCTTTTTGTTTTGCCTTCTTAGCTACTTCTATAGATTAAATATTCCACTACTCCTTATTTCAATCTCCTATCGCGATTATGGTCTTTCTCAGTTGATACAGTAGTTGAGTAACATGTAGCGCTGCGATCCGGAAAAAACTAACTGTTTACCTAAGCTATGGCATTTGTATATTCTCACGTAGGTGGCAGTCCCGGGCTCCTGGCTTTGAAAATGTTAAAATCGCGGGAACTTAGTGGTGAGACACAAGCCAGTTATCGCCAAAATTGAAGGTTTTCACCTAAGCTTGTGAAATACGGGTGCGAGAGATAGAATGATAGTTCGATATTACGCCTAGAGGAGGGGACAAGCCCGAGCTCTTATACCCTACATGTCTATGGGATCGACCGCTGTCGGCCATACTCCAACACATCATTTCAATCATCCAATGTCTAAAATACCTCAGGATGTTTTGAATTATACAGTATTTGCTTACGGGATTTTCAAATATATAATTAAAATTTAATTTAGACAGTGATTGTTGGAACTATACTATCCCAAAGGCTGTGAGGTTGGTCGCATTGCTACATTGAGGTAAGATAACTTGAGTACTCGACTAAATTCAATTCAAAAATAATTTATAGTAGATCCCAGGGCATTTGGGTTTTCTGATAAACTTTCATGAGTATTAGGACTTTTCTTTCCTGTTAACTATTTGGCTGAAGAACGGTCTTTTTGGGTTTCCTTTCCAATATATTTTGCAACTACTAATACTGCTTAGCTCTGGGCCTTCTTTTTCTGATAGCCCGAACTACCCATAGCACTGGCTATGCCTTATCTAGCCCCGGATAGACTATGGATCATAGTCTGTCCAGTCTCAACCTCTCCATAAGGCATTACCGGGCACCCTATAGGGCCCCTGGACCATTCCAACACTGCTGCTGTGCTTGGAAACCCTTGGTGCTCCCGCAGTTTGACTATTCATTCAACCCAAGGGGCTATTGATGGAGTTTAGCGGTTCTACATGAGTGGAGATAATTCTGTTGCTTCTCTCTATTGATCTCCTTTTATCTGGAATAACCTCTATATTATTCACACTGATAGAATCCGGGCTATTGTACTTTGAGCCTTAGGCAACAATGGCAATTACTATAATTGAGTATATAATCATTAATGCTGTATTTCTAGATTCAAAAACCAATATGTTACCTATACCTATCTAATTATTGTGTCACCCGATGCACTGATCAAGAATTGAGTATATAATCATTAATGCTGTATTTCTAGATTCAAAAACCAATATGTTACCTATACCTATCTAATTATTGTGTCACCCGATGCACTGATCAAGAATTGACTTTTCATAACTACCCATAATTCGACTAAAAGAAATATGAAAAAGGCCGGTTTTTTATGCTATGATGGAAGAATGAAATACAAAATGAGATGAAGGAGGTCAGATCAATAACAAGGGTTTCCAACATCATGTCACCAGACTACTTAAGGGGGACCGGAACTTGAACTTGCTCTTTTGCTATCGCGTCGAGTGTATCCTGGAGAGTCGATCCCAGTAGCTCAAAAGCCATGTTATTGAAGTCGTATTGCACCACTGTAAAGGCCAGCTCGACTCTCATGATTTGGATGGCAGGATTCTTTTTCCGGCGTAGTAAAAGTCCGTTGAAAATACTTTGGCGTTTGTTTGTATGACTGTCGGGGTTGTGGGCTGAGCCTCGAGCCTGGATTTTCTGGGTGACATTCTCCATGTCGCGAGCTAGGTTAACGCGATATGAGCCTACTGTATCTGGGGAGTCTCCTTTAGGCACTAAAGTCGTCTGGGACGGTCGCCAAGGGCCTATACTCTCTTCTTTTGGCTCTAAGGTTGCTATAGGTGGGTCTTCGGAACCTATGCTGTCTTCTTTTGGCGTTAAGGCTGCTGCGGATGATCCTCCGGGACCTACGCTGTCTTCTTTTGGATCCGGGGCTGCTGTCGATAAGTCTTCGGAGGATATACCGTCTCTTTTTGACTCCGGGCACTTCCGGCAGGAACTTGTCCCTTCTAAGTTGGGTTTTTCGTCTTGGAACTCTTGGAGGATGGACTCTGGGATCTTATCCGGTTGGGTAAAGATGTTGTGTTTAGGACTCTTTCCACCCCAGTTATCTCTGATATTGTCTTTCTGGGCTTCGGCTGGTCGATCCTCGGCCTGGGTAGCACCTGGTATCTGTGGCGGACTATCGATCTTTTTATCATCTTCCCCGTTTATTTTGGGATTGGGTTTTCGGACTTTTCCCTTCCTGGCCCCGTTGGCCCCGTTGGCCTTACTAGTGAGTTCATGAGTTGGTTTGGGCTTTTCATGGTACGGTTGGGGTGGATGCTCCGGGCCTTGATTTATCTGAGCTGGTGTCTGAGGGGTGTTTGAGGTAGGTGATCCCGTACCTTGGACTTCTTGCCAGTTATGTGTCGCCTTCAACCGCATCTCAACTACCTGTAGGCTAGCCTGGATATTTTGGGCTTTCTCATCATACTTGAAGTAGGTCACAGTATACCAGACATTATTATCTTCATGACCTGGGCGCCTTTTAAGTATATCCTTGCCGGCCTTTCGTAGGAACTTTATTGCAAATGGTAGCAGAACCTCTGCAGGCTTAATCGCAATGAGGTTGCTGATTAGTGAGTGTACACTGAAGTCTGATCCGGAGGTGATGGTTGTCTTAGAGACGGTGGAATGTACGGTGGAAGATAACCAGAACGCGTGCTTGTCGTAGACAGTGCGAAGAACCTTTACACGGTAGGTCTCCTTAGCGACGTCATCGTTTACCGGTAACTCTTTGGTCTTAATCTTTTTGCGGGTCTGGTCTGTAGCTATGGTGGCTGCCCAGCGAACAGTAGTGTCTACGTTTTTCTGGAGATGTTCTATTTCGGCACCAAAGCTGTGTGGGATATTGACAAAAACCTCGATATCTTCGTGGCCGTAAGTCGAGCCAGCAGGAGCTCTCCGATTATATACTATTTTTGACATAGCAACGTGAAGGACGTCTTCGTTGAGACCAGACCGGTAATGTAGGTTTAGTAGTTTAGTATAAGATGGAACGGAGCGAGAAGTTCTAACGATGGGCGTAGGATAGGTGGGAGAACACCTGAAGATTTCTCCAGGTGTAATCAACGGAACATTACAAGTCCCCCAATGTTCATACAAGACTACAGGTCTACTAATCAAGACTAAGAGAGACACACATGAATCACCATCATAGCAGGGAGTGTTGTTTGGAAGATACGCCGATAAGACGCACAAAGGGGCTATCGACGTAGGCAGTCAATAGTTCGCGTACAGCCTCCAGCAAGATTATTATAGAAACATGGGGTCTGAGATCTCTGGAGTGGGTCTTTCGTGCTCTCAGCGAAGATTCTCATAGTACCCCTACTCACCAATTGTTTTTCTACAATAATATTGCCGGTGGCTGTATCTTGAATGACGCCACCTCGAATACAAACCAACGGGCGGATAAAGAATTAATTCAAGATTGGTTAACTTGCCTTCCGGGGAATGGAATTCTGGTCCGATTGCCACTGATTTGAAAACCGAAACCGCACTCTCCTCCTGAGTATTTCCTGCAGTCAGTATCAGCAAATCCTATCAGACTAAGTATCAATGCAAGTATAAGTGCAACAACATTGGATTTCGCTTGTGACCTGTCATAATTTTATCGGATCGACTCGATTACTCTCCAGGTAAAAAAAACCTGAGCATACTCGAGTTAGGCAGCAAGTATCCGATAATGCAAGTCTTGGGCAAGGACTCTTTACTCGTAAATCGCTGACGTTTGTGGAATGGACTGCTATTGCATACCATACAAAAATGTGCCAAGTCTATGATTTTGTATGGTATGCAATATCAGCCCGTTCCAAAAACGTCAGCGCTTTACAAGTATTCGGGAAATCTCCCTAGTGCGCAACGCCTATCAATTGGTAATTAGACTTGTATTGTTGGGTACTTTCTATCTGCCTCGAGTACTTTCACTGGTAACGGTAGATTATAACATGTATGTATATCTAGGAGGTCCCCCGTGTCCATATGCCGAAGTAACGTATTGACTCGGTAAATTGGCTATCTCCGGTATCTCCGTACCAGAAGAACTTCTAAGTCTCAACCAATTCTTGGGCGTTGTCAAGTCTTTCTGAGAGGCTATCTATTAGCTAGTCTCGCTTGCCAGGTCTGCTAAAAAGGGGTTTAACAGCCAATCTTGCTACTAAAACCACCACCACAAAAATCTAAAGGTCGAATAAAAACTCTGAACCTCCTATTCCACGTTTGTCAATCTTCTCTGCCACACGAATTCCTCAAACACTAGAAGCTTACGACTACTCTAGAGGCAGACTATGAGATACAGCATATTCAGAGCTGGGTATCCCGAGGACTACAGGGATATAGAGGTCCGGCGGTTAGTGACGCCCTGTAGCCCCCGCGTATTTTATTTGGGCCCGCAGGGCTCCGAACAGCTATTCATGGGCCAGTACAGCTAAAACATAACTCATTTCCTTTCTAGTTCACGTAGTTATACTCAGGGCAGATATGAAGTACTCGAAGATGCAAGTTTTATATTAACCAATTGAAGGTACATTTTAATTTTGAGACACTAACACGTCGAACCAAAACCCTCTTGCCCGAGACTTGCACCCCAGGCACTTCTTGCCTGCCCGGAGTAATAATGTCTAGCGGCATTAGGGTAGTTTGTAGTTTTAGCCTTGCACGCCCGAGGGCATATTCAAGTCAGGACTAGACACCCCACAGCTATTAGTCCCATCCAGTCCTGAGCTCCCGACGGAAGACATTCTCACCGAAAATCCTTTTTTCAGCCCTGATTTCCTTTGCTATAACACATTTAGCCACTTAGGTGGCTTACCTCCAGTAGCAAGCGTTCACCTATCACAAACCTGTTCACCTGAGAAAATCGGTATTACGGAATTCTGTGGTAGGATTGATATCTAGAACCTCTAAAAGTAGCATGTAAAGCCTGGTCTACCTATGTTCCACAAACATGGGATAAACGATGCTTAAACCCCAGCTTGATTTTGTGGATCGCGACGAGCACTACACTAGAGTGATTTGTGATATGCTACTTGAAATGCTTCTGCCCCCGATCATCACTGAGATAGACGTATGCACCCCACACCTGACGTGTACCAGGCTATGATAAATTAATTCTGTAATGACCAGCGACGATAAGGTTTTACTCACTATTAGTGGCCACCTAACTACGTCAGGAGTCTAGCGAACTCACAAATTGAGTTGAATCAAGTCAAATATTTACCTATAAAGTGCTGGCATTTTTAGGACAACTATTGCATACGACCAATAACCGTATACCCGATGTAGCCTTGTATGGTACCAAGTAGAAGTCCATTCTTAAAGCGTCAGGACTTATGGGTATCCAACCACCCTGAAATGCGCCCGAAACACGTGAAAGTAGAGGATACCGAAGGTTTACCGCTGGTAACGCAAGTCTTGATCGTACTATATAATTATTCCTATAATCTCTCACTTTGTTAGAGCTCTTTTCTCTTCAAAAACTCTCTAGATCTGAAATACCCCTCTTGAATACGAGTAACAGACCACCTTTTAGACCACCTTTACCAAGTCCCTTACTGCTTTACAATGCCTACATTTGACAGACACGTCATGGGCCGGTCTCTTTCTACTGCGGCAGATTCACTCCTTTCCATCTTTCCAGGCAGAGTCCAAGTGGAATTGGCTCCCCCCCCCAAGTTTACAGGCGCAGTGCTCAACGGTATGGATCATACGTACTACGTCCACTTTGATACGGAAGAAATAAAAAAAAGCATGCAGCCTGAAGTTCGAAAGAAGAAGGAAAAAATTCAAAATTTTCGAACCTATTCCTCTCATTTTATCGAGAAAGTGAAAAACAATAGGCTCAATGTATACTAGAGATAGATATAACTGAAGACAAACTTGATTGATACCTAAAGAAAGACGCAGGAGAAGCCTGCTTATAAAGTTACAAATCCGCTAACATAAAAACATTCCGTAATCCTAATACAAAGTAAAAGCCAATCCGTTACCATACAATTCTTCCGATGCTTGGATAGAATTTCCTTCCGTCGGTTATACTATTCCCCCGCCTGGTTACCCTGCCGGACCATCTGGGATTCTATTCCTCCGGTGTTGCCACGCCCCGTATTCGCCACACTTAACTTCACAGAGTGTCACTCATTCCAACAGAAAGAAGTCGCCAAGAAACGATTGGAGGGGGCTTTTATAGGTTTAGATGGAAAAGAGGACACCAACGCCGTAGCAAGTTTTCTCTTCAAGACCACAGATTGGTATTTAAGAGCGGAGTCGGGGTGCCTTAGTTTCGAAGGCAACCTTGTCAATACGGAGACTCAAACACATAAGTCATCTGCCCTGAACCCAGAAACCCTCAATAATGCCTTGGGTGGCTTCTCCGTCCCCGAAACAGCTATGGTTTCCATGAGACAGGTCCTCGGAGCGGTCGTTAACAGCATCCGCCATACGTCGAAATGCGGGAAGACACTGCAATATTTGACGTGGGCAACCGTATATGAGTATGATCATGGATCGGGGACCCTAGATGTAAAGCTACGCCTACTCAACTTCGAGGCGGGTGCAAAGATGTCCGAGAAAACAGACGGGAAGAGCAAGGCTTCGAAGTCAACGGTAATGATAAAATTCAATGTGTCCGAATGGCTGTTCGATGAGACGGCTTGGGAGGGAAAGGCTCAGAATTTCAAAGATTTAATTTCCGCCAGTTCTTCGGGTATGGTAACCTCTCTAGAGAGGTTTGATGTCCCTGTATAGTGAGTAACTGTAGGATTTGTCTTTTAGCTAGAATAGTTAAGAAGTGGTATTTTTTTAAGCTATGAGATTTGTATTCCTGGCTAAAATTGTGTTATGTACTTATAAGTTGGACCTGTATCTTCATTTCTTGTATCTTTTCGCTCGAATTAAAAGTGTTTAAAATTATACGGTTTTTTCCTGTTATGTGACCTGGGTTAGGGTCAACTGTCGCTCAACAAAAAGACGAGAGTTGCCGTCAATAATTGCTGTTGGACAACAGCTTTTGTCTCAGTATGCCTGCAGCTTTCTGTCGCTCGACCGTACTGGACCTGCGCTAGGCTGCTGCTGTCTGTCGCCCGACAGCTTTGGGGGCTTTTGTGGCTGCTACCTACTGTTGAGCGACAGAAACCTCCTCCTCCTTGAGATGTCAGACATTGTTGCCCGACAGATATTATAGGGTGAAAAGGCGTATCAAGCCTTAGGGCTATGGCTAGAAACTCGCTTTTTTGCTTAAAGCAATCCTCTGACTCCCGCCATAGAGTGGTCCACTGCCGGGAGTGACTTAGTGTGGCTCCCGCTCAGGAGAATAGGGCTCACCCGAGTAGTCGTTTTATACTTTTTACTGCTAGGCTACTCCCGGACGGGAGTCCTCTGCTGCCGCTTTGCCCACTCCCGGGCGGGAGTACCCCCCACCTGCTTGAGCGCCTGCTACAGGCGCTGCTGTGGCGTTGCTTCTGCGCAGCCGTGGTTTTCCGCTGGGAGCGAGATTTTGGCGACTTTTGTAGTGCCTTGTGTATCTTTATTTCTAGAGAGGGACAATCAGACAGTGTTTTGGCGGTCATAGGCTCTCTGTCTATGTTCCTGAACATGGTCGGGTACTTCCTCGCTTGCTTCTCGCCTGCGCGCTGCTGCAGGTTGCCCGATCACCGTGAGCTCTCGACCACGGCGCGCGGTGCAGTACTGCATATTGACCTACTCGACGCCTTTCAGCTTGCCTAGCTGCCTGGGCCCTGTTCCTGACGTCGCTGCCTGCTTGTCTGCCTGCTTGCCTGCTTGCCTGCTGCTGCTTGTCTCACGAGTCACGAGATATCACTCGGTCCATGTCACGATTTCGATTCTTGAGTGGGGGGGTGCAGTCTATTTTCACTGTGAGATCTAACAGACAGTGGTCTAGATGTCCTGAGATCCTTTGTATGCACTTTCCCTTGTCCAGGTACTTCTGACTCGGCACCTGGACCTCGATCTCTGCCACTTTGCGGCCGAGACTCGTGATTTCGCTGACTGCTGACAACCTGCGCCCTGCGCCCTACCTCTACCCCTACCCCAGGCACCCCACGTCTACCCTAGCACCCCCTGCCTACCTGCAGTCGCTGTGGCGTCTCTCCTAGGCTTGCTTGCTTGCTGCACTTGGTGGGGGGGGGCGTGACTGCGCGAATCATGGGAAATCACTCGGTTTTTGTCGCGATTTCGGTTTTTGAGTGGGGGAGTGCAGTCTTTGTTCACAGTGGGACCTAACTGACAGTGGTCTAGATGTCCTGTAACTTCTCCTTCCACTTTTGCTTGTCCAGGTACTTCTCTCTCAGTACCCGGACGTCGACCCTCGCCATGGTACGGTTCTCGCCTAGGCCCTCGCTGACTGCTGACAACCTGCGCCCTACCCCCCACCCCCCTGCGCCCTAAGCCCCTGCCCCAGGCACCCCACGTCTACCCTAGCACCCCCTGCCTACCTGCAGTCGCTGTGGCGTCTCTCCTAGGCTTGCTTGCCGCGCTTGGTGGAGGGCGACTGCGCGAGTCATGAGAAATCACTCGGTTTATGTCGCGGTTTCTATTTTTGAGTGGGGGGTGCAGTCTTTTTTCTTTGTGGGGCCTAACTGGCAGTGGTCTAGATGTCCTGAGATCCTTTGTATGCACTTCTACTTGTCCAGGTACTTCTGTCTCGGCACCTGGACCTCGACTCTCGCCACGGTGGGTCCACGCCTAAGCGTTCGCTGACTGCTAGCAACCTGCGCCTGCGCCCTACCTCACCCCCCCTGCCCTAGACACCCCACGTCTCTCCTAGCACCCCCTGCCTGCCTGCAGTCGCTGTGGCGCTGCTTGCTTGCTTGCTGCGCTTGGGGGGGGGGCGACTGCGCGAGTCATGGAAAATCACTCGGTTTTTGTCGCGGTTTCGTTTTTTGAGTGAGGGAGTGCAGTCTTTTTTCTTTGTGGGTCCTGTCTGACAGTGGGGCTGATGTCTTGTAACTTCTCTTCTTTACTTTTGCCTGTCCAGGTACATCTCTCTCGGCGCCTGGGCGTCGTCCCTCGCCACGGTACGGTTCTTGCCTACGCTTTCGCTGCCTGCCTGCCAGCAACCTGCGCCCTACCCCTACCCCCACCCCCACCCCCCTGCGCCAGAGACCCCACGTCTGCCCTAGCACCCCCTACCTGCCTGCTTGCTTGTCAGGCTTGCTGTGGCGCTGCTTGCCTTTTGTCCCTAAGCGTGGCTGCACGAGTCATGGAAAATCACTCGGTTTTTCTCCCGGGTACTATAATGGCGGAAAAGTGACAGTTAGTCCTTATATACCCTGAGATTTTCCGAGCGCTGAAAGCAGGAATCAATAGAGAAAAGGAAGGCGAATCGACCCATACATTTAGAATCGCTAAACTCCATGGTTTTTACATTATAGGGCAAAAAGGGGTGTCAAGCCTTAGGGCTATGGCTAGAAACTCGCTTTTTTGCTTAAAGCAGTCCTCTGACTCCCGCCATAGAGTGGTTGACTCCCGGGCAGGAGTGACTTGGTGTGGCTCCCGCTCAGGAGCATAGGACTCACCCGAGTAGTCTTTTTATGCTTCTTACTATTAGGCTACTCCCAGACGGGAGTCCTCTGCTGCTGCTTTGTCCACCCCCGAGCAGGAGTCCCCCATATAGACCCTCCTGCGCTGCAGCCCTACCCCCCACCTGCTGCAGACGTCGCTGTGGCGTTGCTTCTTCATAGCTGTGGGACTTGCTCGATCCATGGTGGTTTTCGGCTGGGTGCGAGATTTTGGCGACTTTTGTAGTCCCCTTTGTATCTTTATTTCTAGAGAGGGACAATCAGAAAGTGTCTTGGCGGTCACAAGCTCTCTCTCTATGTACCTGGACATGGTCGGGTACCTCCTCGCTTGCCTCTCGGCTGCGCGCTGCTGCAGGTTGCTCGATCACCCTGAGCTCTCGACCATGGTGCGCAATGCAGTGCTGCATATTGACCTGCAGGACGCCTTGCAGCCTGCCTAGCTGCCTGGGGGTCTCTCTCTGACGTCTCTGTGGCGTCGCCTGCTTGCCTATTGCCTGCTTGCTTGCTTGCTTGCGCAGTCGCACGAGTCACGAGATATCACTCGGCCTATGTCACGATTTCCACTGTTGAGTGGGGAGGTGCAGTCTTTTTTCACAGTAGGGCCTGGCTGACAGTGGTTTATATGTCCTGTGATACCTTGCATTTAATGGGTTTTTCATTGTGTGAGAAGGGGGTTAGGGGTAGATTCTCGCCCTTTTTTCACTCGATCCACTGTAGGAGGCAGTCTCTGGCCCACGGCAGTTTTTAGACAGCTGCGCAGGAGGTCTTTTCGCCTGTACGACAGCATTTAGAATAGCTTGTGATCCCAGCTGATGTACAGGGCGGAGTGGGTGTTCTCTCCTGTGTTGGCTGCTGCAGTACTGCGCTTGCTGAAGCCCCTCATATATGTCTTTTCTCGCTGTATGACCACAACGCCTAAGTCCTATATCTGTCTTTTCTCGCTGTATGACAACTAAACAAAGATCCAATATATGTCACTTCTTACTGTATGACAGCTAGGCGAAAGTACCATATCTGTCATATCCCACTGTACGACAGCCAGAGGAGACTCTCCCAAGCGAGCTTTTGTCCCTGTACAGCAGATAGGACTTGGTCCGAATATGGAGGTCTTGCTGCTGCACAGCACCCCAAGGACTCGTTTCCAATTGGCATGAACGTCCTGTACAGGAGATATACCCTGGTCCAGAACATGAGAGATATGCCCTGTACGACAGGTGGGGCTGTTCTTGACTCGAGCAGTCTCTGCTGTATGACAGGTGGGGGGCTCTAGAAGACTGAAGCTCTAGGTGTCGTACAGCGGTCCAGGACCACTCCTATAAGAACCTAGGACCTGCTGTATGACAGGTGGGAGCTCTCAAAGACTGAAGCTCTAGGTGCTGTACAGCACCTCTCCACTCAATGCAATGGCAGCTACTGGGCGTCATACAGCGACTGCAATACATCCACCTAAGCGTCCCTAGGCGCTGTATGACATATATGGGACTCTCTCACTATTGTCATATACCTGGCGGACGACAAAGCTTGGGCGCCCAATTGCCTCCTGTAGGTATCATACAGAGGTACCAGGACATTATTTGTGGAGCTGTGAGGCTGTCTTATGGCAGCGCTAACATTGCTCCAGGCCCATATAGACCCTCCATATTGACTGCGCTGCACCCCCATATGAACCCCCCATATAGACCTCCTGCGCTGCAGTCCTACCCCCACCTGCCTGCTGCAAACGTCACTGTGGCGCTGCTTCAGCGCAGCCACGGGACCTGCTCGATCCAAGGCAGTTTTCAGCTGGGAGCAAGGTTTTGGCAGCTTTTGTAGTCCCCTGTGTATCTTTATTTCTACAGAGGAACAATCAGACAGTGTCTTGGGGGTCATAAGCTCTCTCTCTATGTACCTGGACATGGTCGGGTACTTCCTCGCTTGCCTCTCGCCTGCGCGCCGCTGCAGGTTGCTCGATCACCCTGAGCTCTGGACCATGGCGCGCAATGCAGTGCTGCATATTGACCTGCACGGCGCCTTGCAGCCCCCTACCTGCCTGGGGACTGTCTCTGACGTCGCTGCCTGCTTGCCTGCTTGCCTGCCTGCTTGTCTGCCTGCTGCCTGCCTGCTTGCGTAGTCGCACGAGTCACGAGATATCACTCGGTCCATGTCACGACTTCGACTCTTGAGTGGGGGGGTGCAGTCTTTTTTCACTCTGGGGACTGACTGACAGTGGTCTAGGTGTCCTGAGATCCTTTGTATGCACTTCTACCTGTCCAGGTACTTCCCTCTCGGCACCTGGACCTCGGCCCTCGCCACTTTGCGGCCGCGACTCGTGACTTCGCTGACCGCTGACAAGCTGCGTCGTACCCCACCCCCCCTGCGCCCTAAACCCCTGCCCTAGGCACCTGACGTCTGCCCCAGCACCCCCTGCCTGCCTGCAGTCGCTGTGGCGCTGCTTGCTTGCCTGCTTGCTGCGCTTGGTGGGGGGGGCGCGACTGCGCGAATCATGAGAAATCACTCGGTTTCTGTCGCGGTTTCTACTTTTGAGTAGGGGAGTGCAGTCTTTTTTCACAGTGGGACCTTATTGACAGTGGTCTAGATGTCCTGAGATTCTTTGTATGCACTTTTACTTCTCCAGGTACTTCTCTCTCGGCACCTGGACCTCGACTCTCGCCACAGTGCGGTCCACGCTTAGGCGTTCGCTGACTGCTAGCAACCTGCGCCTGCGCCCTACCCCCACCCCCCTGCCCTAGACACTCCACGTCTCTCCTAGCGCCCCCTGCCTGCCTGCAGTCGCTGTGTCGCTGCTCGCTTGTCTGCTTGCTTGCTGCGCTTGGTGGGGGGGATCGACTGCGCGAATCATGAGAAATCACTCGGTTTTTGTCGCGGTTTCGTTCTCTGAGTAAGGGAGTGTAGTCTTTTTTCTTTGTGGGGCCTGACTGACAGTGGAGTTGATGTCCTGTGACTTCTCTTTTTTACCTTTGCCTGTCCAGGTACTTCTCTCTCGGCGCCTGGACCTCGGCCCTCGCCACGGTAAGGTACTCCCCTAGGCGTTCGCTGACTGCCAGCAAGCTGCGCTTGCGCCGTACCCCTACCCCACCCCCCTGCGCCAGAGACCCCACGTCTGCCCTAGCACCCCCTACCTGCCTGCCTGCTTGTGAGACCTGCTGTGGCGCCGCTTGGCTTTTTGTCTTTGGGCATGGTGGCACGAGTCATGGAAAATCACTCGGTTTTTCTCCCGGGCTCTTTTTGTGAGTACTGGAGTGTGGGTGTTTTTCTCTGGGCTCGCCCCCTGACGACACTCTGTGTGTCCAGTGACTTCTTGGGCGCCTCTGGGCCCCTTTTCTGGCTGTCTTGGTACCTCTCTCGCGTGCGTCACGGGCTGTCACTCGGCCCTCTTTCTCGGCGCACCTTTGCTGGGACCTTGCCCCTCTCTGGCGCAGGCCCAGCGCAGGGGTGAACCTCCAGGTGGGAAACCCCAAAACTCGTGGCACCCCCCGTTACCCCGTGGACCCGCGTGTTTTTTGTGGTTCGCGCGTGGTTAGTTTATAATGGCGGAAAAGTCACAGTTAGTCCTTGTATGTCGTGGGG